>JARGCV010000010.1:1388750-2777500 GCA_034064705.1 Bothrops alternatus | reverse complement strand
GAGATGCAGCCTCTGCTCTCAACAGCCCATAGCTCACTGCAGGGCTTACCCATTCTTATTCATTTAAATCACAATACACTTGGACTTCAAAATTTAAACTACAAGCACAAAAGACTTGTATTGTTGCTGTTTCTTTTTTTTCCCCATTCCTACGAGTTAACTAAATATAAGAGTCCTTTTCAAAAAAAAAAAAAAAAGCCAGCATTACTTAAGCAGAAAACAAGCCCCTGTTCATTCATCCTGTAAGTAGTGATTTTATTTTTTACTAATTAAACAATTGTTTACTTTATAGTGGCAGTAAAAAATACTGAAAGTACTTTTAGCCTAAGGCAACCAGATGCCCCAGATTCATCGGGCCAGTCCCATTTTTTTAATGGACCTTCCTGTTGTTTGTTACAAATTGTCTGGGTGCCGAGCTGTTCCTGGTTTTTCACAGCCGTTTCCCATTCCTTACTGACAGCCTGCGTTCCAGCACTGGTTTGCACTTCCCTCGTTCCTGACATCTGCAGCAATACACCCGAAAGGTGGGCAGGTAGCCCAGTAGTCACAAACTATTTCTTGGCCGTGCCCCCATATCCTGCTGCCCTAGTCACAAAAATCTTCCAGGATACTAAGACTGCAAATCTGGTTAGCTTATTTTAGCCAAATGTACTTTTTGGGAGGAAGGAAGGGATGGAAGGAGAGAAGGAGAGAGAGAGGGAGGGAGGGAGATAGAAGAAACCATTTAAGGCAATTATCAGTGTTTGCATTACTATATTCATTTATCCTGTTTAAAAACAAAAATCAATATTTAGGTCTGATTTTTCTTTTATTCCTGGTTCTTTGTGTGAATTTTATCCCTATGATTCTGAAGAAAAATAAATTTGTATTCTATGCCATTAATGCATTTTTGGCTGCTACCCCTGAACAAATCGCATGTCGCTGCAGTAAAAGATTGTCACACTGTTGGGAAGGAAATTTGCAAAATGAAAGCCCTCTAGAATAGCACTGACATTAGTGGAAACCAGAGGCATGGCTCAAAGGATACTTTACCATTCTTCCACAGTAAAACTGTATTTAATAAACAAAACAACAAAAAGACACAAAGCACACATAAGTGCCTCTCACAACATGAAAAGAATGTTGTTGTTGTTGTTTGTTTAAAAAATGTTGTTCAAGGGTTCTGTGCTATTAGAGAATGCTTGAATTGAATGAAAAGAAATTCCAGGAGTAAATTGAACCTTTAAATATAACAGAACACAATTCTACTTTCCTTTCTTCACTGTGATCCTAAATTAAAGCAGCGCCCACTAAAGCTGTTTGAACTAAAACTGGGTTTGTATATTTATTTAAATGAAGCCACCACTTAAGCAAAAGAATTATGATGTAGTCACAACATTGCTTCTAAGGGATGCTTAAAAAAAAGTTTAAAAGGAAAAATATGAACTTGAAATGTATTTCTGAATAGCTTTGTTTCAAATTTTTACAGATACTTGGATTTTTGTTTTTAAAAAGTGCTTTGTAGCACATTAGGCAATGAAATGAACAATTTTTAGTAGCAGTTTTGTACAATCAAAGGTAAAATTAAAATATTTATTTGATTGAATCATTGTTGGGAATATAATGTTAAAAGCAAAACAAAATATTGATCACAAAAGAGGAAAGGACAAAGCAGATTCCCTGCCACTCAACTACAATACTTACTATAAAAATAAGTTTGCAAATTCTGCATAGCCAGAAAAGCTATTATGAAAAACAAATCAACTTATTAAAACTTGTCTGCCTTAGTCTACTTCATTTTTATTTTGGGAATAGAAGGGCATAATGGAAAAAGCAAATTAAGAGTCTAATGGGGCAAAGCATCGAGACCAGAGGAAATTTTGTTCCCTTCAATGTCCATGATAAACTGAATTCTAGTACAGAAGCTCTTTAGAAAGAAACTCTTTCTTAGATAGTACCTTCTCAGAAATCGGCAACAAAAATGTTGCTCTTCAAATCTTTGCTCCCACATTAAAAGAGGATCAATCCAGTTGAAAGGCTTAGCAAACAAAAATATTATTCCCTTTCCTATTGTAAATATGAAGACATGTGTAGATGTTCGAGGTTTTGTGTGAGAAGCCTGCAGCAGTTGCAACTGCTGCCTTTTGAAGACTCTGTGGCTGGCAATAACTTCCCTCTGATATAGTGCAAACAAAAATGTTCCACATTCAAAATGTTATGATGTTATGGTACTGGCGCATGGCAGAATTATAGGGCTGATTTCACTGCTACATTGCCCATGCCAGCTACAAACAACACAGGCAAAGATTTTCAAGAGAGAATACAAAAAAGGAACAACTAAAAGCAGGTTTTTCAGGGTTTTTTTTTATAAGTTTGCAAATGGTCTATTGATGTAGGTAAATGTTAACTTGTCCAGAAATTTAACATGTTAAGCTGGACAGAAGTATAATTGATAGAAAACTGCCTATATTTTAGAGGGCCAAGAACCATCACCACCCTGGAATTAACAGATGATATTTGGGCTGAGCAAATGGTGATTGGATTAAGCCCTATCAGTCATTCTCCTTTCCAGTTGCTCTTTGCCTCTCATTGGACAAAAAAAACCAAGGCAAAGCATTACAACTGAATGAACAAACAAGGCTCTATAACAAAAAAGAAGATAATTTGAATTTAATATTTTCATTAGCACCTGTTCCCCTATACAGATGTATTTTAGCTGTCAGGCCTGGGTACAATTTTTTTCTTCCACTTTCACAAGGCAGATGGCAAGCAAAATTAGTTCTCACCTTTTTTTATCTTTCAGTACCTTGCAATACTAACCAGGTTAGCCACAAATTGTACGTGATGTCTGTACTACCTGCCAGGTTGTACAGTGTAAGTAGTTGTTGTTCAACAATCGGTAACTAAAGCAGTCGCTAAATGAAATTACAACTGTACTTATGAGCTTCAGATTCCCTTTACAGACCTTATTGTAAATGCAAATACTGGTTGTAAATTTATTTTTCATCAACATTGTAACCACGAATAGTCATCAAATAAGGCAGTTGCTAAATGAAGGCTACCTGTATAGCAAATATCCAATTGCGGGGGGGGGAGGAAGAGAGAGAGGAAGGGAGGGAGAGAAAGAGGGAGAGAGAGAGAGAGAGAGAGAGAGAGAGAGAGAGAGAGAGAGAGAGAGAGAGAGAGAGAGAGAGAGAGAGAGAGAGAGAGAGAGAGAGAGAGAGAGATGAGGCGGCTCTAAACTCATGTGTATGTTGATTACTGGTATTCTTCTTTAAAAAAATTAATTCTAGATGACAGAATTTAAACCCTCTATGCAGTAAAAAAAATAGCGTTGATAAATTCAGAATACATGTAAACATCCTAAAATTCAGCAGCCAATTACAATATAATCCTAGAGAAATATTGTACACTTAGGGGGAAAAATCTACTGTGTTCAGTGGGGATTCATGGAATTGCATTCAAAGTCTCTTTACAAAACTTAGGTCATCAGATTAATAGTTTCACTTCCTAACAAGAGTAATTTTCCAGCCGTCCTCCCTTTTTTAAACCATGTACCAATTCCCAATTAATTTGTAACATATATTTATGCTTGTAAAAGAGGTACTTTTGTATACAAAAGATTTCCAATTATACCAAATAGGAATGCACATATTTTTGCAGCCTCAACTTGGGAAGTCAGTTTTGAAAATTGGCTCTGTGTACCTGATATGTGTTTTGTGGTTCTGAGTTGTGCAGTAGCACTTGCTAACAAAAGCCTTGCCTTTCATACTCTGTCCCACTGTGTCGCTATGGTAAATGTAACAGTCCATATGGTATATGACATCAGCCAACATTTTCAGATGTCTCCCCAAAGAAGGTAGAAGGAGAGGGAGTAGAAGAAAAAACAAGAAACACACTGCTACAGTTATGTTTGTAAGTAATATCAAAATAAGGAGGGAAATTGCTAATAAGAAACCTGAGATATGGTAACTATGAGCCAACCACACAAAAATATAATTAAAGTTGGAAAGAGTATGTGCTGGTGTCTTACTTTGCATTCAAAAAAAATTAGATTATCTTTTACTTACAAAATATTTTCAAGAGCAAGGAAACTACTTCAAGTATTGTAGTGAAGAATTCTTAGTATCTTAGGGTAAGTTCACCGGTTACATATCTCTAGGTCTGCCTATGTATAGAGGGAGATTGATCCTGAACTCTGAATACACTGACTTTTGTAGCTGTCTACTAGAAAATAGTAAAACAGGATTGGGGTTAATATTGGGATCAATAAGGAATCTTTCATCAATTAAGATTTATTTGCCTTCACTTTTCATGTTCACTGGGGAAGACACGATTTGTCTTCTTGCAATAATCTATAATTTGAACAACGCATAGATTGTAATCAGGTAACCATCACACAATATGGGATTATTTGCACCTGAGGTTAATTCTATGAAAGATCTCAAGTTGAATGATTTCATGGTGGAACTAGTAAGGCACTTCAACTTGACCATATTCTATTTTAAATTCTATACTCACTCTAAACAAATTAGTATCTCATTTAAAACACATCCTAGGTATCTTTGTTTCATTACTTTTTCTTCATGTATTTTCTTGCTGATATTTTCTCTCTCTTCTATTTCATGAAAATATAGATTGTGATATTCAAAATCAGAAGCATATTAATGTACTATCTACAATATTCATTTTTGGCTTTATTTTTGAAAGGGCCTTTAGCATGAATCTCCTTAGAACTCTTCCTCGAGGTTGGTAACTCTTCTTCTTCCTCCTCCTGTTATTTATTTTAGAGATGCAGGGTGCCTATTTTAGACTATGGGAAGAAAAGAGAAAATGGGGCAGCAATGATTGTTTTGATGAATTTGAGTTGGAATTTGATAGTCACTGTACCGTGATGGACGATTGCAATGATGGACTCAGCATTCTTTAAAATATCAGAAAGGACAAAAAAAAAAAGTGGGTGACAGTAGTAGCAATGAGTCTTGGTTTGCAACCCCAAAATATATCTATTGATGCTGGGTTGGCTGCCTTAATGTACTGTATGCTCAATGCATTCAAACTGGATTTTATGAGACATATGAACTTGAAAGGTAGTGCCATGCTCACAACCATATAAACAGATTCCTCTATGACAACTTTCACAACTGGAAAATATCAATGATTAAGCATTTGGCAAAATGTCTACTGATGCCCTTTTTGACAAAATTATGGGGAAATGGAAATACCACTCAATAAAATCATTGTATCTAAGTGAAGGTGATAGAGTTTACCCACCCACCCCCAAAAAAACCCTAAAATGCCCATCTTTTAATGGTCTGTTGTTGTTGTTGTTGTTAATTGCAAAGTCATATCTGACCCATCGCGACCCCATGGACAATGTTCCTCCAGGTCTTCCTGTCCTCTACCATCTTCTGGAGTCCATTTAAATTCACGACTACTGCTTCAGTGACTCCATCCAGCCACCTCATTCTCTGTCGTCCCTTTCTTCTATTGCCCTCAATCTTTCCCAGTATTAGGCCCTTCTCCAGTGAGTCCTTCTCATTAGGTGGCCAAAGTATTTGAGTTTCAGCTTCAGGATCTGGCCTTCTAAAGAGCAGTCGGGGTTGATCTCTTCTAGGAGTGACCGGTTTGAATACCTTGCAGTCCAAGGGACTCGCAGGAGTCTTCTCCAACACCATAGTTCAAAGGCCTCAATTCTTTGTCGCTCAGCCTTTTTTATGATCCAACTTTCACATCCATACATTGCAACTGGGAAAACCATGGCCTTGACTATATGCACTTTTGTTGGCAGCTTTTTAGTATGCTGTCTAGATTGCCATAGCTTTCCTCCCCAGGAGCAAAGTCTTTTAATTTCTTGACTGCAGTCCCCATCTGAGGTGATCTTGGAGCCCAGGAAAATAAAATCTGTCACTACCTCCATTTCTTCCCCATCTATTTGCCAGGAATTGATCTAATGGTCTAATTAGATCTAAATTATTATCTGCATTTTTTGAAAATGTGTTCTTTTTACTTTGCTTTGAAACCTTGATATGTCAATCCTTGTTTAACTCTGCCTTTTGTACCCCCAATATATTTAACTATATTCCCTTTTTTCATGAAGGAAAATTTGGTCAAAAACCTTAAAGCCTTCTTCAGAAGTCTTCTTAAAAGTCACCTTTTCCACAATGCCTACAAAACACTTGACAATGGCTAGGCAGCTGGTGTGCTGTGATTGCTGCTTATTATGCTAATCAAAATCATCTCAGTGTTAAGTTGCTCTTTCCCCATCATGTTTCTTGTATCCACCTGTTGTCTCTTGACATATATTTAAGGATTGTTCGGAACCCCATGGAAATGGGCAAAAGATACCAACAGTTTTGGACTGGGCTCTCAGATTATAACTTCAAGAAGAGATTCGTTTTTTCATTTGCCCCCTCTTGGACAACTGATCTTTAAATGAGGCTCCCAACCATAATTGTCATTTTCATTATATTTTAAGCAAAACAAAGTTTTGGAAAAGCACAAATCAGTATGAAAAATGGATATATTACCATAAAACAGCATATATTCAAAAGAAAGGCCATTTTCTTAGAAGCAAATTAATCATTCCTTTTTCAGACTATGCATTATTTTATGATTCTTTCCTTGTCTATGAAATTCAGTTATATTATTTTCCAATAAACCCCAGAAAAAATAATATATCCTGATTCCCATAAAGACATTCTCTTGAACCTGAAGAATTTGCTTTGTTTCACTCTTTAGACTACTGATTGACATGGGTTTTAAGCAGTAAAATCAATATTTAAAATTAAATTAATTACTTAAAACTAAGATGAATAGTTAAAATATTAAAAGGTATTTCCAGGGCAATTTTCAAAGTGAACAAAAAAAGTTATCTCCCTCAACCTGATGGAGTTTATTCTAAAAAAAGTAGATGGATGTCAGACAGGCTTATCACAAATTTTACATAAAATTGTCCATGGCAATAGTAGATAAATCTCATCAGATGAGCTCAGTGAGTGAGAAACATATTAAAAGAAACATATTCAAATAGCAAGCACTCAAGCCATAACAGCCTGTAAAATTAATAACTAGCAATTTTTATTCCAAACTAATTGGCAGCCAGTTCATTGCTTTCAATGTAAATGTAATGTGGCCTTCCTGATTTCATTCTAGAAAGCAACTTGGCCATTGAATTCTATTCCAGTTGAAGTTCTAGGTCCTGACAAAATTCATTTGGCGCATGTTACCTGGAGGTTACCATAAGAACATAAAAACATAAGAAGAGCCATGCTGAATCAGGCCAAAGCCCATCGAGTCCAGCATTCTGTGTCACACAGTGGCCCACCAATTGTACATGGGGATCTTGAACAGAAAGAGAAGGCAAAACCCTCCCTTTCCCTTGACCCCCAACAAATGGTACCCAAGGGAATCCTGCCTGCCTCAACCAACATAGAGGCGGCACATGGACATCCGTTTTAATAACCACCGATACACTTTACATCCATGAATCTATCTAGCCCTGCCTTGAAGCTGTCAAGGCTGACAGCTGTCACGACCCCTTCTGGAAGTGAATTCCATAAATCAACGACCCTCTGGGTGAACAAATATTTCCCTTTATTTGTCCTCACTTTCTTAGCTATGAGCTTTAGGGAGTGCCCCCTTGTCCTGGTATTGTATGATAGAGAAAAGAATTTTTCTCTATCCACCTTTTCTATCCCATGCATGATTTTATACACTTCGATCAAGTCACCCCTTAAACGCCGTCTTTCAAGGCTGAAGAGACCAAGGCGTTGCAATCTGGTTTCATAAGGGAGGCGCTCCATTTCTTTGATCATTCTTGTTGCCCTTTTTTGCACCTTTTCCAGTTCCATTATATCCTTCTTGAGGTGCGGTGACCAGAACTGTACACAGTACTCCAAGTGTGGTCTCACCATCAATTTGTACAGAGGCAATACAACACTTGCTGACTTATTTTCGATTCCCTTCCTAATCATGCCAAGCATGGAATTTGCTTTTTTTTTTACTGCTGCTGCGCATTGGGTTGACATCTTCATTGAGCTGTCCACCAAAACCCCAAGATCCCTTTCTTGGGTTGTCTCAGAAAGTTTGGTCCCCATCAGTTGGTAAGTATAATTGGGGTTCTTTGCCCCGATGTGCATAACTTTGCACTTGTTTAGGTTAAAATGCATTTGCCACTTTGTTGCCCACTCACACAATTTCGAGAGATCCTTCTGGAGCTCCAGACAATCAGTTTCACTTTTCACAACCCGGAACAATTTAGTGTCATCAGCAAACTTGGCTACCTCACTATTAATTTCTACATCCAGATCATTGATGAATAAATTAAAAAGGTCCCAAAACTGAACCTTGGGGTACACCACTTCTCACTTCTTTCCATCCGGAGAATTGTCCATTTATTGCCACACTTTGCTTCCTACAATTTAGCCAGTTACCAATCCAGGACAAGACCTGTCCTCTAATTCCGTGGCTGGAGAGCTTTTTTAGGAGCCTTTGGTGAGGAACTTTGTCAAAAGCCTTTTGGAAGTCAAGATATACAATATCAACTGGGGCCCCTTTATCTATGTATTTATTTACACCCTCAAAGAATTCTAACAAGTTAGTAAGACATGATTTGCCTTTGCAGAAACCATGTTGATTTTCTTTCAGCAATGCCTGTTTTTCTATGTGCCCTGTAATTTTATCTTTAATAATGGTTTCCATCAGTTTGCCTGGAACTGAGGTTAGACTGACTGGTCTATAGTTTCCTGGATCACCTCTGGATCCTTTCTTGAAGATCGGGGTTATATTTGCTTCCCTCCAATCCTCCGGTACAGTGCCTGATCTTAGAGAAAGATTGTATATTTTAGCTAGAAGTTCAGCAATTTCACACTTGAGTTCCTTGAGAATTCTAGGGTGGATGCCATCTGGACCCGGCGATTTGTTGACGTTTAGTTTAGAAAGGCATGCAAGAACATCTTCCTTGTTTATCTCTATCAGGTTTAATTCTTCTATTTCCCTCCCTGGGAAAACTAATTCAGTGGCAGGCAAATGTTCTCTATCCTCCTCGGTGAAAACGGAGGCAAAGAAGTCATTTAGCCTCTCAGCAATCTCCTTGTCTTCTCTGATTATCCCCTTCTGACCATTGTTATCAAGTGGCCCAACTGATTTTCTGGTTGGGTTCCTGCTTCTGATGTACTTAAAAAAGGTTTTGTTATTATTTTTAATATTCTTGGCTATATGCTCCTCAAAGTCATATCTATTATTTATACACAGTCATTTTTATTCCTGGCCATTGCCTCAAAAAAGAAAAGAGAAACTTGGATCCAAAAACATGCCCAAACTGCTTAATTGGTTCACCTATGGCTCTGGAGTCGCATGCGGCTCTTTGAGCCTTCCCCTGTGCTCCCAGCCTCCTCTGCCATTTGCGTGTATGTGTGTGTGTGTGTGTGTGTGTGTGTGTATGTGTGTGTGTGTGTGTGTGTGTGTGTGTGTAAAAGAGAGTGGACTCACTGTGTTCTCCGACAAGCTGAAAATCTTTTCGGGCGTCGTTCCTCCCTTTGCTGCGTCTCTGCAGGAAGCAGGAAGCAGGAAGGGCAGGAGAGGCTAGCTATGCTGACTCAGAAATTCTGGGAATTGAAGTCCATGAGTCATAAAAGAGCCGAGATTGCCTACCTCTGAGCTTGTTGGAGAACAGCTTGAAGCCAGCTTGCCAGGTGAGCAGAAGATCGGAGAGAGGGAGAGGGGGGAGAAAGAGAGAGAGAGAGAGAGAGAGAGAGAGAGAGAGAGAGAGAGAGAGAGAGAGAGAGAGAGAGAGAGAGAGAGAGAGAGAGAGAGAGAGAGAGAGAAGGAAAATGAGAGAGGAAAGAGAGAGAGAGAGAAAGAGAGTGGGGGAAGAGGACTGGCAGACCAAGGGCAGAAAGAAAGAGAGGGAGAGAGGGAGGGAGAGAGAGACAGAGAGAGAGATCCTTTTGATATCTAAAATGAATATAACACTGCATATATCCTTTTTTACCTTTATGAGATATATATATATGTGTGTGTGTCTCTCTCTGTGTGTGTGTGTATATATGTATATATATATGTGTGTGTGTGTGTGTGTGTGTATATATATATATGTATATATATGTATATATATATATAAATTGCTAACACAGAATAAGGGAGAACTGGTATAGCTATTTCGAGTTTCTTAACTCTCTTCAGCCAGAACTTACCCTTCTGAGATTCGAACCTGGGCAGTCTGCATGTTAGTCAGTTGTATTAACCTCTAGGCCACAGGCTCTGTCTCACTTTGTTAGCAGTCAGGGAGGAAGAGATGTATATCGAGTGTTATGGTGCAATTTAAAAAAGAAACACTCGATATACATATACATACATACATACATACATACATACATAGATACATACATACATACATACATACATACATATATATATATGTTTTCTGAGGTTTTCGCGGGTGTTTGTATGTAGGTCTTTGGTTCTTCGGGTTTTCTCCCACGTAGAATTTGAAGTGTCTTGGCGACGTTTCGACGAAGTCTCATTCGTCATCTTCAGGCTGGTGCTTTCGGCTTCTGCTTCTAGGAGCAATGTGAGATTTTAGCTGTTTCTTCCTTTTAACTGCCAGTGGGGGGTTGAACTGATTGGCTGGGAGCTCAGCTGTGTTCTGATTGGTTAGGGGCTTGGCTGTGCTCTGATTGGCTGGGGGAGTGTTCTGTTTGGGTGGGGGTTTTGTTGTGCTCAAGTTATTCTGAGTTGCAGGGGGATTAGAGATAGCGAGCTGCATAGCTGTTTGGCTTCGTGTTCGTGGTCGTGCCTCATCTTCATGGTGGTTGTCAGTTTGTTTGATGTATGGATTGGAGGGGTTTAAGGTGGCTAATGATGCAGCTGTGGTCTGGCTTCTGGTTTGTGGTCGTGCCTCATCATCGGTGTGAGTTTGGGTTTGCTTTTTGCCTGGATGTGTGGTGGTGACATCTTGTGTGGTTTTTGTGAGTGTAGGTCTGGTGTCATTCCCCGTGCTATGGACTCGTCTGTCAATAAGGGCAGGTTTCCAAATGGCTGGTAGGCGGGAGGCATCATCTCGTTTGTTCATGCTGTGAGGGCGTTTTTCTATCTCTGATGGCTTCTCTGATTATTCTGTTATTAAAGTGTTCAGTTTTGGCAATAGTTCTGGTCTTTTTGAAATCAATTTTATGTCCTGTGGCTTTAAGGTGTTGGACCAGGAAAGAAGTTGGTTCTTCTTTTTTGACTGAGTTTTTGTGTTCTTCAATGTGTGCACTTATTCTTCTGTTTGTCCAATGTATGTGGTGGAGCAAGCAGTACATGGAATTTCATATACTCCTTGATTTTCTAACTCAATTTTATCTTTAGGGTTTCTTAGGATGGTGGATATTTTTCTGTTTGTGCAGAATGCTGTCTTAATGTTATGTTTGTCCAAGATTTTGCTGATCCTGTCTGTGGTGCCTTTTATGTATGGGAGGAGGGCTTTGCCATTTTCTTGTTCTCTGTCTTGTATTTTAGTGGGAGTTTCTTTTTGGATTAAGTTGGAAATCTTATTTCTTGGGAAATAAGCAGCAGCCTGAAGATGATGAATGAGACTTCGTCAAAACGTCGCCAAGACACTTCAAATTCTACGTGGGAGAAAACCCGAAGAACCAAAGACCTACATACAAACACCCGCGAAAACCTCAGAAAACAAATATATATATGTATATATATGTATATGTATATGTATATAAAGTAAAAAAGGATATATGCAGTGTTATCTTTCTTTTAAATATCAAAAGGGTTTTGCGGCTCCCAGTGTCTTGTTTTTGGTGGGAAACGGGTCCAAGTGGCTCTTTGAGTGTTTTGGGTTGCCTAACCCTGACCTAAGGGGTTGTAACTCAAGCCAAGTCTGCTCTAATCTTTGACGATGTGTAGCCCCATCTTGTCTAGATTCAGCTTCAATTTAATATCTCTCCTGCTACCCATTGGTGACTATTGGAACACATTTGTAAGAGCTATACCACAACCTAAAGAGAAAATAAAGAAATAGATACCATGAATGCAGAGAGCATGCTTGCTTCTTGGTCTCCTAAGAATCTCTCTCAAGGTTACATATACATAAAGCATGACAAATAGAACTAATGTTTAAGAGACACCATGGTGCTGATCCTATTTGGGGAAGAACTATCCATTTAAAATCCATCTGTAAAGTAGGATAGCAACTACTTTAAGTAGTAGGTGCTATTCCCAATTTTCTTAGGCATTCCCAAAGAAGATCATGGTTGATGGTATAAGCAATTGCAATTGGAAGTTCCAATGGATTGAATGGCTTCCTCGGTTGTTCATTTAATAAAGTAAGAAAGAGAGTATCAAGCAATACAGTCTGAAACCAGTCTGTAACACATCACATGTAAAATTGTAGTACAAAGTTTAATTGTTAAGAAATAGTTTTATTGATATTTGATGAGTTGTGACAACTGTCTCCTCTCGCTTAAATCGATAACATATATGTCATTGGTAACCTAAGTTAATTGATATAGGTCAGAGTGGAGTCCAATAAATAGAATTTAGAAATATCACCAGAGGCAGAATTAAAAGTAATCTTTCAGTTTGTATATGATTTTATTAAAAAGTAGTATCAGCTACTTTTTTCAGTCAAAAATGTTCACATGAAAATTGGATTATAAGGATGTTTCCTTATATTACATCAGTCACAGGTTTTTCTATTTTTTTTTCTGTGTGACCTACAGCAAGCAAATTTAGATTAAAAACATGCATGGGAAATGTTACTCCCCTAGTTGCATAAACAATAACAAGTATTTTCTGATTTTCACACCCTAAACAGACTTCTCTTTTTTTAAAAATTCTGCAGTCCATCTCCATTTATTATGCATTTCCACACCAGTACAACAGCCAAATGATTAACCAGCCTGAATTGCTCAAACTTACATAATGATCTGAGATCACACAATCCCTCTCTTCATCCGGGAGCGATATCCCTAGATGTACATTTTTCATAGGAAAAAGAAACGAGGAAGGCCATGTGAGAGAGAAATGATTAAGAAACTATTCCTGTAAATGTACTGCTCTTCATGGCTCTTTTTTGTCAATAGTGTCCTAATAGATGAAGCCTGATCACTTGAACTACAAATATCCAACACTTCACAAATATTCAGTCTCTTTTTTTGTAGCAGCTCAAAAAACTAGGACAGCAGTTCACACCATAAATAAAACAAAGCCCTGGAGCAGCCCCACCAGTGGTATTCTTAGTCCTGATTGTAGAATGGACTGTAGTTTGAAAGTAACATACAGTTGTATCTTTCTCTTTAAATGTTAAGTTATTTGCAATATTGCTAAGAAGTGGAGAATCTTCTTAGGAAAGTTTCCCAGGCTTGCTAAAAGAATTAATACCAGTAGTCCTAGGCTTATGACCGCAACTGAGCCCAAAATTTTTGTTGCTAAGTGAAATATTTGTTAAGTGAGTTTTGCCCCATTTTATGAACTTTCTTGCCATAAATGTTAATTGCAGTTGTTAAGTTAGTAACCCAATTATTAAGTGAATCTGGTTTCCCCATTGATTTCACTTGTTAGAAGGTAGAAAAACTGATTTTGGGACATTGCAATCATCATAAATAAGTCGGTTGTAAAGCATGTGAATTTTGATCGTATGACCATGGGAATATTACAAAGTTCATAACTGTAAAAAATGGTCATAAGTCATTTTTTTTTCAGTGCTGTTGTAACTTCGACTAGTCATTAAACAAATTGTTGTAAGTCAAGAACTACCTGTAGTGAGATAAGACTTACAACATATACTCTTCCTCCTATTTGCTACATTTTAAAAAACATGACCTGTGTTTGTTCACTTTGTGAATGATGTGTGAATGATGAAGACACATGGCGGTGCTGAACAAACACTTTATTCTCCTTCTACAACAACCAAGCAAAAGCAAAAGCAAAAGCAAAAGCAAAAGCAAAAGCAAAAGCAAAAGCAAAAGCAAAAGCAAAAGCAAAAGCAAAAGCAAAAGCAAAAGCAAAAGCAAAAGCAAAAGCAAAAGCAAAAGCAAAAGCAAAAGCAAAAGCAAAAGCAAAAGCAAAAGCAAAAGCAAAAGCAAAAGCAAAAGCAAAAGCAAAAGGCATGCAGGCCTTTTTATATGGCCAGAAGCCCGGACAGTGACAACCAATAGGAACAGAGCGTTTTCGCGCCTTGCGCATGCACACACGCCGATCTGTCTGGTCCCAGGCAGCTTTTGGAATGCCCGGGACCAATGCAACGTCCCGAGCCTGCTTTTGCAGGCTCAGGACACAATAACCTGTATATGTTTTTTTTCTTATCCTCAACTCTGAGTGTTTCTGGGAGAAAGGGGAGAGGAGGCAACTCCTTCTAGAAAAAGAAGGTTCCCAAATGTCATCAGCCTAATTGAACTAATGAACAACAAGGCAGTTTTTCATTCAGTCTGTTCAGAAAAGATGCAGAACTGTTCAGGAATTGCCATGATGATTTGCCTCTTCCAGGTACAGCTTCAATGATTTTTATCTCATTTTGGAACACAGAATGTGCTCTGATCCTAATGCTGATAAAAGCATAAAGGCTGATGCCATCTGCCATGGCAACTATCAAGATGGCAGCTGCTTTTCATCAGCTTTATCTGAACTTTGCATTAATAGAAATTCTGACACAGTGCTTAAAATAAGAGACAGATACAGAGACTGAGAAAGAGATACTTATCTGAATAAAACTGTCTAAGCATTAGTCTCGTCTTACCTCCGTTATCTTTCTGGGAAAGAGAAAAGAAAAATCTCCATGAATCCTTTCTATTTATGCCTATTTATCAGTTCCATTCTCAGTTGTCCGTCATATGGGAGCTGCACAGCTGTAACCCTAAAATGATTTAACTACAACCCTCACACTGCTGCAGCCACAGCAGCAAATAGGATCCAAATGTGCTCTCTCCGAAGCAGTGCAATCAACAAAATAGCATGCCAGTATTGGAGTCCATAGCAGGCTGAAAGAGAGACTTTTTTTCCAACCTATTTTCTATGTTTCATAACATAGCAATGCTGAGGATGTTTTTTTCTGATGACACCAAACACACACCATTTCCAGATTTAAGATGGTCAGGTATAATAATCAACTGCAAAAAGGATACAAATAATTATTCAGTACTTTCATGTTGATTGATACAGAATGCATAGAAAGTATTAAGAAGCAACGTACCAGTATATTAGTTTCTTTATTGTTTTTGTTATATCATTCTATTTCCACAACTTTTGCTCTTCAGCCATGCTTTTTATTCTGAATGTGAATATTTTCTCTGTCTAAAAATGTAAATACTGTTTATGTTATCAGTATAGTTAAAGGCTCTAGAGCACATAAGGTATATGTATGTAGCACCATTTTTTAATGAACAGGTGCAGCTGTTTTAAAGAATTGTATACAGTTCCTACATTTGAAACTTTTTAGAAATACAAAACACCATATTTTGCACCACTCTAATAAATGCCAAAACATACAAAGTATATTTCCCTAAATATGCAGAACATTTCTAACTAGGATCACATGACTATATAGAGATCACAATGACTAAAGTATTTCTTCTTATGTTATTTAAGAAAATATATTTTGTCCTATCTCCAGCTTTGTATAATAGCTGGAAAATAATGCTACATTTACCAATCCAACCAACCATGAAATAAATGACATAACTAGCATTTTTTTTTCATTCAGTTACAGCTACTTCCCAACTGTTGTGATGTAAACAAAAGTTATTCCTTGAAGGAAAAGCAGAATATAATAAATATTTGAATGATTTCAAATATTTTCAGGGTGTGAATTTGAAATGCGTCATGTGTTTTCTCAATATCTCCAAAATCAAATGTTTTCCTTTTGTTCTTTGAGTCTAGGTATTTTTTAAATTATTGTAATTAGATTTATATCTTTTTTTTATTTTGTACAAGTGTACAAGTCAGAGTGGTTGTCTGCCTGCTATTTTCCCCACAACAACTTGTGAATGAGTTGGCCCAAAACCATTCAACCAGTTTCCATACCTAGCTTAAAGGAGGACTAGAGCTCTCAGTCTCCAGTTTCCAGTGTAGCGCCTTAACCACCAAACTGGCTCTCACACCAGTTAGCATCACTGCTAAAAGCTAATTCTGTTTGCCTGTAATTTTGCCCATGATAATTCTTTAGCCACTTCTAGCCATTTCACTGAAATCCTATGATGATATTAAAAACTGAAATATAACAAGGTGAAGACAAATAAGCGAGTAATAACTTTTTTCTTTTTTTAAAGATACATAAGCATATAGTTTTAAGGCCATATAAAGTTCCTCAGAACTCCAGTTTCTGCATGGAATCATTTCACTAACCTTTTGTGCTCTTTCTTCCATGAGTACATCAGCCTTCTGGTCATTCTCAAGGCATGAACTTTTGGGTATTTCCTAAGGTGTATAAACATTTTACCTTGACATGTTTTGCATTTTAACTTTGCAAATTTACAAGACTTCCAGTCTCCTCAGACACAGAACTTTTGTCTTTTTAAAATATATATTTTTCTATTTATGAGAAATTTCACATTAGCCTTTGTAATTATAGTAATTATTCTAAATTTTAATTGCACAGAAGCGAATTAAAATTTAAGTTTTGTCCTAGTCACGGGCATTGCTTCTTGGAGTATGGCATGTGCTATTCTTGGTCACTGCTGACAATGAAAAATGCTGCACCAGCTTTTTGGGGTTACTGTTTTTCTTTCTTTCTCTATTCTTCATCTCCCCACCCTTCACTGGACAAACACTGAAAGTAGAAGATGTAAATGACATGGAATATGGAGAAAAATGTGAAACTGTAAAGAAGGAAAAGCAGGCTAGACTGCTCTGTAGTATAAATCAGTTCTATGAAAGCCAGTTTCACAGATGTGAAAATATGGCTTCATATTTCTAAAGTTTGACAGAAATCTGCTGACCCACATCTGGTCTGGATTCATTATTTTTCATGGGCGGCGATATCATTGGTGTTAAGAATGAAATGTCCATGTTAAAATATTCCTGCTCCTCCTTAGCATCTGCATCTGGGAAGGACACTAGAAGTAGCTGATTCTGCCATAAAGACTTGATTGTTGTATTTTTCATACTCATCATGGAGATGATTGTTTTCTTCCCTGCAATTTGCCATTGAAGTTATGCACTCATATTTATCTGTCTTTTTGTATTGTGAACCAAATACAGGGAAGATCACATGGTGACCTTTGTTTTCAGTTGTTTAAAGTGATGAAGGGGAGAAAATACTCCCAAAGATTATTCAAATCTACACACTCTGTTTCTATTTCTATTTCTGAGAAATGTCATATCAGTTAGTGCTGTACTGAAAATGTCTTTTGCATTCTTTTAAACTGAGGATTTGATGGAAAAGAAATTACTTTTGACCTTTTTTTAAAAAATGAAAAACAAAATGCTAATGGTATAAGATAAAAGATTCTTCAATTTAACTAATAGACAAAATGTTTAAAGGGTATATGTGCTTTGTTATGTAATCATTGCCTCAGTAAATATGAGGCTTTGGGATTTTTTTTTAATTTTCTATACTTCAGTTATAATCCAAGAGAACTCCTTGTTGGATTTTTTTCCCCCAGATTAGAAAAAAAAGTGAAGTAACTGCAGAATAATGAAATAACCAAACCTATCACCTAATTCTGAGATGTTAAATCTGTTCTTTATCTGGATCTGTTCTGTTGAAGAATTCTAAATAAGAAAAAGCCCAACTATATAAAACACACAAAATGCTCCTCTGCATTGATGGGCTAATACTTGTTATTACTCTTGTTTCGTCTTTGAGGATTTGTTGCAAAAATAAGGCAAAGTTTTGTCACTTCCACTATGTAGACTAAGCATTTAAATTGTGATACCCAAACAGTAATCTGGAAGAGATCCCATTAAAGGTGACTAATCAATCCCAGCATGAGTGGTTTTTGACAAAAAGTCATACTGAAAGATTGACAGATTGATAAGATTAAAAAAACTAAAATGCAATCAGAGGAATCACTTGTGCTTGTTGCTGTCTTATTTTATAGCCAATGTAAGGAACCTGCTTTATTAGAGAAAGTTCATACATTAGGATTAATGGCAATCTGTATTTCAGGGTATTTACTCTTAGAGTTTGAGGACATCCAAGAATAATACAGTCATTTGGCGATTTTCCAGGATTATAAATGGACACTTTTTCTTTAATTCTGAATCTTATTCAAAACTGGAAAGTGTTAGCATGATAGCAGCAATCTCGTGATAGCATGATATCATTGGAATATGATAGTTGTATTCCAATAACTCAGGGGCTGCCACAAAGAAGAGGGGATCAACCTATTCTCCAAAGTGTTTCAAAGCAGGACAATAAATAGATGGAAACTAATCAAGGAGAGAACCAACCTAGAACTTTCTGATAGAACAATTAATCAGTAGAATGACTTGCCTCCAGAAATTGTGGGTGCTCCAACACTGGAGATTTTTAAGAAGAGATTGAACAACCATTTGTCTGATGTAGTATAGGGTTTCCTGCTTGAGCAGGGGTGGGGATTGCATTGGAAGACCTCCAAGGTCCCTTCCAACACTTTTATTTATTAACTGAATAAATTCATAGTTGCCACTATGGAAGTGAGCTATCCTTAAGAGGTAAACCTGTCTCTCAAATATCAGGTTATTCATCTGAAAGCTTCCATTTCTTGAGTTCTAATTTTATATGTGTTAGTAGCTACCTTTGTTGAATACATGCTGCACCTCATTGCCTTCTGGAGTTGAATCTCTTTCTTATTTAAAATATCTCCATCATGACCAGTATATGTTTGCTTACTCTGGGAAATTGGATGCCTTGAAGGCTTTATTGGGGTTATCTATTCCTAGAACTAATTAAATATGGGCAGTTGGACCAACTATTTGCCATAATCAAATTGCTATAGGAATAGGTGCGAGCCTAGCAGGGTATATTGTTGAGCTAAAGACTTAATGAAAGTCTTGAAGGTTCAAGAGACTTCCGGTTCCATCCTGTAGTGATTTAGCTGAGGGATTGTGGGGCTCTGCACCCCATGGCTGATTTGACCTTGCCAAGGACCCTAAATGGGTCAAAAGTTGCCCTGGAGAGGCAACAAAGAAGGAGGGGCACCCCAATGATCATGGAACGATGGCGGTTGATCAGCTCGATCCGGGGGAAGCCCTCCAACCCAACAGGAGAAAGGCTAGCTGCACATCAGTGTCTAGCCCAAGCTACAAGCAGCCGAAGTCCAAAAACATGAACCAGAACAACAGTGAACAGCATGCTTGAAACTGGGTGAGAATATTGATTTTCTCTCTTCTACTTTGTAACTGATTCCCTGGAAAAAAAAGCAAGAAATCTTCCAAAAGTGAGGGAAGGTGACTAAATCCCCATCCCTCCATAGACAGCAGTGGCAAATTAACTTCTAAGGGGGAAAGAAATATATTGAAATGAAACTAATAACACTATAGTCTGCATAAATCTGAAAATTAAAACCATTAAGATTTTACACCCTAAAGAGTTTTGATGAATTTAAAAAATAAAACAACAATTTTATTGTTTGAAAAAGTTGGAAAATAAATAACTACTGACATCTAGTGGAGAATCAGAGCATAGAACAATAGCAACTCTGACTCAGAAACTGGAAAAATGCCCAGAAACAAAGATTAATCAATTTCCTTGAACTTTAATAAGCTTCAGTCAAATATAAAACAGCTGAGAACAAAGAAAGAAAATATATTGGGCAATTTATAAGCTAAAAAAGTGTCCACAGAAAAAGAAAACTTCAATTTTTGTCTAAGCTCAAAAATTGCAGGAAAAGAAAAAAATTTGACTCTTGGCTAATCTTCTAGGCTTCAAAGTGCCTAAATATTCTGGATTGCAACTCTGGCTGGTTGATAACTGACCCCTGAATAGAAGAATTGTTATAAAATACTGCTTTCCCTGATACCTTGACAACTAGAAGTGCATTGGATTACAAAACCCATATATAAAGATAAGAACTATATAAGATTTGGTGGCTTGGATTTTGTGATTGAGTGGCTCGATAAGGCTAATTACAGAAACTATGGTACTGGTGAAGGACTATTTGGAGAGGGGAGACAAAATGGATATTGCATATTTATCTAAAAGGGACAGGAAACCACACTAAATATTCCCTTCTGAAAGATCTAGTCTGGAATATCAGAGATCTGCAGGAGTAATACTCCAAGACGAGACAAGTACTTTTCAGGAGGAAATGCACGTAATGCTACAACAGATTCAAATGACAGTAGTTTCAAACCACGATGAGATCAAAAACAACTTTGATGACATAAATGAGCACATCTTCAATCTAAACTTACAATTTAAAAAACTCTCAAAAAATGACAATAAAGAATGAACAAACAAATCAGATAACAGAACATAAACTAGAAGAAAGTGACTTAAACAGGAAAGCTACAAATGAGGTGAAATATAACTTAACTCAAACAGGAAAAAAATTGACAAGATTTTATTACAACAATGAAAATGGAAAAGATGTTTTATCCAACAGGACATCAAAACAAATCCAAAGATAAGAAAGAAGATTTAACAAAAGGGATTATAGAGCTGCCAGGAAAATCACTAGAATTTGGGAGACAAAAGGTGTATATCCTACTCAACCTGTCCTTTACACACCCAACAACACCACAAAAATACAAGAACATACTAACTTGGAAAGCTATTTGGCAAAAGAAGAGGGCTAGAGTTAGATTTAAAAGATCTGATTCGACTTACATGATTAAACATGTTTGAATATGGTTAAAAGAATAGATAATTTTGGATATAAAGGGGCCCTATAGTAAGAGGGATAAGAGATATAAATAGTATAGTATTTTTTATAATATATAAAATGTTAAAATACTGGAGTGATGTATGTGAATGGAAAGTTTAGACATTTAAAGGTAATTAAATTTGAGGGAATTATGAGAAGAATGATTTTAATACCAAGGGGAAAGTAAGCTTAAATAAGAATTTTGAAAACAGGACATATAGTGACTCAATAAGATGACTTTTATAAATATAGTTGAAATATAAAAAGTTCAGAAAAGATGTTACAGGATATATAAGTAGTATGGTATCTTTATAATATATGAAATATGAAAATATTGGGATATGGTATGTAAATGAAAAGTTTGGATATTTAGATAATTAATTTTGAGAAAACTATGACTGATAATAATGGTTTGAATACTGAGGGGAAATTAAGTTTAAATAAGAATTTTGAAAATAGGACACATAGTGACCTAACAAGATGACTTTTACAAATACAATTGAAGCATAAGTTTATTAGAAAAGATATTATATATGGATGTTATTGTTATCTGTACAAACACAAAAAATGTTTATATTCAACCTTGTATGTATTGAAAATATTATTATATTTATCTAATGTTGACAAAGGAGAATAACATTGGAAGAAGGGAAGATCAAGGAAACATATCATCAATTAATATATTGATCATGGAATTACAGAAATTAATTATTATTAGTTTTTTTTCAAATATATGAATCCAGACAACACGCTGTTTATTAAGCACTAAAGATTGCTATTGCAAAAAATCAATAAAATATACTTTTTTAAAAAGAAAGACTTGAAGGTTCAAGAACATCATTTTATTATTTTTACTACTAATGTAAGACAACATCACTATTATTAATCATGTTACCTCTGCAACTCTTCTGCTCCCTCCTAGTTTAAATCTGTTTAGCATTTTTCCTGAGTTGATATGAATTTGTACAGGCTTAAGAACCTTTTTAGAAAGTCATATAGATAAAAATAAAATTACATCCTTTGTAGATAAATGTGCACAAACAAGACAAATTTAAATGTGCACAAACAAGACAAATTTTTAAAAAGTTTAAAAAAAGATCCAATTGATTCTCTGCATTGGCTCCTCATAGTACTCTTATGACATGATTACAAAAAAGATTCATAAAGCTACAAATCCCAACAAATTGTTTTTTTGATGGATGTTCAATGTCAATAGTCAAACTAGTAAACTCAACAAAAGGATCCCAAATTAAGTCTCAAAAGGTAAACCTTTATTGGATACACCATCTCGGAACTGACATTCTGGTTTTCCCATGCCGACCCCCTGAAAGATGGGTAAACCTAGGAAAATATTAAACACAAATTATCATCATTAATCAAGATTAACATTCCATTATTCTTTAGGACATTGAGGGTATTTGGCATGGAATATTTTCATTAATCTGTCTGCCCTAACGTTATGGGCAGCTACCCATTCAGCATCAGCTTTCCACTGTATTAAGTACTCTAACTTCCCCTTAAAAATCCTTGAATCCAGTATTTTCTTAATCTCATAGTGTTCTTCAGCCCTCACCATAACTGTAGGAGGGGGTTCCTTTCCAACTGGTCTCAGGCTAGAGTCTGGGAGTGCTTTTAACAGGCTGTAATGGTGCTTTCAAAAATAGTTTGACCCCTTTGTCTTTGTTCCTCAAATATTGGAACAGTTCTATCATGTCACTTCTAGCCCTTCTTTTTGTTAAACTAGATATACCCAATTCCTGTAACAATTCTTCATATGTTTTAGTGTCCTAGTCATTTTTGTTGCTCTTCTCTGCACTCTTTTTGGAGACTGAGTTTTGCAAGAATTTGTAACAGAAATGGAGGTACTCAGATGTGGGAAATAGACATAATCCAAAAATATTTCCTGATCTGACAATTGTCTTTCCCAGTTCCGTGTCTCCAGATTCTCTTTTTACACAACCTAAAAGGCTTTCAATCTGTTTTAAAAATGTATCATACAGATCTATGAGATGTTTTGCATGGTCTAATAGCAATAACATTCTGACTGTATAAAATATGACTTTATGTTGGTAAGAAATAATAATCATGTAACTTCAATAGAATTTGAAAGTGACTTACAGTATATACAGCCATTGGCCAGTAATGATCTGTATTGCAGTTCTATTTATTTATAAAGGTGCAGTTATACCCATAAAGTTTTTATTTAATTGCATTCAATTTGAGCATTCAAAATGGTTTCTAATCGCTATGTGAAGATTTTATGCAAAACCTTGTCATTTTTGTCCTGTGGGTGGTGATGTATTTGTTCTTATTTTTGGTGATATGCAGATGGCCAGCCTATCAAATACTATTCAAGCTACTATCATATCAGTATATTCATTAATACAATGACACATTTTCAAGGAAATGGCCTACATCTTTTGACTGAGCTTCTTCATGAAAGAAGTAGTCCAGATCTACTTTACTCAGAGTGATGTTAGCTTGCTTCATTTTCCAGATGGGCATGGCATGACACTGTGGACAATTCTGTTGGTCTAACAATTATACGGTTTGAAAGACAGTTGCAATCCATTATCTTACAATGCACTGCCTTTTCTTACAATTATATTTTACTACAGCATGTACAAGACAAAGTGTTTAGAATTGACCAATCTCCCTTCTTGGGACCAGGATACTTACGGGACCGCCTTCTGCCACATACTTCTCTATGACCGGTGAGAGCGCACAGGGTTGGCCTCCTCCAGGTCCCGTCAACGAAACAATGTCATCTGGCGGGCCCTAGGGGGAGGGCTTTCTCTGTTGCGGCGCCCACCCTCTGGAACCAACTACCTCCTGAAGTCCGCGTTTCTCCGACCCTCCTGGCCTTCCGAAAGAATTTAAAAACCTACCTCTGCCGGCAGGCCTGGGGATGATTGTTGATTGTGGTGTGATTGATGAGTATGTATGGGATTTGTATTTTTAATGTTGTTCGGATTTGTTGCAATTGTTTATATATATATGTTGTGAGCCGCTCCGAGTCTTCGGAGAGGAGCAGCATACAAATCCGAATAAATAAATAAATAAATAAATAAATAAATAAATAAATAAATAAATAAATAAATAAAATATCTTGTTTCCTTATTATATTTTTATTATAGAAACCCATCACACTTTATCAAATCAATGCTGAGAAGCCTACTTTTTAGCTGTGTTTCAGCAGCAAATTATGTTGGACTATCAAATAATGTATTTAATGTGTACAGCCATATAATAATGAATTTAGAATAAATAAATTAATATTAATGAATGTTGTATGCAAGGAATGGGACCTATTTCTCCATCGTCACTCTTGAGCTAAGATGGATTGGATAGCAGTATCATAATTCCCAGACCAGACAGAATGATCAAATGATTTTTAGCAAGCAATTATGAAAGTAGAAAAAAATCTTAGCAAATAAAGCTTTTTTTGCAGATACTACAGAAAGCAGACAATCTTTCCTAGCACAATATGGAAAGAGTTTCCAACAGCAGATGGGTCAGCCTTGAAATATACCACCATTTTCAAATGAGAAGCTAAGACTATTTTAAGCTCTCTTTTTAGAAGTAGCAAACAAATGCAATTGACACAGTTATGAAAAAATATCTTTAGAAAATATTTGTAATACCACTCTGTATTTGTGAAAGGTCAATTAACCTTGTTACATGAACGGAAGAATATATTCCGATCCTCAGTGTTCTGTGTTCGTGTGATTTAAATGTATTGTCTCCTTACATTTAAAAAAATCAACAATAAATTATTGTCAGTGGTATTGATATATACTAAGATACTGGTCCCACTAAAATCACTGGGATTTGCTTTTAAGGGTTATGTATATTTATTTGTAAGGTTTTGTTTGTTTGGACTTTATATCCTCCTTTACTTCTAGGAACAAAAAAGAGTTTTATATATATTTAAAAGTTTCCTCTGCTTGATCTGAAAGAGAGCATATAAAGTGTGCATGAATAAACCAAATATAAATACATTTATGGCCTAAGTTTAGTATTACAGCTCAATAAAAGATTACTTTTTACAAGAAAATTATTCCCCATAATTGACAAAAGAAAGGACATATTCACATTTTAGTACTGAACATATGCAACTATATTATATGGATTTTTGAGCACCCATTGCTTTATTTGTTATTGTTTCCAACAAGTGGGACTGACAATAAAGATGTTGCCGAGGGAAGTGCAGCTGTTGCTCAGACTTCCACTTATTCCATTCCATTCTCAGTTCTCACCAGCCATTCAACCATTCATCTTCCTTTCTTCCTTCCTTCCTTCCTTCCTTCCTTCCTTCCTTCCTTCCTTCCTTCCTTCCTTCCTTCCTTCCTTCCCTCCCTCCCTCCCTCCTTCCTTCCTTCCTTCCTTCCTTCCTTCCTTCCTTCCTTCCTGAGAGCAAAGTTTAGCCTTCTGCATAGCTCAAGTTTCCCACGAAACCACCCTGCATTATTTTGCCTGCATAAGCACAGCACTCAGAGCCAGACTATCAGGAAGAGCAGGCGTGGTGGCCAAACATATGGCATCTATTTGTCGCTATGGATAAAATTCTAAACCACCTAACAAATGAAATGGTTAGTTGTGCAAATAGAGCTCAGGCACAAAGGTCAATGAAAATTACTTTTTTGCTCCAGAAGAGGCTGATTATGAGGCCACATTCTGAATACAGAGCATGGTACAGATCACATTAATATGAAAAAGACATTACTGAAAGTGGGAAGGTACAAGAGAGGGCAATTGGAATGATGCAAGGAGTTAAGAATCTTAATTATTTAATATCACTTGAAACATTTGCTCTACACTCTTTGATTTGGGAGAGATGAATATAAGAATTCAGAACAAATGGAGGGAGAAAAAGAAATTGAAAGGACCAATGTCCGCAATTATTTGATGGAAACTGTAAGCCAAACAAATGTTTGCTGTTAAATAGACTTGCATTTTTTTAATAAATAAAGTTGAATGTTTTTAAAAAGCACAAGAAGAAATTGAGATGTTAATATTAACCAGTAGTGTTAGAAGACAAGTATATGACTGTCTAGTACAGTTTTGAAACCTAGAGGTCCTGTATGAAATGTGTAGGATTTATTAATTGTATTAGAATATGGATCAAGACAGAAAAAGTTCCCCGAGGCCTGAGAGTTAACTTAATTCAGCAACTGTTTCACTATTACTATATGTTGTGATGAATTAGTTTAGACCATATAAGCAATCTGTTATATTATCCTTGCAGTATGGTTTTAGAAGTAACTATGTCTCAACTTGGTCATTAAAATACATATTTCTAAATTGTGGGATGATTTAGGTAGGACTACATGATTTGGTTTGCAAAACTCGGGAAAACCACTGGAACTCAGTAAACAGGAAGATAAAATCTTAACTGTTTTCTGATGTTTAGTGGTCTTCTGGATTTTTGCAGCCCAAACCTTGTAATAAAGTAGGGAAATTCATATAAGCTTCACGCATGATTCTAGGTTAAAATGAGGTGTGCTTGTATAAGAACCCCAGCACCATGTTTTATAATTCATGACTTAAATGACTTACTGTATTTGAAGAACAAAACCAGTTGAACTTTATTCAACAAACTCTCAATAACAGTTGAGAAGTATTTAATCAAAGCTACCAAAAGTCATGAAATAGGAGAGACTGTTATTTGGAATAAAATAGCAACTCAGTCTGATCCAAAAACAATCTTTACATAGTATAGCACACTATACTGCATTCTTTAAAATACATAATCTCCTCTAATATTTGCATGCAATTTTAATAGATTGTCTTTCAATTTATGGATAAAATGAGAAAATACATTATGTAAAAACAAGATTTAATAGTGTGTTACTAAACTAGGGAAAATTGTCTTCTTTGACCAGACAGTCCTTCACATATATGTGTTACAGAAAATCTGGATACCCCGTTAAACTATATAAAGTCCAGGAAAAGGAAAATCCTTACGAAAAACTCAGTGGAAGCACCTTCCAATATTCTGTCAAATTTACATTAGATGTATCTCCATCTAGTTTGTACATACTTACTCTTCAACTGTAGCTAATATTTTTAGAGGACTAGAAAGGGTGCTATGGGAACTAGGAAGAAGGGAGGTCTCCTTTCATTGTCCCAGTTTAACACATCTAAATCTGGATCTAACCCATCCTTTTAGCATATTATTTTTATTATGAACCTGATCTCTCACTCTCCTGACACAAGCAATCCCAGTACAGCTAATAAAACTATCTGTTTGAGTAATGGAAGCAAGATACCAACTTGTTCTGTATTAATAATATTGTCAAAATCCTGTGTTGCCCTACTTTAAAATTATTCTGGCATATTAATATTGCACTGTATATGTGTCAAAGGGGAAAATCTCTGGTTTCCTCCAGGTCAATTAGTCTGCTGTTGTAATGGGCTGGTAATGGTGTCTCCACAGAGTTTTCTTTAAATTACTTTCTGTTCTCTCATCACCTTACAATTTAATGGTACAGGCACAGGATCTACATAGATATGCCTTGCAATTATCATACATCATTGTGAAAGGGGTGTTCTGCTAAATAAACTTTTTCCCCCTCTGACCTTAAAGCATCTAATATGAGGTCATCATTTCAGAGAAGAAAAAATCTTGTCAAGTTAGAAGTGTTGTGGGGAGAAGGAAGAAGAAGTTTCAAACATGTATCAACTGCTGTTGCAGAACTATTAAAGACATAGAGAAGTCTCAGGGTCACTTCTCACTTCTGAAAGATATAAATGCAAGTTGAAATGCCATAATTTTTCTAAAAATATATGGAATAACATTGCAGATGGAACAATTACATAAACATCAATTTTACAAGGGTAATTCCTGATTCATTTAAAAAGTCTAACTCTGTTTTTCAACAGAAAGTCTTCCAAGAGTGGAACAAGTGTTATAGTTTTAACCTTGTATATGTGGACAGCATCCAGAAATATATCTCTGTTATCAAAGTTAATGAGTGATACAATCCTGAGAGTGATATAGTACCCACTACACAACAAAATAGACAACTTCAAGGAAGCAAAAATTTTAAAATACAACTAATTAAAGATATGAACCAAATGTTACAGTATATTTCGTTGTACCTATGCATGTCTGTTCAATGGGTCATTGATGAATAGAATCAAGTTTTATCCTATTTGGTTTCCCAGCAACATCAAGTTTAAGAAAAATCATGAGAAAAGCAGTTGAAAATATAGCTTAAAATCAGATCAAAGAATCCAGAAGTTGGTGAACATGTTGTTTCTGTGGTTGCTGTCTTTATTATCAGCTAGATCTTGAGTGCACCTGCAAGTCCTTGAATATGGCTCCTGGGTCTCAACTGTAACCTCAATTGTCAAGTATCATACGCATTCATGCATTACTTTTTTTTAATTTTAACAATAATCCACTGGTGAGCCCATTTAACTTAAACCACTGGACACATTTATAAATAATTCAGAAAAAAGGAGAGAGTATATTTATAAGGTGGCAACTTATGTTTCTCAGTCATCTATAAAGTTATTAGAAATCAAGATAGAGATCCAGATGAAATCTGCATTTCTGATTTTTTTAATAGCATGCTCTGCCAGACAGATAGCAATATGCTGTTTTCTTCCTAATCAAAAAACATTCTTCAACATTGTTTGTGGGATCAAAAAAAGAATTCATGTTTTAAAAATTCTACATAGTAAGTGATATTTTTTTTAAAAAGTTTGCATTCAGGAATATATACATAAAAATGAATAACTAGAGTAGTAAATTTAGTAACAAATAATTAAGAATATAGATATTAGGCATATAGATATTTAAATGAATGTTAGTCATTTATTAAATAATTCCATTTATTTGGGGAAGATATGTATTAATGAATAGTACAAGTGAAAAATGCTGCAAATTACACGCACACACACACAAAATGAGGGACCAAATTTTGCCCTGCTAATATAATGGGGGAAAAAGTCTGATTTCATAATCCAGACATTCCAATATTCGAGCTGGATAATGACATGATGGGTACTGAGTTCATAGGAAAGAGGCAATTGATAGATTAAATGCTATTGATAATAATCCAAGAAAAGAAGAAAGATACACATACAAAATAAGGCTGGTGACTATATTCCCACAGATAATTTAGTTACAAGGCCTTGGTGCATTCACAGTTTTATAATGAACCAATTTCTAATAATCAAGAGGGACAGTTTGACTGCTACTGAGGTCCTTCTCTGGGAGACTGGTGGGTTTCCATGTTCAGTTGGTTGGCTGCTAGGAGGACAGACTGGTGGACTAGATGGCCAGGTGTCCAATCCACAAGGCAATGTTTACATTTTCATGCTCTTATGTTCACAACTTTGCTATGGTTCCATTTGGGCATTTTTCAGGAGAAATGGCACACTGAGGGAAACTGATTCTTCAATTGCTTGGCATACAAAACCATAAATTTCCATTAATTTCATATCTACATTTTGCAAATCATGTAATGTAAATATTCTAAAGAAATTCTTAAAAATTAAACAATAAAAGCTTTTTAAGAGTCTGTTTTCTTACATCAACACCGGCTGGATTGTGCTGGCACTCAAATTTAAGATACCGATTGATTGATCTCTTTAATCTAATATCTGTTCATGGGGTGTCTGTTTTCTTTATTGTGGTGGCACCTGCCAGTGCCATTACAGTGGAAGTCTTACTGTATTTCTGTTATGAGTGCCAGTTTGGGGCTTTAACATCTCAGCAGGTTTGTACAGCTTTGGGCTAAAGACCAGCATACATTCTTATCAATCTACATGCATAAATTTAAAAAAAACATGAAGCAAGGAAAAACATCTACACTCTGATTGCTTCTTGAAACCAAAATATTGAACAAATGACATAACAGAAAGCAGTAGAGAGATACGTATTATCCAATGTGGTATCTCACAGAAATTTATCTCAACTTAAATGGCTAGTATTCTTACTTAAATACATATCATGTGAGCTGAATCAATAGTGACAGATCTTGCAATTGCTATAAACTATTTTGGTGTGTGGGTAGTGTGTGTGTGTGTGTGTGTGTGTGTGTGTATTCTATTCCCCCACATTTTATTACATTGCAGCATGACCCAGGAATAGAAAAGATGAATAAAATGAGCTTCTTTTTAAACATCTGGAGTCAACAGATTTAGTTCCAACCTAGGGGCATTTAAGTATGCTATTTTTATTCATTTTCTCAAATTCATTCCCAGATAGCTCTCAGCAATGATTGTACAGAAAGATTCTAACACCCAAATTGTTTGCTGACAGATAGTCTTGTATGATCTTGTATGTATAGTCCTATACATCAAAGTGGATTGGCAATTTAAGCCTAATTGGATATTGGCAACATCACTTTATCATTCCTAAAGTTCTAGTCCTGTGTTTCTCAATTTTAGCAATTTTAGGTTGAGTGGACATCAACTCCCAGCACTGAAGTCAGCTAGTTTGTCAAGGGCAGTTTGATCCTCCAACCAAGAAAAATGGCAAAACGGTTCAGGAGAAATAATGGTGTTCACTGCCTAATGGTAAGGATCATCCCACTACAAGGTAAGAATATATTCTTAATGCTAGTATATGTTGTCTTTCTCTGCAAGCAATAAAAAAACACCACATTCAATAAAAAGGTATAATTGTCATACAGATCAATTTATAACTGGGTTTTCTTTTAGAGCAGCGGTTCTCAACCTGTAGGTCATGACCCCTTTGGGGGTTGAATGACCCTTTCACAGGGGTCGCCTAAGACCATCAGAAAACACACATTTCCGATGGTCTTAGGAACCGAGACTCCGCTCCGCATGGCCTCCTCCGCCATTTGCAGAGAGAGAGAGAAAGGCACTTTCGCTTCCCTTCTCTCTCTCTCTCTCTCTCTCTCTCTCTCTCAGGCGGACTTACCTCCTGCAGGGCTCCTGATTGGCCCTGCACCCGGGTGCCCCACCCCCTGGGAGAAACGCGGCCAGGGCCTCATGGCTTGGAGCCGCCCGGGGAAGCCCCGGGATCCCTGCTGGGAGAGGCCCGCTGGAGGTTCCGCTCAGCAGGCTAGCCCTCCGGAAAGCCGTGGCCCAAGGGAGACCAGCCCCTGCAATCCCCAGCCAGCCCGACCATTGGACTTGCTGGCCGGCAAGGTGCGCCGGAATCCAGGCTGCTGGGAAGGAAGAAGGAGATTCAGCAAAGGTAGGAGAGGAGAGCTGCCTCTTGGGGCCCGGCGCTGGCGACGGCTTCCTTGCCCTCCCCTTCCTCCTCCCCTTCTTCCTCTTGCTGCCCCCAAAGCAGCAGAGGGGTGCCTGGAGGGGAGCAGCCGAGCTGGCAGAGGGGCTGGTAGTGGCCGTGCGGCACCAGCTCCCACCGCGTCTCCTTTGGATGAGCAAAGGGCGAGGCCGGGCAGTGCGGAGTCCCAGCTAGGGCGACTAGTTCCTCGCCCTCCTCCTCTCCTTTCTCCTGCTGCCCTCCCAGATGGCTTGGGCAGGCGCTGCCTCCACCGCAGCTCCATCGATGGGTGTAGGGTGAGGCCAGGCAGCGCGGAGTCCCAGCGGGGGCAGCGGCTGGGCCAGGGGCAGTAGGGACCCTGACAATGCTGCCCTGTTGCTGCCACCGGAGCTGCCACCTCCCGTCCTGCTTCCCCTCTCCGCCCATTTATCTGAGGATGTGTTCAAGTCGTAACAGTGAAAATACACCCTGCATATCAGATATTTACATTACGATTCAAAACAGTAGCAAAATTACAGTTATGAAATAGCAACGAAAATAATTTTATGGTTGGGGGTCACCACAACATGAGGAACTGTATTAAGGGGTCGTGGCATTAGAAAGGTTGAGAACCACTGTTTTAGAGCTTCTTACAACCAACAAGTAAAACAAAAAATTGTGCTTTGAGGGTGAAGGTTTGTTCTCCGAACTTGTGGGTTGGTTTCCAAACATTTTGTTACCAGGCTAGGTAACATCTTCAGTGGAAATTTAGGGGATGTTAGTGTTTCTCTATTTACAAGGGCTTTGTGTGGTCAGTAAGTCTTATGATGAGTCAGCTGTGGGTGTCACAAGTGAGGTTCTTCAGATGAGTCTTCTGATAAATCAGGTGTGGGTCATCAGTGAGTCTTGTGATGGGTCTTGTGATGGCAGGTTTCATTAGGTCAGGGTCATTGGAGGTGAACTGCTTTCGTGGGTTGGTGGCTTTCATGGGTTGGTCGAAGGTCAGTGATGTCTCTGGTTAGCTGTATGGTTGATTTGGATTCTGAGGGATTCATAGGCTGGTTGTAGGTTGATGTGTCTGCTGATGGAATTGTTTGTGCAGACTTCAATGAACTCATGAGCATGGCAGGCAGTAGCGTGGTTGATGATGTTTGTGTTACTCCAATCAAACTGGTGTGGGTAGAGAATAAGAATTTGGGATTGTGGCATTTGACTGCCAGCATGTGTTTGTGGATCCTAGTTTTTAGTTGAAATGAAGTTTGTCCCATGTAGAATTGGTTGCAATGGTTACAGTTAATTTTGTAGATTATATTGTTTTTTCCATCCTTCTAAATCTTGTCTTTGGTTAGTTTTTGCGTGGCAGCTGGCTATGTGGTGTGGTATGATTTGGGTGCTGTGTGTCAGAATACGAAGTTTTTTGAAAAGCCATGGGGTCAGCATCTTTGTGATTGAAATTGAGACTGTACATGAGGACGGTCTTTTCGTCATTAGATGGAGGTTTGTTGGATTGAGTTCTAATCAATAGTTCTGAGTTGTCATCTTGTGATTTTGGGGTGATGATATTGAGTTTTTCTTAGTGAGTTGCCTTTTTGGGTTTGTATTTTGTTGGCATTCCTGTGAATCATGCGTTCTAAGGTATCTGGTCAGGTCTTGTCCGATGGAGTTGAGGCATGTGTGTTTTTGTTCGTCGATGATGTGTTGATATTCTCTCAGGTGGTTGTGGGCATCAGTGACCATGAATCAGAGTATTTTGTGCCCATTTTGGAAGACTAGTTTCTATGCTTGTGAGTGATTGATCAGTGGTTGGTAATGAATTCTTTTGGTGGTTGTTTGTTTGTTTGCAGAGTTATTCATGGAAGAAGTGTAGCTGTTTGCTGGTCAATAATTGTTTCCCAGCAGCAGGCAATTTGTGCTTTGTTAGCTGTGTTACATGAGATCTTGTTTTTCCTCTCCAACCCAGTTGACTATTATTATGATTGTTGCATGCAGTGGGCAGCCTTAAGTTTGCTCAGATGAATAAACTAGGGCACACAAGCTTTCAAGTTGCCTAAAATTCTTCACGAGGCATTGTAGAGCATTGTAGGGCATTGTTGGTGTCAATTATACTTAGTCTAGGGGGGAGAGAACCGACCCCTGAGGCACCCCACACGGGAGTAACCTACAGGTGGACCTCTGACCCCCCACTAACACCGACTGCGACCGACCAGAGACATAGGAGGAGAACCACCGTAACACGGTGCCCCCCCCCACCCCCAATCCCTCCAGCCGGCGCAGAAGGATACCATGTCACTTGGTCAACTTTGCTACCTCACTGTTTACTTCTACATCCAGATCATTGATGAATAAATTAAAAAGTAAAGGTCCAAAAACTGAACCTTGGGGTACACCACTTCTCACTTCTTTCCATCCAGAGACTTGTCCATTTATTGCCACCCTTTGCTTCCTACAATTTAGCCAGTTACCAATCCAGGACAAGACCTGTCCTCTGATTCCGTGGCTGAAGAGCTTTTTTAGGAGCCTTTGTCAAAAGCCTTTTGAAAGTCAAGATATACAATATCAACTGGGGCCCCTTTATCTATGTATTTATTTACACCCTCAAAGAATTCTAACAAGTTAGTAAGACATGATTTGTCTTTGCAGAAACCATGTTGATTTTCTTTCAGCAATGCCTGTTTTTCTATGTGCCCTGTAATTTTATCTTTAATAATGGTTTCCATCAGTTTGCCTGGAACTGAGGTTAAACTGACTGGTCTATAGTTTCCTGGATCACCTCTGGATCCTTTCTTGAAGATCTGGGTTATATTTGCCTCCCTCCAATCCTCCGGTACAGTGCCTGATCTTAGAGAAAGATTATATATTTTAGCTAGAAGTTCAGCAATTTCACACTTGAGTTCATTGAGAACTCTAGGGTGGATGCCATCTGGACCCGGTGATTTGTTGACGTATAGTTTAGAAAGGCATGCAAGAAGATCTTCTTGTTTATCTCTATCAGATTTAATTCTTCTGTTTCCCTCCCTGGCAGGCAAATGCTCTCTATCCTCCTCAGTGAAAACGGAGGCAAAGAAGTCATTTAGTCTCTCAGCAATCTCCTTGTCTTCTCTGATTATCCCCTTCTGACCATTGTTATCGAGTGGCCCAACTGTTTTTCTGGTTGGGTTCCTGCTTCTGATGTACTTAAAAAAGGTTTTGTTATTATTTTTAATATTCTTTGCTATATGCTCCTCAAAGTCTCTCTTGGCTTTCATGACTATCGCCTTGCATTTGGTCTGCCAGAGTTTGTGATCCCTCCTGTTCTCCTCAGTAGGAAGAGCCTTCCATTTCTTAAATGAGTTTTTCTTCTTTCCAATAGCCTCCTTTACCTCATTCGTAAGCCATACTGGTATCCTCTTGGACTTTCCAGTCCTCTTTCTTCTTTTAGGAATGCATTTTATTTGAGCCTGTGGTAACGTATTTTTAAACAGTTTCCAAGCATTTTGGAGGGATTTGATTTTTTTTAACTGTTCCTTTTAGTTTCTTCTTTACTATTTTCCTCATTTTGTCAAAATTCCCTCTGTGAAAGTTTAGGTCTCTGTGTTAGTTTTCACTGACAGTTTGCTATCCATGGTTAAGTTGAAGGTTATTGTATTGTGATCGCTGGTTCCTATGGGCTCGGTTACAAGGACATCATGAACCAAATCCTGTGCGTTAGTTAGAACCAAGTCCAGGATACCCTTTCCCCTGGTAGGTTCCATGACCATCTGCTCAAGGGAATAATCGGCTAACATGTCGAGGAACCTTGTCTCTCTTTCATGTGTAGAACAAGAATTTACCCAATCTATTTGGGGATAGTTGAAGTCCCCCATTATGACTACCCTATTTCTTTTTGAGGCCTCCTTAAATTCATTTTCCAAATAGCAATCTGCCTCTGGAGTTTGGTTGGGAGGGCGATAGCAGATCCCTAACGTCAGATTAGTTTCCTGTCCTGGGATTTTTATCCACAATGTTTCTGTGGGTGAGTTTGAATTTTCTTGAATTTCGAGTTCATGAAATTCTAACTCCTCATTTATGTACAAGGCCACGCCACCACCATTTCTCCCTCTCCTGTCCATCCTATACAATTTGTAACCTGGAATCCTTGTGTCCCATTGGTTTTCATCTGTCCACCAGGTTTCTGTTATGCCAATAATATCAATATTATTTTCCTTCACCAAGCATTCCAATTCCCCTATTTTTGCTCGAATACTTCTAGCATTCGTGTACAGACATTTATATGTAATTTTCTGGTGCACTTTCTTCTTTGACTGTAGATTTTGACTGTAGAATTTGATTGTAGAATTTGTAGATGGTCCACCATGTCCTTCTGCTTGACTATTACAATTTAGTTTTCCTGTTGACTCATCGATGTGTGCATAACTTCCACCCTCCATATTTGGCAGTGCGCCTTCTAGAACCGGAAGCTGCCCAGCTCCTGTCAACTTGCCCCTATGAATCAGTTTAAAAGCTGTTCTGAAACCTTTTTAATATTAATCGCCAGCAGTCTGGTTCCATTATGGTTCAAGTGTAACCCGTCCCTTCTGTACAGGTGTGGCTTGTCCCAAAATGTTTCCCAGTTCCTAATGAATCTAAACCCTTCCTCTCAACACCACTGTCTCATCCATGCATTGAAGCTCCTGAGCTCTGCCTGTCTAGCTGGCCCTGCGCATGGAACAGGTAGCATTTCTGAGAATGCAACCTTGGGGGTCCTGGACTTTAATCTTCTACCTAGCAACCTAAATTTAGATTCCAGGATCTTCCGCTTAGCTTTCCCAATGTCATTGGTACCGACATGTACCACGACAGTTGGCTCCACCCCAGCACTGTCTATCACCCTGTCTAGATGCCTCGTGATGTCCGCAACCTTTGCACCCGGCAGGCAGTTTACCATGCGGTCAACACTTCCATCACAAACCCGTCTCTCTATATTTCTAACAATTGAATCACCCACTACAAGAAGCCCCCCTACCACCACGCGCAGAGAAGTATCCTCGGTGCAAGAGGATATGGGCACATCCTCCAGGGAAGGGGTCTCAACTAAAGGAGCCTTGCCCTCCTCCACAGATTGATGTCCTCCCTGCCCAAGATCTCCATTCTCCAAAGCAGCCGGAGAGCTGCTCAGCATGGAGTGGGACGCTCCTACTGCATCACTGAAGATCTTCTCCAGCCTCACTATTTCTCTCTGCTTCTCCAGGTCTGCTACCTTGGCTTCAAGGGAAAGAACCTGTTCCCTGAGAGCCAGGAGCTCATTGCACCGATCACACATCCAAGACTTCTGTCCAGCACACAGATAGTCATACATGTGACACTCAATGCAAAACACTGGGAAGCTCCCCTCCGTCTGCCGGCTATCTATCTCCATTTCTTATTATTATATGTTTACTGTTATTATTATACAAATTATATATATATATATATATATATATATATATATATATATATATATATATATATATATATATATGTGTGTGTGTGTGTGTGTGTGTGTGTGTGTGTGTGTGTGTGTGTGTGTGTGTGTGTGTGTGTGTGTGTGTGTGTGTGTGTGTGTGTGTGTGTGTGTGTGTGTGTGTGTGTGTGTGTGTGTGTGTGTGTTGTTTAAAATTGTTGACAAAGAAATAAGGGATTTCTGATATAGCCATTTCGAGTTTCTTAACTCTCTTCAGTCAGAACTCACCCTTCCGGGATTCGAACCTGGGCAGTCTGCATGCTAAGCAGATGCTTTAACCTATTGAGCCACAAGTTCTCTCCCGCTTTGTCAGTAGTCAGGGAGTAAGGATATGTGTCAAGTGTTTATTTTTTAGCGGGAGAGAACTTGTGGCTCAATAGGTTAAAGCATCTGCTTAGCATGCAGACTGCCCAGGTTCGAATCCCGGAAGGGTGAGTTCTGACTGAAGAGAGTTAAGAAACTCGAAATGGCTATATCAGAAATCCCTTATCTCTTTGTCAACAATTTTAAACAACATATATATATATTTGTGCTTGCAGGATGGCTCTGGGTTGAGCTGAAACAAGCAAAAGGAAAGAATGATTCCTTCCTCCCATATTTGGGTTTACAGGGTGCAATCTAAAAAATAACCACTTGACACACACACACACACATATATATATATATATATATATATATATATATATATATATATATATATATATATATATATATATATATATATATATATATATATATATATATATATATATATATATATATATATATATATATATATATATATATATATATATATATATATATATATATATATATATATATATATATATATATATATATATATATATATATATATATATATATATATATATATATATATATATATATATATATATATATATATATATATATATGTTTTCTGAGGTTTCTGAGGTATATATATGTCTTTGGTTCTTCGGGTTTTCTCCCACGTAGAATTTGAAGTGTCTTGGCGATGTTTCGACGAAGTCTCATTCGTCATCTTCAAGCTGGTGCTTTTGGCTTCTGCTTCTAGGAGCAATGTGTGGTCGTAACTGTTTCTTCCTTTTAACTGCCAGTGGGGGTTTGAAATGATTGGCTGGGAGCTTGGCTATATTCTGATTGGGTGTAGGTGTGTTCTGATTGGTTAGGGGCTTGGCTGTGCTCTGATTGGCTGGGGGGTTGGCTGTGCTCTGATTGTATGGGGGAGTGTTCTGTTTGGGTGGGGGCTTTGTTGTGCTGGAGGGGTTCAAAGTGGCCAATGATGCAGCTGTGGTCTGGCTCCTGGTCTGTGGTCATGCCTCAATATCGGTGTGGGTTTGGGTTTGTGTGGTGGTGGCATCCTGTGTGGTTCTGGTGTCATTCTTTGTGTTAAGGATTCGTTTGTCAATAAGGGCGGGTTTCCAAATGGCTGGTAGGTGGGAGGTATCATCTCGTTTGTTCATGCTGTGAGGGCGTTTTTCTATCTCAATGGCTTCTCTGATTATTCTGTTATTAAAGTGTTCAGTTTTGGCAATAGTTCTGGTCTTTTTGATGTCCTTTGGCTTTAAGGTGTTGGACCAGGGAAGAAGTTGGTTCCTCTTTTTTGACTGAGTTTTTGTGTTCTTCAATGCGTGCACTTATTCTTCTGTTGGTTTGTCCAATGTATGTAATGGGGCAAGCAGTACATGGAATTTCATATACTCCTTGATTTTCTAACTCAATTTTGTCTTTAGGGTTTCTTAGGATGGTGGATATTTTTCTGTTTGTGCAGAATGCTATCCTGATGTTATAGATGAAGTATGTGTTGGATAGACAGTGGTTGGTCAGATCTAGGATGTGTTTGGGGGGTTATATTTGTTTTGGACAGCTGTTAAGGCTTCTTTGATTGGCACTTGGGTGAAGAGGGATATGACATCGAAGCTAACGAGTAGGTCGCTGGGCTGCAAGTTTTGTTTCTTTATGATCTCTATGAACTGGAATGAGTTTGTTACGTGTGAGGTGATGGATTCTGCATAGGGCTGTAGTTGTTTGGCGAGAAATTTGGCTAGATTTTTGTGTGAAGTTCATTTCTGATTAGGGCCAATTCTGTTATTTTCAGGATGCGTTTGGTGGCTGCAGAGTTGGAGTGGAATTTCAATTGGAAGCATGTGGGGATTAAATTTTGATCTCGGCAGTTGCGTAGGAATCCCCACATGCTTCCAATTGAAATTCCACTCCAACTCTGCAGCCACCAAACGCATCCTGAAAAGAACAGAATTGGCCCTAATCAGAAATGAACTTCACACAAAAAGATTCCTCCTAGACCGAATCAACAAAGATCTCCTCACACTTCACCTCAAACTCAGCAACAAGATCCACCCCGCACTTTGGGACAAATTGAAACAACTCGCCGTCTGGAGAGCCGAAACACAGACCACCCTCAAGACAGACACACACACCAACAAACTCCAAAGACTACAAGAACATCAGAAACAAACCCCTCCTCCCTCACAGCCACACATGAAACAAACAGTGCATAACATCTCAGATAGGATCCTCACCAAAGCCGAAACCAATGTCCTTTCCAAAGGATTCAACTTTGCAGTCGCTCCCAAACACATCCCCACTGAAACCATTATATGCAGAGTTGAAACCAGCTTGACCAAAATCAACCCCGATGACGCTAACAGAATCAGACTCGAAATCACCAACATACTCTGCACCAGCAAGCCACCCAAAAGCAACTTACCCAAAGAGGAGCAGACAGCACTACTTAACCTGAAACAAGACACCAGCATAATAATCCTACCAGCAGACAAGGGCAACGCCACGGTGGTCATAAACACATCTGACTACCAAACCAAATTAACCAACCTACTCCAAGACTCCACATACAAACCCCTAAACACAGATCCCACCACCTACCTGGAAAAAACCACTAGATCCAAAATAAAAGCCTCCCCCATTAGCAAAGAGATCCAGCAAAGAATCATTCCCAGAGAGAAATCATCCAGATGCCCTAAGCTCTATGGTCTCCCCAAGATACACAAAGAAGGAACCCCACTTAGACCCATAGTCAGCTCCATAGGCTCACCTCTACAAAATCTAGCCAAATTTCCCACCAAACAACTACAGCCCTATGCAGAATCCATCATCTCACATGTAACAAACTCATTCCAGTTCATAGAGATCATAAAGAAACAAAACTTACAGCCCAGCGACCTACTCGTTAGCTTCGATATCATATCCCTCTTCACCCAAGTGCCAATCAAAGAAGCCTTAACAGCTATCCAAAACAAATATAACCCCCCCCAAACACATCCTAGATCTGACCAACCACTGTCTATCCAACACATACTTCATCTATAACGGACAAAAATACAAACAAATAGAAGGACCACCCATGGGATCACCTCTCTCACCTGTCATTGCAAACCTCTACATGGAACACTTTGAAACCCAAGCTCTAGAAAAATCTGATCACAAACCCAAACTCTGGCTCAGATACGTAGATGTCACCTTCGTAATCTGGCCACATGGGAAAGAAAAACTGGACAACTTCCTTACACACCTCAACAGCCTACACCCCAAAATACAGTTAACCATGGAAACAGAAGCTAATAACCAACTTCCCTTCCTGGATGTCTTAGTCTACAAGAAATCCAATGGGTCCCTAGGACACACCATCTACCAGAAGAAAACACACACAAACCGCTATCTGCACGCACTCTCACACCACCACCCAGCACAGATCAACTCCGTAGCCAAGACACTCATCTCTGGAACCAAATGCCTAGCTGACGAACAACACCTAAAAACCGAACTACACACTCTCACTAATGTACTAACATCCAACGGATTCCCAAGAAATAAGATTTCCAACTTAATCCAAAAAGAAACTCCCACTAAAATCCAAGACAGAGAACAAGAAAACGGCAAAGCCCTCCTCCCATACATAAAAGGCACCACAGACAAGATCAGCAAAATCCTGCATAAACATAACATCAGGACAGCATTTTGCACAAACAGAAAAATATCCACCATCCTAAGAAACCCTAAAAACAAAATTGAGTTAGAAAATCAAGGAGTATATGAAATTCCATGTACTGCTTGCACCACTACATACATTGGACAAACCAACAGAAGAATAAGTGCACGCATTGAAGAACACAAAAACTCAGTCAAAAAAGAGGAACCAACTTCTTCCCTGGTCCAACACCTTAAAGCCACAGGACATGAAATTGATTTCAAAAAGACCAGAACTATTGCCAAAACTGAACACTTTAATAACAGAATAATCAGAGAAGCCATCGAGATAGAAAAATGCATGAACAAACGAGATGATACCTCCCGCCTACCAGCCATTTGGAAACCCGCCCTTATTGACAAACGAATCCTTAACACAAAGAATGACACCAGAACCACACAGGATGCCACCACCACACATCCACGCAAAAAGCAAACCCAAACCCACACCGATGATGAGGCACGACCACAGACCAGGAGCCAGACCACAGCTACATCATTGGCCACTTTGAACCCCTCCAGCACAACAAAGCCCCCACCCAAACAGAACACTCCCCCATCCAATCAGAGCACAGCTAACCCCCCAGCCAATCAGAGCACAGCCAAGCCCCTAACCAATCAGAACACACCTCCACCCAATCAGAATATAGCCAAGCTCCCAGCCAATCAGTTCAAACCCCCACTGGCAGTTAAAAGGAAGAAACAGTTACGACCACACATTGCTCCTAGAAGCAGAAGCCAAAAGCACCAGCCTGAAGATGATGAATGAGACTTCGTCGAAACGTCGCCAAGACACTTCAAATTCTACGTGGGAGAAAACCCGAAGAACCAAAGACCTACATACAAACACCCGCAAAAACCTCAGGAAACAAATATATATATATATGTACGTCTTTGGTTCTTTGGGTTTTCTCCCAGCAAGATCCTTCACAAACATAATATCAAAACAGCATTCTGCACAAACAGAAAAATATCCACCATCCTAAGAAACCCTAAAGACAAAATTGAATTAGAAAATCAAGGAGTATATGAAATCCCATGTACTGCCTGCTCCACCACATACATTGGACAAACCAACAGAAGAATAAATGCACGCATTGAAGAACACAAAAACTCAGTCAAAAAAGAGGAACCAACTTCTTCCCTGGTCCAATACTTCAAAGCCACAGGACATGAAATTGATTTCAAAAAGACCAGAACTATCACCAAAACTGAACACTTTAATAACAGAATAATCAGAGAAGCCATCGAGATAGAAAAACGCCCACACAGCATGAACAAACGAGATGATACCTCCCGCCTACCAGCCATTTGGAAACCCGCCCTTATTGACAGACGAGTCCATAGCACGGGGAATGACACCAGACCTACACTCACAAAAACCACACAGGATGTCACCACCACACACCCAGGCAAAAAGCAAACCCAAACCCACACTGATGAGGAGGCACGACCACAAACCAGAAGCCAGACCACAGCTGCATCATTAGCCACCTTAAACCCCTCCAATCCATACACGAAGCAAACTGACACCCACCATGAAGATGAGGCACGACCATGAATGCGAAGCCAAACAGCTATGCAGTTCACCATCTCTAATCCCCTTGTAAATCAGACTAACCTGAGCACAACAAAGCCCCCACCAAAACAGAACACTCCCCCAGCCAATCAGAGCACAGCCAAGCCCCTAACCAATCAGAACACACCTCCACCCAATCAGAACACAGCCGAGCTCCCAGCCAATCAGTTCAAACCCCCCACTGGCAGTTAAAAGGAAGAAACAGCTAAAATCTCACATTGCTCCTAGAAGCAGAAGCCGAAAGCACCAGCCTGAAGATGACGAATGAGACTTCGTGGAAACGTCGCCAAGACACTTCAAATTCTACGTGGGAGAAAACCCGAAGAACCAAAGACCTACATACAAACACCCGCGAAAACCTCAGAAAACATATATATGTGTGTGTGTGTGTGTGTGTGTTTGTGTGTGTGAAGTGGTTATTTTTTTAGATTGCACCCTGTAAACCCAAATATGGGAGGAAGAAATCATTCTTTCCTTTGCTTGTTTCAGCTTGAGGCTAAAGCTTCTGCCTAGCATGCAGACTGCCCAGGTTCGAATCCCGGAAAGGGTGAGTTCTGACTGAAGAGAGTTAAATAACTCGAAATGGCTATCTCAGAAATCCCTTATTTCTTTGTTAACAATTTTAAAAACATATATATATATGTGTGTGTGTGTGTTTTTAAAATTGTATACATATATATACACATATACATATATATATACACATATACATATATATACACATATACATATATATATATATATATATATATATATATATATATATATATATATATATATATATATATATATATATATATATATATATATATATATATATATATATATATATATATATATATATATATATATATATATATATATATATATATATACAAACCAACAGAAGGATAAATGCACGCATTGAAGAACACAAAAACTCAGTCAAAAGAGAGGAACCAACTTCTTCCCTTGTCCAACACCTTAAAGCCACAGGACATGAAATTGATTTCAAAAAGACCAGAACAATTGCCAAAACTGAACATTTTAATAACAGAATAATCAGAGAAGCCATCGAGATAGAAAAACGCCCCCACAGCATGAACAAACGAGATGATACCTCCCGCCTACCAGCCATTTGGAAACCCGCCCTTATTGACAAACGTATTCCTAACTCAAAGATTGACACCAGAAACACACAGGATGCCACCTCCACACATCCACGCAAAAAGCAAACCCAAACCCACACCAATGATGAGGCAAGACCACAGACCAGGAGCCAGACCAGAGCTGCAACATTGGCCACTTTGAACCTCTCCAGCACAACAAAGCCCCCACCCAAACAGAACACTCCCCCAGCCAATCAGAACACAGCCAACCCCCCAGCCAATCAGAGCACGGCCAAGCCCCTAACCAATCAGAACATAGCCAAGCTCCCAGCCAATCAGTTCAAACCCCCACTGGCAGTTAAAAGGAAAAAACAGCTTAGACCACACATTGCTCCTAGAAGCAGAAGCCAAAAGCACCAGCCTGAAGATGATGAATGAGATTTCATCAAAACGTTGCCAAGACACTTCAAATTCTACGCGGGAGAAAACCCGAAGAACCAAAGACCTACACACACACACACACACACACACACACACACACACACACACACACACACACACACACACACACACACACACACACACACACACACATATATATATATATATATATATATATATATATATATATATATATATATATATATATATGTCAAGTGGTTATTTTTTTTTTTTAGATTGCACCCTGTAAACCCAAATATGGGAGGAAGGAATCATTCTTTCCTTTTGCTTGTTTCAGCTCAACCCAGAGCCATCTTGCAAGCACAAATATATATATGTTGTTTAAAATTGTTGACAAAGAAATAAGGGATTTCTGATATAGCCATTTCGAGTTTCTTAACTCTCTTCAGTCAGAACTCACCCTTCCGGGATTCGAACCTGGGCAGTCTGCATGCTAAGCAGATGCTTTTAACCTATTGAGCCACAAGTTCTCTCCCGCTTTGTCAGTAGTCAGGGAGTAAGGATATGTGTCAAGTGGTTATTTTTTTTTTTTAGATTGCACCCTGTAAACCCAAATATGGGAGGAAGGAATCATTCTTTCCTTTTGCTTGTTTCAGCTCAACCCAGAGCCATCTTGCAAGCACAAATATATATATGTTGTTTAAAATTGTTGACAAAGAAATAAGGGATTTCTGATATAGCCATTTCGAGTTTCTTAACTCTCTTCAGTCAGAACTCACCCTTCCGGGATTCAAACCTGGGCAGTCTGCATGCTAAGCAGATGCTTTTAACCTATTGAGCCACAAGTTCTCTCCCACTTTGTCAGTAGTCAGGGAGTAAGGATATGTGTCAAGTGGTTATTTTTTTTTTTTAGATTGCACCCTGTAAACCCAAATATGGGAGGAAGGAATCATTCTTTCCTTTTGCTTGTTTCAGCTCAACCCAGAGCCATCTTGCAAGCACAAATATATATATGTTGTTTAAAATTGTTGACAAAGAAATAAGGGATTTCTGATATAGCCATTTCGAGTTTCTTAACTCTCTTCAGTCAGAACTCACCCTTCCGGGATTCGAACCTGGGCAGTCTGCATGCTAAGCAGATGCTTTTAACCTATTGAGCCACAAGTTCTCTCCCGCTTTGTCAGTAGTCAGGGAGTAAGGATATGTGTCAAGTGGTTATTTTTTTTTTTAGATTGCACCCTGTAAACCCAAATATGGGAGGAAGGAATCATTCTTTCCTTTTGCTTGTTTCAGCTCAACCCAGAGCCATCTTGCAAGCACAAATATATATATGTTGTTTAAAATTGTTGACAAAGAAATAAGGGATTTCTGATATAGCCATTTCGAGTTTCTTAACTCTCTTCAGTCAGAACTCACCCTTCCGGGATTCGAACCTGGGCAGTCTGCATGCTAAGCAGATGCTTTTAACCTATTGAGCCACAAGTTCTCTCCCGCTTTGTCAGTAGTCAGGGAGTAAGGATATGTGTCAAGTGGTTATTTTTTTTTTAGATTGCACCCTGTAAACCCAAATATGGGAGGAAGGAATCATTCTTTCCTTTTGCTTGTTTCAGCTCAACCCAGAGCCATCTTGCAAGCACAAATATATATATGTTGTTTAAAATTGTTGACAAAGAAATAAGGGATTTCTGATATAGCCATTTCGAGTTTCTTAACTCTCTTCAGTCAGAACTCACCCTTCCGGGATTCGAACCTGGGCAGTCTGCATGCTAAGCAGATGCTTTTAACCTATTGAGCCACAAGTTCTCTCCCGCTTTGTCAGTAGTCAGGGAGTAAGGATATGTGTCAAGTGGTTATTTTTTTTTTTAGATTGCACCCTGTAAACCCAAATATGGGAGGAAGGAATCATTCTTTCCTTTTGCTTGTTTCAGCTCAACCCAGAGCCATCTTGCAAGCACAAATATATATATATGTTGTTTAAAATTGTTGACAAAGAAATAAGGGATTTCTGATATAGCCATTTCGAGTTTCTTAACTCTCTTCAGTCAGAACTCACCCTTCCGGGATTCGAACCTGGGCAGTCTGCATGCTAAGCAGATGCTTTTAACCTATTGAGCCACAAGTTCTCTCCCGCTTTGTCAGTAGTCAGGGAGTAAGGATATGTGTCAAGTGGTTATTTTTTTTTTTAGATTGCACCCTGTAAACCCAAATATGGGAGGAAGGAATCATTCTTTCCTTTTGCTTGTTTCAGCTCAACCCAGAGCCATCTTGCAAGCACAAATATATATATGTTGTTTAAAATTGTTGACAAAGAAATAAGGGATTTCTGATATAGCCATTTCGAGTTTCTTAACTCTCTTCAGTCAGAACTCACCCTTCCGGGATTCGAACCTGGGCAGTCTGCATGCTAAGCAGATGCTTTTAACCTATTGAGCCACAAGTTCTCTCCCGCTTTGTCAGTAGTCAGGGAGTAAGGATATGTGTCAAGTGGTTATTTTTTTTTTTAGATTGCACCCTGTAAACCCAAATATGGGAGGAAGGAATCATTCTTTCCTTTTGCTTGTTTCAGCTCAACCCAGAGCCATCTTGCAAGCACAAATATATATATGTTGTTTAAAATTGTTGACAAAGAAATAAGGGATTTCTGATATAGCCATTTCGAGTTTCTTAACTCTCTTCAGTCAGAACTCACCCTTCCGGGATTCGAACCTGGGCAGTCTGCATGCTAAGCAGATGCTTTTAACCTATTGAGCCACAAGTTCTCTCCCGCTTTGTCAGTAGTCAGGGAGTAAGGATATGTGTCAAGTGGTTATTTTTTTTTTTAGATTGCACCCTGTAAACCCAAATATGGGAGGAAGGAATCATTCTTTCCTTTTGCTTGTTTCAGCTCAACCCAGAGCCATCTTGCAAGCACAAATATATATATGTTGTTTAAAATTGTTGACAAAGAAATAAGGGATTTCTGATATAGCCATTTCGAGTTTCTTAACTCTCTTCAGTCAGAACTCACCCTTCCGGGATTCGAACCTGGGCAGTCTGTATGCTAAGCAGATGCTTTTAACCTATTGAGCCACAAGTTCTCTCCCGCTTTGTCAGTAGTCAGGGAGTAAGGATATGTGTCAAGTGGTTATTTTTTTTTTATTTTAGATTGCACCCTGTAAACCCAAATATGGGAGGAAGGAATCATTCTTTCCTTTTGCTTGTTTCAGCTCAACCCAGAGCCATCTTGCAAGCACAAATATATATATGTTGTTTAAAATTGTTGACAAAGAAATAAGGGATTTCTGATATAGCCATTTCGAGTTTCTTAACTCTCTTCAGTCAGAACTCACCCTTCCGGGATTCGAACCTGGGCAGTCTGCATGCTAAGCAGATGCTTTTAACCTATTGAGCCACAAGTTCTCTCCCGCTTTGTCAGTAGTCAGGGAGTAAGGATATGTGTCAAGTGGTTATTTTTTTTTTAGATTGCACCCTGTAAACTCAAATATGGGAGGAAGGAATCATTCTTTCCTTTTGCTTGTTTCAGCTCAACCCAGAGCCATCTTGCAAGCACAAATATATATATATGTTGTTTAAAATTGTTGACAAAGAAATAAGGGATTTCTGATATAGCCATTTCGAGTTTCTTAACTCTCTTCAGTCAGAACTCACCCTTCCGGGATTCGAACCTGGGCAGTCTGCATGCTAAGCAGATGCTTTTAACCTATTGAGCCACAAGTTCTCTCCCACTTTGTCAGTAGTCAGGGAGTAAGGATATGTGTCAAGTGGTTATTTTTTTTTTTAGATTGCACCCTGAAACTACCAACATCGTCAGGGTTAAAAAGGCAACTAAGGAGATGTTTTAAATAGGATCAATTAACGCCTGCGCTCGGCTCCTAGAACGCGTTACCGGTCCTAGCCGGTTAATTTGTATTCTGGGTGTTTCTCCTTCTCTGTCATTGCCTCGAACCTTCTCACCTGTTCTTTTAGTGCTAGTTCCTAAGTTAGTCAGGATCTTTTCCCTCCCTCCAATGGTGTTAACTCGAGTATTGCCTTTCCCTCTGTTACAGGCCTTGGGGGGGGTGTTTGGTTTTTCTTTTACATTGTTACACATCTTGTGAGGGCTCCAGGCAGTTTCCCCCACCCCTCCCAACCGTAAGTCAGTGGTTTCTCTCAGCCTCAGGTTCGAGGCAATGACAGAGAAGGAGAAACACCCAGAATACAAATTAACCGGCTAGGACCGGTAACGCGTTCTAGGAGCCGAGCGCAGGCGTTAATTGATCCTATTTAAAACATCTCCTTAGTTGCCTTTTTAACCCTGACGATGTTGGTAGTTTCCAACGAAAGCTAGGTTATATTAAAATTAATTTCTTTTAAATCTCCTGGTGATCTTGAAACTTTTATTTTATATCATATATATATATATATATATATATATATATATATATATATATATATATATATATATATATATATATATATATATATATATATATATATATATATATATATATATATATATATATATATATATATATATATATATATATATATATATATATATATATATATACACACACACATATATATACATATCCTTACTCCCTGACTACTGACAAAGCGGGAGAGAACTTGTGGCTCAATAGGTTAAAGCATCTGCTTAGCATGCAGACTGCCCAGGTTCGAATCCCAGAAGGGTCAGTTCTGACTGAAGAGAGTTAAGAAACTCGAAATAGCTATATCAGAAATCCCTTATTTCTTTAATTATTTAAATTTAATTTAAATAATTTAATTTAATTTAATTTTAATTTAAATTTAATTTAAATTTAAATTAATTATTTAAATTGCTAACAAAGAATAAGGGAGAACTGGGAATTTTATTTAAATTGTTAGCAATTTAAATAAAAACATATATATATACTTGTTCCTGCGGATGGCTCTGGGTTGAGCTGAAACAGGTAAAAGAAAGAAAGATTTCTTTCTCCCATATTTGGGTTTACAGGGTGCAATTTAAAAAGAAACACTCGATATACATATACAAGATATATATATATATATATCTTCCTCTTCTAGATAGCAATGATTTTTGATGGTTTTGATAAGGTTAATAATTTTATTCCCTTACTCACTTATATTGATTTTTAAAAAATAAATAAATCACAGCTTTTTAGGTTGTTCAAATTTTTGTTTTGGTCTTAGTTTACTTTTTGGATTTTTTCCTACTTGTTTTAGGATTATATCGCACGCCGACAGGTGCGCAATGGCTGCTAAAAAAGGTGAATTAGTAATTTAAACAAGAAACCCCACAAACCTACCAGGGCTCAGCAGGTATTCATCCCAAGGTTCCTGCCAAGTTCCTTTCCCCCTTTTTATTTTCTGTTTTATTTCCTTTTTTGAAAATGCTCTGCTTAAATAAAAAGCAGCTGCCTCTCTGCTTCCCAAAGGAAGAATGAGCTATTTCCTCCCAGCTACCAGGGATTAGTCAGCAGGGGGGCTGCTGCAGAAAGCTCCACCCCCTCAAAGCCTGTGCTGAGGGCAAACTTTGAAGAAAGGGGAAGGAGAAATCCTTTTTATGGCTGCTAAAAAAAGGTGAATTAGTAATTTAAACAAGAAACCCCACAAACTTACCAGGGCTCAGCAGGTATTCTTCCCAAGGTTCCTGCCAAGTTCCTTTCTCCCTTTTTATTTTCTGTTTTATTTCCTTTTTTGAAAATGCTCTGCTTAAATAAAAAGCAGCTGCCTCTCTGCTTCCCAAAGGAAGAATTGTGTGAGTGGGCAACAAAGTGGCAAATGCATTTTAACCTAAACAAGTGCAAAGTTATGCACATCGGGGCAAAGAACCCCAATTATACTTACCAACTGATGGGGACCAAACTTTCTGAGACAATCCAAGAAAGGAATCTTGGGGTTTTGGTGGACAGCTCGATGAAGATGTCAACCCAATGCGCAGCAGCAGTAAAAAAAGCAAATTCCATGCTTGGCATGATTAGGAAGAGAATCGAAAATAAGTCAGCAAGTGTTGTATTGCCTCTGTACAAATCGATGGTGAGACCACACTTGGAGTACTGTGTACAGTTCTGGTCACCGCACCTCAAGAAGGATATAATGGAACTGGAAAAGGTGCAAAAAAGGGCAACAAGAATGATCAAGGAAATGGAGCGCCTCCCTTATGAAACCAGATTGCAACGCCTTGGTCTCTTCAGCCTTGAAAGACGGCGTTTAAGGGGTGACTTGATCGAAGTGTATAAAATCATGCATGGGATAGAAAAGGTGGATAGAGAAAAATTCTTTTCTCTATCACACAATACCAGGACATAAGAACATAAGAACATAAGAAGAGCCATGCTGAATCAGGCCAAAGCCCATCGAGTCCAGCATTCTGTGTCACACAGTGGCCCACCAAATGTACATGGGGATCTTGAGCAGAAAGAGAAGGCAAAACCCTCCCTTTCCCTTGACCCCCAAACAAATGGTACTCAAGGGAATCCTGCCTGCCTCAACCAACATAGAGGCGGCACATGGACATCTGTTTTAATAACCACCAATACACTTTGCATCCATGAATCTATCTAGCCCTGCCTTGAAGCTGTCAAGGCTGACAGCTGTCACGACCCCTTCTGGAAGTGAATTCCATAAATCAACGACCCTCTGGGTGAACAAATATTTCCCTTTATTTGTCCTCACTTTCTTAGCTATGAGCTTTAGGGAGTGCCCCCGTGTCCTGGTATTGTGTCACAAGGACAAGGGGGCACTCCCTAAAGCTCATAGGTAAGAAAGTGAGGACAAATAAAGGGAAATATTTCTTCACCCAGAAGGTCGTTGGTTTATGGAATTCACTTCCAGAAGAGGTCATGACAGCTGTCAGCCTTGATAGCTTCAAGGCAGGGTTAGACAGATTCATGGATGCCAAGTGTATCGGTGGTTATTAAAACGGATGTCCATGTGCCGCCTCTAAAACAGATGTCCATGTGCCGCCTCTATGTTGGTTGAGGCAGGAGGATTCCCTTGAGTACCATTTGTTGGGGGTCAAGAGAAAAGGAGGGTTTTGCCTTCTCTTTCTGCTCAAGATCCCCATGTACAATTGGTGGGCCACTGTGGGACACAGAATGCTGGACTCGATGGGCTTTGGCCTGATTCAGCATGGCTCTTCTTATGTTCTTATGTTCTTATAATGCAATAAGATTTGTCTGGCATGATCTGTTTTTGACAAACCCATGTTGGCTTTTAGTAATGACTTTGTTTGCCTCTAGTTGTTCACTGATTCATTGTTTGATTATCTTTTCCAGAATCTTCCCAGTTATTGAGGTCAAGCAGATAGGTTTGTAGTTTTCTGGATCTACTTTTTTCCTTTTTTGAAGATGTGAACTACATCAGCTCTTTTCCAGTCCTCTGGTAGTTCCCTAGTGCTCCAGGATCTTTGAAAAATATAGTTCAGTGGTTTTGAAATCACATCTGCCAGTTCCTTCAGAACCTTGGGCTGTAATCCATCTGGTCCTGGTGATTTGAACTCATCTAGGGTGGACAGGTACTCAATTACCTTTTTCTTGCCTATCTTAACTTCTGTTTCTAATCTGTTTTTTACAGTACTGTTTTTGATAGGTTGGACTATGCTTCTACTTTTTCCCTTTTGCTTGTCACCTTCTTGCCACTTTCTCCCACTAATGTACCAATCATTTCTTTAACTTTTTTTCTTGTTTTTTACATGTTGAAAGAAGCTTTTTTTGTTATTTTTTACTTTTGTTGCAAACCTTAGCTTTCCTCACTTCATCTTTGCAGGCTCGGGCTATTTGCTGATATTCTGCCTTAATTATATGCCTATCTTACCACTTTTTATACTTGTCCTTTTGTCTTTCAATTTATCAAAGAGTTCTTCATGAAGCCATGCTGGTTTCTTTTGAGAGCTGTTATTTTTCTTCTTCATTGGTATTGTGCTAGACTAGGTTTTTATAATCTCACTTTCAAAATTTCCCAAGCTTCTTGGGTTGTTTTCCCTTGAGGATGATCCTCATCCATGGAATCCTTCCCAAGCTCTCTCTAAGTTTATAGAAATTAGCTCTCTTAAAGTCCAAAACTCTAATTTGATTGTGTTGTATTGCTTGTGCTTGCATAATGTTGAATTTTTATACTGAATGATCACTCCCCCTCAAGGTTCCTGTGGCTTCAACACCTTCTATCATTTCATCTATGTTAGTGAGAATTAGGTCCAATATGACTGATCCCCTAGTTCCCTTCTCTATTCAAAGTTGTCTGCTAGGTTTGTCAGGAATCTGTTTGATCTTCTTTTTCATCTATTTGTGTTAATCTCAGTTCAGATGGTCTTTGCTCATGCTTTCTCTTTAGTTGGTCCTCTTTTTCCTCCTAGGAAGGAAGGCAAAGTAGGGAAACAAAGGGAATGCATTGTCTTAACTAGTCATCATGATGGAAGGAATACCAACCCAGGAAGAAAAATGGAGTTGAAATTCATTAAGTTTATTATTCAGTAGGACTCTTCCAAATTCAGATTTCCCAAACTAAAACTTGAATCAGATGCAATTATCTTTCTCCAAATTTTATAGCACAGTTCATTAAAAAAAAGAATGCACCATGGCTTTACACAAAAATTAATATAGGAATGAAAAGTGTATGTTATTTAGAAAAATAGTTGTAAAAGTAAATATGATAAAACAAATAGCTGCAAAAACCTGATATTTGTGTGGGTGTGTGAATTTTTCTAATATAAAAAGAAGAAGAAATGAGTACTTATTTTATAAAAAATAAAAACTGAAATGAAGTAAATGTCTGATATTTGCATTATGGGTGTACATTAGGACCACAAAGAATACAAAATTTAAAAATGTGTAAGAGAAATAATATACAGTAACTTTTCAAAAAATATATGACATCAACAAGACAGCTGGGTTTAGTCTTTAAGGACAAGAAGGACCAACATTTTCTTCCTCTGGAGCTACAGGTTTTTTAAAAAATGTGTCTTAGTATCTCTTCATTCTCACCTATTCCCAAAGGGAAACTCTCGTATCATTACAGAAGCTCATTAATCAATTCTAAATCTAATAGAAAACCAAATGATATATTTCCCAGAGAATCTGTTGTCCGTTTCCAAAATTACTGATCTGCAAAACATCATAGCTCATCCTCAGGTTTACCATTACTACTGTTCCAATTTCCTTGCAAGTTTATTAAATTATAGTCTATGTGGAAAAAGTCAAAATAATTCTCCTCATCTTATAATGCTAAAAATTGAGCATCCAGGGAAATATATCTTCTGTAGACTTAGGAAAGACAAACAAATTACTTGATTTAGTGCAAGGTTTTCGTTTGTTTAGCATGCATCTACACAGTTTGGAAATGGGTACCAGTTAGGATTATTTCAAAAAGAGAATTGGGAGGAGGGAATTATGGAGGATGTAGAATCAGTGCTCCTGAGGTACACAGGATTCATTGGACTCAGAATTTCCATGCAGCTGATATTTGAGAGTTAGAAGGGAAACCCGAAGGGAAGAAAATCCTGATTGTCTGTTTTTCACCGAAACTATTATAGGAGATACAATGTTGAATTTACTACCTACTTTCCATTGTAATAATCCTAAAACATATGCACAAAATAGGATTACAGATCATAAAATTATAAGATTACAACTTCTTACATCAGAACAATAGGAACAATAAAAATAGCTGTATTGATTCAATTAAATATCTGAGAGAACCAACAGGTTTTTTTCATAGTGCTGAAAAGTTAACAAAGCTTGGCACCAATCCTAATTGTACAGGAAAACAACTCTACAATCAGGATGCTAATATTGAGGGTACTATGTTGGATTGCAACATACAGTAGTGAATGCCCCACCGTGAAACAGATGTTTGGCCTGGTACAGTAAGATTGATGTTATGTTCTTCTGAATTTTATATCTAAATTGGTACATAAAAATAATTCATATTGAGGAAAAAATGGGCATTTTTTTCATAACATATAAATATATAATTCATAATAGCCCAATTTTCACTTTGATATAACCAATTGGGCAGAAACATGAACCTATCCACATCTATTTTTGCTTTGAACAAACCTTCTTTCTTTCTAATAGAGTGAATTCCACCAAACCTTTTTGCCACAATTACAGATCTTAAAATTTCTCCATTTTCTTATTTTTGAAACATTAATGTTCAGATTCATGTTTCTCTAGCTTGCATTTGCTGCAAATCACTTTAAGTCTCAGCTAACAACACAGCATCATCTGCATTCAAAAGTATATAGATGATGACGATTGATAATGATAATGATAATGATGATGATGATGATGATGATGATGATAATAATAATAATAATAATAATAATAATAATAATGTTGGAAGGGACCTTGGAGGTCACCTAGTCCAACCCCCTGCTTAGGCAGGAAACCCTTTTCAGACAAATTTCAGACAAATGGCTGTCCAGTCTCTTCTTAAAAACTTTCAGTGTTGGAGCATTCACCACTTCTGGAGGCAGGTTGTTCCACTGGTTAATTGTTCTAACTGTCAGGAAGTTTCTCCTTAGTTCTAGGTTGCTTCTCTCCTTGATTAGTTTCCATCCGTTGCTTCTTGTCCTGCCTTCAGGCGCTTTGGAAAATAGCTTGACTCCTCATCTTTGTGGTAGCCCCTGAGATATTGGAATACTGCTATTATGTTCACCCTCGTTCTTCTCTTCATTAAACTAGACATACCTAATTCCAGCAGCCTTTCCTTATATGCTTTAACCTCCAGTCCCCTAATCATCTTTGTTGCTCTTCTCTGTTTTCTAGAGTCTCAACATCTTTTTTACATTGTGATAAAATTCCCTCCAACACAGCTCTAATGTCAACACAAATATTCCTTACATGTTATCCATGAATACATTGCACAGTCAAGAGACATTACACATCCTTTTCTTAAACCACACACGCAAGGTTGGACTATTTGCTAAGCATTCCACTTATTCTTGCACTTTCTTTAGGAAGTCATATATTATAGCAACCAACCTTCAACTCCTTATTTGCCCAAAACATTGCATAATTTCAGCCTATTCACTTTATCATATGCTTTCTTTAAATCAACAAAGCTACAATAAACCGTCTCTTTTACATTCTAACCATTAGCTAGCTAGATAGCTCAGAATTGGTGTAAAACAGTGCCACTTTCAGGAGAACTAATTGGAACTTAGTCCTGTCCCACTTTACAGTTTTTCTCTTCTCTCAACATCTTTGCCTCCTGGGACATATAACTGTTTTTATGCTTTATATGTATGCATATTAACTGCCATTTCTTTTTAAATACGTGCAATTCAGGTTCTAGTACAGAAATATTTTTAAATTTCTCTTTTCCTCAAAACTCAGCTAGTTTCATCACTGAAAACATTTTTTTTTTTTGGAAAAGAAATTGCAATTCCATACTGTAGTAAAGCTAAATGACAAAATTCATCAAGCATATGTTGCCTAAGCCATATAAATATGCATGCATGTTAAAGATGTGGTAACAGACAGGTGCACAGGAAATCTTTATAAAGTTAACACTGAGTGCACTGGTAATAAACTGATTGTTATCCATGGTTGGAGTTTTTTGCAAACATTTTGCCACACCATGTTCTAAGCAGCACCACTTGATATCATCAAACAGGCATTTCTCTTTCTCTCTCTTTTCTCTCCCAATAACAAAGGAGTTTATTAAAATATAAATGCGTTTTCATCTTGCAGCATTAACTGTGTCGTGTGTATCCCAAAGGTACCAAGCTAGTCAAAGGAAACAGCTGTGCCACCTACTTGCAACAGTTGTACACCCACCACACTGCACCAGTGGGAGGAGTAGGTTAAAGAAAGCTATAAAGCAGATAGCGTACCTCATTTAGCAGTTTTCTTTATCGCTTGTAGGAAATTTCATCTCTTTTGAGAATAAGCATCGTCTGTGGAGCTCATCTCACTGAGTATTCATTTTACAATTCTTCTCCTATAAACCACCTATTGCATTTTTAACAATCGCACACCAACATAATGTTTCACAAATTAACATCCAGCTAAATAAAAAGCAAATCCCACAACTTATCCAGGAACGTTTATATTCTACAAAATGATATTGTGTTATTGTTAAGCAAAGTTGCTTACCATACCCTTGAAAAATATGTATTTTACATATACATCTTACTAAAATATGGATTTTAGTAAGGTGTATATGCACCAAAACCTAAAGAAAAAAGTACATTGCACGATTGGTTGCAATGTAGCAATGTAAGAAATAAATGCAATTGAACCAGCTGATGGATTTTTGACAAGGCAGTTAGGTAAACTCTGCAAACTGCAAGCACTGCAACTAGGTCTGACCTCAGCTCTGCCTATCACATCTTACAAGACAATGAACACCAGGAAATTCACCCAGCAGAAATTGAATGATGACCCCATGAAAAGCAGCCCACAGTTCAAAGGTATTTTTATTTCCACTTCCCCTCTTGACTTAGAGCAATCCTGCTGGCTGGGGACTTCTGGAAATTGAACCCCAGAGGTCTTAAAGTTGCCAAGATTGAGAAACACAGGTTTAGAACTTGGATGAGCATTTATCACGTTAAATATGTGTTGTGCCTTTTGAACTCTATTTTTTTTGAAGTTACCAGACTCTTTTCTAATTATTTAATTTTAGCACAAAAGAGGTAAAAAAAAACCCCAGTAATTCCCTCTTTCCTTCCATTCTGAAATGGAAAGGAACATAGGGAGATCATTATGACAACCCTAGAGAAAATTTAACATTGTTTCAAAATCAAAGGAACAACTCCATCCTCCTCTAAAACCTGAAAGAACAACCCTGCCTTTGCCATGGGCAGGAAACAATCGCATCCCATGTCATCAGTCCATCCATTATGGATCTGCATTAGAAATTTTCTGCAGACTTCCAGCCCTATTTGCCCCCCAATAGGTTGCTCACCCCAGTGAATATTAATTTATATCAGCAAGAATATACATAAATGCATATACATAAATTCTTATATATAAATAAGAATTTTCTTATTTAGAGTCAAAGATGATGAGTCAGTGATGAAAAGTCTGCAAGAAAACAATCAAGCTCAAAAGTGGAAACTAATCAAGGAGAGAACCAATCTAGAACTAAGGAGAACCTTCCTGACAGAACAATTAACCAGTGGAACAACCTGCCTCCAGAAGCGGTGAATACTCCAACACTGGAAGTTTTTAAGAAGAGACTGGACAGCCATTTGTCCGAAATGGTGCAGGGTTTCCTGCCTGAGCAGCGGGTTGGACTCAATGACCTCCAAGGTCCCTTTCAACTTTATTATTATTATTAACACCAAGGACTACATAATGTAGTCTACAAGGCCCATCACAAATAAAGCTATTTAGTAATGCACCCTTTGAGAAGCATTGGAGTTGTCACTTCGCTATGGCATTGGAGACAGTGCCAGCACTACCCCTTTGCCCTGGTGTGTTCTTGTTGTGGCATCTATCCAGCTTTGATCAGAAGCCTGCCTTGTATTTCTACTGTTTTAGCTAGTAGAGATTTCAGGATAGAGAAGAGTAAAATAAACTCAACCACTTCTAGAATGTCCAGATCAAACCAGAGCAGTCTGCAATACTTCTGTAGTTTGTGATTCCTAGATTTTCTAATAATTATTTTAGATGCTTATTATAAAACCAAAGACTTCAATTTTATTTCTCTCTCTCCCCCTTCCATTTTCTCACCCTTTAGCTGGCAACATAACAGCTGCTATCAGCCACAGGTGTAGCAGATAGTCTTACACAGTCTGCCTGATTTTTTTGTTCTTAGCTCATTTATTTTTCTCTCTATCTACAGCCTCAACTGCCACCTATACTTTTTTAACTCTTGGATCATCACAGGTGCTTACTGAACTGTTTTGAATGTATTTTTTTTTTAAATTGAGCAAACATGTGCAAGTCTGACTAGCTAAATACCCAACAAGTGTAGAAATCAGTCTCTCTTTCTCTCATTATCTTTGATGGCCTTATTTGGTACCAGGCAGATTAGTACATAGCCAGGGTTTGCTCTAATATTGATAGTGATATATACAGACAACTTTTCTACTATTCCTTTAACATGAAAATTACAAAATGAAGCAAATCAGCTATTTTTCTAAATGATGTTTAAGAAGAAGTTCTGCATGGTAAGAGTCACCCAAGTTTCTCTGACAGAAGTTCTGAATTTTTATTTTTACTTTTAAAAAAATAGCTACCATGTGGTTAGTGGACTCTTACTTTCTACCTATTCAATATAATTAATCAGAGTGTAATCTTATTTTTACCCTCGTATGCCTTAGAGAGTTAGTACAGGAACAGATTCTTCACAGGAATCTAATATATACTTATCACCTTATAGTAATTGAGTTATCTCATATTGTCACACAGGCAGCTATTGTAGAAAAGATATAAAGAAAAAATTCAAAAAGACATGGTTTAATGTTCCTATCTAAAGAATGTCAACACGATCACAATTATTCCACTATATTCCATGTATTGTCTTGCTGTTCTTATTCCTTTAAAAGTCATTTAAAAGTCTGCCATTTTTATTCTCTACTACCGTAGTATAACAGCATTCTGTATTCTCATCTCAAAATATTCCACATAATTTTGCCTCACTTTCCAGTCCAAATATTTCAGATTCAGGTACTTTCATTTACAATGGAAGAGCATAAGCATAAATGTCATGATTTCATGAGATTCTTTCATGAGATTCTAAGAGTGTTCTATTGGATTCTGCTCCTTTAATCTGTGTTACATATCTAACTCACATAAAAAGGCATAGTTCTTTCATTGCACAGGCCTCCATCTTGACTTTATGGATCTTGTTTTGCTCCTCATCATGGATTCCTGATTCCCAGAGGTTGGATTGTGGCCAGTCAAGCTTCTTCCAAATCTCTACCATACTATAATTTCATAAATGGTATAAAAATATATTAAACAGACTAAGAACAATCACATTAAATGTATTATCTGGGGCCTCTGCAGTCTGGATTCAGGCCCGGCTACTCCACCGAAACTGCTTTGGTCGCTCTGATGGATGATCTCTGGCGGGCCGGGGATAGAGGTCAGTCCTCTTTCCTGGTGCTTCTTGACCTCTCAGCGGCATTCGATACCATCGACCATGTTATCCTTCTGTGCCGGCTGAAGGGAGTGGGAGTGGGGGGCACCGTATTACGGTGGTTCTCCTCCTCTCTCTGGTCGGTCGCAGTCAGTGTTTGTGGGGGGTCAGAGGTCCACCTCTAGGTTACTCCCGTGTGGGGTGCCTCAGGGGTCGGTTCTCTCCCCCCTACTTTTTAACATTTACATGAAGCCCCTGGGAGAGATCATTCATCGGCACGGAGTGAGATATCATCAGTACGCTGATGATACTAAGCTGTACATTTCCACTCCTGGCCAAATCAGTGAAGCGATTGAGGTGATGTGCCGGTATCTGGAGGCTGTGAGGGTCTGGATGGGCGTTAACAGATTAAGGCTCAACCCTGACAAGACGGAGTGGCTGTGGGTGATGCCTCCCAAGGACATTTCAATCTGTCCTGCCATTACTCTGGGGGGTGAATCCATAAGCCCCTCAGAGAAGGTCCGCAACTTGGGAGTCCTCCTCGACCCACAGCTGACATTGGAACATCATTTGTCGGCTGTGACAAGGGGGGCATTTGCCCAGGTTCGCCTGGTGCACCAGTTGCACCCCTATTTGGATCAGGAGTCTCTCCTCACAGTCACACATGCCCTTGTCACCTCGAGGATCGACTACTGCAACGCTCTCTACATGGGGCTACCCTTGAAGAGTGTTTGGAGACTACAATTAGTGCAAAATGCGGCTGCGTGAGCAATTGTGGGCCTTCCACGTTGTGCCCACATTTCGCTCACTCTCCGCATGCTGCATTGGCTGCCTATTGGTCTCCGAGCGCAATTCAAAGTGTTGGTCATTACCTATAAAGCCCTTTATGGCATCAAACCAGGATACTTATGGGACCGTCTTCTGCCACATACTTCCCTACGACTGGTGAGAGCGCACAGGGTCGGCCTTCTCCGGGTCCCGTCAGCGAAACAATGTCGTCTGGCAGGCCCTAGGGGGAGGGCTTTTTCTGTTGTGGTGCCTGCCCTCTGGAACCAACTACCTCCTGAAGTCCGTGTTTCTCCCACTCTCCTGGCCTTCCAAAAGAACCTTAAAACCTACCTTTGCTAGCAGGTCTGGGAATGATTGTGGACTGTAGTGTGAATGTTGAATGTATGTGGGGTTTTTTATTTATTTTTTAAATATTTTTGTTTGGATTCAGATATGATCTGCTATTTTTATATATATGTTGTAAGCCTCTCTGAGTCTTTGGAGAGGAGCGGCATAAAAATCCAACAAACAAACAAACAAATAAATAAATAAATAAATAAATTAAAAGTGATACTTCAAATCCAAAAGTCGATGGAAGCGGCAAATCCTCAGAAGTCTTTCCGTCGCTGCCGCCATTATATCGGCAGGCTTCTCTTTCAGAGCCAGCTCATTGGCTTCCACTACATTGGGTTTAACAGCTACAGCTACTGCTTCTACAACTACTCCTTCTGTGGGTTTTGGTTCTGGACTTTTTAGCTCAAAGCCTACCACAGGTTCTATCTTAGGAGGGACTAATACAGGAACAGCTACAACTATTGCGGCAGGATTAACATTTGGCACGCCTGTTTCTACTACTACTTCCACTACGGGCCTTAGTTTGGGTTTTAGTAAACCTGCTGGATTAGCCACCCCATTTGTTCCAGCTTTTACTCCAGCTTTTTACTCATACTTCTTCTGGACTTCCATTATTTTCTGCCCTTACTTCTGTTCCAGCAGCTGGTTCTTCTGGTTTTATATTAAATTTGGGAAGCACCACGGCTCCAGCTATAACAACTATAACTGTATACATAGGCCTTTCTCTGAGGGGAGCCTGGACTGGTTTAGGAGGAACACTGTTCCCAAATGCAAGCACAATTACAACAGGGCTTGGACAAAATGCTTTTAATTTTTTATGTAAATTTTAATTACCAATATTTTAATATTGTTTTAATTCTAATTTTTTACTGAACTTATGGATGATGTGGGGGGGATTGATTGTGGAGTGAATCGGGTTGAATAGATGGGTGGTTGTGTGGATTGGATGGATTGTGGACCTGTAATAAATGGAAGGGCTGACCTGTTGGCATTTACGGAAGCTAGAGAAGTGGAGGAGCCTGGCTCTGAGGGATCAGAGGGCCAGTCTATACCGGTCTTATGGGAAAGAGGCAGATATGATGGGAGGCATGGGGTAGGCCAATCTTGGGGAACAAGGCCTCGCTGCCTGAAAGTGATCTCTTGTTCCGGTCCCTTGAACCTCTCCTGGGGTACTGGTAATGAGCGAAATCTGGACCCTGGACTCAGGCTGCTGCTGCTCAATGCCAGGTCGGTGGTAAATAAAGCTCTCCTCATCCGGGACTTAATTCTGGAGGAGGAGGCCGACCTGGCATGTGTGACTGAGACCTGGCTGACCCCAGAGGGAGGAGTTCCCCTCTATGAGATGTGCCCAGCTGGGTTTCAGGTTTGGCACCAGCTGCGACCCCAGGGAAGGGGGGGAGGAGTGGTGATTATAGCTAAGGAGACACTCGGGCTGCGCAGACTCGCTGCTACTGAGATATCAGGTTGTGAGTCCCTCCTTATGAGGTTGGACCTAGGTGTACAGGTGGGTCTGTTGCTTATGTACCTGCCTCCCAGCTGCGTTTCTACAGCCCTGCCCATGCTACTCGAGGAGGTAGCTGGGTTGGCGGTTGAGTTCCCCAGACTTATTGTCTTGGGGGACTTCAACGTGCCGTCACTCGGTGAGTCCTCTGGGTTGGCGCGGGAGTTCATGGCCTCCATGGCAACCATGGACCTGACACAAGTAATTGAGTGCCCAACCCATGAGGGGGGACACACACCTGACCTGGTTTTTCTCTCGGAACAGTTGAGCTATGATCTGAAGCTAAGGGGTTTAGAAGTGTTGCCCATGTCATGGACAGATCATTTTCTGCTGCGGCTTGAGTTTACGACACCAATCCTCTCTCACAGGGAGCCAGAAACGATTAAATGATTCCACTCCAGACGCCTGATGGACCCTATTGGCTTTCAAAGGGCGCTTGGGGAATTACCGGATTCGCTTGTACACAGTTCGGTGGATGGCCTGGAGTACGGCCACTACGGGGGCTCTAGACCGGATTGCACTGTTGTGACCTCTCTGTGGTAGCAGACCCAGGAGATCTCCTTGGTTTACCGAGGAACTCAGGGGGATGAAGTGCCAGAAGAGACGTTTAGAGAAGCAATGGAGGGAAAGCAGATCCGAATCTGATCAAACCAAATTGAGAGCTTATATTAAGACCTATTTGGAAGCGATCACTGCGGCAAGATCTCAGTATCTTTCTGCATTGATCGCATCGCGGAATCTCATCCGGCTGCCCTGTTTAGGGTGACTCGCTCTCTCCTGGATACGGGGAGGAGGGAGGAACCTCTGCAGGGCAATGCTAAAGAATTTAACATCTTTTTCGCAGACAAGGTCGCTCAGATCCAGGCTGACCTGGACTCCAATTGGAATGCATTGTCAGCTGACAATGAGTCAGTCGAGATGACAGAGGCCTGTCTTAGTCCTGTTGAATGGGAGGAGTTTGACCTGGTAACTCCTGATGATGTGGACAAGGCCATTGGAGCTGTGAGTTCGGCCACCTGTTTACTGGACCTGTGCCCCTCCTGGCTGGTTTCGGAGGGAGCTGGGTCCAGGCTATTGCTAATGCTTCATTGAGGGAGGGGTCCTTTCTGGCTCCCTTAAAGGACACACTTGTGCACCCTCTCCTCAAGAAGCCTTCCCTGGACCCAGCAGTTTTAAATAATTATCATCCAGTCTCCAACCTTCCCTTTTTAGGGAAGGTTGTTGAGAAGGTGGTGGCACTCCAACTCCAACGGTCCTTGGAGGAAGCTGATTATCTGGACCCTTGGCAGTCTGGGTTCAGGTCCAGTTACAGCATGGAAACTGCTTTGGTCGCGCTGACCGATGATCTCTGGCGGGCCCGGGATGGAGGTTATTCCACTATCCTGGTGCTTCTTGACCTCTCAGCGGCTTTTGATACCATCGACCATGGTATTCTTCTGCGCCGGTTGGAGGGGCTTGGAGTGCGGGGGACCATTTTACAGTGGTTCACCTCCTACCTCTCTGGCCAGTCACAGTCGGTGTTCGCAGGAGGTCAGAGATCAGCTCCGAGGCCTCTTCATGTGGAGTTTCTCAGGGGTCTGTTCTCTCACCTCTGCTTTTTAACATCTACATGAAGCCATTGGGTGAGATCATCCGTCGACACAGGGTGAGTTATCATCAATATGCTGATGATACTCAGCTTTATATCTCCACCCCGCGTCACTACAGTGGAGCAATGGAAATGATGAACCGGTGCCTGGAGGCTGTTGAGATCTGGATAGGTGCCAACAGGCTCAGACTCAATCCCGACAAGACGGAGTGGCTATGGGTTTTTTCTCCCAAGGACAATTCTAACTGTCCATCCATTACCCTAGGGGAAGAAGTTTTGTCCCCCTCAGAGAGGGTTCGCAACTTGGGTGTCCTGCTCGATCCATAGCTAAGTTTAGAATATCATTTTTCAGCTGTGGCGAGGCGGCGTTCGCCCAGGTTCGCCTGGTGCACCAGTTGCGGCCCTATTTGGATCGGGAGTCACTCCTCACAGTCACCCATGCCCTTGTCACCTCGAGATTCGACTACTGTAATGCTCTCTACATGGGGCAACCTTTGAAGAATGTCCGAAGTAGTCCAGAATGCGGCCGCGTGAGCTGTCTTGGGTCTCCCAAGACATGCTCATATCACTCCAGCTCTCCGCGAGCTGCACTGGCTACCTATTGGTCTCCGAACACAATTCAAAGTGTTGGTTATGACCTATAAAGCCCTTCATGGCAATGGACCAGGATACTTGCAGGATCGTCTTCTGCCTCATAAATCCCAGCGACCGGTTAGGGCACATAGGGTTGGCCTCCTATGAGTCCCATCTGTTAGACTATGTCATCTGGTGGGGCCTAGGGCAAGGGCCTTTTCTGTTGCTGCCCCAGCCCTCTGGAACCAGCTTCCCTCAGAGGTTCGTACTGCTCCCTCCCTCCTAGCTTTCCGGAAGCTCCTGAAGATGCATCTATGCCGACAGGCTTGGGCATATGAGCTGTTCTCTGCCCCTGGGCCCTAGGAGTGTCCTGCCATCAGTGACTGTCAGCTGATTGTGTTTGCATGTGGTGTGAATGAAATTAATTTTTAAATTTTTATTGTATTGTTGTTGTGAGCCGCCCTGGGTCTTAGGAGAAGGGCGGCATATACATTTGATTAAACTTGAAACTTGAAACTTGGAAATGTGTATACATAGACATACATCAGTGAATCCTGAAGACATGCCCCCTCTGATAAAGGACCTGGCCTACAGAATATCTTCTTCCCCAAAAGTTTGGCAGTCCTAATCTTCATTACTTTCACATGGGCCTGAAAACCTGGTTATTCCCCAAAACATTGGATCAGAGGGTGGGATCAACAGATATAAATTTGACTCTTTGCTGCTATCAAGTGCTTATCTGAGGGCTTGCACTGGGTACAATAGTTCAATGGACTCCCTTAAATACACAACAATGGGATCCACTTACACCCAATTGTGTCTCTTCCTAGAACACCAATGTATAAACTAGGAAAAAGTCTACAGAGGAAACACAGATACCTGGTTTCAACTCACTCAATAAATTCGCCAGAACAATTTATCCAATGCATCAAACACACCAAGATCAACAAGGAAGAATTCATGGTCTCCTTCTATGTCACTGCTGTCTTCATCTCAATTAACATCAAGCTAACCATACACCATCTACTCAGTAAGCACCATATCCAAAAAGATGATGCCACCACAGAACACTTCATGTCCATAGAAACCAGCATGAAACTTCTGGATCTATGCCTCAACATGTACTTCAAATTGAACGGGAAAATCTATAAGCAAGTACAAGATACCCTGCTGGGATCACCCATATCAGACCTAATAACAGAAACAGTCATGCAATGACTCATACCCATCATCCAACCAAAATTCTCAACACATTACATTGATTACACCTTTGTCATCTTCAAATGCTCCCAAATTGAAGAAACACACCACCTACTCCCCAGGTAGCATATTTCCCAGGATCAAATTCACACACAAAGAGGAAACAGACAACAGACTCCCATTTTTTGACATCAACATAAGGAGACTAGACAATGGCGAACTGGAAATCCATATTTACCGCAAACCCACATACATGGAGCAAATCCTCAGCTTCGCAAGCAACCACCTCACTGCACACAAAAGAAGGGTCAGGACACACTGCAGCACCACCACATTAAGAAAAGCAGAAGAGAAATAGGTGCTTGATGTGTTTCTCTGTAATGGCTATCCAAAAAACTTCATAATCCAACACACAGCACACAAAGCACAACACACCACACAGCCAATTACCACGCAAAAACTAACCCTACTGTACACAAAAGTGTCAAAAATGACAGCCAGAATTCTCCAAACTCTAGGAATAGCAATAGCCCAGAAGCCCACAGCCACACTCCATCAGGAATTATCCAGACCCAAAGCAAGATACAGAAGGATGAAAGAAACAATGTAATCTACAAAAATCAACTGATTGCAACCAATTGCAACAATTGCAAGCAATTCTATGTGGGACAAACTTCATGTCAATTAAAAACCAGGATCCACAAACTCCAACTGGCAGTCAAATGCCACAATCCGAAATCCTTAATCCCTACCAACACCAAACAGTTTGATTGGAGCAACACAAAAATCATTGGCCATGCTACCACCTGCCAAGCTCACGTTCATCAAAACCTGGATTTCACAAGCAATTCCATCAACAGATACATTGACCTACAGCCAGCCTATTAATCCCTCAGAATCCAAATCAACCATACAGCTAACCAGAGACAGCACCAACCCTCAACCAACCCATGCTAGCTCACCAACCAGCACTTCACCTCCCAATGACCATCACCTGATGTAGCCTCTCACAAGACTCACTGATGACTCACACCTGACCCATCACAAGACCCTCACTTTTACACCCACAGCTGACTCATCACAAAACTTATTGACCACATGTTGCCCTTATAAACAGAAGAACACTGACATCCCCTAAAATCCACTGAAGATGTTACCTAGCCTGGTAACAAAACATTCAGAAATCAAGCCACAAGCAAGGAGAATAAACTTTCACCCTCCAATAGCTCTATCCTACTGAATCAAGTTTATTGAAGTCAAGGGACAAGACGTTTCCTTCCTGTGTACACATAGCAATGCCATCAGCAGATAAACCCTCTCTGGATTGCATTTTTTTTTATTTGGCCAATGCAATTAGCTAAATCTTTCCTGTTTTAATAAGAATTTTAATAACCCAAATTTATAAACTTTTCACAAAAAAACCCTTGAAAATAAGTATGAGATGAAAGACAGTAAAAATGCCATATTTGACTATTTCTTGCAATAATTCAAGGCTATCCATCCAAGACTCAAATGTTAGTACTTGAAACTCAGTTCTCTTTCAGTATGAAGAGGGGAGTTATTTTAATTTACTAGATAAGGAATTAAGACAAAACCTATTCCATGCATGTCTTGTTATTTATTATAATATTTTTATTAAAGTTTTAAAATACAAAGATAAAAAACATACAAACTAAGAAAAATATAAACAGAATAAAAATAAAAAGTGCAGAGAACGCAAAAACATATATAAAGAAATGCCTTCCCTCTTCGTCCAGGCAAGTACAATTTCAGTAATTTATAACCTTTCTCAAGATATCTTCTTCCCTTATATACACAAATAATGTACACTGTAAATAAATAATAATCTTTGTAATTCAGTTTTAATCAGACAATTCCATTAAGAATTATAATTGCAAGTTTAATTCAAATACATCAGCTTCAAATTCATTTACTTTTCTTTAGTAAATGTACTTTCCCAATTTTTACTTTTAACACAGTAACTTGTCACTTTCTATAACAAATAATATATATATATATATTTCATCACACTTATCTATAAACAAATCTTTAAAGCCTCATCAATAAGATCTAAACAAGAAAAGTCTATTTACAGCTACTAGAAATAACATATATTTTAAATAGTTAAACAAATCTCCTTTTACTTCTGTGTAGTTTTTAAAAACTTGATCTTTAATTTTTTTCAAGGAGTATCCCACAAATGTATTTATTATCTTCTTTTAGTATCCTCACAGAAACTCATTGACAAGACTAACATGACTCTTGTATATCCAAGATAAGGAAGCTATCCAAGTCACTTTTCTGATTTATTACTTGTTTTTTTAAAAAGTTTTATTAATTTTTAAGAATTACAATCCTTGGAGCTTAGTAAACATCATGTTGTCTGGGCTCACATATTTAACATTAACTTCTTCAATATAAGTCTATTCAGTATTGCACAATTCAGTATTTTTCCCTGATCCTCCTTTCTTCCCCATATTTCTTTCATTTTCCCCTCATTACACAATTATAATTCTTGGTACTATTGATGTATATAGAGTTAGATATAAACATCTTCATCATATTTTACTCCTATTTTCATATTTCCCATATCAAAAGAAGTGAAAAAATGCTATTTTAATTCTAAATCATATCTTTTATTATAAAAGTCTAAATATATCTAAGTGTCATCTGTTCTTTTAACTATATTCAAACAAGTACTTACATATGATGCCTATCTAATAGGTCAAATCTTCTATTTTTTAAATCTAACTCTCACTTTCTTTCTTTGCCAAGTAGCTGTCCAAGCCAAGGCAATTAAATCATCAAGGAATTTTCTTTCTATTTTTATGAAAGTTGCTTGGCATGAGGAAGACAATTTAGGTAGGGTATTTCTGAGGGGGAATTCCACTCATTTATGTTCCTTAAGGAACTCCCACCTTCCTTTTCCCTCAATTTCTCCCCTCCTTTTTTGTTTCCCAAATTGTAACATTTCCTCTGACAGCTCTATGTTCCATTCCCCAAAATCTTCTTCCTTGTCATCAAGTACATCTTGCAAGCTTAAAGGGTAAAAGGTCTTTTGCAATTTCATTGTTATGGGTAAGTCTTACAGTATTTTATTTGTGTATGGTATATTTTCCTTCGTTCATGTCTTTCTCTCTAGGTCCATTTCTTTTGCTTCGTCTTCCGGTCTCTGGTTTATTTGTTTATACTTTGTAGTCATTGTCTGGGAACTTTCTAGTTGTAGATTTAATTTGGAGATTTGTTCATTTATATCATCTAAATTATTTTTAGTCTCATTGTAGTTTCTTTTTATGTTCTCTTTGTATGCAACACTTGTTTGGTGAATTAGTTGTAGCGTAGAATATATTTCCTTCTGAAATATATTTGTTTTTTCTTGAGGCATTTTTCCTGGAGATCCTCTAATATCACCAGTCTCAGTAAGAGTAAAACAAAGTTTCCTCTCGCTTTCTTGTCTTTAAATGCAGTCTTTATAATCCAATAGATTTTAGAGTACAGGTCCAGTCCCAAAAGCAATATTTTATAGTGATCCTTTGTCTCAAGCATCCAAAAATTGTCAGTCAGGCAAGGTTATAATCCACAATGTTTAAAGTGTTCAAAGTGTTCAACCTCCCTGAAAGCAGCTCAAAAGTCTCTCCCAGCCAGATGTAATCAAAGGTCAAGTTTATCTTTCTCTTTCACTAGTTCTTGAGATTAAAAGTCCAAGCTCAGTAGGTGTTTATATCCAACAAGATCAGGGTGATAAGTATGCCAAAATATTTTCCTTTATTGCTGTTCTCCCTTAGGCTAGGAATCACCAAGCAGGCAGGAAGCTAGTTATAGTGCTTTACTCAGATCTACCACTAGATGTCATTCAAAATCCATTTTCCACTTTTAAAACAAAGGATTGAATTCTTATGTTTCACCTCAATGTTTTTTTTCTTCAAAGAGATAATCTCAGTTCTCAAATTTCAAAACTGTAGCACTTCCACTTCAATATTTTATATTTCGGTCCCCCATAGAACATTAAAACATCGCTTCAGAGGTTTTTAGCTCCTTGGGAGACTTTCCCAGGAAATTCAGTTATAAAATAGTAAAAAAAGAAACAATATTCTCATCCACTTCCAAAGATGCTGTTTACAATGTGTTAATTGGTGTTTTTCTTCTTTGGTTGTCAGCAGCTAATGGCTGGCCATACGAATGTTGCCACTCTTTCCCCTGCTGATTTGAAGGGCTTTTCTCAGATTGAATGGAAAGACCATTCTGTGATCGACACCCTCCTTCTTCATTGCTTCTTCGGAGTGACTTTAGGCCCTTTTTAGGGCCCCAGCAGGGCAAAATCAGGTGCTGAAGGCAGAGCCCTGCCTTCCTGCGTCCATCTCACTGTAATGCAAAACCAGAAGTCTCTGATTTATTACTTTTATGCCTTCTTTAATTATTAAGACCTCAACAGGTTTCATTTATAAATACAGTGTAACTTTATTTTCCATATCATTCTTGTAGCCTAACATGTTTAAAGCCATTTTCAGGTCCATATTCCAATAAGATTGTTTCTGTGTAAGTCAGGGGTGTCAAATTGGCGGCCCACAAGCTGGACACATCATCTGGAAGCCACACCCACCCCATTGCCAGCAATGGCAAAACCGTCCTGATACGTTGCGTGACATCACGTGATGTCACGAGTTTGACATGTCTGGTGTAATCCATTAAAAATCTGCTCATCTTGCATAACTTCTTTGAATCCATAGCAGATTATACTACAATACATTTTAATAATAATATTTTAAGACTAGTTTCTGAGTGTGTTGCTCCTGAGTATCCTTGAATTCTGTTCAACTCTATATTAATGGATATGTTTTCCATTAATTAAAATCCAAAATCCACATTCTAATTGCTCATTGGCTATTTATTAAAAAAAACTTGCATAAAACTTTTTTCATCAAGGACAGAATGTAATGAAACTTGCTTTTCTGAAGGTTCTTCACATTCAAAAGACTATTAACAAGTAATTTCCTAAAGTGATTAAGAAACAAAATATGCAAACTCAGTGTCCTTTTGAAGGCAACAAAAAGTGGCTTAGAAATGACATTTCCCAGCTCCCAGAGCTCTAAACTCTGCTGGAGACACTGTCTATGATGTCCTTAGGGGAGCACCACTCCAGAGAGAAATTCCAAGGAGCCATTCCATTCATTAGCTCATCTTTCCACTATGGTCATCAGATTGCTCTCACAGATTGCGCTTCAGTCTGCCATTGCTTCCCTGGAACTTTCTTGAAGGGATGTGGGCAACAATATGTTGACTTGCAAGATAATTTGCAAATTAGAAATCCTAAATTAGTCACAAGAATATAAGTTTGGCCTTTGGCTGTTTTTGTGGCATAGACCCCTTTTCAGGAACACCTTAAAGAAAATGTTCTTTTTCTGAGAATACATAGTTAGTCTATCTGGCAAAAGTATTTAAGTATCTCATAGGTACTGCATGGACACTCATTTTTGTGGTTGCTAATCATATTTTGCTCTTTGAATCTAAATCTCTACATATTCCTAGTATATATTCTTTTTCCTTCATTTGTTTTTCATTGAAACTAAAGAGATACTGGCTCCACTATACAATATTCACTTTTTTCAACTCTGGATGCTACCTGATGAAATTTACCAATTCAAAGTTAGGATAACTCAATATTATTTCTCAGTATTTGGATCTTGGGATACAAAGTCTTCAAGATCATACCCTTGGCTATCAGTCAAAGTCCAATCCAGGATAATTGAACTATTTAAAAATTACATTACAGATCAGAGTAAAGCTTGATTTAGAGTTGTCTATAACTGCCTATAGGTGTTGTCAGATAATTACACTGTGAAGGTGTTGATTGGTAAGAGTAGGTTTCAGATGACTCCCAAAATCCTAATTGTGCATTATGCACATCCTATATGCTGATTGGTTGATCTGATCTCCTGTTGAAAGGTGGACAGAAGGCAAGACACATTCAAGTGGCAAAATGAAGTAAATATGTAAAAATGCAACAGCTATACAACCGTATATGAACAACAGATGCATAGCTTCCTTGATAAGTAGTGAGGGAAGAGTGTAATCCAAACTTAAGTTTAAACTTTTCTGCTTACATGAAACATTTCACCTGATGAAGTCTGCTCATTATGCAACTGATAAAAAGAGGTCTACAAGAAAAATAAATATTAAATAAGCTACAGGAAGTATGTGTGTGTGTATGTAGTATATACTCTGTATATTATAAGCTATATGTACAGTGAATACTGTTGGTGCTGCAGTCTTCTTTTTACATAATGCCATTTTATGCAATCATAAAATCCCATTCATATTTAATGGATTTTTCAGGCTTAATGGACACCTTTTCCCCATTATTAATATTTTTATTGACTCTGTGTTTGCATGCATATATATTGATACTATACAGAGCATGAATATATACTTGAAAATGAAGGCAGACTCTCAGCATTTCAAGTGCTGGGACTTTGAAAACACACCAAATATCATATCATCATCTTGTCACTTGTTTTCAGTTAATCTTTGGCCCCTGTTGACAAGAAAGACAATCTCTTGCTCTCTGTCTCATGGTTGTACATTAAATCTGACAGAGGAACAGCTTAGAAATCTATAATAAATTTATCTAGGGTGTCACTAAGTACTTGTACCCTAACTGATTCTGTGTCATTTTTTTTAAAAAAAATATCAATTAGGATGCAGGAGGAAGAAGTAGAAGTATCTGTTTCTTCTTCCTCCATTATATTTCCACTAAAAGGCCTACAGTTCTCCATGTGTTATGAATGTCTGATTATCCTTTTCAAGCACTGGCCTTAAAAGAAGTTAATCTCTCTTGATTTAAATCATCTCCTGGTCATTAACTGGACAAATGTGGTTTTCTTGGAAACAGTACAAAACGTATTTGTCATTGCATTCATCTCAGATATTTTCTTCAACTTCTTAGCCAAGCCTATAAGTGCTGGGGTTCCATAATGAACCCATTCAATTACTAAGCAGATATCAACTCTACTTAGCATTTTCAAGATGTGATAAATTGGGCTAAATTCTAGCAACTTCAGTGACAGATAGAATTGATCTACCCTTAGGCCAAATAAAGCTACCATTTAAAATGGCAAGCATTAAGACTATTTTTCTTGATCCCTGAAGTTCCTCTGGAAGAACAATATGGCCTATCCTTCTCCTTTTACACTGCTTCAGATATGGTTAAGACTATCATTCCTTCACCTGTATTGAAGTTTCATCAACATCTATAAATGGAATTCAGGAGGATTCTTCATCTTCATTTCATGGAGCAAAATATTTAATATTTTCTCATAGTGTAGGTTTCTTACATGATTCATTGTCCTTTATTCAGGTTTCTACATATCATAGAAGGTCTATGTGAACGGGACACTACAGAAATTAAAGGCCCAAACAGGCTTGGAGCAAGTGTGAAATTTATATGATAGAGGGAAAGAAAACTTCCTCATATAATTGGCACAGTGTTAGCAGGAAATGTCTAAATAATATTAAATGTAACAGACATTTGATTCCTCTTCAATATACCTCTATCCGTATCAGCTATTACTGATACCAAAAAAGACAAAACTAAGCCGTTGTGAATTGGCCTTATGAAAACTCAACAGAATATGCAGCAAAACCATGTAAAAGGATAGCAAGACCAAGATGGCTCCTTCTAAGAACAGCTGCAACTTGGGTGTAACAGCAAAAAACTGACTTCAGAAGGAGCCTTTCAAGAGGAAGCAGGTGCAATCTTGTCAGATCCTGAACAGGGCCTACTGTCTTGGCTGAATCCCATCCAGGATGCAAATACTGTGTTTAGCTAATGATGAAGCAGCAGCCCAGATGGATGATCCACTGACCTTATATTTTTTTTGTCTTTTCTGCTTTGTTTTTCAATATTATTTTCTTCATTTAGAAGGATAAGTCCTGAACTTCCTGGTCATAATCAGGAATAAGTTAAAGTCCTGCCAAATGAACAAGTAAAAACTGCTTACCTTGACTGGGAAATCATATTGAACAATGATCACCTAGAGCAGTGGTTCTCAACCTGTGGGTCGCGACCCCATTTGGGGTCAAACGACCATTTCACGGGGATTGCCAAACACTGCAGTCCGCCATTTTTTTCCCCTTTTCCCCTCGGCCAGTGCAGGGGGCAGCACTGCACATGCGCGATTCGGGCCGTCGCGCCACGCATACGCGATGCAGGCCGTCGTGCGCGCACCACGCATGCACGATGCTGGCCGTAGCGCATGCGCCACGCATGCACAATTCGGGCCGTCGTGCCATGCATGCGCAATTCAGGCCATTGCACCACGCATGCGCGATTCGGGCCATCCCGTCGTGCATGCGCGATTCGGGCCATCGCGCTGCGCATGCACGGTGCAGGTCGGGGTCGCGCCGCACATGCGCGGCGCAGGTCGGGGTCTCGGCCTGAAAAAGGTTGAGAACCGCTGACCTAGAGGAAGTTACCGTTTGTTCTTTGACTCGTCAGAATTGGGCTGAACAGGATCTGTGACTATTTGTACCAAAATCCAGAACAAAAAATGTTTTTTCAAAGAAGGGGTTGCACATCATTTCCTTGCTTTCCAAACAGAGGTGAGACTTTATTTGATAGTAAGGCAGTAAATATTCATTCTCTCATTGCCTCCCATCTCCTGACTTCAGTGGGATCACACAGGTGAAGCAGGCGTAATCACCCTTGCTGCTTTTTTTAACAAGGAAGCCCTGATAAAGTTTATTTTTATGGGACAACAACGAGAACTCTTGCCCTTGATTGACACATAGAAGAGACAACCAAACCATTTGATTCAGCAATATTTTTTCATTCAAGGCATCAACAAATATAATCCTAAAAGTAATTTCAGTATTATGGATACAGCCATAGCCTTAAAAAATGGGCCTTGATTGATTACTTCAGAAGAAATAATTTCTGTGATTAAACAATTGAAAATGGGAAAATCTCCTGGGACTGATGGGTTAACGGTGGTTTATTATAAGCACCTTCAAATGGAAATGGTGGGACCTCTTAGAGAATTATTTGTTAATATACAAAAAGGGGGTCAGGTTCCACCTTCATGGAAAACAGCCTATGTTTCTTTAATTCCCAAAGAGGGACGAGATAATCTTCAACCAGAAAATTTTAGATATATTTCATTGTTGAATATGGATTATAAGATTTTTGCAAAAGTGATGATTAATAGACTAATGACAGTTTTACAACAAACAATTCATACTGATCAAACTGGTTTCTTACAAGGGAGGCAGATGAAAACTAATGTTAGACAACTCATTAATATAATAGAATATTTGGAGAAGAATACTCAGGTGCCCGCAGTACTTATGTTTTTGGATGCGGAAAAAGCATTTGACAGATTGAATTGGTTGTTTTTGAAAAAACTGATTGTTAGGATGCAAATGGGGGACCAGTTTATTAATTCAATATTGCGATTTATCAGAAACAAACAGCGCATGTTATTGTGAATGGGGAGTTAACAGATTCATTTAATATAGAGAAAGGTACTAGACAGGGATGTCCCTTATCTCCTTTGCTGTTTGTTTTAAGTCTAGAGGTTTTATTGAATAGGATAAGAGGAGCAGAAGATTTAAAAGTGATTAGACAAGACTATAGACTACGTGCCTTTGCAGATGATTTGGTTGTGACATTGACTTAACCAATACAGTCTGCCAAGAGACTGATGGAGATAATTAAAATTTATGGTAAGGTATCAGGATTTAAATTAAATATAGCCAAAACAAAGATGTTAGCTAAAAATTTAAATATTAATTCAAAACAGGAATTGGAAAGAATAACGGGATGTGAGATAGTTAAGAAAATTAAATACTTAGGAATTGATATTGAAGCTTCTAATGTGAAGTTATATAAAAACAATTATGAAGTTTTGTGGAGTAAGATACAAACAGAATTGGAAAAATGGAAGAAACTACAATTATCTATGCTGGGAAAGATAGCTGCAGTTAAAATGAATGTATTACCCAAATTTTTATTTCTTTTTCAAATGATACCTATACTTAAAAAGGATGCCAATTTGGAGGAGTAGCAGAAGGGCATTAATAGATTTATTTGGAATGGGAAGAAACCGAGGGTTAAATTAAAAATAATTCAGGATACAAGGGAAAGAGGTGGTTTGAAAATGCCTAATTTGAAGTTATATTATGATGCAGCTGTTTTAGCAGCTATAAGTGATTGGGTTAATTTAACTAATGATAGAATATTGAATATTGAAGGGTATGATTTACTATATGGTTGGCATGCATATTTAGTTTATGACAAGAAGGTGGACAGGAGTTTCAAGGAGCACCCACTGAGAAGTGCTCTGTTGCGTGTCTGGAAAAAATACCAGCATAAATTAAATGATAAGATTCCTGTATGGACAGCTCCCAGACACGCAATAGAGAATATAAATAGAGAACAACTACCGTATATGATGTGGTGATATACGAGAAACTCCTGTCTAAAGAAAGGAATGTCTTACAATTGAAGTCTCTGAACACTTTAAGGGACAAAGGAATAATTTTTACTTGGTTTCAATATTTACAATTGCAGACTAGATGGAAAAAAGATCAGAAGATTGGTTTATCCCAAATAGATGAAAATTTAATTAAACAAATTAGAGATCAAAGGTTAATGCATATTAAAAGATTGTATAACACATTGATAGAAATTGATTAGGAAACTGAACTAGTTAAGGATTGCATGATAAAGTGGGCTCAAAATTTTGGACAACCAATAATGATGGAAACTTGGGAGAGAATTTGGGTGAAAAATGTAAAATTTACACAAGCGCAACATTTAAGAGAAAATTTTTATAAAATGTTTTATAGATGGCATTTGGATCCGAAAAAATTATCATGTATGTACCCTAATTTACAACCTAAATGTTGGAGATGTGAATGTATGGATGCCACTTATTTTCATGTATGGTGGACTTGTAAAAAAATGAAAGCTTTTTGGATAAAAATTTGGTGGATACTTCAAAATATTTTGAAAAAACGTATTGAATTTTCACCACAGTTGTTTTTATTAGGTATTATAAAAGACTGTACCACCATAGAGATGAACTTGATTTTGAATTTGATTACAGTAGCGAGACTGTTGGTGGGACAATATTGGAAGAAGGCAGAATTACCATCTACTGCAGAATGGACTTTGAAAGTTATAAACTTGGCGGAAATGGCCAAAGTATCTGCATACTTGAAAGATCACTCAAATGAAAAATATATGTTGGAATGGAAAAAATGGATAGAGTATATTCAAGGGAAATATCAATCCAAGAAATTGTATTTAGCATATAGTTAAATTTTTATTAGGATTTATATAATAATTTTGTTTAACATAATGGTCTTTTTTTCTTTACTTTTTATTTTTTTTAACTACCCTGTATTCACTCTGGGAAGATGGGGGGGAAGGTTGGGAGGTGTTAGATTGTTTTGTACTTAATCGTAATACCTGTAATATATATTAATAAAAATATTTACTGAGAAATTTGGTGAGGGGAGTTGCTTGGGCACCACCTCTGGACCACATCTGAAGGGGGAAGAGTGAAAGAGGGGAGAAGGAAGTAGGAAGGTTGGAGAAGAAGAGGAAGTGGACAGAGAGGGAAGGAGAGAGGTGGAGGAAGTGGGAAGTAGGAAGGGAAGTTAGGGAGGAAGAGAGAGGGTGGATGTGGTGAAGGGGGTGATGTCTGAGCAACACCTATAATTAAGTGTAACTATTTGTTTTATTTCAAAGTATTGTATATATGAATCTATGTTGATTTTTGTTTGTGTGGGAGAGGGCAACAGAAAGATGAACAAGAATGTATTAAGTTGAGTTGTATAAGTAAAATTACAAAATCAATAAAATATATTTTTAAAAAATGGGCCTTCTTGAATCAAATTATTTGAGTCAAGTTCCTTCTATAGTTTTTTCAAGAGAACTCTGCAAAATAGCCCTTTGAAGTTAGTTTTAGGGACATATAATATACTCTACCTCAGGAGTGTCAAACTGCTGGCTCATGTGCCGAATGCATCATAGCAAAACCACACCCATTGCCAGCAATGAAAAAAAAGGTGTAATATGTTGCAACATGCCACATAACATTGCGTGTTTGACACCCCTGCTCTACTTCTATCTATCTCTCTATCCTATCCTCAGGCCTTTTGCTGAATGGTAGATTTTCAACCTTGAATATCTAACAACAACATATAGTAATCATGAACTTTGGGTTATTCAGTGTAAGTGGCTTGAGAATCATGCTAGATAAAATATGAGGGTGTAGTCCTCAATGGAACTGCATCTACATGAAGGGAAATATGCAGTGAAGTACTCCAACGCTCTATCTTAGGCCCAGTACTTCTCAATGTCTTCATAAATGATTTACATGAGGGATAAAATCTTTATAGACTTGAACATTAGGCCCTATTTTACAAAATGAGATTCATTTTGTGAATGAAAAAAGTAATGTTCTACATTTAGGCAATAAAAATCAAATGCACATGTACAGTATAGGTGGTACCTCGCTCAATAGAAGTAACTATGAGAGGGATCTTGGAGTCCTAATGGACAATCTGTTAAATATGAATCTGCAGTCTGCTGCAGTTGCCAAAAAAGCCAACACAATTCTAGGCTGAATTAACAGAGGGGTAGAATCAAAATCACATGAACTGAATACTACTTTATAGGCCATACTTGGAATACTGCATCCAGTCTTGGTCACCATGATGTAAAAAAGATGTTGAGACTCTAGAAAGAGTGCAGAGAAGACCAACAAAGATGATTAGGGGACTAGAGATTAAAATATATAAAGAACGGTTGCTGGAATTGGGTATGTCTAATTTAATAAAAAAAAAGGACTAGGGGTGACATGATAGTAGTGTTCCAATATCTCAGGAATTGCCATAAAGAAGAGGGAGTCAACCTATTCTCCAAAGCACCTGAAGCCAGGACAAGAAGCAATGGATGGAAACTGAGGGAGAGAAGCAACTGGAAGTAAGGAGAAATTCCCTGACAGAACAATTAATCAGTGGAACAACTTGTCTCCAAAAGTTATGGGTGGTCCATCACTGGAAGCTTTTAAGAAAAGCCTGGACAGCCATTTGCCTGAAATGATGTAGGGTTTCCTAACTGAGCAAGAGGTTGGACTAGAACAGTGTTGACGAACCTATGGCACAGGTGCCAGAGGCAGCACTCAGAGCCATCTCTGTGGGCACATGCACCGTTGCCCCAGTCCTAGGCCTTCAGCTGGGTTTTATAAAACCTTTTTGCTTTAGGCCTCTGCCGCCCTGTATTTAAAAAAAAAGTTCAATCAATCAGTCAATTTCAATTTCTCGCGGGAAAAAAAAGATCTTGCAAAGTTGGAATTGAATGATTGAACTTTTTAGTCCCACCCAGTCTGCGGTTACCACCGCAGCCACGCCCACCCAATGGGCCACACTCAGCCAATGGGCCACACCCACGTGGCACCCAACGATGTATAAGTGTGTTTTGTGTGTTTTGTCTAAAACATTTGCCATCACTGGACTAGAAGATCTCCAAGGCCCTTTCCAACTATGTTATTCTGTTATTCTATTATTTTCTCATAGAAAAAAAGTGCTATTCAGCTTCATTATTTAAACAGCTTGTGGTTTTCTGCCATAGAAAATGTTTATTGAATTCTGTCAAGGAGTAGTAGTAGAAGAATTGAAAAAAAAAAATAGATTCCATCAATAAGAAGATAATTGCCCTTGTTGGAACAATTAATGTGTATCCTTTTTAGAAAAACAATCTTTAATTACTGATGTTTGTTTGTTTTAGGACATTTAATATTGCCTTTAACTCCTAGTCTTAACATCTACATAGCAGGGGTCCTCATGAGAAGACAATAGATATCTTTACTGTCATACACACAGCACAAACTACATATGAGCATCAGTGTCATATAATAAGTATTAAGCTAAATTCTTTTCACATTGAAGCCTTGATGCACAGGTTGTAATTTTGATGTCATCACAGACTGTTATCAACTGGCTCAGGGAATTAAATGTAGGAACATAAATGTAGAGGTAGAACATAGATGAGCAAGGTGAAGCCAGCCAGGAATGTTGCGGGGATATATATACAAGGGGACTTTCTTCCAGTTCTATGATACTGAGTACCAGAGGCAAGTAAAGTATGGAATAATATTTGAAATGGTCAGATTGATTTATACTTTTCATTCAAGACTGCTTTGTTTGGAAATTTCTGCATGTCAGAATCTTCTCTCCAGTAACTTGAAATACAGTGGCTCTGCACTATGCACAAAAGTGGAAGGATGCCAAACTATACTCACGTCCCTGGTTGGATTTCACCGCTAGAAATATATGTACATCCAAAGTTTATTCAATTAGGGAAGATTATAACATATAAAAACGTACTAGATGAGAAGGGGGAATTGAAATCCAGGAAAACTCTTCAAGACGAGGGGATAGAATTAGAATGGTGGGCATACCTTCAATTACAGGCGAGATATTGGAAAGACAAAAAAGAATTAGGTATAAAATATAATTGATAGGGTTCGATAAAATACTATTAGGTACTGAGGATAAAATGATTAAAAAGTTATATCATTATTTGTTAGATCAGGCAATGTACGAAGAACAGGTAAAAGAAACCATGTTAATGTGGAGCAGGGACTTTGATCTCAACTTTGATCTGCATATCTGGCAAGAACTATGGGCACGAAATAGGAAGCTCACCTTGGCCACATATTACAAAGAAAACCTTTACAAAATGTTTTATAGATGGCATCTCCCACCTGTAAGACTAGCTAAAATGGGCCCAAACATTTCCCCTATATGCTGGAAATGTAATTTGGCAAGAGGGACATATTATCATATGTGGTGGGAGTGCCCGAAAGCCCGTGACTTTTGGAACAAGGTTAAAAAATGGCTAGAAGAAATTCTAATGACAGAGGTAAAGCTAAAACCAGAACTCCTCTTACTAGGTATTACCACGCAGAAATACGATAAAGGGGCACTTTATTTAATGTTACATATTTTCACGGCTGCCAGACTGGCCTACACACAAAATTGGAGAAATAAAGAAATTCCAACAGAAGAAAAGATTCTATATAAAATCTTATCATGTGCTGATATGGATAGGCTTACTATGGAATTAAAGGACAAGACAGAAACGGACTATTTTGAAATCTGGGACAAATTTTATTGCTGGTATAAGTCAAGGAGAGCTGCTCGGACTTTAAGTTAGTGTTAAGATTGTGGTATATAAAACTGTATACTAGTATATAGAAAAACTAATTTGAGACTGTATTATATAGAAAAACATATATACCGGTAGAGAGAGATTAGGAATTATATGTATGGCAAGGAACTAATTGTTAGGATTATATATACTGGAACGACACATTATGTCCTTTTTTGTTTTAACTGTTTTATTAATAAAAAAACTTTTTAGAAAAAAAAGTGGAAGGATGCCACAATTCCCACCCTGGACGAATGGTTACCAAAGCTGATGGAATTAGTAGAAATGGTCAAATTGACTGTACTGATAAAAGAAAAGAACACAAGTACTTTTGTTTCTACTTGGAAACCACTTCTGGATTTTGTGCTTGAGAGAGAAAAAATGATATTATGATTTTGGGTTTAACAATTAGACTGATTTGCCAATACAGAAATGGTTAGTGCATACTACTATAGAAATGTAAAAAGTTGACAATTGATTTTAATGTCTGATTTTACTGCAGCAGAGAGAGTCAGAAATCAATGCCTTTTGTTTCTTCCCCTCCCTTTCTTCACACCTTTTTTGTTTTCCCTTTTTCTACCATTGTCCCCTACTATTTGCTTTTGTATTTTCACATTTTATGTCATAAATGAATAAAACTAATTTAAAAAAGAAAACGAAATACAGTGGCTCTGGTTGGCATCCTTTCTTGTTTCTTCATGTCTTTCTCTCTCTTTTTGGTAAAGAGAGGTGTCAATATTGCTGCTAATCCTAATATCCAGAGGAAAAAATGGTACACAACAAGTCATCAAAGAATAGATATTCATTATTTTTCCCAGATAATTTCTGCATACTGCCTTTATTATTGTGGCAGTGAAGATTATTGTAAAGATTTCTAGTTAATCAATTATTCTCAAATGGATTTGCCTTGCCCCTTGATTAATATTTGCATCATTTAAAAATATCCTACACGTTTACAATACATCAGCAGGCTTTTTCTAACATAAAGGATGCAAATGTAATGAAGTTAGTCCAAGCAAATACCCAGGAAGATTTTTTAAATCTATTTTCAGAAATATAAGCATGACAATATATTAACTGCGGACAGAATATATCTCTCCTTCATTCTCCTGTGAGCTGTGATCAAACCATATAGTTGAGTTTCCACAAAACATTGACTGATGGATACAATGATGACCTGATTTTACACTTATGGAAATTATTAGGATATGATCTGATTCAGAAATATGTATTAACATCCACTTCATGAACTCAAGATCTTCCCTAAAATGGAGATCTCTAACACAGGAATGACTGGGCTTGCAGTTCCCAATCTGTTTGGACCAAAAGATCCATTTAGATGTTTCAGAATACACTGACAGAGCTCTCTCAAAATGTTTTAATGTTTGTATCAGTTTTTAATGAATGTAAGTCGCCTAGAGTCATTTCTAGGCAAAATGGGTGGCATATATTGTAAGTTAAATAAGTAAGTAAGTAAAATAAGATTGCCCTGGCTGTGTAAGTAAGAAAGGAAAGAAAAATGTGTAAGAAGAAAGGAAAGAAAAATGCTGTCAGACTTTCAGAGTTCTATTATTACTGCCTATTTCATCAAGTTTAGTTTTAGTATTTCTTATGGTATCTGGGAACATACCAATTTATGTCAAAGGGATGATATAAATCTTCTCTTCTAGACTAGCTTCTCATATCATCCAACATAAGGAAGGACAAGAAGCAATGGATGGAAACTAATCAAAGAGAGAAGCAACCTAGAACTAAGCAGAAATTTCCTGACAGGGTTTCCTGTCTGAGTAGGGAGATGGACTTGAAAACTTCCAAGGTCCCTTTCAACTATATTATTATTATTATTATTATTATTATTATTATTATTATTATTATTATTATTATTATTATTATTATTACTATTACTATTACTATTACTATTATCGTCATTGTCATTGTCACTGTCATCATCATCATTTTGCTCTGTACAATCCTCTTCTAAAACTGCTCACAGTCATTCAAGCTTTCTCACCTCCTTATTAGATTACTGTAACACATAGGGCTGTCCTTGAAGAGTATCCAGAACCTTCAGCTGATGCAAAATGCAGCAATGCAAGCAGTCATGGGTGCCTGTTGTTCAGCCTATGTGACTTTTGGCTACCAATATGTTTCAGAGTACAATTCAAGGAATTGCTAGTTACATTTAAGCCCTTCATGGCTTGGGGCTGATCTATTTATGGGACCATCTTTCCTAGATGGTTTCTACGCACCCCATTAGATCTTAGCTATATTGGTTGGCAATGATTGTTGCTGCTATTGTTCAGCTGCTATTTTATGTTATTCATACTGTTAGGAAGTTTTACCTGATACCCAACCAAATCTGCTTACTATGGTTTCTTCTCCTATCTCTTGAAACAGCTTTGCCCCATCTTCTACATGATGACCTTTCAGGAAGTTAAAAACAGTTATTGTGTTCCCATGTAATTTTCTCTTCTCCAAACTAAACAATTCGGTGCCTTCAATCACTCGTCACAAGTTTTTTCCTTCCAGATCTCATTTTTCTTTTGAGAACAACCAAGATGCACTTTATTTAGAAAATTAAAAATGAGAACTACTACTTCACACCTGGTTATTTGTTTGAATTTTAGGCCATCTGCATTTATTGTTCTATAAATTATTCTTTATTCTTCACTACCTGATCTACAAGGGTGAAAAAAAACCTATATACTTTAGAGTACATTGGCACCTATCCATTATACTATTAATACATTAGATAGACACAGTCAATTACACATATTTTTCAATGTGGTCTAATTACAAAGCAAATATTATTTCAAAAATGTATGCAACATCATGATGTAATCTGGCAGTGAAACCTCATAGAGCACGCTACCAAGATTTTGTTAAATATTGTGATGGCAACAGTAGTCTTTCATGTCAAAATAGAAGACATCTATTATCAATAATAATTACTTCAATTTGCTACATCTATTGATCACAGTTTATACTGAGTTGGCCCGTATTTGCATTTACTTTCAAGAGCAACCAATTAGAAAAGAAAGTAGTTTCTCTGAGGCCACATTTATATGAACTGTTTGCATGTAGAAAACAATCAATTGGAACCAAACCTATGCAGCAACAGTAATAACAGCTTGGTAAAAGCAGCTGCTGCACAAAAGAAAAACAAATATATAACTGTTCACTAGTAAAGAAGTATTATGTGAATTGGTTTTGTCTGCCTCTTTTTCTCCATGAAGCTAGAAAGAGAACAGAAGGAAATATATGGGGCCCAGATACTGTCATACCAAGACTGGCCCTATCAAGTTAAATATGTGCTGCTCATGACATACTGAATTCTCATGGATAGCCTCTGCCTTTTTTTATTGAATGATATTCCTGTGCTCACAAAGTGATTCACATCTCTAAGACTCCAGACGTGTCATGATCTCTGCACCTTCAGAAGAGAACTGAAGACTCATCTCTTCAATCAAGCTGGCCTGGCCTAGATCTCCTAGATCTCCTCGGGTTTTTTAAGTAAATTTTTTAAATAAGGTAGCTAGGGTTTTAAGAATGGGATTTTAATTGGTTTTAGTGACAGCCTAGGTATAATTTTAATTCAGTTCTAAATATTTATTATTGTTATGTTTTTTAATTTGGCTGTTAACCGCCCCAAGTCCTATGGGAGAGGGACGGTATAAAAGTTCGAAAATAAATGAAAAATAAATAAAAAAGACACAATCTATTTACTGAAGACACCATCCATTCACTATATTCAAAAAAGATTTAAACTGCACAGTCTAGCTGAGTTCTATATATGGAATAATGCCAAATAAAGGCACATTTGATCTTTACTTGAATCCATAAGGCAACAAAATGTTTTGGTTTGGTTTGGTTCTGTCTTGGACCCAATTTAGAATCTTTTTGCTTGATTTTCACATGAAAGTTTCAGAAAATGATCAATACCTTTGGTTAGCTCCCACCATTTTCCACAGGGGTATTTGATTATTTGCTTGTTTGGTTCTAGTTCTGGTGATGACATGGTAACATCATCTGGGCATAGATGGGAAGGTGGTATGAAGGCTTTATACTTTAGCCTAGTATAAAGATAATGTACATATTTTCATTTTCCTAAAAATAATGTTTTTAATAATGTTTTGTCACTCAGTTTGAAGGCTAAGTCTTTTAAGAAATATAAAAATGATTTAGTGGGGGCTGCATGCAGCCCTTGGCTTGAAGTGCACCAAATTCTGTTCTATCATACTGATGCTGAAATGAATTGAGCTTCTGGTATTAGGAACAAATAACACATTCTGAACTTACCCTGAAGCCATTTGGAAAGTTAGAGCTGAGTAAAAAGGTGAATCTAATCTACAAATGCAGTTATCAATTTTATACTTGCCCCACCAATAGTTCAAAGCCCCAGATGCAACAAACCAGAATATCCCTTTTCTTTTACAGATGAGAAACAGGAATGTTTGGTCTTTTCTTCACGGTCTTGCACTCTCAGGCAGTACAATAGCTTAGTGCTGTTCAGTTGCTCAGTCATTTCTGACTCTTCATGACCCAATAAACATCATTTCATGAAGACTGCACCAGTAAGCACTTCTTTCAGTTCTTTTCAAATCATGTGTTATCATTCATAATAGAATCTTGTCTTCTGTCAGATTTTTTTAATATAATTTGCTTTGATTTTCAAGTTTCTTCTCCTAGCACTCTTGCCTTTGCATTATGTGTCCAAAATATTTAGGCATTAGTTTCATTATTGCTGTTTTGTTGAACAGCCATGTTTTACTTCATTTAGTACTGAATAACAGTGGCTTGCCACCATCAATTATTTTGTTTTTGTAAGAAAACTTATGGCCATCTGAAAGCCAGAGGTATCCTTGGAAATAAAAATAAGTTAATGTTTTATTCTACAAATGGCAACTTCTCTTTTCAGCATTGCAAGTCCTTTAACAATGTTAAAGAGTTATTAAATCTGTGGGTGCTAAAGGGACATAATTGCCATTCAGTGTGCATGTTAGGGACTCCAATATTATATATACAAGTCTACCTCATCTGGATCGCTATATGGGTTAAACTAAAACTCCCCAAATTCTCAGGTTTATTAGGAGAAAGATGAATATAGCTATATTAACTTCATGTAACAGCTTAAAGCTTACTATGGATGAATACTTTAAAGCCACCAAGAGTGCTACCATTTTCAACTGACTTAAATGCCTAAGATAGTCTAAATACATTTTGCTGATGGAACTAACATTTCATATAAAAACCCAACAGATCATTTAACATAAGAGGGGTGCATGCTGTTGCTGCTTAGAACTTTAAGTTTACTGTGCCACTTTTCTAAATAACTTTGATATGTATTTCCTTGTGCTTTATTATCCACAAGGTTTCTGAGATGTTCATCAAGGTTATAAACTGCTAGTAGTTTCCATTACCATACTGTTATTAAATAATTACTTACAAAATATTAGAGTTAAATGCTCTAGGCTCACTAGCAGGTGAGCAAAGCATGTTACCTATTTGATATTTTAGATAACTTAGTTGCAAAGCAATATGCAAAAATTAAAATTTTGTTTTCTATGCTGAAGTTTTTGGGTTTTTAAAAATCACTTCTATTCAATATCTAGTATTTCTGGGGGGGTTTGTGAATACATAATTTTTTCTCTTTTTAATTCCATAACCTCTTCAGAGCAGTTAAAATTATGTAAAAAAAACTCATTAACTTTGACGAGATATTGATGATGCCAAGTAGTTAATTATAAGCCAGCTGGTGTTGTGGTAAAAATTAAAAAGTTAGACATTAGAAGTTTTCTTTTTTAAAAAGTAAAAATCAATATTATTTCTTTTGGTAAGCAGAAACAAGTGTACTGTACTTTAATCCTACTGTGTCTTGAGAATACATTTAATACCAAAATTTTTCCACTGAGTCCCCTCACCCATCACTGAAGGGAACTATTAAAGCATGTGAATAATTAACTTAGTCCATTAGAATAATCACTTGGGATGAAGTTGAGAGCAAAGGTCAAAACAATAGCTGTGCAACCAAATTTTTGAATGCTGAAAGTATTTTTTCACATTAGATTTTTAAAATCTCAGTCCCATTGGTGTTTCATGAAGAAAACCAGTTCTTATGCCTATATTTTTAATATATAATATGCTTTCTTTTCAAATGTTAAATCAGTCTGTAGTTGATGAATGCACTTGTCAACCAAATACATTCCTTTACAAATCTTACTAGAGTTTTTTCAACAGTTAACAAAACAAGGATCTCAATCATCAAATTGAAACAAATAGAGGAATTAATATGAATAAATATTAAGATGAAGGTTTGTAGATAATAAATTTGTTAAATAAAAGGGACTGAGATTTCTACTATCTTTTCTTTCAGGGTAACCTTGTGAAAATGGATTTACAAGATCTGTATAACTAACCCAGATTTTTAAAGTTCTGAATGTTACACTGACTTTATAGATTTCACTCCAGATATTGAACTTTTTCAACATATGCAAATGCATATATCTTATTAATATTTATAATCAATATATTAAATATTAGGCAAAATAAAAAATACTATTAAAACATTATTTCATACATATATATATATATATATATATATATATATATATATATATATATATATATATATATATATATATATATATATATATATATATATATATATATATATATATATATATATATATATATATATATATATATATATATATATATATATATATATATATATATATATATATATATATATATATATATATATATATAAAACTAAAAAAGGTTTTGTGTTGCATAGTCTTAAAAAATAGAGGAAACATTATACTGGACTACTTAAAACTGATAGCAAGAAAAAAACTTTACAGAAAAGAAAAAAGTAACCAAAAAAATTTAAAGAGAAAAGGAGAGAGCATTAAAACTTTTTTGACCAACAAATAAGTTCTTAATGTTATGATATATCATTAAACAGAAAATGGCATCTTAATGGCATGTGATGTAGTGACTTTAGAAAGATAGGTAAGAGAAATATGTTACTATAACAGAGTACATATCAGACTGAAATAAAGGAGACCAGTTTTTGATATCATATCTATGGGGCTCAGAGAAACTGTACAATTTCTAAAGGGAAAATCATTGAGAAGGACATTAAAACAAAAGAATTAGTTCAGATTAAAAAAAGAATATATGAAGTTGCAAGGATGCAAATAAAAAGACTCTAAAATGGTTTGGGTGAGAATGGTAGTGTTGATCAATGGAATTATGGAAGTTCCACATCACAGTGATAGTCTTTGTGGATAGAGAATGTCATATAATTAAAAGAGAACAAATGTTCATATTTGTTCTTATCTTCAATCCAAATTGAACTTTTGAATTATGCTACAAACCTGATTTGACTCAAGACACCTATGGTAACTGACATGCTTCATAACCTTCTTGTCTGCTTAGAAAGTGAGAAGGTGTGGTTGCTAATGCTCTGCAATGTCCAATTATTGTCAAATAAAATACATGTCTTTGAATGTAACACAAATGCTTATACTTGCTTTCAAATCATTTTTGTTGTACTCAGGATATCAAGACTGGATATACTGAAAGTATATACTGTATCACCAAATAAAACCATCACCAAACAAAAGCATATGAATCTTGGAAACCAAGGACCTCAAGAGTTACTATATATACATAGATCAAAGTGTGCTTCTTTTAATTTTTACTGTGTGGAAAATAGATAAAGCAGACCATCTCCAAGTGGATTATGACATAACCATATTTGTCATTGATCATTTCTCATATAGCAAACTGTATCTTGTGAACTGGAATAATCTCTTGTACGTCATCTTCATTGCTCAACCAAAGGAATTACAAGTAATGTTACACTTCTTTTCTCTACCATGCTTCAAAAGCTATCTCCAGTTCTTAAAATATATATAGGAGTAAGAAGCTCTTCCATTTTTCCAATGGATACTTTGCAGGATAACATCTTATGAATAACAATAATAACAATAACAATAATAATAATAATAATAATAATAATAATAATAATAATAATAATAATAATAATAATAATAATAATAATAATAATAATAATAATAATAATAATAATAATGTTGGAAGGGACATTGGAGGTCATTTAGTCCAACCCCCTGCTCAGGCAGGAATCCCTATACCATTTCAGACAAAGACATTTCAGAGTCTTTGGAATTAGAGGAATCTTATTTGAATAACATGTAATAGAAAATAATATGTCAATTATAACTCACTGGCAGTAGAAACAGAATAAGAAAAAAAATCTGATTTCACTTTTATGCATTTCCAAGTCTATTAATCATGCTGCTTCTAGGTATGACCCCATATCCATAGGTATTCAGCTAAAGCAAGAAATCTTTCAAATTCATGGCAAAAAAAAGTTATTTGATCCTCTTGCCAAACAAAACAAAGTGAAATGAAAGTCCAGATGCTTGGCACACATGACTAATGAATTAATTTTATACATGTCAATCCACCCCTTCAATTTTGAAATGTTCTCAGAAAAGGTCACAAAGCAAATTCTCTGAATCACAGGCCAGACATTTTATATATTTTATACAGAGAGAAAAAGAGAGAGGGGGGAGGGAGGGAGGGAGATGTAGTTTTCAATTTGGATGGCTAGTATGGTTTTAAGATTAACCTGAATACAATGGGTCCAATTGCCTCACTTGAGCTTCCCAAAATACCTCAACTTACTTTTTGTTATATGAACACATGTGTAAACAAGGAATGAGACTGAACCTTTTAACTTATTTATTTTCTGGGTTTAGGCAGCATACAGAACCATTTTGGTGAATAAACGTTTTATTTAAGGTTGGTGCTTTACTTTAATGTATGTGTTTTTTCAATTAAAAAAAATATCTAAAAAAGTTAATAGATAGGACATGGAAACTTGTGGGGTCTATACTGAAATGTTTTTCTCACTGAAGTTAGATTCATTTATCAAATGTTGGACTCAGCTGACCCTTTCTCATAACTTCTATATTATGCAACTTCTACATCCTAGAGCCATCACAGAAAACAAACATAATGATTGTTTGATAAAGAAAATTTTGGAAATTATAATTCTAACATTTTTATCAGCCTGACTGGATACATTTTATGAAACATCTTAAAGATCCTCGATCTTTGTGCCTCCTTTCCTGTTCCTTTGTTGCATAAGTATAATTATTTTGGTTTCTCCAACTTATAAGCATTCTGATGACCTGACAGAAGATGATAAGTAATTGTAATTCTAATACAGGCATTCTGTTGAAGGGATCATAAATACATTAACAGTGTCAAGAAGTCAGAACAGAAAGTGAGAACATTTCTACTGCTAATGTAGAATATGTTATTTACTGGATAGACTTTCTATAGAACACAGCTTTTTCTCTTGTTCTTCTGACTCCTTCTTCATTGCCTGCAATAAATATTGTAAAAAAGCACATTACACCTGCACACTCAGAAACTTCAGTTTTTGTAACCTTCAGCCTATTTGAAGATATGCTGTCAGTTTCTTGAAGTATGGGGGGCTTTGGTGGGAAAACAACAACAACAAATCCAAAATGATTGACTGATTGATTCCAATAGCAGAAAACTTTGGTGAAAGGCAGTTATAACCCCATACTATATTGGGTAGCAATGTCAAATGATGAAAAGTTTGTCACTTATGGGAGGGAAGAGGGTAACCTTAACAGGCTGCAACATTTATTTACCCGTCTATCAATTCTATTAATTTTATTTTTAAAAAAATACAAAAAAGAATCCCAGCATTGTTAATGCTGGAAAATTCAGCATTTTCAAGACAACAATAACCAGTACATTCACTGAAAGGAGCATTTTATTTTATTATTTTGTTTATTCTGGTATATGCATATGACATTAAAAAAACAATATTTCCTTCAGTCACCATGATTATGTTCAAACTTCTTTTTTAATGTAATAATTTTATTAAAGTTTGCAGTTACAAAGATAGAGGAGAAATACAAAGTAAAGGAGTAAAAATAACTGGAGAATAGAGGGAAAGAAAGTGCAGAAAAGAAAATGTAAAGAATCTATAAAAGAAGGAAGAATAAGAATATAGTAAAGAAAAAAAATTAATATATAAGAAATTATTTCCCTCTTCATCACATCTTCTTTTTCCATATTATATTCCTTTTCTATGAAAATATTCTTAAAGACAATTCAGTCCTACTCATTTATATTTTATTCTTGATCAGATAAATCAACTTTAAATTCTTTCCCTTTGATTTTAATAGTCTCTATCTTTAAAAGCTTTAAATAATGTCCCAGAGCTTGTTTTGATTTGGTTAAATAACAGTATTTTCCTACAGGAAGGTTTCTTGTACTTAGTTTCACAAATAATTTCAATTCACTATAGTCCCCTAATCTGTTTATAAATTTCTGAAATCAATGTAATCACCCTTTAGCAGTTTATTCCACCACCCAAACACACATTTTTTAAAAAGTCCTTAATCTTGCACTTAAAACTTTTTTCTTCAAGGTTTGAGGAAGATTCACCTGGGAAATTGCAGTTAAACCTGATGATCCAAAGGTTCTTGATAATTAGAAAAACAATTTTAAAAAGCTTTCAAAGTGATTACAAAATGAGGCTCAGCTAAGCTTTTTGACCATATAGTCTATATAAAATGGCTGTAAGCTTGATGGAACTCCTTCAGCTCCCAGCCACTTCACTCACAAACTGACTGCAAAAACTTTGAATCTTGTAGTTTCCTCAAGAGGAGAGCTGTCCAGAATGCATGTGGGCAATCCTACAATCTCTCCTTTTTCCAGAGACATGATGTCTGGTATTTGCCTTCTAATCCCTGATTTTTGCTGCAATATGATCCCCACTTCTTCAAGAGGGTTCAGCTCACCATGTCCTCACTGGAAGTGGTTCTCTTTAAACTTCCGACATGCATGTCATTTCTGAAAGGGTCATGAATTTCCCAGTGCAATTATATATAAATATCTACCCTGGCTTTGGTTCAACATAATAAAAGGAATCTAACATTAATCTGATTTTGTATTTGTGTGATTACGTGTTCTGATATACATGGCATATTACCCAGTATCACCCAGTTTGAGAATAAGCTGCCACTTATTCCTTGCAAAACAAAACGTCAAAGATTATTGCTTTTTTAGAGAATCAGCCTTAAAAGATATAAAGAACTTGCTATTTGAAAAGAATCACAGATTTAACAATGCTTTCCTGCTGTTTCTACATCTTCATTTATTTTGTTGTTCCACATACTGATTTAAAAAGCTTCAAGTTTCATTAGACTAAACATAAGCCCCATAATTCAATTACTTCCGTACCATTGGGGTTAGAGCCATGATAGTTTCAGCTGACTCTTAAGATCTTGAGTATGTTCACAATGCAGAAACTAGAGGCTTTCAACTCTTTTTTCATATTTCCTTTACTATCATAGTGTAGACACTATTTTTTATAATGGACAAGATATGGCAAGACCACCAAATAACATATACGTTTGGCATTTGCTCTCAGCATTTTCTAGAATTTTGGCATTCTCTTTCAAAATTTGCAAAACTAGGTAATTCTAAAGGAAGAACATATGTTTTTAAATTAAATTCTAGCTGCAACAATCACTATATGGAATATATAAGGCTGCTACGGCTACTCTGGACATAGTATATATGCTCCCTGGTTTAAGCTTTGACTGCTTAACCCTAGTTGTAAGTTACAAACTATAATGATTGGAGTTTGTCCAAACCAAGCTAACCATATTATGTTGTGTATCATACCAAGCAAATCCCCTTACTTTGTATATATAACCTCTGTATTTAAGCTCTTCTGAAGTATTGGCTAAATTGATAAATTTATATAAGCTCTTCATGGTCTCTCTCTCTCTCTCTCTCTCTCTCTCTCTCTCTCTCTCTCTCTCTCTCTCTCTCTCTCTCTCTCTCTCTCTCTCTCTCTCTCTCTCTCTCTCTCTCTCTCTCTCTCTCTCTCTCTTTCTCCCTACTGATCTTTACAACATACCTTACAACATTTCTGTAAAGTATGTTGGATTGTGAAATAATGACCAAACCAGTGAGTTTGATTACAGATTGAAGATTTGAACTATATGTAATTTTAGTCTTATAATTTCACCATATAGAGATATGAAGGTTAGCTTCAGGCCCCAGAGATTGCAGTGCTCTACAATGTTTACAATTTCATCATATATAAGATGAAATAGGAATTATTTCAGACTGGTGAGAATCATACATCAGCATCCAGGGAACAGAGAAAACTTGCTTATAAGGTTTCTTAAGGCTATAACTGGCCTTTTCATTTAAAGATCTGGGCTATTGAAAAGGACTACCTGATGCAGACTGCCAATCTGACAACACTTAGGTGGCAGGAAAGTATAGAGTGTCTTGTTGCTGCCATCTAGCAATCATCTGGATTTTTGCAGTCCAGATCTGAAAGACTAAATTAAGCATCTAAGTCACTGAAAAAGTCTACCACTCAAGACAATTTGAGTGGATATACTACACAGCTGAATTACTTCAAAATAACTTCTTCACTATATGAGATGTCATTACTTATTCAAGAGACCAATTCAACAGATGAATATCTATTAATAGGTTAAAATTAACCCAATAATCATTCCTGATTTGCAATGATACAAACATGTTGGAAAGAATATGTGCTCAATATAAATTATGGTAGATAAGTCCTTACTAAATCTTTTAGGATTTTTCATGAAAATATTTTTGTTTGTTTTTGGCAAAGCTGCTGCTGTAAATCAGACTTTTTGTTAGTGTAGTCAAAAACATGGAAATAGACAAAGTGAAGGATTTATCCTAGAGCTTTCAAAATATGATTGCTTATAAAAGTGATCATATCTTTTGAAAGTGCTAAAAATGAAGGCCACCAACTGCCATTCGTGTAAAAATCCATAAGAACCATATTATTTATAATGTGTACAACATGTTTCATGCAGCAAATTATTGCATTTTGCAGCCTGATTTCTTGAAGTATAAAATATATTCTGTGACTTAAGCCATCTTTCAGTGGAAATTATGAAAATGGACTTGATTTCATTTAACATCTACTTCAGGTTCAGTGGGTTTATATAATGAGAAAAGAAATATAAATACATTAATTAATTCTATATGTCTAAATTTAAATATACCAGTTTCTCAAAGCAATCTATTGATTTCAATGAAATCAAGGAAAGATAATGAAAAACTAGTTCTGCAATATAGATTGGTTATAACAATACAGAGTCAAGAACAAATATGGATTATCTTCACTAGGGAAATATTGTATTCATTGAAATTTCATTTGTTTAAAGCATCTTTACCAATGCAATAAAATCATATAGGTTAGAAAAATTAAAGAGATATTATAATAGCTTGCAGTCTGCAATCTGAGCTATAATTTCTTTTGAAATTGATTAAATGATGCATTTGAAGTTATCCAATATTACATACCTTTTTTCAATGAAGACCTCTATCAAGGAAACTATAGAGGCAATTATGTTCTTTGATAATATATTGTAAAGGAGTACTGCCAGATTGGGGAGAGTTATGGAAAATATCATTTAATGGTTCCCCATCTTGACACAGACATTGTTCCTATTTTTCTTCCCTTGTACTTCTACCTTCCTTATATTTAACAGTAGAGTAGACAAAATGAACGCTCCTCCGTCTCTTCAAAACCAAGCTTCTTCTGGAATTGTGTTGGGCTTCCTGGAAGATTAAAATTGAGAGAAAGAGAGTTATGTTTTTGTATAGTTGTTCTTCAGCTGCAACTAAGCACAGCAACCTGGGCATGCTAGGAAGCAAACTGCTACTCTGGAAGCCAGTCGGACCAACTGACCAGAAGTTTCATTTGAAACTTTTCCAGATGCTAAGTGGGGGGTGCCAAAGCAATCAGATATTGGGTTGAGATTCATCACCATATCCAACTCAAGAGTCATTCTCCAGTTGGCTGAACTGGTTGGCATTCTTAGTTTGGAAAAACAGTTACAGATAAAAATGGAATTCAGCTGATGCAGTCTGCAGTGTTTCACTCAGTACATCATGGCTTGCAGTCACCAGCTATATTCATCTGCCAGACTGCTATTGTCTCTGATGTGGAACTTATTGCATAGCAGGGTATCCAATCTATTCCCATAGATCCATCCCTCCTGGTGAAATTGTGAAAGCCTTCTCTGAGCTTCGTAATTTCTCTTTGTAGAAGAGCTATGGGACCAGATCCTTACGAAATAGGAAAGTGTAATGGTAAATAGTTCACCTCACTTAGGGTTAACAGATATATGAACAAAGGAGGAGGAGACAAACAACTGGAAAGGAGGGTAAGGGTGGGGAGGAGAGAGAGAGAGAGAGAGAGAGAGAGAGAGAGAGAGAGAGAGAGAGAGAGAGAGAGAGAGAGAGAGAGAGAGAGAGAGAGAGAGAGGCATGCATCCATGCAGACAGGCAGGCAGAGACAGACAGTAACCCAATATTTTAATTAGGTATTAGGCTTTACTCAAACAACCTATAGGAAAAATTCTGTCTTGTTATCTTCACAACTTCCTTTTCCCTATCTTGCACAAAAAGTAATCACAGACGTTTCCCCTCTATGATTACTTTTTATCCAAGACAGGGAACAGGAAGTTGTGAAGATAACAAAATTTCATTCATTTATTCTTTAGATTGATACCATGGCTTTTATGTCTTGGCTTTTAAATCACTTTTTTTCAGTCCCATCATATCTTTGAATTGCCATTAAACGAATTGTTGTAAGTTGAGGACTACCTGTAAGTTGGCTGAGGAAAAAGTGACTGATTACTATTATTACTATTACTATTACTATTACTATTACTATTACTATTACTATTACTATTACTATTACTATTACTATTACTATTAGATTTTATCCTGCCTTTTTAGTGCAACACCTCAAGGCAGTAAATGTACCTACAACATCTGCCTCCTATTTTCCCCACAACAATTTCCCTGTGAAATAGGTTGGGTAGAAAGAGTGATGGGCACAAACTCACCCACTAGTTTTTATGCCTAAGGCAGCCCTGAAATTCGCTGCTTTCTGAGCCAGCACCTTTGCAGAATTAAACTGCTTTGTACTTTATATGCCAGAGGTAGAATAAGAAAGACAGAGATCTTTTTACTATTATTATATTAGGTATTTCTCTAGTTCTCTCATGAAAAACACATGTTAATTCAGAATTAATGTTCTAGCTAGAGAGTGATGATTATTCAAAGCCTTGAAAGATAGTTGGTACAAGATTTGCTTGGCTGTGTTGAAAAAAATCTCTTATTTTCTTTTTTCAAATAACTTTTCCTCTGCAAAAGTATTTTTAATGGATGGGTGTTTCCTTTCTACCTTCTATCATACAATGGGACTCCTGCTCAATTACTATTATAACCAGGCTACCTTTTTTCTTTTCTTTTCTTTCTTTCTCTCTTTCTTTCTTTCTTTCTTTCTTCTTTCTTTCTTTCATTCTTTCTTTCTTTCTTTATTTCTCCTCTTTTCTTTTTCTTTTCTTTTTTTTAACTCCCAAAGGAAATTTTCTGATTTCTGGAGATTATTATGGAGAAAATTCCCAAGAGATTCTGAAACCATAGACATTTTGTTTTGATTTGCCCATAAAAATATGGCAGTGACTTTATTATTTATTTTGTACTGCTGATTAACACAGCAGCCTTCCATTCCTGCTTAAAAAATATATACACAGTATAATTTCCTATTCTCTTTTGATAAGAAAACCTATCTTCTCTCACCTTTGAAAGTTTTGCCATCTATTTCTAACATGATTACTAATAATGAAAGCAAAGAATGTATTTGTTTGCTGTACACTACATAGACTTTATTCATCATGTATTGCGGCCTTAACATAAATCTTTGTCATCAATATTCATCTCTTATCAAACTTTCAATAAATATTGAAAAGGATTTCAGCAACTCACAAAAATATTCCTCATTTTATAAGAACCAGTTATATTACGAAAACATCTTCAGTAGGGTTAGGAGTCTGTTCCAGCATTCCAACTGAGACACAATCATATAACTGGGCTAAAAGATGCAAATATTTAGAATCACACAATAATTGAAAAGACAGCAACAGAAAACAAGTGCAAAGAAGTTGACTAACTACAAACAATAGCATAACAAAGTAATAACAATGGTTCATTGAGAATCTGCAAGAAATATCATTTGTCTGCAAGTAAGAACTGGTGGGACCATAAAATAAGAAAGTAACAGAAAATGAAGATGCTAAAGTGCTCTGAGACTTTAGAATTCAAACCAATAGGCACCTGCAACATAACACCTCACATTTAACAATTGCCTATAAAAAAGACAAAGAAGACTAGACTGGACATTGCAGAACCTGGAGACTGCAGAAGAGCAGAGAAAGAATTGAAGAAAACAAAATACAAATATCTACAAATAAACAGAATGACTATGGCAGATAAATGTCACCAAGCCGTCTTTCATGCCTAAAGGAGTCCAAGTACTCAGTGTTTGTGTTTGTAAGCCAGGACCTGATTGGATATGCTCACTAAGGCAGTTATCTTGGGAATCTACAAGTTCTCTTCACGACATCCATCTTCTTGGATACTATCAATATGCTCTCAAAATTCTAGCTGTGCTCACTGGACCAAAAACTTTGCCTAATCCTATTTTAGATGTTGATGAATTTTTGCTCCTAACCAACACAATCAATGTTAAGATACAATGGAAACTCTAGTCTACGTGGAGAGCCACATCTTCACTCATGATTAATTAAACCATATAGCTTGATATAGCTTTTTCATTTCTGTCAATATAGTATCTTTGAAGAGCTATGGAATTATTGAAATTGACTCATATTCCACTGGTATTCATAACATTGGTTTCATTGTCATCCATGAGCTTTGAGTGGAGCTGGTGGTTTCTCCTTGCTGAAAGTATTTAAACAGGATGAATGATCATTTTGTCAGGAATGCTGCAACAATGAAAAGTACATGAATGCAGATGGGGCTAGGTGATCTCTAAAGTCACTTGCAAAAAAGGTGAGAATCATTGATTCAGAATTAAGAGCAGCTTTGTAGCACTTTCTCAGACTGACAAATTTTATTCAAAAGCCTAAGCATTCCTGAAGTACAGAACATTTCCGTTAATGAAATTCCAAACTTTACATTCTATTATCTTTGAGCATTAGATGTCTAAAACAATGCTGTAAGTCCTTCTTGCTGAGTTCTCTGTCAGAAATTTCTTCTGCATTTTTCCATGCCATTCAGATTAACATAAAGGATATTGTGTTGTAGTGATGGTGGTGGTGGTTGTTTTTAAATAAAAATATTTTTATGGGAAAAGGGATATCTTAATGTCCATGACTCAGGAATAGGGCTTACAAAATTGCTGGGGCAAGGGGAGTGAAGTGGGTTATTGTCCTATTTTTCATCTCTTCAGTAGTTTTGGCTTCTCATACCATAATTAAATCTCAGAGGAAGACATCATGAGGAACTAATCCTGTGAAGTTCTTTGGATCAGAAGCACCAGTAGCCAAACAAACTACAGAATGACAAAGTGTGATATTAGCTGTTTTGCAGGAATAAAATAAATACAGCATTACCCAAATAAATTGCAAAGACAATTTATAACAGAAGTCTTTTACATGTCACATGGGAGATATTTGGGGTGAAATTAGAATAGATTTTTGATCCTATCCACAATCATATCCCCAATTCTTATTTCTAAGAGACTTTCTTTTTCCCAACAGTTATGTTGAAGACTAAGAGAATCCCAGTATTGTATCCATTATTATCTGCAAAAACCTGGAACAAACTCGTAGCAAGGCACCTGTACTATTTCCTGTTAATGTAGGCTGCTGTTAAAAAAAAAGATTATCATTTCCCTCAGGATATAGCAGAACATCTTCTAGCACCACATTGCATTTAATGGCAACTGATTGCATACAAAATTGAGTAATTTGTAAAGGGTCTCCCAGTCATTAGTGAGAATTAATGAGGTTCTACCATAATAAAACCTCACTTTAAGATACGGAATTTCACTGAAACATATGGGATTATAAAAGTAAATTTGCGTCTCACATAATCTTATGTCAGTTATAAAGCACATTTCTTGGAAAAAAAGAAAAGAAAAAGGAGCCATCCACAGGTCTGAACAACTTTATTTTTATGCAGGTACTGGAAGCGCCACACAGTGCTTACTTGTCACTTTTTCTTCCATCATAGCACCAGGATGCCCTGGGGAAAAATGATGTCTCACTTCACCTTGCTATTATAGCTCTACCTTTGCAAAGCTCTGTATGGTCTGGAGGAAGTTTGGCAATGCACAAGAATTTTGGTTTCCATTTCTGTCATATTGTTTTTTGCAGTTAGTGGGATATTGCCATAAGAGTTTTTCAGTGTAAACCAAACCTGCCCACAGCAGAAACTCTCTATATTCTGTACCTTATTCTGTTTATAATATTATTTTTATCATCGTAGCCATCATCTTTTTTATTACATCTTGGACTTGAAGAGTCCAAAAAGCAGATGTAACTCATGATGACCTGACTTCAGTGGGAGAATGAAGCAGGTGGCTAATTGTCTCTCAAACAAATATGCTGATAATTAGCAGGGGAGCAGAATGGAAGAGAAGCTGAACAACAACCTTTATTTAAGTTAAGCAAATGGAGGGGGGGAATTCACGAGGCAGCTGCATTATGCTCTGAAAAGTTAATAACAGAGCCATATTTCATCTCGTCAATCCCCATTCACCAAAGGATGCCCTCAGGACTTGTTTATGGATGACTTTGACACTGGGCATATAAAAAGCTCATGGAATGCAACCAGGTTGCAATTGGGAACAAGGGGCTTTGAAAACCTCATTATGTCAGGTTAGTACCTTACACCTTCCCTCAGGAGAGTAGCATAGGATCCCTTTAGGGAACATTCATGTGAGCAGTGTCATTTTAGCTGCCATTTGTCCACATTATAACCCAAACATCATCCTTTGTTCAGGACAACCTAAGAATGAAAAGCAGCAGGGTTGACAGTTGAGATCAAATTGCATTGGCAAGCAGTGGCTTAATGCTTCAACGTTTTCTGTCCAGACAATTTTTGGCTGTAGCTACTGTTATCCATTCTCTGTCTTTCACAAAATGTGAGACTCACCATGGATTTAATTATTGTCTTTTTATATTTAGCATTTTTTTTAAAAAAAATCACTAATGTGTAGGGGGATAAAAAAAAGTTTTTCAAATCATATCAAAATGTTAACGACAATTGAGGCCAGTAGTAAAGACTACTATGCACTAAGGACTAAAATACACCTATAAATGGAAAACAAAATATTTCAATGAAGTTTTAGATGATCTTTCAGAAAAATTAGTAATTATATTTCTTTCAAATATTAGAGAATTTTTTTTCATGATAAGTTTCACTATTAGTAATAATAGTTACTATTCCAGAAAAACTTTTTGACTCTTATATAATACTCAAGGGAAAAAATCCATTTTATTCTTCAGTCTGGTTTTATGTGCTCCTCAATCTAATTTCAAAAGTTCTCTGTATGAAATCAGATCCAGGTCCAAGTATTGATAGTTTGGCAACAATTCCTACTTTTGCAGGAAGAAGATACCAAAAAAGAAAATAAGAAAAATGAAAGGGATACAAAAGATAAACAGAGAATAATTAACTTTTAGTTAATTTAATTTAAGGGGGGTGTCAAAAAAAAGTTGAAATAACAATTGCAAATATCAGATTGAAGTTCTGTCCCCTTTATGTATTGTATGTGTAAAAACTGTGATGATTTCAATTGTATAGTTTTGATCACAATCTTGATCTTTTCGCCTGCCTCAACATCACTATTGATTCTATCAGTTTTGAGTTAAGGCCTTCTCACTGTTTCCTTCAACATCACCTACCATCAACACCTAACCACCTATTTTAAGAGGAATGAAGTTCTTAACAGAGAAAATATGTCCATCTGTGCTTTTTCATAAGAAACAGCAGCAAGCAAAACTGTCATTTGTTTGTTTTAATTACACAGTTATGTCCATGTGATTGAAAATTCAAATCTACAGTTACATCAATTCAACAGTTATAATTATACTTGCTCATCTACTCATCTACTCCATTGACATTCTCTTAAAAATACTGATAACTTACTACATCCTGTTTGTTAATACCTTTTCATTAGGGCTAGTAAACAAACTGAATACTCAAAAATAAATTAAGGCAACAAATAATTTATTTGTTGATTGTTTTATTCTTCATAGTACCTGAGAGCAGGACAAGAAGCAATGGGTGGAAGCTTGTCAGAGGGAGGTGCAATCTGGAAATAAGGAACAATTTCCTGATAATGACAAAGATATATATCTATGAATGTCCTAGGGTTATTTAATTTAGTTTTTGTTTTCCAAAATTTACAAGCATTCCCATTTTGTTTGGTGAAGACATTTCATCAAAAATAAAAGGGTGTTTATTTTTTTCTCTTCCTCCACCATCATTTAAATAGTTTCATCTTCAGTCATATATAAACTCACTACCTAAGGGTAAGGCACAACAGGGATTGGTGATTGGCCTTGATTATTTGAATGCCTGGTTTAACTTCCTTGTTCATATGCAATATGTACAAAGACAAGCTAGCTCCTGGTGACTGCACGGCAACAGAATGAAATTGATTTGCCATTGACTTCTTCCAGATTATTTTTCTTCTTTTCTCTTTCCTTCTTGTCAGCTTTATAAAGTAGACGAATTAAGAATCTAATGCCATGTAGGCCAGGGCTACTATTATTGCAACAGCTATTTAATAGTCTTTAAGTCTGAATATACTTTCCTCTTCTCTCACTTTATCTTTGTGTCAACTAGCTGAAACTTATCTGACACATTTTCTTAATTTATATTCTTGGCCAGGACTAGTTCCCACTAATCTGACTATTGTAACAATTTACTGCTCTTCTTCGAGGCCATTCCCTATGCCTTCTACATCATTCTAACCTGCTGATCTTCTCCTTTAGCCATTACTGATCTGCCCAGATATGCAAGGTGCAATGTAAACTAGGGTTGTGCATGTCTCAAAAATGATTCTAAAGTAGCATTTTGATCAACCATAGTATCTTCCTGTTATTCATTAAAGCAGCCTTGTATTTTCTTCAGAATGCCATGCAAATCTCAGAAAAGATGTCACAATTTAGAGAGTTGCTTTAGAGAATCTAAATCTCTTCAAGAGTTTCTTTCTAAGGCAGAAATACTTCTCCCTAAGATGCAAAGCCTTAATGTTAATTATATGTACCTAACCCAACCTGTGAATGATGCTATTGGGATGGGAATAGAATAGAATAGAATAGAATAGAATAGAATAGAATAGAATAGAATAGAATAGAATAGAATAGAATAGAATAGAATAGAATAATTTTATTGTCACTTTGAATGTACACTAATTGGCATGCATTAAAATGAAATTTCATTGCATTCAGCTCTGAAAGGATTACCGCCTCTGATATACAATACATAAATATGACAAAAATAAATAAATAAATACAGAATTATGCATATACCCACATATATTATATGACACAGAGAAACAACTGTTTAATTCAGGTTATGTATACATGTGCATGGCAAGAAAAACAAATCTTGCAAGTTTACCAGACAGATGGCATAGGGAACAAAGCTATTACAGAATTGGGTAGTCTTGCTAGAAATATTCTGAAACCACCTCCCAGAGGGAGCAACAGAAATAGACTGCAAAGTGGGTTTGTAGGGTCTCTAACAATGCTTTGAAGTCTAAGCACATAGCGCTTATAAGCAGCATCCTGAATTATTATTATTATTATTATTATTTATTAAACTTATATGCCGCCCTTCTCCCAAGACTCAGAATACCAGAAAGCGAGCTTCCTATGATCTTCTCAGCTGTCCTTACCATTCTCTATATGGACTTTCTATCTGAGGCACTGCTGCCATCAAACCAGACAGTGAGCAGTTTGTTAAAATGCTTTCAATCGTGCCTCTGTAAAAAGTGGCCAGGACAAAAGGAGAAAGATGTGTTCTCCTTATCCAACGCTGGTTTGCACGCTTCACTAAGAATGACGTGTGGAGAGGCCAGTTCAGACTGTTAGTTATCTGCACTCCCAAATACTTAATACTGTTGACCACCTCTACAGCTGCATCCTTGATACTGAGTGCATCCTTGATACTGAGTGGAGCATGACTATGCCAGCTCTTTCTGAAATCTGCAATGATCTTCTTTGTTCATTCAACATTTAGAACCAGGCTACTTTTATTGCACCAGTCCACCAGAGCCTTCACCTCTTCCCTATAAGCATCTTCATTGTCATCCCAGATAAGTCCCACCACTGCTGTGTCATCTGCATACTTCACAATATGATTCATAGCAGATTTGGCACAGCAGTTGTGGATCTTCAAGGTGAACAGTAGCGGATTCACGACACAGCCCTGTGGGGAACCCATGCTCAAGGAGATGGAATTGGAATTGGAAACTTTCTTTCCAATTCACACAACCTGAGGCCTATCAATAAGGAAATCAAGTATCCAATTACATAAAGGATAGGCCCAGTTTGATCACCAGAAGCTGGGGGATGATTGTGTTGAATGCTGAACTAAAATCCACAAACAACATTCACACATGAATATTCTTCTTCTAAAGGTGCACCAAGCTAAGATGAAGCACACAGGAAAATGCATCTTCTAAAAACTTCGGATATTCTATAGACTTAGAAGCTTGGCAAAAGTTATGGGATAGAAATATTAAATTGACTAAAGCAGCTTCTTATAAAGAAAACCTGTATAAAAGGTTTTATAGATGGCACATGACACCAGTAAGGTTAGCAAAGATATTTAAAAATGTTTTGAATGATTGTTAGAAATGTAAACAAAAGCCAGGTACCTATTACCAAATCTGGTGGGTATGTCCTAGTGCAAAGAAATTTTGGTTTAAGATTCATATATGGCTGGAAAAGATAACTAAAATACAGACAGAATTTAAGCCAGAATTGTTTCTGTTAGATATAATAGGATCTAACTATGGCAAAGAAAATGAGTATTTAATACTACATATATTGACAGCTGCGAGAATAGCATTTGCCCAATATTGGAAAAATGAGAATGTACCATCTGATGAGATTATAATCAGGAAAATTTTAGAATGTGCAGAAATGGAAGATTAACCCTAGAAATTAAAGAGAAAAAAGATTCAGTCTATTTTAAAACATGAGAAAACTTTTATCAATGGTTAGCAAAGTGAGTTAACGAAAAATGATTGTTTTTATTATTAAGAGAATTGATATTTATTGATTAATTGACATGGTTTATAACTATAGTTACTTTTGTTGACTACAACCATTTATTATTATAGTAATTATTCCCACTGAACACCTGTATCTGGACGATAGTTTGCTTGCTAAAGCTTGAAATGCTACTGGGGGCAACCCCATTGTTGTACCTACCCTTGTCCCAACCCCCTCCCTGAACCCTACCTTGAATCCCACTACCCATACTGACCTTACCTTTTCCTTACCTTTATAAAATCTAATAAAATATTGTCAAAAAAAGGAAAGTGCATCTTCTAAAGAGTGGTTATTCCGACAGGCAAACCTAGCAAATGTAGGGGGAAACCATGTAATCCGTTACCAATCTCTCAAAACACTTCATCATAGTGGAAGTGAGTGCAACTGGATAGTAATCATTAAGGCATGTGATTTTAGTTTTTTGGGGCACTGGTACAATGATTGCAATCTTAAAACATGATGGAACCACGGCCTGATAACAACGAGAGATTGAAGATGTCTATGAGAACAGTGGCCAGCTCGTTAAAACTCCTTAAGTTCTTGCCCAGGGATATTATGAGGACCTGCAGCTTTCCAAGTGTTGTCTTTCCACAGGACCTTCTCAATAGTAGTTGTATCAAAAGCAGTCATTCCTATTAAAACACTTCAAAGACTACAAAATGACAAAGGGCAAAGAAGCACTTTTTATATGTGTAACCTGGCAACAAAAAACAAACTGTATCCATGACAGTCCCAAGGGCATGTCACACCTTCAGATAAGTCACAAGATAACCTATCTTTCATCAGAAGAAATATTAATAAATAAATGCTTAATTTAAAATTTATCATAGCCAAAGACCATAAAACAATATAATATACAGAGGTTTCTTTTTAAAAAATATGAACAATAAATAAATAGTCACTTTCTAGCCATGGATACTACCACTTTCTTTTCTCCATCCCCCATGTCCCAATGATACCCAGGAATATATTTCATTTATTCATAGGGTGAGACACCCATAGAAATTTGTTTAGGTTTTTTTTCCTGTGAGATTTTCAAATTGTAATTAAGTTTCAGAATAATCTTGCTTCGTAGTTATTTGTCAAAACTCTATTCCTGCTGTCCATTCCGAGAATCATCTGGAAAAGCCTCTTTAATACAAGATGGACCTTGAAGTGTGAGGAAAAAATGTATCTCTCCTTGCAGCTCATAAGGCTCTCTTTTTGTGCAGGCAGGCAGGTATGTGTTATGATCATGACAGATGGCTCTCATATTCTGGAATAGACACCTAATAAAAAGGAGAATAAAGCCAAAAAAGAAACAAAAATAGGTAGGGCATGATGGAACAATAGCTGCATTTTAAAAAGGGCTGGGGGGGCATCAGATCTTTGAGGCTTTCCATCTGCAGAGTTTACTTTGGCAAATAGAGAAAGCATTGAAGAAAATACTCCTGTCTAGTCTTGCTGCCTATTAAAACAATTCACTGTTTGCTAAGCTTTGTGATTTTTCATTCTAAGGTATAAATAATTAGCTATGATTTACTAGTCTCAATGCAGAGAAGTAAGTTAAACACTGCTTCTTTCCGTTCCTTTGAAGGTCTAACCAGGAAGGGATTCAATAAGTGGCAAGAATTTAGGGGTTATTTTTCTATCACAAGATCATGTATCATTTTATAGACACATCACAGGATGTAATTAAAAACACCAGCTTCTGCTCACTGAAAACCTGGTCTCAACCAACTTCTACCAGGCCTGCTAGCATCAGTTGCTCAGCCTCAGCAGATAACTAAATAACTGTAGTCATTTCTTAGACAAATGTTCTATTTGTTAATTTAGTTGTAAGATGCTTGATCCAGCAGAAGCACATCAGCTGGCTTTAAGCTTATGAGGGTATATTTGGACTTAATGGGATCATTCAAGTGTTTCAAATTTTTGAAGTTCCTGTTGGGCTGAGCCCTATACCTACGGTATCACCTTGTAAGATCAAGGCTTCTCAGAAATAAATATTAGATAGCCATACATATCAAGTGGCCTTTCATCTTCCTAGGCCCACTTTAAATCATGTCCAAGAATCATTAGGTAATTAATTTCCAGTTCCTGCAATATGACATAGCTTGACATAGCTTGTTTACTATTGCTGACATTTAGCCATTATTCAGAAATATGCTTTGAACACTGAATTAGAGGAAGATAATCTAGTCTCTTTTTTGGTGTTTTGAATCACTCTTTTAGTCCATTGCTATTCATCAGGATTGGTGGGGATTTTAAGTTCAAAAATATCAGGACAGCAAGTTTTTCTCCACACCAGCTATAAATGTCATTGATCTTACTGAGATATTCTTTTATACTTATTAATTTATTGAAGAATTTTATATAATAGTAAAAATGGTACAAATTTAAGAAAAAAAGAAAAGAGGGATAAAAGTGGTGAATAAATAAAACAGAAAAGATAAAAATATAAAGATGCAGCTTGTGATTGTCTTTACAGAAGTTACAAATAAATTTATCATTTGTCCTACTTGAATAAAGTTACATCATGATTTCCTTCTTCCCATATTTTAGACTTTTTAAATCACGTTTACCATTTTTAACAAAAAGTCCAGTGATAAATATAAATATAAATATTATTGTTGTCTTTTCCTTAATCAAACAATTTTGCCAATTCTAAAAATTCTGTCATCCTTCATTATCTTTTCATCTTTGTAAACATGATAATTTTGCTCCATTTACCACATATTAAAAACAACTTCCATTAGTCTTCTCTAACTGATTATCCAGTGACATCTTATCAGTATATTCTTCATCTTCATTTTTCTTATATTTCAGGAAAGATTGCAATATCTCCATATATTACAGGAGACATTTTCTTCCAGAAAGAAACTAATATGGAGTATGGAGAACAGTGTTCCAGCATTTAATCAAGGGTTTGTTCTAATACTGTGGAGAACTGTAGAATATAAACTCTTCTGTATAATGCCCATTCTTCAATTCTCAAATCTAAAACCTGTATTCAGATAATGGAGACAAAATCAGAGGATTTAATAACTAAAGGAATCATCACATCTCTTTACAATCTTTGTGTAAGATCATGCCTTCTCAAGAGCCATCTAAAGATCCCCTTTTTGATTCCTGTATAATTCAATAATAGATAAACTCAGAAATCCAGCTCTAAATATAAATGGTAAATTCTTTTGCAGCAGTAACTATAAATGATAGTTACTGCTGCAAGAGAGCAATAATTGCTGCTGCTCATTCAATGGTGAATGAAGTTTCATAAGAAACTATCTGTGCCTCTGTTCATAAGGAACCACTTAATGTATATGCTGAGTTTCATGCTCTGTGAGACAATGCAATTGAATAAACAGTTATAATAAGTAAAATACAATCAGTGAACTGAGGTTTATATCTACTATAGGAATAGGATAGATCGGTGTTTTTCAAACTTGGAAACTTTAAGGGAATTCTAGGAGTTTAAGTCCACACATCTTAATTTTGCCAAGTTTGAAAAATACTAAGATTGATGAAGGTATTTAAATTGCTAGGTATAGAAATACAGCAAATATATTAAAATAAAAGTGACAATCTGGAATTGAATGTTTCCAAAGGTTATATTTTTGTAAAATACAGCTGCAGATGGATGGAGCTATTGTGGATTCCATCAACATCTTCCTGCCCTTTTCTCCCCATGATACCTATTCACATACTGTACATTATAGAGTTGCTTTTAATGGGAATCTGTTGTTAAGAAAAACAACAATGGGAGCAATTTGCGCTAGGAAATCCAGAAGAGTGACAGATCCCTTTCTAACACTGTGGCATCAATTCAAATATCTACTCAGGCTGCTTTGTATATCTGAGACATATCTGAGACCAAGAACAGGCCCTGAGTTAACTTTGTTCCTTAGGAAATTAGATCCATTTTTTTATTTTTGCACTGTGAATAAAAGCAACTGGAGCTCATTTTACTAAAGTCCCGCCAGTATCTGTGCTCTGAAATATTCAGTCACAACCAGCATTAGAGGAGTAAAAAGATGATCAAATTTAAACAAATGAATTGGCTGTTTTGTTGAGAGTTACAGGAATTGTTGGAATCTCTGAAAAGAATCATTAAACAACCTATAATTATGTCCTCCCATCTCCCAAATAATATCAAGTTAAAATATGGAGGAGAAAAGGAATCTCATTTTAAGAATACTACAGGTCAAACTTAATGTATATTTATTTATTCATTCATTTATTCACTTCTAATATTCATAACATACTATGTCATTAATTAGTGTTAAAAGTGGTTCACAATAGAATAGAAAATATAATAATATGATAATAAAGCATAAAATAGACAAGATTATAAGAAATGTTTATATAGTTAATTGGCTAGTATCTAATTATTTAAAGCCTTTTACTTTATTCTTTAGTAAAAAGAATTGTACATTTAATTACTTACAAACATAACAATCACAGCACAAAAGAACAAAAGAAATGAAAATGAAAGAGGAAATCAAAAAAGCCCAAATATCAGATCTTAAAAATGAGATTGAAATTTATGACACTGTATCAAGTAAAGCAACATAGAACGAATAACGAAACTCCACTATGAGCCAATACATTTAGACTTAACAAACCTAATCTGTTTTAGTCACTGAGAATATTCTTTCTTTTCAGATTCTCCTTGAAATAATGCTGCATGATAGTGGGGTTGAGAACAGAAGTAACCCAAAGGTAGTGGGCAAAAATCCAAGAAAGCAGTAGCAGAAAGAAAGGCAAAAAAAAAAAAATACATCCTGATATTGTATTTTTCATTTAAATACAATCCAAACAGACTTCCAATCCAACTGGGCTAGGTTTCATTTCCCATAATTCAAATCTCATTTGGAGAGCACCAGATACTTTGGGAAGTATTAGAAAAATATAGAACATATTTTAAAGTTATAAGTTTCCTTTGGGGGGGAAAATACCATACTTTAATAATGAATTGTAGGTCTGTCCATGAACATATGTGCCCAAATAAACTCAAGTAAACTCCAATAATCTCCTGGATGTTAGAAGATGGACTAGGTGTGATATGCAATGGATCTAGGAAAAGTTTAGTCCCTTTTCAAATACTTATTTTGCTATTAATTCCAGACGTTCTGCTTTGTTTGATGTGCTTTTAAATATTTTGCTTTTAATTTATTCCAAGAGCATCATTTAAATACAAAAAAGATGGCTAAGTTCATACTACTGTATACACAAAACCCTAAACCAGGGATAACAAAATTCAGTGGTTCTGTTCACATAACCTGCTATGCCCAAACAATTAAACCATATTAGGGCTTAATGTGCTTGGCCTAGTTTCCACAACATGCATAAGCTATGGCTCAATTTCTACAATGCACAACTATAAACTCCCCATTCTATTTTAGCCTACACTAAAATAGCCTAGCCATTGGGGACAGAATGGAAAAAACAGATGGAGGCAATTTTGTCCTTTTATTGGCATAGAATTATGATGGTGATGAAATGTAACTTGTGTACATCCAATATCCAAGATAGCAGGATTTATCTATCAAATGTAAGTCATTGAAGTTAGTTTTCTGACACTGTTTTCTCCCCTATAAGCCTATAAAATGAAATATGGGTGAAACATAAAGAATGCTTAAAGCTGCTACTGATGGTCATCTACATATAGAGAGATGGCAAAATGTTTATGCTTTTTACATGTTTTTCCTGTATTAATAGAAAGCTTTGTGATTACCAATCAAAAAAGACTCAAGGATTCTGCTTGTAAAGTGCAACATTATAAAGATTTATACATATATCAGGGGAATAATATACAACATTGATGTTTTAAGAAGCTCAGTTTGGAATTTCTTTATTCAAAGAAAGCCTCAGAGATGAAATATATATTTTTCCTCTGATACCAGTATGAGCATCATTGCTTCTTTATGATGTGAGCTGGAGGGGAAAAAACCCCAATATGCAGATGCGTCCCAATATATTTCTGAAATAAAAGCAAAGTGAGGGTTTTTGCACTTCTAGAAACCATTAAAATGTAGCATTAGATAGCCCGAAAGCTCAGGGTACATAGGAGAGAAATAGAGGACTGTAAATATGGAAATTTGGATTTCCAGCACTTTTTTAATAGTGAAGGAGTTAACTTTCAGGTCATAGTTGTCCTTGCTTTGATTTATTTTTTTTATTTTAATAATACATTTTTGGAGGGGAATATGAGTGTTGGGGAAGAGTATTCAGGTCACTGAATACTTGATGTTTATTATATAATATGAGATCAATATCAGGTAGTCAAAGTTTCAGAAGTGAAATGAGAACAATAGTGTAACTGGTAACAATGGAGTATTAGTGGGGGAGTGAGGTCAAATGGGTCAGTCTGATAAAACAATGTTGTCCCATCTCATGTTGCAATGTTGCATATGTATCCAGAAGAGAAGAGCTTGCAGTATGATGGTGCTGTTGACAGAAATAAGAGGAACCTGCTGGTAAGGCCTTAGATTGTATGCAAAAATATAGACAGTACCTGCCTTTTTTTAGTTTTAGCTACTTTAGAGCTATCCATTCTGGGCTGCAAAAATAAGGTTTACAAGAGAGAGGGGGAAGGGGGAGGGAGAGAGAGGGGGGAGGGAGGGAGGGAGGGAGGGAGGAGGGAAAGAGGAAGAGAGGGAGAGAATCCTTTGCTCCCATCTGATGGCTATGTGGGATTATGCAGTCTAAGTTTCCTAGCCCTAAATTATTGACTATCCAGCCCAGGAATATCTATTCTTATCAAAAAAAGCTCTTTACATATACAAATATTTATCTATTGATTATTGGAAGATATATATCAAATAGACTAAGAATGTACTTGTTGAAGGGAAGGGTGTATCGACGTGAAAATTATTAATTTTAATAAGATGACTTGTTTGTTTGATGTCCAATGGATTGATCTGAAAAGAAGTGAAAGTTAAAATTTTTAAAATGTAGTTGGTTTATAGTTAAACTTGCATATACGGAGTGAAGAAGGTCTACAAATTTAAAATGATTGTATTAAGTTGAATGGCATTTAACTTGAATTTTTTCTTTGTTTACATGTACAAATGTTTATCTAATAATAATAAAAAAATTATGACTTATACAACAACAACAAAAAAAAGCTCTTCAGGATTCTGGGCAAAGCTCTTTTTTATTAGTAGGAAATACCTTCTTTTCAGCTGAAGATACCAGGGTAATGAAACATGAACTATGAACTTCCTCAGACATACATATTCACACATAGGAACATCCTGATAGCTCTTATCCAATCAAAAGTTCCTTTCAGTCAGTGTTAGAGTCTAGTACCAAAAAAATGTAAGATACAATAAAGGCTTATTTACTTGATGATGCTTAGACTTGTTCAACCACAGGAATATGCATATTAAATCGAAGGATTGGAAAGCTGATGTCCTCCAGAAGATTTGGTCAACAATTTTCACAGTTTCTGTCTGAAGCTAATAGAAGCAATAATCTAAAATATCTGGAGGGCATATTACAGAAAGAGACAGGAAGCAGAAGCTAATCCACTTCTTTGGCCTTCATGATTTTCCACAACTGAAACAGCCAAAGATAGTGCTTATCTATACATTACAAATATGTTTAAGGCCAAAGACACATGAGGTCAAGAATGTAACTTATATTGTCTGAAACATTGTAGAATTGACATGGATTTTAGCTACAAACAACTAAGGGGGGGAGAATACACCCTTGAATTAGCTAATGTAGGCATAACTAATGTTCATCAAGCTTCCTAACGCAATTACTTCTTTCATTTGCTGAGGATGTCCATTTTCTTTGCTTTGTCAGTGAAAAGAGGGGGGGGAGAGTGTGTCTTCTTTTATGCCTCAGTTGTTACAGCTTCAAAAAGGAAATTGGGCTAGAAATGGTCAAGCTTATTTTATACACTATAAGCCCAAAAATATGCATACCTATCATGTTTTTCCTTTCTGGGATAAGCAATATTGTGTAGAGCTCAGAAAAAGTGTAAGGAATAAATCAGGAAAATCAAGGCATGAAAAAGGAAAATGTGACTATTTTATATGTATATATATCAGTGGTGGGATTGAAATATGTGAACAACCGGTTCTCTATGTGGATGTCACTTCCGTAAGTCCATTCTGGGCCTGGGCAACAAAAAATTAGCTACCAGTTCTGCTGAACTGGTGCGAACTGGCTGAATCCCACCATATAGGCGATCATGTTTTTATCAGCAGCCGTATGAAAAAGTGCTGCTGAGTTTTGTTCAAACAGATTTTGAAGCCATGATGTTCTTCTTCTGCCTGGACCTCATTTGCCTTCAATCTTTCCCTGGAGGATTAAATGGAGTATGCCGTATTTTTCTGGGTGTCGCATCACAGGTCCGAAATATTCTAACTTTCATTTTTTAATTGTTTTGATGATTTCCCTTGGCTTTCCCAGGTGGCTTATCATCTCCTTGTTTCTGATCTTGCCAACCCAGCTTATACATAACAGCCGCCTGTAAATCCACATTTCAAATGCTTCTAGTCTCTTCAGGTAGCCTTCTGTCAGAGACCAACTCTCTAATCCATAGAGCAGGATAGAAAAATATAGCATCTGACAAGTCTGATTTTCAGTCTTAGGCTTATGTCGTGACTGCAGAAGACCTTTTTCATTTTGAAGAATGCTGTTCGAGCTTTCTCTATCCTAATCTCTACTTCAGTGGTCATGTCCCAGCTTTCACGTAAATTAGAGCCGAGGTACGTGATCCTTTCAACTTTTTCTAATGGTATTCCTTCTGAATTTATTGGTGGTAAATTAATGGGTTGTTTGCTGACAACCATGATCTTGGTTTTTGAGGTGTTAAGCTTCAAGCTGTATTTTTTAGATATTTCTGTGACTCTGTAGATGAAGAGCTGAAGGTCTTCATGCTTACTGGCAAGCAGAACTATATCGTCAGCATATCTTAAATTGTTGATCCAAACACCATTTACTTTGATGCCAGCATTGATCTCATTGAAGATTGACTCAGAGTAGATATTGAACAATAGTGGAGACAGAATACATCCTTGTCTGACCCCTCTTCTTATTTCTGCATCAGCTTAGTATTTTTGGCCTAGTCTCACATTTGCTACCTGATGCCAATACAGATTCTTTATGATTTGGATGTCTTTGTCATCTAGTCCCCCTTGTTTCACGATTTCTAATAGTTTGCTGTGTCTTATTTTATCAAATGCTTTTTCAAAATCAATGAAGCACATGTAAACACTGTGATTGACATCTCTACAACGCTGTACAAGAACTTGGATGCTGAATAGCGCATCTCGTGTACCAAAATTGTTTCTGAAACCAAATTGTGTGTTACCTAGACACTCTTCAATTTTGTTGTATATTCTTGTGTGAATTATTCTCAGGAATATTTTCAGGGCATGACTCATTAAGCTTATTGTTCTGTATTCGGTACACTTCTTTGCATTTATTTTTGTGGGAATTGTCACAAAGGTTGATTTTAGCCAGTCATTTGGTAACTTTCCTGTTTCATATATCTGACTGAAGAGCTGCAGTAAAAAAAATTTCCCATTCCTTCCAGCAATTTTAAAATTTCTACTGGGATATCATCAGGTCCTGTGGCTTTTCTTTTCTTTTTCTTGCTATTTTTATTGCATGTTCCACCTCCTCCATAGTGATATTTGGTCCAGTTGTTATACTTCCCATATCTATATCATCCCTAGTGTCCTCAAAAAGTTCTTCAATATATTCCTTCCATCTTTTTAGTTTTTTATCCTCATCTAAGATAATTTCCCCTTCTTTGTCAACTAAGTTGTTGGTTTCCTTTTTGTAGAGGCCTGCTGCTTCTTTCACTTTTTTGTGTAAATTGAAATTATCATGCATATGTCTGTATCTTCTATTTCCTTGCATCTCTTTGCAAACCACTTTTCTTTTGCCAGTCAAATTTTTCTTCTAATTGCTTTCTGCAATTCATTGTATTTTTCTTTGTTTTTATAAGATCTTCTTTCATCAATGAGATGAAGAATTTCCTCCATTATCCACTGTTGTACCCTTCTTTCTGTTTTGAATTTGCTACCTCTACTATTGCATTTTTAAATTATTCCAGTTCACTTCTACATCATCATCATTTAGATTGTTGGTTTCCCTTAAATGATTTTCTAGTTCTTCTTTAATCTTACATCCATGTTTAATGATGAAGTCTCTGTCAATTTCTTGATTTAGTAGGGTTCTGGTTTTTCATCCTTTTTAGTTTCAGTTGGACTTCAGCAAGTAGTAGATTATGATCGGATGGTACATCTGCACCTGGGTATGTCTTTACTGATTTTACTGAGTTTCTAAATCTTTTGTTTATTGTAAAATAGTCAATTTGGTTCCTTACTACATTATTTCATGTATCTGCTGGTGATCTCCAAGTGTAGAGGCGTCTTTTTGGCAACTTGAAAAAAGGAAAAGGCACATTGATATATCATCATATCAGAATAATAATGGGTCCTGTTCTTTTTATTTGTTGGAAACACATCTATTGGCCAGATTGTGATCTTCAGTGCATGATGTGCAGCAAATCCACATGTGCAGAAGTGACTCTCTTCCATTCCCTTTTTAATGCAGAGCAACAAATATCTTGCAGCCACAGACAGAAGCCAGCCAAGTATGGCAATAAAGAGTTGGAAGACAACAACATAAATCCAAATTTTATCATAACATATTCTGATTTGTATAACCTGCTTCTGGAGAGCATGAAAAGGGCATACATTACAACGTCAAATATTTTCAGAGCTATTTGCTGTGTTTTAATCTTCTGTTTTATATTTTGGCATGGAAAGATGAGAGATAGTGCTTAAAAAGCAAATATAAACAGCAATTCTATGATATAGAAATAAAAATGTAGTCTTCAATAGTTTTTCACTCTTTTACCTAAGCAGAAATGCAGATTACAAGAATAGGCAGATATGTTGTGAGTTTGGTCAGATACTTACTTTTAAAACAAAGGTGTGAATCTGATTCAATTTACTTGGAACTGCATTATTTTTTGATACACTCAAATCTGCTATGTTTTGGAATCAATTCCCTGATAGCTAGGAGTATTTCCATTTCCCAATCTCTCAAAACCAGTTCATCTGTGATGCACAATCATCTTCATTTCCACTTCTACTTCTCATGACATGCTAAGAATAGAGATCATTTAATCATCACCTCCTACTGAGCTGCTGCTAGAGATATCTGGATATTAAAAATCCTCCCATTCCTACTCCATTCCAAGAGAAATAAAATCAATTGCTTTCATTTCCTCCTCTGGTTCACATCTTCAGTCTATTCCAGTGTTTTCAACACCACAACTTTATGGTGAGCTCCATATTGGTTGGAGAATTCTGAGAGTTCACATGTTTTAAATTTCCAATGTGAGAAACACTGGTCTATACTGAGCTCTATTATATATAAATAAATTCTTGTGTCAGCTCTTGGCTATGCCATGATTCTATAACTCCAACTGCATCATGGATTCACTAGTGCAAGTTTGATAAAAAAAATTCCAGTTCTTAGGCAGCCCCAGAATATCAGGTTTTGCTTTAACCCATGTTTATGTCAGTTGTTAGGTTACTCTATTTCACCTACTTTTTGTGATCACTCTTCTTTTTTTAGTGATTTTATCATCTTATCTTAAAATATAATAAATGTTCTCTTTTTTCTATACCTCATCTCTTATCTATAAACAAATCCATAATCTCATCATTTCAGTTCTGGTGTCAGCAAAAGTCCATTAAAGGTTACCAGAGATAACAAAATATCTATTTAAAACTTGGCCAAATAAACCAACTTTATATTTCTTCCTTTTACATCTAACAACCTTGATCTTTAGTCCTTCAATAATATATTTTAATTTGTTTTTTTTCTTTGTCCTTTCTCCCAAAACTCTTCAAAGCTTTAACTAGTCTATTTTGTAAATACAATATAGAAAAACTACCCAGGTAGTTGGTTTGTTATTTGTATATCCCTTTTAATAAATAAGACATTAGCCAATTTCTTTTGTAAGTCCACTATACCACTTTTTTCATATTATGCTTGTAGCCTGTCATTTTTAAATACATTTTCAAATCAGTCTCAATCATGTCAGGCAATACTTAGTCCTCTTGCATAGCATCTTTTAAACATGGTCTGCCCATAGAGGCAGACACACTGTTCAAAAATATCCTTCAATATGTACAGTGTTAACATATTTTGGTTCATTTTGTATTAAGCTGAATATGAGTTTCTTCTCCTTCAGTTGTAATCTTTAATATCTTCTAGTTTTCTCTAAAGTCCAGTTTTTAAAGTCTTAACTTATTACGTTCCTTTAAAAATTCAAAACAAAAGCATTTTCCCACAGGAAGAATTCTTTATAATTAACTATTTAGACCATTAATCTGTGACTTTCTAAAATTAAATTTTTAGTCACCCTTAATTTCAGAAAAAATTAAACTTGTGTGAACACACAAAAAAATGACAATAAAGGTTATCTTATCTCATCTCGTGTCATCCTATCCTATCTTATTCTATCCTATCCTATCCCATCCCATCTCATCTCTTTTTATCTTATCTTACCTTATCTTATTGTCATCTTATCTCATCTTATATCTTATCTCATCTTATCTTATCTTATCTTATCTTATCTTATTATCTTACCTTACCTTACTTTACCTTATCTTATAACTTGTCTTGTCTTGCCTTATCTCATTTTGTTTTTAAAATGTCTTTTGCTAAGGATTGAAGGAAATTTATTCAGTGTTCTAAAAGATACCTAATAGCTAAAAGCCGTTAACAAAAAATTTCTGAAAGTGATCAGAAAAACAAATGCACAAACCAAATGTCCTTTTAAAGGCTCCAACCATAGTTTCAGCAAAAAGATGACTATTCCTTCATCTCTAAAACCACTGGGGACTATTGCTTATGGCTCTTCATGAGGAGCAACTTTCTGGAACACTTGTAGGTGATCTCAAGTCTTCTCCTTCTCTGGAGAAGAATTATAAAGAGCTGGTCTACTCACCAGCTTTCATTTCACCATAGTCATCAGTTCTGCTTTTCATAGATCCATCTTCAGTTTGCCATTTCCTCTCCAGAAATTTGTTTTCAGCACTTCACATGTTTGTTTTCTGCCATATCCATTTTTTTTCATTTCCAAACTCACCTAGGAAGCAAATGTCCTTAGGAGGTCTGATTTTAAAACTGTGTCTTCACCCTTAAACAGATGAAAAGCCTTGGCAGTTTTTTCACAAGTGCTACCTGGCACGCTTAACTGACCATTAATTTGATATGGTGTCCCTTCCTTAGTCCTTGGTTGTATCCTTCAGGTTCATTCATATTTGGGCAATGGGACAGTCCACTCCTTTCAGCTGGGGTTTCCACTATTAAAAAATCAACCTTAAACTTCATTCAGGGTAATAAATTCCTATTAATAAAGAATATGCAGAATTGTGATCGCTCGATGAATTCTTTCTGGGTAGTGACATTGAGAATGAAGGAGGGCAATAAAGCTACGGAATTTAACTAAGGGCTGAAGAGCAGAATAAGGCTTTCAAAGACAGAACTAGTAGTGGGCATCACAATTTATATATGCTGGTTGAATTTTTTGAAGCATAAGAGGGGATGAAGACCACTTTAATTCAGTAGTGGAGGAAAGCCCACAAATTAACATGATCAATTGAAATCAGCACAAAGGATTTGGAGTTTATCTTGGCATTATCCTGAGAATTCACTGTTCACAGAAAACAACTACCATGGTCCTTGAAATCAGTAATCATGTGATCCTACCAATCTATAATTGGTTCCACTAAACAGTCCTCAATTTAAAAAGTAGCAATTTCATTGCATGGCTCCTCTGACTGAAGTTCAACTTCCAACCTGATACTTCAAATGTATGGGGTAATTCAGCCACTATATTCTTTCTGCCACCCAGCTTCCTCCAAATTGAATAGACAATGCTTTCTACTTCTGTGCCTGAAAAACTGCTATATTTTACAGGACTCTCATAAAATGTTAAAAATGTGCAGTAAGGGATTTTAAATCTCCACATTATAACCATGACCTCTGGTCTTGCTGCCGGAATCACTGCCTGCCCTGTGCAGAGTCTGACACTTTTAATAGCCATGAGTTAAATGATGTGGTGCAGGACATGTTTTCAGCTAATATTGAAGTGGCAGTATTTGGTTCATGTACTTAGGCACAATTAAAAAAGCTGCCACTGATGGACATATTAAGCATAAGCAACCCTTTCCCTAGTTTTAATTTTGTCCTAATATTAACAGTCTTAAAAATGTTTGACTAGGATTCTAATAGAGGTTACAAAATGACAATAATTTGAAGATCCCAAAAACACTGCAACTTTCAAATGCCATAACTCAGTTTCTCCATACTTCCTCTTCTTTCTTCCTGTTACCTCATCAGATTTTTTTTTGATAATTAACTGGGAAACCATAATATAAACAATCAGGAATTCAAAGTGAATTTATACAGTGGCTTGAAATCCTGCCTCGTCACAGCTAAGAAATAGTGAGACACGACAAATTATTTTATTAAGGGATGCCTGAGGACTGAGGGAAGGAGGAAAAATTCTTAATCTAGCAACAGAAACCTTCAAATTTTGCATTTCTGATGCAACTTCCTAAAATGAAGAATGATTTTGGGTAACCTCTCCTCCCTTGGACCAAATTAAACCAGTTATATATCAGTTAGTTTTAGAACTTATATTTTAGTCTGTATATCACAGGACTTCTCAAACTTCATAGCAACACAACTTCCCAGTGCAAGCTTACACACAGCTAAAATAGAAAGCAAAACCGGGAATAAGTTTTGACAGTGCTTCTGCTTTGCTAAACAAACCAGGTGATTTTTTTAAATAAAATTTGTAACATCCCCTTCTCAGTTCTTCATAATCTCATGAAGGCTTCCAACTGACAATTTTGTAATGTTGTTCTAAACCAGGGTATGAAAAGTCAGAAAAGTATAAAATCTAACACAGTGGTTGCATGTTGTCCTCAACTTATGACCATAATAAAGCATGGAATTAAGGTAATAAGTAATATCAGTTGCTAAATAGGCCACCATGTGATCATGCATGATTTTTTTAATGTCAGCTGTTAAGTAAAACCATGGCTATTAAATGAACCCATTGTCTGCAATTGATGTTTTTGCCAGAAACTGGAAGTAAACACCAATTTCTGGCAAAAATGTTGTAAATCATGGTCACATGATCACTGGATGTTGCAAATGGCCACAAATTCAGGACAATTGACAAGCACCTAAAATGCAATCACTTGACCATATAGGTGGAAGAAGCCCTCATAATTTCAAATTTGGATCGAGAATAGCCCTGGCAATATCCATTCTAACTTCAAAAGTCACTAAGCAACTGATTATAAATCAAGGATTATCCTACAGTATACAATTGGCACCTTGACCTGTAAAACTAAGTATGGTAAAGAAGAATAAAAAAGAGGAGGAGAAAGGGGGAATTTAAAGTGCTTCATGTTATCTTGGTTAAGTCAAACAGAGGGGCTTGGGACAAAGCCTTAATTTATTGGGCCCATAATAAAATTCCTGAACATATTCATTTACTCTATTCTTAAATTCCATTCCATTACACCCTGAAGTAGGAATCTATCAATTTGCCTTATGGAAAATAAACTGACCATTTTCACCATAGCAACCACGTTCCAATATCTATGACATGTTTGCAAAACTTTAAAAGTTTCCATTCGCTTAGAAGAATGTCAGAATGCCATACCGTACATGCATTTACCACACTTTTATCCTATTTTAGAAATATGACGTCAAGTCCAAATTCACTTAATTTGGGTTAATTTAGTCTAACATTCAAATTAACATATGAAATTAATCCTTAGTAACTTACAATTCAATAATGAATAACAGAATAACAGAGTTGGAAAGGACCTTGGAGGCCATCTAGTCCAACCCCCTGCTGTGGCAGGAAACCCTATACCATTCTGGACAAATGGCTGTCCAGTCTCTTCTTAAAAATCTCCAGTGATGGAGCACCCACAACTTCTGAAAGCATTGATTAGTTGTTTTAACTCTCAAGAAATATTGCATACAATAACAAACTCTGATGCTGAAATAAAAATATGACTTTAACTAATGTGCTGTTGGAAATCTTGGTGCAGGTGACATGTGCTGAAATTAAATATTGGAATGGAAGGCACTGAGTCAATATTAAATCTACCAATAGCGTATAAATATGCATACTAAGTACAAGAATTAAACAAAGAGTTGCTTCAGAGAACTGTATTAAGATCAAAACGGTGGATGTATTTCCCAGAATCATATTGGCAATGTACTTTATATTCAGTTTGGATATACCTGTCAAATATAGGCAATGTCATGACTGGGGGGGGGGAATCTTTTTAACAGCTAAATCAAACATTATTCCTATTTGGCCTGTTTAATACTTTCAAATGGAATTTTTCATCTTTAGATCCTTAAATAAGGATCATATCGTCTGATCTTAGAGATAATTACTACAAAAAGAAAAATCATTTTCTGTCATGGTTGAAAATTATAATTCCTGTCCATCACCAATAAAGCCATTTCCCCTCTCATTTTAAGCATTATGGGAAATCATGGGTAATTAGGAGATGCTTATTAATATATTAATATCCTGTAATTGTGGTAATGCATATGAATGAAAATGAAGGGCAGTCTTTATGGGTTTCTGTACATTTCTACTTACTTGTGTTTTTAAAAAATGGTAAGACTTTGTATTAATAATGTCAGTTGTACATGCTACCAAAGTATTAGAGAGTGCCTTTCTCTTTTTTATTTCAGAAAGTAGAAGTTTGTAGATATATATTTTTATATATGCTTTGGAGAATAACTTGAGCCCCTCTTCTTTGTGGAAACCCCTGAGATATTGGAACATTGATATCATGTCACCCCTAGTCCTTCTCTTCATTAAACTAGACATACCCAATTCCAGTAACCGTTCCTTATATGTTTTATCCTCCAGTCTCCTAATCATCTTTGTTGCTCTTCTCTGTACTTTCTAGAGTCTCAACATCTTTTTTACATTGCGGTGACCAAAACTGAATGCAGTATTCCAAGCGTGGCCTTACCAAGGCATTGTAAAGTGGTATTAATACCGTACTTCACGTGATCTTGATTCTATCCCTCTGTTAATGCAGCCTAGCACTGTGTTGGCTTTTTTGGCAGCTGCAGCACACTGCTGGCTGATATTTAAGTGATTGTCCACTAGGATTCCGAGATCCCTCTCACAGTTACTACTATTGAGCAAGGTACCACCTATACTATGCCTGTACATTTGTTTTTTTCTTGCCTAAATGTAGAACCTTGGTTTTTTCACCATTCAATTTCATTTTGTTAGATAGCGCCCAGTGTTCAAGTCTGTCCAGATCCTCCTGTATCTTAAGCCTATCTTTTGGGGTGTTGACTATTCCTGCCAGCTTGGTATTGTTTGCCAATTTGATGAGTTCCCCATCTATCCCCAAATCGTTGATGAAGATGTTGAAGAGTACTGGGCCTAAAACAGAGCCTTGGGGTACTCCACTGTATACTTCCCTCCATGTAGATGCAGCTCCATTGAGAACTACATATTGAGTGCGGTTGGTCAGCCAGTTACAAATCCATCTGGTGATGAGGCTATATAACTTCACATTTTTCTATCTTAACAAGTTGTAGGCTGTGATCTACTTTATCAAATGCCTTACTGAAGTCCAAATAAATTATATCCATAGCATTCCTCTGGTCCACTAATTTTGTCACTTGGTCAAAGAATGCAATAAGATTTGTCTGGCATGATCTGTTTTTGACAAACCCATGTTGGCTTTTAGTAATGACTTTGTTTGCCTCTAGTTGTTGTTTGATTATATTTTCCAGAATCTTCCCAAGTATTGAGGTCAGGCTGATAGGTCTGTAATTTCCTGGATCTACTTTTTTTCCTTTTTTGAAGATGGGCTACATCAGCTTTTTTCCAGTCCTCTGCTAGTTCTCTAGTGCTCCAGGATCTTTGAAAAATATAGTTCAGTGGTTCTGAGATCACATCTGCCATTTCCTTGAGAACCTTGAGGAATAATCCATCTGGTCCTGGTGATTTGAACTCATCTAGGCTGGACAGGGGCTCATTTACCATTTTCTTGCCTATCTTAACTTGTGTTTCTAATCTGTTTTTTATGGTACTGTTTTTGATAGGTTGGACAGTTTTTCCTGTTGTGTAAAGACAGCTGCAAAAAACAAGTTAAGTAGTTAAGTAGTTCTGCTTGTCACCTTCTTTCCCCCGCTAATGGACCAATCATTTCCTTAACTTTTTTCTTGTTTTGTACATGTTGAAAGAAGCTTTTTTGTTGTTATTTTTGACTTTGGTCATAAGCCTTAGTTCATTTTGAGCCTTAGCTTTTCTCACTTCATCTTTGCAGGTTCGGGCTACTTCTTTGTTGGTATTGTGCTAGACTGGGCTTTTATTATCTCACTTTTCAAAATTTCCCAAGCTTCTTATTTTCCCCTTGAGGATTCTCATCCAAGGAATCATTCCCAAGCTCTCTCTAAGTTTATTGAAATTAGCTCTCTTAAAGTCCAAGACTCTAGTTTGACTGTGTTATATTATCTGTGCTGTCCTAATGTTGAATTCCAATATTGCATGATCACTTCCCCCCAAGGTTCCTTTGGCTTCAGCACCTTCTATCATTTCATCTCTGTTAGTGAGGATTAGATCCAATATGGCTAATCCCTAGTTCCCTTCTCTACTTTTTGGAAGACAAAAGTTGTCTGCTAGGTTTGTCAGGAATTTGTTTGATCTTCCACTTGGTGCAGAGTTTGTTTCTCAGTTGATGTCAGGGTAATTAAAGTCCCCCATTACTATTGTGAGTGCTTCCTACATACCTTAGTTAGCTGACTAGCAAAAAGTTCATCTATTTCCTCTGTTTGGTTTGGCGGCCTATAGTATACACCTATGGTATTTTTTCCCCTTTTATATTGACCCAAATGCATTCAAGACAGTTTTCATCATTGTTGTGCTCTATTTATGTAGAGATGTAGTCATTTCTTATACATAGAGCAACTCTATCTCCTCTTTTGTTTGGTCTGTTTCTTTTAAATACTTTATATCCCTCTAGCTGTGTGTTCCGTTTGTGGGTTTCATCCCACCATGTTTCCATAATGGCAACAATATCATATCTGCCTTCATTTACCTGAATTTCTAGTTCACCCTGTTTACTGTTCATACTCTGTGCACTGGTGTATAGACATTTGAGTCCTTTATGACTGACTGTTTACTTTCTACATAACCTGTGTGGTGCCTACGTTCCCTTATTTTCTTACCACCTGTTTGGTTAGTGCACTTTGTGTGACACTCACTATTAAAAGCTTGATTTTGCTTGACAGCAAGGTTGATATTCTTGTTCACACACACACATCTATGTTACATGCACTGATAACCCTACAATTTTTAGACTGCCGGGGACAGGGATGTTCTGTATCAATCAACTCACTGTCCCCATTGTTTAATTTAAATATTCCTCCAGAAAATCTGTTTATTTATTGCAAGTAACTCAGTCCGTTTCTTGGATGGATGCAAACCATTTCTTTTGTACATTTTTTCATTGGACCAGCTGCAGACATCGTGACTAATATAACCAAATCTTCCCCTTTACACTAGCCACATATTGAATTCTGCTATACACTGACCTTTTCCATTTTGTTCCTTATATACTGGTAAAACCTCTGAAAAAGTAAGCCTACAGCCTATCCTGCTAAGTTCCTGCCCCAAGGTCTGGAAATCATTCTGCACAGAGAGTACATCTTTTTGGGAAAGATTGTTAGCGCCAAGATGTACAATAGCATCCACATCATAGTCCTTTCTGGCATTCTTGACTATTTTAAAAATACGCTTCTTGCCCCTGCTGGCAGTAGCATCTGGAAGGCACCTGACCTCTTTTGAAACCTCTGTATCCTTTCCTAAATTTACATCCCTTATAACTGAATCACCAACCAGAAGGTAGCTTCTCTTTTTGGATGCCTTGCTCTTCTTGCATGACTGATGTGTAATACCTGATTCGAACTTGTCAAAAACAAGTTCTTCATCTTGGACCATGATCCCCTGCTTATTTGAGTTATCATCACAACTACCTTGACCTGTCTCCTTAATGTCCCTATTAAGGTCAGCAAGGACACTGTATCTGTTATGCAGGGACACAGCTCTCACCCTGCCAGATCCCACGGTTGTCCACGCTGCCCTTCTCCTGCAGGACCTTTGTGGTAAAGGGGGCTGATAGAGCAAATGCTCTCTTATTTGATTTATAATTTTCCTGTCTGTGGTCCATCTCCCTCATTAGATAAACAGCCCTGAAACTAAAAGGGCCTGTGAATGCATTCTAAATTATTATGCCTTTTATTTTTATTAGTAGTAGAAAAAATAGGATCAAGGAATACTCCAATTTAGGCAGAGTAAATAGAACAGAAGTCATAATAAAAATGTTCAGACAATGCAATTACTTGTAAATATTAATTTAATTCTAAGAAAGAATAGGTCTAGAATTTGAAACAATACCCGTCTCTCAAATATTTTGTTTTAGGAAATTAAACCTCTATAAAAAATTACAATCTCAGAATTTTGGACTTTGACTGGTCTCCTGCTACCCTTTATATTATGTATCAGTAAAATACATTCCATCTTGTGGTTTTATTTCATTGTTTGTGGCCCATGGAAAATCCTGTTGTCCAGTTGCCCAGAATAAATAAATGACAAATCAGGTTAGCTAATAAAGCAGTAACTGACCAAGGCTTGCTCAGGTTTTCCCCAATCCCTTTTTAACTTTCTAAATGTATTATTGTCTACTTACTATCTTCTCTATTCATTTATTTTCTTATGTTGTGCTTAGGTCTTTGGAATATGATTATATTCAATTTTTAAAAAGTATACTGTTAGATAACCCTGAAAAAGTCACAAAAAGACTTGTTGAACAGAGTTGAAAGATCTTATAAATCCGGTCAGAAAGTTTATTTATTTATTTACAGCCCAACACCATGTTACAAAATCAAACTAGCATCATACACTTTAAAAGAGCTGATTTCAACAAACTCACAGAACGATTGGGAAGGATTCCATGGATAAAAATCTTAAAGGGGAAAACTCAAGAAGCTGGGGAAATTTCTGAAAAATGTGATTATAAAAGTTCAGTCCACCACAATTTCAGTGAAAAAGAAAAAGAAGAAATCAAAAAGGAAACCAGATCGTCTTTCTAGATTTTAAAGAAGAGATTGGGCAGCTATTTATCCAGAATGATATAGGGTCTAATGAACTAGGAGATGTCTAAGGTCCCTTCCAACTCTGTTCTTTGTTCTTCAGTTACACAATTTACCATACAGTATTAATATATACATAAGTAACTGCATTACGTATAAAAGGAAGAAACCCCAAAAGTTCACATTTTACTGAATGTCCAAACAATTTCTATAAGCTTAGCCTGTAAATAAAATTTTTGCTAGTGCTTTTGAAACTACTGGGTAATTGGTCATTTAATAAGAATGGCTCAATGTCCTCATCATGAGTGGAATTTGTCAGACAAGAGCGAGTGTACTAGTTCAAGTTCACCATTGTGGACACAGTGTGTGTAGTTTAAAAGGAAGGAAATACTTAATTTTCATAAGCTAAGATGTTTATTGACATTCTGTCACTCGAGTAGGAAGATTGTTGGCCAGAAAGATTATATATCACTAAGAGTATATATTATATTATTATGTTTGTCACAGTCATGCCATTATAGGTCTTTATATTTTGTGGCTTTGTCCAGTTCTTTCTTTTATATCCTTCTCTTTCTAGTTGTGGCAATGTACACTATCTATACAGAATAACAAAATAATAGCGTTAGAAGGGATCTTGGAAGTCTTCTAGCCCAACCCCCTGCTGAAGCAGGAGACCCTATACCATTCCAGACAAGTGGCAGTCCAATATCTTCTTTAAAGCCTACAGTGATAGAACAAGCACAACTTCTGAAGGCAAGTTGTTCCACTGGTTAATTGTTCTCACTGTTAGAAAATTTCTCCTTAATTCTAGGTTGCTTCTCTCCTTGAGTAGTTTCTACACTGAATTTCATTTTGTTAGATAGTGTCCAGTGTTCAAGTCTGTAAAGATCCATCTAGATCTTGAGCCTCTCTTCTGGGGCAGGGTTGTCAAACTGCCAGCCCACGGGCCAGATGCGCTGTGATGAAACCGCACGCAGCCCATTGCCGGCAATGGAAAAAAAGTCACGATACGTTGTGACACGTCACATGATGTTGCAAGTTTGACATCCCTCTTCTGGGGTGTTGGCTATTCCTGCCAGTTATAAAAAAAAGTTTAGACTTTAATGTTTCTTATTAAATGGGTGTTTGTCTGTTTAAGAATGTCCAATTCTTGATTGCAGTTAATATTTCCTTCTCTCTTTTTTTATATCTACCAATATATAGATTGATTGATCAATTGATTTTACTTTTTATCATTTAAAATTAAGGATTTAATTACAAGTAAATAGACATTATAGCATTGGATGATATATCAGGGCAATTTCTCAAGAAAATTCAGTTAGTATAGTTCATATTATTAGCAATCATGTCTTTTAAAATTCCAGATTACCGCACTACACAAAACAATTAATAATCTATCTTTTAAACATAATTCTCTGGATCACATCATACGACATTTCCAATGCAGCCTTACTGCTTATCAGCATATTTCAGTTCAATTCAATGAATGCTATTTTTCATAATTGGGATAGGTTCAGTGGTGGGATTCAAATATGTGAACACCAGTTCTTTGTGTAGATGCCACTTCTGGAACTCTGTTCTAGACGTGGGCAACAAAAAATTAGCTACCGGTTCTGCCGAACTGGTGCGAACTGGCTGAATCCCACCACTGGATAGGTTCCAAAATAGAATTATTGGACAGGTTGTACTCTTACACTATTTGAATTTATTTATTCATTTATTTATTTATTTATTTTTATTTTGTCTGGACTTATATGCCGCTCCTCTCCGAAGACTCGGAGCGGCTCACAACATGTATATAAAACAACAATTAATCAAGTCCAAGCAAAAACATTAAAAATAAAACCCCACACATATTCATCAGTCAAACCACAATCAACAATCATCCCCAGGCCTGCCGGCAGAGGTAGGTTTTAAGATTCTTTCGAAAGGCCGGGAGAGTGGGAGAAACGCAGACTTCAGGAGGCAGTTGGTTCCAGAGGGCGGGCGCCACAATAGAGAAAGCCCTCCCCTAGGACCCGCCAGACGACATTGTTTCACTGACGGGACCCGGAGAAGGCCGACCCTGTGTCCTCTCACCGGTCGTAGGGAAGTATGTGGCAGAAGACGGTCCCGTAAGTTGCAAAGAAAGTTCTCCAAATTGACTCTAAATAAAAAAAATTAAAACTCAATCAATTATTTTTGTATTTCTTGTGTTGCTACTCTAGAAATCATAGCAAAGACAGCAACATTTATCCAATATTTAAGTTCTAGTACAGAAGTGAAGAATGTGCTACGCAGTGTACAATGCTGTTGAATCTTTCCCTTTCCAATACCTATTTCCCTTGTTTCTTCCCAACTCTTAGATAAACCATTTGTGAAACAAGGAAGACTATTGAATTATTTTGGATTCTAGTTTTTTAAGACAGGAAGGAAAGCAGAGATTGTGTGTGCTGGAATGGATGAGGGAAGAAAGGCTATGATTACTGAAACTGCCCCCATTGATCTATGTTCCCAGATCTACTGTCCTCTGTGATATCAGGAAAAATATTCAGTATTTGAGTTTCAGAACCTGAATTTACTTATTTCCCTCCATTTCCCTCTATTTAATTCCTAATTAAATAGACTTGAAAGGTCTCAAGCATATATATTACAACACAAAATCAGGCCTTTTGGCAAAGTCTTTTTAAATAGAGTGGTGGACTAATGCTTGAAGAAAATTTGACTGCGATTTCCTTTGCAGATAAGATTATATGTTCCCTCAAAACAAAGCTAAAGTCAATGGGCCCTCCAAAAAATACAACAAAGAAAGAATGTTTCTAGTTAACTTAGAAATTTTGTCCAGAAATATGGTATCCAAAACCAAGATCTTGAGGGATGCACATCTGCCCTGACCTTGATTTACAGAATTAACTCTTTCCAATATAATTCAATACTTGAAATTATGAGACAGCTTAATGGCTTTTATCTAAATCAATAACACTTTTAAATCTCAAAAAGTTTTTCAATACTTTGGGTTTTTTTCATGTTTTCCTTTACTGAGCTATTGATTTCAATGGGAAAAGGGGGATTAAGAGAGAGAGAGAGAGAGAGAGAGAGAGAGAGAGAGAGAGAGAGAGAGAGAGAGAGAGAGAGAGAGAGAGAGAGAGAGAGAGAGAGAGAGAGAGAGAGAGAGAGAGAGAGAGAGAGAGAGAGAGAGAGAAGGTAAGTATGGGACTTAAAGTTGTATTCTAACCCTGGATGTCTCAGAGTTTTAAAGGGACCGTTCCCATATCAATTCATGTGCAATAACATAGAAGATGATTATAGACCCTCTTTTGATTTAGTAGATCTGTCTGTAACACATACTGAGAGCTGACTGAAATTTATAGTGTCATAGTCATTTTATGCACTAGGGCTTCAAGAAAAGCCTCCTGTTTTTGCTACCAAAGGAAAAGCCCTGCTGAAATTCACTCTGGAGCCATAAATGGATTCAGGGCAAACCGAGCTCTATAAACAAATGAGGTGGGGGTGGGGTGGGAGGAAGCATTTCCATAGAAATATGTAAAAAGATCCTGGATAAAAATGCTTTAGAGAAACAGTCAGCTTAGTTGTAAAATGAGTTTAAATTAGGCTTTTAAAGGGATTGCTAAATCTTGACACATATATGAGCAGCTTATTATCATGCAATTGTGCAGTAGTTGCTTGATCTTGTTACTGATGTGCCACATATGAATAAGTGATTAATTACCACAAAGGCTAAAACAGAGCAGAGTGAGAGTACTGTAGCTCACCCTGAAAGAGGGGCTTAAACACGTTTATTGCCCTTTAAGTGCATTTCATTAAGGCCAATTAAGGACTTTCATGTCTTATTAGAAAAATGAAGTAGATTTATGAGGTTTCATAGGCAGTAAATGCTAGGGCTAGCAGATACAAAATGTACAGAATTGTGGTGCTTAAGAGCTAAAAAAAAAATATGTAAAATATACACTGAAAGGAGTAAGTTGGACCAGGTAAAGGGATCTGTCCAAATGAGAAAATAGGATTATGGGATCTGCTGAGTAGCATTTATTCATGAGAATCCTTTGGGTCAAATTATGCTAATAAAGTTCTAGCAGCAATTTGACGTATTATAGGTCCCACATATGCAAAAACTTCTCTCTCCAAGTAGGATTCCAAAACATCATCAGAGGCCTGCAGTAGATAAAGTAAGACAGATGGCTATGACTGTCTTTTTAGTGGTGACCTCCAGTTGTTGACTATCCTCCCCACAGAATCACATAACACTTATTTATATTTCCAACCCTTTGTAAATATTTTTAAATGTTCTTACTCCCCATATGTAGTATCTGCTTCTTCTTTTATTATTAATTAAGCACGTTTTTTTACATAAACACATACTGATACTTTAAAGCAATGTTTTTCAAACTTGGAAATTTAAAATATCTGGACTTCAATTCCCAGAATTCCCCAGCTAGGGTGCCAGAATATTAAGATCCATACATCTTAAACAAGCCACATTTGAAGAAATGTTGTTTTAAATCCTTTGTTTTTAATCTGCTGGCCACTTTTACAGTTAGGGAATGAGGGAGAGGTATCGGTACTATACATCCAATTGTGCTTTCATATAAAAGAACAGAGAGGATAAAACTCTGTTGGATTTCATTATTCATTTGACTAACAGTCATCCTCATCAGTTTGTGAAAAAATGTGTAACTACCTAGCCTTCACTTTTTTTTAATTAGCAAGAATTATGACACAACACAGAATGGCTAGATTTCATCTCAAGACCCATGAACGCTTTTTGTTTATGATTATCATTCTAGAGATAGACATGGAGTATCCATTTGCATATTTCATTAAAAATGTATAATTAATAAAAAGAATATACTCCAATATTTATAGGGAAATATAAAAAGTATATATTTTTTCACAATGGAGATTCCTCCTTCGTTCATAAAAAGTATACAAGAGAATATGAGAAAAGATTTTTTGATGCCACTGGATGTTGCCCATAGACAAAATTGTTACTTATTTTAAGAAAACCCTCTTCAGAGGTTAAAGTAAATGTAACATTATCATTAGGGATTAGAACTGCTTCATAGCTATTCATACAGTTAAGTATAAAATGTATGGAAAAGAGGCAGCGTTTTTACATATCATACAAGCTATAAATTTTTTAACATGCATTATTTACTCAGTGGACTGGAATAGCTCTAGCAACTGGGAGGAATACAGATTTAGAAATATTTTTAAATGCACATTATTTACCCCACAGAATAAGCTGTTCCAATCTATCAGATAGCCTAATTAAAAAAACTTATATAAACATTTTGGGAAGACATTTTATATCTGTGCATCAACAACCTTTGGAGTTTTATTATCTTAGCTTCTTTTTATTTATTTTTTCAAATTAGGAAGCATTTAATCGTTTTATGGTCTAATCAGCTGCCAATTTTCTTGTTAAAATTAAACTATATAGAACTTATTAAGTATTAGAGACATCAAAAGTTGATCCATTAATGCCATGCCTTTTTAATTTTATTGATACAATTTTAAGATACTGCCTCCCTTTATCCTTGGCAATATAGAGTTCCTTATATACCAAGAATTCATGTTGCTTTGCAAATAACTTTCTAGCAACAATTTCTGACACTGTTTTTGAAAAAGACTTCTGAAGAGAAATCAAGCTATTTATGCAATATATTAAGTGCATAAGGAAGAAGCCTGTTAATTTATTGAGTTGAATTTACTTATTATAATTAACTCAAGCCCTTAGTATAAAATCTTCTATCTTTGTGGATTAGAAAAGAGTCAAGACTTTCTTTCTCAAACAGACAGCTTCAATACGAGTTAGCTTTAATAATACTTAAACTATGTTTATGCCATTTTAAATATATATAATTAACTGTCCCAAGCACTGAATGGGAAAATAGAAATCAAACTTCGTAACCACGTGCTAGAGTTACCAGCAAAACTGCTTCCTTCCAGATATTGTTGGAATTACAACTCTCAGAACTGCTATATGGCCAAAGGAATTTGCAGTCCCATTGCAGCTGAAGAATGTCTAGACATCAGTATATCAATGCGCCCTTCTTACAAGAATGAGCAATGCACATAATCTGTCTTCATATAAGCAAGTCATAAGAAATGCAAGTAATGGCTTCTTTGTGTTCATTAGATGTACACCAAATGTAGGGAATTAATTATTTTTCAATTCTGTGAAAGGCTTTAAGAGCTATATTCAATTTTGATGAAGTCAAAGTTAAAGATAGATAGATAGATAGATAGATAGATAGATAGATAGATAGATAGATAAATGAAAATTATTAAATTGTAGAATCTTAAATTAATATTTGCAGAAGCATAAGATAGCAGCTAAAGGGTGGCTTTGGATATGTTCATAATCTCTCAACTCTACTTCTAGCTATTCATTTCTCAGTTGATTAATAAATAAATTCCAGGTGGAAGCAGACCAAAATGGTGGGAACTTTCATGGATTGTTCCCACACAGAACATGCCACAAAGATAGAGATGGGAAAAAAGGAAGTATTAGAAAAGAAAAGTCAAAAAAGATATGCTTCCAGAACAGAACAGTCCTAACCACACAATAGATGAGAGTGCATGGATGAGTGCATGGATGGCTTCACATCCTTCTTTTTCCCAGCCACTGACGCCAAGTTGAAGTTTTCCATAATCCAAGACCAAGGTGGAGAAGGTCTCCTGGTCACATAGATTTCTACTTATAATCCAAATATTATACTGAACTGCAGTTATTTATTATTCATTCATTCATTGTCCAATTTATATGGCTGCCCATTTCAATATGACTTTGAACAATTCATAATTAAACTAAAATAAGAACAATTAGAAACATTACAAAAAATACAAGCAGGTAAGAAACCTTAAACCCAATCATTAACACAACCAATCACTAATCCACTCACTAACACAACCAATCATTAACACAACCGAAACTTGCTGTTACTTATTAGTACCTTTCGTGTATTAGTAACCATTCTGGCATGTGGTGAGTACTCAGAAAGTCATATTCTAACTTTCTGGTAGTGGATATCAAAGAAATTGTTCTTGTATTTGCTCCTAAAATAGTAAAGAAGGCAAAATAAAAAATGTGATTGAAGATAATGGAAAGAGCAAAGGAGAAAAGTTCATTGCCTGGAGTATGATAACACAATTACCCAGAATAAACTTTAATTCCTTCATTGTGTTAGAATGGTTGTACATTATTTAGACTCCCATTGTTGAGTTGGGCAGCTTTATAAAAACAATAATAAATTAAAATAAAGTTATTTTTATACAAGGAATTCTGCAGTTTTATAAATCCGACATGCAACTTTCTCTTTTAAATAGAAATCTATCAAGTTACATTAACAGAATGCATCACAAAGTCATTTATGGGACAAAATGAGAAAATATGGTAAAGATACCCATCAAGAAAAAGTGTAAAAGTAAACTATTCATTCTTCAAAAAGGCTTTTGTGTTCGACTTACTGATCTGTTGTATGCAAGAGGCATTTACTAATAGGACTTAAATAAGCTGTACTCACTGATTTAGTGGAATGGGAAACTATCTTATGCAGTATGCTTTCTTCATCATAGAAAGCCATATCTGGTAAGCCATTCCTTAAAATCAGTGGTAAATTAACAGTCTAACTGGGATGACAAAAGCATGCTGTCCAACAGAAAACCAGTCCTAAACCAGCTCCATCAATAGCAACACAGTCTGCTGCAGTGTGGAGTAAGTGCCAGGGAAGGGATCAGCCACAAACCTAACAGACATACAATCCAGAGCTTGGCATCTGGGTTCTTCAGCTGCCAATCTTGCCTCATGAGCAGCCACAATGATTGGCTGTTGTGTTGAAAACAGCAGAGAAAAAGCCTAAAGATGTCCATGTACCACACTGCCAGCAATGGGAGTAGGCAGTGCCAAGTCAATACTGCAGTTGTGGGTCGGTGCCAATGTGCTTTAGAATCATTTTTACATTTCCAAAAGTCACAGAATTCCTACATAAAGCAAAGCAAGCTTAAACACTAAAAATTATTTCTTTCCCATCTCTATTTATTTTTCATTTACCTCTTTCTAAAAAAACCCTTTTTTTTAAATTTCACTATATCAAATAGATGCAAGTACATATGTTCCTTAACAATAAGAAAACCCTACTGAGAGTAATAAAATTTAACTTTTGAGTAGACAGACATAGGGTCACATTGCCTATCATCATAAGGTGGCAAGCACTAAATAGCCAGAGATATGTTTTTGTAGTCAGTCAAGGGTAAGTCAAGGAACTAAGCTATTTGCAGCTAAAATTCTGCTTAGAATTTTAACAGATTGAGTTTTATAATTGCTTAATAATAGCCATTTTGCCTCCTGCACACATGATGTTTGTTTTCCAGAAACCAAGATTGTACCCCACATTTTTCATAGGCTATAAATTTAAACTTCCAGAAACTAAACATAGTAGTCAGCCACAGAGCTTGCTTAAAATGCAGATTATATACTCTTGTCAGTTATCTATTTTAGCTTAGTGTATTATATCAATATGGAAAATGAACACTTTGTTTGTGGATCCTTTTTGTCAGAATAACATTTAGGAATAACCTTAGGAAGAGCATCAGACCAGACCAGATAAGAGGCAGCTGCACCCACAAAAGGAATGTGGTCATGGCAAATGCCTCAGAAGGGACCCTCTATCTAGTTTCTTGAACTGTGAAAGCAAGGGGAAAGTGGAGAACTTTCGGAATTGCAAGAATCTATTAATGTAGCTTTAAAGTAAAGATAAAGCCAGTCCCCTGGGTGTGTTTCTTATCTAGACTACAATGCTACACTGACGCAGGTGGTTACCTGTAACAGTTACCTTGATTGTTGTCTTCCAAGCAAGAAAACTGAGGGTTCCCACCCACACCCTTTTTCTACTTATTTTTTTTATTTTTAATCATAGTATAAAATGTTTTCAGTGCACTTTCCCAATTTCAGCACATCCCTGATTTCTATTTTTCTTAGGGAGACTTACTAGTGGATCAGCTTCTAGGTATTAGTTCTCTGTTTGAATGCCTCCAGAAACTGGACATTTTTTATTGTAAATATCTGAAGACTTTAGCTGCAAGAATTTTCTAAAATGTGAGGCACTTTGATTACTTCACAATTGCCTCTTGAGCAATTTTATGCTATTTTACCTGCATTGCTTGCCTTTAACTTCAATTTGTTTGAGGATTAGAATCCCAAAAAAGTTTTAACTTTATTTCTAATTTTCAAATATTGGAAGCATAAGATAAATTTAGGATATGTGTATGATCATGTAAGTTCCTTATTTCATCATCCTAAAGAATGCAGCAGAAATAGTGAAGAATTTTGCCAACAATTAGGAAATGAGTTGAGGTCTGAATACATTTCAATCATTTAGATTGAAGACCTGTATTTTATTTGTAAATAATGGTACAAAGTGGAAAAAACAATACATATACTTCAAAGTGCTTTTGCAGACTGCATATAGCTTTTCTCTAAAGGAGGGACACTTTAATGAATGTATCCAATAAATTTTATCTTTTGGCCTGGTTCAAATGTAATGACAAACTATAGCCAGCAGGAGGTAGCCTTTTTTTTTCTTTCTTATTTTTCCTTATATACATCCAGGGCTTTCAGCTACAATTTAGCAGCATCAAACAGACATTGGGATGAGATAATGATGTAATACAGTAGTACATTGAGCCTTACAGAATAGAAAGAACAGAAAAATCATGTAGTGATGTGGGAAGATGTTGCAGAGGTACAAGGGACACCTTTCTGGGCAGCTTCGGACCAGTCATTCTCAGATCAATATACTTCACAACATTGTTGAGACAATACAATGAGAAGAGATCCCTGTGTATATTGCCTTGAATTTTCAGAGAGAAGGCCCGATATACATGCAAAAAATGGACAAAGAAGCAAAGATGTTAAAAAAAAAATCTCTTTCAACTCTCCCTAACTAAGGTCTACTGCTGTTTCCAGTACAACATTAGACACATTGGCTTTACAAAGATTTTAGGTAAATTCCTAGAAAATGTTAATAGAGAAATGAAGTTATTAGATGAGATGCATATTGGTGAGGAATAACGAAGACACAACTTATAACTTTATTTTAAAGTTGTCTGAGGTTATCAACAGGGATGAAGATACAAATGGAAGCAGTCAACATTGTTTACTTGTTCTATGGGCAAATATAATTTGGAAAGATTGTTAACTCAAGAAAAAAGAAATAAGAATATGACGGAGAAATATGTAATTATGCAGGGACTGGACAAATTTGAAAGGACCATTTTCTTTTGGTATTACAATCCAGCATTATCTATTCAAGTTAAATACTGAAAAATTTTAGAACCAAAAAAGGGTTTCCTTCACCCAGATCATACTGATATTATGGAAATTACTTTCATAAAATAGAGCATCAGCATCAATTTGTGCAGATTGACAAGGGGAATAAAAGCCTATAAAGGATAAGGCTATGAGATGGCTAGATACTGTCTCTAGTAAAATAGAAGTGTACCTGAAGATAATTGATGTCAAGTGCATCTGGGAGAGTGCTATTGGGTTTATGCCTTGCTTGCCACTCATTTCTATAGTTTGCTGTAGGTCAATATGAAAAGTATCCTTGACTAGATAGGCCTTTGATCTGAACCTGCATCATTCTGAAGAACTTTTTTTTATCACAAAAGTATATATCCCTTATGATAGACTTCACACTCTTGACAATATTTATTAGGAATAATATAATATACAATCCCAATATATCAAAGGGTGTCAGGCTGGTGAAAATTGCTTTATGCTATTATGTGAATGAGAAAACAATAATATATTTATTGTCCTAGTCTATCTTTGCTATTTCAAGCCTTCAACCTTCATTTTCTTTATTCATTGCTGCAGCAGGACTATGTTCTTAAATAAACATTATTTAGATGTGCGAGAACATGATGTTGAAGAGGAATTTTGGCTTGCTGTAAATAGATTACCTTTATATATACTTCAGAATTGTAATTTTCACAGGATTTTCATCAGCAGAGCAGAAATTACAATGTATGAGAGCAGATAGATCTGAGCAACAGGAACCATATAAAAGATATTAGGAACAAGATGAGACAGGAACAAGATGAAATCTCTGGTACCATACAGTCTCTAGCACAGTGGTTCTCAACCTTTTTCAGGTTGAGACCCCACTTGTGCCGCCCATGCGCGGCGCGACCCTGACCCGCGCATGCATGGCGTGTGCGCGATGGAAAAAAACAAAAAAAAAACAAAATGACGGACCGTGACGGGCCGATCCACGCATGCGCAGCGCGCGCACGATGGCCCAAACCGCACATGCGCGGCGCGCACGCGACAAAAAATAAAAAAATAAAAATGGCAGACCACGGTGTCCGGCGACCCCGCGAAACGGTCGTTCGACCCCAAATGGGGCCGCGACCCATAGGTTGAGAACCGCTGCTCTAGCACCATTATAACAAGATTTGGGCATTGTGGTTTTCATCCAGCTCTGATTACAGCTATATCAGTCCTGTTTGCATAAAAAAAAATCTTGTAATACCAAAAACTTCCCAACATAATAGGGCCAAGCAAATGGGAACATTGTGAAGTTGGACAGCGAAGTAGAGCAATGAGAACGTCTCTCCTTTCTTGTTCCACAAATTGTCTTCCCTAAAGAGTTACCATCGCTGTATCCCCTTCACTGCATCCATAAAATGTTCTACTTGGGAGGTTATACCTCTTCCAGTCACCTTCAGAGACAGCCATTATATCCCCTCTGCCTCAGAAAGTGGCTGCAGTATCCCTTTAAAAAGAAAAGAAAAGAAATGTCAAATATTGCCTTTTGACTTATATATCAAAATAAAACTGCAAAATAAACAGCATCATGGGATAATGCATACCTCCCCTTCCAGATACTGCTTCTTGGATACTTGAGCCCTTGGGAGTACTGAAATACTTTTGATATTCCAGTATCAAAACATGATATTTTTATTCTGTTTCTAAAAATAATGCATTAAAAAAAAACAGCAAACAGAAGGTCTGGTTTATAATACAAACAAAATTGTTACATTTTGAATGGGTTGTAAGTACCTGATTCTTTGCCTTTTTACTCATCCTTGCTTTAAAAAAAAAAAGAAGAAACTGGAAAAAATCTGCAAATCCATTTGGTAACCAGCTGCACCTCTGTACAGAACAGATAACAACCTGTATAAGCCAGGCTTTGCAGTGAATCGGTGCTGATAGGCCTGAATCTCATAGCTTTTTTTAAAATGCTAATGACAAGAAGCATTTCCAAAGCCAAAACGCTCTTGTAGATCTGTCTACTTCTATTATGACTGATATTTGCTTGTAAGTACATAGAACACTTATTCACTGTGCCTTATCTTCCATGGTGCAGCATGCTGACCTACATACCATTCAGCACAATATGATGCACAAACATCTTCTATATAATTTTTCATTTTCGACTTAAAAACAGTAGAGGCAAAATAGGATTGCTGCAAATCTAACAAAGAGATGGCATTATTTCCAAATAAAAATGTGCATTTTTCCAAAGAATTTATTTGTCTAGCAGCATGAAGTTCATCCATAGCAATGCTTGAAAAAGAGTGTTGAATTGCGATTAGGGAGGAAAGACTCAGGAACAAGAACAAACTGCAGCTTTTCGACTTACACAAAATAATTAAGCTTAACTTATTACTCTTCACAATGAAAAGTTCATCCTTTTCTGAAACATCTTTTTGCAATGTCACTAAATGCTGCTAATAGAAGAATGCTAAAATAAATATGCTAACAGCAATAAAAAAGAAGGATAAAAATAAGGAAGGGAACTGAACTAATAGATTACCTATATTATATAAAAGAATACACAGGTAGAACTCTAGCATTTTTTAATCACTGCTGAAATATCTATTCTGCTGTGTGGCCCTCATCTCTATAACAAAGGAAATGAATATGTCAGGTCTTGCTGTTTATAAACAGAAGTTGATGCCAACTTTTTCCAATCTCATGATTCAACTGGTTCAGCAGTAGGAATCAAGTTCTTTCCCCAGATGCCAAATTTTCTTTTTCAGAGGGCCTTGAGGAAAATTGCTAAGGAAGTAACGAACTTCAGGCTAAACAGACTCTGTGTTCTGCTTGGCTGACCTGGTGTCTCCATAAGCTGGAGGTGGCCCTACACAACAGCAAATGAATGGCAGCACCAGAGAATGGAGTGCAGTGAAGTATAAGCATGTTTGTTGTTTGTTTGTTTACTTATTGTTACTATTATTTCAATTTTTATTCTGGGGATACCCTGAATGGCTTACAGATTAAAAAAAATGTGTTAAGAGGAAAATGAAGATAGTAAACTAGAAAGCAAAATCCAAGCAGCCAAAAGGCAACCAAAAGAATTCCCATTCTGGTCAAGCGACTGGGATGAAGACCAAACATTAAACAATTTATGAACAGTCAGAGGAGTGGGAACAATACAAATATATGGATGTTATTCCATTGGACAGTAACTTTACTGTGAAGACACACTTTCTGACCTGAACTTAGCTGATCTGACTAAAAAGGAAGAAGCCAAGTAGCAACCAATGAAGCTTATGGAGCAGTGTGATCATATGCATATTCTACCCCACACACACACATCACTGCCTTCATCACTACTTATCACTATAGATTCTGTATGTAAAAGTTGAACAAGAGAAGAAAAAACATCAAATCTGTGGCACCCTATAAAGGAGGAACTTAGAGATTGACCTTTGCCTGCCCATCAACACAGGTAGAACCAGCTTTGAAGCAGAAAAATCAGTTTCTAGACCTTTCCCCCAGGATCTTTTGCAACTGAAGTCTGATCATCTCTCTCTCTACTACCTTTCCCAGGAGAAAGTTGGAGGCCAGATGAAAATTATCCAGAATGGTTGGATCCAGCAACAAGCTTTTAAGAAGTGGCACACTATACCACCTTTAAGGGTGAGGGAACAATTGCCTCTCATACTCAGATACCTGTGCATGGATCCAACAATAGGTTTCCTCCAGAAGCCCTTAACCATCCAGGAGAGGCCTGTATCTAAAATATACATGGCCTAGCTCACTGACTGGAGGATCCTGTTCACTTCCTTATGAATTACTGGAGTAACTAGAGCATGGGTTGGCAACTCGCAGCTCTGGAGCCGCATGTGGCTCTTTGAGCCTTCTCCTGCGGCTCCTAGCCTCCTCCACCATTTGCAGAGAGAGAGACAGAGACAGAGAGAGGCACTTGCACCCCCCTGTCTCTCTCTGTTTGTATGTGTGCGTGTGTATGTGTCAAATGTTCTCTATCTGCTGAAAACAAACTCCAGGAACGCAGGAACAAAGTGACCAACAAGAGCTTAATGCATGCAAAATGAAAGTCAGCACTGGGAGTGGCTTGCTCCCAGTGCCTTACATAGATGTGCCCCACCCTCCAACCCCACCCCAATCAGCAAGCCAGCATCTGGTCCATGCAGGTAAAAGCCGCAGCTCAATTTCTGATCCTCCCCCTCCGGATGCATCAGCGGAGCCACATGGCCTCCTCAGGACCAGCTGTCCTATCCAGCAACCAGTTACTGTCCAGCTGCCGCGTCCGGCAACCAGTTTTCTCCCCCCCCCCCAGCTGCCGATGTGGCTCCGCAGTACATGAAGGTATCAGGTGGCCTCTCTGGGGTTCAGTAGCTTTGTGCGGCAGCCGGTGTCAGGTGATGTCCCCCACGCCCAGCAATTAGGCATAATAGCCGGCCTCCTCCCCAGCAGCCGGCAACACGGGAGAGATGGCCATGGTAAGAAGCGGCCTCCCTGATGCCCAGCTGCCCATCTCTGACATCCAGCTGGCCTTCGGGATTCCCCAGTGTCTGGTAACAAGGGAGAGGTGGCTGTGGTGAGAGGCGGCCTCTCTGACGCCCAGCTAGCCCATCTCCGATGCCCAGATGGCCTTTGGGATTCCCCGGTGCCCAGTAACAAGGAAGAGGCAGCTGCGGGGAGAGGTGGTCTGTCCGATGCCCAGCTGGTCTTCGGGATTTGGGCGACACATGGGGGTCGGCTGTGGGTGGCGCATGGATGCCCTTATCACCTCGAGGCTCGACTACTGCAATGCTCTCTACATGGGGCTACCTTTGAAAAACGTTCGGAGACTTCAGGTAATGCAGAATGCAGCCGCGCGAGCTGTATTGGGCTTACCCAGAAATGCCCATATTTCAACATCACTCCGCGAGCTGCATTCGCTGCCAATTGGTCTCCAAACGCAATTCAAAGTGTTGGTTATGACCTATAAAGCTCTACATGGCATCAGACCAGGTTACTTGCGGGACCGTCTGCTGCCGCATGAAACCCAGCGACCGGTTAGGGCCCACAGGGTCGGCCTTCTCCAGGTCCCGTCAGCCAGACAGTGTCGCCTGGCGGGGCCTAGGGGAAGAGCCTTCTCTGTTGCGGCCCCGGCCCTCTGGAATCAACTCCTCCCAGAGGTCCGTATTGCCCCCACGCTCTCCGCCTTTCGCAAACTGTTAAAGACACATCTTTGCCGGCAGGCCTGGGGCAGTTGACACCTTGCCCCAGCCAGTGTATGTTTGTTGTATGTTTGTTTCGGATGATTGGTTTTAATTTAGGGGTTTTATAATGTATTTGATTTCTATATGCTACTGATTATGTTATAAGCCGCCCTGACTTTTTGGAATAGGGCGGCCTAGAAATCGAAACAAACAAATAAATAAATAAATGTCGGCTGGCTCAGTTCATGTCGAGCCCAGGGGCTTGACAATGTGTGTGTGTGTGTGTGTATGCGTATGTGTGTAAAAAAGGGAGTGGCCTCACACTGACAAGCTTATTGGGCGGGGCTCCTGCCTTTGCTATGTCTCAGCAGGAAGCAGCAGCAGCTCTCTCTCTCTCTCTCTCTCTCACTGAGTGGGGGAAGAGGACTGGCAGACCAAGGGCAGGAGAGAGCCAGCCCAATAAGAATGTGTGTCAGCTTGTTGGAGAACAGCATGAAGCCAGGTGAGCAGAAAATCGGAGAGAGGGAATGAGAGAAGAGAGAGGGAGGGAGACAAAGAGAGGGAGGGAGGGAAGGAGAGAGAGAGAGAGAGAGAGAGAGAGAGAGAGAGAGAGAGAGAGAGAGAAAGAGAGAATTCATATACAGCAGCCTCTATTTCTTTTTAATTAAACTCTTCAATCAAGTTTCCCCCCTTGCGCACGCGTGCACAGGTTTTGTGGCTCCCAGTGTTTTCTTTTCTCTGGAAACAGGTCCAAATGGCTCTTTGAGTGTTTAAAGTTGCCGACCCCTGAAATAGAGTAACTTAAGTTCCTCATGAACTGGTGATATCCATGGGAAGCTACTTGTCACCTAGATGTCACCAACTGGTCCACAGACCAGGGGTTGGGGACCCCTGATCTATTCCATAAACCATAATTGATAAACCACATTTTTGAATCTTACAAGGAATATGGCAAGATGGGGAAAAGGAAGATATATGGAGGGCTGCAGCATTTTTACATTCAGGATCTAACTTCAGTCAGGGAATAATTTAAGCAGAACAGCACTTTCTTCTTAACAGCTGATTGGATGACTTTTGGACATTTGTTCTTCTCAACCCAACCTCATAACTTCCTTGTGGAAGAACTGTGAAGGAGGAAAGCTAAATATGCCTCCTTCTATTCCCTGACAAAAGGCAGGGTGGCAATTTAATAAAAGAAATAAAGCAAAAGAAACATCAGTGGACAAATACTGTTTAGGACAGTGTTTTTCAGACTTGGCAACTTTAAGATGTGTGGATTTCAAAACCCACAATTCTCCAGTCAACTTGCTGGCTGGTGAATTCTGGACGTTGGAGTTCACGCATAAGGTTGCCAAATTTGAAAAACACTGGTTTAACAAGAGAAGTTAGGAAAAATAAGCATGGGATACCTTTCTTGTTAGATAACAAGCCTGTTATTTTAGCAAAGGGATGCCGACTGCATCATTCTAGGAAAAGGTATAAAATGAGACATGATCCCAGGCAGCTCTGAGCCCCACCAAGGATCCAGCATCTACACTTTAATAAATACATTATAACCCATTCTCATTGTGGGTATACTATCTGCCCTAACATCCTCAAAATACTGAACCTTTTAGTTGTGGTATCACATTACTCTTCTCCCCACTCCCCAATACTGGGCTTTACGTCATTTTTCTTTACTATTTTTAGTGATTATCTGTGCAATCTTATACGTAATTATTTAAAAACAAATCTTAGTCTCAGCTAATTTTCTGTAATTTTAGAAATAGTAGTCTAACATATCCATATAGTTTTTATATAAGATTGTACCCTCATCTTGGACATATATGTTGGGACTTTGCAAGATTAATCCTGGGGGCTGAGTTCATACATCTTTCTAAGGATTGTATTTTTAGACAGGGTTTATTAAATGAATCACAATTAGCTGAATTCAAGCAATAAAAAAGATGGACACAATAGCTGATCCAGAGCAAACACAATACATCATGAAATAGTATGATATATGAATCCTGATGATGTGGTTTCTTTGGAGTCTCTCTGTACAGAAAAGCTGTTTTTCTGCTAGCCATTATTTAGGCATTTAGCCACTTTCCTCTCCATTTCTCATTTGTACTTTTGTTCTCCCTTCCCCCCCCCTTTTGCTTCCTGTACGAAGAAAATCAACCTATTTAAACACCAAATCATTTGTTCCAACCCCACTTCTTCCTCTCTTGGATCCCTATGTTATCATCTGTGAGTCACAGGCCTCCTTTTCATTCCAGTAGTTTGCTTCTTAGAATGAATTGTGTGTGGAGAACTGATAAGCACTTGCAAGCCAAAAAGTGTTCCGTTAAGATTAATAATTATTTCCCACTTGGTAATCACAGTCCTGGTGCTAGTGAAAAGGCCTAGATGCCTTAAAAGTTCAAAATAGTGTGTTTGTTTATTTCTTCTTAAGGTGTGCTTTGAAGGCTCACTCACTCTAATGATAGATCTCCCTTCAAGATTGCTATAAAGGCATCCTGTTCTTTCATTTCTATTAGCTGTTAAGTGAGAAAGGGAGATTTTCACCCACGCAAAATGCTATAGGTTGGGCTTTTTAATGGTTTGTGTATATATCATTTCCTGAAGAAGCATGCAGCTAGCATTATTGTCCGGACTTATAATGTGTAACCATTTAGTGTTGAAAGAAAAAAAATAATGTGAATTGACTTAATAATATGAAAGCTTCTGAACTACAGACTATGTGTATTCCAAGTAGATGTTTATTTTATTTTATGTTTTTACATAGGACAGATGCATAATTTCCTGGATAACATTGCACTCAGTGCTAGAAGTAAAAATGAAATGTTACATTTTTTGGATTGTACTGGAAAAAAGATTACATATTAAATGTTCATAATCAGTGAAGGCACAATCCATTTCTGCCATGCATAACTAATTTAACTAATATAGAACGGAAAACAGGATACTATTATAAAAGCATTTCAAGTAACAACTATAATGAAACTGACAAATAGGGTCTTCTGAAGATACATCCAGTCAAATAAAATAATGTGAGCTCCCTGCATGGAATTTTATTTCAACATCACTGTTGCATCTGCAAAATGGGGATGTTTGTGTCCTACTTGACTAAAATAGATCATCTCCCTCAAGTGTGGTATAATTGCAATCATTATAACAGCCTGAAGCAGAGGGAGAACTCTGTGTGTGTGTGTGCGCGCGTGCGCGTGCGCACGTGCACGCACAAGACCATCCCATTGACTCTGAGAGAATAGCTCCCTTTGGCTTCACTACACCTGGTTTTTTTTTTCTTCAAGCTGGTTGCAAAAATTGAAAGTTTATCTTTTCATTTACTCACTCCACACCTTTTATTTCCTTTTTTTATTTTTAAAATCAATAATGAAATACATTAGCTGACTGAAAAATGTAGACTGCTTTGCAATCATTAGAGTCCCTAATTATTAATCTAACAATATATATAAATGTCTGGATGGGGTATTAGTCTATTGCATAACCATTTTCATGGCATAGAATGTATGAGTTCAAAGGTATCTTATGGAGCATATAATTCAACTATCTGCTTTATGCAAGAATTCTGGTCCATTTGAAAACTTCCTAGGAGACAAGGAAAAATACTGATCTAAGTCAGGGGACTACAATCTATGGATCATGGCGCTCTAGTGGGCTGTGAGGGGATTGCAGACAGGCCACAGAAAAGCCTAGTGAGTGTGCATGCACACGCACATGTTCACTTGCACAAATGGAGCTGCATGTATGCGCTTGCCAGCCGCTCATGCAGGATCATCCCCTCTCCTCCCCTCCATGGTTTCACAAAGCCAGAAACATTGGAGAACTCTGATCTAAGTGAATCCTTCCATTGCTTAACAATTATTATCATCAGGAAATTCTTCCTAAACTTCATTCTGAATATATCACCTTTTCATTTCAAATTATTGGTCATTATGCTGCCCTGTCTGCATCAAGAACAAATCTACTTCCTTTTGTAACTTGAAACTGAAAGAAATGAAATTTTAATTTTGGGAATTGAAGATTTGAACTGTTTATGATTATAGAAATATTGTATATTGTTGTTAATTTTAGAGTAAGAAGTTAATGTATTTTATATTTGTATCTGTACCAAAGAAAGTCAAAAGTTACTCTTTTCTATTTTCTTCCTTTTCAGCATTCCTAATTTTTCCCTCTTTTGTCTTTTCTTTTTCAAATAATTTTTTGGATTCCTAATATTTTATCTTTTATTGAAACTTAATAAAATTTAATGGAAAAAATTATTGACTAGTAAAAAATGACCATTCATGAAGTAGTTATTGATGGTGATAGGAAATCCTGATATCTGTTTAATCTATACTAAATAGTCTCAAACCCTCCAAATGGTTTAGCTCAGGGTTTTTTCCTGTGATATTAGTTAGTCTCTCCTTCCTTCCTTCCTTCCTTCCTTCCTTCCTTCCTTCCTTCCTTCCTTCCTTCCTTCCTTCCTTCCTTCCTTCCTTCCTTCCTTCCAACCTTCTGCCAGATTTCCCACTGACTTTACTTTTTGGAAACCACAAGTGAAGGCTGCAAATGACAATCACATGACCCACAATGGTCAACCATAATGATTGCAAGCCAGTTGCCAAGCACCTCTATCATGATTGCATAACAGGAAGAATGCTGCAGTGCCCATACAAGAAACAGTTATATGTCTCCTGCTCAGTGCCATCCTAGTTTCAAAAAGTCACCAAACAGATAGTTATTAACATGGACTAGCTTTTCTCAGAAAATGGTAAGTGGCCCTTATTGGGGAAAGGGGAAACAGAAAGTATGTATTTGCCCCATGACTAAGAACTAGTTTCTGAATACAAGGATGCCAGGATGCCTTTAAATGATTGGTTTTACTGTCTGAATGCATTGAGATACGTCTCAGCAATAATTGGATTGCTATTTTCATAACACTATAGGAAAAACCAGGGACGTCAAAAAGAAATGAATATGTCTCATAGAATCCATTGACTCTTATATCCATGCTCTAAATGAACTGACAATTATTTTTTTAAAGGTCCACAAAGTGATTGGACAACAAAAAATTTTAGTTGGAAATCTCATGCTCATCAATGATTGTTTTTAAGGAAGTAATATGGAATGTGAGCCTTGTATAAAACCCTAGGCTTTGAAATATTTTTATTACTATTATTTTAAATATTAGTGTGTAAAGTACACTAGGAGGAAATTTGTCCTTGCAGAAATCTGGCTTCTGAGCCACATATAATATATATGGCTTGTCACAATAAGCTGGAAATTTACTCAAATTTTCAGTCTCTGATATTGCTGATTTGCAACACCTGCAGATTGTAAGATAATAGATATTTTTAAAAAGTCTTGTTTTAAAAAATGAAGCATTTTATATGTGAGGTATATGCATACCTGTAAATCAACTAAATTTAGTCCTTTTATCGTAAAAGAAAGAGTAATTTGTTAAGTAGATATATTAATAAACAAGGATCACAGTATATGGATTATTACTTTTTCACCTTGGTAACTTTAAGATACATGAATTTCATAACATATAGAAAATGTTTTATTATGTAAATGACATCCTCCTGGTTAGCATCACAAAACCAGTAACAGAATTATAGACTTTTTGTTTAATTTACTTGAAGACCTCACATCTCATGATTCCATTTCCATATGCGCAAGCACAATTCTATTTTAATTAATTATGGCTATCATTTCTGGGTTGCAAAAATGTGGTCAGCCATTAGATGATAGCAAAGAAAAACAGAAAACTCAAATGCTTTACTGTCACCTTGTGGTCATCTGGAATTTTGCAACATAAATAGTTGAACCTATTAAAAAAATCTACCTAAAATGCTATTCTACCTTAATTCTGTTCATATTTGCTAATTTACATTTATATGAGAGTAAATTTTATTTATTCAATGGGTTTTGTTCCTAAATAGGCATCTGTAGGATTGCAATATTAAACATCTGTTTATGGGAAATTGGCATTTCAAATCTAAACTTGTGTTCTGGAGAATGTTTATCATAGTATAGAATAAATTTTATATCAATTTGTTATACAAGACATTTCTTTCCATAAACATTCATAGAATGTATCCAACCAGCAGACCAACACCAATGGAAATGCATCTTTGTTTGCTGGACGAAATTGTTGCTAAGAGCAAATGTAAAATTGTTATTGTGGCAGCAACTGACTGAGGCAACATACTGTTTTTGTGTGTACAGTCAAACTGACAAAATAAGGGTGGGGGTTATAAAAGGAAATAAATGCATCAAAGCAAGCAGTTATAACAGTTTTAGGCATACATTTACACATTTGCTAAGAAAGGGAAGAATGCAACACAAACTTAGGGACAAATAAATATTTCAGAGTGAATGAATACGAGTGCTGTTCTAGCTCTATGTATTAATTATTTACCATTATCTTTTTTTACATATAGAATATTTGTTTATTTTTACATAGAGCTAATGTCAACTTTAAAAATGAGCATGGCTATGGCCATTTTCCCTATTCATTTTCAGTTGACACATTGAAGGGGGGATCGGGGATTGCCAGGTGCTTCGCTAGTCAAAATAATATTTTGCCCCGTGGAAACCAAGGTCATCGGGTGCTCCTGAGATTGCTGGCTGGGCGTGTCATATAAAGCCCGCCAAGAAGATGTACTGGGGAACATAGTTGCTTGCATAGCTTTACAGATGGGATTTCTTAACTTTGTATTGGGGAATTGTTACATATGTCTTCAGATTTGGTTTCACTTTTGACGTGCCAATACTTTGTAACTAATAAACATGTTCTTTGAGGAATTTCCAAGCCTCAGAGTTCTGCTTTATTTGTCTCTGTCTGTTTGTCAGAAGCCTGACAGCTAATTCCTGAGTAAGCAAGGTGAGAACAACATTTTCAATGGAAGAGAATATATGTAACTCAGGGTTGAACTATGGCATTCTTGGTTCTCTTTGAGATTGGTTATTTGCTGGCAAGTATTTCACACCTATCTAGGTAACAACATCAGTGCAAGTGAATGTGGAGTTTGATTGCTCTTTATATACAGTAGCCTGCCTTGCCAGATTTGGTGGAGTTGTGGTTTTCTACTTTGTACTTCCTTGAGTAAGATTTTTTCTGCTTGATTGTTTGTCTAGGTGTCTGGCTGCTAGCTCCTGAAGAGGATGTGTCCTTATCTTTTTGTTTCCTTCCTATTTTTTTATTGTCTCCTTTGAATGGTGTGTTTATATGTGCATTTTTTTCTATTTTCAAATTACCTGGCTTCCAGGAATTCCTTAGCAAAATTAGTGGTTTTGGATTTAGCTTTGTCTAGGGATGGTCATAGTTTTCCAGTTGGACTATGGTTAAGTTTGTCCATGTGTTGTGAGATTGAGTTTTCATTGTCTCTTGTGACAGCTAGTTGCTATTGTCTGCCTGTCAGTCCTACATTGCAGGTGTTATAGTTCTTACACTGATTTTTCTTCTTCTTGGGCTATTGGATCTTTTGGTTTACTTGGATGGCTTTAGTTAGTTTGTGTGCTATAGTGATGCCTTAGAAGCAACATTTTCACAATTTGCCACAGAGACCTAAGAAAAGGCAGGCAATCATACCATAGTCCAAAAGAAAACAAAAGCAAAAGACATCAATAGTCATATAGAAATAAACTATATTCACAATAGTCATATAGAAATAAACCAAAGTTAAGAAGCAAACCAAAAAGACCAGAACACATTCCCTCTAGCAGCCTACACCTAGATAAGTAGGGATTAATACATACAAACAATCAAACAAAAAACAATACCTTAATCAAGAAACTATCAAGGAGAAAATTACACCCCACTAACACTGGCAGGGTAAGTTACTGCATATAAACAGGGAATAAACCCTCACACTTGCTAACATCAATGATGTTACTTAGTTAAGTAATGAAATGTCTGCAAACAAACAACAGAGTTCAGAGAGCAAAGAATAAAAGTTACTTTGAGTGGACAAATAAACAAATATTTGTTTTCTTCCATTTGAAACTTTCATATGAGAAAGAACTGTAAAACATAAAATTAGAAACTACTTATACAAAGGATACATCACTTGCTAGCAGTAGAAAATATAAATAGTATGTGTTTAAGTAATGAGTTTTCTAATGCAGGAATTCAGGTATAAACATGCATATTTCCAGAACTGCTTTTGTCTTGAGGATTATCTTTACATTAGAGAAGAAATCCTTAAATATCAGTTTATTTCCTTTTATACATATATATGCAAATATATATTGACAATACATACTCTCTTATGATGGTGTGTGTCTTTTAGAACTTCAAGAGATTATCCCAGAAGGAATTTATACTTTCATGAAAGTCATAACCAACGAACCTGATTTACTGCTTTGACAAATGCAGAACTTGCATTGAAAGAGTCTATCTTATTTTGAAGAAAGGCCACAAATTGTTTTCTGATTGTATATTGTAATGATCAGCTAGACTCAAATATCTACATGTCCTATATCCAGTGGGCAAAAAGCATACAGATGTATAGTTTACATTTATGCACTATAGGGACATACTTGAATCTCATTAAAAAATGTCACTCAAGACATCTGGTCAGCTGTCCTAATCCATATTGGGGGTTTTAGACTATTGCTATGCCCCCAATATGTTTTAAACATTGCCAATATGCTTTCTCAGCAGTAACAGCAGCATGTCCCTTTTGGTTTCACAGCCCACCCCCAGTGCTGGTTTTTATCACGTCACGTACCCGGCAAAATGAAAAGCCACATACTGTATCTCGTGTATCTGGCTAATGATATTGGTTGAACAAACCTTGTGTGATTAGGAACAGGGATGAATTGGCTTGGGGTCCAGTTCATCTTACGGACCGCAAAAGATTCAGCTGTCACTTGTGCCATGCAGCAGATGGACAGTTTGCATCCGATTGACAGTCCAGCGCCAAAGCTTTAGAAGCTTTGGCAGCCCATTTGCCATCAGGCAGCAGACTTTGATGTCCTGCAGATGGTGGCCTCAGCCATCTTGCATTTGTGTCGTTGTGTCTGGTGCTGTTGTGCCTTCATACCAATCACAGGAATTTTGCCGGTTCTGTCTCACTGCCTTTGGAACAGCCACACAACAACTGCACTAAAAAAAGAGGGGGGATACTTCTGTTTAAAATCCCTAATTGATGGATTTCAGAGGCTGGAAATAAATAAATAAACAAACAAACACACAAACACACATACAATACATACCTATATTTATATTCCATATTACAAACGTTTTAAGCCATTTCTTGCGTCTATTACATTAAAAATCCCAGGAATGGTTGTCAAAAACAACAAAATAAAGCTTTATTTTTTCAGTCTCCATCTAGAACCTGATAAACCTGCGTTTTCCTGAACAAATAACTGGATAATCACCAATCCCATTTTTGTGCGAATTAGGCTAATACAGCTTTCCTTGCATTTGTTTCATTCTACCTAGTTTACAGTGCAGAACAAAAGATTTTATTTCAGTGGGGTTCAAGCTAATCTTGGTACATGAATAGCCTAGAGTAATCTGTTAGCATTAGAAGCCGTGACTGGAGATCTCCCAGAATTGCTGTTTTCACATTTGGTCAGGTTAGGTAGGAATTCTGACTGGCACAATTAGGTAAGAGCCATTTCAGTGAATCACAGAAACGACTATGGTTTTCTCTTCTAGGTAGGATCAGCCTGGAATTTTCCATCCCTTTTTTGCCATCTACTGAATTCAATTTAAAAAAACCTCTCGGTCGGAAGGAAGGAAGGAAGGAAGGAAGGAAGGAAGGAAGGAAGGAAGGAAGGAAGGAAGGAAGGAAGGAAGGAAGGAAGGAAGGAAGGAAGGAAGGAAAGATATTTAGAGGTGTGTGATTTTCAGGCTCTTTAAGGTAATGGAAAATATTTTGTAGGAAAAATAGATGTATAAATTGTCAATTAATGTATACTGCTTAAAGCCAGCAAACAAGGGGAAAAAATAAACAGTTAATTAGGGGCTTTGTGAATCATTGTTATATATACACGATGCATCATTTGCAGGTGCTACAATGGTGAAAGATAACCATTATAATTACAGTATTCAAAGATTCATATTTTTCCCTATGTAATTGATTTAGGATTATCAGTTTTCTTGTGGTTATACAAAAGGCCTGTCAAGGTATTTCACACGTGTTTGGCTCATGCGTGTTCCAAAAACAAGTCAAACACTGTTAATTTTTTCCTGAAGCATAGCTGAAGGTATTGTGCAGAAAACAGGCCATGTTTTACCTGTTCCTTGACTTAATTAAATTACATTACATATTTTTTCTTATTTTTCCTCTCTTGTTCATTTCCTACCATCCTCTTCCTCTTCCTACTTTTCCTCTCTATCTGTCAGTCAGTCTCTCCCCTTTCTCTCTGTTTCTCTCTTTCTTTGTTAAAATACATCTGTGATTGTTGACTGCCCCAGATTATATCTAAGTGAGGAGTGGGAGTACTTGCACCTGGTACAGTATATGTCGTTTAACAATACATATCATTACATTATTTACAGCTCATTTTGTGTTATTCAATAGTAAACTGCACATTAACCCTTGGAGAGCCTGCACAGAGATATTCCTGCTCCCCATAAAAAGCTGTCCCCCCTCCCTGCTCTTTCCTTTACAGCCCAGAGAAAGATGAAAGGAAGAACATCTATAGCTGAGTTCATAAACAGGGCAGCCTGTTCATTACAACCAGGAGAGTTACCTGGGCTGCTGAATTTCTCTCACAGGAAATCTGTTTTATAATGATATTCTTTAGCATGCCCCACTTGTACTTCTGCTGATAACACAGGTTACAAAAGGGACTTGGCACCAGAGTCAATTAATGTCCTGGCTTTTTAACCTCTTTTATTGGAATACATTCGGCACTGTGGGGACCTCACTATTATGTTGCTGGCAATACAAGGACCCTAGTGATGCAATTTCATACAATCTGAGCCTTGTCTTTAGTTCAGAGAAATAACACATCATGATCTGGCCTCATTAGGACTGACTCAGCAGCCTCACTTCCACAGGGCAATGCTGCAATCTGAGTTGAAAAAGCAAAAGAACTAGTCTTTTCTTCCTTGTTCCCTGTGTCCCTCACTTGACCAGAAATGACAGATTTTCCTTGAGTTTTCATCTCTGAACCAAAATACAATTCTAGCTCAGCACAAGCTTACACAGAAAAGCATATAGTGAAGATGATGGCTGCCTATATTCTCCTAGATAGAATATAACAATTATTTCCCTCAGCAAAGCGGATGGGGAATTTTTATCTCTTTTAGGGAAATAAAAATCTGCACCAGTGCAATGATTGTACCATTAGACATTCCATAATTTATTATTTTCCTTCATTCAGAGAAAAATGAATTTAAAGTACCATTTTAGTTCTTTGAAAAGGCTTTTGCCATTAAAATAACAAACAATATAAGTGGTAGATTCCTATTCTAAGCAAATCCTGAACTCTAAACTACATGTGTTTCTTTTCAGTGTTGCTGAGTACAGGCTGTTTGCAGGAGGAGGTGAAAGAAGAGATAGAGGAATCTGAGAGAATTATAAATTGAAAAGAGCAATATCTGAACGCCCAATAAAATTGCATGAATGACGCTGGATGATTGTATGGCCATAAACATTTGGAATATTACAAAAAGTGGGAATGTAGAAATAAGTCTTAAATTGAACTTGAAAATGTTTACTGCTGGAGCAGGAAGGGGAAAAGATTGGTAAGATAATATTTGCAACATTTTCAAACATTTCTTTCAATGTTTGATATAATGACTTGTCTCTAAAAGTAGCATTCTCTTCATTGATGTGTAGCGGCAACCTCACTGACTCCAATTATTTCTCAAACACATGGCTCACCATTATACCATTTGTAAAAAATTTGCACAGACTGCACAATAGAGAGTGTATTAATGGCATAGCAAATACAGAAAGAGACAAGGAATCCATATGGCTATTCATAACCTTTAAATACTCACCAATATCTGTGTTGCTGAATTAATCAGTCTCATGATTATCAGCATTTTAGCTGCGTTTTGTTAGTAATTAGCTTGATAAATTAGCATCTGCAATATAAAACTTGACATCTCATTGTTGTTTCCGCTTTATGCTAACTGCAGAAAAAAATTGCAGCATATTTGATAATAAAATTATCATTTCTCATATAATATAAATAGATGAAACCAATCAAACTTTGACATACTGGATATTAGACGAAAAAGTATCTTCTTTATATACACTGAGCTGAGCATCATAGCCTAATAGTTCATAACACAAACTTGAGTAAATGTTATTTTAAAAAAATAGTATTAAAATGTTTTCAATGTGAACTGCTGTGCTTTGTGAGCAAAATATAAGCTCAATTAATTCCTTTTCAGTGGAAGGAGCTGGGAAAAAGCTTTAAACCAAAGGGACTGAATAAATGGCAGCTTTTAAAATTCATTTACACAAGCTGGGTTAGTTTAAGAATAGGTGAAAAACGGAACATTTCTCACTTTTATTTTTCAGACCTATATTTATAAAAGGAGCTAAGGATTTCTAATTTCAGAAAGCATGGAAAATCATCTTTAACAGATGAGCATTTGAAGGCACCCTAGATTAAAAATTTCTAACTTCCGCATTAATAGAAATCAGAAATAGGTATCTTCCTCTGAAAATGCTAAAAATATAATAATTACCCTGTACAGATGTGCTGCTATAAATGCACAATTCTCTAGCATTTTCTTCAGCCATGGTTGCCACTATAGAAAATAGGACTAATAGAAACATCCCTATTAATCTGAATTTGCAATATTCTTTACAATATATATTACCTTTCTGCTGCCTACAACCTTCTGCCAGGATTTCTTTCTTTCTTCTTTTTTTTTAATCCCCTTCTTTCTAGGATATACTTTGGGAGGAATATACCATGAGAACAATACACAGCTGCTGCTGTATAGAGATATCTAATTGTCAATATTGTGGAATTTCTACAGCTTATTACTTGCATTCAGTCTAATTCTGGGCAAATTGCCAAACACTTCAGGGATGTTCAAGTGAGCCATAATACACGTGATTCGACATCACAGCTTTAAGATACCCGACTGTTTTCCCTCTGGCCAAGGAATGTGTGTACCAATGCTACCAAGTGAAAGGGAAGAATCTGATGACAAATAAAATAAAATTTGATTTTTTTTTTCAAGTGGGCTGCATTTCAAGCCCAGATGTTAGTAATGAAAGATTCAATTTAAGGATTTAAATTACAAATAAATAAAGTATGAAACAGATGTGATTTTTAAGTTCAAATTATCCAGGAAGAAAAATATCTCTGTGCATGACAAAGTAATGGGGATTGTCTTGAGAGACTGTTGAAAACAATCTGCTGTACTAGATACACCCTTAGGACAGGATTGGTTTGGAATGGGAAGGACTGGTGGAGCTCGTCATTAAACAAAAATTCTGTTTAATAAAACTTTATAACCGTGATTAATCCTATGAGGCCCTAAAGGAGTTTGCAGCTTCTGATAAACACATTTTCCTTGTTTGCAATGGTAATAATATTTTGAATTGAATGGAATCTGAACAAAACATTTTTTTGAAATTGAAAAAAAAAAGACATCAAGAGAAAGAACTTGCCAGTACAACTTAATGTAAAAATTACAGAGTCACAAAGGAAGAAGGGACCACCCACAAAGAGAATTTTAGGCTGTATATTTAATGATATATTTTGTTGTTCTTCTACAGTGCAAACAATAGCTTTCTCTGAAAAAAATGAAATCCTTCAATCAATTAAGAGGCAAACATGTTAGGATGCTAGCAGATCTATTTATCCAAATGAGACTTACTTTATTTGCTTAAAGCTTCAGATTGGGGCAGAATGTTAAAGTGCAGTATAATTGCATGAAAAACTTACCTTTAGTTTTCTGGAGGTGTCTAGATTCATCTCTTGCTCCCTCCAAATATAACATAGTAGCAGTTCATAGCTACCAGTACTATGATAAAAGTTGATTCTAAAAGCAGTACGGGATATAAAATTGGGAGCAGATAATGATTTCAAGCCTTTCCACTGTTTCTACTCTTCCCAGTGCAATGGTAGTCAGCATTCAGTGGTTAAAATATTAGTCTAGGGTAGGGGTGTCAAACTACCAGCCCACAGGCCGGTTTCATCATATCAAAGCTGCGCCATTGCCAGCAATGCAAAAAGAGTTGCGATACATCGTGACTCGTCACTTGACATGGCAAGTTTGACACCCGTGGTCTAGGGTGATCCTATCTCATCCACAGAAATTCTCAGGATGTCTTTGTGTCTGCTTTTACCTGGGTTGGCTTTCTTTACTTTACTTTTATTAAATTTCTATACCGCCCCTCTCCCGTAGGACTCGGGGCGGTTTACAGCCCAATTAAAACAGATAATAACAATAAATATTTAAAAATAAATTAAATTAAAACATGGCTGTTTCTAAAACCTGTTAAAATCCCAATTCTAAAACCTGAACAACCTTGTTTAAAAAATTTACCTAAAGATTTACATAAAACCCGAGGAGGTCTAGGCCAGGCCAGCTTGATTGAAGAGATGAGTCTTCAATTCTCTTCTGAAAGTGCGGAGATCTGGGGGGAGCTCGTTCCACATCGTCGGTGCCCCCACAGAAAAGGCTCTCCCCCTGGGCGCCACCAGCCGACACTGCTTAGCCGATGGCACCCTGAGGAGGCCCTCTCTGTGGGAGCGAACTGGTCGATGGGAGGTATTTACTGGCAGAAGGCGGTTTTGTAAATAACTGGGTCCTATGCCATGGAGCGCTTTAAAGGTGGTAACCAATACCTTGAAACGCACCCAGAAAGCCACCGGCAACCAGCGCAGCTCGCGCAGGATGGGGGCCATTTGTACCCACCAGGGTGCCCCCACTACCACCCGCGCGGCCGCATTCTGCGCCAGTTGAAGCCTCCACGTGCACTTCAAGGGGAGCCCCATGTAGAGAGCATTACAATAGTCCAGTCTGGAAGTGACGAAGGCATGGGTGACCGTGCGTAGTGCGTCCCTATCTAGGAAGGGGTGCAACTGGCGTACCAGACGAATCTGGTAAAACATCCTCCCGGCCACGGCCGTCAGATGGTCCTCAAGGGACAGCCGTGAATGTAGGAGGACTCCCAAGTTGCGAGCCCTTCCCGTGGGGGCCACTGACTCGCCCCCAATAGACAGCGATGGAATCAGCTGATTGTACCGGGACGACGGTAACCACAGCCACTCGGTCTTGGAAGGGTTGAGCTTGAGACCGTTCTTCCCCATCCAGATCCGCACGGCCTCCAGGCACTGGGTCAGCACATCAAGAGCTTCATTTGGGTGGTTCGGGGTGGAAATGTACAGCTGAGTATCATCAGCGTACTGATGGAATTCCACCCCAAAACCTCGGATGATCTCACCCAGCGGCTTCACATACGGTAAATGTTGAACAATGGGGGCGAGAGGACCGACCCCTGAGGTACCCCACAGTCAAGGGGCCTCGGGGTCGACCTCTGACCCCATCAACACAAACTGCGTCCGGCCAGAGAGGAAGGAGGAGAACCACCGAAGCACGGTGCCCCCTATACCTAACCCCTTTAACTGGCGCAGCATGATACCATGGTCGATGGTATCAAAAGCCGCTGAGAGGTCCAATAGCACCAGGACAGAGGAGCAACCCCTGTCCTGGGCCCGTCAGAGATCATCCACCAATGCGACCAAAGCTGTTTCCGTGCTGTAACCCGGCCTGAAGCCCGACTGGAGCGGGTCCAGATACGACGATTCCTCCAGGTGCTGAGGGATCTGTCGAGCAACCACACTCTCAACAGCCTTTGCAACAAAGCGAAGGTTGGAGATACCGGTAGGACGATAGTTAGATAAAACAGCCGGGTCTAGGGCGGGCTTCTTGAGGAGGGATCGCACCACCGCCTCTTTCAGGACGGCGGGGAAGACACCCTCACTCAGCGAAGTGTTGATAATCGCCTGGAGCTAGCCTCGCGTCACCTCACTGGAGGCCAGTACCAACCAGGAGGGACACGAGTCCAGTAAACATGTAGTTGCTCTAAGACCTCCCAGCAACCTGTCCACGTCATCAGGTGTCACGGAGTCAAACTCAGCCCAGGTAACAGTCTCAAGTCCAGCCTCAGCCACTCCTGCTGGACCTCCTTCGTCGAAGTTAAAGCCTTCCCGAATCTGAGCGATTTTGTCATGCAGATATTGCACAAAATCTTCAGCTCTTCCCTCCAAGGGGTCCCCCCTCGCCTCCCGATGAAGGAGGGAGCGGGTCACCCTGAACAGGGAGGCTGGGCGGTTATCTGATGACGCAATAAGGGCAGTGATGTAAGAACACTTCTCTGCCCTTATTGCCACTAGGTAAGTCCTAATATGGTCTCTTACTCGTGTTCGGTCAGACTCAGAGCGACTCGCCCTCCAACTGCTCTCTAGGCGTCTTTTCCGGCGCTTCATCTCCCTCAGCTCCCCGTTAAACCAGGGAGCTGATCGAGAACCATGCCGGTTCAGAGGCCGCAAAGGCACAACCCTATCCACTTGCCTTCCAAAAGCCTGAAGAAGTGATGTTATACTGCCTTGTTTCATATAAAACAATTTGTTCAAAACTTTTCTTTCCTGTTGCCTTCTTCAACAATCTTGGTGTTTCCTTACATTTCATGGCTTGTGACATTTTTGTTTAAGGAGCCTATAGGGCAAATTCCCAATCCTATAAATAAAATGGGCCTAGCATAAATAAGGACATTGGCTGAATCTCATGTACTGTCACTTCCCGCGTATAAACTAGCCTCTAGAATTATATTTGGAAACACCCCGGTAAGCAGTGTAGTTCTTCACTACACTGGAAGAACTGCAATATTCCCATTATCATTCAATTGCTACCTTCATTGTAGCAGCCAAGGAAACTTCAGAGCAACCTCAAGTAAAATGAATTGCAAAAATCAAAAAGGGGTGAATGAGGCAACAGTGACTGTTAAATAGAGTCTCTCAGCTGCAAATATGTAACACCCCTTTGGCCAGAGTTGCTCACTAATTCCACATCAGGAAATGTGATTCTGTCCAGAATCAAAGATGAAATATACCTATAGTCATGAGGTTTCTCTCCCCAGAATTGCTCCATTTTACTAGCATTAAACCTGTCCCTGTTCTTCCCTATTCAGATCCTAATAGTCTACAGGCAACAGGATAAAACCACTACATCTTATGTCCAGACCAAGATCAGGAGAGATAACTTTGCCTCTAAGTTCCAAAATAAACTTTCTTGTGAAGGCTATTTCTATTTTTTTATCTTATCCTCCAACTGCTTAAGAATTTATTCAGATAGCAAACCATTTCCACATCAGCTGGAATTTTTCTTTGGTGGTGTTTCTGTTAATTGTTGAAAGTAGTGTAAAGTCGAGTTCTTTTTATCTTGCCTTCTGTTACTACCTTTCTATCACTCTGAAGTGCAATGTTAAAAAGTCATGAAGTCTTCCCCCTTGGTGATGTCCCTGAGGATTTACTAAGGCTGGATACTTAGGAGGCTTCACACTGTTAGAAAAATGACTGTAAAATAAAAGAAAGAAAATACTCTATGGCTACTTCTTAAGTAAATGGAATGAGAATATTATTAAGATACTCATCTCTTTTGAAAGAATTATTCAGAAAAAATAAAAAAATAAACCTAAATATGACTGACCCTTGTGTTGAGATACTCTGAATTCTTATACTGTTAGTTGTCACATCTTGCTCTTTCAAAGACAATAAGCAATATAGTTTTAAAGATCCTGATGGAGCACTTTAAGGAAGAATAAATGTATTACAAGACAAGTGGAAATGTTTCCACTGATCCTTAAGCAGGCACTCAATCATTAGAAGATTGGTGGTATATACATTTAAAATAAAATAAAATTAATTAATGCATGCTATAATTAATGTTTCTCTCTTTAATGTGATACAGTACTCAGCACTGATTTCATGCTAAAATGTACAACTAACTTTCCCATGCTTGAAGTAGATCTTCATCCAGCCTTGATATTTATTAACTCAGATATAATTTTGTATGTGCAAGTCCACTAAGCCAATGGCTTCTGGATACCACATGCTGTGTAACTAGCATTTTGAATCTATATCTATGTCCTTTTTTATTTTATAGCAGACATTGGTTGACTTATTAAGTCCAATAAGGAACACAGATTAGATTCCATAATTTTGAAGCTTTTCCATTTCTGTCTTATAGGGATTAGGAACTATCCTAATCCTTATTGACACACACTATTTTTGTTCAAAGCCTTATTTGGCAACACAGTTGATTTCCTAGTTATAGACGTGTTTAAGTCAACATTTTGTTCTATGAAAGAAAATTTTTATTCTGTAAATTTACAAACATTGGGAACAGCTCACCAAACCACAGTTTCATATTCATGGTCAAAAATCAATATAAACCACTGTCTAATCTTTACAATGTTTCATCGCTTCTACATTTCATGAAACTGCTATGTAATAAACAACTCTTAACAAAGCAGGATTTAATCATTTGTTAGTAATGTTAAATGTTTAGAGGAACCAGGCCATAAGATAAATAAAAAGTACATGAAAAAGGTTTGTTATGTATCTATCATTTGTTTGATTGTTAAAAGGAACAATGAACAATAATAATGAGCCATCAAGTTCAGTGACAGATCATATGCTTGGCTTACATAAAGTCCCAGATTCTGTCTCTAAATAGGGCTGAAATAAATTCCAGCCTGAACCCCTGGAGAGAATATGATAGTGCATGACAATAAGATTGTGCTACATAGAGCAAAGCAGCTTCCTTTGTTCCCATAGCAAAAGTGGTGAAATAATTATTTCATCATATCTGTTGATGGCACTAAATTTCATAATTTCTTGTTTCGAAATACATATAATGGTACATATTCTTACTTTCTACATGAAATAAATATCATAATATTTTATGTTTTCAGCCCAGTTTTAATACATTTCAAAGTCCTCCAGCTTTTCCATCATGTGCTAGCTATTCAGTGTTGGGGGCAGCAAAGAAGAAAGCAGATTGAGTATCTCTCTTTCTGCACTAGTGTGAGCCAGAAGCCCTGGTAAATGTTAGTTTCCCAAGACACCTTTAATTCATATAATCATTATGAATTATAATGTGAGCCAGAAGTTCTGGAAAATTGTCACAGCAGCGTTCTGGGCATCAGGTGTGAGGAGAGAAAGAGGTCAACTTTCTCTTTGCTGCCCCCAGCATGAAATAGGAGGAAAGCAATATCTCTCAATGAATTTGCTACTGTTGCAGCTGCCATGATGGAACAGGAGACAAATATATTTTTATTTCAGCCACTTGAGAAAGAGAATACAATAAATTTTATTAAGAAGTGCTAGTCAATACAATACTAAACATTTTCTTTAACTTTTGCAAGCCTTATTATTAACGGTGATATTATGTTTTATTTTATTTTCTTGTTTAAAGAAAATCTCATAGTAATACTATAATATAGTAATTGCATGCAATATATAAACACTTTTTTCATTCCAAAATATCTCTGTATTTCTACAAATAAAATATCGTATCTATTATTGCATAGACATATGCATTTCTTATATCTGTGATATAATAACCATATAATAGAGAATAAACAAATTATACTTTAATATGATAGATAAAAAACCTCTAATATAGCTCTAGCTTTTCAATAAAAAAGGTATGCTTGATAAATCCATAGTTCTTTCTAGATGACAAGTTTCAATTTTTTTATCTATAATTCAGATAGATTTGTGTCCTTAAACTGTAATGACCCTTAGTCAACTACAGGGATTGGATTTGGTGGGCGGGAGTGTCGAAATGTGCTTTATATGGCAATGCAAATTCCATCCCCTATGCATTGTGTATAGCAGGGCTTTTCAACTTTTTCACCCATTGTACCACTTTTAGGATATGGCAATATCCGAGTACCACCAGTCACCTAGCAAGGTGGCAAGGTGTCAAAAACTTGATGACCAAAAAAAAAAAAGGGAAAAAAGTGATAAAGTACAGACAGTCATCGACTTACAACAGTTCGCTTAATGACTGTTCGAAGTTACAATGGCACTGAAAAAAGTGCCTCCCAAGCCACAGCCGAGCAAGACACCTGCCTGCCCACCCAGCAGTACTCTTCCTCCTGTTCGAGGTTTTCATTGTTGTGAACATTTCTGTTGGGGATTGGCAGTGGGGGTGGGGTGAGGGGTGTTTGGTTTTTATTCCCCCCATCTGCTGGATGGTTGCAGCAGGTTTTGGTCACTACACATGACCCTGGGACACTGTGACCGTCATAAATATGAATCAGTTACCAAGCATCTGAATGTAAATCACAAGACCCTGGAGCTGCTGCAACATTCCAGCTGATCGGCGCTTCTTCTGGGCTCAGCAGAAACGCCAGGATCAGCACCAAGCTCCAGCTGGAGCCTGGCGCTGATCCTGGCACTTCCACTGAGCCCTGATAGCCCCGAAGAAGCACCGATCAGCTGGAAAGTGGCACTGATCCTAGTGCTTCCGCTGAGCCCTGACAGCCCTACAGCTCCAGCCATCTCTCGCTCAGGATTGTGTGGTGCTGCCACCGATTCAGCTCATTCCCCTCCCTCACTACCACTTTTCTAGGATGGTTGCGTACCACCTGCCAGGTGCCAATGCAGCACAGGTGGTACCCGTACCACTGGTTGAAAAGCCCTGGTGTATAGCATTGCAACACAAATACAAAGGAGCAAAATATGTGTGTTTATATTACATGACTCTTCATTCGGGTGTTGTAGTATTTAGGATACCTACATAACGCATCTTATGTCAAGTCAAATGTCAAGCCAAAACAGAACTTTAATGGATTTGGTCCATATTATATTCAAAGGTTTCACTTCATCCAATTTACAGATTTTATTTGAAGTTTGGAACGGTTACATAATTGCCTTTTATTGGAAAGATATCACACATCAAATATAATGGTGTACAAAGTAAATAACACAGACATGGTTTTCCATTCCTCTTTAAGATAAGTAATGGTAAGAAAATAAAGAAAAAGAGTAAGACATAATAAGCAGAAGAAATTAAAGTCAGGAGATGAAGAAAAGAATGGGAATCAGTTAAAATTAGTTTCACCAGTACTATATTCTATGCCTCCACATATATCAGTTCATGCCAGCCATTCTTGCTTCCACATCCATACATCAATTCATATTTTGCTTTTCATTTTTAAATGACTCATACTAATTCAAATACAATATCAATCAGCATTTGGCACATATCAGTCAATATACCACCCCTGAGACCAAAAGCTAGGTTTAACCCCCCAAGAGCTGGCATCTCTAATATTGCCTTGCAAGTCAGCATATTATTGCTTATATCTCACAGATTCAGAGATACATGCTGTTTACTGACACATGCACAACACACATGGCGATAGCAAATATTAACAGTATAAAATCTATCAATTTGGTAATTAAGGCATCTATTATATTCTAATTGCTATGTATGTTTAAATTGTCTGAGTGCATCTCTCCTGATTATACCATCCCCTGCCACACCAGAGAAAATTAAAGTGAGAGGAGGGGAACTTGCAGCATTTATGCCAGCCATAAGTCCTTTGTGTAGATTAGATAAGCCCTTATTTTTGTCAGTCAGGCAACTTTTTAGTCAAAGGAAGTGCCGCAGAGAAAATACTGTTTCCTTCCTTCCTTCCTTCCTTCCTTCCTTCCTTCCTTCCTTCCTTCCTTCCTTCCTTCACTCCCTCCCTCCCTCCCTCCCTCCCTTCCTTTCTTCCTAAGGGGAAGCCTTGGGGATTGATGCATGTGATCATGGCCCAGTTATTTATTCTAATTTTTATTTTCTCTTTCAGTGATACTGAAGATTTAGGAAATGCCCTCAATTCCCTCTTGTTTATGTGGTGTTTTCAAAATAATGCAAGACACTAATGATATTTGAAAGAATTTTTTTTTACTTTCCAATATGTTCTGTAAAACAGCCATATATATTTTGATTTAAGGATCAAACTCCATTAGCCAACAACTCTGGAAACTCAAAAAATAAGATCCTATTTTTTTATTCAAAGTTAATACATCTCTATAATGGAAACCTAACTCTCTTTATTTCACCACTACTTAGAAAGGCTAAAATAAGTAATCTCTTAGCCCTACACATGAAACTCTCATCATCAGATAAATACATGTATATGATATTTTTATTAGCAAGCTGTCAGATAAGTTTATTATGCATGTAATTTCATAAATAACAGAAAAACATTCACCTGATCATGTTATGGACATCAAAGTGGATGTTAACAACAGATTATATTTAATGAAATTAAAAATTCATAGACAAAAAATTTTCCGGCCTTCTAATCTGCAATAATGGCAACCAGGCATACCCCATATAACCTAGAATTCAATTCAGATATTCCTTCAGAGATCTCTCCATTTTTCTCAGTTTTTTTATTGACTTAGCCCCTCAACCAGATTTTATAATTTGGTTCTAGGTGAAGCTAGCTTCATATTTGATACAACTGATAGATATTTTAAATATATATTATTTATATATATGAAATATAAATTAAATATATATTTAATATATTTTCAGTTGAAGCCATAATATTAACATATTTAATAGTGTTATATAAACCTGGTGTCAAAATTACTTGTCAAGTGAATTTTAATGGGGATTTAGAAAAGGAAACATTTTGGAGTAATCGAAACTTAAAACTCACTCTGAAAAAAATTAGGAGAAGCTCCTAAATGTCAGAATGAAGAATTCTGAACAGGATCTGATAATTAGAAGAATCAAAGGAAATGCTGCAGAGAAAGATGTCAAAGCAAATACTGTTAATTTTCAGATAGACTACAGAAGAAATAGACACAACAGGGATATAATGTCTGAAGTATAAGCAGACTCCTTGGCTAAAACTGAGAAATAAGGAAGCATTTCATAGAATAGTTGTACTTCTCCTATCATCAGCCATTTGATGGTATAATTCATACTTTTTAAAGAAACATTGTGGCAATAAGAATATGCAATTGCCTATAATTTTATTATTAACACGATTCCTATGAAATGAAAAAACTATTGCCACAGGTGGAATCAGCAAAACCATATCTTAGATAAGGTGGACAGTGGTGGGCAGATAGTAGTACTCTGCAGACAGCATAAAATTATATTATTTTCCCTTTCCCTTTGGATAAGGAGCTCCCTGAATCCTGAAGAACAATCTGTTATGATCTAAGGCAATTTCATGTGTACTGATAGAGTCAGTAAGCTTACAGAAATACATGCTGCCAGGTCACTTCTGGGGCATAGAAAGTCATTATAGCAGTCATCCCATTTGCATGACCCTTTAGCCATCCTGACTGAGAATTCAGGGACCTATCTGAACTCCCAGTACATCTGGAGAACTTTAGATAGAAAAAATTGCTTTGATATTGCCCCAAAACAACAGGCAACATCCAAAGTTGTTGGCGACTTTTTCATGCCAAAGCATTTCTGGTATGTAAGCTCTTGTCATCCATAACATTTTACAGGACTTTTATATGTACTAATTACAATGTTTCTGCACCTTTAAAATAAATTTGGACTCCAAACTTGAAGAACTTTTGACAGGGAATCAATTGAAATTTCCTCCTCCTCCACAATTCATTCATTTTTTGTTTCTCAGTAACTTGACTTTCCAATGTTTTTCCCATTAACATCTTGTTAATGCTGGGCAGGTGTTTTCCAGTGCAAGGCTTTCCATTAACACTATGTCAGTGGGACAAGCACAGATGAGAGAAAGATTATTGGGAACTATAGGAAACTGGCACCATATCTGAAGCTGATCTAAAAAACAGCATGTAGTAAACATGTGCCTTTGGAAATGTCTAAGGCAGAAGTTGGGAACAAATATTAGACACAATTAAACTTTTCTACAGCCACTACCTTATACAAACGTGGGTGTCAAAACAGTTCTTTACCTACTTATTTTGTTCTGTATCATATCTGAATCAGCAATTTTTTAAATGCTCAGTATATCTTTAAATGCCAATGCATAACAAGTATAGCAGGTGTTTAATTGTTGTTTAAATATCCACATTTTTCACATTTTACAATCACAATTAAAATTAAGCAATAACGCCAAAGGAGTTGCGGTGCATAGCAATAATACTTACCCATATAGTGAAATTGATAAGGATCCAAAGATAACGATGCCCAGTGTGGTAACCCTGTGGTGACGGATTGCTATTCTGCTGTTAACAAGCAACCAAGAAATATTTATTTTTTTCTCTGAATTATCAGTTTGTTTCTAGCATGTGAGAACAATCACAGTCTTAAGGGAGGATACAATAGTTAGTATGGTATTAAAACACTTATAACTAATAAAAACACTAAATCATGCTAGATATGCAGCAGTGTGTCATTTCTATTTTAATAAAAAAGTACATTATTCTCTTCTCAAAATTGCAAAATTTTATTTTTTTATGCATTGGCAGCACAAACAAAGGATTAAAAAAGTAATAAATCTGTGCTTTCTGGCATTGTCACTTAGGTAATTTTCTGCTCCTTGGGATTAAAAACATGGGATAGAACCATCTTAAGATGGTTTACTATTTAAAAAAATAAAAATAAAAACCTTACATCTATTGTTTTCTATAGTTGATAGGGAAGTTTGGGGAATTGGAAAGAAACAACATTTGATTTTCATAATGTCTCTATAAGTATTATGGAGGGATCTGAAATATGACTAAAAAGTAGTTTGTGTGTCTGTTTAACAAGGAAGTAATGGTAAAATATGGTAACAGAGTAATTTAAATTATGCAAACAGTTTACTTTAGAAACGAGTGGTCAGACATCCTTATTATGAAGCATCATAATGAAGGTAAAATATACAATGTACTGACATATTAGAAATTGAACATGGAAGAAAATGTGTTTTGTTTCCTTTCTCCCTCCCTCCCTCCCTCCCTCCCTCTCTCTAAAATGTAGAGGATTATACTTCCTTCTCCTTTACATTAGGTCCTGTGGTGGCACAGTAGTTAGAATGCAGTATTGCAGGTTAATTCTGCTGACTGCCAGGGGTTCAATCCTTATCGGCTCAATCTTCTGAGTTTTATAAAGTGAAGACTCAAATTGTTGGGGCAATATGCTGACTCTGTAAACCGCTTAGAGGAGGCTGTAAAGCACTGTGAAGGGGTATATAAGTCTAATCCTATTGCTATTGTAGGGAAAATGAAAGATATCCACAAATCAGTAATGGCACATTCCTCAAATACCAGCTATCCTTCCCACACATTCCAATTTCCATTGCTCAGAATAGGTTGGAACTAGTATAGCAACTATATAAAAGCAACAGAATGATATAAGATATGGAAACAGATAATTTTCTAGACTTCTTGGAAATGCTAGCAATTCCAAGCATATAGTTATTGTTCTGTCTGGCCCCTCTCAGCTCATTAAAATTCACATAAATATGTCTTTAAGAGGTGTATTTAACACATTTCAAAAGAATTCACCTCAAAGCACGCTGCTGGCATTTTGCTGGCAGAAACAGCCAAGTCTCATGTATTTACATTTAGATTAACACATGCTCCTTCCACACCTTCCAATTAACTCACTCTTTCTTTATCACATTGTCCAAGGCCTCATTATTCTCCCGTAGATTTCCAAAACATCAGAAGACTGAAGTCAAACGCACGGCTACTCCTTGATTAACATTGCTCGTGACAAAGGCGTAGTCTCTCTGTCCCCTTCTAATATAGTGTCCGATACGTCACTTCCCCTCATTACTTCCTTTTTCCACTTAATTGACACCGTCGCTTATCAAACCTTCGGAATCTCGGATCAAGCCATCTATCTTCTTGATCCAAATCTGACCCCTCACTTTGTGAATCTGATCCAGACTGCCTGTAAATCTCCTCCCTGTCTGGCTCAGCTGCCGGGAGGGGAAAATACCCAGAGGGGCCTGGCTGCTCTTCCTCGGCTGCCGGGAGGGGAAAACACCCAGAGGAGCCTGGCTGCTCATCCTCATACTCTGACACTTCCCAAGCTGGTCTAGGGACACTCACAACAGTTATTCATCTATGAAACTGGCCCATTAGAAATGTTCAGCTATAATATTTTATTTTCTTGATTTGCTATGTCTTGGTAAGTATTAAGCCTTTCATGCATATCAATGTATTTTTGTTACACAGAAAGCTGGTTTGTGGATTTTAAAGTTAGGGCCTTGAAGGACTTGCATTCCACATGAAGCCAGTTTTCAACATCTTAGCCACTGCTAATAAAACAAGACTAGAGACTACTCAGAATACATCATGAATTCACAGGTGCATAAAACTGATGCAACAAAACTATATATTTTAACTCATAACCATAACAAAGACCTCTGACATACTGGAGATGAAATAAATGTAAGGATGGAGATGGTAAACTCAAAACCAGGACCTTGTGTTTTGCAGAGAATTGTAATGGATAATGTAATAGGGCTAATATTTTCTCATAATAAGACTATAGATCAGCGGTTCTCAACCTGTGGGTCGCGACCCCATTTGGGGTCGAACGACCATTTCACGAGGGTCACCAAACACCGCAGTCCGCCATTTTTCATTTCCCCTTTTCCCCTCAGCCGGCGCAGGGGGCAGCACCGCGCATGCGTGATGCGGGCCCGTCGCACCGTGCATGCACGATGTGGGCCCGTTGTGTCGTGCATGCGTGATGTGGGCCCGTCGCGCCGCGCATGCACGATGCAAGCCCGCCACACCGCGCATGCTCGATTCTGGCCATCGCGCCATACATGAGTGATGCGGGCCATCGTGTGCGCGCTGCACATGCGCGATTCGGGCCATCATGCTGCGCATGTGCAATTCGGGCCGCCGTGCGTGCACCACACATGCGCAATTCCGGGCGTCGTGCCGCGCATGCGCGATTTGGGCCATCATGCGCGCGCCGTGCATGCATGATTCGGGCCATCGCACCGCACATGCGCGATTCGGACCATCGTGCGCGAGCTGTGCATGTGCGATTCCAGCCGTCACGCCGCGCATGCACGATTCAGGGCGTCGCACCCGTGCCACGCATGCAGTTTGGGCCATCGTGCGCACGCCACACATGTGCAATTCGGGTCACCGTGTCACGCATGCGCGATGCGGGTTGTCGTGCCACACATGCGCCATTTGGGCCATCCCGCTATGCATGCGCGGTGCAGGTCGGGGTCGCGCCGCACATGTGCGGCGCAAGTCAGGGTCTCGGCCTGAAAAAGGTTGAGAACTGCTGGTATAGATGTTGCAGGATAGAACTGGGATATTAATTTTCTCTGAAATACTTTAACAAATTTCCAAGGTGTTGCCTTATTAGTCAGTTGCAGCAAATATAACCAGAGTCTTTGGCACCTTAAATTTTTTTAAAACAATAAATAAATTTCAGGCAGAAGCAACATAGTCATTTGTCATGGATGTTTTAATCTGGATTACTACAGTGAGAAGAGGAGGTGGACTCTGTAGGCTAATAGTCTCTTTAACTCTAAACTGCACAATCACATTCTTTACAAGATGGATGAAGTAATGTCCAATGGGAAAGATTTGATGAGAACATATAGTTGTAGAGAAATGGAGAATAGACATGGTTGCTTTTAGGTTCATGAGACAGAACTACTAGATAATCATCATAAATAAGCTGTAGGGAATCATGGGATAATTCAAGAGCAGTGCATAAAACATTTTGAATTGAGATCATTTTAAGCTTACACAGACTCAAATGTTCAGAGCAGGCATGTAATTTAGTTGGTTCTATTTGATTTCTGCAAAGAGGTTGTTAAATATTGAGCAAACCAAATCTCACATTTTTCCACAGTGCCTATACAAGCCGACAGCCTGTGTCCAGGCAGAAATGGAAGGAAACCTGGGAACACAGTCTGATAGGACTGTGCATGTGTAGTTGAAACCAGATTCCTAACTGGAGCTTGCTCCGGGCTTTCCTTTTTCTCTTTCCTCAGCTGTCTAAAGGCTTTAGTTTAACTCTGTTGCGTGTATTGTAACATCAACACTTCATGAAACATTTGACTTCTGCTGATGCCTTATTAATAGATCTAAGTGAATTTGATGTCTAACTGTGGTTTATGGATGAAAATATCTTTCATTTATTTAAGCGTATTTATTTAGTTCAAGAGGGCTCTGGGCACAAAACTACAAGAGGTCATGTATAGCCAACTAGATTGCAGATGCTGCTGCTTAACTAGTAGAGCTTTTAAATCATTCTTGTAACCTAACTTTTTTATACTGGCAAGTGTGAGGAAATTAAGTAAGGCAGGGGTGTCAAACTGCCGGCCCACAGGCCAGTTTCATCATACTGAAACCGCGCCCACCCCATTACCAGCAATGTAAAAAGAGTCGCGATTCATCGTGACACATTACGTGACATGGCGAGTTTGACACCCGTGAAGTAAAGGAATCATTCGTGTAAGCAAAAAAAGAAACTAAGCTCAAAGTAAGATGTTTGAAAATTGTTAACAATATAACTATATCTCAAATACTTTATGTAATTGAAAAACAGTTTTTTAATTATTTATTGGCATGCCCTGATTATCAACTACTGTGATATTGTTCATGAGATGCTGGGGGTTGTGGCACAATTAAGGTCAACATATGCATATATCTATAAGATTAATTTTAAATAGCTAATATGACAAAGTATCAAAATTAGTTTAAAGTCCCATTTTAGCTCTTAGCAAAAGTGTTCTTATATTAATATGGTCCCAAATAAGCTATAGAATAAAAACCAAACATTCTACATAATAATTTTATTTTCATATATTGTAATATGAAGACATTGCTTCTATTAATCCATGAGAAATGCTGTTAAGGTTTATACTGAAATTAATCTCATCTTTCTGAAATGATTTTTATACATGTTTTTAAGTGTTAGTAGTATATTCAAATATTTCCTGTCCAAGAATGTTTTGGGAAATTAAAATTAAAATGGCAATTTTGTTTCTCCCCTCCAAATGATGCAAATTTTATATTTGAAAGGATCTCAAGGAGCAAAGGAGGGACTGCAGTTGCAAACAGCTTGCCTCTGATGCATGTTTGACTGGAAAGCAAAGAGCAGGGATCTTCAAACTTGGCCCTTTTATGACTTATTGACTTCAACTCCCACAGGCATGCTGGTTGAGGAATTCTGGGAGTTGAAGTCCACAAGTCATAAGACGGCCAAGTTCAAAGACTTCTGTTAAAAAAGCTCACCATTCACTGTAAACCCATTGGCTATGCCACTGTTTTTCTTTCTTACTGTCGTATTGCTCTTTCAGAATATGCAGGTGACAACAATGAGAAGATGCTTCTGCCTCCTTATATGAAAAGCCTTTCTCTAGGTACTGTGGAAATCAGTTCCAGACCAAAAGGAGAATAAGTTACTGGTAATGAGAAAGTTGATTCACTTAGAGACAACTTATTGATGATCTTCAGAAACATGAAATATTAACCAAATGACTTTATTATTATGATATGGTTTATTACACCGAGCTACAGTTTGTTAACCAATTGCATAGTCTTGTGAACATGGTTGAATACAAGATGGGCAACAAATTAATTATTTTGAAACAAACCATGATATATCTAATAAATTAAAGAAATTGCATAACATATCAATAACCATGATTTACACACTACAGGCTTACAATTGTGGACATGAGTAAGGGATCACTATCCATTCATTTCTGTGCTGAGGTGATGAACTACACAACAAAAAAGCAGGAAGCAATCTTTCAAAAGAAGGTGCTGAATGTTTAACTCAGATAAATATTTAATCCATAATCTTTCTGATGAATGTTCTTTAATGGCCAAATAATAAAATCCATTACAAATGTATCAGAGCAAACTTCCCCAAGTTCTCATCAATATGAATCATGATGAGAAGAAAGAAAAAAGTAACTAAGATGCATAGAGTAGTGTGAACCTACAGCAGGTGGCAGCACCTAGCTGACTTTTACTGATCCATATAATTCAACAGAGTAAAATCTAATTAGTACTTAGATAGAGGACCTCTAGAAAATCTAAGGGCTATGTGCTAAGGGGGGTGGATTCAAAATACACCATGAAATATGGGAATGGAAAAGCACTTAAAAATAGGATAGGATAGGACAGGATAGGATAGGATAGGACAGGACAGGACAAAATAGAATTCTTCATTGGCCAAGTGTGACTGGTCACACAAGGAATTTGTATCCAGTGCATAAGCTCTCAGTGTACATACAAGCAACAAGTGATAAATCATGATCATAATTATAAAATGCATTCATCATAAATCGTAAGATATAACACTCAGTCATAGGATACTAAATAAACAATCAACATAAATCATACTAGGATACTAGGTAAAACAATCAATATAAATTGTGAGATACAAGCAATAAAGTTATAGTCATAAGAAGATAAGGAAATAGGTAATAGGAAAGATGAGAATGATAATAGAAAAGATGAGAAAGATAATAGTAATATAGTCCTATTAGGTAGTTTGGCAGTATTGTGGGAATTTGTTGTTTAGCAGAATGATAGAATGGGGGGGTGTCCTTGTTCTAGTTGCTTTGGTGTGTAATGCCCTATGGCATCACCTTGAGGAAAGAAGTTGAAACAGTTTATGTCCAGAATGTGAGGGGTCTGTAGATATTTTCACAGTCCTCTTTCTGATTCGTGCAGTATACAGATCCTCAATGGAAGGTAGGCTGGTAACAATTGTTTTTTCTGCAGTCCATTGAAGTCTGTGTCTGTCTTGTTTGACTGCAGTGCCAAACCAGATAGTTATAGAGGTGCAAATGACAGACTCAATAATTCCTTTGTAGAACTGTATCAGCAGCTCCTTAGGCAATCTGAGCTTTCTGAGTTGGCGCAAGAAGAACATTTTTTGTTGTGCTTTTTTGATGACATTTTTTATGTTAGGTGTCCATTTTAAGTCTTGAGATATTATAGAATCTAGAAACTAGAAACTGTTGATAAGGAGTAGAATAGGAGGGCTTCCCCTATCTACCATCATGCCTACAATTCTGAGTGTGTTCAATTCAAGATTGTTCTGGCCACAACCCAAGGCTAGTTGTTCAACTTCCTTCATTGTTCTCTTGAATGAAACCAAACATTGTTGTATCATCTGCCAACTTCTGTACTTTAACAGAGGGATCCTTTGAAACACAGTCATTGGTATAGAGACAGAAGTGAAGAGAGCACACAGCTCGGGGGGGGGCTGTGCTAATTGTACATATATCTGATGTGATTTTGCCTAACTTCACCTACTGCTTCTTATCTGTTAGAAAATTTATGATCCACTTACAAGTGTGATCAGGCATGGCTAGCTGAATCAGTTTAGTTAGAAGAATATCCAGAATGATGGTATTGAATGCCGAGCTGAAGTCTACAAAAAGAACCCTTGCATAGGACCTTGGAGATTCAAGATGTTGTAAGATGTAGTGCAGAGCCATATTAATAGCATAATCTGCCTATCTATTTATTCGGTAGCAAATTGTAAGAGGTCTAACAGCAATCATTTGACTTGAACTAGACTTTGCTTATTCATAGAACAAAAAAAACATGTTCCTATATCATTATATAGCTATATTACTGATTACTGAGCATGGACACAAATGATGATTTACTCAGCTCTCCAGAAGTACTGAGCTACAATTCTGTTAATCTTCCCATAGACCAGACCAAAAACACAAGCAGATGAGCTAATTCTACTTTATTGTAAGTCTATATTAACAAAATCTTGCATGTTGTAAAACACAAATTTCCCACTGTCTCAATTATAGCCTGGGAAGTTTCAGAACATCCCTTCTCAATCTCTTCCTCTGCCCATTATGCAGTGTGAGCTGCCCCTCTTATTTGACCATTTCCTAGGCAGCATGTTTCCTCCTTCTTTCTCAAGACGTCCCAAAATGTAACTGGACTGGGTTTTTTTTTGAAGATGTCTCACTTCTCATTCAAGAACTTCTTGGATGAAAAGCAAAACTAAGAAATTTCTCCTTCATCCTTCCCACATTATTATGGCAACAAAGGGGGACGAAAATGGTAGTTGGTGTCATGGTGAATCCAGATTCGGATAAGGAGATCAACAATGAGCAACCATCTCTTAAGATGTTCGATGAACCACTTCCTGAGGACCTACAGACAGTTAAAGTAGGGTCACCTAATAATCAACAAGTTGCTATCAATATCCAAAGATAAGGAATCTGAGTTGCCACACCCTCCATTAGGTCAAGGATTCACTATGCAGAGAACAGAGCAAAACAAAGGCATTCTTAGATGCTCCTTGCAAAAAAGTGTCAGGACCCTTCTTAATGAGTGATACTGGTAATGGTTCTATTTAAGAAAAGCAACAAGTCTCTTTATTGACAATAACCACAAGCTAACCCAGGCTCAGTGTATCTTGAATCCTGACTTGGCATTTGGTGATTGTGGCTTTGGACCAATTATTTTTTGACCCCAGGCTGACCAAGCAAAGCTGTCCTATGTCTGGAAGTTGTGCAAGTGTTGGATGGGAAACAACCAATTCCAACTTAATTAAAATGTATGGAAGTCATGAGGTCATTGAATGTTTAATGACAATTCTATAAACGAAAATAGTAGTGTTAAGTGGCCATATAATTTGGTAAGGATTAGGACTACCCGGTAGGAGAGATACCATGATTAGTTCATTCTTTCTTTGGATTATAATCTCGATAATAATTTGATTGTTACCAAATCTGGAGCCTAAAATATGATTCATGTTTTGTATGGGCTGGCATGAAAACCCTCAAAAATGTTTGTAATAATTTCTTTAGATTTTTATAAAACAGGACAAAACTTTACAGGAATAATATGTGCTCAATTTTAGATTTCTTTATAATTGGATTTAAAAAATGTTGTGGCCTCTTTTAAAACAGAACCCATAATTTTATTATTTCTAAAACTGAGATCTCATGTGTAAATTTAATTCCCCTTGTTCCTCTTTTCTCTCCCCATATTATTGCTCCTTGATTATTACTATCAGTCCCTTTCTGCCTGTTTAGATAAATACAGTAGTTTCAGTGTAAATATATATATATATTTAGTAAAAGCTGTGTAATAAAAATTTTATGTAAAGATTACAGGGACTTTTTCACAAGATACCTTTAAAAACCATACAAGCATTATTGTACAGACTTCACTTTTTCCCATCATTCTCATCTTGCTTGGTTACATAAGAATTTTTAAGGAATGCTTTCAAATAAATTGCTATTAATGACATAAAATAATTCCTATTCTTGCAGAAGAGGTTGTGGCTTTAATAGATTTAAACCATATTAGTACCAGATCATACTTTCACTTGCATTTGCTAATCTTCAAAGAACACTCAGTTAACATATCGTATTTTTCTTCTGTATCAGCAGATATTACAAAGACAGCATTATAGTAATAATGAACCTAATAACTAGCTCATGAACAAAGTATTATTATATTAGCATTTCTATGAAGGGCTGAAAAAATAGACACAGATGCAAATAGAACTGGAATTATTTGCATTAATCTATTCTAATCACTTCAGATTAAACACATAGAAAAGAAGATTTAGATATTTGAATATTCACACAGCTTGGTCTACATAATATTGAATCACTTTAGGATTTTGAAGTATAAATTGATTGGATGTAAATCAAAATAATTTTCTCACTGCAGAATATCAAGAAAGCAAACTGAAAGTAGAGTACTGACTTATATGAATTACATGATTAGATCATAATGCATCGATTATCTGGCAGGTTCAAATCAAATTATGGTCATATACTTATATTCTAGATATTTTATGAAATGTTAAGGAACTTCAATTCACAAAATAATTTGCATAGCATATGGTGTTTTTCACTCCCAAACATGCAATATATTTCTATTGAACAAGGGATTTAGTTTTCTATATTTTGGAAAGAGCTAAGCACTTGTATCTCAAGTCCTGAAGATACCAGTCCTTAAGTTGTTTTTGGGGCAGGATTTTTTTAAAGTTATTAAGTAAGTCAGAACTTTTTGATTGAAGCCTTGCCCATTTTGAGTGTGTTGCACAAGCAATGTACCTAACAAAAGGGACTTAATTTCAATGACATTATGTCTGCCATCTTGAACTTTTTGAAACCCTCTGTTTGTGGATGCCCAATGCTGAACTGAAATGGTTTTGATTTTCCTTCTTGTCTAATACTGGCCTGACAAAGATACATTTTGTGAGCTTTTCCCAATAGGCCAAATTTTCAGTAAAATTCCCCACAAGGACTTTGCCAATTGCTGAAAGCCATTTCTATACACTACAATTGTATGATCTGCTTTTACTTTTCAACTAACATAATATTCTAACTCTGGCTTTTCACAAATATGCAGACTTCATAATATGATTTAACCTATCATTTATTAAGTATTAATCCGATGTCTCAGAATCAGCTGCAGCATGTAACTACTAGTGTTCTTATTAGCCATTTTTTTAGCTACATGGATGCTTTTTCTAAATTGAACAGTAACATAAATACCACAGGCAAACCAGATGAGGCCATTATGGAGAAATATGTCCTTGTATTAAATGATATAGCACTGAATCTTTTACATGTTGTTTGTATTACTTTTGTTAATGGCTTTTAATATTTTTCCAGTTGCATTATTGTCTAGATTTTCATATGTTTTTCTTATTTATTTGCTTTTTAATAAACTGCAGTGTCAATATATCAAATAAATGAACAAATACATAGAATAGCAATGAAGAGTTGAATTCCCACTACCTTTTCTATGGCTGTTAAGATCTCAAGAAAGAGAATTAAATTTAAGGTGCTTCAACTACTGAACAATCTATTATTAATGATAAACCTCCTTGACAGAAAAGCAATAAGCAAATGTATTAAAGATGAAGGATGGATAGACAGACAGACAGACAGACAGATGATGAATGGAGAGATGACAGACAGACAAGCAGGCAGGCATGCAGGCAGACAGACAGACAGATAGATAGACATCAACTCCATAAAAATAGTGGGTCACAGTGCAGGACTTATTTATTTTAGAAACTTTGGGCTCTTTATTTCATATATAATAATCAATGATCTACTTTAATTATAAGAATAAGTAAACCAAACAACATAACAGTAACCTAATCCTATGAAGGATACAGTTATACAATAAGAACATAAGAACATAAGAAGAGCCATGCTGAATCAGGCCAAAGCCCATCGAGTCCAGCATTCTGTGTCACACAGTGGCCCACCAATTGTACATGGGGATCTTGAGCAGAAAGAGAAGGCAAAACCCTCCCTTTCCCTTGACCCCCAACAAATGGTACTCAAGGGAATCCTGCCTGCCTCAACCAACATAGAGGCGGCACATGGACATCCGTTTTAATAACCACCGATACTCTTGGCATCCATGAATCTATCTAGCCCTGCCTTGAAGCTGTCAAGGCTGACAGCTGTCATGACCCCTTCTGGAAGTGAATTCCATAAATCAACGACCCTCTGGGTGAAGAAATATTTCCCTTTATTTGTCCTCACTTTCTTAGCTATGAGCTTTAGGGAGTGCCCCCTTGTCCTGGTATTGTGTGATAGAGAAAAGAATTTTTCTCTATCCACCTTTTCTATCCCATGCATGATTTTATACACTTCGATCAAGTCACCCCTTAAACACCGTCTTTCAAGGCTGAAGAGACCAAGGCGTTGCAATCTGGTTTCATAAGGGAGGCACTCCATTTCCTTGATCATTCTTGTTGCCCTTTTTTGCACCCTTTCCAGTTCCATTATATCCTTCTTGAGGTGTGGTCACCAGAACTGTACACAGTACTCCAAGTGTGGTCTCACCATCGATTTGTACAGAGGCAATACAACACTTGCTGTCTTATTTTCGATTCCCTTCCTAATCATGCCAAGCATGGAATTTGCTTTTTTTTCCTACTGCTGCGCATTGGGTTGACATCTTCATCGAGCTGTCCACCAAAACCCCAAGATCCCTTTCTTGGGTTGTCTCAGAAAGTTTGGTCCCCATCAGTTGGTAAGTATAATTGGGGTTCTTTGCCCCGATGTGCATAACTTTGCACTTGTTTAGGTTAAAATGCATTTGCCACTTTGTTGCCCACTCACACAATTTCGAGAGATCCTTCTGGAGCTCCCGACAATCAGTTTCACTTTTCACAACCCGGAACAATTTAGTGTCATCAGCAAACTTGGCTACCTCACTATTAACTTCTACATCCAGATCATTGATGAATAAATTAAAAAGTAAAGGTCCCAAAACTGAACCTTGGGGTATACCACTTCTCACTTCTTTCCATCCGGAGAATTGTCCATTTATTGCCACCCTTTGCTTCCTACAATTTAGCCAGTTACCAATCCAGGACAAGACCTGTCCTCTAATTCCGTGGCTGGAGAGCTTTTTTAGGAGCCTTTGGTGAGGAACTTTGTCAAAAGCCTTTTGAAAGTCAAGATATACAATATCAACTGGGGCCTCTTTATCTATGTATTTATTTACACCCTCAAAGAATTCTAACAAGTTAGTAAGACATGATTTGCCTTTGCAGAAACCATGTTGATTTTCTTTCAGCAATGCCTGTTTTTCTATGTGCCCTGTAATTTTATCTTTAATAATGGTTTTCATCAGTTTGCCTGGAACTGAGGTTAGACTGACTGGTCTATTGTTTCCTGGATCACCTCTGGATCCTTTCTTGAAGATCGGGGTTATATTTGCTTCCCTCCAATCCTCCGGTACAGTGCCTGATCTTAGAGAAAGATTATATATTTTAGCTAGAAGTTCAGCAATTTCACACTTGAGTTCCTTGAGAATTCTAGGGTGGATGCCATCTGGACCCGGCGATTTGTTGACGTTTAGTTTAGAAAGGCATGCAAGAACATCTTCCTTGTTTATCTCTATCAGGTTTAATTCTTCTATTTCCCTCCCTGGGAAAACTAATTCAGTGGCAGGCAAATGTTCTCTATCCTCCTCGGTGAAAACGGAGGCAAAGAAGTCATTTAGCCTCTCAGCAATCTCCTTGTCTTCTCTGATTATCCCCTTCTGACCATTGTCATCAAGTGGCCCAACTGATTTTCTAGTTGGGTTCCTGCTTCTGATGTACTTAAAAAAGGTTTTGTTATTATTTTTAATATTCTTGGCTATGTGCTCCTCAAAGTCTCTCTTGGCTTTCATGATTATCGCCTTGCATTTGGTCTGCCAGAGTTATCATTCCAATAGTTTTATCTATTCTATTATTATTATCCATTTATGATATAACCTTGTTACTTTGGAGAGCAAAAACCAGTGCTTTTTTTGTAAAAAAAAAAAAAAGGTGCTGGAACTCACACACGTCATACAACCCGCCTTGCCTACCCTACAAGGTTCCATCCAAAAAAGGTGCTGGAACTCCGTTCTGGGCATTCTATGACAAAAAAAGCCCTGGCAAAAACAAAAACCACACATGCCAATTTGAAACAATAGGATATTTAGAGTGAAATCCTATACATTTCTAATTATAAAAAATACAGCATGATAGGGTTTACTTCTTAGTATTTGGGCCAGGAGTACTGACTAAGAGTTAAGTTCTATTATTCAACAACACAAAAAAGCCACATTAGAAACATGTTTTGGGCTGTCATGCAATAGTAATACATTGGCAGTAATTTCATTTATCACTTTTGTAATTTTACTGCCAGATAAAGGAGAAGATGCTTGAGGGATTACGTATCCATAAGAAAACAACCTGGCTTTTTAATTATAAATTTGGATTAAATCTATTTGAGTGTTATTGACTTAAGTAGACAATTGAAATGTTGCTTTGCTGATCTACTTTAGGTAACCAACTACTTTAAGTATTTCTGATTTTTTTCAGTTACTTTCATATGCATCTATCTATATTTACTTACTTCATGTCCAAAATCTGAAATTTCATTCTCCTGAGAACTACCTTCTGTTATGCAGAAGGTTTCAATATGCAAGAAGTGATGGCAAGTCTACATATATGCTATGGCCATCTTTGTTTAATAATTCTGAGGAAAAAGAAAATAAGTTTAGCTCTAGCTATATCTAGAGGTTAGGAAGCCATAGTATGAATGGTAAAACAGACTTCTGGTTGGCAAAGGAAAGTGACAAGGCTACATACTTTCTCTTATTTATTCAACTTAAAGGAAGATGTATGGTTTTAAAATTAGAGGAAGATAACAGACTGCATGATGCTTATGATACTACCCTGATAACTGAAAATGCAAAAGATCTGAAAGTTCTCATAACAAAAGTCAAGGAACAGAGTGAAAATGGGACTAAAATTAAATATAAAGAATCAAATATAAAGAACAAAATTAAAATTTTAGAAGCACCATCAACAATAAAGAAACAGTCAAGAAATATTCTGCAAACTAGCACTTGATAGAAAAGCCATGGTTTTGGAAAGATATTCAAATGTGATGATGTGTACAAAGAACCTACAAAGATTATAATCATATAAGCCATGATATTCCTGTAACACTCTATGAAGTAAAAGTTGGATTTTAAAGTAGCAGGTGAGGAAGAGTATTAATACTGGAAAATGGATGTCCATGGAGAATAGTAATATAGTTCTACTAGGTGATTTGACATCCCAGGGCATAAGACAGTGTTGTGGGAATTAGTTGTTTAGCAGAGTGGTGGCATGGAGGGAAAAAATTCTTTGTGTCTAATTTTTTTTAATTGTGTCTAATTTTTTAATTGTTTTCGTTCCTTCTGTCCTCCAATTACTCTTTCATTTTGTGTCCTGTCTTATAGATTGTAAGGTTGGATCTGTCTTATTTCAATTACAAGAAGTAAGTTGGGGAGGAGGGTTGATAAGGAGGATAGGAAGATTTAAAACAGTTAAATAAATATGGGATCTGAATTTATTTTACCTAAAGATCAGAATGTACATCGTTGTTTGAATGAAACACATTTACCCCCAATATTCCCAGGCAATAAAATTTATATTTGGGAAAGTAAAGTTACAAGTAACCTCTCTTTCTCTTTCTTTTAAATAATAACAAAATAACAGAGTTGGAAGGCACCTTGGTGGTCTTCTAGTGCAACCCCATGTTCAAGGAGAAAACTCTATACCATTTCAGACAAATGGTTGTCCAATTTCCTCCAGTGTTTGAGTACCCACAACAAGTCTTTCCATTTATTAATTGTTCTAAACTGTTAGGAAATTTCTCCTTTGTTCTAAGTTAGTTCCTACATATCAGATAACTTAGTTTTTCATGCAGTGGACAATATTTGTATATTCCTGTCATTGACTAATTCATTTTAACAATATAATTATTGGCGAATAGTAAATGCAGTTGAAAAGATCACAGTTATTAGTCATCAGCTGTCAGAAAGTTTTGATATGTTTTATAATCAATATCTACTTTTTTATTATGCAAAAACTGTGAGATGGTCAAATACCATATTTTGCTGACGTTACAAAATTTTCTGAGAAACTGAGCCCTTCAAATTGGATGATCCAGCTAAGATGCATTAAATGAAATGCAAATAAGATACAATCAAGCTTATGTCTTCCTTTGTGTTTCATTGTTCTTGGAAAAATCCAACATATAAACAACATCATTTGGTTTTCCTTATACCAAAAGGTTTTCCTTGTTTGCTGTATCAGAACTGACAGGTAGAGGACCAAAAAACCTTAGAATAAAGCTGTAACTATTTTGTGGATTTGGTTCTACAGTTGGGGAAAGTATCTCACTTTTTCTATTATTCTATCTTCTTTCTAGCATACAGGTAGTGCTTGGCTTATGATCACAACTGACCCATAATTTCTGTTGTTAAGTGAGACATTTGTTAAGTGAGTTTTGCTCCAATTTACAACCTTTCTCACCACAGTTGTTAAGTGAATCACTGCAGTTAAGTTAGTAGCATGATCATTAAGCGAACCTGGCTTCCCCATTGACTTTGCTTGTTAGAAGGTCAATATCATAACTACTAGTCAGCTGCCAAGTATCTGAATTTTGATCATATGACCACTGGGATGCTACAATGTCTTTAAAGAATGGTAATTGTAACTCAAGCGGTCACTAAATGAACTATTGTGAGTTGAGGACTACCTGTATTTAGTTATAAGGCATTGAGCAGATCAGTTTGTTCCATTCTTTCTTCCATTTTCCATCTTTTCTTATCAATTTGATTTCTCACCCAAATATATTGATATGGATAAAGTATCCATTAATTCCAATTTATGTATATTGAGTATGAATTGTGTTCCTTACTGTCCTTATGCAAATGAAATTCTGTTAGCATTCTAGACTGTAGCCAGCATTGGTAATCTTGCAAAACCAGGGCAAAATATGGTTAGTATTGGATTTGGATGAAATTTTTCCCCAAGGAATATCAAATCTATAGGCTAGATAGGGGATAACTCCTAGAAAAAAGGAGTGGCCTGTCTTCTTGCAAAAAAAAAAATCCCACCTCTATGAACATATCCATGATGTTACAAATAACTGAAGAAAGTTCCACCATTTTTTTAAGTAAGAAAGATCTAGATGCTACTTGGCTAAACCTAAATTTCCCCCTTTTTGTCTGATGATTAGCTTTAACATAATATGAACCAAGGCATACAGGTGGCTAAAATAATTAGAGCCTTGTTTAAAACTCACGTTTTAATACATTAAATGAATTCAGTCACAGAATGGCCTTACTAGATTTCCGTATCAGAAAAACGTGCAAATGAAAATACCAATTAGATGAAAGGTTTGCAATCTTTTTCTATCAAGACTATTTATGTCTATATTTTTTGAAATTTTGTGATTTGCACATAGAGCCAGAAAACTGTAAATCACATGCTTTTAGGCCTTGATTTATTGTCCTTCCCTCACCAAGGGAGGCATTAATCATTTACTGGCACGTAAAATAGAAGCTAATTTTGAGAGGGGAGGGGAGTCTACCTTTTAGGAAAATGAACTCAAAATGTGTCTATCTGATACTTATTTTTCTAAAATTGTTACTTTCTTTTGTGATGTATAGCTCATTTGGAGCATAACACTGTGTTTTGAGTAAGTCTCATTCTGCAAATCTCCCTGTAATTTTCCAAAAAGCATTAGTTCTAAGCCATTAGTTCAAAAAGGTAAAAAACAAAAAACAAAAATTAAAAACTGTAATTTGGGAGAAGATAATGTATAGTGTTGACTTTGTATTGTTCTTTTTACCCCTGTCGCGTGGATATGCTTCAGGAAAGAAAATAAAGGAGGTATTAAAGAGGCTATGAAACCCCTTATATCTGAATAATGAATAAATTAACTAAGCAAAATGAATAGGTAAAAGGAAAATGGAATTACCATTTAAGGTATCAGATGCAACCTGATACCCATAATACTTTACTTAGTAACATCATATTTTATGTGCTCCCCATCTCATTCTTTTTTACTTTATTTTGAAATATAATAATGTTGACAAAAAAGACAGAAATGTCTATATACTGGACATGGTAATATGTGATATACTGGAAACAGCAAAATAAAAGAGAAAGAATAGGAGAAAAATCACAATATATGAAGACCTGCAAATAGAAATAGAACTATGGCAAAAAAGTTTTAAAAAAAAGATAGTACCAATAGCAATAGGCCCCTTGGGTGCAATCCCAAAACTATTGGGACACCATTTGATCATCATTAATATTGAAAAAAATCACCTTTGGTCAATTGCAAAAGGCAACTACGATACCTTTCAAAATGCCAAATCCAGTCTAAATGTCTGGGTGACTGTGCAACCAACCATAATAATATCATATAAGGAGACAAACTTGTTCATTCAAAATTTCAAATGTACATTCTGAACTAAAATGAACTGAAGAAGCTTCTTGGATGAGAAAAGAAATGTCTTCAAAGAAAAAACTAAGAAAGTCTAGTTGCCTTTTGTAAAAATATCTTTGGGATAACCAGTGTTTTTTTGTAAAAAAAAAAAAAAAAAAAAAGGTGCCGCAGCTCACACACGTCATACAACCCGTCTTGCCTACCCTACAAGGTTCCATCCAAAAAAGGTGCCGGAACCCCGTTCTGGGCGTTCTATTACAAAAAAAGCCCTGGGGATAACCATGACCTGGATAATTGAGAATCTTTGCTCTAACCCAGTGGTTCTCAACCTTTCTCAGGTTGAGACTCCACTTGCCCCGCCCATGCGCGCCACGACCCCAACCCGGGCGCCGAATTTTTTTTAAAAAAATAAATAAAAAAAAAACCAAAAAACAAAATGGCGGCCGCGACGGGCAGATCTGCGCATGCGTGGATCGGCCCATCGCGCACGCCGTGCATGCACAGATCCGCCCGTCGCGGCCGCCATTTTGTTTTTTTATTTTTTTTAAAAAATTTTAAAAAAATTTTCGGCGTGACGGGCGGATCTGTGCATGCGTGGATCGGCCCGTCGCACGCACCGCGCATGCGCGGATCTGCCCGTCGTGGCCGCCATTTTGTTTTTGGTTTTTTTAATTTTTTTTTAATTTTTTTATTTTTTTTTTATTTTTTTAAATTTTTTTTTCGGCGCGACGGGCGGATCTGCGCATGTGCGGCGCGCCAAAAAAATTAAAAAATTAAAAATAAAAATAAACAAAAATAAAAAAACAAAATGGCGGCCCGCGGTGTCCGGCGACCCCCGCGAAATCGTCGTGCGACCCCAAATGGGGTCGCGACCCCAAGGTTGAGAACCGCTGCTCTAACCTGTCATCTAGTGCACATAAGGAGCCACAAATGATAGCACTTATTCTTTCTTATTTCTAAAAGAAAGCAAGTATTTTCATAGATAAATATATTTAATGAAATGGCTATTCATTTATAGTATGGCATCTATTGTTTTCTTTCCTCTACCCTATTTTCTTATGATTTATGTCATTTAATTCAGAAAATAGAGGAAGGGTGAGATTTAGGATAAATTGAGGCAGTCGTTATTGTGATAAGACCTGTACCTATTAATACTTAAACAGAAAACCAAGCTTTATTTATTCTTTTTAAAAACTATTTAGCTATCAACTTGAATATGAAATCTAGTAAAATCATCAGTATTCAGGAGCATCCTTGAATTTTCATAGAGATTAAAATCAGAAAATAGTTTTTTAAAAGTGATAGTCAATTGTCAATTTTAAAAATGATCAAGCCAAACCAAGGCCTGCTCTCTTGCATCTAACAGCATTAGAGAAATTATTTGAATGCAAGCTTTTTATCCCATTACTAAGACCCTTGGCTCTCTCATAAATTGTATAACCCACACCCCAATCTGATCTTCTAATTCAAGAAGGGAAAAGAGGCAGAAATCAACAGGTGTGATAATGTTTATAACAGATATCAATAATACTATTTTCAGTGCTCTTCTTGTCATAGAACGCACGGAATGGCGTTCCGGCACCTTTTTTTGGACAGAATAACTGGTTCCTTCTAAGCTGCCAGTGCAAATACAGGTAATCCCAGAACATTCACTTAATACTCTCATGTTTCCCCCTCTATTCCTGCCACGCGGGACTTACCTGAAAAAAAATGTCTTCTCTTTGCTGTGGTTCCTGCTGCCGCTCCGATCTGAGGCCAGGGCACGTGTCCACAGCTCCCTGCGGCCCATTCCAGGCTCCGCAGGCCTGGAAAAGACCTCTGCTGCCCAGATCTATGGCCGTGGAGCAATTTTGCACCCCTCTAGTGGCCCAATCCGGGTTCTGGAGGCCTTTTCCAAGCCTCTGGAGCCTGGATCCATGGCTATGGAGCGATTTTGCCTGTTTTCACCTCCATGTTGGCCATCAGGGACCAGGTCTGATTCCTGGAGCGAATCTCTTTGAGAGATCAGGCGCACTTCCAAAGCAGCAGCATCACCGCCACTTCGATCACTCTGGCTCCAGAGGAAGCCTCTGTGTCATCAGAGGTGGAAGAGGACATGCTGGCTGTGAACAAGCGCCCTCTCAAAGCCGCAGCAATGGCGTCCATCAGCTGATGCTGCTCATGTGATTTACGCCTTGGAAGCTCCCTAAAACGGTTTCTTCTCCCCCCTCTCCACTCCGTAAAGGGCTTTCGACTGGACCCAGAGCTGTGCGTGAGTTCCGGCACCTTTTTTTTTTTTTTTAACAAAAAAAGCACTGACTATTTTTATAGACTCTTCATGAAGCAATTTGGTAGCGGACCTTCCTAGCAGCCTGAGCTTCATCTGTTATTTTCCTCCTAATATAGTAAGACCCCATCCTTATGGTGAGTAAAGCAGGAAGTGTGAATCAAACTCATAAATGTCCTGGCTCAAAGATCTCTTTAATTGTTGAAGAAACAAAGGTGAGCTGGGTTTCATATGATATATGACCTAATTCACATACTCATAAATAATCCATTCAAAGTCTTATACACATTCACAAATTCATTCTCTCCTACACAAGAGTAATTTTAAAAGGCCACCTCAAGATATTTGCAAATGCCTTCACAGTCAGTTCCACCTGAAGCGATGGGGAGTAAACCAGACATAGAACTTTATATGGCTAAATTTGGCTCCTAAGCTGGAATTTCCCCAGCCCTGATTTAAAAAAGGAGCCTTTGATATTTAGAGTTTGTTAGTCTTGAAAAAGCACAAATTATGCGTACCAGTGCTACCTTTATTTTAAGATTATAGTACCAGAATCCTGAAAGTCTGAAAGTATTTTACCCTCTATTTTTACTTTATTTTTATCCCAAAACTAAGCAGGATCTCTTCTGAGAGGTTTCCCATGCCCCTTTTCCTTCTGTGTGTTGAAATACCTTTTGCAGGATGGTTTTCTAGACTGCTAACTCTTCCTCCTCCTATCTCCCAAGATCATTTCAAGACCATTTCAGAATTTGGTCAACTTGTTATTCTCTTCACTGCTAGAACCAGCCGTGTTGCTATGCTATTCTAAAGCTTCTTTGGAGCATCCAAGGTTAATAATTACTTTCTGTTCTTGCTGCAACATTAAAAAATAATAGACTAGTTTCAACTGGCAGGAGCTATTGTCCTTTTTATCAGAACCTTGAGAATAGTCAGAAGCAAAATAGATTTATTTTTATTTTCTGTTTATGGAAAAGCAATATATTCTCTGTGACTCCTTTAAAGTTCTTTATCATAGCCATGGTATTTTGGATAGAATTAATTGTCTAACCGCAGATTATACCACAAAGTGTTTTACATCTAAAAGCTCCATCATGACTTTTTCACAACTTTTTAATGGAACAAAACAGAAGTTAAATAAAGTACCCAAGGTAATGTAATATATGCTTACTACTGTGTGTGCCAAATCCATCTGTGCTGTTTCACAGACATCCATAAAACTATTTACTTCATAAAACATTTAAGCTCTTCAAGCTCTTAATATAAGCATAAAATATTCTCAAAACATTGAGCCCAATAATAAAATATGCCTTAATAGTGGTTTAAGCAAACTAAAATACAGAAAAGGCTGAGGTTTAGTTAGACTTTTCTGAAGAGTTATTTAAAACAAAAACATAAAAAGATTATTCCAGCAGAACAATGTCTTTTGCCACATTGCTAAATTTAAGAAATGGGTTATCAGAAATGAAACCTGCTAAGAATTAAAGTCTTATTGCTAACTTGGGTATTGTGGGTAGGCAGCGCCCAATTTTGATTACATACTGTCAGAAGGATTTTTTTTCCTCAGATACTCAGACTGTTTTATAACGGAACACCTAGCTTGACATGGCTTACTTTTTCTTTACAGTTAGTGCAAACATAACTGTACTTTCTGAAATCAGTTGCAATTGTCCTGCTTAAATATAAACTTTCTTATATGATTAGGACAGTCTAAGGATTTGACAGAATGGGTCAGCTAGAGAAGGCTGGTAATTTAAATATTTCATTAATTCAGCACAATTCTACATAATTCTTTTCTTCATCCTCACAACAAACCCATGAAATATATAAGCCAGAGGTCCCCAATCTTTTGGGCATCAGGGACCGGTTCTGTGGAGAGAGGTTTTTCCATGGACTGGAGGGGACGTGTTTTTGTGTGCTGCTTCCATTCTGTGAATGGGGCTTTGCTTGTTTCTGTGGCCTGGTTGCTGGCATGCTGTGGACCCGTACTGGTCCACGGACTTGATTTCAAAAAATAGCTATAAAATAAAATAAAATGTATATAAAATTATCAAGGATAAAACTACCCCCAACACTGGCAGGGCAAGTTATTGTATGTAAATAGGAAGCAAACCCCAAACCCACTCACTCTGATTATATTACCTTCTTCAATAATAAAATATCTGTGAGCAAATAACCAAACTCAAGGAAGTCCAAAGTAGTCCCTTTGTTTAAACAGCAGTAATTTATTTTTTATATCTAATCAGTTTTTAAATACACTGCTGATTACAGGGAGCACTATGAACAGTTTTTTCTTCAACAAAGATTTTTAAAGTGAAAACCAACTCATCAGGAGGGCTTTAAACTAAAACTGAGGAGGAAGGGTAACCAATCTCTAGAATCTCTAGAACCCAAAACCAATCACAAATCCCAAAAAAATAAATCAAACAATGAAGTAGGCAGTGATGAGAAAAAAGAAAAATTCAAACAACAATCAGGAGATGCAGAAAATATATCCACGAACAGGCATAGAAGTCTTAAATGCTTATATACAAATGCTCAAAGCTTGGGGAACAAACAGGGCGAATAATAAACCAGGGAGGGTATGACATAGTTGGCATAACAGAAACCTGATGGGATGAAACATATGAATGGAATGGACTGATGGATGGATACAAATTGTTCAAAAGAAAAAGATCTACAAATAGAGGAGGGGGAGTTGCACTATATATAAGAGAACACTACATATCTACAGAAATGCATGTGATCAAAGATAAAATCTCTCCAGAATGTATATGGATCAATATAAAAGAGAAAAAAGTGACATTGCCATAGATGTATATTACAGGCCACCCAACCAATCAGAAGAAATAGATGAATTCTTTGCCAACCAGCTAACAAACGTATGTAGGAAGCATACCGCAGTAGTAATAGGAGACTTCAATTATCCAGATATCAACTGGGAGACAACTCTGCAGTGAGCGGGAGATCAATCAGATTGCTAACCAGCCTAGCTGACAACTTTGTCACCCAAAAGATGGAGGAGGCAACTAGACATTAAGTTATACTGGACTTAATCCTTACAAATAGAGAAGAAGTGATAAAGGGAATTGAAATTGCCGAAACCTTGGGTGAAAGTGACCACATCATACTGGAATTTAATATACCGTAATGCAAACACTAGCAATAGAAAGCAATCCAACTAGTATCTTAAACTTCAAAAGAGCTAACTTTAACAAACTCAAGAGAGAATCTAGGAAAGATCCCATGGATGAAAATCCTAAAGGGCAAAACAACCCGAAGCATGTGAAACCCTGAAAAATGTGACCATAAAAGCCTAGATAGATAGATAGATAGATAGATAGATAGATAGATAGATAGATAGATAGATAGATAGATAGACAGACAGACAGACAGACACACACACACACAGATCCATGTCACTATTCTGTTGCAATAAACAGTGGCATGTGAAATGCAGAAAAGGCATCAGAAATAATAAGAGGATTAAAGAGACAGATTATAAAAATGTAAATGAAATACAACTAAATCAAGTTTACGTCTATAGCATTCACTATACTTTTCCATACTTTTCTAGCTTTTGTCTACCATCTTTACTTCCAACCTATTTATGCACTGATTCATACACTGCCTTTTGTTCTTAAAGCTTCCCACTTCTATCCTCTTAATGATATCATCCAATGAAAATATTCAAATGATATTAAATATAATTGTATCTAATTTATTATAGAAAAAGTCCTAGATAAATAATGATACAAGCATTATGCCTCAGAACAGTTTAAAATCCAATGGCAGGAATTTATAAACCAGTGAGTGTGATATTAAAATCCTAAAGGAGATACTAAAGATCTGCACACAAAAGATGAGCTAATACGAAAGATGAAGCTTTCACAATAAAGTGAGGGAAACTGAATGCAACATGGAATCTTTTCTCTATCAACTACTGCCAACACCCTTCTATTTGGAGGTTATTCCAGCAAAATGGCTTGCCCCAATGGAATTACTGAGCATTCATAGCAAAGCTGTTTGCTGTAGTATTAAAGCTGAATAAATAACTGGGAATGCTGTGTGGCATCAGCAACTGCCTGCCAAAATCAGGAAGGAGTTGATATATAGGGCAAAAACTGGCAGCAACTTTGGGTTAGGGACTGTGCTCTGATAAGGTGATTCCAGTCTACTGCAAAATAGTTCATTTGTAGTAAGGTATTTTTTTATTAAAAATGGAGAAAACAGAGATTCGTAGCCATGCAATAATTTAATTTCATGTGGTTTTAAAAGTTATTCTTATATAAATATTGTAAAAGTACTGTAATTTAAGAAGATATTGGGGTTTATGCTATTCAATATGAAATAATAGAAATAAATGCATTGGTATTATCAATCTATGCAAGGGTACACAAGTTCATAGTCAGTGTATTATTCCTTCTACTTCATGGATAGGGAACATATAGTCTTCCATAGGTTGTGCAAACTCCTCCAGTTTCAGTCTAATGATACTGTGTCAGATGCTAGAAGTTGCACTCAGCAATATCAGAAGAGCCATAGATTCTTTTCCATTTTTCAATAGAAATACCAGAAATTGAATCTATGATCTCTGCAGAACATCTGTTCTCCAGAGTATATTGTATCCAACTTCCTAATTGGAATTGAACCACATAAGGACAACCCATTCTGCATCAGAATATAAATTTATCTCACCCATCATGCTAAGACATTGTAATTAAGCTTTGCAAATCTGAATTTGGATATGGTTAAGATTATGTACCTTATAGATTTTTTGATACTAATCATGAATATATATACTGTAATTTAACCTGTCGCATATCATTTTATAGAAATTTTCTGTTTTTATACTATAGGAATATACCTCCTTTAGTACCTGTTGGCAATACTGCACATATGAAAGAAACATACAAAAACATGTAACTGTTGTTGAAGTACATCAGCACACGGTTGTACTTCTAGTACAATTAGAATATCTGTGGATATCTGAAAGTAGTGGCTTTGCTGCTTGGAATGTAGCTCAGATATACCAAGTACTATTGTGAATGGGACAGTTATGCAAGGGTGTCATATTATATTAAAAAGAAATGGCCACTTCAAAAAAATTGATTCCAGTACAGAAAAATATGGCACATGAACCCATTTGTTGACTTAACAAATATATTTTTGCCTCCACTTCACATATGAGTTTATGTGAAAGTTATGAACAAGGAAGGTGAAGGTTTTCATTATTTGAAACAGAATGTTTCCAAGAAAACTAATGCCAAGATTAAAGAAGGCATCAACAAAGATCCACAGATAAGATACATCATCAATGACAAACTGAAAATCTGGAAGACAGAGAAAATCACCTAGAAAGCATTAAAGAATATTGTTGAGAAGTTTCTTGGCGACTATAGAGCATCAGAGTTAGCTGGATGACAAACTCCTTACAGAATACAAAACCATGAAGTGCAACATGTCACTGAAGATTCATTTTCTGCATTTACACTTCTAGATACAATCAGTGACAAACATGGTGAAAGGGTTTGCCAGGTCATTGTCACAATGGAAAAATGGTTTTATATATATCCTACCTTTATTATTACCATTTATGTTATTTTATTTATTTTATTATTTTTACAAATAATTCAAGGTGGCAAATATATTCAAAATACTTCCCTCCACCTATTGTCCCCATAACAATATCCCTCTGAAGTGTTTTGGACTGAGACAGAGTGATTGGCCCAACGTCACCCAGCTGGCTTTCATGGCTAAGGTGGGATTTGAACTCTCACAGGCTCTTGCTTTCTAGCCTGGTCCTTAATCAGAGCAATTGGAATCCATCGATTCTGGCCATTGTTGGACATTGCAGTGAGATGCATCAAACACTGAATGCAGATGAAAATCATCATCAAAACACTTTTAGCCCTGTTGAACTCATGTAGCATACTGGAAATATTATGCGATTAAGTCATTAAAAGTGAATTTCATATTTCTCAAGATTCCTATGTAATTATTTTTGTGTTCAGTTTTAAGAAGTCTATCATAATCACCAAAAGCTTTTTTTACAAAGCAAAACTTTTGAAAAAAAAATATTATCCAGTACAATAACGTAATTTCAGTTCAACAAGATTCAGATGAATATTTAAGGCAGTCAGCTATATATCCAAACCAGGTAAAGTTCATGTACACCTTCCAGACTTATCTAATTCATGCTACACAAACAAACAAAAAAAACAAAACTTAGATCAAACCATTTTGCATTTGCCTACCATGAACTCAAATTTTAAGTGGCAGCAGTTCGCTATAGCAGGTTTTTGTCAATTCTTTCTTGCCTGTTTTTAAAAAAGAAGTTCTAGAAATAAAACCTATCTTTTCCATACATTTCCAAAGTTGTTCCTGTTCTGTGGAATCTCCTCTTCTGGCATTTGTCATGACAAAATAGGTCTTCCATAGATAATTATGATTTAGCTTCGACAATGTATATTAATGCAGACTTTCACAATCTGGTGTTCTACAGATGTGTTAAACTTCAACCCCACAATCCTTAGGAATTAGTTACGTTCATTAAAAACTGGAGAAGTTGATAGCTAACACATCTGGAGGGCACCATGCTAAGAAATATTAGATTATTAGCATTACTTACAAAAGGGTATGCCATATAATTTGAAAAATTGTTAGTTATTTATTAAATTCAAAATTCAGTTGATCTCACTCCCTTTTTAAACTTAAACCTACTAAAAGTGTTATCATTTTACCAGGATAACACTAAAACCTACACAAAGAAAGAGGTTTGGATGAAGCTATGGTGTTTGGAAAAAAGTTAAATTCACAGAAATATAACCGCAGCATGATTTATTTTTAATACAATTTGGTGAAGTCCACCATAATATTTAATACTACATTCTCTTCACTGTCATATAAACTATAATTGTACAGGGGATGATGGAGAATAAAAAAATCCCTGAGGATTAATCATGTTTTTTTCAAAAAATATCAGCTTTCATGATATCTTTGTTCTTTGTATCTTGGCTTTTGTTAGTGCATTTTTAATTAGGATCTGGTATCTGCAATAAACAGTAAACATAAAGAGCTTTGCAAAAATGTATTAGACTGTTTGTTTTCACACTCTAATGCATATTTGCACAATTTTACCATGAAAAAAGGAAAACATGCTAAGCTCTTGGGCTCTATCCCAAATGTCCTGGAATAGAATCCGGAAATGACTAAGAATGCCGCCATACCACATCATATTTCAGCACTTATCCCAAGAAAGAGGAACAATCACTGTTACAGAAGCATATGATATAGCAAGGAAAACATTTATTTCTCATTTCCTTCTTAGTTTCAATAAAACAAATGCTTATTAAATTCACAAAAGATAGAAAATTTTGTTGACTTATTTTCAGATGAGAAAAATGATTTCTTCCTTAGCTCAGAACATTATTATTTTGCTCTATTTTTTTAACTAGAGCATTACAAAAATGGTATTTCCAATTGAAACTTTACTTTAGACCAGCTAATGGTTATTAAATTAAATACTTTGATCACTTATTTTAAATTAGGTAGAATATTCCAATATTGAAATATGTTAGGAAGATATCCTGTAAAAGTTATCTATATAACTTTTTAATCTTACATTTTAAGTAAGATCTACGGGATTTTGATAGTTTTCATAATATAAAAATATTGTTTGTGTACATGCGTGTTTGTGTCTATGTAAACAACTGAAAATACCCTTTGCCAAACTGGATGCAATTTCATTCTGAAACATTTCTATCAGAAACCACCAGAAAATTGTAAAGCTTTAAAATGTGGCTCTTGTGAACACTTGTAACTGAGATGATGCCTTGATATGCTTTGAACTTAATACAAAAACCATAAAAAATAGAAGGCTATTCCAAGGTATTAAAAGTAAATTTTTCCTATAGAGCTATGCTTTAATGTATTTCTAAATATAACACAAGATTAAGTAATGTATTTTTTCATTTTATGTATTTATGGGCTAAAAGACTGTATATAATAGATAAAAGATAAGAGTCTCAGATGTCAAACTAAAAGATGAAAATCATTACATTTTATTAACAGACAATATATAAAAATGCCAAAGCAAACTGTAAAGAGAGGTATAGTGTTATGCTCAGAGGTCCTGCATCTGAGTTGCATTTGTTTTTCCCAATTCCCCAAAAGGGGAATAATAGTCCTGAATTTAATTAAAAATCTATTTTTAAGATCAAAGTAATGAAAAAGTTAAAAGACTCCCTCACAAAGAAGAGTAATGTAAGAGTCTTGGGGAATCTGAAGTGATGAACTCAGTGGTATTTTATTTCCTTTGGACTACTGGAGGGTGGATCATTTGGGCAGACTGCAAAATGTAAAATGAAGATTTTATCAATCTATTAATTTTGCATGAACTGATGCAAATATCAGCTGTAATTATTCCAATGTACTTTAGGGGGCACTGTTTGTGAGCTTTTTTTTCCAGATCCTATTTTGGTTTTTATATTTGATCTTTGGGTGGTTTACTATAGCTTTCACCTAACTTAATAAATAGCTGTGAGTTCCCAGTATACCAGTCTGCTTGTGTGTTATTCTTACCTACTATACAAAAAACTTGGAAGACTCTTAGAAATTAATCTGAATGAAGTAAAGTTTATAGTTCTACATCATGCTTGGGACCAATCAAATAGGACAGAATGAGACAAGATAAAAGGCATTTTATTCAGAAAGAGAGACACGTTTTCTACATCTTAATATCTTGGCCTATCTTTACACATAGAGCTATATTAACTGTTAACAGCAAAAGAAAAATAGAAATATGTTTATTACTACCTAGCTGCCTACAAGGCGGCATGGAAAAATCTGAAAGGCTCCCAGGGGACTCTGTAGACCATGCAAATACAGTGATCAGCCTGTGAACTGCTGTAAAGCTGCTGCTTCTAAAGTTGTCTAAATTTTAATAAATCATTATTGGGTCAAATATGGATTCATCTGCAGTATATTACTCTGGAGATTATTTTGCATGCTTTACTTAGATGCATACTTAGGTGAACATGATACTGCTCTGTTCATTCAAGGACCCCAACTTTTTTCAGGCTTAAGCACAACCCTGAAAAAGAATTAAGTTGCTTTAATGGATTACAGAGAGGGCCAAAACATTTCTTCATAATCATTTTCAAAGCATACATAAAAATAATATTTGTTAAGCTCTGCTGCTAAAGCTGTCCAAACATTTCTTCATTCTAAAATGAAATGAATCTTTTGCTTCTAATTTGTTCTAGAATTGTATTTACTTCATACCATGCTGGATTAGACACCCTATCTCTGGCTTCCTCTTTGTGATGTTCTCTAAATTATATAAGCTTGTACAACAATTACATGTGAAGAGATCCTACCTAAAGGGCATTTTTCACTTAAAATTGCAGTGGTGACCATGTTATCATGAACTGGGAAAGTGAGCCGACTGGAACCTGCTTTAATGATTCTAAATGCAAATTCAATCTGCAATGGTTGGGTTCCTACATTGAACTAACTTGTAATGTGATGTACTTGGTTTAGTGTGCTTTGCGAAACTGTAATTTATTGCTGAACCAACCTATCATTTTGAATTACCTATTAAGCCAGTCTATTTAAGGTCAAATATATTCTTGCCTAGCTTGATGCTCCCAGATCCCAAGTCAATAGAACTTTTAGTATTGGGGACTCTGCATTCAAGCAGTCTGTACTTGCTCATTTCTGGATATGGCCCATTTACACCTACCTGTTATCTCTTTCTGAAATAAAGCTATCACTATCCCTTCCATATCATTCTCCACCAACACATACCAATACTTTTTCATATCTTTCCAGAGTGACATTTGATGATTTATTTTAGCATACTATGTGAACCTACTCTATTGTGAGAATGGTGTGGTAATTTTGGTATTAGATTGGGGAGTCTGATTAAATTCCCCATTTTACATGGATATAACTAGATGACTAACTAGATTACTTTCTTTCTCCCTCTCCATTAGCCCAATCCACCTTTCAAGTGTGCTGCCCGGGGATAAATCACCCTCCATGTATACTATGCTGAACTGATAAATAAAAATACAAGATATTATAGCACAAATCCATAATCCTCTGCTTAAGCATCAGTTTGAACCTTGCAAGAACTTCCTGTTCTATGGTTCCAGAGGAACAACACATCGATTGTTTCTTCTGGCAGAGAGAAACAGAGTTCTTTAAGCTATTCCTTTTCTAGTTGATGAACAAGATCTGTTGGATCTTCTTACTATGATGATCTTCCTGGGTATCAGGGTGCATCCTTCAAATGCTCTTTGACCTGTTTAGTGGCAAAGGACAAAGTGTGCTTCTTTTGTCTTAATACAGGAAAGTCATAAATTTATCTATATATTAAATAAAAAGCACTAGCATCCAGGGTATGACTCTAACAGATCAGATAATATTTGTAGGTGTTGGAGTACTCTTATACAAAAGTTAATTCTTGCATCAATATCGGCTGCTGGAAGTTACTGAACTTAATATCTTTCAGCACACATTATTCTTTCCTTTTTACTTTAAAAATTAATTTTGTTATCAGCCAGAATTAGGGCATGCACATTGTTACGGATACTTCTTTTATTATTTTTAATCTAATTTAAAATTTGCTTTTAGTCAGCTAATCTTGAAGTCAGCAAAACTTAGGACATTTATGGACACTCCGTTTACTATTTTTTAAATCTAATTTAAAATTAGTTTTTACTTTTCTACACCAAATACTCTGATTCCTAGACGATCATTATTGGGGCAGAAAAAATAAGCTTTGTGTTATTCCTTTAGCCATGGTTTTAGTGAGCTTAGAATTGCAGAACTATAAATGTTCTGAAAATCATCCTATCCACAGAACTGTCAAAAATATGGATGGGGATGACTATGAAAGGAACAAATATTATCTGGGTGATATAAATTAACCAATTTTTATTATTTATTTTAACATACACAGGCAGCACATATCCAAAACAATTCCAGTCTCTATTGAGTCTCTTGACATTTTCATTCTGTATTGTGTTTGACATTTCATTCTGTAGTTTGTACTGCAATTTTATATAGCCAATATATTTAAATTTATATAGTTCATCCTTCGCTGGTGTTCCCAGTTTAATGTATTTGGGAGATTGTTTTTCCTTAGCCTGTTAGTTTTATTTAGGGCTGGGCTCCACTGCCCTCAGTAGAGCTTAGTAGCAGATATATCAGTAACTATAGTGTATCACATCACAAAACAGATCAGTTTGATTCTGCTGGCAGAACTGCTTAATACATACTGTATATTATAAATATACAATCTCTATTTAACACAAACTATAAAAAATAAACCTACATGCAGCCTTTCAAAAAAATTGAATATTTATTAATGCATTCTTTGAAAAGACTGGGATTAGAAGTCTCCTTCCGAGTTTTATTCTGTTTGCCAAATGTTTAAATTATATGTTTTTTTAATACTAAGGAATTCAGCTTGCAACACTTTTTTTACTTGCATTTCTACTTGTTAAATATGTACATTCTCCAACCCCATCGTGATATAATCTCTGTGAACGAAGAAGCTAAATTGTGTTTATCAGCATAATCATACAGTCATTTCAAGAAGGCCTGCAATGCATAAATCAGATATCATAAAACACAACCAATTGAAAGATTTACTTTGGGCCATTTGTCATACATGCAGACATTGTAACAAAGTGGGTCTGTCTTGAACAGGAAACCTGTGTTCAAAGATCCTCAATAACATTAATTTACTTCAGCAACAGTAGCATAAAATAAAATAAATGTGGCAGTCTTAAGTTTACACAGGGAACGTTCGGGAAATGAACAAATGATGAAACAGTGTCATGCATGATGGAAGTGCCAACCCTTTTGTACGTATATTGCAATATCGTATGGACATATAAAAGGGACTGATTTTGTCATTTTGATAAAAGCACCAGGTCATGCTTATTGAAAGCAAAGCTCATCTTACTATAAGCTGAACTCTCATTCATCAAAAGTAAATTTTGGTAAGAAGAGGTCTTTTTGTAATGCTCTGGCTAATAGATGTCTTTAACACACTCTAGCTTAGCTTGCTTTTAGGCACCTGGCAGGTAAAACTTTTTTAATTGCTTCAGCATTTTAAAACATTTTAAATGCTTTTCTAATTCCTTATATATTGTCTCTCTAAATTCCCATTTAATGTCATTTAAGTGACATTTAAGAGTTGTTTGGCATAAATCTATTTCAGCAGTACTATCTGAACTCGTAGATTAAATAAAGTATATGTTTAACTTTTAAATAAACAAGATAAATATTTAACAACCCTACCTGAAAAATAAATATTTAATATCCCTAAAAACAGGGATTTTATAACATGGGAAATGGTATAGAAATGAAATACAATGAATAAATTAAGGCAACCAAAGCTGGTGTTTTTCTCCTTCTTTATCTTTTTCTAATATCCCATTCTCCTGTGCCATTAAAAGATGCATCCCAATTTACATAACACATGTATATGTCTATCTTGACTATAGCTAGTATCACTTAGTTGAAAGATGCAGCAATATCTTCACACTGAAATAAAACTTCTTTTATCACTTGGGATTGTTTGTTTTTGACAAGTTCTTGGAAGACAACACCTCCTCACTCAGTGATAATTCAGCAGATATCCTAGCTGCCTTTTTTCTACTTCAGAAAACAGATATTTTAACTATTTTACAGAAGGTGCATGATATTTTGCACTTGGGATAGAAAACTTGTGAAATAATATGACAACAGTTTGGAAGTGGTTGTGTCTGCCAATCCATACATCATACTTGGTTTTGTCTTAATGTCCATTGAGAATATAGTGAAAAGTTAACTGCTGATGCAAGAATCCTCCTACCTAGACACAGATATATAAGGATAATATCACCAAAGCATCCATCATCTTGGCAAATAGAATTTGAAAGCATAATAAAGTACGTACATTTCACTTACTGACTGAGACAACTTTTAAAATAAAACTAGAGACAGCAGGATTGATGCTATTGATTAGGAAAACTATCATTTTAAGGGCTGGATAGAAAGAGATAGCTATTATCCTTTCAAACGCTACATATTAACGACTCCCATTTTTAGGACGTTTCCCCCACCAGACAAGTCCCTCTATATTAAAGCATATAGTATTCACAGTCAAAAGGATGATATGTAATGCAAATGCATAATGATTAATAGGGAAAAAAGATAAAATCAATTAGAGGCATGGCTATCCTGGGCAATGATGCAATGAGGAAGGCAATTCAGGGCTGAACCACAGGTCTCAAAGTCAGGGGACAAATTATTACCCAGAGCAGCAAATAATAGGAGCTACAGCAGCAAATAAAAGCAAATAGCAGCAAAGTACTATACATCTGCACATGACCATCATGATTGATGCTATTATTATTATATTTTTATCCTGCTTTTTTATATTTCTTAGTGATATATTTAGCAATGAACATACCTAATTCGGCTGTCTCCTATTTTCCCCACAACTCCATGAAGGATGTTGGACTGCAGGAATGTGAGTGACCCAAAGTCACCCCAATTGGCTTTCATGCCTAAAGTAGGCCTAGAACTCAGTCTCCTGGTTTCTAGTCAGTACCTAATTACTATACCAAACTGGCTACTCACTACAACTTTGTTCTTTTCTTGATGTTTCATTCAAAAATATTTATAGAAAGGTAGCAAATAGGCTACATCTCTATATTTATCTACATCTATCTACACATCCAAAGATCTTCGTGTTTAATTTAGTTGATTATTTGAAAGTAGATTATACATCTCATACAAAAATGACAATAAATTTATAAAAATCAGTCACTGATTTAATTATAAATAAGGTACACAAAACAGGAAAGGATGATACAAAGTTGAAATTAAAATACGTATGTTTCTTAGTTTTCATTTTAATGACCATGAGACATTGGTCATCTTTAAGTATTAAGGACTGAACTTTCATTCTTATCCATTTTCACATCTTACCTTAATTTAATTATTTAAGAACATTTATATAAGTGCCCAACTCACTCTCAGTGATTCTGGATGGCTTACAAGAGTAAAAAACCAATACAAAAACAATAAAAAAGCAAAAACACCCTCACCCCCATGTATTCTTAACATTAATCTCACAGGTGCATTTTCAAGAGGCCACAGGGTCACTTGAATAGTGCAAATGGGTGTGGTTCCTTTTTGAAACTGTGAAAGGACTATGTTCTAAACAGAAGATAGGTGGTGTCGTCTTCTTCCTCTCTCTGTTGAGAGAGAGCTCTTCAATTTTAATGTAGATGGCCTCTTTGACCCCTTTCAAACAAGTAGTCCTTTCTCTCCACAATGTGGACTTCACTGTCTTCAAAAGAGTGGCCTTTATCTTCCAAATGCAGATGAACTGCTAAATCTTGTCCAGATGGGTTTATTCTCCTATGTTGTGCCATGCGTTTGTGAAGTGGTTGTTTTGTTTCTCCCGTGTACAGATCTGCACATGTCTTACTGCATTGTACTGCATATATTACATCGATCAGTTTGTGTCTGGGTGTTTTATTCTGGGGGTGTACAAGCTTCTGCCTCAGTGTATTCTTGGGTTTAAGGTGTACATGTTGTGTTGGTTGAAAATCCTCTTGAGCTGTATTCCATGTATTCCTGCAATACATGGAATGGCAATATTACTTTGTTTATTGTTTTTTTCTTTGTCTATTATGGAGGAGCTGCTTTTTTTTTTTTGGATTTGATGATCCACACATCAAGGAAGCCCTCAGAACTTGTGGCTATCCCGCGAAAGAATAAATAGTACATTTATTTATATTGCCCCATATTGAATATTGCTTCCTTTCATGCTCCTCCCACAATCCTTGATACGGAGAGGAGGGAGGAACCTTTGCAGGGCAATGCTGAGGAATTTAACACCTTTTTCGCAGACAAGATCGCTCAGATCCGGGCTGACTTTGACTCCAATTGGAATGCAGTGTCGGCTGACAATGAGTCAGTCGAGACGACAGAGGCCCGTCTTAGTCTTGTTGAATGGGATGAGTTTGACCTGGCAACTCCTGATGATGTGGACAAGGCCATTGGAGCTGTGAGTTCGGCCACCTGTTTATTGGACCCATGTCCCTCCTGGTTTCGGCTAGCAGGAAGGTGACATGAAGCTGGGTCCAGGCTGTTATTAATGCTTCGTTGAGGGAGGGGTCCTTTCCAGCTCCCTTAAAGGAGGCACTTGTGCACCCCCTCCTCAAGAAGCCTTCCCTGGACCCGGCAGTTTTGAATAATTACTGGCCAGTCTCCAATCTTCCCCTTTTAGGGAAGGTTGTTGAGAAGGTGGTGGCGCTCCAACTCCAACGGTCCTTGGAGGAAGCTGATTATCTGGACCCTTGGTAGTCTGGGTTCAGGTCCGGTTACAGCACGGAAACTGCTTTGGTCGCGCTGACCGATGATCTCTGGCGGGCCCGGGATGGTGGTTATTCCACTATCCTGGTGCTTCTTGACCTCTCAGCGGCTTTCGATACCATCGACCATGGTATTCTTCTGCGCCGGTTGGAGGGGTGTGGAGTGTGGGGCACCGTTTTATGGTGGTTCACCTCCTACCTCTCTGGCCGGTCGCAGTCGGTGTTTGCAGGAGGTCAGAGATCGGCTCCGAGGCCTCTTCCGTGTGGAGTGCCTCAGGGGTCTGTTCTCTCACCTCTGCTTTTTAACATCTACATGAAGCCATTGGGTGAGATCATCCGTCGACACGGGGTGAGTTGTCATCAGTATGCTGATGATACTCAGCTTTATATCTCTACCCCGCGTCATTACAGTGAAGCAGTGGAAGTGATGAACCGGTGCCTGGAGGCTGTTGAGGTCTGGATGGGTGCCAACAGGCTCAGACTCAATCCTGACAAGACGGAGTGGCTATGGGTTTTTCCTCCCAAGGACGATTCTAACTATCCGTCCATCACCCTGGGGGGAGAAGTTTTGTCCCCCTCGGAGAGGGTTCACAACTTGGGTGTTCTCCTCGATCCACAGCTAAGCTTAGAACATCATGTTTCGGCTGTGGCGAGGGGAGCATTCACCCAGGTTCGCCTGGTGCGCCAGTTGCGACCCTATTTGGATCGGGAGTCACTCCTAACAGTCACTCATGCTTTTGTCACTTCGAGATTCGACTACTGCAATGCTCTCTACATTGGGCAACCCTTGAAGAATGTCCAGAGACTGCAGGTTGTCCAGAATGCAGCCGCGCGAGCTGTCTTGGGTCTTCCAAGACATGCTCATATCACTCCAGCCCTTTATGAGCTGCACTGGCTGCCAATTGGTCTCCGAACACAATTCAAAGTGTTGGTTATGACCTATAAAGCCCTTTATGGCAATGGACCAGGTTACTTGTGGGACCGTCTTCAGCCTCATGCATCCTAGTGACCGGTTAGGGCGCATAGGGCTGGCCTTCTATGGGTCCCGTCCATCAGACAGTGTCATCTGACGGGTCCTAGGACAAGGGCCTTCTCCGTTGCTGCCCCAGCCCTCTGGAACCAGCTCCCCTCAGAGGTTCGTACTGCCTCCTCCCTCCTAGCTTTCCGAAAGCTTTTGAAGACTTATTTGTGCCGACAGGCTTGGGGGGTATGAACTGTGTTCTACCCCCGGGCCGAGGAATGTGCTTCCATCCTTGATTGTGCGTTTGAATGCTGTATGTATGGATCTTTGGTTTGGCTGTTGTCATTGTTATTAAAAAAAATTATGTGTACCTATATTGTTGTTGTGAGCCGCCCCGAGTCTCGGGAGAGGGACGGCATACAAATTTGATAAATAAATAAATCTCTATTATTGCCATGCCAATGAGGGCTGACATGGCTGATGTCCAGCACTTTCAAAAGGAGCCAAGTTATTTAATCTTGATTTAGATAATTATTTCAAAGCTGAATTTATAGTTTGAAGCAGAGAGCCCATAGATATCATTAAAATTCAGTCTTCAGAAATATTGACTAGCATAGTGAGAAAAACTGAGATCAGAGATTCAGCAAAATATGGACAGCCATAGCTTTCCCACATTACTATATTCTTTTTGCTATTGCTAAAATCATATAAGCATATTCAGAAATTGGGTAGAATTTCCTAGCTGATCTACCAGTCACAGTTCCTGACTTCTAATTTCTGTCATTTCCTTTATCACATTGGCATACATTTATACATATATCAATACTGATGAGAAGAAGGGCAGAAAAGTGTTGTTAGACATTTATTGCAACAAGCCTAAATTTATTCACATATTAAAAAATGTAAAGGCCAACTCAATCATATTAAACCCTAAAATACTATATAAAGCCTCCAGATGGTATACTTGTTTAATATATGCAAACTTGTGTTCCTAATACTGTCACTCTTATATTCCATCATCCCCATACCCTAAATTTACCTATTATGGCTCTTCCTGAAAGAGGACCTTCAGCAACTTGTTAAACCTGTTGGCATCATTGAAATTTTGTGTGGGTTTAAAAGCCCATCAAAACAGATCTTATTATAACTAGAGATTAAAAACCTGTTAATTTAGTTCTGCCCAATGTAGTGGAGCAATAGCTATAAACATGCATTCTTAAAATGCGGTGAATGGCTTCTTTTATTTGAAGCTTAGATGGGTAAAATAATTTTACATGGGAAATTGCCTATACTTTCTTGATGCATTTACATACTAGATTTTTACGGAAATAGTCAAAAGTACGTAACCTTATCATTTCATGTTGAATGGAAACTCATACTCCAGCTCATTATTGCAATTATTCTTGTTAAGATAATTATCCTTCCTTGCCCTTCTCAATCCTTTTAATGAACTCTATCTTCCTAAAATTTAGGATCTCTGCAGTGGCCATTTGTTGCTCTGGTGGAAAACTGTTACAGAGGACCACTATAGCTACATAGAAAGACTTCTTCTTCCCAGATCTCCTGAAGAGGAGTAATGCTCAGCACTCGACAGAGAGAGCCCATTTGAAATAGACAGTTTTAAGTACACAGTTGCCAAGCCATATAGCGCTTTATAGTTCAAAGCTGGAACTTTAAATTTTCCTGTTGGCAACCAGAACACCATGGTATCAGTATTATATGAATCTAGCATCTCTTGACTGCCAACAAGGAGGCTTCTGAACTTTAAATTTAAAACTAGTTCATCTAGAAGAAAACGTAAAACAAAATATGTCTTCTGCCCACTTTGTAAAGAAATCTTATTCCTGCCCAATAAAAGAACCCTTGGCTTCAAAATAAACATAAGCCACTCAGAGACGTTAGATATGAGATCGGCAGCAAATAAATTTCACAACAATTAAATAAATAAATAATAAACATAAAATTAAGTTTCTGTCTTCTTTTATGTGTCATCCCTCCAGGCATTAAGCAGTACATTGTTCACTTCCTCTTGTTCAAGCTGAACACTCTCTTTTCCTCATAGGATTTCCCTTCCCTTGACCATTTCGGTTACTCTTCCTTGGACCAATTGAAATTGTTTATTTCCTTCTTATAGAATGACATCCAAAGCTGGGTATGTCAGATATTAAACTAGTATAAAATAAAAATGAAACTACTATTTCTACTGACTTAGAAACTACAGTTCTCTTAATACACATTAATCTTCTTTGCAGCTTCATCACACTGCTGATTCATATTCAACTTGTGACTGAACACCTTTCTAAGATCCTATTCATATATCTGCTCCTGTGCTATATCAGTTCTTGGGCATGATTTCCTTTATGTCTAAGTGCATTGATCTCTGATGTATTTCATTTTACTTGATTAAGTCCAGTTTTCTATTTTAGAAACAATTAATTTTGTTGTTTCCTGTATACTTACTTTTAATCTTCTTTCTGTTTTAAGAAAGATCCATGTCAGATTTGTGCTATGTCCAAATGTATGGTAGTTCCTTGCCTTCATCTATATTACTAATAAAAGTATTAAAAATTACATCCTTTTGTACTTGTAGCAACTTACTGAAAATTTCCTTTCAATTTAATGAAGAACCATTAATGAGCATTCTTGGAGTATAGTTTCCAACAAATGAAGGCGAATATACATTTCCCAGGTTAATGTTACAGGATCCAATCTGGGTCGGTCACCGAGACCAGAGGTTTTGTAGCCCAAGCTTTTAGACTCGTGCTGGAATCCATCTTCAGGGAACTTCTTTCTAGCCTACAGTACTTTCCAAACCTACTGTGAACCTTTGTCACAATATATCACTAATTCTAATACTACTAAGCAAATCTACAGAAGTTACATTATGATTGGCTTGAAAAATATACTTGGCATTCATATTTTTGAATTCTTACAAATACAGACAGGCAATAATTTTCTCCTACAGTAGTCACAATGGAGTTTTGAATTGTAGTCAAAAGTGGTTGCAATTATAAATCATGGCACAACATGACAGGACTCAGTTTTATGACCCTGTTTACAATGGTCATAAAGCAAGTTACTACAATCAAAAAGTGAATCGTGGTGATTAAAAGAATCCATTATTCCAAATGAGTGTTTTGTGCTGGAAATTAGCAAAAAGAAAACCCAAACATGTGATCCCAGCACCCTGCAGTCAGTTGCAAATGAGAGTTGATTGTCATGCACCTGAAATGTAATCATATCACCACAGAAAATGTGTGGTAAGGCTGTCATAACTCTGAGGAGAGGTCATATATTCATTGAATAGTACCTCAGACTATCTTCTTTTATCGGTGATGGCCTGTAGGGCCTTTTTCTTTTAGAATGTATACATAACAAAATGTTAAACAATTACGATAACTAATTTCCTCTCTTCCTCTCCTCCCTCCCTTCTTTCTCAAGAAAATGAAGGCAGACCCTACAGTTTAGTGTCTATTTTACAACTGTGAGTCTGTTGTTGGTAAAGCATTTAATCTGTATTATGTGAGATGGCAGCAGGGGTAAGGAATGGGAAATAAATCTCCCATTAGTTCCTCCCACAGAGGTTCTTGGTTCCTCTGGGATGCAAAATGCTATGGCTGGAAAGCAAGATGCCAGTGTGGCTATGGTCTGTAGTAACTGATCGGAATTTCCATCTAAAATTGATAATAAAGAAACTTAATATTAAGTTTATGCTGCTGTGGTGTGATTGGTTGGATTTCAAAAAATATTATTAAAATATTATCACTACTGCTATGCAATGATTTTTCTTCCTGAACTAGCTGTACTGAATTCTGTATAACAATACCTTAGTTTTTGGCATTGGACACTTTAATATCCATACTGAGGATACCCATCAAGAGCAGCTCTGGAAATTATATAAATTGGGGATCTGTCCAAATTGACATCTTATCTCACATATGCAATAAGACACACATTAAATTTGGAACTGAAAAGATTTAAATGTAGAAAAATCCCCTGTATCTATGTTTTCATAGTTAGATCATCTCTAGTCAGTTTAATATTAACTATTATAAACTTCTGTGGTGACTGAAGAACTGTGAAAACAGTCCAATCTAGTTGTGTGAAGTTAATTTAACCTATAAATAAGTTTTAAACATTTCACATTGTAAAGTTGAGCAGTAGCACAATTTGTACATAACATTGCAATGACCCTGTAAATCTTTGCAACAGGAGAGTCATCACTAAGAACACATAGGATTCAACTTGTGCTGAAATCAACCATTTAAGGCACATATTTCTTTAAAAGACAATGGGTGATGAACAGTGTGATAAAACCAGGCTGTCTTTTTAATCGTGTGAAATCTGTTCAGAGATATATTTGCTAAACTGCTGATAAACTGCAGTATGATCTGAGAATCATTAATGAAAAGTCAGAATTCAGGCTATATATGGTCAGTCTTCTTGTTCTACTTTTATGGATAAGTTCTAATTAATATTACTCACTGATTGCATCCTTGGGGAAATGTAGCAACCAGTTGCAAACTGAAACATTCATTCCTTAGTAATGAAAGCAAGGGGTAAAAAATCAGTGAGTTTCTGTGCATGTGTTGTGTGTGTGTGTCTGTCAGTCACTTTTAATTGGGCAATATGAGGCATTTCGGGACCAAACTCTGTCAATAGGTTATTTGTAAGTAAGATAACCCATAGAATGCCAGGACCCATTATTCCAAGGGAATGAAATTTGGGAAAGTTGTAGCTGCTTCAGAAAATTAGACAATTTTGCTGCTTTTATATAGTTAATATACTAGTTCCAATCTATTGTGTATATTAGTTCCAACCTATTCTGAGCAATGAAAATTTGAATGTGTGGGTAGGGTAGCTGATATTTGGGGAATGTGCCATTACTGATTTGTGGATATATTTAATTTCTGTAAAATATAATAATAATAGTAATAATAATAGTAATAATAATGATGATGTTGGAAGGGACCTTGGAGGTCATCTAGTCCAACCCCCTGCTCAGGCAGGAAACCCTATACCATTTCGGACAAATGGCTGTCCAGTCTCTTCTTAAAAATTTCCAGTGTTGGAGCATTCACTGCTTCTGGAGGCAGGTTATTCCACTGGTTAATTGTTCTCACTGTCAGGAAGTTTCTCCTTAGTTCTAGGTTGCTTCACTCTTTGATTAATTTCTGATGCTTCTTGTCCTGCCTTCAGGTACTTTGGAGAATAGCTTGACTCCCTCTTCTTTGTGACAGCCCCTGAGATACTGGAACACTGCTATCATGTCCCCCCTCCTCTTCATTAAACTAGACAATTCCAGCAACCATTCCTTATATGCTTTAGCCTCCAGTCCCCTAATCATCTTACCAAGGTATTGTAAAGTGGTATTAACACTTCACGTGATCTTGATTCTATCCCTCTGTTAATGCAGTCTAGCACTATGTTGGCCTTTTTGGCAGCTGCAGCACATGGCTGGCTCATATTTAAGTGATTGTCCACTAGGACTCTGAGGGCCCTCTCGGTTACTACTATTGAGCAAGATACCCCCTATATCAGCGGTTCTCAACCTATGGGTCGCGACCCCATTTGGGGTCGAACGACCGTTTCGCGGGGTTCGCCGGACACCGCGCTCCGCCATTTTGTTTTTTTCATCGCGCGCGTGCCACGCATGCACGGTTTGGGCGATCGTGCGCGTGCTGCGCATTTGCGGAACGGCCCGTCGCGGTCCGCCATTTTGTTGTTTTTTTTTTTAAAATGTTTTTTTTGTTGCGTGCGCACTGCGCATGCGCGGTTCGGGCCATCGCGCGCGCGCCACGCATATGCGGATTGGCCTGTCGCGGTCCACCATTTTGTTTTTTTGTTTTTTTTCGTCGCGCGCGCACCGCGCATGCACGGATCGGCCCGTCGCGTGCGCGCGCCTGGGTCGGGGTCGCGGCGCGCATGGGCGGCGCAAGTGGGGTCTCAATCTGAAAAAGGTTGAGAACCACTGCCCTATATTATACCTGTATATTTGGTTTTTCTTGCCTAAATGTAGAACCTTGCTTTTTTCACCATTGAATTTCATTTTATTAGATAATGCCCAGTGTTTAAGTCTATCCAGATACTTCTGTATCTTAAGCCTGTCTTCTGGAGTGTTGGCTGCCACCTGCCAGCTTGGTGTTGTCTGCAAATTTGATGAGTTCCCCATCTATCCCCTCGTCCAAATCCTTGATGAAGATGTTGAAGAGCACTGGGCTTAGAACAGAGCCCTGGGGCACCCCACTACACATTTCTCTCCATGTAGGTGTGGTTCCATTGAGGACCACACACTGAGTACGACTGGTCAGCCAGCTACGGATCCATCTGGTGGTGATGCTATCTATCCCACATTTTTCTATCTTGTCAAGTAGTAGGGTGTGATCTACTTTATCAAGTGCCTTACTGAAGTCCAAGTAAATTACATCCATACTATTCGTCTGATCCACTAATTTTGTCACTTGGTCAAAGAATGCAATAAGATTTGTCTGGCATGATCTGTTTTTGACAAACCCATGTTGGCTTTTAGTAATGACTTGGTTTGCCTCTAGGTGTTCGCTAATTTGTTGTTTGATTATCTTTTCCAGAATTTTCCCAGGTATTGAGGTCAGGCTGATAGGTCTGTAATTTCCTGGGTCCATTTTTTTCCTTTTTTGAAGATGAGAACTACATCAGCTCTTTTCCAGTCCTCTGGTAGTTCCCCAGTGCACCAGGATCTTTGAAAAATATAGTTCAGTGGTTCTGAGATCATATCTGCCAGTTCCTTGAGAACCTTGGGGTATAATCCATCTAGTCCTGGTGATTTGAGCTCATCTAGGCTGGACAGGTGTTCACTTACCATTTTCTTGCCTATCTTAACTTGTGTTTCTATTCTGTTTTTTTATGGCACTATTTTTGATAGATTGATCTGTTTTTTCCCTTTGTTAAAGACAGATGCAAAAAACAAGTTAAATAGTTCTGCTTTCTCCTTGTTGCTTGTCACCTTCTTGCCACTTTCCCCCACTAATGGACCAATCATTTCCTTCACTTTTTTCTTGTTTTTTACATGTTGAAAGAAGTTTTTTTTTTTGTTATTTCTGACTTTGGTTGCAAGCCTTAGCTCATTTTGAGCCTTAGCTTTCCTCACTTCATCTTTGTAGGCTCGGGCTATTTGCTGATATTCTGACTTAGTTATGTGCCCCTCTTTCCACTTTCTATACTTGTCTTTTTTATCTTTCAATTTGTCAGAGAAAGAAGTAGAGAAGGAAGTATCATCCTCTACAACATTTTAGACAAGGGAGGGAGGGAGGCAGGAAAGATAGATTTCTAATCCTCCCTGACAGTGTCCCACAAGGAAACTGACAGAAAGTCAGAAGTCACTTCTGTGCTCATTATGTTTTTGCCCACCCATGATCATTTTGTTTCTTTTTTTAGGTAAGGAAATATCTCTGAAACATAAGCCAATGGAAACATTTTAATCACTTAAATTATGTTTTTAATGCACAAAAATAACAGTTAGATCTGAATATGAAATCATTCAGGGAAGGATACCATAAATCTGTGGCATTTTAAACATTTACTGAACTAAAACTGCCAGCATTCTGATGATCCATTATAAGTCCTATTGTCGAAAGCAGCTAAGAATTAAGACAAGAAGTTTTCCAGCCTTCTAATCTCTGATAAACACTATCTTTACTACAATAAAAATGATAGGTTCTTTGATATGTTATTTTCAGAAGGTAACACCATTTGAGCATAACTTCACACTTGTAATTCTACTCTCACAGTTTTAAGCTTTGACAAACCTTTCGAGTAATAACAGAATCAAACCTAATATGATGCTTATTTCACAGTTGTGCCTGCTTTTATACAGAAGATTTGACTGTTCAACAGAGCAGATCCAGGTATTGTACTGTTTCCCAATTAACAGACTCACCTTCAGAGATGTTCAGAGTATAATTTCTCAGCAAAGGAATGAACATTTCCTGAGTCATGGCAGTTCCTTTAATGAAGATTGCCATTTCCTAGTTCTATTCTTAGTTATCCTTAGGGGATAACTTTCTTCCAGCCTTTCCCTCTATTTTTTTTTTTTACAGTATGTCAATGGGGATTAAGATGAAGATGATGACAGAGTTTTGAAGAAGCCACACTTTAATCGGGTTTCTTTAGCGGTTGGTCTCTGTCTTAGAAAAGGAGATAGAACAGTTACTCTTTTTCTCATTAAAACTGTGTAGACCAAAACAAATTATTTTAGTCTCCAAAGCCCAAGAACTCTGGATCCTTCTGGATTTTTAATTTAGTTATTTATGTAAAATGTTTCCATACCACTTCCTGTTGGAAAAAAAAGTCTTGCAGTGTTTTAGTATAAAAGCAATTTCTTAGAATAGTGAATAAACATATACATGAAATCATTTTACTTATTATAATTTACATCTGCATCCATCACAATCAATTTGACTTTTGGTAACATATGCAATAGAAATCAAAATGTAAAAACATTCACAGTAAGTTTATAAAAAAGCTTTGTGACAATAAAATAAGAAAAAAAGAAATGAAGAAACAAAATAAAGTAGAACAAAAAATTGTGCAAACAATTTAAAATGCCTTCTGGAACAATTCCATCTGCAATATTTTTCTGATTGCATTCAGGCATTATGCCACCCTGATCTCCATAGGAAGACTGTTCCAAAGGACTAGCACTGCCACAGAGAAGTAGAACTTCCTTGCTTCAGCTTCCTTTACTAGGGCAATCAAGTAGTTTTTCTTTGGGAAGGTTGCACAACTGGCGTTCCAAGAGAGAATATCCATGGGTTCCCTGGGAGATCATGATTTTGTTATAAACAAAACAACAAACAACCTCCAACAGTCTTATAAAGGATGTACAATACAAATAATTTTCCTATATTGGATTTACAAAAGAGGCTTGTTAACATTTGAAGAATCTCATGAGAAGGCACAAATAAAAAAATGAAAAGAAATCAAGTTCCACAACATTATTTGAATGAAATAAAGATTAAGAGTGTTAGAAGTACAGTAAAAGGAAAGAATATAAAGCTAGTTTATTTGATCAATGTTAACATATATATGTTGTTATCTCTGATGAACCTCAACTTCAAATCTAACTCCAGGATTAAAATGATAATACTTTATGGATTTGTTTATAGATCAGAGATGGGATATGGGAAGAAAGCTCATTTATTGTATTTTAAGAGTAGTTCATAAGAAGTGGCTTTCCATCTTCATCACAAATTTAAAAATAAACTTCTTTATGTATTCCTTTTTTCTTTACTATATCCCTACTTTTTTCTTATTTTTCTTTGCCTTTTTGCTTTTTTATTTTCTGCATCTTCTGCTCTTTGTGTTTATTCTTCTTTTTTTCAATTTGTATTAGTTTTTACTGTTTTAATTATAATCTTTAATAAAATTAGTGCCAAAAAATTTAAAAGACTATCCTAGCAATTGAAACTGAATATTGAATAATATTCTGTTTTTTTTTTCTATAAAACTAATACAGGTAGTCCTCGACTTATGACCACAACTGAGCCCAAAATTTCTATTGCTAAGCATGATACGTGTTAAGTGAATTTTGCCCCATTTTACAACCCTTCTTGCCACAGTTGTTAAGTGAATCTCTGCTATTGTTAAGATATTAACATAGTTATTAAGTGAATCTGTATTTCCCATTGACTTGTCAGAAACTCACAAAAGGTGATCACATGATCCCAGGACATGTAACTATCACTAATATGAACCAGTTGCCAAGTGCCCAAATTTTGATCATATGAGCATGGAGATGCTGCAACAGTTGTAAGTGTGAAAAATGGTCCTAAGTCATTTTTTTCAGAGCCCTTGTAACTTTGAATGGTCAGTAAGTGAATGGTTGTAAATCAAGGATTACGTAGTGTATGTATATGTACCTATATATTTCAAACATATAAAGTGTTTTAGGTCCCTTTACCATTTGACAATCCAATAAATGTTTATTTTTCTTACATTAGAGTAGGAGCATTCTTATAACAATGCTATTAGGCTGGTGGTGCTAAAGAAAAGCTCTAAATTGTCTAGCAGATAGAGCTATTATCTATAAAATTCAAAAAGGTTTATTTTCAAACTTGTCAAAGTTGTCTGCATACTCATAGCTGATTGTTTTGTAGAATTTTTTTTTACTAAAAATCCTTTTATTTGTAAATTTTAGAATCACACAGAATGTTAACTTCTAATGGCTTGGATATCAATAGGTATTTATCCAGAGAAAGCATTAATTTTAGAAATAATTATTTTTACACATATGTAAAGTGCAACACAATTAATTATACAGTTATTATACCTATTTTATATCTGAAGCTAGTTTATTCAAAATTATTCTGAGATAGTATTATGTATGACACACAAAAAAAGAATACACGTCTTTCGGTTTCTTACTGCAGAACATTATCTATTTATATTACAAGTAGAATAGCGAGTTTAAAAATTGTGCCTCTGTCTCACTTCTTCATTAACAAGTTCTAATTTAAGAAGAAAGTGATTGGATGATATAAAAATATATAGCCTTAATTAAAACAGCTCTTTGCACAGTGATTCCACAAAAAACTAGAATGCTTGTTTTTCAATTGCTTTCCTGACCTCAAAGTTCTTGCACCAGACCATTTTACTCTACTCTACTTCTTCTATTCTACCCTACTGTACTCAATCCTACCCTATCCTATCCTTTCATTTATTTTATTATTTCTATTTTATATTGTTTTATCTTATCTAATCATTTTTTCTCCTTTTTAAAAAAGTCTTAATTGTTTACATCATGTATGACTGATACACTGTTCAGATTGTATTTGACCAATCCAGTACTTTAAAGTTAAACAATGCTTTTAACTTCCTGGTCTTGATCGTAATTAATTAAGCAGATCTTTATTTAGATCCTATAATTGTGTGATCTTCTCATTTTTGGACCACAGAGACTTTTCAAAAAATAAATAGTAAGGAATAGATCCATTCCTTAAAATCAGGGTGAGAGTTTCTTTTAAATTATGTAAAATTACCTCTCTGTGTGACTTCAAAAATGGAATAAGAAGAGGAGGGGAAGAGCAAAAGATAACAATGTCAACTGTGGATTATTATGAGGATAGATCTGGCTATAGAAGGAATTCTACAATAGTATTGCTGGGCAGATGTACAAAGTAATAAAATTATAACAGAAACAATCTAGCAATACAAGGCACAAGGCAAAAGGTAGGAATTTGGCACAATGCAAAGTTTTAGGTCCAATTCTAACTTTATCTGAGGAGATTCCATACTTTTACGATAATAACAGAAATGTAAAAATTGAAGATTTATATATAGGAATGGAAAAAGCAAAAGTGGAAGGCACAAGCATGGGGAAAGTGAAGAAAAGGGACTAGAATAAACAAGGAGAAAGAGCAGAAAGAGTAAGTGCAAAAGTAAAATAGAACTTGGAAAACTGGAATCCTGAATGTTTTGCTCAGAAACTGGAGCACTACATTCAAGTTCAAGTTCAATCCCTTCTGGTTTTGACGTCATGGCAGAATGGACGCAGGAAGGTGGGGCTCTGTCTTTTGCGTTTGATTTCGTCCCTCTGGGGACTCTGGAAAGGGTTGAAAGTTGCCCCATAGAGGTGACAAGCAACGAGGGGACCCTTGTTTGATCACAGGAGGGCGGCGGCCCTTCCGTTTGATCCGAGGAAGCCCTCTAAACCGGCAGGGGAAAGACTGGCTACATTCATGTAGCCAGTCAGAAACTGCTAACAATGGAAGACAATAAGCACTAACAAGCAACTTTACAGCAACTTAGATGAAACCGGGTGAGACTCTATCCTCTCTTTAAGACTTTAAGACCTATTCCTGGAGAAAAAACTACCCAAAGCATTCTCCCCAATGAGGAGGGAAGGGGAATTTCTTCCCAATTCCCTCAGGAAAAGAAAAGCAATGAATTAATTACTTGGGAGAAACAGAGAAAATTACAAGATTAATTTGGAATTAATATACATTTATGGCTTTAAATTTGAGGACTAAAAGTGCTTTTGAGACTTTTTAAAAAGAGATTTGAAAAGCTTACATTATAAATTGAGATTTAAAAAGTTAGAAAATGGTGCTAATGACATCTAGTGGTGAATTACAGCATTACAATTTGTTATGTCTAAAGGAAACTTTGCTTGAAGCCCAGATTTAGGTAAGATTCTTGCAGACTTCGGAAGCTTTTAGGCTGCTTATCGATGTGACAGAGATGATGAACTATTTTGAAACTAGCTTGCCTGAACAACGAATATAAATATTATCTGACTTTCAGAGCTGTGTTGTGGAACTATTTCCCTCCAGGAGAAATACACTTCATTGCTTGAGATGATGGAATATTTTGGATTACAAATCCTTGATTGATGAACAATTTTTATTATAAAGATCACCTCAAAAAATGAAATGGATGTCCCATACTCAACTTGAAATAGTAAAAAACTACCTATTCCCAAAGACTTCAATTTGACATACTACCAAAAAATATGGATGAAAATCAGAAATAAATTCTCTCCATGCTAAAATAAATACAAAAGACTCTTGCAAGTTCACTTCAGTCCCTTCCACACAAAATTTCATTTGTGAAACATTCCACAAATATTTCATTATTTTTAATGTATGTTTTAATCAGGATGTACTTACATATGCATTAAGTTGAATCTTGAGTAGATCTGTTTGCAGAAATTCTAATTTATCAGCAAAATACAGGAATGATGACTGAAGCCCTCAGAGATTGACTGATACATATGAAAGTCAGTAGGGCATAGCAGTGCAAAATTAAGGAAGCATTTAGACCTATTCAGGCATTCTGAGCCCAGTGAGTTCATGATGACTTCTACATCCCTCAAATGACACTGCAAGCACTTAAGTGATAACCATGAATGTTTGCAGAAAGAAAACTTCAGGATATGACTTACATCTGGAAATCAATGTATGTAGAGTTGAAGACTTGAATGTTGCATGGTCCTTTTGAACAAGCAACTATCTGCAGAAGGAAAAGACATTTATCAGGGTTAATTGAAAATAGTCACTTGGTTTAGAACTTCAGAACAAACTATGTTTAATTACTTGTCTAGTATCAAAATATTGTAGGTGACTTTAGACCAACTGCTCTCTTGTAATTTGATGTATCTAACAGGAAAAAAATACTAAGAAGGAATACAATTGCTTTCATTTTTATTACTACCTAACCTAAATGATCAACTTATAAATACTGTAAAAAAGAAAAAATATAAATAAAAAATAAATATATTTTATATATTTATATAACAAAAATCTTATAAATACAAAATTATTACAACATATTTGTTAATTTTAAATACAATAAAAAAATTTTTTGAAACTGTTTTACAGCTGAAACAAGTTGGCTATATACACCGTTTTAAAATACACTGCATATAGCTTAAAAACAAACACCTGTACAGAATTATGCCATGGCATCTGAATTCATTATGAAGAAACATTCGAGATTTATATACGGCATGTTTCTCAACCATGACAACTTTAAGATGCCACGATATCTGGGAAACCACTTTATTCCTTATGGGATCAACCTTCCTACTTATTCCAGTGGAAAGACCATATTTTGGATTCCATCAGCTAAAGAATTTTGGCCGGTGGGGTCCAGGAGAAGAACCTTTTCTGCTGTGGCCCCTGCCTTTTGGAATATCTCCCATCAGAGGTAAGAGCCACTCCCATATTTCTGACTTTCCAAAAGAGCCTAAAAATCTGGCTCTGCCACTGGCCTGTGGTCCTGATAGAGGCTTGCTACATTGGGAGCAAGATTCTTATCCCAGGCTGCCCATCATCTTGTTTTTTAACTTTTAATCTTTTTATTCTAATTTTAAATGTTTTAGCACTTTTTAATTTATTATATTGTGAGCTGCTAGAGTTGCTATATTAGTGACATAGGTGCCATCGAAATTTTAAAGGGAGGGAGGAGAGAGGGAATGGACTTCAACTCCCAGAATTCCTCAACCAGCATTAAACAACATTAGAAACCATTTTAAGAAAACTGATATAGGTGTATTAAAACAAGGAAAGGTAATCATATGAAGTGGAGCTCCTGAAATTCTTACTACTTTTTCCTCTGTCACATGACCAAGAGGGGACTTAAGACTGGAACAATAAAAAAGCTATCCTGTTTTGCCCACACAGATATATCTGCAAACTGATGGTTTAGGAAGAATTTAAAAAGATAAACATACTTCACATAAATTAGAACATTACTTTTTTTATATAGGGTCAGAAAACAATGTGTAATGTAATGATTTAACAAATTTGCATCCTGGATTGATGGATTTATTTTAGTCCCTTAAAATATTTATTTCATTGAAATGCATTATCTTGTAATTGCAAGGTAAATACTATAGCCTACATTTGGTATTTTTTAAAATATTAACATATCCTGTTTGAAAATGTAGTGTAACAGCAATGCTATCTAGTTTCCTTTTGTTTTGATTTTTTACAATAATTTTATTGATTTATCAAAATATAAAATACATACAGAAATTTAAAAAACTAAGAAAATTAGAAAAGGGGGAAGTAAAAGAAAAAGAAAATATGTAGGAAAAGAAGAGAAGAAAAGAAAAAGGCACCAACTTCTGACTTTCTTAACACAGTAGAACATTACAGTCACAACTTTTTGCTTTTACATAACAATATGTACAAACCATTTCTATAACAATACACAAAATCAAGTTTTCATTTTCTTTTTCATTGCAAGCACAAAATCTGGAAGCAATTTCAAGATAGAAACTAGCTTAAATGTATTCTCATCTTTGGATAAAAGGATCCGTTTAACCATCTCTACTTCACATTGCTGTGGGGGATAATATATACCTCTATTGACTCATTAATCTTTATTCTAATTCATATTAAAAGAATCCTCAATACGGATTCAATTTTTTTTACCCTATCCTGTTTTGATTTTCCATTTAAGTATTTTACCTAATAGAGTAATGGATTATGTTGTAATTTTAAAAAATTGTTGATTAACCAATTAAATTTAATATTTAGTATGCTGAAAAAAGACTCTGATGTTGAGAAAGATTGAAGGCAAAAGGAGAAGAGGGATGGCATATGATGAAATGGTTAGATAGTGTAATCAGTGTAATCAATGCAATCAAACGTGAATCTGGACAAATTCCAGAATGGAGGGCAGGTTAGCCTGGAGTCATGGGGTCAGTGAAGACTCAGACATGATTTTGCAACAGAACAAATCCTGAGTGAATAAGGATTATTTATGAATATGGGAAATCAGAAAAATTGTTGCTTGTTGATGTGAATTTGTACGATATCTACACTAGCTATTATCATTTTAAAAACATATTTTGCTAGACAGTCCTAGCTGACAAAAAATAAACTAATGACTCATACCAAAGTTATGGGCATTGCAGTGTCTCTGTGGTCACATGACCAAAATTTGGGCTTCTGGCAGTTTTTCTGGCAAAAATATTAGTATTTATTGACATATTATGTTCAGAATATTATATTTAATTAATTTCTTATTCTCAGCCAACAACGGAGGGTACTATTGTAGTGTATGGAATCTTTTCGTATCGTTATGATCACACGAATGTTTGTAGCTTATCGTGTAACGGAATTAGGCAAACCGAAAGCCTGAACTGAAGCATGCGAATTCCTTTCCAAACTTTCACTAACAATAGCGGCGTGCTCGTACGGCATTTGCAAGGGTGGATAGCATTTTTGAACATTACTGGCGACGCACATGGGTAATGCTCAGCACCCTTAATTTGATCTGTGATGTTCAAGATTCAAAAGTGCAACGGGTTTATTAAGGAGAGAAATGGAGTCTGCTAGCATGGTCATTTGTCCATTCTAGTGGAATTGAGGGGCTACTATTTGGACATGATACAGTAGCACAAAGATGAGTTATGAAAAGCTGTTTCACTTCTGTTTCTACAAGCCGTTGAAGGCGTTTCGGGCGGCTGCTGGGCCGGAAAAGAACAGGAATTGGCAAGACAGCCACAAGATACGTATTTACTGTGCTGTAGTTGCTCTTCAAACTGCCTTCTTCATTTTCGATTACTGGTCAGCGACAGTAGCTAAGGACGCTTTTTTTAGGGGTGTTTGTCGCCAGGAGATGGAGCACGAACGCTAAATAGGTCCTCGCGACAGTGCATAGATACGTACATACGAAGTCCGGCGTGCGTGTCCCGGTTCCTTCCTTTAAGGTGGCTTTTCTATTTCCCCGTTTCGGCAGTCACAGAACCGCCGGACCGAGGCTAGCAGAGCTACAAAGTCCTAAGCGAGCGCGCCGCCGTCACCGTTGCGCGCGCGCACGCGCTCGCGTGTATGAGCGGCCTCCGCCTTCCCCTGCAGCTGGGCGCCTGCGTGCAAGAGAAAAGGGGGCGGTGGTTCAACTCAGCAAGCAGCGTCGCTACGAGGCGGGGGGTGGTGGCGGCCGGGAGGCGGCGGCGGCGGCCGGGAGGCAACCCTCCTTTCGCTCTCCCAAGCCCCGCTTTGCTTTGGCGGGTCGATGGATCTCTGAGCGAGGGAGGGACGCAGGCGGGGAGGAGGGAGGTGAATGCCCCCTCTTCAGTGCCTTTGCACCAACAGCAGCAGGTAAAGTCGGCTCAGCCCCAGGCGGCTCCCCTCGGTGACCCGCCCGATTCCCGCAGTATCAAATGACCTGCCTTCGTCTGCAACCCCTCCTTTGATTTCCCCGGGCTTCGTGTGGCGCCCTCCTCCTCCCTCACCTCCATTCCCGGCTGTTACTGAGGAACAGCCGTAGAAGGCGAGGAGGAAGGAAGTGATTTTTGAGGCCTGCAAGGCGCCGCTCCCTCTTCCGTCGCCTGCGCTCCAGCTTCTAGAAGCAGGTCTGTTTGCTGCTTCAGTTCGTGACAACAGGAAGGTTGGAGGGAACCTTTTTTGCTCTCTAGAGACCCCCGAAAGGCAGAGGAAAAGGTTCCTTAATGGGGGCGGGGGCGGGCGCGTTTTACCGGCCTGTTTCTAGGGGGAAGGAGAAGTTGCTTTTTCTCCTCCACCCTCACCCAAGCCTTCACTCTTTCAAATCTAGCTTGTTCTGCTTCGCTCTTTTCCGAAAGGTTTTTCAATTTCAGATTCTGTTCTTCACACCATGTGAACTCAGAAGTAACCCCAAGGAGTTCATCGGCATTTGGTTTCAAGTGAACGGGTATAAAATTGCACCTTTCAGACACATTTGCCAGACCTTTTGATTACATCAGCTTACTCATCATATGTTGTCCCTTAAAAAAAAACGAAACGAAAGAAAGGCATGTTTTAGATAAGAACCAGAGTAGCTATTTTTTTAAAAAAGTCTTAGATATGAAATTTAGTTGCTGTGGCATCTTCTAGGGAAGTTTAAGATTAAGTGCATTGTGAAGGATTATATGTTCCAAACTTGTCACATTCTGAGAGTGCCCACATAGTAGACGAATAAAAAACCCCATTCATAAATTTATCAAACAGTGGAGTTTCCCAGTAAGAACCAACTTGGCTCTTTCATTATGTGCCAGAGAAAGTGATTGATTTATTGATAAATATAGAAAAAAAATCAATAGTCCTGTGTATTAAATTAAAATGTCTGCATTGGACTTTGGCTAGCATAAAGTTAGCACAGGTTATAATGCATAGCTATATTTTAACTGAAAGGAAGATACAAAATTTAAAACCACTCCTCCAAAAGAAAAATTAATTAGAACAAACCTGCTGCCTTATTTAAAACAATTCTCATTTTAAGAGGAAAATAAGACTGAAAAAGATAGCACTTCTTGTCAAACACAATACTCTAAATTTTCACATTGTAGAATTGGAGACATGAAATTCAGTGGTATTTTTCAACACGAGGTGAAGAGAGATGGGAGTTTCTGTATCCATAGCAAATCTATAGAGGAAATGTCAAAAACAAATGGTATATACAATGAAAAAAGATTTAGAAATGCCATTGCATCCAGGTTCTTGGACATGTCTAAACTAACTTTAACTATAATTATTACAAAGCAGTATTTTATTTCTTTCAATGATAAGTGTGTATAAAATTGTCACATATTTAATTAGAAAAAAGCAAGACATGATTAGAAATACTGCATGAATAATATAAATATGCACATATGAGTGTATATTTATATCTTATGTAAAATAAGAGGAAATGATAAAAGCTAGAATTTTATTATCAAATATATATGCTATACTTCAAATTTTATTTCATGAACTAAGACTTCTTAGCAATATTTATACATGGTTCTGTAACATTGTTCTCAATAAGGTATGGTACTTTATGATTTGGCCCTTGTTCCATTTTGGAACACTATTTTTTTTAGAACCTCTTTGGTTAAAACAGGGGTCTTCAAATTTGGCCTTTTTATGACTTGTGGACTTCAACTCCCAGAATTCCTCAGCCAGCATGCCTGGCTGAGGAATTCTGGGAGTTGAAGTCCATAAGTCATAAAAGGACCAAGTTTGAAGACCCCTGGGTTAAAACATCAGGTTAGAAACTGGGAGACTGAGTTTTAGTCCAGCCTTAGGCATAAAGCTAGATGATCCTAGGACAGTGATGGTGAACCTTTTAGAGACCGAGTGCCCAAACTGCAATCCAAAACCCACTTATGCATCATCAGGTGCCAGGTGGGTGTGGCCCATTGGCTGGGTGTGGCCCATTGGGTAGGCGTGGCTACGGTGGTAACTGCAGACCAGGTGGGACTAAAAAGTTCAATCAGTCAATTCCAACTTTACAAGATCTTTTTTTTTCCGCGAGAAGTTGAAATTGACTGATTGAACCTTTTTTTTTTGTACACGGTGGTGGAGGCCTAAAGCGAAAAGTTTTTATAAAACCCAGCTGAAGGCCTAGGACTGGGGCGACGGCATGTATGCCCACAGAGAGGGCTCTGAGTGCTGCCTCTGGCACCCGTGCCATAGGTTCGCCACCACTGTCCTAGGACCAAGGCAGTGGCAAATCACTTCTCTAAAATCTTGCCAATGAAACAGCCAAGCAGTCTCCCAAGAATCACACTAAAGGAAGAAAAAAAAAGTTTTTCTTGAACATGGACATAATTGATGGGTATAATATCCTTGTTGTGGTTATGGCATGGAAGATATATTTGTAGAGGTAACATATAGATAAATAACCTTAAAACTTAATCCATTTGGCATATTACTGGGAGTCTTAATCAGTTGCTACATGAAAATCAGTGGCACTTCAATGGTTAGATGGTCTAGAACAGGGGTGTCAAATTAGCGGCCCACAGGCTGAATGTGTCATGAGCAGGCCACGCTCACCCTGGTTCCGCAAAGGCAAAAAACGCCATGCTATGTCATGTGACATGACCGAGTTTGACTCCCATGGCCTAGACATTGGTATTTGAACGTAGATCTTTTTACCATTTATATTTTAATTGTGTTTTACTATTCTGGGTGAAATGTTAATATGTATTGCTAGTCCATGTATGATATGCTATACACTAAATAAATAAATCAATGATAAGCAAAAACCTTTTAGTGGGCAAAAAAAATAGAAATCCATATTTTATTTTTTATTTATTATTAAATTTATATTCTGCCTTTATTTGCATATTTTAAGCCAAAATACATACTATTTCTGCCTCCTGTTTTCCCCAGGGTGGGTGACTGGCCCAAAGGTTTTCTTCATGAAATAAACCTGTGTTAAAAAGCCTACTGGTCTTACTAGAGATACCAGATTTTTTTTCTTTTTTTAAAAAAATACTCTTGTGAAAAAAAACCCACAAATACTTAATTTGATGAATTGTTTCTGTAAAATATTGCTCCAACATATATTTACCCAACTAAGTATTGAGCACTGTTTTGCTATTAGATTTTTCAGTTAATAATCGTGTATATTTAGCAAATTTTTCATTAATGGATAGTGCTAGCAATTTTCTTACAAATATATTCCATTGAATTAGACACTAAGAATTAAACTTAGAATCGCAGGCCAGGCATAAGAAAAATACCGTACATACTGCTTTAGAGAAAATAATGTTTTAATTCCTATTTATAACAGTCTCAATTTAGTCAAATTTTCTTTATAAGATTTTTTGTTATATAAGTATTAAAAATGAAAGCGTTTGGGATAGTTTGAAATTTCATATCATATCATTGGAATTCAACATTTTTTCATAGATGCTATCCATATTGTTCTTCCTGTTATTTTTGAGATATTCTTAAGAAGCAGTAAAGTTAAACTCTGGCCTTGCTGTTACAATTACGTTCTGCCCAAGTAGACCTGGACTTAACCACCAGTTGCTTAGAAACCATGTGAAGTTATGATAGACCTTCTCCCCCACGTACTTATGACCTAGTTCCGAAGTTCTGAGGGCTGCTGCTCTATGCAGTTATGTGATCTCATTTTGGCTTTCGACACTGGCCCACATTTATTTCACATATATTTGCTGCCTCCTCCTGTCACGATATGATTTACAATGGTTTTTTTTTTGAAAAATATTTAATTTCAGTTTTTTACTAAAACGCCTTTTAATGAACAATGGGTTGACTTAGTGACCATGACATTTGCTAATGGCCACAGATTTGTTTAATGACCATGGTGATTCACTTAATGACCATTGCAAAAAAGTTCATAAAATCAGTCACCCTATGACCCACTTTACACTCATCACAAGTTATGGCTGTAAGTTGAGCACTATCTATACTTATTTAAATTATTTCACAAGCATTAGTTTTCTTTATGCATTTTTTAGATTTTTTTATTCTATTTTTATTGCTTTGTAAGTAACTCAATGCAACAAGCATATGTAATATTCTTCCTGCTATTTTCTCCACAATAAAAACCCTATGGGTTGAGTTGAGCTGTGAAAGTCACCCATCCAGCTTTCATGCCTGTGGTGACACTAGAATTCACAGTCTCCTGCTTTCTAGGCCAAGACTTTAACCTCTACACCAAACAGGTTGTACCTGTCATAATGTGAACATTAGCTAGAGTGAAGCAATTACAGTGAAGCTCCCTTTTCTTTTTTTAATGCTGTAGACAGATACTGCAAAGGATCTTATAGAAAACTGGTTTTTTCTAACTTCCATGATTAGAAAAGATTCTACTGTGTCCAGTCCCACATTCTTGGATTTTTTCCAACTTTCCGATGAATCTTTGCAGGAACTTTCTGGTAGTCCCATTCAAATAGCAACCCTCAGTTTTTGAATTGGGACAAGGTGTTATTACTTTCTAAGGTTGTTTTTTTAAAAAACCATTTAAATTAACAAGATATATTAAGTGTCAATAGCTATAGTTTCTAAATAGGGAAAAGGTTGACTGGAAAAAATGGCAATGTAAGAAGCCCAAGTCAAAGAGAAGATAATACTATAAGTGATCAATTTGTAAAGCTTTTGGTCCAGTTGCTGAGATTCTCTGCTTAATGTATATAGTTCATCTGCCAACATTTTTACATAGGTTGCTCAGACAGAAGAAAAAAATAAACACAAACAAAGAAAAAAATGAGGTGCTTGTGAGATAATGGTGAAAGTTATTTTTAGTTCCCCCAAATTGGTTATGTTAGAAAATGTTCATTAATTGACTCACTAGCCAGTTAACATAATAGAACAAATATTAGTTGGCAGACTATATTTTGTTTTAGAAGAGGAAAACACAGAAGGAATCTTCAGATGGAGGCCCATAGAACTGAATCGGTCCATTATGTTTTAATTTTTTTGATTAATGAGATAATAAAATGGTGGTTCCTGCAATCAATTATAATAGAGCTGGCAGACCTTGGAGATCTTCTAGTCCAGTGTTTCTCAACCTTGACAATTTTAAGGCATGTGGACTTCAACTCCCAGAATTCCACAGCCAGCAATGCTGGCTGTGGAATTCTGGGAGTTGAAGTCCACATGCCTTAAAATTGTCAAGGTTGAGAAACACTGTTCTAGTCCAACCCTCTGCTCAAGCAGGAGATTTGGATAAACTTGAAAACATAAGATTAGGAATAAAGCCTTATGAAATATAAAGCAGGCAAAATATATTTTATCTGAAATGAATATTATATTTTAATTTTAGGCAAAGGGAAAGGATAGAAAAATGTACTACTCCCTTTCCAAAAAATGAGTGTATAAGTGCAGGATAACATATCAAAAAATCTTGTTCCAGAGTTGTATTCAGGGACAAACTTTGCATTTAAATGACAAAGCCAGCTAAAGAATTGTTCTGCAAAAATGTCTGTTTTTCTAATTTATATTTCTCTTATTTGTTGAATGAATTAAAACTTAATGTAATAGTTTTATTTTAGTCTGCACTACCTTGATGTCATCTAGATACTTTAGTTCTGGGGAATGTACTTTAAGAAAGATACAAAGTAACGAATAATTTCAAAAGAGAAAAGTAAAAATGGTCAATGCTATGGAGAAAAAGCTAAAACTTTAGCATGCAGAGACATAATTCCTCTTTGCATAATATTTGATTAGATATTTGGTGAATACTGATTCTTGATAGCCAGAAGCATTAAATATAATAAATTAAAGTTACTAGAAAGTGCATTTTCTTTGAAGATCAAGGTAAGTTTTTGATTGTAAAAATAGATCAGCAATTTAGTCAATTGTGTATAAGAAATGAAGGACTGAAGCAGAGGTTTTGTAGTCATCTTTTAAGTAGTCTTTCATTCAAAATATGCAATATTAACATAGCATCAGCATCTCCATTCAACTGATTGAATGACTTTTTCTAGATGAGAAGACAGGGAGAGGGCAGCTAGATTTCCAAATACTTAATCTTCCAAAGACTAATGAAAACTCATTTAAGCCAAGGAAGAAGAAATGAATGGACAACGTTCACTTCTGTTGCTTATATATGAATTCCTATGAAATCATAAATTCTTTATGCCCAGAAAAATGTTCAATAGCACAAATTTCAAAAGAACTTGTATCTATGTATCTATGTACTTCTATCTATGTTGACAAAGAGATAAGTTATTCTATTATTCCAAATTCCAATGTAATCATGGGCACAAAACCTGATGATATTGCTAAAATTTAGTATTAGAAATCAATGTATTTTCTGCTTCCATTTGATTTTATTTTTTGTCTTTATAAGTTATTTTTTTCTAATAGTGTTAAAAGCAAACTTTAGTACATACTTCTACATCTGATGCTAATTCTCAGGATTTCCATCTTTACTTAATTTTGCTTAGACAGTGCGCATTTTTGTAAACCTCAGTAAGCAGTATAGAAATGGCATAAAAGAATTTAATTTCCAGAAAAAAATAGATTATATTCAATAGTTAAGAATTATGATAAATGGTCAACCTATTTTTTCATAGATTTCATAATTATTATACATCACTTCTCATTTTGATCTAAAATGGATTATATGCTTGATATTTTTTGTTTTCTTTTATGTCCTTTATATGATATTTGATTAGATCTGTATGCTAGATAATGGATTAGATTTATATGCAATCCCACTGCAAGGGTTTATGTAAAATATTGTACTCACAATTTATGTTTCCAGTTATTAAAAGTTAAGTTGCAGAGGATTGTGATACTTTCATCCTGCTTGATATGAACAAATCTTATATTCAACTTTGACTAAGCTTTAATTTGAATCCAATAAAGAATTTGGATCCAAATACAATTTTATATCTGGTATATGTAGTCTTTCCATTTTGCTTTTTTGGAGTTCAAATTTGCTATCATAAAGTTATATATGGAAAATCTGCCTTGGTGTAAACATATCATTGAATAATTTTTAGAAGGCTTTCATTACTACCCTACCAATCACTCACTCTATTGCAGTATATTTTTGTTTGCTAATTCCTTTATTGTTGATACATTAAAAGACAGGAAGTATCTACTATTTCAATATTGTTAGTGTAATTCTAAGTTTATCACTGAAACAACTATATTATTTTTTATATTTTATAAAGAAATGTAATAATCCTCTAGAATCTTGTATTGCACAATTTGTAAAACAATATAAATAAGGAATGCTTAAGTTAACTTAAGTTCCAGGTAAGTAACTATCATAAATCAACATGCAGTAATACTTTCTCACTATAGATCCACATTCAGTAATACTTTCTAATAGCAAAGCAGTACAGAAGAAAAGGTGGATATCTTGATGCAAAAAGAATGTGCGTGTTGAAGCATTCCTCCTGTAAAAGGATAATCTTCTAAGCAGTTGCATGGTATAAACCATCTGACTTCCCATTTTTGCCAAACCTCTTCAGTGACCAGTTTCACAATGAGGTTTTTTTTAAATGATTAATGCACATTGTTGTTCATAGTTTACTTACATGAGTGTTTGAAGTTACAATGGCACTGAAAAATATGACTGGTCCCTTGCACTTAATGACTGTTCCCACAGTCATAGGATCCCAATTCAGATGCTTGGCAACCAGCAAGTATTTACAACAGTTGCAGTATCCTGGGGTCATGTGATCAATATTTGCAGCCTTCCCAGCCACTTCTGGCAAGCAAAGTCAATGGGAGAAACAGATTAGTTTAATGACTGCATGTTTCATTTCATAACTGCAGTGATTCATTTAACAACTATGGCAACAAAGGTCGTAAAATTGGCCCACTTAACAACTGCCTTGCTTAGCAGTGGAAATTCTGGTCCCAACTGTGGTCAAGGACTCCCTGTATTATGTGACAAGAATGGTCATATTTTGCAGAGAAGAAATAGCTAATCTATTCCAGTATAATAGAAATGGAAGGTAAGACTGCTAAATTTTAAAAGTATCTAAATTATTGTATTAGGGGTTTTTCCGTGTTATCATGTAGATTTTGTCTCTTGGTAGAAAACGAATTCACTTATTCAGTCCAAGAAATGTAAGTCTCTTTAGGAAAATTTTAAGTGATTTTAATGTTTTACAGACATGACAAGTAAAAGGAGCTGCTAAAGTTTTGTTCAGATAGTGTCATGAATACTGGCTGTGAGTAATGAAGAAAATGAATTGAACTCAAAATTCTGTGTCCCATGGATGCACAATATTTATTCTATGTCAATTGACTCTTTTGTCAATGGCTGTAGAAATTTCAGAGATTATATTATGTGTTTTATTTTCTTTCTATTTGAATCTATCTGATCTGTGTATCTGAAAGCCAATTTTTCTGTAAAGCTACATACTCTGTTCTTCAATCTCCTACTATATTGTCAGTCTATAAATATATGCTGTAAACCATTGGCCCCAAACTTTCTGACTTTGCAGACCAGCAGCTGTGTGGGGAGAGGGGATAGTTTTGTGCATACACCTGCCGCTTGTGCAAATGGAGCTTCACGTGCTCATGCACTTCATTCTGCCACTTATGTGGCCTGGTTCCCAAAAGGCTGCGGCCTGGTATTGGGTCCCAGCCTGGGAGTAGGGACCCTTGCTGTAAACAATTACGCAAAAAAAGTTCAGTTTAAATGTACAAGGCATATTCAGATTTTAAAATCTTTACTATTTAAATATAAAAAGTGTTATTAGAAATTAGATTTTAGAGATTTTAGCCTAACAAATTAAATATACTTTCAAAAATAATATGCAAACAACTGTTACAATTTTGCCTTCCAATAAAGTGGAGGAAACAGTATTCTTTTAATGATAAAAATATTTTGAGATCAAAAAGGAGCTAATATTTTTGTGCTGTAATCAGATGTAAAAAAAGCACTATTCTAATTAGCTCTAAGGGCTTTCAATGCAGTTCTGTCTAGAAATATTTCTACACAATTCTGTATACATTTAAAAATATACTTCAGAGTCAGAGATAATTTGTTGCATAATTAAAATTTTCACGTGAAACTAGTTTCACATATGAAACTAACACACACACACAAATATATATATATATATGTTGGTCTTTGGTTCTTCGGGTTTTCTCCCGCGTAGAATTTGAAGTGTCTTGCCAAGACACTTCAAATTCTACGAGGGAGAAAACCCGAAGAACCAAAGACCTACATACAAACACCCGCGAAAACCTCAGAAAACATATATATATATATATATATATATATATATATATATATATATATATATATATATATATATATATATATATATATATATATATATATATATATATATATATATATATATATATATATATATATATATATATATGTCAAGTGTTTATTTTTTAGATTGCACCCTGTAAACCCAAATATGGGAAGAAGGAATCATTCTTTCCTTTTGCTTGTTTCAGCTCAACCCAGAGCCATCTTGCAAGCACAAATATATATATGTTGTTTAAAATTGTTGACAAAGAAATAAGGGATTTCTGATATAGCTATTTCGAGTTTCTTAACTTGTGGCGGGTGTTTGTATGTAGGTCTTTGGTTCTTCGGGTTTTCTCCCACGTAGAATTTGAAGTGTCTTGGTGACGTTTCGACGAAGTCTCATTCGCCATCTTCAGGCAGGTGCTTTTGGTTTCTGCTTCTAGGAGCAATGTGTGGTCGTAGTTGATATATATTGAGAAAAGTAGTCGGACACCGGGGTAAATAAAAACAACTGTTTAATAAACTAACAACTGTTTGATAAACTTAGCTTTCGTTGGCTAACTGCCAACATCATCAGAATGGAATGCCGGAGCTTTGAAAGCCTGCTCATAACCCACAACAACATAACAACCGCAACGGGTGCAGCCTACGCAAGACCAGAACCGCTGTCTCATGCAACAGCAAAGAAATATGACCGGCAAAGGGGAGAAATCCCCAGCACGATTCGTACAGGAGTCAATGATGGGAGGTGGGGTGCCACACTCACAACGGGGTGGCCACAAGACAGGAGGCACTGGGGGATCATCCTATAGCAAAGTGTACCCAGATACATCCAAAGTGGGCAAAGAGAGCGACAATAAGAGAGGCGGTGATCCCTGAACTTACAAATATTCAGACGGATGCAAGACTATTAGAAGTAATACGGTCAACTGGGGCGGGTAGACCGGTGATGCATTCTATGATCAGAGCACACAAACTGCCAGTCTTATGAGCAGACTTTCAAACCTCCAGCATTCCACTCTGACGATGTTGGCAGTTAGCCGACGAAAGCTAAGTTTATCAAACAGTTGTTAGTTTATTAAACAGTTGTTTTTATTTATCCAGGTGTTTGACTACTTTTCTCAACATGAATATACATGGGATTTGCATTTTTAGTATAATTAGAGACAATATATATGTGTGTGTGTGTGTGTGTGTATAATATATGTGAAAAAAATTTCCTGAGGAAAATAAAATTTAGATGTAAATCAGAGAATCATTATTGTGACATTACATTTTATGAGATTAGATGGTCGCTCCGGTACCAAAAGATGGCCATTCTTTTGATCTGTTTCAACCAAATAAAAAGATACTTTGTTGTACACATTTCATATTTTAGCAAGTTATCATTCATCTTTCTATTGCATCCTCATCTTTCATTTTGTCATGTGCTGTCTACAATGTAAGAATACATCCTCCAGTTTTACTTGGTTTTGTTTTTTCTCATTCTACTTTGTCACTGAAGAAATTATTAATTTATCTGACAGAGGTCAGACAGAATATCTTTGGGTTGCACATAAGTTTTCCCTATTTGTCAAACAATATACTTGTTACTATTATGGAGTCCTATGCAAAATGGATAATAAAGTGCTAGTACATTTAAGTAGAGTAATGCATTATCTTCAGGATGCTTGCTGAGTAAGCACTTATTTCATGAAGTCAAATCTGAAATTGTGTGTTTCAGACTGCTTGATATTCATTCCACAAAAGCAAATTGGTATGTTTTCAGTCTTAGAGGTGTGAATGATATGTCTGCTGACTTCAGCAGTGGACAGTTGCCTTTTAAATAGGATGTTGAATTAACAAATCATGGTCATTTCAATCAATATAAATTTATGGGGAGGATGGAATATACATATTTTGTGTGTGTGTGTGTTGGGGTGTGTTTGTATAACTAGAATATATATCCTTCACTTTTCCCGTAAATTAATGATTGAAATGCTTAATGCATAACATATGCATAATATGCATTACTTACATACATCTCCACAATTACTATGTTTGGGCACTGTTAGAAAATCCTACAATCATACATTTCTTGTAAGTTCATATAAAGTCTACTTACATTTTGGAAACACATTTATATGTTAATTGTTTTGGTTTGGTTTCATTTTAGGCAGTTTTCCTTAATCCACTGGCTATCAGATACATTCAACTTTAACTTCTCATCAATGACATTTGAAATCCAACATTTCTAGTGGTGGTTAGCTCAGAAAGCTGTTCTCAGAGCTGTGTAATATGCTGGAATGATGCCTTAGAACAGGCATGACCAATTGCTCCCCATGCGTTTCATTCTGTAACTTTCAGAAGCTTCAGCAAGTTTGACCATTTCTTAGACATTTTGATAATTATAACTCAAAAACATCATGATTTTCATTCTCACATCTTCCAAGTGGAAACCAAGTGGGTGTTGTAAGTTCTTGTTACATTTTAGCAATGTTCAAGGAATAGGTATATTAAATTGGAAAATTAAAGATTAATTCATTACTTAAAAGAATACCATGAGTTTAAATGTTTTAGGGACCAATGGGAAAAGAATATTTTATGTATGTGTACATGTATATACATATACATACATACATATTCATACACAAAGAAATAAACAAACAAACTCTGGGCAGCTCTCAGTTAAAAATTAAAATAACAAACCATATCCGAAGTATTAAAACCAACTGCATTAAAACAAAACACTGGTGCTAAGTCAAACTTCCAGTGTGCTGTTGCCTCATTTTATCCTACTGCTTGGAGGAAAAGCCAGATCTCTAAAGCTCTACAGAAGATTAGGAAGGTAGAGACATGTTGAATTTCAGGGGGATGGGTATTCCACAGGGTTGGGGCTATCTTGAAAAAAGCACACTTCCTACTTGCAATAAGATGGGAATGTTTAAAAGAAAGCACTTGGAGTGTGCCCATCCTATGTAACTTGGTAAGATATCCTTAGGGAGATGTCCTTGGATAAAAGCAGTCCTGCACATAACCTACTCCTGTGACTTACAGGTTTTTTTTATATATAATTTTTTTATTTTTCTCTTTACAAAAAACAAAATACAAAGTACATTTTTCTTTTTTCTTAACAATACTATGTCCTATATCTCTTACATTTATTTACAGTTATTTACATTACTTCTCATACTTTTTTATTCCTCAATTCTAACCAATTGTAATAAATGTCCCATTTCTCCAGCATGGGTGGATTCCGAATCCACCAATGGGTTGTGACAGCCTGTCACCCAATCACAGACTAGGTCCGAAATTTAGCTCCGCCTCCTGGCTTCCTCCCCAGTTTTTTCCTAGTCTGAAGCCCAAGAACAGCTCTTCCCGGTAGCTCCAGGAAGAAAAGAGTTTTTTAGGTTTAAAGGACTGGTAAACTTTAAGTTTTTTAGTTAGCTCTAGTAGTAATTTTTCTTTAGCTATTGGAAATACGAAATTTAGAATTTTTTAGTCTGAGAGTTACCTGAATTTTCGACGGGTTTCTTTTGGATCTCCATCCTCGCTCGGGATCGTCAGGAGGCCGCCCAGGCCTGGGGTCTTGGGAGCCACGGGGGGAAATATCCCTGGACTCCCGGACTGCCTCCGGAAGACGACCAGGACCCCACAGGCGTCGAAGGAAGCAAGCCGAGGCTCGATCGTCGACGCAGAAGGGCGAAGGAGCGCCCCTACCAAACGCAAGTGGGGACCCTGGGACGGGGAGGAGGCCGCCGGGGGCGGCAAGCGAGTCAGACCGCTCCAAAACCGGAGCGGGTAGACCGGAGCCCTTTTAAACGAGGCTCCGCGTGGTCGGGAGCACTGAGCTCCGACCGAAAAATCGGCGCAGCGGCCATTTTGTTTAGGGGGAGGTCCCAGCTACTGGCGCGAATCGCCATATTGGAAAGAGGGTGGTCCCCGGCCGTCCACGCCTGGCGATTGGTGCTCTCCGCAGGGCGCGAAAATATCCTCTTGAAGAAGGGGGTCGCGCGGGAACTCCTTGTCCCTTTGTTCTCCCTTCTGGGACCTAGACCCAGGGAAGGCCTTGTTAACGGACAGCGAGTGAGCGGAGCCACTGAGTCATCACCCCAAGCCGGACGGTTGCACCGGAGGGTGAGGAAGGGAGGTTTTTTTGCCCCTTCATTCCGGAGGTGCGCTGTGTGCGAAGCCATTCCAGCACCGGCACCAGGCAGCACAGGGGGAAGCAGGAAGGCCCAGCAGAGAGGCGGAGGAGACACGAGCCGCCGTTCCTTTCCCCTCGGCTTCGTCGCGCAGGCTAGGGAAGGCCTCCCTTAAGCACTGCCGACCCCGGCCTCGCCTGCCTAGATTCTGGGACATAGTCCCTGCTTGAGCATGGCCATGGCAGAGGGCACTCCGGCCCAAGGCTCAGGGCCCCCCCGTCGCCGCCACGCCGAACGGAGGAACAGGGGGGGCAAGAAGAAGGCAAAAACAAAGCACCTAACTGAGCCATCAAAGTCAGCGGAGCGTCAGGCCATAAGGAGACACCAGGCCTTGGAAAAGGAGTTTGCCAAGGCTCAGCGCAGGGCTGTAGGAACAGAGAGAACTGACCTGGCACTCCTGGAGACTCCCAGCTCCTTTGGGCCGTCGGAAGCAGAGCAGGGGTCTAGGGAATGGATCCCCAGGGGTGGAACGGATGAGGACCTGTCCCCTATATCGGTGCCCTCTTCACCAGCACACTCTGAACCCACAACCAGCCAGGAGGAGGCTGGGCGCAGAGGTAGGAAGAGAACGAGGTCGGGTAAGTGTTTTTCTCAGCTTCACTCCCTCCTACAGGAAACCCTGAAGGAGCTCCGTTCATCCAGGAGTGAGTCCCCCTCCCCTAAGGCTCGCAAGCCACGGAGACACGCCCCCAGGGGGGGAATGAACTGTTCCATGACTCTGACGCGTCTGAGTTTTCTCCACAGGCGTCAGATGAGGAGCAAGGGGAATGGGAGGACGAGGGAGCCGTGCTGTCAGGAGCTGAGGAGACAGAACAACAGACAGCACAGGCCCCAGGTCTTTTCGACCACACATTATTCCTTCCCCTCTTGCCAAAGGTTTGTGCGGCGCTCGATATGCCAGCTAAGACAAAGGAGGTCAGGCCACCCTCCTCAGAGGAGGAGGATGCCAAAAACCCACTAATGTATTCTCCGGTGTCAGAGGTAATACAGGTGCCCTGTACCAAGGTGTTCAGGTCGTTGGTACGGGCCCAGTGGGCAAACCTGGGGGCCATACCCTCACCTAGCGGTGTGGAAAAGAAGATGTTCAATGTCTGTGATCCCCTGGCATCACTTATTGAGGTGCCACAGGTCGATGAACCACTAATTTCTCTGTTTGCTTCCTCAGCCATCCCAGGAGACATGTCAGAGGCAATGAAGGCAGAGGAGAGGAAGGCAGAGCTCTCTCTCCGCAGAGTACACCACTCATCAGCCTGGGCCATTAGGGCCGCGTCTACTGCTTCTGTTTTCTCCAGGGCATCGATCAGGTGGCTGCGGGAGCTCCAGACGAGCGTACCGCCAGAGCAGGTACGCATACGACAGACTCTGACGAAGCTACGCATGACAGCGGAATTCATGGCGGATGCCACCCTGTATGCCTCACGATATTCGGCCAGAGCCATCGCAGATACAGTAGCAGTTAGGAGACTAGCATAGCTAAAAAATTGGAAAACAGACCTGAAATCCAAGTGGCGCCTCGCCACAGCTAAGTATTCAGGATCGAAACTATTTGGGGCGATCCTGGATCCTTACGTGATTGAGGATAAGATCAAGAGAAAGGTGCTAGCGCATCCCTCGAGGAAGTCAGACAGGGGAGGACAGGAATTCCGCAGACAGGGCCCCCGGCAGAGCGGGGGCGGAGAATGGAGGCAGCCCTTTCAGGGAGGACGATCCTGGGACGGGCCCAGAAACGCAGGCACCTTTCCGTACAGACAGGAGCGCGGCCAGGATCGTCCAGCCTCTGGCAGGGGTCAACCTTCCAAACGCTCCTATAGAGGGGGGGGGAGGTCGCCCCTACAGACGCTCCAAATGACGCCCAAGACAGCCCCATAGGGGGTCGTCTGACGCTGTTCAGCGAAGCGTGGCAGACGACCACAACGGACGCCTGGGTCAGGGAGACAGTATCCCAGGGTCTAGCAATAGAATTTTACTCGACTCCACCAGACCACTTCAGAAGGTGCCCGTTATCACGCAACAGGACCAAGGCGGGCCTTCTAGATCAGGCCATAGATCACCTGAGGGACATAAGAGCCATAGAGGCAGTCCCTCCAGAACAGGAGGGCCGGGGATATTACTCCATCCTGTTCCTGGTACCGAAGTCATCGGGGGATTGGAGGGCCATCCTCGACCTCAAACGCCTCAACCGCTATGTAGTATACAGGAAATTCAAAATGCAGTCCCTCAGATCCATCCTGGCCAGCATTCGGAAAGGAGACATGCTGTCCTCCATAGACCTCACAGAGGCCTATCTACACATTCCGATAAGGCCGGATTACAGAAGGTTTCTCAGATTCTGTTACAGGGGACGACACTACCAGTACAGGGCCTTACCATTCGGCCTGTCCTCAGCACCCCGAGTCTTCACGAAGATACTGGCGGCACTGGGAGCGCACCTACACATGATTCCGGTAAGGGTCCAATGCTACTTGGACGACATCCTGATTCTGTCGGGCTCATACCAGGCAGCCCTGACAGACATTCAGATCACCATAGACACCCTCCAGACCCATGGCTTCTCAGTAAATCACAAGAAAAGCCAGCTCACCCCATCAAGGAGGCTCCTCCATCTGGGAGCCATCATAGACTCAGAGCAGGGCATGGTATATCTTTCACCGGAGCGTCAGGAGAGCTTACAGAAGCTCGCGCGACTGGTGGCTCAAAAAAGAGTGGCCACCATAGTACAGCTCTCTCAGCTCCTGGGAAAGATGATATCATGCCTGGGCATTGTTCCGTGGGCAAGGCTCCACTCCAGAGGTCTCCAATGGCTTCTACTCCCTTACCAGAGGCAGAACCAGAGCGCGTCGCTCAAGAGGGTCAGGGTCCCACCCCAGGTCATAGCATCCCTCAGATGGTGGAGGTCAGGCGCCCTAAGAAGGGGCACTCCGCTCAGGGAACCAGACAGAATCTCGGTCACGACCGACGCAAGTCTGTTCGGGTGGGGGGCCCACTCCGCGGACAAAATAGCCCAGGGGAGGTGGAACACGGAGGACCTACGGCACAGGATAAATTGGCTCGAACTGAGGGCCATACACCTGGCCCTGCGGAAATTCTCAGCCCACTTGTCAGGGAACCATGTGCTAGTCCTGACGGACAATGTAACAGCAAAAGCACACGTAAACAAGCAGGGCAGGACCAGGTCAGCGGCACTCATGAAGGAAGCCAGGGACCTGGGCCTTCGGGCAGAACAGCATCTGGCCTCGCTCAGGGCAGAACACATATCGGGGGAGGCAAACCAACAGGCAGACTCCCTCAGCAGAACAACGGTAGACCACGCAGAGTGGAGGCTGGCCCCGGAACTGTTCGAGGCAATCTCGGACAGGTTCGGCCGGCCCTGCCTGGACCTCTTCGCGTCTCCAGCAAACACTCAAACTCAACGTTTCTTTTCCAGGTTCCAGACCCGGGGAGCGGAGGGGACGGACGCGCTCAGATGCAGGTGGCCCCAGGGGCTGCTGTACGCCTTCCCCCCCTCCGCCCCTAATACAGGCAACAATTCGCAAATTGATTCTGGAAGAGGCGGAGGTGATACTAATCGCCCCATACTGGCCGAGACGTCCATGGTTCGCAGACCTGGTAGATCTATCACTCTCGCCAGTGTGGAGACTCCCTCCGAGCCAGGTATCTCTGAGCCAAGGGAAACTCCAACACCCAGACCCACAATGGCTCCAACTAGCCGCCTGGCACTTGAGCGGGAGGGTCTGAGCAGGCAGGCCTTCTCAGAGGAGGTCATCTCGGTCATACAGGATGCCCGTCGGCCCTCTACCAACAGGATATACGACGCCACCTGGAGGAATTTTAGACCCCATGTCAGTTACCATTCCGGATATCCTCCAGTACCTGTGGGAGGGCATGGACAGGGGGCTAGCGATCAACACCATCCGTAGACAGATAGCAGCCCTGCAGATGGTCCTGGTCTGTGAGGATCGGGGAACCCTGTCTCAGCACCCGGCGGTGAGTGCATTCCTAAAAGGGGCCGCCTTCAGACGGCCGCCAGCAGTTCACCGTTTCCCATCCTGGGACCTACACAGGGTACTACAGGCCCTAACTGCGGCTCCGTTCGAACCACTGGGGACCAGCTCACTCCGTTTTCTTACGCTGAAGGTGGCATTCCTTGTGGCAATCACCTCGGCGAGACGGATTTCCGAGTTGGGGGCCTTGTTGGTCCGTCCGGACCTGCTCACGTTCGCAGAGGGCAGGGTGATCCTGAGGCTTGACCCAACCTTCATTCCCAAGGTCAACACATGGTTCCACAGGGCTCAGGAACTGATCCTTCCGGATTTTTGTCCAAATCCCACACACCGTCTGGAAAGACAGTGGCACACTTTAGACGTGCGCAGGGCTCTGCGACACTACGTTGACAGAACAGCATCTTTCAGGAGATCAGAGGCGCTATTCGTCTCCTATCATCCCTCTTCCAGGGGCCTGAAGGTTTCCTCTTCGACCATTGGAAGATGGATCAGGGCATGCATAGCCAAGGCCTATGAGTCATTGGACCTGCAGGTACCAAGCAACATTACAGCTCACTCCACAAGGAGCGCGGCCACATCGGCAGCTTGGCGCACGCAGGCACCGCTGGAGGAAATTTGCAGAGCGGCCACGTGGGCCTCTCCGTCCTCCTTTGTTAGGAACTACAAGATAGACCAATTTGCTGCAGCTGAGGGTTCGTTTGGCAGGAGGAGCTTGCAGCAGATAGTGGAGTCCTAGTAAGAGATAGCCTAGACTCCCACCCAAGGGGACTCATGAGGGCTTGGGTACGTCCCATTGGTGGATTCGGAATCCACCCATGCTGGAGAAGAAGCGTTGGACTTACCTGAACGCCTTTTCTCAGCATGGGGGGATGGAGAATCCACGCCCTCCTCTAACTTGTCTAGGCAGGAATTCTCTTACAGGACGCTGAGAGGGAGCTACACGGTCCGACCTGATGAGGAGCTTCGCCTGTCAAAAACTGGGGAGGAAGCCAGGAGGCGGAGCTAAATTTCGGACCTAGTCTGTGATTGGGTGACAGGCTGTCACAACCCATTGGTGGATTCTCCATCCCCCCATGCTGAGAAAAGGCGTTCAGGTAAGTCCAACGCTTCATCTCATAAAATTCTGTAGCTTCCTTGTCTTTTATTTCTAGAGTAAGTTTGTACATCTCAGCACATTCTAGTATCTTGTAAATAATCATTACATTTGTTGGTATATTTTCCCTTTTTCAGCATTGTGCATATGCAAAGCGTGTAGCAGTTATGTGTATAATGATGTATTGAAGTTGTTTTTCCATCTTTGGATTGATTGTGCTTAATAGGAATATTTCGGGTTTAAGTTCAGTTTGTTCTTTTGTTATTTCCTGTATCCATCTCCTTATCTGCTCCCAATAAGTCTTTGCTTTGGGGCATTGCCACCACATATGATAAAATGTTCCCTCTTTATTTTTACATTTCCAAAAGTCCGAATTCATATTTTTATATATCTTAGCCAATCTCGCCGGTGCTAAATGCCATCTATAGAACATTTTATATTGGTTTTCTTTGTATGCAGTTGAAGCGTTAGTTTGTAATTTTTGTTCCATACTCTTTCCCATTCATCTAATTCTATATTTCTACCTATCTTTCGTGCCCATGCTATAATTGGACCCTTTACTATTTCTTCTTCCAGTTCAACTTCTAATAAAAGTTTATAGGTTTTTGTTAAAAAATTTCCTCCCTTGCTTGTCAATATTTTGTCCAATTGCTGTGGTATCCAACTTATTCCATACTCTTCCATATCTTTGCTATATTTTGATTATATCTGTAAATATGGCCACCAATCGATCATTATTCCCTGTTCTTTTAATTCCTCCCTTGATCTAAGATTCCCTTGATTGTCTAATAATTGTTTATATCTTATCATCTTTGTTTTATCCAGTGTGTTTGGGTGAATCATTGCTCCATTGGTGAGGTCCAATTTGGAATTTTTGTATAATATTTTTTTTAACTTTTTCCCATGTCCAAATTAATGCATCTCTTATATGGTGCCGGTAAAAATATGTGTGGGACTTCTTATTTTTTCCCCCCAAAAATGCATGCTAACCAGGCTGTAAATCATGACCTTCAATTGTTAGAACCCTTTTATTTTCTAAATTTGTCCAATCGCTAATCCAAAGCAACCCCGCTGCTTGGTAATAAGTTTCCCATTTTGGAAGCCCAAGGCCACCTCTACTTCTACTATTCTGTAACGCTTTAACATTTATTCGTGCTTACAGAGTTTTTAAAGTTGATGTAGAGCACCTTAAATTGCACACATAAAGAAAATGGAAGCCAGTGCAGCTTGCACAATAGAGCTGTTGCGTAGGCAAATCTAGAGGCGCCCATCACAATGCATGATGATGTGTTCTGAAACAGTTCAGGTTTCCAGGGAGATAATAACTTTACGCTATTTCAGATTTGTTAATTGCCTAAGGCAGTGATGGCAAACCTTTTAGAGACCCAATGCCCAAACTACAATCCAAAACCCACTTATTTATCACCGGGTAATGGGCAGGCATGGCCAAGGTGGTCATGGCAGACTGGGTGGGAGGGGTCGCCATCTTTGGGGCACGGCACGCATTCCATAGAGAGGGCTCTGAATGCCACTTCTGGCACCTGTGCCATAGGTTTGCCACCACTGGCCTAAGGTTTTTGTTCAATATCAGACATATGACAAACTTAAGGAAAGTCTGCTTAGCTTTACTCTCCTACTCTGATAGAGCATACAGTATTAGTACCCTGGGAATGGGTTCCTATTTTTTGTTTATATATTGTAAAATAGCATTTTTATTTACAATTCTATTGCTTATCAGTTACTTTTTTATAGACTGTTATCCTGAAACGTGGAATATAAAGAACTGTAAATGAAAAATATTCCTAGGTTTGTTGCAGAGTATAATTTTTCATAACAATCATGAAATTTCTCTTTAGTCTTCTTGTCCATAAAGGCTGCATATTTTTTTAAAGTAGCAACAATTAATACAGAAAACATATTTTCAGGCCTATCACTAAACATGAGATAATCACTAAACATGAGATAATCTCAAGACTGAACATGAATCCATTATATTCCAGATCAAGGAATATAATTCATAATCTCAAGACTGAACATGAATCCATTATATTCCAGATCAAGGAATATAATTCATGTCTTATTCATAATAATTAAAGTCCTATGGAGTTATAACTTTAACTAGTTTGCATTTCTGTATGTATTCAGACAAAATAACCATGAGAATATGATAGATTCATTATGTGTTGTCAAGCACTAGGAAAATCAGAAGACCCAGGCAGTTCAAATGTATGTAAAGGTTTATTGCTAGATTCAGCTATCTATAAGAATCGGAACTACTAATGGTCCAAGCAAATTGGTGGTAGATAAGAGTCAGTGGAATTCAAGGTGGGCTGGACTTAGATCTCTTGTGTGTGTAGAGGAATTCATGACTGATGATGCATTTGATCCCTCCCTCGGGCCCAGCCTGGTCATCGCCTACATATGTTCTTATAAACTATCACAGAAAACTAATGTATGGTTTCAAACATTAGAAATATGAAAGCTGGCTGAAATCATGAGGAGTTAAGGAAATAAGCTTGCCACCTAATTTGTGAATATATTCAGCATCTGTCTGTCGGAAACTGTTAATTTGGACTTATGAGATGAATATTTTCTATTATCTCTATGTAACTTTCTAATAAAAATTGTCTAGCTAGACAAATAACCAAAGGGCAAACATTAAGGAAAAGTCATCAAGAATTTGCTTTGGTGATGGAATTATCTTAGTATCACTGAAGTGCAAACTCTTACTTTATAAAATATTAATACAGGTTGTCCTTGACTTATATCTGGTCACTTAACAACCATTTGAAATTATGAGAGACTCTGAAAAAATATTTATGACCCATCCTTAAAATTACATCTGCTGCACATCTACCTTCTTAGTCACCTAATTGCATTTTTGGGTAATAGGCAATCTGTTTCCATTTACAGTTGGTTGCCATGTGATCATCATTTGCAATTTTCTCGGCCAGTTTTCCCAGAAAATCATTGGGAAAGCCAGCAGGAGAGGTTGCAAGCTGCTGCTGCCTATGGAAGTATTTTTCCTCTCCTCCAGGCACCAAGGGGGAGAACTAATGTGTGGAGCTGAAGAAAGAGATCTTTGGGATGCTACTTTTATCCAGCCCAGTGCTGGAGTTAACTTGTGCATTGGAAGGTGGGGGGGAGAATGGCAGTACTGGAAAAGAAACTTGCATTCCAAAGATCCAAGCTTCTCTTCAGCCTTTCTATTCAGAAACAACATGTATACTAGCTTTCATAGCTAGCAGACATTATGTTTTTGAATCATGGAAAGGCTCTTTCCAGCCTTGTTTGCCTTCAGAAACGGCGTAAGAGATGGAATTCTTGTGACTATTCCTGAAGACTAGGGAAAAAACTCTATCACTGTTCAGAAGAAACATTGTGTTCATTGGCTTTCTAGCTAGAAAGCCAGCACATATAATCTTTATGAAGTGTAACAAGGCTTTTCTCAGCATTTCTATTATTCTGAAAGATTTCATTTCCCAGCTTTCTGGTTGGAAAGCTAGTGAATGCAATATTTCAGAAGGCTAGTGAACAGAGGAAAGGGGAACCATTGTGCTGAGTTGAGAAAGAAAGCTTGGATCTTCAAGATCCAACTTTATTTTTCTGGCCCAGCAGAATGGTTCCCTTTTGCACATGGAAGAGAGGGGAATCAGCATGCTAGGCCAGAGAAAGGAAGCTCAGATCTTAATTTCTCTGGTCCAGTACAGGAATTTCCTTATGCACATGGAGGGGAGCTACCTTTGACAGGGAATTCTTTCACTCCCATCTGCTTGACCCATCCTCTTCCTTAGCAACTGCAACAGGGAGGGCCAGGATTGTAGTTACTGGGTGAGGTACTTCCCAAAGCAGTTTTGGAGGGCCAATATAAAAACATTCCATATGACCTGAGACCATCCTGTAAACAAGGGGCTATTGAAACTACAGTTCATGTCCTACTATACTGTACCTTCGGTAAAGAGTTACGGACTCACTTCATAACATCTCATCTGACAAAACACCCAGAAAACACCAATCTTTTTAAAGTACAATCGTTATCAGATCAGTACAATATAGTTTCTTTTAATGTAGCTAAATTTTGTTATATTGTCTGCAAAATTAGGCAGACTTTGACTGCCCATTGACAATCCACTACTAATTGTAATATATTGTCTTTTTATCATTTTTAATGCTGATTATTTGCATTAAAAGTGGATTATATCATGGTAAAGTTAGTGCCCTTCAGAGCTGGAAACAATAAGGTGAAATAAGTATCTTGCTGCTTTGAAAAGAAGAATTTGCTCAAAAAAAAAAACGTTATTAGGAAGAGTAGGGTGATCTTGTTGGGCTTACAAGTCTTTGATGCATTGTTTAAATGCACTAAGTGAATACTCTTATTCCATCATTAGAAGCATTTCCCTGGAGAAACCAAGATACTGATGTTTTTGTGAGATGATCCTAAACCATACTGATTCAAAATTTTCCTCTATAAGGAAAGAACTCAAAGCTTTGAGGGGGGGAAAGTAATTGTAACCAATGTGCTATAATGTAAGTCCATGCACCTATATCAACTTTAGCTAATCCTGCCTCCCTGTTTAGTATTACATTTGGAACACAATGAGCTACCTGAAATGTAGCTCTTAGAAACTCGGATTGCATCCTTTCCAGAGGAGTAAAAGACAAGCAAGGTCCCAGCTGAGCAAAAAAACTAGTTGTGCTTGAGCCTTAGCTATTCAGTCTCCTTAAAAATTGCAACAACTTAAGATCAAAATTCCAAGTGTAATTATCAGGGCCCACTTCAATACCTCATCCTAAGAAAGCAGAACTCGTGGAAGCAGTTTCTTCCAAAAGAACTTTTATTAGAAGCTGATAGCAGGCATAATAGGCATGATCTGAGGGTTTCCTGCTCAGATCAATAGGTTAAAAGAGTCCCAAGCAAACCCCACCCCAATAGTTCAACTGGTCGGTTTGAACCAGCCAATCCTCGGGTATTAAGTCCATTGTGGTAAAAGAGCTGATAACACCTTTTCCAGGCTCGCAGTGAGGTTGTTGGGTCTTCACACCTTCCCTTCCAAAAAACGGGAGATAAGCCAGATGGCCGGAGGCACATTCCTTTCTAACCCCAAGGTAAAATCAAGGGAGAGAGAGTTTAAAGAGTGAATATGCAGAAACAGTGGAAGGGATACATTGTAGTGATAGAAACAAGAGACAGACCGCAGCATCTTCCCCCCTCCCCTTCAGGAGTATGACGGAACCCAGAATAATGGAATAAAAGAAATAGAAAAGTGTCCCCCTTAATATATCTATTATCAAATAACCAATATTGCTAAACTGAAATCAACAGCACTTATTTAGTGGTGACTATCCCTTAATCTTCATTTTCACTCAAATTACTTCCTTTAGTTAATAATCTTTTCAGTGATTTTTTTCTCTAGTTATCATGGACAGCCAAGCATCCTGGTCGCTAGTTAAATTTCTAGTGAAAATTTACTCAAAAATGACTTCAATTTCCACTTTTATTTCCATTGTCTCATTTCTTGTGTGGCCCAAAATCTGCTCTGATTTGTTCCTTTCTCTTTATTTGGACAATAAAATTTTATTTGGTTGGTGAAAGAAAAAGATTTTTTTTTTGCTAGATATTGAAAATTACCTAAAGATGTTTGCATGGACATACCGGTAGGTTTTTTTTTTACTGTCAACTAGAACTAACTTTCTTCTTTCATTATGTGTCAGAGATAGTGATTGCTTTATTGATGAATATAGAAAAAGTGATAGGCCAATGTTTTGTTCCATTCTTCTAATTTACAACATCAATAGTAATGAATGATGGATGAGATATCCAGACATTAATAAATAATCTTAAAAGGTGTACTAAATCAAAGGAATAGACCAAGGAATGATCTTTTATAATGCTTCAAAGGGATAAGCTAATTTGAGTGTCATTAATTTTGCTATATACAACAAATAAGCAAAATTCCATTTAAAATAGAGGTATTCCCAACCAGGTAAGTATTGAATTGACATTGACACCTTTTCTTGCATTTTATGTTACTATATGAAACCTTTAAAACAAGTCTCTATTAATTTAATATGTTTGGAGGTAGGTGTCATATATTACTAAAACATCACTCTTGCAGTGCTGTATTCTCTTTTATTTAATGATAATTGAGTTTTGCTACAAAATGCTTTAATTTTTTATTTGATTCCGTTTGAAATATTGAAATGGTAATAGACATTGGAAGTGAGGATGGAAAAACTATGGGTCATCAAATATTGCTGAACTACAATGCAGCTTCTCTTACTATTTGCTATGCAGGCTGCTGACAGTAAAAGTTGTGCTTCATTAATTATTAAAGCCTGATGCCCATCTTATTCACTTATTTTTTGCCCTATAGCCCTCTTAGCTATCCTATTATTTCTCCTAGCATGTTGGAATGTGATGCTTTGTAACAAAAATGTTACATGTTTAAAATTATTTATATAACTCACAGAATATTCTTGTGCATGACTACTTAGTGGGGCTTTCTCATAGGTCAATGTGAATAGGATCACACTGCATTAAAATGTATTCTTTTTCCAAGCATAAATATTCTTTATTTTTTCTAGCTTTGTAAATGCATATTTGTATGTGTCTGTTATGTTAATTTTTAAGTTTATCTGTGCTATTTTACTTCTCAGTTCAAGTAGTTTTGTCAGATTCCCTGCCAGCAAAATAGGCAAAGATAGTGGCTTTAGGCTTTGATATTAAGAAATACATTGCTAACTTTTCTAGATAGTATTACAAAGATTCATGGAGTTAAGAGCTACATACAGGTAGTCCTTAATTTATGACAGTAATGGAGGCTACCCATTACAATTGTAAGTCATGACAGTCGTAAAGCTGGTCACCCAAGTGACTAACCCGAGTTTACAACATTTTTTTGTGGTAGTTAACTCAATCACTAACAATCATTAAGTGAACCTCTGGTTGTAAGGTAAACTCGTGAACTATGTGATGTTTTAGTTGATAACTGGATGTAAATACTGAATTTTGTTTAAAATATTATAAATTGACCATAGTAATCTGCAAACAGCTATGAATGCAAGCTAGTTGTTGAGGCCCCTAGCGCACAAAATGCAGTCATGTGGCTGGGAGCTATTGGAATTTTGGAACCTCTTGTAAATAGCTTTTGGGTGTCTTGTAACTTTGAATGGTCAGCAAATATCCAGACATAAGTTAAGGACTACCTGTATTTGAAGCATCCATATTTAATTCCTATGGAAGCTAGCATATCATGCAAAACATTTTAGGCTTTATCTACTATTTACATAAGCATTATATAGAATGCCTTTCAGTAGAGATCTTTCTATAGGAAGTATTAAAAGCTGCTGAAGTAATATACTTTTAAAATGTGTTATGAAATAACTGAGTAAATTCTAATTAACTCTTGATTAGGTTATTGCTGTTAGTGTTGTATATGTAGTTTAGGCTAATTTTTCTTCCTAAAATGGATTGGCAACTTCCGCCCTTTGTAGATGCCCAGTTCTACTATTCAAGTCCTCGTAATGTACACAAATCATGAATAAATTTAGTGGCAAGATGGCTATATGTAGAGAATACTGTCTGCCAGAATTTTTTTTTTTGTTCTCCCTGCAAAGGAGGTGCTTAATATCCAAACCAAAAAACTCTGATTATCTCTTTTCCCTTCTGTTGATGATACCATATAATCAAGCATGTTTCTTGCAGCTATCAGAGACTACAATACCACCTTAAAATACAGTCAATAACATCCAAAATATTGTTACCTCTGCCTTAAGGAATATAACAGTTCTTTGACATTGCAGTTTTAGTGGCTAATTTAAATTGTATTTATTTATGATTTACTTTTTGAAGCTATTATCCTAATTAAAATGATCCATGCATTAATGGCATGTAAATAGGGTATTCCAAATAGTGCAAGCTTTTAGAGCACTATATAGGTGCTATTTTCTGATAATTATCTTAAAACGTTCATTATAAAATGTTAAATTTTAATTTAAGAGATAAGTACAATGTACATACCACTTTAGCTTTGAAGTAATTAAGACCATAACAATAAATGGGAATAATAAATACTATAAAATATCAATTGAGTTGCAGGTTTATTTATTTCAGTGTAGATTTTGGGACCAGACCACAAAACACATTCTATTTTTATTATTGATATCCTTGTTGAGGGGGAAATATTTCCTTAAAGCTCCCTATCCTGTAACAGCTTGAAATGATAATCTTTGGACCTGATCTTTGTCACTTTTTGATTATTCTGAAAATATTTTTTAAGATGGGAATATGAATGGGAAATTTTGGAGAAACAAACTAACTTTATTTGACTTAAAGCTTCTGGATTTCTCAAATAAATACTTAAATTGTGATTTCTCCCATCCCCCCTATGGAAACTCTGCAGAAATTTGGCACAGTTGGTTTGATACGTTGTATTGTCATTTGTAGCCCTCCCAAAGATTGGGGCTCTTTACTGGTTCTCAAGCTGTCAAATGTTGTCAGCTTTTGGTCTACTGTTTTGACACTGAAATAACTACTGAGAAACTTTGATTTGAATATTCCACTATTGAAGGTTATTATTGAAAGACATAAATTGCTTTTCTTTTCAATTGAAATTGTGTTTATATTCAGTTAGACTTGCTTATGGGATAATAACTGTGTTAATCTTATAATTCTATATTTGAATTTGCTAGTGCAGATTATATAGGGCTGCTGTTTTCCTAGAAGTAGATATCTGGAAATCCTTGTCTGTTTCCAAGGAACATGAATGTCAGGCATTTACAATAATATTTAGAAGTCAGCCAAGCACTTTGTCCTCTCACATTTTGTCCTTTTCTCTGAACAAGTGCCAGTTTGCACAGATTGTATGTCAGTTTAAATACAACATAGATCAATGTGCCTGATACCTTTCCATAAAAGACTTCAAAAAACTTTAGGTAGTTAGTAGATGGGAATGTTCTTTCACATTAAATTGTTTTGTAGAATTATAAAACAGCCTTTTGAATGCTTTCAAACAAATTGTTGTCATCCACTAATGAATGAGATACCATCTGTAATAATTAAGGTTATTCCAATTGTTTCTCTCTACAGCAAAACTTCTGAAGGTTTGGAAAAGATTGTAAAACAACGGCCAAGAAGGACTATAGCAATATTGTAAGTACTGCACTGAAAAGAAAATGTAAATTAAGCATTTTGCAAACAAACTGCCTATATATATTTGATGAAAAATTACTTTGTGGAAATGAATTACATGGAGTGTAAAAGCATACTTTATAACTGTAGTGTTGTTAAGTTAGCAGGATTGCTTCATTCTTGTAAAATATGAAGTGTATTCTTGTAACATAATTAGAAATTCACCAATATCACAGAAAAATATCTTTTTATCTAACCAAGATTGATCTATTTTATATACATTTGTTTATTTAAAACTATCAGAATTTTAGAAAATCATTATAGTTTTGTTGAGTTGTCATTTATTTTAGTGAGTTATTGTTTAGGTTATTTTGCAGAATTATTTATTTGCTGATTTATTTATGTATTTCATTATTTATTTATTTGATTATTTAGTAAATTATTTATCTGATGAATTATTAATACATCTTCATGACAGGCTTTAAATTATTTATAACTTAATTTTGATTTTATTGCTTTTCAACGCAGCATTGTTACTGATTACATTTTTTCCCTCCTCTTACTTGGTTCTTGAAAATTAAAGTGTTAGCTTTGAGGCAACTTTATATTCATTGCAAGATTCTCTCTCTCTCTCTCTCTCTCTCTCTCTCTCTCTCTCTCTCTCTCTCTCTCTCTCTCTCTCTCTCTCTCTCTCTCTCTCTCTCTCTCTCTCTCTCTCCCTCCCTCCCTCCCTCCCTCCCTCCCTCCCTCTCTGTCTCTCTCTTTCCCTCTCCCTCTCTCCCCCTTCTCTCTGTATATCGATATATGCAAAGATAAATGTACATACATATATTCTGTAAAATGTTCCTATAACTGGACTTTGAATGTCTGTAACTCATGACTGTTACCTTTTCAAATTTTTCTTTCTATATTTAATTATGTCTTGTCTAAATTAGGAATGTGATTCTTCCATGAGGGATTCTGATGGAGAAAGATTCTATGGCTCTAGGTCATTATTTTACTGACATGTTTTCATATGGAACATGGTGTAGTTTAAAGCTTCAGAAATAATTTTCAGAACATAATATGTGAAGTAGAAAATTAATGAAAATTTCTGAAGACAATCAAATTTGAATAGTCCTTCCGTTGGAAAAAGTTTAGTATATTATAAATATTTTTTATCATTCTTTTCACATGTTATTCTAAACATAACATGACTCTAGATTGAGATTATAGTTTCACACCAAATATAAGTCTGTTTAACTGTCCTAGGCTTTCCATCTACCTTTTATCTGTTCTACTTTCAGAATTAAATGCAGGGTTTAAAATATTTGTGTTACATTTATTTAAATGTCTTTATGCTAACTTTCTTAAAGCAGCTTACAAAAACACGTTAAACTATAAAATGATTTTTAAAATAAGTAAAGTTGCTAAAACACAGCCTTTTAAAGTTCAACTCAATATATTAATTAAAAGAAATAAGTTTTAAAGGCCTGTGTAAGAGATAGCAAAAGTTAAAGACGTAGTCCTTGAACAACAATTGTAATGGAGCCTATCCATATGATTGCAATTCATAACCCATGTGCTTGCCTTGCTTAAAGACCCATCCCTGTTTTCCCCATGGAGATGTAAAGCAACCGCATAGCTAATTTCTTGGAGCATGGGGTGCTTTAGGAGCGGAAAAGACCCTGGGAGGCATAGTTCAAGCCCTATTCCAGGCCTTCCAAGGCTCCCCCAGCCCTTGGTTCACTTCTCTCCCATCAGGGTCCCTGCAAGCCTGGGCCTGCTTCCCACCCAGTCAGGGCCACATGCCTCTCCCCACCCCCACAACTGATCGCTTACTTGGAAACTCCAAACTGGCATTGGAGAAGGAGAGCAAGGTGCTCTGTCCCTTGGCTATGTTGCTCCTTTCTAGAAGCAAGTCCATTTCAGAATGGTCACAATTCAAAAGCTTTCTTTCTAGTCCAGGGCAAAAAGGGGAGGACAGGAAAGCTAGCTTGTGCTGGTATGAATGCAGCATCATTAGAGGCATGTGCAGGAACAAAATGAGGAATAAGGCATCACTGAGTGAGTTGGAGTGGAGGGGGATAGACATGTGGCTTCCATGTGAATGACATCAAATTCCGCCAGCCATGTGAAGCTCCATGGTTTTCCAGCAATCTCATTTGGTACTAAGCAGTGAGGAGAAATTGAAAGCCTGCCGACTTTGCCTCTACTGATTGACTCCCTTACATATCCACTCTCCTCTCTCTCCATGTTCTCCTCTTCCTCTTGATCCTTCTCCTCTGATTTAGTATATGTGAGAGTGTCATTCCCCTTCTGGTGCCAGTTTCTAGTAGATGAAGGTCCTGTTTGACTGTCAATAACTTGGAATCATCAGTAAGCAAGCTTCCACCCCCTTCTCAGCATATTATTCCCTAGCCCTGCAACCAGCATGCTCAAGGCTGGTTCTCAGATACTAGAGGACTGTCTTTTGATTGTCATTTGGAGGAAAGAGCAACTTCTTTTTAGCAAAGAGAAAGAGATGGCAGAAAAATAAGCTGAGGAGGGGTATTGAAAACCGTCCTCCCTCCCTAGAATTCTTGCCAGCATTCCCATTTACTTTGCTCATGGGAAGTTTATAGGGAGAAAGTGTAAAAGTCCAGTGCCCACAGGCAGGTAAGTTGCTGCTGTGGGAGTGCAAATTGGGAGTAATGCTTTGGAGTGCAAGAAAGGTGCTGCATGGGTCAGGGAAGTCATGTAGATGGCAATATGGGCTGCAAGGTATACATGGTAATTCATTCCTCCCTGTTCCTCCTTTGCTTCCTTCATTCCCTCCTTTCCTTCCTCCCCATTTGCCCTATTCCCATGGTGACGAACCTATGGCATGCGTGCCACTTGTGGAACGCAGAGCCTCTCTGTGGGCACGTGTGCCGTCGCCCCAGTCCTAGGCCTTCAGTCCCATCTATGAGCAACCTGCATCAAAATCTTCCTGGGCAAGTGACTTTTTAAGCTAAGTTTTATATAACCTTTTCACTTTGGGCCTCCGCCACCGTGTGCAAAAAAAAAGTTCAACCAATCAGTCCATTTCAACTTCTTGCAGGGAAAAAAGATCTCGCAAAGTTGGAATTGATTGATTGAACTTTATTTTTAGTCCCACACAGTGCCGGGAGAGCTGGAAAGAAGGTGCCATGTCGGAGCTGGAAAGAAGGTGCTGCATGAGGGTGGTGGGAAGCGGCAGGACCTTCCGTGCAAGGGTTGGGTCGGGGCGGTGGGAGCAGGGCACTCTATGAGGGTTGGGGTGGGGTGGCGGGAACAAGGTCCTCTGCGGGGGTTGGGGCGGAATGGCGGGAGCAGAGTGCTTTGCGAGAGTTGAGGCGGGGCATTGGCAGCAGGACATTCCGTGTGAGGGTTGGGGTGGGGCTGCAGGATCAGTACGCTCTGTGCGAGGGGTGGATTGGAGCAGTGGCAATGGAGCGCTCCATTGGGGAAAGTAGTGGCTGGCAGCGGGGCGCTTCTCACCGTGTTTTTACCCCCGACCTTTAAACCATTTTTTAAAACACAAGAGTTGTATCACAGAAAAGCCAACCCATGGCTGAATGGAATACGACGGCCTCCTTGAACTTACCATCTTACCGCACGTCAGTAACAACCCCACAAAACCCCCACCCCAGTAGTGGGATTCATTCCATAGAACCCGTACCTAATTTATTTTGAGTTCGGAGAACCGCCCCAGAAATGGCCAGACTAGCGTGCATTCACGTGCTTCCAATCTCTTCCTTCCTTGCTGCAATCTGGCTTTGCAGCAAGCAAGGCGATTGGATGCAGGTGAATGCACGCTAGTCTGGCGTCTTAAAAAAAACACGTTTTTTTTTCTCTGGTCCTGACAGTGAAAATCCTCCACTTTACCTGAGACTGGTTTTTTTTTTCTCCAATCGATGTTCACTGCCAGACTATTCTACTTGATACAGAATGGGAAGAATCCGCATTTTGCAGCAAGTAAACTTTAAAGAAAGTTTAAAAATGTGGCACAGAAAATTCTCCGCCTTACATGGGATCAGGGTTTTTTTCTCCGCTCCCCTTGACTGTCCTCTGCCAGACTGTCTGGCAGCAAAAAGCCAAGGAGAAAGGAGAAAATCCTACCCTTACGCTGGGGGGGGTGTTTTCTCTGCTGTCCAAGGCTTTTTGCTGCCAGCAAGTAAACTCCTCCACCTTATGTGGGATAGGGGGAGGGTTTCTCTGCTCTCCAAGGCTTTTTGCTGCCAGCAAGTAAACTTTACAGAAAGTTTAAAAAGTAAAGCAGAGAAAAATAATCCACCTTACGTGGGATCAGGGTTTTTTTCTTTGCTCCCCTCGCACACCTCAGTACCTACCACAGCTGCCAGCCACTCGCGTAGGTCCATTAGGCCACCGTCCAGAGCTGCATGCCTGCCCAGCACAAAGGAGGTGAAGCGTTCAGCTAGGAAGCCCCACTTAGAGGTGGTAGAGCATGCCCAGGGCCAGCAGGCAAAAGGCCACCCCGAGCGGAGAAAGCTGGATCCCCATCGGCGTCATGGCCACCCAGTCCCAATAGAGATGAGGGGAGGCACACAAGCCTAGCTAGGACTGGGGGGGCCAAGGCGCTGATGGAGATCTGGCTTTCCCCGCTTGGGATGGCCTTTGGCTTGCTGGGCATGTGCATACTCTACCACTTTTAGTCAAGCTTGCTAGCCAGCTGTTTCACCTCCTTTGTGCTGGGCGGGCCAGGTGCTCCAGGAAGCGATGGTAGCCTAATGGACCTGTATGAGCTGCTGGCGGCCTGAGGCAGGGCTAAGGTGCGTTGGGTGTGCGGGCCAAGGGCAAGATCTGCGAGGGGGCAAGGAAATGACCAGCAGCAACCTGCTCTCCAACCGCAAGCAGAAACAGATGGGATGGAGTAGGCGCGTCTGGCGGTCTGCATCACATGCTTCCCCCTCCCCTACTCCCCCTGCTGCTGGAGGGCTGGCTCGCTGTTGGCTGCGGAGCCCCAGAATGCACCAGTCGAGGGGCTGTCTGTCTGTGGCTGCTGATGGACACTGTTGCCCCCCATGCGCTTGCTGTGTGCGGGGGCCAATGGTGTCAGGCAGCAGCCGCCCCAGCCCCTGCCTCACCTTGTGGCAGTGACATTCCAGCCCCCTGCCTCGCTTCACCTCACCCTGCAGGACAAGCCTGAGACCCCCTGGATCTGCCCCAACCCTGGCCAGCCCCTACCCTGGCCACGCCATCCAGTCTGCCATGACCACTGCAGCCATGCTCATCCAGTGACCACACCCACCCAGACTGCCATGCCCACTCTGGCCACACAATGTACAACAGGGTGTCAAACTGCCGGCCCAAGGGCTGGACGCAACATCTGGAAGCCGCACCCAGCCCATTGCCAGCAGTGGCAAAACTGTCCCGATACATTGCGCGACGTCACGTGACATTGTGAGTTTGACATGTCTGATGTACAAAAATCTGACACTTTGTTTGATTGATTGATTGATCGATCGATTGATTTAAGACCACCTATATCATTCAAGAGTGACTCATTTTAGTTGTAAAATTTTGTGATTTAGATCCAGGTTGTCTGCGGAACAACATATTCTTAAATTCTTTCAATATTTTTAGATCTTCAGTAATACGACATAAATATGTGCCAATTTCTCCCCTCCCCCCAATATGGTGTGATCTGTATTAGATAACTGCCTCTGAAATTAAGACTAGTCTTCTACTTATCATAGAAGTAATAAGTCCTTACATGATGTTTCTTAATTCTGATAGTGGTTTTTGCTTTCATATTTTTAAAAAATAAATAATGGATAGACCGTGAATGAATGAATGAATGCTGAATGAATGAATTTAAATGAATTTAGAAGCAGAATACAGAGATCAAAAGATGTCTGAAAGGTGTGCTTTACAAAGAAGGTAAATGATGAAATGTGAGGAAAAGCTAATGAAAAGGATGATAACAGTGCTTCTGGCTAAATAATTTGGTATAGGTTGAGGCATTAACAAAGGCGTTAGGTATTTATTGTTTAAACAAAAAAACCAGCACTTAAAATGAAAAGAACAGTTAAAATTGAACACAATAGTTTAGAAAGCTAAAAATGACATGTCCTTTTTGAAGGTAAATAAAATCATTTTTAAACGTAAGTATTACAAGTAGTCCTTGACTTACAACCAAAATTGTGAGCAGAATTGTTGTCACATCAAGGATACAATTATTAAATGAGTCATACCCAGTTTTATGCCAATTTGCTGCAGTTAATAAGCAAATCACTATAGTTATTAAGCGAATCATATGGTTGTTAAGTGAATCTGACTTTCTCCTTCAACTTTGCTTATCAGAAATCCCCTGGGAAGAAGGCAAATGGCAATCATGTGACCCAGCTACCTCACTGCCAGATACTGCAACTGTCATAAATATATAAATATATCAATAATTTTGATAAAATAATCACAGTGATATGTGGCAGTCATAAGTGTGAAGACTAATCATAGGCCATTCTTTTTAGCACCATTTTAATTTCGAAGGTCAGTAAATGAATACTTTAAGCTGGGGACTAAGTCATACAGATATGAATTACTTTGACTTCATTAACAACTATGAACATTTTATAATCCATTTTTTTACTTTCCTTTTATTTTTTATTTTTATTTTATTTTAATATTTAATGGTTTAGTAACACTGTTCAACTGTTAATCCGGTGTGTTATTATTTCCCTTGGTTTTGAAAGTTTAGAAATTAATTAATGAGAAAGGATTTGTTGTACATTTCAAGTTAGGTTGTTGCTAAAATACAGTAGAAAAGACCTCTAAATAGGTTTCACTATATAATTTAAATTATGCATGTGTATATCTAAATTCCTTATTTTGAAATATTGAATGTATGAATATTTAATTGGTATCTTGCATTAGTATTTTCATATGCTTGCTTTAAAGGAAGCTGTTTCCTTTGATTTACATACTTTGATAAAAAGTTATATATAGTATATGTCTAGAGTTTTCTCTAATATTAGATGAATACCTTTAGACAGTAATAACTTTAGATAGTTGCTTTTGATGTACATATTTTTATACAATATATTTATATTATATATGTATATATAGATTTATATTTGCTGGAGCCAGGTATTTCATATTCATATGATACCTTTCAGAGTATTTTATATAATAATTTTATAACTAACATTTACAAAGATCAGACTGATTGCAGTGTTTAATAATAATGTCCCACTCTCTAATACAAGCTGATACATATTCACTTACAATGCATGTAATCTTTGCATTTTGTTTAATTAATTAATTGGATTTCATCTTTTAAACTGAAGCTGAAATTCTTTGTAACTCTGTAATTTTTCCTCAGAATTTAAAATTGATTGTTGAAATGGTCTGTAAGGCATTAATGTTAAACACTGCGGTGTCTTCTGTTATTCACTTATATGAGCCGTAAGTGCTTCCTAAACTACATACTATAATACTAATGAGGGTAATACTGGAACATTTATGTACAAGCCTAGAGTATTTCTACTTTATAATTATGACAAGTGAAGCACAGCCAGAGGTCAACTTAAACCAGAGTGTTTTTCACACTCACACATTTACCAGCTGCTTTATGAGAGTATCTGGTTGACCATAATTTTAGAGAAGAAGATACAATTTTGGGCGTACTTAATGCCATGTGCACTTTGAGCAATTGGAATTTTGAAAAGAAATATTCAAATATTTCTTTTTAATTCCAGCTTTGAATTGATTATATATTTATGCTTCCTTCACTTCACTATCTTACAGTTTTAACCAGGAAAATTCATGTTTTATAATCAAAATTGAAAATCTTTAATATTTTAAATAGTTTCTTTAATAAAATGTTTCTTATAATTACATGACTTAACATGTATCTCGGTGGTGAGTGTCCTTTTACTTCTGTCATCTGGGACAGAGTAGATCACAGTCATCAACACTTTTATTCAGGAAAGCGTTTAAAGCCTTAAGCTGATTTTTTGGGGGTGAGTGAGAAGGTGCTATAGTTTTAATTTGTTTTTATTATTGTTAGACCACATTAAATGTTAACAAAGTGGAAGGATGGGATGGAAAAATGTCTAAGTTAATGTTAAATAAATTAAAATTAACACTGCAGAAAAATGCAATGAGTTCAGTACCATGTAGCAGCTTTTTAGAGGAAATCACTGAAATCACTTACTGGACAAAACTAGTTCTCCTCATATAATAATTACATGTGTATTTTCCTTCCTGTAGCTTAAACGTAAACTATAATTTTGCACACTGCTGTTTTTGACATTTCAAGAACCTGTAAATGGTACTGTTTACTAGCTACATAAGAAGAGGAAACATCTGCATTTTTCTTCCTTTTTTTTCTTTACTATCCCCAATTCATATTCATAGCCTATGTCTTTTAACTTTGGGTTTTTTTAACAAAATATTTTTATTTTCTAAAAATAATAATGATAATTTGTGTATGCATGCAAGGTCTAAGCAACCTTTTTGCAAATCAAAATGTCCACCCAACTTTATCTCTTTTTAGCATTTAGCATTTTAGAAAGCAAAGGAGACCATTTTCCTCGTTAAATTGTTAAATCAAGTATAATGGTTTAAATTGTTTTATCAGTAAATTGTAATTATTGTGAACAGTACATTTTTTGTAAACTACGGTACTTGTTGCTTTACATTTGTATCTTTCAATCTGGAATTCTTTGAAGCATAGACCGAAAGCTATAATATTAAATGAAAGATTAAACTCAGTATTATAAAAGAAGCTAGCAAAAATACTTAACATGGTGTGTTTGACCCAATGAAAATCTTCCTCAAAATTTTTTCCATCTTCAGTAAATGTAGTTCATAAATATTTGAACTCTGATACTTGTTTTATGCTTGATCCCTCTAGTACTATGTGTAGAAAAACTTTTCTCTTCTGATTACATTATTTCTGTCCTGGATGTACCAAGAACTCCACTCCGTTCTTTGCTGTGTTCCCTCCTGAATAGATAAACAAGTAATCTTCATAAACTTTGTTATTATCATATCCTTTGTGACTTATTTCGGTTATTCCCAGTATCTTGATCTCTCCTTTCCATTATTTTGCACATTTCTTCTGTTTTATTTCCCAAGCTAGGAAATAAGGTCATATTCAAAGTTCCTACTTTGCTGTCCTATCTCTTGGTCCTTTGACATTGCTGCGATCATTTCTGATTGGATCAATCCATTTTTATCTCATTTGGATTTGTGTAGCTATATATCATCTATTGTCAGTTTGCTGGGTCTGTCGCAACTTCACCAAAGCCCCTTTAGTCAGGTTGTTTCAGGGCAACCTAGGATGGTCTTAATGGCTGTCATAATGGTTCTGTGGCACAAAGCCACACTATACTTTGCTCAATCCTAGCAATCCTTTACTTTGTCCTGTTACCACCTCTCACAGTGTAGACGTAGTGCTAGACTTAGAGAAGCATTTAGCTTTGCCAGGATAGACATTCACAGTTTTACCGCAACTAAAATTTCACATTTTTTTATATACCGTAGAAATATAATTACAGCAGACAAACAGTTGCAATCAGTTGAACAAATAGGATGACTTTCCTGAGTGTATAAAGCTTAAGTTAATAGATGAAAAATAGATCATTGCACTCATGTTAGTTTGCTTTTTAAATTTAACAATTTCCTCTATTCATTTAATTATTCCGACATTGACTGATTGGTTTTTGCTTTAAAGGTTATTTTTAAGACCACTATTAATAAAAAGAATAGCGGATGAATTAAAGACATACTCTTATACTGGATGGGATGCCTCCTCTAAATCAGAATCTATGGTAGCACTGCATATCTTTTTTAGATGATATTTGTTTTTAGTTTTGAATAAATATTTAAATGGGAAAAGTGAAACATTGGTATTCTGACTTGAGGAAAAGGTCTTTTTTCAAAATCTTAAATACATAAGTTTACGTCTAGTGATCAAAGCTTTCTGTGTTAGGTTACTTGATTATACTAAAATGTAGTGCAATGTTTTTTTCAGAAAAACAATAACTGATTAAAGATTACTTTCTGATAGAAAACATCAGTGAATACAAGAGAGCGTCCAAGTCCTATGATTTTTACAAAGAATATACAGGTAGTCTTAAAATGCTTATAAAAGCTATTGACGCCCAGAAATATTGGAATTCTGGTGTGAATATTATACTATAAGACATTTGAATGTTTTGTTGTTAAATTGATTATTATGATGTTAATATTACAATTTTTCATATATTAATTAAAAACCCTGTAATATTTGTATGACAATAATACAGTTGACTTACATATAACTCAGGCAATGTCATTTGCTAAAAGTCCTATTGATTAATCCTGATAGTTTTACAGAGATTTTTTTTTCTTCTGAGCACTTAAAGTTTGAGCTGTCTGTAGCTAAAATTGTTCTGAATTGTTCCAGCAGTTTGAGCTTTTTATAAGAATGCAGAATACCAGCACATTAACTCCTTAATACATTTAGCAGCAATATATACATATATATGTACACACACACACACACACACCAAAATCTGGATTGCTTTTTATATCTGTACTTTTTCCTAAAATATGTTATCCTGTGACATAAACAGATGCTGCTTTAACAATACAATACATTGTGTATCATAAAATTATCTCTATTTTAATCATAGATACTCATTTAATGAGACACAAGCAGGTTTCATAAAAATGGATTTAAGAGAGGTTTAGTGTTTTGTTTTTGCCACATTATAGGAATATGGTACCTCATGCTCTAAAGTAATTGCGCCTTGTGTGTAGTAAAAATTACTTTTCTTAGGTCTATTTTAGTTTAGAAAATTATTCTACTTTTTGTTTCAAATACAAGTAACCATTTTTTAAACTTGCAGGAAAGCAGTTAATCATAAAAATGATTTCAGTTGCAGAAAAAAGTAATTTCATTATTCTGTTTTATTCACTGCTTTTATCTCATCTTACTTTTATCCTACTGTATTTTATTCTATTTTATTTTATTATGCCTGACACCCATTGTTTCTTAATGTAGTGAATTGATTAATCAATAAAGCTATACGATATAACATTGCTTTATCAATCTTTGTCATTTAAGGAGAACTATTTGCATGTATATTCAAGAAAACTGCTCTAACACAAAAAATGGTAGGAGAAAATGCAGTTAATATTTTATTTTTTGAAATAATATTTCAGATATTTTGAATATATTCCATCTTTCTGTTGCTGTATTTGTTTAATTTTTAATGTTTCTCTCCTTTTTTAAGTTTATGAATGCAAAGATAGAATAACTTCTTGTTATTCTAACATTGAATTTGTTTACTTGACTTTTTTCAATTATTAGGTGCAGCAAAATTGTACTGTACTTGGGGCAAGGGTGGTAAGTGTTTTTATATTGTGTTTTTTAATTCAAATGAACCCAGCAGAGTTAAATGTAGTTTGGAAACATGGGGAAGAATTAATTATCGGAAGATACGGAGTTGGTAAATTATTTATTCTGGCCCCGAGGAAGCTGAAAAGCAGAGTGAAAGACTAATAAATCATTTGTGGTGGTGCTGGTTGTCACTTCCAATTATTTTAGACGGTTTTGTGATAAACTGCGTGACACCTGCTAGATATCCCTACACTATCCCTTAATGCTGGTAGTGCAGCTTATTCAGTTGATTATCAAAGGAAAGTTTATCTAAACATTCTACAGGTTAAATGAAGAATTGCTGGTTCTCCCAACATTCAGTTCTGTAGATGTCTTAAAGCGTGTTGGTGCAACTTTGCATTCTTTCTATTAATGCCAGGTTTTCCTTAGCGCTGTCTAGGAATGAAAGGATTGATCTCCTTTTGCAGTAGCATGTATTTAAAGTTATAGATTATATTAGTAATTCCATTTTATAATATTTAAGTAAGGACTGACAACTGCCTCTTAACATTTAGGGAATTGAAAATCATTGGATAAGATTTTACACAAATTGTAGTGTGTATAAGAAATGCCAAAGTATTTATATATTTTGGCATTCTCATATACGCAGTATAATTTGTATTAAATAAAATTTTTATTTTATTCCCCTTGAGTGTTTAAAGAGAGCTCTTTTTAGAAAAATTATGCAAAGGGTATGCCATATAGTTTTCATTTCTTTTATATTTCAGAATAGATTGAAACTGTCACTGATTTTTGCAGAAGTTACAAAAACAGGATTAAATGTCATTTGTTTAAAGAACAGGTGGTCCTTGCTTAGTGACCATTTATTCAGCAACAATTCAAATTTATAATGCCACTGAAAGTGGTAATTAAGATTGGTTCTCAAAATTCTAGTTAGTGCAGTCCCTGTGAAGTGATGTGATTGCTATCTGATTGCTTGTACCTAGCTCACAATTACGACCTTGCAGCACTCCACAGTCATTTGATTGCCATTTGAAACCTTCTTTGTCAGCTTCTTACAAACAGTGGGGAAGGTTCCGAATGGTGAGCATGTCATGTCCTTGCTTAATGACATGTAGTTATTTGCTTAATGACAGTAATTGTAAGTACTAGAATTTCTGCACTAAGCAACGAGGTCACATGATGTTGCATTGTAGGACCACTTCACTTTGCAACTGAAATTCCTGCCCAATTGCCATCATAAACTAAGGACTATCTGTATATGGTTGTTGTATACAAACCATATCAAGAAAACCATTTTTGTCACTTGAGCTTTAAAATCACAATAACAAAACAGTCAAACTGAAAAATTGTAGGAGTGTTTCAGTATGGATGACTATCAGTTAAAAATGTATACTGATATTCTAGATTTTTTCATTAGTTGGAGCCTAATAGAAAGCAAATTAAAACAAAAGATGCAAAAGTTTATTACATACAGATAACAAAATAGGTGACCCTGTGGTAAGCTTATAAAAGTATATGAAAGAGTCAGTGATTATATAAGGCATGCCTTCAAACTTCTTAATAATTTTGCCCAAATGAAATTCTAATCTGATATTTCAGTGTGGCATATGATAAACATTTTCTTTAGATTCTTCCCAAGGTGAATAAACTTCAGCACAAAATAAACTGTTAGATTTTGTGAGCATTAAAAAAATCCTCTTAAACAGAATGTATATATTTAAGATTAGAGAAGACTGCTTTCAGTAAACAAGTGATCTGAAAATGGTTAAAAAAAGTACAACAAATTACACAATAGAGCTGCCAATAGATGGATGTCCTTTGATCTATATCAACTTGTTTTGGGAATAGCCACACATGAGTGTTCACAGTTATGTTTGTTCAGTATATTAAGTTAAAAAAGCAGCTTTTGGGAGAGGAAAGACTGGCAGGGACGTACAACCAGTATGGGAAGCCATTTGAAATGAATCATTGGTGATTCAGTTTTGCTTATCATTACTCTGTTTGGAGAAATTAATATGCTATAATAATACTATTACAAATGGGTATAATCCCGCACAGAATATTTAATAGTGTTGGAAAGTACATTATTAGATACTCTACTCCAACCTCTTGCTGGTTTAACACTTAATCTAGAATAAATCTTAGCTAGCACTTTGTTTATAGTAATATATATCACATCAACAAATGAAAGAATAGAAGAGCCTGCCCTATGAGCCAAGCCATATTTGTAATTTCCAATAACCATAAGCCTGTAGGAACTCACAAATATGAATAACAGAATAACAGAGTTGGAAGGGACTTTGGAGGTCTTCTAGAGTTCCCCCCAGGAAACTCTATACTATTTCAGACAATGGCTGCTTAATCTCTTCTTAAAAATCTCCAGTGATGGAGCACCCACAACTTCTGAAGTCATCCGTTCTATTGATTAATTGTTCTAACGGTCAGGAAATTTCTTCTTAGTTCTAGGTTGGTTATCTCTTTGATTAATTTCCATCTATTCCTTCTTGTTCTGCCTTCAGGTGCTTTGGAGAATAGGTTGACTCTCTCTTCTTTGTGAAAGCCTCTCAAATATTGGAACACTAGTATCATGACACCCCGGTTCTTTTTTTACTAGACAAGACATCCCCAATTTCTACATGTTTTAGTGGTTGTCCATTAGGACTCTTAGATCCATCTTGTAATCACTGCTGTGGAGACAGTTCCATCTACTTGATAGCTGTGCATCTGTTTTTTCTCACCTACATGTAAAACCTTACTTTTCTCACCATTGAATTTCATTTTGTTAGATAGTGCCCTGTGTTCAAGCTTGTCAAGATCCTTCTGGATCTTGAACCTACCTTCTGGCTGCTGGCTATTCCTGCAGGCTTGGTGTCATCTGCAAATTTAATGAGCTCCCTCTCCATCCTTTCATTTAAATTATTTATGAAGATGTTGAAGAGTACTGGGCCATACAGAACCTTGGGGTGCCCCACTACTTATTCCCTCCCTGTAGATGTAGTTCCATTAAGGACTAGACATTGAGTGCAGTTGGTCAGCCAGTTATGAATCAATTTTGTAGTGATACTGTCTGTCCCACATTTTTCTAACTTACCAAGAAGTAGGTTGTGGTATACTTTGTTAAATGCCTTACTGTAATCCAAATATACTATGTCCACAGCATTTTGCTTGTCCATTAATTTAGTCACTTTGTTAAAAAAATGAAATAAAATTTATTTGACATAATCTGTTCTTGACAAACCCATGTTGGCTTCTGGTTATAACTTTGCCTGCTTCTAGATGTTCACAGATCTGTTGTTTGATTATCTTTTCCAAGATCTTACCAGGTATTGAAATCAGATTGGTAGGTCTGTAGTTTTCTGGATCCATTTCCCCCCCTTTTTTGAAGATGGGAACCACATCAGCTGTCTTCCAGTTCTTTTGTAGTTTCCTGGTATTCCAGGATCTTAGAAAGATATGGTTCAGTGATTCCAAGATTAACTTCTGCCAGCTCCTTCAGAACTCTGGCTCTAGTGATTTGAACTCATCTAGGGTAGACAATCTAATCCCAGTATAAAACCAGAAAAGTTACTTTTTTTCAGAGAATCAAGTGTATTTACAATGATTAAGATATTTATTTGATTTTGTTCCAAGAGACCCAACTTCAAAGTCATCTTATATGAGTCTTGTATGTACAAAATTAGGGCCATATGTATTGTGTTCATTTTGAAAAACACATGATGTATATGCAGTAAATAGTAATAGTTGAAAGGAATTGAGCAAAAGATTGCGATGACAAATACAGGATTAGTTTGTCTTCTTTTATGGCCCATAAAAGAAGCATGGTGTTATCTGATAAATCTGACTATGAGACTGTGTTCCCCACCCTGAGTATTTATTTATAATTGTGGACCATACTGATTTACAATTTTATTTCAAAATTACATCTTAAAAGAACCATATAACAAATAAAAAAACCAGAAGGAAACATAAGAAAACTAAAACTAGTATTACTGTAATGAATCATATTTAGATTAAAGAAGTAGTTTTCCTTATATTGAAATCACAAATCTAAACAAACGTTTTAAAAACCAAATTCCAAAAAGGAAAAGGCCATGGGCCTTAGAGTTGAGGGATCTTTAGAAAGGTCTTCCTTGGAAACCTCTAATGCCTGGATAGGTTCATGATGATAGTTATATTTTTATATTAATATGTTACATTATTGTGAAAGATTTTCCATATATTTTCAATATATTAGAAAGACTATGTGATACTTGATGAAGTTAAGCTCGTTGGGGTCGTAGGTCAAATAATACATGGATTCAAAATTACGACCATTTTTTATGACTTCTTTAAGCAAATCCATTTTCTCCATGGAACATTTTTTGCAAGAAACTAAATAAGCACTAGAAACCTACAAAAATGCCATTGCAAGGTTTTGTATCATGGCGAGACGGGCACAGGTAGGCAAGGCTCTGCCTTCTATGCCTGATTTTGCCTTGCTGGGGGCCCTGAAAAGGACCTAAAGTCACCCTGAAGAGGCGATAAAGAAGGAGGGGTGCCTTGTCGATCACAGAGAGATGGCAGTCTCTCCGTTCGATTCAAGGAAAACCCTTTAACCATCAGGGGAAAGACCAGCCACACCTCTGTGACCGGCCATTAGCTGCTGACAACCGAAGAACAAAAGCTTTAATTAGTATGTCGTAAACAGCATGTTTGGACTGGGTGAGATTATTGATCCTTTCTTTACTATTTTACAACTGAATTTCCTGGGAAAGGCTCCCAAGAAGACTAAAACCTCCGGATGTGAACGGAAGCGGTGTTTTAAATTTAAAGGGGACGGAAATACATAATACTGAAGTGAAAGTAATATAAAACTACAGTTTTGATAAATTTGAGAACTGAGATAACTGTTAAGATTTTCTCTTTCAAAACAAAACAAAACAAAACATTGAGGCGAAATATAAGAAATCAATCCTTTGTTTTAAGAGTGGAAAATGGACTTTGAATGACATCTAGTGGTGGATTTGTGCATAGCACTATAATTTGCTTTGCTTGGTGATTCCTATCCTGGGAGAACAGCTGGCAATAAAGGCAAATGTTGTGTCGTACCTATCATCCTGACCTTCTTAGATTATAAATACCTACTGAACTTGGACTTTTAATTTCAAGAGCTAGTGGGAGAGAAAGAAATAATTCAATTTGGACTATGCATGGCTGGGAGAGACTTTTTAGCTGTTTTCAGAGAGGTTGAACATTTTGAACACTTCAAACATTGTGGATTACAACCTTGCCTGATTGACAATTTTTGGGATACTTGAGACAAGGGATTACTATAAAACATTGCTTTCAGAACTGAACCTATACTTTGGAATCTATTGGATTATAAAGGATATATATAAAGACCAAAAAACTAATCTCCAGGAATGATGCCTCAAGAAATAACAAACACCTTTCAGAAAGAAATATATTCTATGCTACAACTAATTCACCAAACAATTGTTGAATGAAAAGAGGATATAAAAAGAAATCATAATGAGACTAAAAACAATCTAGACAATATAAATGAGCAAATCTCCAAATTAAATCTACAACTAGAAAGCTCCCAGATAACGACTACAAAATGTGAACAAATAATCTAGAAATCAGAAGACAAAACAGAAGAAATGGATTTAGAGATGGCACAGATAAGAGAACTGCAAGAACTTCATTGTTAGCTATAACAATGAAAATGCAAAAGACCTTTTACCCCCTAGGTCTACAAAATATATCTGATGGCAAGGAAAAAGATGTTTAAAAAAGGGAATATAGTGCTATTAAGGGAAATGTCACAACTCGGGAGACAGGAAATGAAAAGAGAAATGGAGGGAGAAAGGAACTGGGAGTTGTTTAAGGAATATAAATGGGAGGAATTCCTCTCCCCCCAAAATACCCTTCCTAAAACCCCTCGGCGATCTAATTGCCCTGGCTTGGAAAGTGACTTGGCAAAGAAAGAAAGCAAGAGTCAGATTTAAAAAACAGAAGATTTGACCTTTTAGAGGGGGCATTACAGGTTTAAATACTCCTTTGAATAAGATTAAAAGAACAGAAGATTTTTAGACATAATTAGACTTTTATAATGAAAGATAGGATTTAGAATTAAGATAGCATTTTTTTCTTTTCTTTTTTTGATATGGGAAATATGAAGATAAGAGGAGGATTGATCTGAATAAAATTTTCAGCTATATAAATGTTTAATATTGAGAAAATCATAACTATAAAGATATTTCAAATACTGATGGGAAATCAAACTTTAACAAGAGTATGAAAAACAGGATATTGATTAATGAATTGACATTATTTTATGAATTGATATTATTGTTATTTGTATGATATTAGTAAAATATGATAAAGATGCTTATATCTAACTTTATATATATTAACAGTACCAAAATTGTAATGGTGTAATGAAGAGAAAAGGAAAAAATATAGAGAAGAAAGGAGGATCAGGGAAAAAATACTGGATTGTATAGTATTGAGCAGATTTATATTGAAAAAAAATAATGTTAAATATTTGAACCCAGACAACATATTTACTAAGCACTTAAGACTGTAATTCTTAAAAATTAGTAAAACTTTAATTTAAAAAAATCCCATTGTAAATTGTGATTATGCGAGTGTGGGATATTTCAAATGGCCATAAAAGTGAGCCAATTGCAAACATTCAGTGTGATAACTTGATTCCCATAGCTCTGAGAAGGTCCATTATAACTCTGAACTATCCTTAAGTGATTGGTTGTAAGTACAGGCTGACCTATACCCAAACACTAAGCATTCATTAGTCATGGGTGCAAACTGTCAATTAAAAATGCTGGAAAGTCCAATTAATGCTGGAAGCCGTGTATGTGTGTGTGTGTGTCTGTGTGTGTAAAAATGAGTGAGAAACCGATATATCAGCTGAAATACCTTTCCTGTGAAATCCTCAGTGTCTATACCTAAAGTTACTCCATGTATATTCCCGGACAATGCTGTGCATCAACTATTTTTTAAAAGTTCAAATAAAGTTTAAATGTGCTGCTAGTTTAATTCAGGGTATACATCTGGTAGTTCCATCAAGTATTAATTCTCCAGTACAGGAGATGGAGAAAACCAATGGGTTTTCTCTGTCTGCCTGCTCTTTGAGACCAAGTAGCCAAACTTGACACTCCCCCTCTGCTAGGAGATCCAGTCTTAACTTGGTCTCAGCTCTAGCAGACGTCTCAGGTTTGGCTCTCAGCAGATAGCAGGTTAGGAAAAATACTCATTGGTGAATTCTCCTCTTCAAACATTTGATTAAATACAATTGGCATTCCCCTTAACAATTCTAACAAAATTTTCCACTGGGCTCAGTGTTAATCCTCTTTGTTAAGGTGTGGGGGTGGAAGGGGGGGAGGCCTTGCAGCTTTTCTGCATCCCTTCCCCAGGGCTCTGGGGAAAAGATTCCAGGCAGGGTCTGCGTGGAACCTTCCCCAGACCTTTCTTCTTCTCCCCCCCTTTTTCCATTTGATGCCTGGAACTTGATTCCAGGCAGCAGGTCTCGGAGTCCTCGGACTCCTGATCGTCGCTCTTCTCCCAGACGGCTGGGAATCATTGCGGCCGCCATTTTGGGGCCGTTTTCGGCACGGACAAAATTCGTTGATTTCCCTGCCGTTCCCTGCTGTCTGCGGAGCTCATTTTGGAGCTCCGCTTCGCGCTACTATTGCGTAGGACCGGCCTCTGAGCCCAAAATCGCTGGCTGAGGCGTCCATTTCCAATTGGAAAGAGTCACGGCCGCCATTTTGGATTCGCCGGTCACATCAGGGAGCCACGAACGGACTCCCCAGGCGTTCCCTGCGCTTCCCCTTCAGGTGTAGGGCAGTTGATAATTCATTCAGAGCCCGATTCACCGAAGTTACGCTCACCCAGCGCACATAGGGGACGTTCCCTTGATTCCCACGTGGAGCCTCTGTAGGCCCAACAAGGCCTATTGGTAGTAGCGGCGTCCATTTTAGGGCAGCGTGGAGGGCGGGAACAAGAACATTGGGCCCTAATAGTTTTAAAAGGGGAAGAATCAGCAATATTAGGGAGTGCCTTTTCATTATCTTAGTGGAGTAGCCACCAATTGATTGGACCCTGTTTTTTTTTTCAGGACCATATGTCCCTTCCAGGCCTCTAAGCCCTTGGGGGTTTTTTTGTTTTTCCTTTCACCCCCTTTTTTCACTGGTGCACCTTGCCTGGCCACCTAAGGCCTCCGGGCGGAGCCCAGAGAGTGGCCCCAAACATGCCTTCGGCATCTAACTCAAAGAGCCGTGACCGTAGCCCAGAGAGAAATTTTCTTCTGGTCGGGTGGCCAGGGGAACAGTCTTGTACTTGTTCCAATTCCACTTCCGCCAGTTACTTGCCTGCCAGAGCAATCCTCTCACCTGTTTGGGACTGCTCAACTGGGATGGAGGGCTCCTCGATGCCTCAAACCTTGGGTACTGTCCCTCTATCCTCTTGTGGCTGCCAGACATCTGAACAAGGGGCGGCAGGCAAGGCAAAATCCAAAACAAAGCACCTCAAAAAGCCTTCCAAGCTGGCGGAAAAGCAAGCCAGCTGCAGGCACCAGGCCCTGGAGAAGGAGTTCTCCAGGGCACAGAAGCAGGCCGCTCTGGAGTCTGATCAATTGGTGGCTCCTGAAGTTGACCTTCCCTTAGGTCCCTCAACTTCAGCTCAGGGCGTGTGGTCCATTCCAGGGACGCCGGTCACGCTGGGATCTCCATCCATGCCGGCACAACATGCCACTATGGCTCCGGCTCCAGCCCCAGAGGCCACATTTACCTCCACGGCTGCAGGACTCAGGGGGCCGGACATCGGAGACTTGTTCTCCGACGGCCGCCTGGGAGCCTTGCTTGCCAAGGTAGTGGACCGAGCGCTTGCACAGCGTTCCTTTCAAGCTCCAGATCAGGGGCCTTCTACGTCGGCCACACCATCCTATGGTTTCCCCCATGGAGCCCCCCGTGATTCAGGAGCCCACTTCTCCGGAGCATTCCTCCATGAGTGGTTACTCTTCCCCTCAAGGTGAGCAACAGCCGGACCTTATGTTATCAGAGGAGGAGGAAGTTCCTCCTGAACCCTCTCCTTCATGGTGCCTCTTTAATCCGGCCCTATTTCTAATACTGTTGCGCAAGGCCACATCAACAGCTAACCTCGGATCCAATCAGTTCCCGCAACCGCAGGCCACATCGGATTCCAGTCCCAATCCTATCTTTTTCAAAACAGTGGCAACAGAACACCATGTTCCGTGCCCCTCTATTTTCCTTAAAGGGATTAAGAAACAATGGGCTTCCCCTTCCTCATTTCCTTCTGTAAGCGGGACTGATAAAAAGCTTTTTAGCACCTCCACAGACCTCACAGATGCATTGGAGGTCCCTAAGGTTGATGAGGCCTGGACCCCTCTGATTTCCCAGACTGCAGTAGCTAGGGACCTGTTTGAGGCGCTAAAGGCGGAAGATAAAAAATGGAAGCAGACTTTTCGGAAGACCCATCAGTCTGCAGCATGGGCAATTAAAATGGCCACTTGCGCGTCCTTCTTTGTTAGGACTACTCTTTTATGGCTGCGCCAGTTACAGGCCAGAGTCCCCACTGAGGACATTCGGACCCACAAGGACCTGAGTAAAATGGTGGCGGCCACAGAATATGCGGCGGGCGCCACACTTCACTCAGCCAACTTTGCTTCCAAATCTATGGCGTCCAATATCTCCGCCAGGTGAACGTTGTGGCTTAAGCACTGGCAAGCCGATGCCAGGGTCAAGTGGCGTCTAGCGACTGCCCCTTACCTGGGCAACAATCTATTCGGGGAGGCTCTGGCGCCGTACCTTGTAGAAAATAAGGATAAGCGCAAGGTCATGGCTCACTTAAGTAGGAAGTCCGACAAGCGCTCCACTCCTTATTTATTTATTTATTTGTTTGTTTTGATTTCTTGGCCCCCCTATTCTGAAAACTCAGGGCAGCTTACAACATAATCAGTAGCATATAGAAATCAAATACATTATAAAACCCCTAAATTAAAACCAATCATCCAAAACAAACTTACTTTCGCAAGCAGTCCTTTCGGCCAGCAACTGGGGCAGCAGTCACTCAACCCTCCCGCTCATATACTCCCAGACAGGAGAGGCAGTATGACCACCCCTATGATAGGCCAGGGTTTCGTCCCAGACAACAGGGCCAGGCTAGGCAGCCATTTCGAGGGGCAGGACGCCCCTACAGGAAGTCCAAGTGACTCCTGCACAAGCCTTCCAATCGGGGGAAGGCTAACCCACTTTTTCCACCAGTGGGAACTCCCTTCCATAGACAGCTGGGTGTTACAAACCATCCAGTTTGGCCTTTCCCTAGAGTTTCTGGCCACACCCCCGGACCGATTCATTGCTTGTTCAGTGTCCAGGGACCCATTCAAGCAGGGTCTCATGCAGGAGGCCATCCAGCACCTTCTAGTAATTCAGGCTATAGAACCGGTTCCGTCAAGCCACCAGGACAGGGGGTTCTACTCCATCCTCTTTGTGGTTCCCAAAGCCTCAGGAGGGTAGAGAGCGATCCTGGACCGCAAACATCTCAACCATTACATCACTTACAAGAAGTTCAAGATGCACTCCCTCCTGTCCATTCTAGGGGTCATCAGACACGGAGACTTCCTGGCGTCAATAGACCTCACGGAAGCATGCCTCCACATCCCCATCCATCCAGCGCACCACCGATTCCTCAGATTCTGTTATGGGAGCAGACATTTCCAGTACAAGGCCCTCCCATTCGGCCTGTCCTCGGCACCCAGGGTGTTCACAAAAGTCCTAGCCACCCAGTTACGGAAAATACCAATACGCGTCCAGTGTTACCTGGACGACATCTTAATTCAAGCATCCACATTCCAGGCAGCTCAGGCAGATGTAAAGAACACCATTCAGGTCCTTCAACAACATGGCTTCTCGGTAAATTTCCAAAAAAGCCAGACAGTTCCATCGTCCAGGATTCTGCACCTAGGAGCCGTCATAGATACCACAAACTGCATGGTTCATCTGTCCCAGGAGCGAATAACCAGCATCAGGGAGCTGGCCTGTCAGGTACACAAGAAACACTCAGTTCCATTGGTCCTACTCTCACAATTGCTAGGAAAGATGGTCTCCTGCATAGCCATTGTCCCCTGTGCCAGGCTTCACTTGCGGGACCTCCAATGGTTCCTGCTTCCATTCCAACGGGCGAATGTCAGCGCATCCAACCGCCATGTCAGGGTCCCGATCCACATTCTCAGGGCACTGCGCTGGTGGTTCTCGCAAGTGGTGACCAAAGGCTCACTCTTCAAGGAACCGGAGCGCATCACGATAACAACAGACGCCAGTATTTTCGGCTGGGGAGCCCATCTGCAGTCTCAGTATGCTCAAGGCCGTTGGTCCCACGCAGATCTGAGACACAATATCAATTGGCTGGAGCTCAGGGCCATTCACCTAGCTCTACGCCAGTTCAGACACTGGATCAGGGGCCGCCATGTGCTGGTCCTCACGGACAACATGGCCTCCAAGGCGCACGTCAATTGCCAGGGAGGCACCAGATCCAGGGCCCTCATGTCCGAGGCACGGCTCCTAGTTTCTTGGGCGGAATCCAACCTAGCCTCGATCAGGGCCGAACACATCTCGGGGGTCATGAATCGGCAAGGCGAGTTTTTAAGTCGCTCCACGGTAGATCCCTCCGAGTGGGGATTGCATCCGGACCTCTTCTCCGAGATCTCCTTCAAGTTTGGCCATCCGATCCTAGACCTGTTCGCGTCAGCAACCAATGCACAACTTCCCAGGTACTTCTCCCGTTACTTCCTGCCAGGGGCGGAGGAGACAGACGCCTTGCGGACTCAGTGGCCACCAGGCCTCCTGTACGCCTTCCCTCCCCTCCCTCTCATACCGGCAACCATCCGCAAGCTCCTTCAGGAGCGGGCGGAAGTAATCCTCGTGGCCCCTTATTGGCCACAGAGACCATGGTTTGCCGATCTGGTGAATCTTTCCCAGTCTCCCCCTTGGCGAATTCCTTCCCAGCGCGTGTCGCTGCACCAAGGGACCATACAGCACCCGGACCCTCAATGGTTACAGTTGACCGTCTGGCACTTGAGCGCTCTATAATGACTCAAGAACTGTTTTCCCCTCGAGCCATTGACATGATTCAGGCCTCTCGTCGCCCGGCGACCAATCGTATTTATAATTCCACTTGGAACAATTTTTGCCATTGGTGTCGTGAGAGACACCTGAATATTTCCAAACTGACCATTCCTCAAATAGTTGAGTACCTTTTACACGGCCTGGACAAGGGCCTCGCCCCGGCGACCATTCACCGACAGGTAGCGGCCTTGTCTACAATATTTACTTGCGTTGATTCAGTTCCCTTAGCTCACCACCCCAGGATTCGCGCCTTTATCAAAGGTGCGTGCAACACCAGACCCCCCATGGTACATAGGTACCCCACATGGGAGTTTCCACTTGTCCTTCGTGCCCTAACCAAACCTCCCTTTGAACCCATAGCAACTATTCCTTTGCAGAATCTGTCCCTTAAGGTGGCGTTCCTGGTCGCCATTATGTTGGCTCGACGTATTTGTGAATTAGCCGCCCTATCGGTCAGAAACGACCTTTGTATTTTCCACAGTGATAGGGTGGTTCTTCGCCTGGATCCTACCTTTGTACCCAAAGTGAATTCGCTCTTCCATAGAGCGCAGGAAGTTATCTTACCAAATTTTTGTCCCAATCCTTCCCATGACCTGGAGCGGCAGTGGCACATGTTGGACGTCCGCAGGGCACTGCGGCTTTATATGAAGCGTACGGAGCTTTTTCGTAAGTCAGAGGCTCTGTTTGTTTCCTTCCGCCCGGTTTCAATGGGACACAGGGCTTCCGCTGGTACTATTGGCAGGTGGATCAGGGCCTGTATTGCAGAGGCGTATCAATCATCTTCCCTGCCGGCTCCACGTCATCTTACGGCCCACTCCACTCGCAGTGCTGCGACCTCTGCGGCATGGGCCACTCAGGCGTCCATTAAGGAGATTTGCAGGGCTGTGACATGGTCCTCGCCCTCCCCGTTTGTTCGCCATTACAAAATTGACCGCTTTGCTTCAGCGGACGTCTCCTTTGGTCGGAGGGTCCTTCAGCAGGTGGTCTCCGGGGACACTATTCCGGCCTTATCTGTTTCCCACCCAATGGGACAGTGAGGCTTTGGTATGTCCCATTGGTGGATTCTCCATCTCCTGTACTGGAGAAGGGGCGTTGTCTTACCTGAACGCCTTTTCTCAGTACGGAGATGGAGAATCCACACACACCCTTTAGGTCAGTTAGGCCTTATTTAAAGGTTTGAGAGCCAACACCTAGTTCATCTTCAGCCACTTCGCCCTCGTTAAGACTGGATCTCCTAGCAGAGGGGCCATGTCAAGTTTGGCTACTTGGTCTCAAAGAGCAGGCAGACAGAGAAAACCCATTGGTGGATTCTCCATCTCCGTACTGATTAAAGGCGTTCAGGTAAGACAACGCCCCTTCTAACTCTGTTTATATTTTTAAGATCAGCCCAGATTGAATTGGTGCTGTTACTTGGCTAGTCAATTAAATAGGAAACAGGTTATAAATAATAATGAATAATGAAAAGGATTAAATATTTTATTTTGCTAGAATTTTACCTTGGTTCTTATTTTTAGATATATAATATTTTATATATATCTAATATTTTTAGATATATAAATGGAAGTGAACAGTGATATATAACAATAGCATTTAGACTTATATAGCACTTCACAGTGCTTTATAGCCCTTGCTAAACAGTTTAAAGAGTCAGCATGTTGCTCCAACAATCTGGATCCTCATTTTACTGACCTCTGAAGATGGAAGGCTGAGTCAACCTTGAGCCGGTGAGAATCAGACTGCAAATAACAAAAAAAGCTTCTTTCAACATGTAAAAAACAAGAAAAAAGCAAAGGAAATGATTTGTCCATTAGTGGGTGAAAGTGGCAAGAAGGTGACAAGCAACAGGGAGAAAGCAGAACTATTTAACTTGTTTTTTGCATCTGTCTTTACACAAAGGGAAAAAACAGTCCAACCTATCAAAAATAGTATCATAAAAAACCGAATAGAAACATAAGTTAAGATAGGCAAGAAAATGATAAGTGAGCACCTGTCCAGCCTAGATGAGTTCAAATCTCCAGGACCAGATGGATTACACTCCAAGGTTCTCAAGGAACTGGCAGATGTGATCTCAGAACCACTAAACTATATTTTTCAAAGATCCTGGAGCACAGGGGAACTACCAGAAGACTGGAAAAGAGTTGATGTAGTTCCCATCTTCAAAAAAGGAAAAAAAAATGGACCCAGGAAATTACAGACCTTTCAGCCTGAGCTCAATACCTGGGAAGATCCTGGAAAAGATCTTCAAATGAATCAGCAAACACCTAGAGGCAAACAAAAGTCATTAATAAAAGCCAACATGGGTTTGTCAAAAATAGATCATGCCAGACAAATCTTATTGCATTCTTTGACCAAGTGACAAAATTAGTGGATCAGAGGAATGCCGTGGATATAATTTACTTGCACTTCAGTAAGGCATTTGATAAAGTAGATCACAACCTACTACTTGACAAGATAGAAAAATGTGGGGTAGACAGCATCACCACCAGATGGATCCATAGCTGGCTGACCGGCCGTACTCAGCGTGTGGTCCTCAACGGAACCGCATCTACAGGGAAGGAAATGTGTAGTGGGGTGCCCCAGGGCTCTGTTCTTGGCCAGTGCTCTTCAACATCTTCATCAACGATTTGGTCGAGGGGATAGATGGGGAACTCATCAAATTTGCAGACGACACCAAGCTGGCAGGAATAGCCAACACTCCAGAAGACAGGCTTAAGATACAGAAGGATCTGGACAGACTTAAGCACTGGGCACTATCTAACAAAATGAAATTGGTGAAAAAAGGAAGGTTCTACATTTAGGCAAGAAAAACCAAATGCACAGGTATAGTATAGGGCAGCGATTCTCAACCTGTGGGTTGCCATTTCACGGGGGTCGCCAAACAACGCAGTCCGCCATTTTTTCCCCTTTTCCTTAACTGTGCTACTCGCTCTTATTCTATTGGCTTTTGAAAGCCAATAGAATAGACTCTCTTGAATAGAAATTAAATAAATAAAAGCCAATAGGAATTGTCCAGGCTGTCTCTGCCCTGCTGAGCCCGCCAAAAGTCCCAGTCTGCAAACGGTGCTGCAAGCTGTCTGCAGCGAAGGCGAGCTGTCTGGAAGTTTCCACCCCTCCCTGCTGAGCAATTACTAAAAATGTAAGTAAAAGACAGCCAGGGGTGGGAGGTGGCCCAGCCGGTGGTCACCCTGCGCCTTTGCTGCCGCGGCCGCCCAAGAGCGCCTGGGCCTGCCTGCTGCCGTCCCGAATGGGCAGTGGCCAAGGTAAGGCTAGCGGGGCAGTGGCGGGCGCAGGGAGGGTTGCTGGTGTGCGTGGGGCCTGGCGGGTGCCTTACCTCCCTTGGGCTGGGCTTGCCAGCTACGCCTTGGCTGGCGCAGGGGGCGGCACCACGCATGTGCAGTGCACCCGGGCAGGGAAATAGTCCTCGAGTTATGACCGGTTGGGTAGTCCTCGACTTACGACCGGTTGGGGGTCACGGCATTAAAAAGATTGAGAACCACTGGTATAGGGGGTACCTTGCTCAATAGTAGTAACTGTGAGAGGGACCTCAGAGTCCTAGTGGACAATCACCTAAGTGTGAGCCAGCAGTGTACTGCAGCTGCCAAAAAGGCCAACACAGTGCTAGGCTGCATTAACAGGGATAGTAGAATCAAGATCACGTGAAGTGTTAATACCACTTTACAATGCCTTGGTAAGGCCACACTTGGAAGACTGCATCCAGTTTTGGTCATCCTGATGTAAAAAAGATGTTGAGACTCTAGAAAGAGTACAGAGAAGAGCAACAAAGACGATTAGGGGACTGGAGGGTAAAGCATATAAGGAACGGCTGCTGGAATTGGTTATGTCAAGTTTAATGAAGAGAAGGACTAGGGGTGACATGATAGCAGTGTTCCAGTATCTCAGGGGCTGCCACAGAGAAGAGGGAGTCAAGCTATTCTTCAAAGCACCTGAAGGCAGGACAAGAAGCAACGGGTGGAAACTAAGCAAGGAGAGAAGCAACCTAGAACTAAGGAGAAACTTCCTGACAGAACAATTAACCAGTGGAACTACCTGCCTCCAGAAGTGGTGAATGCTCCAACACTGGAAGTCTTTTAAGAAGAGACTGGACAGCCATTTGTCCGAAATGGTATAGGGTTTCTGCCTAAGCAGGGGATTGGACTGGATGACCTCCAAGGTCCCTTCCAACTTTACTACTACTACTACTACTACTACTACTACTACTACTGTTATTGTTGTTGTTGTTGTTGTTGTTGTTATTATTATTATTATTATTATTATTATTATTATTATTATTATTATTATTATTATTATTAACTGCAGGAAGCTGGCAGTAGCAGAAGTAGCCTGCAGTACTACATTCTAACCACTGCCCCACCATGGCTCTTATATACTTTAAAGTAGAATTTCTTAACATCAACCATTGTAAGATATACAGACTTCAGTTCTGGGAGTTAAACTTTGTCCATCTTAAAATGCCCAAGGTTGAAAACCACTGCTTTAAGGAATTCTTTGGTAGAATTTTGAGATCATGTGGTACAGTTTGCTTTCGTTCTTTGTGAATGCTAAGTTGAAATTTTGAGTTTGCTAACCACTGATAGCAGAACTGCAATGTATATGTGCAATGCATGTGTGTAGGAGGCCCCTTTCTCCAGCATGATGACTGTAGAATCCACCAGTGGGTAATCTCAGCCTTCCTGCTGACATGAGACTAAGTCAGAACTTTAGCCACGCCTCCCTCTGGGTGTGTCTTCCCAGTTTTTGACTTAGTCTCAGCTCAGTAGGACGCAATTTTCCTGGCTCCTCAGTTAGACTAGGTTAATTATTGAATAGTTTCATTTATTTGTTTCTTTTACATTTAAAGTCTTCTAAATTTACTACAAATTATTAGTATTTTGATTGAAATTTGGTCTCAATTTGGGAAAATTCTTTGGATTGCTTCACAGGCCTTCAGGCCTCAACGAACCTGGCAAGCTTCTGTGAAGCTCAAGCCAGAAGGCTCTGCATCGACTTCTTCCTCCGGTCCAGCTGATCAGAGGAAGCGCCGGATCGGCAGGATAGCTGATTTGTGGTATGGAAGACTCCATCAGAGCTCGGGCAAACCGGAGGACCTCGCTCATGAGATTTGTCTCAGCTCATGTGTTTTCCTTTCAAGCAAGGCTGTTGGATCGCAGCGGAGGCTGCGCAACCAAACCGCAAGTGTTTTGACGAAAAGGGGAACGGATGCATTGGTTTAGCTTTTGGGATTCCTTAGAGACTTTATTCCTGGGAGGCCAAATAGAATTTCCTTTTCACCCCATTTTTTGCCGTGGATGCCATCTTGGGGACAGTCACAACAGGCGTAGCTGCCATTTTGAAGGCTCTTGCAGGCGTGGTCGCCATTTTGACGATCCTTGCAGGCGTGGCTGCCTTTTTTGACAATCCTTGCAGGCGCGGACGCCATTTTGAATGCCTTTTCAGGTTCGGGCACCCTTTGTAGGAACATCGTGTTCTTCTAGATTTCAGTTGAGCCTGTGTATTGCGTCAATTTAGCCTGCTGTGACAGGTTTCCTAGTGGGGGGATATATTTATATAATATCTCGGAGGAGTTCTGCACTCCATTAATCCAATCAGAAGGATCTGTTGCCATTTCACTTTTGTCTTGCTTGGTCCACTATTCATTTGAGCGTAAATTTCATTTCTCTCAGTACTTGTATTACTCAGCGAGGGGGAATTTATATTAGAATCCACCTGCTCCACTTAGTTTGTGGCGCTGTGTCACAAGGCCTAGACTGTTCTAGTGAACTGTCTGGCTGTTTGCCATTTTTGTTCAGAGCGCGGGTTGTTTCTCCCTCTCTGACAACCAGATCTGCATGTTTGGTTTTCCCCCCATTTCTGGACATCTCCTGCCTGGAATATCCATAGTGCAATGGCTGACAGTGTCTCACCCCAGGCATCGCAGTGTTCTGATATTCCCCCTGCACAAGCAAAACGCAAATCATCTGATTTGGAAGCGGGGGGGGGGGAGAAAAAGGCCAAGACAAAGCATTTAGCATCTAAGGAAACCTCCAAAGCAGCCGAGCGAGAGGCCTCGAGGAGGCACTGGAGAGGGAATTCTCCAAGGCACAAAGGCTCATGTCCAGTGAAGCTGAAGTGGTTCCCCCCTTTCCACTGGATTCTCCATTTGAGCCTCCATACATGCCTTCCCACGATGCCCCTAGGGCATGGTCTCCTCAGGGGGAAACTGAACAGGTTGGTCCCCCTCGCTCCTCTTCTTCCACAACACACAAGGGTCATGAAACCACTGCTGCTGGGGTTCGCTTTATAGAACAGCAGGATATATGGTCAGATCAGTTCCATGCTTTCATGCAACATGCACTTACTCATCTATGGGTCAACAACCCCCGCATATTCCACCTCCTCCATCCATGCCTCCTCCTCAAACGAGTCACGTCCAGGTTCCAGGCTCTGGCATCTCTGAGACTTCCTCTCAATTAGGTGAGGAGGAATCTGTGGACCTGGAGGTAGCCGACATGCCCATGTCAGAGGATGAGGAGGTGACGCCAGAACAAGCGCCTACTGCGGGTCTATTTGATCCTTCTATTTTCAGATCTTTACTCTTAAAGGCCTGTACTACGGCCAGCCTTGCTCTGGAACAGGAAGCCAAACCTTCCACCTCCTCTACTCAGGAGTCTAATCCCTTGTTTTCAGAACAGGTTGTAGAAGAGAAACAGATTCCTTGCCCAAAGGTCTTTCGCACTACGGTGGAGAAGCAATGGGCTTCCTTGGCTGCTTCACCTTCTCCCAATAACACAGAAAAGAAGCTTTTCAATGTCTCATTTTCTGCTCTTTTGGACGTGCCCACTGTGGACACCCCTCTAACCTCATTATTTTCCACATCCACAATTCCAGGTGATATGGCTGAGGCCCTGAAGGTGGAGGAAAAGAGGTTTGAATTCTCCCTCCGTCGAGCTCACCAGGCCTCGGCATGGGCAATTAAGGTGGCGATGTCTTCTTTCTTCGCAAGGGCTTCCATCATGTGGCTTCGTGAGCTCCAGGCACTCGTTCCTCCTGACCAGGTGCGCGTACATCAGACATTAGGGAAGTTAGTGGCAGCGTCCAAATATATGGCAGACGCATATCTTCACTCTGCCAGGTACTCCGCCAGAACTATTGCAGCCATGGTTGCGTCTCTTAGGCTGCTATGGCTGAAACAGTGGCAAACCGATTTGAAATCTAAGTGGTGTCTGTCGACAGACACAGTGGTACACATTTATTTGGTCCAATTCTCAAACCGTACCTCATTGAGGGCAAAGACAAGCGTAAAGTTCTGGCTCACCCATCCAAGAGGTCGGATAGACGACCTCAACAGGACTTTCGCCGACAGCCTTTCCGCTAAAGTGGTACTTGGGAGTGGAGACAGCCCTTTCGTACCGGGCAGTCCTGGGAATGGCTCAGAGGCTCTCAATCCTTTCCCCCCAGACAGGATCGCCAGCAGGATTGCCAGAACACTGGAGCCAAGGGCCAATACCAGCCCAAACATCTCTTCTGAGGCTCGGGGGGCCGTCCTTACAGATGGACCAAGTGATGCCAGGGAGACCTCTCCCATAGGCGGTCGCTTGTCACTGTTCAGTGACATTTCGGATGTTACCACTACCGACAGTTGGGTGAGAGAGACCATAAGACACGGTCTCGCTCTAGAGTGCTTCTCAAATCCTCCAGATCGTTTCATACAGTGTGCCGTCTCCAGAAATACAACCAAGGCAGAATTGGTAGCCACGGCCATTTCCCATTTGTTAGAAATAAGGGCCATAGAGCCAGTGCCTCCGGAACAGAGAGGAGGGGGATTTTACTCCATTCTGTTCATGGTACCCAAAGCCTCGGGGGGATGGAGGGCGATACTGGACTTGAAGGGTCTAAATTATTTCTTAACCTACAGGAGGTTCAAGATACAGACCCTAAAATCCATCCTGGCCAGCATCAGGAAAGGGGACTTTCTTTCCTCCACAGACCTAACAAAAGCGTACTTACACATCCCGACCCTCCCAGAACACCGCAGGTTTCTTCACTTTTGTTATGCGCACCGGCATTACCAGTACAGGGCTCTCCCCTATGGTCTCTCTTCAGCCTCAAGAGTTTTCACAAAAATTTTGATAGTATTGGCGGCCCACCTCAGGATGATCCCGGTGCGCATACAATGTTATCTGGACGATATTCTAGTCCAATCCAGTTCTTTCCAGTCGGCTCAATCAGACCTGGAAATCACAATCAATACTCTTCAGGATCACGGGTTTTCCGTGAACTTCAAGAAAAGTCACACAATTTCTGCAAGGCGCCTTCTTCATCTCGGGGCGATAATAGATTCGAATCTTTGCAAGGTCTAGCTCTCACAGGAGCGCCGGATCAGCATCCGGAGGCTTGTTCACCAGATTCGCAGAGAGAAGGTAGTTCCTCTGGTCCAGTTCTCTCAACTACTGGGAAAGATGGTTTCTTGCATGGGAATTGTTTCGTGGGCCAGACTTCACTCCAGAAACCTCCAATGGTTTCTCCTCCCTTTTCAGAAACGGAACCTCAGTTCGTATACAAGGAGGGTGAGGGCTCCTCACCACACCTGTCATCTCTTCCGTGGTGGGCTTCATCTGCAATGACAAAGTGGACCATCTTCAAGGAGCCTCTCAGGCTCACCTTGACCACAGACATCATTCTCCAGCATGGTGGATGTAGAATCCACTGGATTGGGTTATTTCAGCCTTCCTGCTCAGAGAGACTAAGAAAAAACTTTGGCCACGCCTTCCCCTGGGTGTGTCTCCCAGTTTTTTCTTAGTCTCAGCTCAGAGCAGACACCTTTTTCGTGGCTCCATTGGAATTTGATTCGAACTTTTAATTGGATTCAGTTTTTCTCTTTGGCTTTTTTCCAAATTACTTTCAAACAGACAAATTTATTGTCCTTTAGACCAGGCGCTCGGGGCAAGGACTCTGTCCTTACCAAAGCCCGGTCCCTTGACTCCAGCAGGGACTCCATTCCCCCCTCGGAGTTCCAGGTCTTACCAGGATCCTCGGGCAGGCTTGCCTGCGCTCCCAGACGCTCCGACAAGGCGAGCGGCGGCAAACGAAGATCAGAGGACATCGAATCCAGGCGCGGGGCTCTGTCGTCGCTGGAAACGCTCAGGACAAACCGCAAGTGCCCGGTCCAGGGGGGTAGCGGGGAGCACGGCTCTGCTCCGTGCGGCCGTTTAGAGTCCCGTTTTCTTATCTGGGGTTTTCCTCGCAAACGGTTAAAGCGCGGCCGCCATTTTGGCCGCATGTTTTCCAGAGGCCGCCTTCTTCATAAGCACTGAGGGCCGCCATCTTGGATCGGGGCCTACTAGGCCTCATCTTTTGCAAATACCTGCCTTGGTCTGGGGTGCCAGGCCCGAGCAGGGACAGCCTCCCGACGCGCTTCCCAGTGTCCGGAGGCTTATCGGCGGGCGTCTTCCTCCGGACAGGTCGCGTCTCCTGGTCGGCTCTGCCGGACCGTAGGCCTCCCTTCGGGGCAGCATAGGCCATAAGGAGGCCCCTGGACCTAGGGGCCCTACCCACTATTGCCTGGTCGTGATCCATTGTCCCCTCTAGAGCTGGTATAGGAGGCAGTACCCCATGGGCCCTGGTTACCTAGGCCCCAGTAGGAGTGAAGGTTTTACCAGGCCGCCTGTTTACCTAGCCGTGGCCTTTAGCCATTGGGCCTACCGGACAGGATTACAGCATGTCCGACTGATCTGCCTTCATTGTCTGTAGTCACCGTGAGGGGCGGTTGCGTTCTTCCCTGACTACTGTTCTGCGGCCTCAATCCCAAAATCCTTTCTCACTAGCCACCCTATTGCAGACTTGGTTAGTGGCAATTGCAGACAGTCCCTCGCCGATAGCTCCCCTGGTCTCAGGTGCTCCCCCTGCACAATCAAAGCGCAGATCCACAGAATTGGATACAGAGGGTACGAAAAAGGCTAAGACGAATCACCTTACTTCCAAGGAGACCTCTAAGTCAGTCGAGCGAGAGGCCTCGAGGAGACACCAGGCACTGGAGAGGGAATTCTCCAAAGCACAGCGGCTCTTATCAAGTGGGGCTGATCCGGTTCCCCCTGCCCCACTGGATAGCAATACCTTGGAGCCTCCCCAGACACCTGTGCAGGAAGTCACCTGGATTGCTACTCCTCTGGCGGCAACTGAACAGTCAGGTCCCTCTCACTCCTCCCCTCCTCCCCAGCAGGATCCCCAAGTGGCTCTTGCTCCAGCGGTGGTTGGGGCTACCCTTGGGGGCCAGGGGCCTGCATGGTCCCAGGCCCAATTCCAGGCCTTTATGCAGCACGCCTTCACGCAATTTATGGCCTCACCAAGGATCCCGCAGGTTCCCTCTCAGGTCCCTCCTCCCCCCACTGGCCCTCCCTCTCTGCAGGAGTGCATCTCTGCACCTGGTTCTGTTATCTCAGAATCCTCATCCCAAGTGGGAGAGCAGGAGTCCGAGGACTCAGACATAGCGGATACCCCCATGTCAGAGGAGGAAGAGGCAGAGCCTCTGCCTCCTGCCTCTTTGACCAATCGGTCTTCACATCTCTACTGTCAAAGGCATGCGCCACTACCAGTTTAACTTCTGTTCAGGAGGAAAAACCCTCTACTTCAACAGATAAGGAGTCCAACCCGTTGTTTAAGGTGAAGATAGTAGAGCACAAGCAGATTCCCTGCCCCTTTGTATTCCGGGATGCGGTGGAGCCCAGTGGGCCTCCCTGTCCACTATTCCCAGGGAGAGCTTCCTGGAAAAGAAACTTTATAACGTGGCTCCGTCTTTCGCTTCCCTGCTAGACGTCCCTACGGTGGATTCCGCTCTAACTTCCCTATTCTCAAATTTAGCCGCCTCAGGGGAAATGGAAGAGTTCCTGACAGTGGAAGACAAGAAATTCGAGTTCGCATACAGAAGAAAGAACCAGGCTTCTGGTCAGGCTATCAAGGCATCTACCTCAGCCTCCTTCTTCGCCAGGGCATCCATCATGTGGCTCCAGGAGCTTCAGGCCTTGGTTCCTCCTGAGCAGGTCAGAGTGCACCAGACACTCATCAAGTTGGTAGGGGCCTCACATTACATGGCCGACGCCTCCCTTCACGCGGCTAAGTGTTCGGCCCGTTCAGTAGGTGCCACGGTGGCCTCCCGCAGGCTCCTTTGGTTAAAGCATTGGAGAGCGGATTTAAGGGCAAAGTGGTGCCTCTCCACATCCAGGTACGTAGGCAAGGACCTGTTTGGCTCCATCCTTGACCCACATGTGATCGAGGGGAGGGACAAGCGCAAGGTCATAGCCCATCCCTCCAAAAAGTCTAACAGGCGGCAGCAGCCGGACTCCCGCAGACAGGCCCCACGTCCCTTGGGCTCTTGGGAGTGGCGGCAGCCCTTTCAGCCTGGGCAGTCCTGGGATGGGCCCAGAGGTTCGCGTTCCTTCCCCCAGAGGCAGGACCGTCAGCAGGACCACCAAAATACAGGGGCCAGGCTCAGGCAAAGCGTCCCTTCAGGGGGTTGGGGGGCCGCCTTTTCCAGCGATCCAAGTGACACCCTCGGAGAGGCCCTAATAGGGGGGCGCCTAGAGCGTTTTTATCAGGTCTGGGAACAGACCACCACCGACTCCTGGGTCAGGGATACCGTCAGGCGGGGCCTGGCACTCGATTTCGAGGCGATCCCGCACGATCGCTTCCTTCAGTGCCCGGTGTCGTGAAATCCCTCCAAGGCGCGGCTGGTATCCACTGCCATCAAACACCTCCTGGACATCAGGGCCATAGAGCCCGTACCGGGGGACCAGGTTGGGACAGGTTTTTACTCCATCCTGTTCGTGGTCCCCAAGGCATCAGGAGGGTGGAGGCCGATCCTGGACCTAAAGGGTTTGAACCGGTTCCTAGTGTACCGACGGTTCAAAATGCAGACCCTAAGGTCCATACTGGCCGGCATCAGGAAGGGGGATCTCCTCTCCTCCATAGACCTCACAGAGGCCTATCTCTGCATCCCAATCCCCCAGGAACACCGCAGGTTCCTGCGCTTCTGCTACGCACGCCGGCATTATCAGTACCGGGCCCTCCCGTTCGGCCTCTCTTCAGCCCCAAGGGTCTTCACAAAGGTACTAGCGGTCTTGGCCGCCTATCTTCGAATGACGCCGGTGAGCGTGCAGTGCTACCTGGACGACATCCTCGTCCAGTCCAGATTCCTTCGGTTAGCGCAAGCAGACCTGCTGACCACCATTCAGGTACTCCAGTCCCATGGGTTCTCAGTGAACTTCCCCGTCGAAGCGACTCCTTCACCTGGGGGCTCTGTTAGACTCAGAACGGTGCAGGGTCTACCTATCCCAGGAGCGACAGCAGAGCATCCGGAAACTGATATCCCAGATCCGGGGCACGAGGAGGGTCCCTCTGGTGCAGTTGTCCCAGCTCCTTGGAAAGATGGTATCTTGCATGGGGATAGTCCCGTGGGCGAGACTCCACTTGAGGACCCTCCAGTGGTTTCTCCTTCCCTTTCAGAAACAAAACCTCAGCACCTCTCCCAGAAGGTCCAGGTTCCACCCCACGTCCTCGCATCTCTCCAGTGATGGTCTTCCGCAGCCATCTCCAAGGGGACCGTATTCAAGGAACCCCCCAGGGTAATCCTGACCACAGACGCCAGTCTGTTTGGCTGGTGTGCCCACCTCCAAACCCAGTTGGCCCAGGGGCGGTGATCCAGGGCGGACCTCAAGCAAAACATAAACTGGCTAGAGTTAAGGGCCATCCATCTGGCCCTCCTCCACTTCTCTCACCTAGTGTCAGGTAAGCATGTTCTAGTCCTGACAGAGAACGTGGCGGCCAAGGCCCATGTCAACAAGCAGGGAGGCACACATTCCTGGGCCCTCCTCAAGGAGGCCAGGGAGCTGGAGCTGTGGGCAGAGACCCACCTGAGGTCGATAAGGGCGGAACACATTTCGGGGGAGGCAAACCGACAGGCAGACTCGCTGAGCAGGGTGACCGTGGACCACGCAGAGTGGCGGCTGTACAACAGAATATTCGAAGCAATAGCAAACAGGCTCGGCAGGCCATGCCTGGATCTCTTTGCCTCCCCGGCCAACGCCCAGCTCCCCAGGTTCTTCACCAGGTTCCCGGCCAGAGGGGCCGAGGGGACGGACGCACTGCGGTGCAGGTGGCCCGAGGGGCTGCTGTATGCCTTCCCCCCTCCCCCTGATCCAGGCCACCATCCGCAAGCTGCTGCTGGAGCAAGCAGAAGTAATCTTGGTTGCGCCATACTGGCCTCGGCGCCCGTGGTTTGCAGACCTAGTGGATCTGTCCCCGTCTCCACCGTGGAGACTCCCACCGAACCAAGTGGCCCTCTCTCGGGGAGCTCCGCCACCCAGACCCCCAGTGGCTGCAATTAGCCGCCTTTCACTTGAGCGGGAGTGCCTAACTAAGCAGGCTTATTCCCTAGAGGCGATCTCTATGATCCAAGCCTCTAGGCGCCCCTCAACAAACAGGATCTACGATGCAACCTGGCAAAATTTCTGCCAGTGGTGCTCTCCACGGGGGTTGGATCCCCTCTCAGTAATTGTCCCAAACATCCTAGACTATCTGCTAGACGGTATTTCCAAGGGGTTGTCCACCAACACCATCCGCAGACAGGTGGCGGCCTTATCCATGGTCCTAACCTGCGACAATTGGGGTCCCCTTTCTCACCACCCAGCGATCTCTGCCTTCCTCAAGGGGGTGGCAAACTCCGGTCCACCCATGGTGCATAGATACCCGTCCTGGGACCTACCTACAGTATTATAGGCCTTAACGGTGGTTCCCTTTGAGCCCCTGCAATCATGCTCTCTACACTTCCTCTCCTTGAAGGTGGCCTTCTTAATAGCCATTACCTCAGCCAGAAGGATTTTGGAGCTGGCCGCTCTGTCAGTTCGGGAGGATCTCTGTATCTTCCATCAAGACAGAGTGGTCCTTAGGCTAGACCCCTCATTCATCCCCAAGGTTAACACCAGCTTCCACAGATCATTGGATCTCGTATTACCTAGCTTCTGCCCTACTCCTTCCCATAGGCTAGAATGCCAGTGGCACAAGCTGGACGTGCGCAGAGCCCTGCACATTTACATAAAGTGCACCGGGCCTTTCCGCAAGTCAGAGGCCTTGTTTGTCTCCTTCCAGCCGTCAGTCATGGGCCGGAAGGTATCTTCCTCCACCATTGGATCAGGGCTTGCATTGCTAGGGCTTATCTCTCGCAGTCGCTTCCCGTCCCAGCCAGTATCACGGCTCACTCCACACGTAGTGCAGTGACCTCTGCGGCCTGGTCTACCCAGGTCTCTGTAGAGGAGATTTGTAGGGTGGCGTCCTGGTCGTCCCGTCCTCATTCATTACCCATTACAAGATTGACAGGTTTGCCGCGGCGGACGCCGCGTTTGGCAGACGGGTCCTTCAACAGGTGGTTGCCTCCAGGGAGACGCCAGGCTAGACCTTCCCACTCTAAGGGACATGGGGACTTTGGTATGTCCCAATCCAGTGGATTCTACATCCACCATGCTGGAGAAGGGGCGTTGTCTTACCTGAACGCCTTTTCTTAGCGTGGTGTAGAATCCACACCCTCCCTTGGACAGGTGGCTAGGCTTGCGTGGAGGGCACCCCTTTCTGTCATTCCCTTACCTTTTTTCGGAGTCACGGTGTCAGAGCTTAGGTACCTCGCCTCGTCAAAACTGAGAGACACACCCAGGGGAAGGCGTGGCCAAAGTTTTTTCTTAGTTTCTCTGAGCAGGAAGGCTGAAATAACCCAATCCAGTGGATTCTACACCACCATGCTGAGAAAAGGCGTTCAGGTAAGACAACGCCCCGTTTGTTCAGTTGGGGCGCCATCTCCAGACTCATTGGGCACAGGGTCAATGGTCCCGGTCAGATCTAGCTCACAACATAAATTGGCTAGAACTCAGGGCCATACACTTGGCACTCCATCAGTTTTCCTCCCTAGTGGCGGGACAACATGTCCTGATTCTGACAGACAATGTGGCAGCCAAGGCTCACGTCTACAAGCGGGAGAAACCCGGTCATGGTCGCTCATGCTGGAGGCTTTGGATCTGGGTGGAGTCCAACCTGGGTTCCATCAGGGCGGAACACATATCGGGGGAGGCAAATTGTCAAGCAGATTCCCTGAGCAGAGTCACGGTCGACCACTCGGAGTGGCATCTGGACCCGGCTCTGTTCAGGGAAATCTTGATCAGATTTGGTCATCCACAACTGGATCTTTTTGCTTCCCTGACAAATTCCCAACTCCCCAGGTTCTTCACCAGGTTCCCGGCACGGGAGGCGGAGGGCACAGAAGTGATCCGGTGCAAGTGGCCAGCGGGACTGCTTTACGCATTCCCTCCCCTTCCATTGATACAGGCAACCATTCGCAAACTTATTCAGGAATGGGCAGAGATAATCTTAGTTGCTCCACATTGGCCAAGGCGTCCGTGGTTTGCCGACCTTGTGGATCTGTCGCTCTCGCCACCGTGGAGGATTCCCCCAGACCAAGTTGCTCTCAGTCAAGGGAAGCTTCAACATCCAGATCCACAGTAGCTACAGTTAGCCGTTTGGCAGTTGAGCGGGAAAGTTTAGCTAGGCAATCCTATTCGTCCGGGGTGATCTTGGTGATCCAAGCCTCAAGGTGCCCCTCAACTAATAGGATTTATGATGCCATGTGAAGGAATTTTTGCACATGGTGCACCACTAAACATCATCTTAGACCATTAGTGGTCACCATTCCTAACATCTTGGAATATCTCTTGGAAGGTATGAGTAAGGGTTTGTCACCTAGCACCATTCCCAGACAGGTTGTGGCTCTCTCAACGGTCCTGACCTGCTATATCCTGGTCCCACTATCACAACACTCGGCGGTTAGTGCCTTTCTAAAAGGGGTGGTTAACGTTAGGCCAACTACGGTGCATCGTTATCCATCATGGGACTTATCTAGGTTACTACACGCCCTGACTTCTCCACTCTTCGAGCCCATCAGGTCTTCTTCTCTTCATTTTCTTTCTCTCAAAGTAGCCTTTTTAGTAGCTACCGGTATCACATCGGCTAGAAGGATTTCAGAATTGGTTGCACTCTCAGTCAGGAACGGTTTGTGTAAATTTTTTGAGGATAGGGTGGTCCTTTGATTGGACACCTCCTTTATCCCAAAAGTCAATACTTGGTTTCATAGGTCACAGGATCTGGTTCTTCCTGATTTTTCATAGGTCACAGGATCTGGTTCTTCCTGATTTTTGTCCTAATCCATCACGTTGTCTGGAGAGACAGTGGCATAAATTAGATGTGCGCAGGGCTCTGCGTTACTATATTAAACGGATCTCGGCTTTCCGCAAGTCGGAGGCCTTGTTCGTGTCCTTTCAACCCTCTTCCATGGGTCAGAAGGTCTCCTCTTCGTCCATTGGCAGATGGATCAGAGCGTGCATTGCTCAAGCCTATCTCTCTCAGTCACTCCCAGTGCCTACACACATCACTGCACATTCGACACGCAGTGTGGCTGCATCTGCAGGCTGGTCCACCTAGGCATCTGTCAAGGAGATCTGTAGGGCTGCGACTTGGTCTTCCCCTTCCTCCTTTGTAAGACATTATAAAATTGATAGGTTTGCAGCGGCGGATGCCTCGTTTGGTAGGAGAGTGCTGCAACAGGTAGTCTCTTCTCTGGAGACACATGCCTAGACTTTTTTCCACCCGTAGGGACATGAGCAGCTTTGGTATGTCCCACCGGTGGATTCTATAGTCATCATGCTGGAGAAGGGGAGTTGTCTTACCTGAACGCCTTTTCTCAGCATGATGATGTAGAATACACACCCTCCCTTTAGGGCAGTCTAGGCAGGTGTCTTGATAATTGGAGCCATGGCGTTAGACTTCATCATGGATACTTCGCCTCATCAAAAACTGGGAAGACACATGCAGAGGGAGGCGTGGCTAAAGTTCTGACTTAGTCTCATCTGAGCAGGAAGGCTGAGATTACCCACCGGTGGATTCTACATCATCATGCTGAGAAAAGGCGTTTAGGTAAGACAACGCCCCTTTTCTTATGCATTGTTATAGTAACAGCCATCGGATGTCAGGCCCTGTTTTTGGCTTAGGACAATTCAAGTCATGAAAGTTGTGTGTTTTGAACTTCTTAGACATTGCTATCATTCAGATTCTTGGATATTATAACATTCATATGTGGCAAGTTCACGAGGCCATATGTGCGATATGATTCCTTTGAGGCTTAATTTCCTGTCACCTTTACAGCTGGAATAGTATTTAAGATACATAGAGAGTTATAATACAAATCATAACTATTTCCAGGGCTTTTTTTTTGTCATAGAACGCCCAGAACAGATTTCCGGCACCTTTTTTTTTTTTTTTTTTTTTTACAAAAAAAGCACTGGCTAGTTCTGTAATAAACTTTTAAAATGCCAGGATGTTTTTATGTGGCATTTATTTGGAATAAAACAAGTTTTGGAGGCTCAATATGAATTTATTTAAAGGAGAATAAATAGAATAGAAGAAAAAAATAACTAGAAGATTTTAGATACTGACATGATTAGCTTTTGTTTAAAAATGGCAAACAAGTTCTTCAGATCAGGCAATTGTAGAAATTCATTGACTTTTCCAATTTATTATGATAATAGTGTAGTAGATTTCATGTGCTAATAAAATCTTTCAAAAACTGTTACTGCATAATATATTAGTATAGTGTGTTGTGCTTTCCTTTGTAATGAACATTATATTTTCAAGTGTAATAATTTGGAAAAAAAGAAATAACCTAGATTTTAAAGTCATGTTTATTTCTGTGAAATAACATTAAAACATAATGATCATTTTACACTGAAAAGTGTGCAGATTTATAAGAAAAGTATATTCAGAGTTCTCAGCATATTTGGGCAAAATTGTTGTGGTCAATTACAAAATATAATTTTCTCATAATTTTATGCTTTTTATAAGTAATTACTTTTTAAAAAAATGACTAAAAAGAATAACTTGTTTAATTATAAGTCAAAGTTGGATTTTAAAATGCAAAACATAAAAATATAATTTTCAAACCAGTTTTCTGTTCTAACAGCTACCATTTTAGATCTTCCTATCATATAATATGTTTCTGGAGATTAAAAAAAAGAGAGACTCCCTATTTGTGTACATTGTTGATGCAAACCTAGACATCATCAGGTCCTCTAAAACAAATTTCCTCAAAGTATGGTGAACCAGTTGGGATTACCAAGGCCACTAGTTGAAAAGAATTCTGGTTTAACACTTAATCGAGAATAAATTTCAGCTACCACTTTCCTTATATTAAGACAGGGGTCCCCAACCTCCGGTCCATGGACTGGTACCAGGCCACAACATGCCAACAACCAGTCCGCACAAACAAACATAGCCTGATCCGTGGGATGCAGGCAGTACACAAACCCACGCAAAAACTTTTCTCCACAGAACCGGTCCCTGGTGCACAGAAGGTTGGGGACCTCTGTATTAAGGTATCACATCAACAAATGAAACAGTAGAAGAGCTTACCAGATGAGACAATGCATCATTTGTAACTTTCAGTGGATAACCAAAGACTATAGGAATTCATAAGTATGAATAATAGAATAACAGAGAAGGAAGGGACCTTGGAAGTCTTCTAGTCCAACCCCTTGCTCAAGCAGGGAACCCTATACCATTTCAGTAAAATGGTTGTCCAATCTTTCCTTAAAAATCTCTAGTGTTGGAGAGCCCACAACTTCTGGAGGCAAGCCAGAATTCTAGGTTGGTTTTCTTTTTGATTACTTCCCATCTGCTGTTTCTTGTCCTAGCTTCAGGTACTTTAGAGAACAGGTTGACCCCATTCTTTATGGCAGCTCTTTAGGAATTGGAAAACTGCTATCATGTCACCCTTATTCCATCTTTTCATTAAACTAGAAATATCCAATTCCTGCAACTGTTCTTCATATGTTTTTACCCTCCAGTCTCCTAATCGTTGTTGCTCTTCTCTGAATTCTTTCTAGAGCAGGGGTGTCAAACTGCTGGCCCTTGGACCGAATGCGTCATGCCAAAACTGCGCCCACCCCATTGCCAGCAATGGAAAAAAAGTGATATGTCACGACACATCATGTGATGTTGCGAGTTTGACACCCCTGTTCTAGAGGCTCAACATCTTTTTTATAGTGTGACCAAAACAGGATGCAATATTTCAAGTGTAGTCTTACCAAGGCATTATAAAATGGAACTAACACTTCATGTGATCTTGATTGTATCCCTCTGTTAATGCAGCCTAGGATTGCATTGGCTTTTTTGTCAGCTGCAGCACACTGCTGGAATGGAATGACTCTGTTGTATTTTTTCTCCTTAGTAGTTTTATATTAGAGGAAGCAGGAAACAGCCATCAAAACTAGAAATCATTGGAGCCTATGCTTCATACATGTATCTAATTTTCTTTTTTGCTTTTGTTGAAGGTTTAAGTTTCAGTAGATTTTAGTTAAGAAGCTGCTCTTCTACAAGTGAAACCATATATCAGACTTAGATCATCTATGAATGATCAACTTCCAATCCTCTTTTAAAATTAAGTTAGCTGCCATTACTACTTTACAGCAAAGTTCACACTGTAACTATGCATCCATAGTATGTTATTTAAAGAAGGTCATGTTTGCCATAGTGAAAATGATGCAATCCAGTTTTTTAGCATGGCAAGAAACTTTTGAAGACTGCAATGGGAATGTACTAAGTGACCAGCAGAAGATCAAGAACAGATGGAAAGAATATATGGAAGAACTCTTTTATCAGTTTGACTTATCATAAAGAATTAATGATAATTAATGATAATGATTCTTTATTAATTAATAAAGAATCAAACATCTTGAAAGAAAAAGTAGAATGAGCCATGGGGAAATTGCTGAACTGGAATGCCCCAGGTATTGATGCAGAATTACTAAGACGTGCTAGTTAACATCATTACTGCCCTCCGTCAAGAGATATGGACTACATGTCAAGAACTGGAAAAGATACGTTTTTATTTTTTCTTTACTAGTAGGATAAAAAGATACATTTTTATCCTATTAATAAAGAAAGATGATGCCAGAGACTTCTCCAACTATTGCACGATTGTATTAATTTCAAATGCAAGCAACATGTTGATAAAAATCATTAAAGAGTTACTTGATATATAAATTGGTTTTAGAAAGGGGCGCAGCACTCGAGATCACATTGCCAATATATGATGGATTATGGAAAAGGCATGTGATCTTTATATGTGCTTTATTGATTACAGAAAAGCCTTTGACTGTATTGAAAATAATAAACAATGGGCAACTTTGCATTATCTTGGTGACCCAACCAATCTGATCAGATTCATCAGATCACTGTACACTGATCCAGAGGCAACAGTGAGAACACTTTAGGGCAGCGGTTCTTAACCTGTGGGTCGTGACCCCATTTGAGGTCGAATGACCATTTCATGGGGGTCGCCAAACAACGCAGTCCACCATTTTTCCCCCTTTCCTTAGCTGTGCTACTCCCTCTTATTCTATTGGCTTTTGAAAGCCTTTAGAATAGACTCTCTTGAATAGAGTCTAATTCTATTGGCTTTCAAAAGCCAATAGGAATTGTCCAGGCTGTCTCTGCCCTGCTGAGCCCGCCAAAAGTCCCATTCTGCAAACGATGCTGCAAATTGTCTGCAGCGAAGGCGAGCTGTCTGGAAATTTCCACCCTTCCCTATTGAGCAACTACTAAAAATGTAAGTAAAAGAGGGCCAGGGGTGGGAGGTGGGAGGCCGGCGGGCGCAGGGAGGGTTGCTGGCGCGTGTGGGGCCCGGCGGGTGCCTTACCTCCCTTGGGCTGGGCCAGCTGGTGGCCCAGCCAGTGGTCGCCCTGCACCGTCGCTGCCCTTTGCCAGCTACACCTTGGCCGGCGCAGGGGGCGGCACCATGCACGCGCGGTGCTTCCGGGCAGGGAAATAGTCCTCGACTTACGACTGGTTGGGTAGTCCTCGACGTACGATGGTTGGGGGTCACAGCATTAAAAAGGTTGAGAACCACTGCTTTAGGGTGACACAGATTGGTTCAGTAAACCTTTTTATTTTCTAATTTGTTTTAATTTAGCTTGCTTATTTAACTACCTTTCTGGGATATTTTACTTTTGTAGGAATTTATAAAAAATACTTTGTTCTATTTCCCAGAAATATATATTCAGATAAATATTTGCATTTCTATAATCTCTGGAATAAAGCTTACATATTGCAAACTCTATTACTGTCTTAAATGTTTTTATCTTTCTTTTTTATAGTAAACATCATCCTATGCAATGACATCAGCACTCATCAGCACCCTTGTATGTTTGAAAGCGTCCTGGAAAAATATTTTGCTTATCATAATAAATTATAATAACTTTGTGTTTTATTTGTGTATTTTAATAGGAAAAAATTAAGAAACTGGTACCTCTTTTTTATTGTGTGATAATCCTTGCTCTAGGTGAGTCCTACGTGATCCAGCATTAGTTTAGTACTTTCAAATAGTTTTTTTAAAAGCCTATGTTTCACCTCTCACAAAAAAATTAAGGAGCTATCATGAAACATATGGTTTGTAGATATATATTCAGATATATTCTGTATACTAGAGAAGGCATTCTGTAGGTAAAGAATGAAGACATACAGAATGGAGGCATTCTGTAGTCCTCAAAGTCAAGTTAGCTGTAGAAAAGATGTCTCAAACTACAACAATATCTGCTGTTTGAGAAGAACTCATGAGCATTGTCAGTTCCTGACAGCTGTAGGATTGCCTGTGGGCATGTTGCTGAAATTTCAATTGTAATTATACAGTACACTTCCTTTAACAAATTGTGTTCCCAGCTATAATTATAACAGCTTTATTTGCCTCCAGCCTGATCCTTATCTTAGCACCCACCTTCTTGCTACTAGATGATTTAAGTATTGTAGAGATTCTTTTAAAGCTGCAAATCTAATACTTGACTCTGCCTGAAAAAATGCCTCTGATCAGTCTTATTTTCTTCTACAAATTTGGTAGTAATCAAAGATTACTATGTATATGTGTGTGTGTGTGTGTGTATGTGTGTGTGTATATATATATGTATATGTATATGTATGTATGTCTGTGTGTGTGTATATATATATATATATGTGTGTGTGTGTGTGTGTGTGTGTTTTCTGAGGTTTTTGCGGGTGTTTGTATGTCTTTGGTTCTTCGGGTTTTCTCCCACGTAGAATTTGAAGTGAGAGAAATCATCCAGATGCCCTAAGCTCTATGGTCTCCCCAAGATACACGAAGAAGGAACCCCACTTAGACCCATAGTCAGCTCCATAGGCTCACCTCTACAAAACCTAGCCAAATTTCTCGCCAAACAACTACAGCCCTATGCAGAATCCATCACCTCACATGTAAAAAAACTCATTCCAGTTCATAGAGATCATAAAGAAACAAAACTTACAGCCCAGCGACCTACTCGTTAGCTTCGATGTCATATCCCTCTTCACCCAAGTGCCAATCAAAGAAGCCTTAACAGCTATCCAAAACAAATATAACCCCCCCAAACACATCCTAGATCTGACCAACCACTGTCTATCCAACACATATTTCATCTATAACGGACAAAAATACAAACAAATAGAAGGAGCACCCATGGGATCACCCCTCTCATCTGTCATTGCAAACCTCTACATGGAACACTTTGAAACCCAAGCCCTAGAAAAATCTGATCACAAACCCAAACTCTGGCTCAGATACGTAGATGACACCTTCGTAATCTGGCCACATGGGAAAGAAAAACTGGACAACTTCCTCACACACCTCAACAGCCTACACCCCAAAATACAGTTCACCATGGAAACAGAAGCTAATAACCAACTTCCCTTCCTGGATGTCTTAGTTTACAAGAAATCCAATGGGTCCCTAGGACACACCATCTACCAGAAGAAAACACACACAAACCGCTATCTGCACGCACTCTCACACCACCACCCAGCACAGATCAACTCCGTAGCCAAGACACTCATCTCAAGAACCAAATGCCTAGCTGATGAACAACACCTAAAAACTGAACTACACACTCTCACTAATGTACTTACATCCAACGGATTCCAAAGAAATAAGATTTCCAACTTAATCCAAAGAGAAACTCCCACTAAAATCCAAGACAGAGAACAAGAAAACGGCAAAGCCCTCCTCCCATACATAAAAGGCACCACAGACAGGATCAGCAAGATCCTTCACAAACATAATATCAAAACAGAATTCTGCACAAACAGAAAAATATCCACCATCCTAAGAAACCCTAAAGACAAAATTGAATTAGAAAATCAAGGAGTATATGAAATCCCATGTACTGCCTGCTCCACCACATACATTGGACAAACCAACAGAAGAATAAGTGCACGCATTGAAGAACACAAAAACTCAGTCAAAAAAGAGGAACCAACTTCTTCCCTGGTTCAACACCTCAAAGCCACAGGACATGAAATTGATTTCAAAAAGACCAGAACTATCTCCAAAACTGAACACTTTAATAACAGAATAATCAGAGAAGCCATCGAGATAGAAAAACGCCCACACAGCATGAACAAACGAGATGATACCTCCCGCCATTTGGAAACCCGCCCTTATTGACAGACGAGTCCATAGCACGGGGAATGACACCAGACCTACACTCACAAAAACCACACAGGATGTCACCACCACACATCCAGGCAAAAAGCAAACCCAAACCCACACTGATGAGGAGGCACGACCACAAACCAGAAGCCAGACCACAGCTGCATCATTAGCCACCTTAAACCCCTCCAATCCATACACGAAGCAAACTGACACCCACCATGAAGATGAGGCACGAGCACGAACGCAAAGCCAAACAGCTATACAGTTCACCATCTCTAATCCCCTTGTAACATTGACTAACCTGAGCACAACAAAGCCACCACCCAAACAGAACACTCCCCCAGCCAATCAGAGCACAGCCAACCCCCCATCCAATCAGAGCACAGCCAAGCCCCTAACCAATCAGAACACACCTCCACCCAATCAGAACACAGCCGAGCTCTCAGCCAATCAGTTCAAAGCCCCACTGGCAGTTAAAAGGAAGAAACAGCTAAAAATCTCACATTGCTCCTAGAAGCAGAAGCCGAAAGCACCAGCCTGAAGATGACTAATGAGACTTCGTCGAAACATCGCCAAGACACTTCAAATTCTACGTGGGAGAAAACCCGAAGAACCAAAGACCTACACACACACACACACACACACACACACACACACACACACACACACACACGTGTGTATGTATGTATGTATGTATGTATGTATATGTATATATATATATATATATATATATATATATATATATATATATATATATATATATATATATATATATATATATATATGTGTGTGTGTGTGTGTGTGTGTGTGTGTGTGTGTGTGTGTGTGTCAAGTGGTTATTTTTTAGATTGCACCCTGTAAACCCAAATATGGGAGGAAGAAATCATTCTTTCCTTTGCTTGTTTCAGCTCAACCCAGAGCCATCTGCAAGCACAAATATATATATGTTTTTAAAATTGTTAACAAAGAAATAAGGGATTTCTGAGATAGCTATTTCGAGTTATTTAACTCTCTTCAGTCAGAACTCACCCTTTCTGGGATTCGAACCTGGGCAGTCTGCATGCTAGGCAGAAGCTTTAGTCTCAAGCCACAGGCTCTCTCCCACTTTATTAATATTCAGGGAGTGAATATGTGTGTCAAGTGGTTATTTTTTAGATTGCACCCTGTAAACCCAAATATGGGAGGAAGAAGCAAAGGAAAGAATGATTTCTTCCTCCCATATTTGGGTTTACAGGGTGCAATCTAAAAAATAACCACTTGACACACATATTCACTCCCTGAATATTAACAAAGTGGGAGAGAGCCTGTGGCTTGAGACTAAAGCTTCTGCCTAGCATGCAGACTGCCCAGGTTCGAATCCCAGAAAGGGTGAGTTCTGACTGAAGAGAGTTAAATAACTCGAAATAGCTATCTCAGAAATCCCTTATTTCTTTGTTAACAATTTTAAAAACATATATATATATATATACGTATGTGTATATGTATATATGTGTGTGTCTGTGTGTATCTCTTGAGTGTTTTTTGATGCGCCCTGTCAGCCCAAATATGGGAAGAAGAAAAATATATATATACCATCCAAATATATAATTTCTTTACAAATCGCTTTCTGCTTATAACAGCAAACAGAAATTAAGGAAGAGATATGAATCGTATGATGTAAAAAGAAAAGGCTGGGAACTCATAAACTATTCCTACAGCTTCCGATTGTCTATGTTAAGTTGTATTTGGTTCAAAAACTTTTGGAAACATATTTTTATAAAAGAATGGAGCATATTAAATTTACTACTATTGATAAACCTTTGGCATAGGTAATGATACCATATATATATTCCACTAAAATTAATATATTTGGATATAGTGCTATTTTTACAAATAGAAACACCCTTAGAAATGTAATCTATACAATTTTAGATGTTGAATAGATCTTTTTCTCTTGACCTGTAGATATTGATTTTTCAGAACTGGGATGATGGACTATTGCAGTTCCCTGTTCAAGATGAACATTTAGAATGAACTGATAAAACTATTATTTTTATTGCTTTTTAGTAGACTATATTTAGCCAGGAATATAACTGGTGACTTGATTATTCTGTATAAACTTTATGTCAATATATTTTGCAAGTACTCCTTGCCTTATGCCCATTTGTTTAATGATTATTGAAAATTATGTTGGTGCCAAAAAATGAGCATATGATCAGTCTTTAAAGTTGCAACTAATGTATCATTCCCACAATCACATGATCATGATTTGGGCATCCATATGCCCAGCTTGTGATCATGACATTGCAGAGAAGCATGGTCATGTGATTGCAATTTGTGACCTTCCCTGCCAGCTACTCATAAGAAGTCAATGGAAACTCTCAGGGAAATCATTCCCAGTTTTAATCCCAAACAAAGTTCTTTATAGATATAATGTAAAGTCCACATATCAACCTACAAAGTAAAGGAAATTGATAGGTAAAACCTGACAATTATACCAGGTTTCTTAACTAAACATGATTATTCAAACTGAATCAGAATCTATCTTACTTCTAAAATATTTTCATATCCATAAATATAAGCTTATTCATATTTTATAATTAAAATAATGGGTAGTGATAAAGGAGTTTATAATAATACTGTTGTGTATGATATGGAACTTTCACTTGATCTTGGAATTAAAAAGAGCATGTAGAAGAAAAAGAAGATAGGTGATTCATAAAGGAGGCTTACCAACAAGTAACTAATATTTCCATATAGAAAATTTATTTATTTATTATTTTAAAGTCATACATGGAAACATACATTTGAGAAATGATATAGAAGCAACCAAAAAGGCCTTTTGGTTTATGTCAGTAAAAAAAAAAAAAAAAGTGAAGCCACTGCTAGATGAGGATAGTAAGGCTGATAATAAGGAAAGAATTCCTTAATTCCTATTTTGTCTCAATCTTCTCTCAATATATTTAAGAAGTGGGCCGGCAGCAAGCTCCTGCTGGTTGTGGCTGTTGGTGACGCCATCGCAAGGCGAGGCAGGGGTCGGGGCGTGGGAGGCCTGGCTGCAGGGCCCTGAGGTAAGCAGGTGCAGGGCACATGGGAGCTCCACCCCCTCCCCCATCTACCTCACCTCACCTCAAGGTGGCTGCACCATAAACAATCATACGGAATAGGAAGGCAACCAGTTGTGCAGTCTCTTAATTTATTTTGGGGGTAGGGCTTATATTAGGCGTACACATAAAAATCAAGGTAGAGTTTATTTTCAGGATAGGTCTTATTTTTGGGCAAATACAGTATATTATTTTCTTTTTATCAAAACAGTCAATTTAGCCATCTCTGCTAACTCCATCAACTTTATGTCATTTGTCTATGATGGGAATTGAAACATCCTTCCATTTTTGTGTGTAGAGTAGTACTTATTGCTGTCAATATACCCAAAATCAGAGTTCCAGGCTTTTTCCAAGTCTTTTTCCATTAGACACAGAAGAAAAGTTTCTGATTTTATCTTTATATTCACTTTAAGAATTTTCTGCATTAGAATATGAATCCTACTCCAATATTTCTTTGCTTTATCACATATCCACCATAAATGATAAAAAGTCCCTTCTTTACATTTACATTTTCAACATTCATTTGAGATACCATTATACATTCTAGACAACTTATCTGATATTACCGGTAAATTCCAACATTAAATTCCATATCATCTTATAAGAGTTTTCTTTTAAATTATAATTTAATGTGATTTTAAACCTTTTGTCCACATATTCTCCCATTGTTCAAACATCACATTATACCCAAAGTTCCTTGCCCACTGAATCTTATGTTTTACATTTCACTTTCCAAATTCAATTTCAGTAACATTCTGTAAACCTTAACAATAATATGGTCATCACTATCACATAGTACAATTTCCAGTTCATTTTTAACAAAATCAAACCATAAATCTTCTTATTTAATTTGAATCTTTCACTTGTAAGTATGTAAACCAATGGCATGACCTTCTAATTCTAACTCTTCCTTAGACTTGAGGATAGGGTCACCAAAATTAAAAGATATTATTTTACCATATGTCCATCAGTCCAGCTTCACCACTATTTCTTTTCTTAAAACAACCTTCTTGGGGACACATCCAAAGAGGCAACTTCATAAAAAACTTCGTTTTATATTTATTCCAATTTAATACGGCTTGTCTAAAAAATTATTGTTGAAATCAACATTTAATTTAACTTTATTATATCATAAATAACCGTGCCATCCAAACTTTAATTCATGACCTTCCAAATCAAGTAACCTCTTGTTCACCCACTCTTTTAGTCGGACCAAACAACATGCATCAAAATACAATTTCAAATCTGGTAAACCCAACCCCCCTTTTTCCTTAGCATCTTGCAGTAACATACCTAATTCTTGATTTCTTCCCTTTCCATATAAACTTGGAAATATCCCTCTGCCATTGTTTAAATGGAGTATCAGTTGCAAATATTAGTATTGTCTGAAACAGAAAGAAAGAGCGTGTTTCATAAAATGTTCATATTAATAACAGAAATTCTGCCCAGTATTGATAATTATGATTTATCCCATCTTTGTAGCTCCTTTTTAATATCATTCCAGAGGGGAACATAATTATTTTGAAACAATTTTGTATTTGTGTTTCTCAACATGACCCGCAAATATTTCACCTTTTTCTCAATCTTAAAACCAGACTTTTTAATTAATATATCACAAACCTGAGAGGACATATTCTTAATCAACATTGCTGAGTTCTGTTTGTTTATTTTAAAACCCGCTAAAGCTCCAAACTTATCAAAAAAATAAATGTACACCTATACTTGGAAATACTTTATGGCCTGGGTATGTTTGTTCCTAAATTGGAGAGAAAAAATCCTATTTCAAAACATTGACTCAGGCCTGTTAGCACCAAATGTTATAAATATTATAAACTGCATTTAAACTCAACCAGGAAAAACAGCAGGTTTGAAGAATTCTTTAAATCATCTATGGTCCACAGGAAGGCTCCCCCCACCCCATATCCATGGTTTATATAATAAAGATCTTTAAATCTTTTTTTCAAGGAAAAATGACTTGATATGTATATTATTTATTTATTTTATTTTATTATTTTATTTATTTGCCACCTCTGGACAGCTTGCAGCATTAAAAGCATTAAAACCATAAAAGATAAATATTTCTAAAACAATAAATGGAATGGAAATTACAATTAAAAAATAGAATTGACAAAAATAGGGAGGGAATGTGATGTACAGGTGGATTGTCTCTTAATTCATCAATCACTTCTAGTGTGACACTCCCCTGTTGGAGCCCCAAACCATCTGTTAGAGCCAGGTCTTTAGGCAGTTAAGGAAGGTCATAAGGGTGGGAGCTGAAGCAGGGGGTAAGATGTTCCAAAGGAGGAGAGGCACAGCAGAGAAAGCTCTTCACCTGAACTTCACCAGCCAGAATTCTTTGACTAACCGGACATGCCATAGGCATCTTCTGCCAGAGCAAGTGTAGAGGTACATTCAGAGTGGGGTGAGATAATTATATATGAGGAGTTGAAGTTGGCATAATTTAATTTAACAGCAAGTTTAAGGTGGTTCTATTAAAAAAATGAACTTTTAATTGATTTATCAAGTACATTTATTTATCTCCTACCTCTAAGCAGCTTAAATTGGTTTATGGGTTTGTGTTTCATTTTTAAAGAAATCTTTAGTACCATATGTAGCTGGCTTGGTTAAGAAGCTCAAGCTCATTTAAGAATAATAAACTTCCTATCTTGAATGAAAATTTGAAGATTTTTCCCTGTCTGTCAACTGCAACATAGTACTACTTGCAAAGAGTAAGAACTCATATTTTTATTAGGTCCTGAAATGTTTATATTAAATTCTCAATTTTTTCACAGTATTTACAAAAGTCAAATCATGTCCAATTTATACAACGGAAAAAGTATGCATTCCTCACATGCTCACACCGTATTTTATAAAAAAAATTACAATAATTTGTCAGAAAATGAAATATATTAAAATGGCTTTCTTATAGGTGAATAATATTTGTTAAAAGAAATGCATTTGAATAAGATGACAGGACTATGGTTATATGAAGCATTAACAAAGTTCAGTTAAACAATGTTGGATAAACAATGTTAAGGCAGCCTATTGAAATAATTTAGTATCTGCTTTTTTATTTTAAATAGAATTTTGGTCACAACAATAATTGGTTGACAGTATTTGATCTCTATGCACAACTGCAGTATTTAATGAACTAAATTGATATAAGGAATAAAGTTTTGATAAAAGTAATTTGTTGAAAACTTCAGAAATATTCTTGAAATCTCTTACTTGTAGATTGACATATTTTCTTTCGAAAAGGAATAAGTAAATAATTTAAGGGTATATTTCATGTTTTGGATCTCCATTCTGTCACATAAATAATACTTTGTTAAAAACTGTATTATTTGCATCGCCATAGGGAAAAAAATCTAGTTTATGAAAATTTAATGGAAATGTGCTATCCTGAAAGTATTAAAATAATCAACATATTTTCTACTTACGATAGTTGTCAGTAGTAATAATAAGGAAATGGTAATACTTGTTGATGTTCTATAACCTATTCCTTATTAAAATAACAAAGAACTATGAAATTAGGATTATGAGTATTTTATTTATAATTTCACATATTGAGCAAAATTATAATTTGATTTAGATCTTTCAGACTTGGCTATATTTTAGAATATAGGTTTCTTCTCTGTGCATTACCCTGCAGTTTTTGTATTTCAAAAATCTTTCTATTAATTGAATGTTTGAAGACAGTTTGGAATAAAAAGCAGGAAACGCTATAGAGGAATTGGTTGAAAGTTGCCTTTCCCCCATGTAAATGGGGAAAAAAATCTAGAAACCATGAAAAATAGTTATAAATAAATGATTTATTAAAGTATTATTACTATAAATTGGTGTCAACTTTAACCAGCTACATAGATTTTGTCCATGATAGTCTGTTCTCAAACTGATCTTCAGGTTTTCATGTCTTCCAATGCTATATTCATTGCTACTGTAACTGAGGCCATTTTCTTTGCTTTCTGCAGAAAACTAGATCTTCATATAAACTATACAAATTTATATGATAAACTTGGATAGTTTATATGATAAACTAGTATGATAACTAGTGCCTGGTCCTTTGTGCCTTGAATGAAAACTCTGAATTGATTTGTTTGCTGATCCATTGTTTCGTTTAGATCACTAAAAATAGAATATATATTTTGGCAGTGGTTTGTTCTCCAAACTTGTTTCAGTTTAGTTTCTGAATGTTTTGTTACCAGACGAGGTAACTTCATCAGCAGGATTTTCTTGTCCTATTTTTCTTAGCTTATAAATGTCTTGTGTGGTCAGTTGGTCATATGATTGGTGGTTCATTTGGAGGTATATTTAAATTCTGAGCAGCTGATTGATTCTCTTGTTGATTGTTAGTTCAAATCCACGCATACAGACCAAATTTTAAATTTCACACGCAGCCACCCCACTGCACACAAGAGGAGCTGCATCCAGACCCTTTTCAAAAGTACCAAAATACACTGCAGCACTGAATTATTAAGAAAAGCAGAAGAGAAACACCTTTTCGATGTTTTCTTCTGCAATGGCTATCCCCAAAATTTCATAATATGATGCTTATCATGCAAACCCCAATAAAATACATAGCCAACCACAACACAAAAACAAGTCCTGCCATACATCAAAGGAACATACGAAATGGTTGCCAGAATATTGCAACCCTACGAATAATGATAGCCTACCAACCTACATTCACACTCCGAAAAGAGCTCTCTAAAGTCAAAGACAAAATACAGAAGGAATACATCAGCAACATAATATACAAAATCAATTGCAACAATTGTAATCAATTCTATGTGGGACAAACAGGAAGGCATTTAAAAATAAGGGTTCATGAACATCAGCTAGCAGTTGAATGGCATGACCAAAAATCCTTGATCTCAAACACATTGATAATAAATAACACCAGTTTGATTGTGAAGGAACAAAAATCAATGGGCATGCCAACACCCTCCACACATGTGAATTTATTGAAACCTGGTATTCTACCAAAGGAGCAATCAACAAGCATATTGATCTAGATCCAGCATATGAATATGTAAGAAACCAGACCATTGGAACTACCAGTCAACTAGACAAGCTCGGGCCCTGGGTTCAGATTGTTGCTGCTCAACGCCAGGTCGGTTAACAATAAGGCCCCCCTCATTCATGATCTTTTCATAGATGAGGAGACCGACTTGGCGTGTGTGACTGAGACCTGGTTGGGCCCTGACTGGGGTGTTCCCCTCTCGGGTATGTGCCCACCAGGTTATCAGGTATGGCACCAGCCGCGACCCCAGGGAAGGGGGGGGAGGAGTGGCTGTTTTGGCCCGGAGAACCTCAGTCTACACAGGCTCACTGTTTCCAATATTCCGGGTTGCGAGTCCATCTTTATGACGCTGGACCTAGGGGTTCAGGTGGGCTTATTGCTTACATACCTGCCTTCCAGCTGCGTGACATCAGCCCTGCCTGTGCTACTCGAGGAGGTTGCTGGGCTGGTGGTGGAGTTCCCCAGGCTTATGGTCTTGGGGGACTTTAATCTGCCATCACTTGGCGAGTCCTCGGGGTTGGCACAGGAGTTCATGGTCGCCATGACAACCATGGACCTGACCCAAGTAGTGCAGGTTCTGACGCATGTGGGTGGGCACGCCCTGGATATGATTTTCCTTTCAGAGCAGTTGGGTAATGATCTGGTTTTAAGGGGCTTAGATATTTTGCCTTTGTCATGGACCGATCATTTCCTGCTTCGACTGAAATTTACAGCCCCAATACTTCCCCACAGGGAGGTGAAACCGATTAGGTGGTTCCGCCCCAGACGCCTGATGGATCCGATTGGTTTTCAGACGGCGCTTGGGGAATTACCAAGCTCGTTCATTCACAATTCGGCGGAGTCCCCGGTAGCGGCATGGAATACGGCCGCGAAGGGGACTATTGACTGGATTGCGCCTTTGCGACCTCTCCGTGGTGCTAGCCCCAGGAGGTCTCCTTGGTGAACCAAGGAGCTCAGGGGGATGAAGCGCCATAAGAGACGTCTAGAGAAGCGATGGAGACGAAGTAGGTCCGGATCTGATCGAACCAGATTGAGATCATTTATTAGAGCCTATTTGAAGGCGATTAAAGTGGCGAGATCGTTGTATCTCTCTGCTCTGATCGCGTCTGCGGAATCTCGTCCAGTCGCCCTGTTTAGGGTGACCCTGTCCCTCCTTAACCCGAGGGGTCCGGGGCCTCCCTTGCAGGGTAGTGCCGAGTACTTTAACAACTCTTTCGCAGACAAAGTAGCTCAGATCCGGGCCGACCTAGACTCCAATTGTGAAGCAGAGTCGACTGATAATGATTCAGTCGAGGGGACAGGGGCATGTTCTTGTCCGATCATCTGGGGCGAGTTTGAGGCTGTTACGCCTGATGAAGTGTACAGGGACATTGGAGCTGTGAGTTCCGCCACCTGTTTGTTGGACCCGTGTCCCTCCTGGCTGGTTTCTGCCAGTAGGGTGGTGACACGTACCTGGATCCAGGAGATTGTCAATGCTTCTTTGAGGGAGGGGTCCTTTCTGGCTCCCTTAAAGGAGGCACTTGTGCACCTCCTCCTCAAGAAGCCTTCCCTGGATCCAGCAATTTTGACCAACTATTGTCCGGCCTCCAACCTCCACTTTGTGGGGAAGGTTATCGAGAAGATGGTGGCATTCCAGCTCCAGCGGTCTCTGGAGGAAGCCGATTATCTGGGGCCTCTGCAGTCTGGGTTTAGGCCCGGCTACTCCACCGAAACTGCTTTGGTCACTCTGATGGATGATCTCTGGTGGGCCCGGGATAGAGGCCAGTCCTCTTTCCTGGTGCTTCTTGACCTCTCAGCGGCGTTCGATACCATTGACCATGGTATCCTTCTGCGCTGGCTGGAGGGATTGGGAGTGGGGGGTACCGTGTTACGGTGGTTCTCCTATCTGGCCGGTCGCAGTCGGTGTTTGTGGGGGGTCAGAGGTCCACCTCTAGGTTACTCCCATGTGGGGTGCCTCAGGGGTTGGTTCTCTCCCCCCTACTTTTTAACATTTACATGAAGCCACTGGGAGAGATCATCCACCGGCACGGAGTGAGATACCATCAGTACGCTGATGATACTCAGCTGTACATTTCCACTCCTGGCCAAATCAGTGAAGCGGTTGAGGTGATGTGCCGGTGTCTGGAGGCTGTGAGGGTCTGGATGGGCGTTAACAGATTAAGGCTCAACCCCAACAAGACAGAGTGGCTGTGAGTGATGCCTCCCAAGGACACTTCAATCTGTCCTTCCATTACTCTGGGGGGTGAATCCATAAACCCCTCGGAGAAGGTCTGCAACTTGGGTGTCCTCGATCCACAGCTGACATTGGAACATCATTTATCGGCTGTGGCGAGGGGGTATTTGCCCAGGTTCACCTGGTGCACCAGTTGCGCCCTTATTTGGATCGGGAGTCTCTCCTCACATTCACACATGCCCTTGTCACCTCGAGGATCGATTACTGCAACACTCTCTACATGGGGCTACCCTTGAAGAGTGTTCAGAGACTACAGTTAGTGCAGAATGCAGCTGCGCGAGCAATTGTGGCCCTTCCACGTCGTGCCCACATTTTGCCAACTCTCCGCATGCTGCATTGGTTGCCTATCGGTCTCCGAGCGCAATTCAAAGTGTTGGTCATTACCTATAAAGCCCTTCATGGCATTGGACCTGGATACTTACCGGACCGTCTTCTGCCACATAGTTCCCTATGACTGGTGAGAGCGCACAGGGTCGGCCTTCTCCGGGTCCCGTCAGCGAACAATGTCATCTGGCGGGCCCTAGGGGGAGGGCTTTCTGTGTTGTGGCACCTGCCCTCTGGAACCAACTGCCTCCTGAAGTCCGCGTTTCTCCCACTCTCCCGGCCTTTCAAAAGAATCTAAAAACCTACCTCTGCCGGCAGGCCTGGGGATGATTGTTGACTGTGGTGTGACTGATGAATATGTGTGGGGTTATATTTTTAATGTTTTGCTTGGACTTAGTTTGAAATTGTTGTTTTTATATATATGTTGTGAGCCGCTCCAAGTCTTCGGAGAGGAGCGGCATATAAGTCCGAACAAATAAATAAATAAATAAATAACCAATCACACAATCAACTGACCGTACTGGCACACAGTATAAACTAAGGAAAATAGGACAAGAAATTCCTGCTGATGATTTGTCTGGGAGCAAAATGTTTAGAAACTAAATTGAAACAAACTTGGAGAGCAAACCACTGCCAAAATCTAAAACCCAAGCTACAAGTATTTTCAAAAATTTCATAGAATATATGTCTTGGGCCTATGTATGCAAGAAATCTAAAGAAACACAGTACGTGTTGTGACTTATGACCCAAAATTAATATTGGAAAATATATTGTTAAGCAGTGGGACTGTTAAGACATCACATGACTGTACCATTTCTAATGACTTTTTTGCAGTAGTCATTAAGTGAATTACCGTGATTATTAAATGAAACATCAAGTGATCATGATTTGTGACCTTCCCTGCTGGCTTCCCCATTGACCTTGTCAGAAATTGGCTGGGATGATCATAAGTTGTGATCATATTGCCCCAGGATGTTGTAACCATTCTAACTGTGAGCTGATTGCCAAGCACCTTGATTGGGATCATGTGACCATGAGGACCATATGCTGCAAGGACCATATACTGGTTGTCACTGCAAAGACTAGTCACAACTCACATTTTTAGCACTATCATATCTTTGAATGATCTCTAAATGAGTGGTTATAAGTCGAGGGCTACTTGTTTAGCAATCAGTTTAAAAAGTCTTAATAATATGAACAACCTAGTAATGTTTTATATCTGTGAATTGTTTACCCATTTTTTTGCAAGATTATATTTAAAAGCCACCCTATTTCCATATAATAAATCTGTTTGAGAGCCTTGGATACTACAGTATTAAACTTATTTTATAATTAATTGTTGGAAATAGTCCTACCTTTCTTGTACCAATAACTGAAGTTGATAATCTGAGTACAGAACAACATTTTTTGCACTTAGCTGTTGCTCATGAATTCTTTTTTTCTTTCCTTCAACATTTATAATTGCATTTAAAACTTTTAAACAAATGTTTTCTGAATATATTGACTCTTGCAATCTAGTATTGTCTCTGTTCAGATTAGTATATCATCTAATACATCAATACAGGCCTTTCCTCATCACCAGTCATAGGGTAGACTTTGAATTGCTTGGAGACTTTTCGTTCTTAAAATAGGTTCAGTAGTTGATTGTGAAATATTTGAAATACATAGCTTTTAAAAAGATTCTTCTTAAAGGATTATTCATATGTTATAGTGATTGTACTTGCAAACATTAACAAAAAAGAAAGAACTGTGCATTTAAGGAAAGCACTTGCTTACCTTTTTTATTTTACTTTTTTGTGAATAACAATAACAAGAAAAATTGTAGATCACTTTATATCTGCACCAGAGACTGTTAATAGCTAAGCAAACAATGTGTAATCTAGTTTTTGCCTTGAAAAATTAAACAATTTTATCACATAATGAAGGCTAATACTTGAATCTTTTGTAATGACCTGCTCAGTGTAACCAACTTTGAGATTTTTTTTTATTACTGGTTTCCAATGGAAAAAAACAAATACCATAGCATTCCTGGGAGGCTAGAATGAGTAATATTTTCTGCATCAGGAGAGTACTTAAAATTGTTGGCAGAGTTGCAGAATACTTGGATGAACAATCTTCTAAATATGTGTGGGACTTTATTACAAATGGGCAACTCCGGAATTTTGCGGAAGTAGAAGTTAATTCTGACTTTTAAAAGCAGCTTGCTAAACCTTTAGGCTGCCGATTTATTCCATGTAAGGATTAGAAAGAAGTCTAAATATTATACAAAAGAAGACTTTAAAGTTTGAGACGGCTCTGGAATTGCAGTTATGAGTAAAAAAGTTCTAGCTTTTTAATGAATAATTTACATTTAAGATGGGGTAATTATAATTTTTAATTCATATTTAAAATTTGTTATTAAGAAATGGTAGTATGTAACCTACAGTAAGCTATGCCATGCCATGCCATGGTAAGGTAAGGTAATAAGTTTTTCCATTTTGTTTTGGGGAAAAGAGGATTGTATTACATTCAAAGTCATTTTACTTTCAGGTAAATACACTTTATTTTTGGAGATTTCCCCCCAATTTGGGTTAGATATAACCAGCCTGCAATATATGCTATGATGAAGTTCTTCAGTCTTAAATTTATTTTGTATTGCTTAGAATTTTAGTAAAAGTCTTCACTCTATATAGTAGATTAAAGTGTGTCTGTGCATCAGAACAATTTTCATGCCTCACTCAGTTCCTAATGTAAATTAGTAGGAACATTGGTTATCCATTTGAGAAATTGAGTTGGTATAAAAATAAAAATGCACTTATGGTGTATGGTGCTTTGTGAATCATCTTGGGATTGTTTTTCTGTTTATCTGTCACTTGCATTAGAAAAAGCAATCACTGGCTGCAGGTGACATTAAAAATTAAAGGTTAACCTCAATTTCTTAACTGACCAGACTTGGGGCAGAAAGTTGTTGGATTCATGCAGGGGTTTCAGAATTGCCAGTTGACTTGTTTAGTGTTTTACTTCTTCACATATGCAAGTGATTTTAATGGTCCCCAACACTTATCTTGGATTAGGTCAAAAATATTTTTCCCTACATGCGTTTATTTAAAACTTGAAATTCTCAAAATTGCTTTAGAAGATCTTAATAGACTGGAATAAATTTGAGAATAACTTTAAAAATAAAAAGTGTATGAAGGTAAATATTTATTTAATTTACAGGCAGTGCTTAACATGTTTGTATCAAAGCCATACACGAATACTGCTATATTTTTACTTAAGTGTAATATGTATACTTGTTATTTGAAGGAGGTTGTTTTCAATAGGGTATGATTTAATTTTAAAGCTATACTTTATCCTAACTAAAAGGTGTAAAAATACACTCAAAATTATTGATGTCATTAATTTTTGATTCATTTTATTCACTAGTATTTTTAAAAAGAATTCTCTAAATCTTTTAAAAGGTAACTTCTAAAAAAAATCTAAGCTATTTTGATTTACTGTATGTAGGTAATGTTAGTTTTTTTCTTCTACTAAGTCTATTTGGAAAACACCCTCCTGATAGTAAAGTGAATAAAAAAACCTGTAATAGAATGGACTTTCAATCACCAGATTAAATCAACTTTAGTTGTATTGTTTTTCATGGAAATTTGTGTAACTAGTGCTTTTTTTGTTAAAAAAAAAAACGTGCCAGAAATCACACACGTCATACAATCCGCCTTGCCTACCTTACAAGGTTCCATCCAAATAGGGGCCAGAACTCCGTTCTGGGCATTCTATGACAAAAAAAGCCCTGTGTGTTAACTATCTCTTTCAAACTTCTTTAATTATTTTTTAAAGAATTCTGAAATACATAAAACTGTTAAATTATTTTCTTTCTCTTATTGGATGATATTATGCTCATAATCTGAATGTAGCTATTCTCAACGCAAGCACAAACTCGTAACTGAAATAATAAAACTGTTCACAAAGTTCTTTTGAATAATAGATACATAATAGGCACCTGGCAACTCATTGCTATGCATTGAGATTGATAAGAGGAAATTCACAATGTTATCTTTCTGCTGGTAAGCAACTCATTCAGTTGTTAAGCCAGATAGCATGTGTCTATGGGATGTGAGGATTGGTCACAAAACTGGTTTTTTTTACATCATCATAAATAAATGGCTTGTTACCGTGGCAGTTGATAAACAAGAACTACTTGTATTTTTAGAGTAAAATCACAGTCTTACAAAAGAGGGAGAATATATTGAGCTTTTAAAAATTAAACATATTGCAGCATCTTACAGTCAAGAAGGATGTTGTGTAGCAATGTGGAATTAGTAACTAGTATAGTAAATAGTAAATAGCAATACTATTAGTAAAATAGTAAAAAGTAAATAGTGAGGTAGCAAAGTTTGCTGATGACACCAAATTGTTCCGGGTAGTGAAAAGTGAAACTGATTGTCGGGAGCTCCAGAAGGATCTCTCGAAATTGTGTGAGTGGGCAACAAAGTGGCAAATGCATTTTAACCTAAACAAGTGCAAAGTTATGCACATCGGGGCAAAGGACCCCAATTATACTTACCAACTGATGGGGACCAAACTTTCTGAGACAACCCAAGAAAGGGATCTTGGGGTTTTGGTGGACAGCTCGATGAAGATGTCAACCCAATGCGCAGCAGCAGTAAAAAAAAGTAAATTCCATGCTTGGCATGATTAGGAAGGGAATCGAAAATAAGTCAGCAAGTGTTGTATTGCCTCTGTACAAATCGATGGTGAGACCACACTTGGAGTACTGTGTACAGTTCTGGTCACCGCACCTCAAGAAGGATATAATGGAACTGGAAAAGGTGCAAATAAGGGCAACAAGAATGATCAAGGAAATGGAGCACCTCCTTATGAAACCAGATTGCAACGCCTTGGTCTTTTCAGCCTTGAAAGACGGCATTTAAGGGGTGACTTGATCGAAGTGTATAAAATCATGCATGGGATAGAAAAGGTGGATAGAGAAAAATTCTTTTCTCTATCACACAATACTAGGACAAGGGGGCACTCCCTAAAGCTCATAGGTAAGAAAGTGAGGACAAATAAAGGGAAATATTTCTTCACCCAGAGGGTCGTTGGTTTATGGAATTCACTTCCAGAAGAGGTCGTGACAGCTGTCAGCCTTGATAGCTTCAAGGCAGGGTCAGACAGATTCATGGATGCCAAGTGTATCGTTGGTTATTAAAACGGATGTCCATGTGCCGCCTCTATGTTGGTTGAGGCAGGCAGGATTCCCTTGAGTACCATTTGTTGGGGGTCAAGGGAAAGGGAGGGTTTTGCCTTCTCTTTCTGCTCAAGATCCCCATGTACAATTGGTGGGCCACTGTGTGACACAGAATGCTGGACTCGATGGGCTTTGGCCTGATTCAGCATGGCTCTTCTTATGTTCTTATGTTCTTATCGTTCTTGACCTAATTTCATTTGATTCCCAGTTTAATTTTAAAATATCTGCTCAGACTTCTGGCAGATGATATATTGGACAAAGATAGAAGAAAATGAAAGGGAGGATATCAAGGAAATAATGATAGTGTACATTAGTTTGCATGTAATGTACCTAGGGAGTTTATTTATTTCTTAAATTTCTATACCGCCCCTCTCCCATAGGACTCGGGGCGGTTTACAGCCCAATTAAAACAGATACCGGTAATAATAATAAATATTTAAAAATAAATTAAATTAATTAAAACCTGTTAAAATCCCAATTCTAAAACCCAAACAACCTTGTTTAAAAAATTTACATAGAGATTTACATAAAACCCGAGGAGGTCTAGGCCAGGCCGGCTTGATTGAAGAGATGAGTCTTCAATTCTCTTCTGAAGGTGCGGAGATCATGACACGTCCGGAGTTCTGAGGGGAGCTCGTTCCACATTAGTTAAGAACTTTTTGCTTTATTAGGGGCTATGAAGAGAAGTGTTCATCTTTGAGTCAGATTGTACATTCAAATAAAGGAAGTGTGTAGTCTGTGAGGGACAATGTGGAATAAAGCCTCATGCAATTTAAGACTGTTACTGGAATTATCCAAAGCTATGGAACTCTTGTTGCCTTGATCAGAAAGAACTTCAGTTCATGTTGTCTGAGATACTGTTATCAGAATTATCACACATATAATTTTTAAAAGCTCTCAGAGTACAAAATGTTATGTCATATATTATTTTTCCAGTGAGGAAGGAAAATAACTCAGTTTCTCTTTCCTGCGAGCAAATTTTGTGTATGAAAAGTGTTTGAAAATTAATGAAGGAAATTAATGGCAAAGCTAGCAGCTTTAAAATAAATTTGGATTAATGAAGTGGTTGCTCAGAACATGTTCAGTTTTGACCCTAAGCAGTCTTAAGAGTTCTTCAAAAGTGATATTAATTTGGGATGAGAGTATTTGCAAGAGTACATTATAATTTTCTTATATTTCAGAGTGGTAGGAAATCAAATTGTGAATTTAGTTTGCATTACCACAGATAATCAACATAGTAGATAAATCTCTGTATTAGAGAAAAGGTCTCAGTTTCACATTGATAATTTCACCAAAATTATTACTCTTCTCTATTAAGTGGGCATTCTTTCTAATCCCTTGCTATGGGAAGGCTGCAGATTTGTGCTCATCAGAGACACAGCAGTACTTGTTGCTGAGTTTATATTTTTAAAACATTTTTATTCAGCTTTTTAGCCAAGAAAAGTCTCAGAGCGATTTATAAAGCTCAGACTGGGTCATTCCACATACAATCTAAAGTTAAAACATCAATAGAAATCAGATGGAGAATCAGATAAAAAAATAATTTAATTAATTTAATTTAATTTAATAATTTAATTTAATATTCACATTTATATGCCGCCCTTCTCCAAAGATGCAGGGCGGCTCACAACAAGATACAACAACAATTTTAAAATTTACCACACTCATACCACATACAAACACAATCAATTCGCAGCCATTGATGGCGGGACACTCTTAGGGCCGAGGGGCAGAGCACAGCTCATATGCCCCAAGCCTGTTGGCATAGATGTGTCTTCAGCACTTTCCGGAAAGCTAGGAGGGAGGAAGCAGTACGAACCTCTGAGGGAAGCTGGCTCCAGAGGGCTGGGGCAGCAACGGAGAAGGCCCTTGCCCTAGGTCCGGCCAGATGGCATTGTTTAACAGACGGGGCTCGTAGGAGGCCAACCCTATGCGCCCTGACCGGTCGCTGGGATTCATGAGGCAGGAGACGGTCCCGCAAGTATCCTGGTCCATTGCCATAAAGGACTTTATAGATCATAACCAACACTTTGAATTGTGTTCGGAGACCAATTGGTAGCCAGTGCAGCTCACGAAGAGCTGGAGTGATATGAGCATGTCTTGGGAGACCCAAGACAGCTCGTGCGGCCGCATTCTGGACTACCTGCAGTCTGCGGACATTCTTCAAAGGTTGCCCCATGTAGACATCATTACAGTAGTCGAATCTCGAGGTGACAAGGGCATGGGTGACCGTGAGAAGTGACTCCCGGTCCAAATAGGGCCGCAACTGGCGCACCAGGCGAACCTGGGTGAATGCTCTCCTCGCCACAGCCGAAAAATGATATTCCAAACTTAGCTGTGGATCGAGGAGAACACCCAAGTTGCGAACCCTCTCCGAGGGGGACAAAACTTTCCCCCCAGGGTAATGGACGGACATTTGGAATTGTCCTTGGGAGGCAGAGCCCATAGCCACTCCGTCTTGTCGAGATTGAGTCTGAGCCTGTTGGCACCCATCCAGACTTCAACAGCCTCCAGGCACCGGTTCATGACTTCAACTTCTTCACTGTAATGACACAGGGTAGAGATATAAAGCTGAGTATCATCAGCATATTGATGATAAGTCACCCCATGTCGACATGATCTCACCCAACGGCTTCATGTAGATGTTAAAAAGCAGAGGTGAGAGAACGGACCCCTGAGGAAATCCACATGGAAGAGACCTCGGAGCCGATCTCTGACCTCCTGCAAACACCGACTGCGACCGGCCAGAGAGGTAGGAGGTAAACCACTGCAGAACGGTGCCCCGCACTCCAAGCCCCTCCAACCGGCACAGAAGGATACCATGGTTGATGGTATCGAATGCCGCTGAGAGGTCAAGAAGCACCAGGATACTGGAATGACCTCTATCCCGGGCCTGCCAGAGATCATCGGTCAGCGCGACCAAAGCAGTTTCCGTGCTGTAACCGGACCTGAACCCAGACTGCTGAGAGCCCAGATAATCAGCTTCATTCAAGGACCGTTGGAGATGGAGTGCCACCACCTTCTCAACAACCTTCCCCAAAAAGGGAAGGTTGGAGACTGGACGATAATTATTTAGAACTGCCGGGTCCAGGGAAGGCTTCTTGAGGAGTGGGCCTCCTTTAAGGGAGCCGGAAAGGACCCTTCCCTCAATGAAGCGATAACAACCACCTGGACCCAGCTCCATGTCACCTCCCTACTAGCCGAAACTAGCCAGGAGGGGCACGGATCCAATAAACAGATGGCAGAACTCACAGCTCCAATGGCCTTGTCCACATCATCAGGAGTTACCAGGTCAAACTCATCCCATACAACAGGACTAAGACGGGCCTCTGTCATCTCGACTGACTCATTGTCAGCCGACACTGCATTCCAATTGGAGTCCAAGTCAGTCCGGATCTGAGTGACCTTGTCTGCGAAAAAGGTGTTAAATTCTTCGGCATTGCCCTGCAAAGGTTCCTCCCTCCTCCCCATATCAAGGAGAGAGCGAGTCACCTTAAACAGGGCAGCCGGACGAGATTCCGCAGACGCAATCAATGTGGAAAGATACTGAGATCTTGCCGTAGTGATCGCTTCCAAATAGGTTTTAATATAAGTTCTCAATTTGGTTCGATCAGATTCGGATCTGCTTTTCCTCCATTGCTTCTCTAAACGTCTCTTCTGGCGCTTCATCCCTCTGAGTTCCTTGGTAAACCAAGGAGATCTCTTGGGTCTGCTGCCACAGAGAGGTCGCAACGGCGCAATCCGGTCTAGAGCCTCCGTAGTGGCCGTATTCCAGGCCATCACTAGGGACTTTGCCGAACTGTGTATGAGCGAATCTGGCAATTCCCCAAGCGCCCTTTGAAAGCCAATAGGGTCCATCAGGCGTCTGGGGCAGAACCATTTAATTGGTTCCGGCACCCTGCGAGAGAGGATTGGCGTCGTAAACTCTAGCCGCAGCAGAAAATGATCTGTCCATGACATGAGCAACACTTCTAAGCCCCTTAGTTTCAGATCATAACTTAACTGCTCCGAGAGGAAAACTAGGTCAGGTGTGTGTCCCCCCTCATGGGTTGGGCCCTCAATTACCTGTGTCAGGTCCATGGTTGCCATGGAGGCCATGAACTCCCGCGTCAGCCAAGAGGACTCACCGAGTGACGACACATTGAAGTCCCCCAAGACAATAAGCCTGGGGAACTCAACCGCCAACCTGGCTACCTCCTCGAGTAGCGTGGGCAGGGCTGTAGAAACACAGCTGGGAGGCAGGTATGTAAGCAACAGACCCACCTGTACACCTAGGTCCAACCTCATAAGGAGGGACTCACAACCTGATATCTCAGTAGCAGCGAGTCTCCTTAGCTATAATCGCCACTCCTCCCCCCCTTCCCTGGGGTCACGGCTGATGCCATACCTGAAACCCAGCTGGACACATCTCAGAGAGGGGGACTCCTCCCTCTGGGGTCAGCCAGGTCTCAGTCACACATGCCAGGTCGGCCTCCTCCTCCAGAATTAAATCCCAGATGAGGAGAGCTTTATTTACCACCGACCTGGCATTGAGCAGAGCAGCCTGAGTCCAGGGTCCGGATTTCACTCATTACCAGTACCCCGGGAGAGATTCAAGGGGCTGGAACAAGAGATCGATTTCAAGCAGCGAGGCCTTGTTTCCCGAGAGCGGCCTACCCCAGGCCTCCCGTCATATCTGCCTCTTCCCCATAAGACCGGTATAAACTGGCCCTCTGATCCCTCAGAGGAAGGCTCCTCCACTTCTCTAGCCTCCGTAAATGCCGACAGGTTAAATTAACTTTCCCTGAGCTCTTAGAGCTATAAAACCCATCAGAAACTATTGTTTTATGGTTTCCTCATGGGGAACACTATACTCAAGCCACAGCTGATCTGTCCATGACATGGGCAACACTTCTAAGCCCCTTAGCTTCAGATCATAACTCAACTGTTCCGAGAGGAAAACCAGATCAGGTGTGTGTCCTCCCTCATGGGTTGGGCCTTCAATTACTTGTGTCAGGTCCATGGTTGCCATGGAGGCCATGAACTCCTGTGCCAACCCTGAGGACTCACCGAGTGACGGCATGTTGAAGTCCCCCAGGACAATAATTCTGGGGAACTCAACCGCCAACCCGGCTACCTCCTCGAGTAGCGTGGGCAGGGCTGCAGAAACGCAGCTGGGAGGCAGGTACATAAGCAACAGGCCCACCTGTACACTTAGGTCCAACCTCATAAGGAGGGACTCACAACCTGATATCTCAGTAGCAGCGAGTCTGCACAGCCCGAGTGTCTCCTTAGCTATAATCGCCACTCCTCCCCCCTTTCCCTGGTGTCGTGGCTGATGCCATACCTGAAACCTAGCTGGACACATCTCAGAGAGGGGAACTCCTCCCTCTGGGGTCAGCCAGGTCTCAGTCACACATGCCAGGTCAGCCTCCTCCTCCAGAATTAAATCCCGGATGAGGAGAGCTTTATTTACCACTGACCTGGCATTGAGCAGCAGCAGCCTGAGTCTAGGGTTCGGATTTCGCTCATTATCAGTACCCCGGGAGAGGCTCAAGGGGCCGGAACAAGAGATCGCTTTCAGGCAGCGAGGCCTTGTTCCCCGAGAGCGGCCTACCCCAGGCCTCCCGTTGTATCTGCCTCTCCCCCATAAGACAGGTATAGACTGGCCCTCAGATCCCTCAGAGCAAGGCTCCTCCACTTCTCTAGCTTCCGTAAATGCCGACAGGTCGGCCCTTCCATTTCTCACAGGTCCACAATCCATCCAATCCACACATCCACCCATCCACTCAACCCGATTCACTCCACAATCAATCCCCCTCACATCATCCACAAGTTCAATAAAAATTTGAATTAAAACAATGTTAAAACATTAAAATAATTAAAATATACATAAAAGATTAAAAGCATTTTGTCCAAGCCATGTTGTAATTGTGCTTGCATTTGGGAACAGTGTTCCTCCCAAACCAGTCCGGGCTCCCCTCAGAGAAAGTCCTATGTACACAGTTATAGTTGTTATAGTTGGAGCCATGGTGCCTCCCAAATTTAATATAAAACCAGAAGAACCAGCTGCTGGAACAGAAGCAAGGGCAGAAAACAATGGAAGTCCAGAAGAAGTATGAGCAAAAAGCTGGAGTAAAAGCTAGAACAAATGGGGTGACTAATCCAGCAGGTTTACTGAAACCCAAACTAAGGCCTGTGGTGGAAGTAGTAGTAGAAAAAGGCGTGCCAAATGTTAATCCTGCCGCAATAGTTGTACTGTTCCTGTATTAGTCCCTCCTAAGATAGAACCTATGGTAGGCTTTGAGCTAAAAAGTCCAGAACCAAAACCCACAGAAGGAGTACTTGTAAAAACAGTAGCTGTTGAACCCAACGTCCCAAAGTTGGCTTGATTGAAATCACCTGCAACCATCAACACTCCATCCGGGTAGGCCTGTTGCTGTTTGTAAATAGTAGTTAACAGATAACTCATGGCCACGGTTATGTTAGCATCAAGAGGTATATATACTACAGTTATTATCACAATGTTAAACTCATGAGGCATATAAAGGGCCACACTTCACTGCAAAAAAATCCAAATCAGGAGAACAGTGAGTGTCAATTATTTTAACATTTGTGCTCCAGTTATTATTTATGTAAACACAAAGTCCCCCTCCTCCTGTTCTTCCCAGAGACCATAGTTCTATATGCTCAGTACACTGAGCATCCTGATAATTCAGTAGCCTCTCCTGGAGTAGTAGTAGGGTCAAGCCACATCTCTGTAAAGACCATGACACAGCAGTCCCAAATATTTTTCTGCAAGGAGATGATAAGTTCCAACTCCTCAATCTTATTAGGAAGAGATCTAACATTAGAAACAAAAAGACTTGGCAATGCAGGCTTGTAAGGATTTCTTCCCAACCTTACACGCAGTCCGGCCCTACAGCCTCGTTTCTGCCTGCGTTTCCTTCGTCTCCTTCACTTCGATAATGTAAGAATTAGATTTTCAGTTGCAAAGTTCAAAGAAGAATGAAGGTGAATATAAACAGAGTGAAAGGGTCATTGCTGCCTTTCTGCGCTAGCTACTTAGGAATGATAATTTGCAGAAGGATAATGCTAACCAAAATGTGCTAATCTGATCATCTACACAGGGCCTGTTGCGGACCCCTATCCCAAGGTTCAATGATAGCATATCTATTGTGGAACAATCAATAAGAGCAGGTATAAATGGCTTTTACTCTTTTTTTAACAAGATAATGCTGTTAAAGCAGTTACTGTCCAGCAGATATTTTTAATCTTAATTAAATGGTACCGTTAATGAATTTGTTTTTTCTTGTTGATTTCTATAATAAATATTTTTATAATGTAATCTTTGGATTTTGTTGTATCCTATCCATTGTCAGCTGGGATTGGGATGGAAATAAATGAAGCAAGCAAGGATTACTAGTCTGGGGCTCTCCAGGGAGTTGTAATATATCTCTTGCCAAACTATGAGATTAATCTTAGACAATGGAATCACTTAAAATGCAGGAACAATCACCTGTTGCTTTCTGATTTTATTGTCAACACAAATCTTGAATTGTAAAATAAAAATTCATGTTTAACATCATTAGACTGATATTTAATGTTTTTTTTAAACAGAGATTTATTTAAACTTTTAAATTAAAAACATTTATATGTAAGGTTGTTCAAATATTTTCTATTTCAATGCTATATTTTTTGTACAATCTGAAAATACCTGCGCGGCTCTCATTGATTTTGAATAAATAGGCACAGAAAAACTGTTGACATAAGTCTGTATAAACTTTATATTTGAGTTACAGTTTCTCAGTCTTACTATAAAACAAAGGTATGCATACAACATAAGGCTTATCGTATTTCCTAATAAAACAGAAAATAGGAGAATATTGCTTAAGATGGTATGGTAATTAACAGTTAATTTATTGTTATTCTTATCAAATTTAAATTATTTTTTGTTGAGGTCCTATCCATTCAGATATTGTCTCCTCACTTTGTAACTCTGGCTGAGCTCCTTCTTCCCTTTATCTGAGAACAGGAAAATGAGAAGGAAACTCAAGTAATGAGATACACTGCCTGAATGAGATTCTGTTTGGGAGAAATATTGTGTCAGACAAATATGTTGCAGCTTCAGAGGATCAGGATAGATAAAAACATTGTGGGTCACTGCAATGTTTTGAATCACTCAGGTTGAAACTGTTCAGACTCATTTAAAATATATCCAAGAAACTATATATAAGCAAACTTATATAACAAAAAGAGTGTTACAAACCAAATTAATAATAGTAAGCATAACATTTTGAAAATATTGCTTACATCTTCATGAATATTAAACCATTGTTGTCATCACCACTTCTTCTGTGAAAACTCCTTTACAGAGCCATCAATTCTTTTCTTCACATTTATAGGTAAAATTGACCTAATCAAAATGAATCCTGATAAAAAAGTTGTTTTTTTTGGCAAATATGTGAAATGAGTAGGTTCACGTTAAGCATTAGTAAAAACACAGACATATTTTCCAGCTGCTATGTGCAAAAGAATCTCAAAACACTTGTTTCCTTTTTGAATTAACAGATACTTTTGCATTTTGATTTACTAGAGATGTTTCATGGAAGGATTTTATATGTTCTGCTGGAAGAAAACAATTACAAAGCTTTTCTGAAAAATGCTATTTATAATTTTTGAGATTGAAAACATCTGCAAAAGTTAAAGTAATATATAAGAGCTATATAGTTAACTGTGGGTAATATTTAAATATAAAGAAATACCATGCTTAGAAGTCTGCTTTAGAGTAGACTTTGACACCTGCAAAACGGTTGCAAATTATTGATTTATATTTTTTGAGATGAATATTTGAAACCTTTTAAGAATGTAAAACTCTTGATGTCAAGTATTTCCTATATGCATCCAAGTTAGGTTTTTTTTTTGTAACTTGTTATTTAAGATCATAGTTATTAGGTGTATTTCTGCATTTTATATATCGTTCCCAGATGCTACAGTATTAGTTTTTATCACTGCATATTTTATGAAATGTCAGCCTTCTGTTGGCTGTTCACACAGCATTGTTAGTGATCAAAGCCATAACATAAAGAAGAAGAATCTAAACAGTTGGCTTATCTTTGTCCTTCATTGTGTCACAAATATCATAAAATTACTTCACTGTCAAAAAAGAAACAGAAGACTAACGCAATATACTTTGATCACTTTTTTCCATACCTCTGGATTCATTTCGCTTTCTCATGCTAAAACATGTTTGTGTACTGATATTTGTGGAAAAGATTAAAACATCCTCCTATTGGAGAATATATTTCTTAAAATAAAATAAAATGCATGCAATAGAAAAGAGGTGAGCTAGTACAAACTCTGCTGAAGAGCTGTAATGAAATATTATAATTTGGCGTATATAATGTATATTAGTAATTATATATTATAATTAGCTGATGTAGTCTGGAAATAAATAGAAATGCAATGGGCAGAATGTTAAGAATCTTATTCTTTCTCATGGATATGTTCTGAGCTTTACAAACTTCTGTAACAGCACAGAATTTAAATCAGAGTAATAGTCCAGGAATTCAAATCATATCAGTCCATTTATAAAACATCTCTGTTCTCAAATAAATAACTTCATTGTAATTCATGAGAATGAATTCATGAGAGTTATAGAACACAATTTAAGATTCTACTTAAGCCCCAGTGTGAGATGCATTAGTAACCTTATCATGAAAGGTATATTATGTTTGGACATTAGAGAAAAATGCATGTTCTCCAGCATGGTGGATGTAGAATCCACTGATTGGGTTATTTAAGCCTTCCTGCTCAGAGAGACTAAGTCAGAGCTTTAGTCACGCCTCCCTTTGGGTGTGTCTTCCCAGTTTTGAATTAGTCTTAAGCTCATCAGCAGGCAGTTTTCTTGGCTCCATTGGAACAATTTAATTTGATTATTTAATTTGGTTTATTCTTCTCTAAATTATTTTCTAAATTATCTAAATTCATTGTGGATTGGTTTTGGCTGATTTATCAAGGACTCTGTCCTTCCCAGAGCCTTGAGCCTCTTGGCTCCGGCAGGGCTCCTCCCCTCCCCTCGGGGCCTTCAGGCCTTCCGCACGTAAGACTCTCGGGTAGATTTTTACCCGCGTTTACGACAACTCTCCAAGAAGAGCAGACCCACAGCCGGTGGATCTCAGTCCGAGCTCCAGGCGCACGGGGCTCCGCCGTTGGATGCATTGCGGATTTTTTCCGTTCCTACAAATCACAAGTTCCTGGACAGGGGGGAGCGGGGAGCACAGCCTCGCGCCGTGCTTGATTCCCCCTTGTCGTTTTCAAAGCCGTTTTCCCTCACTAGGGATAAGAGGAGCCGTGGCAGCCATTTTGACCACATGGTTGCCAGGTGGCCGCCGTTTCAGACTCTGCTGACGGCCGCCATTTTGAATTTGGGCCTGCTAGGCCGCTCTTCGGGGTAGCGTCACCTTCACCTGGGCTGCCAGGTCCGAGCGGGGGACAAGTGTTTCGGAGCATTTTTCAATGGCTCTGAGGTCCATAGACGGCCGCCATTTTGCCCTCCAGATCGGGTTGTGCCGGCTCAACCAGGCCTTCAGGCGTTCTCCGGGGCCGCGTGGCAGGCCACAAGGAGACATTTGTGTGGATTTAGGGGGTTGTTTTTTTGTCTGTTTTTCTGAAAAAAAAAGGTCAAATTGTAATAATTGTCATTATAAGACTACTTTAGGAGACAACACTAGGGGTAATAATACATCACCCTGTGGGCCCCAGCTTGTCCTCGGCCCTGTCCTGGAGTGAGAGTTTCATTTGACCGCCTGTTATTGTTAGCTGTGGCCTTTAGCCACCGGGCCTATTCAGACAGACTTACCAACCTGTCTGGCTGTCCTGTCCTTGTCATTTGTAGTTCAGTGTGAGGAACGGGTGCGTTCCATCTCTGACTACTAATCTGCGTCCTTGGTTCCCATCTTTTCGCTAGATATCCTACTGCAGGCCCTATCTAGTTGCAATGGCAGACACTTCCTCGCTGCCGGCAACACAGGTCTCTGGTGCGCCCCCTGCGCAGTCAAAGCGCAGATCTACAGAATTGGAAGCAGGGGGAAAGAGAAAAGCCAAAACTAAACATTTGACTACCAAAGAGACCTCTAAGTCAGCTGAGCGAGAGGCCTCAAGGAGGCACCAGGCACTGGAGAGGGAATTCTCCAAAGCACAGTGGCTCCTATCCAGCGGGGCTGAACCGGTTCCCCCCGCCCCACTGGATACTGATATCTCGGAGGTGCCTTTGGCGCCTGTGCAAGAAGCCGCCTGGATCAGTTCTCCTCTGGGGGCAACCGAACAGACAGGTCCCTCTCACTCCTCTCACTCCTTACAGCAGGGTTCCCAAGTGGTTCATGCTCCAACGGTGGTTGGGGCTGCCCTTAGGGACCAAAGGGATATGTGGTCTCAGAGCCAATTCCAGGCATTCATGCACCACGCCTTTATTCAATTTATGTCCTCAAGAAGTCCGCAGGTTCCCTCACAAACTCCACCACCCCCTGCAAGCCCTTCTTCTCTGCAGGGTTGCACCACGGCACCAGGTTCAGATATTTCTGAAACTTCCTCTCAGGTAGGAGAGGGGGAGTCCGTGGATTTGGCCATAGCTGACACCCCCATGTCAGAGGATGAAGAGGCGGCGCCCGATCAGGCTTCTACCTCGTGTCTCTTTGACCCATCCATCTTTAAACCCCTTCTATTGAAGGCCTGTGCTACTACCAATCTGACCTCAGTTCAGGAGGAAAAACCTTCTACCTCTGCAGATCAGGAGTCCAACCCTTTATTTGCAGTGAAGGTCGTGGACCATAAGCAAATTCCTTGCCCCTTCGTGTTCCGGGATGCGGTTGAGGCCCAGTGGTCATCCCTGGCCACTACTTCCAAGGAAAGCAGTATAGAGAAGAAGCTGTACAACATCTCTCCATCATTTGCCTCCATGTTAGCCGTCCCTACGGTTGATCCCCCCCTGATTTCTTTATTTTCTAATTCTGCCGTCTCAGGTGACATGGCAGAGGTTATGAAAGCGGAGGACAAGAAGTTTGAGTTCGCCTATAGAAGAGCTCACCAGGCTTCGGGACTGGACATAAAGGCCGCAACTTCAGCTTCTTTCTTCGCCAGAGCGGCCATCATGTGGCTCCGTGATCTTCAGACATTGGTTCCCCCTGATCAGGTCAGAGTGCACCAGACACTTATCAAGCTGGTGGCGGCCTCACAATATATGGCGGATGCCTCTTTCCACTCGGCTAAGTGCTCGGCCCATTCCATCGGTGCCACAGTGGCCTCTCGTAGGCTACTATGGTTAAAGAGAGAGCGGATTTAAAGGCCAAATGGCGTCTCTCCACGTCCAAGTACGCCGGTAAGGATCTGTTTGGCCCTATCCTTGACCCACAGGGCAGAGCAGTCCTGGGTTTGGCCCAGAGGTTCGCGCTCCTTCCCCCAGAGGCAGGATTATCAACAGGACTGCCCGAACACCGGAGCCAGGGGTCAGTCTCAGGCTAAACGTCCCTTCAGAGGTTCCGGGGGTTGTCCCTATAGACGCTTCAAGTGACGCCATTGGGGATTTTCCCATAGGAGGACGCCTGGGACGGTTGTACCAGGTCTGGGAGCAGACCACCACCGACTCTTGGATCAGAGACACCGTCAGACGTGGCCTGGCACTCGAGTTTTATGCGATTCCTCACGATCGATTCCTACAGTGTTCAGTTTCACGGAATCCCTCAAAAGCACGTCTCGTATCCACTGCCATCAAGCATCTCCTAGACATCAGGGCCATAGAGCCAGTACCAAAGGGTCAAGTTGGAACAGGTTTTTACTCCATCCTGTTCGTAGTCCCCAAGGAATCAGGAGGATGGAGGGCGATACTGGACTTAAAGGGTCTGAACCGATTCTTAGTATATAGACGGTTCAAGATGCAGACCCTAAAGTCAATACTGGCCGGTATCAGGAAGGAAGATTTTCTCTCTTCCATAGACCTCACCGAGGCTTACCTCCACATCCCAATCTCCCAGGAGCACCGCAGGTTCCTGCGATTCTGTTACGCACGCCGGCATTATCAATACCGGGCCCTCCCGTTTGGCCTGTCTTCGGCCCCGAGGGTCTTCACGAAGGTCTTGGTGGTATTGGCAGTCCACCTTCGGATGATGCCGGTGTGCGTACAGTGCTACCAGGACGACATCCTCGTACAGTCCAGGTCCCTTCAGTCAGCAAAATCAGATCTGTTGACCACCATTCAGACCCTTCAGGATCACGGCTTTTCAGTAAATTTCAGGAAAAGCCACACTTCCCCCACAAAACGACTACTCCTTCTAGGGGCCCTGATAGACTCCGAACTTTGCAGGGTCTATCTATCCCAGGAGCAGCGGTTGAGCATCCGGAAATTAGTATCCCAGATTCAGGGTGCGAGGACGGTTCCTCTGTTACAGTTGTTCCAGCTCCTGGGAAAGATGGTATCTTGCATGGGTATAGTCCCATGGGCGAGACTACACTCGAGGAACCTCCAGTGGTTCCTCCTCCCCATTCAGAAGCAGAATCTCAGCGCTTCCTCCAGAAAGGTCCAGGTGCTGTTCCACATCCTCTCATCCCTCCAGTGGTGGTCCTCCGCAGCCATGTCCAAGGGGACCATATTCAAGGAGCCCCTGAGACTCGTCCTAACCACAGATGCCAGTCTGTCAGGTTGGGGGGCTCACCTCCAGACACATTTGGCCCAGGGGCGATGGTCCAGGGTGGACCTCAAGCAAAACATAAAGTGGCTGGAACTCAGGGCGATTCATCTGGCTCTCCGCCATTTCTCCTCCCTAGTGTCAGGCAAGCATGTCCTAGTTCTGACAGACAATGTGGCGGCCAAGGCTCACGTCAACAAGCGGGGGGAACACACTCCTGGCCTCTTCTCCAGGAGGCCACGGAACTCGGTTTGTGGGCAGAGGCACACCTGGGCTCAATCAGGGGAGAACACATTTCGGGGGAGGCAAACCGACAGGCAGACTCCCTGAGCAGGGTGACTGGACCACTCAGAATGGCGCCTGGAGACGAGGCTGTTCGATTTGATAGCAAGCAGGTTCGGCAGGCCATGCCTGGATCTCTTTGCCTCCCTGTCCAATGCTCAACTCCCCAGATTTTTCTCCAGGTTCCATACAAGGGGGTCCGAGTGGACGGATGCCCTTCAGTGCAGGTGGCTCGAGGATCTGCTATACGCTTTCCCTCCCCTCCCGCTGATACCAGCCACCATTCGCAAGCTGATATTGGAGTGAGCGGAAGTATTATTGGTTGCTCCATATTGGCCTCGACGCCCATGGTTTGCAGACCTAGTGGATCTGTCTCTGTCTCCACCGTGGAGGTTCCCCCCGGACCAAGTGGCTCTGAACCAGGGGAGCTCTTCCCCCCGGACCCTCAGTGGCTCCAGTTAGCCGCTTGGCACTTGAACGGAGTGTCTAGCTAGGCAAGCTTATTCCTCGGGGGTGATCTCTATGATCCAGGCCTCTAGAGGTCCCTCAACAAATCGGATTTACGATGCCACTTGGAAAAATTTCTGCCAGTGGTGCAATTAACATAAATTGGACCTTCTCTCAGTGATAGTCCCTAACATCTTTGATTATCTGCTGGATGGCATTTCCAAGGGATTGTCCACTAGCACCATCCGTATGCAGGTTGCGGCCTTGCCTACGGTCCTCACCTGTGATACTCTGGGCCCACTTTCTCACCACCCAGAGATCTCCGCTTTCCTTAAAGGGGCGGCCAATTCCGATCCTCCCAGAGTACATAGATACCCATCTTGGGACATACCTACTGTGTTGCAGGCCTTGACCACGGCTCCTTTCGAGCCTCTCCAATCTTGCTCTCTGCATTTTCTCTCCTTGAAGGTGGCCTTTTTGGTTGCTATTACTTCGGCCAGAAGGATTTCGGAGTTGGCCGCCCTCTCAGTCAGGGAAGATCTCTTATCTTCCATCAGGACAGAGTGGTCCTTAGATTAGACCCCTCCTTTATCCCCAAAGTGAACACCGGTTTTCATAGATCATTGGATCTTGTTTTACGAAGTTTCTGTCCAAGTCCTTCTCACAGGCTGGAACGCCAGTGGCACAAGCTGGATGTGCGCAGGGCTCTGCACATCTACATAAAGCGTACTGGGTCCTTTCGCAAGTCGGAGCCCTTGTTTGTCTCCTTTCAACCATCTGCCATGGGCAGGAAGGTGTCCTCTTCCACCATTGGCAGGTGGATTAGGGCTTGTATTGCTAGGGCTTATGCCTCCCAGTTGCTTCCGGTCCCAGCTCGTATCACGGCTCACTCCACGTGCAGCGCAGCAACCTCTGCGGCTTGGTCTACCCAGGCCTCTGTAGAGGAGATTTGCAGGGCGGCATCTTGGTCGTCCCCGTCTTCATTCATTACACCCTATAAGATTGACAGGTTTGCCGCGGCAGACGCCGCATTTGACAGACGGGTTCTTCAACAGGTCGTTTCCTCTAGGGAGACACCAGCCTAGACCTCCCCACCCTGAAGGGACATGGGGGGCTTTGGTATGTCCCAATCAGTGGATTCTATATCCACCATGCTGGAAAAGGGGCGTTGTCTTACCTGAACGCCTTTTCTCAGCATGGTGGTGTAGAATCCACACCCTCCCTTGGACAGGTGTCTAGGCTTGTGTATTGTCATTTTTTTGGTATTTTTGGAGTCATTGCATCAGAGCTTCTCAGGATCCTTCGCCTCGTCAAAACTGGGAAGACACACCCAAAGGGAGGCGTGACTAAAGGTCTGACTTAGTATCTTTGAGCAGGAAGGCTGAAATAACCCAATCAGTGGATTCTACATCACCATGCTGAGAAAAGGCATTCAGTTAAGACAACGCCCCTTTTGTGTCAAGTGTGATTTTTTTTCAAAAATGTTTAAATCTTTAAATTTATAGTTAAAGTTTACAATTTTAACAACTTAATACAATACAAATAATTCTAAACTTATTGACTAAAAGTTCATTGTAATGAATTTTAAGATTATATAAATATAAATTTTCAAGTTATATTGCATTCCTAGCGATCCCATAAACACACTTGAGGAAGTTTGTTAATGAGTAAGAATAAGTAACATTATTAAATATCATGAATAGGGAGATACCTATTTAATTTAAAACTGTTCACATGTTCAAATGAAAATGTAGTTGATTTTCAATGTTTTAAAACATACTTGTTCTGTCTTGATTATAATATACAATAATTTAGTACAAAAACAAGCATTTTATGATGTTTATGTGTCAAAATACAGCATGGAAAGCATTTGCCTGTAAAGTCACCAAGAGTCAGAAAGGACTAAATCAGTGATGGCAAACCTTTTAGAGACAAAGTGCCCAAAAACTGGCCCCGTTCCGCCTGCCTATCCACCGCCCCGCCTGCCCGCCGGACCACTCACCGCCTCCAGGGCCCACTGCAGATTGCCCAGGCAGCCCAGCAGTGCTATGGCAGTCACGCCCTCTGCCCACGCCCTGTAGCATCAACTATGCACAATGGGGTATAAGGGCAGACTCTTGTCTATGCTGCCTGGCTGCCTTGTCCTTGGCTGTGCTGCTCCGTGTGGGCCATGCTCAGGGGCGACTCTCCTTCGGGGGGCTGCTGGAGAGGGGATTGCGGGGGGAGGCGAGGCTGAGGCAATGGCATGTGTGGCCACAGAGAGGGTTCTGAGTGCAGCCTCTGGCACCCGTGCCATAGGTTCGCCATCACTGGACTAAATGGTTAAAACAACATGTAAAGATAATGATTATTCAAAATGAAAAATCACTTAGTTTTCCTTTTATGGTGAAGATTCCCAGATATATTGATAAAACTATTGAGAACTTATTGAGAGGTTTGAATGGGCCAGAAACTGAATGCTAATAAGATGGAATTGCTGCTTGTTCATCAGCTACTCTGCTTCATTGATGATCCTGATATGGTAGTACTACTATCTCTTGCATTTGTAGTTCCTATAGATGCCTTGGTTGGGGAATGGGAGGGTTTGCTAAGATTTAGCTGGTATACTAGTTGCAACTGGCACATTAGCCCTATCTACTGTGCTGCAATGGCTCATGCCCTCATTTCCACTTGGTTAGATTACTGCAATATGTTCTACATAGAACTGCCTTTAAAAATTAATCAGATGTATCCGTTTGTCCAAAATGCAGTTGCCCATGTGTTAACTGGTATCTACCACAATACATTACCCTATGATTCTGCCCTGCGTTGGCTTTCTCTTTCCTTCTGAATACAATTTAAAGTACTTGACACCTTGTAAAATACAATTTAATGGCTTAGCACCAACTTACCTGTGGGATTGTGTTCACTTACTTGAACTTGATTCAGGTTTTCCAGAAGAAGCAGCTGTGGTGCCCTACTTTCAGAAACATTGGTGATGAGGGAAATGAAAAATTCTGCAGTCTCTTGCAGAATTTGTAAATGTAAAGTGTACATTATAAAATTCCAAGAATTCGTATTAAGGTAAGGATAGACACAAAATGTATTAAAAAGAAAAAATATTGTAAGTAATTTATAAGCAATGGTCATGAAATCATGTAAAAAATACACATGAGAATTCAAGACAATTCTAAATCTTTAGCCAAAGTAAGTAGAGATTTCTGAGTGCAGCAGAATGTTTGATTTGGCTTAGAAACAGGTCTCTGGGCAATTTAAGTAGACAAACCTTTGCTGCCTTTGAAAGTATTAGATCATATTTTACTGGAGATATTCAAAAGAAATATTTTTTGTTAAATAGATAACTGTCTGTCTGTCTGTCTGTCTATCTGTCAATCATATTTTCAAGGACACCCATCTACCTCAAAGAGAGGCTCTGAGTTGGTGTATCAATGTAATTGATATATAAAACAGCATATAAAATAACAATAAAATATTAAGATTAATTCAGGATTAAAATGTTAAAAAAATTAAAGATTATAACATCATAAAATTTCACAAAATAAAAATAAGAATTCCAAGATGGTCTACCAAATGTACCAAAACAGGAGCCAAGGCAGTTCAAATGAATAAGGGTTTATTGCATGCTAACACTCTAAGAATCTGAACTACTAACAGTCAAAGTGAACTGGCAGTAGATAAGAGTTATTAGAGTTCAAGGAGGGGTGGACTTATATCTCTTGTGGGTGTAAAGGGACTTGAGACTGATGACATGATTGAGCCCTCCCTCTGGATCAGCCTGTTCGTCTCTTATGTGGTTATTTAACATTGGTTAATAAGACGGAGATGGCTCTTCGAGACCAGTCAGCCCCAAGATTGCATAGACCTTTATTCCTTCCATAGAAGACTACCCGAGGCCTTGTCTGACCCACTGAGATACCTCATGCTTGGTTACAATTCCTTGAGGTCTAATTTCTCCTCCATCCTGCCCATCCAGGTCTCCCCAAGCACTGAGCCTGCTTTGCTAACCTCCCAGATTCCACTTGCACTTCCACTCCATTTCCTATCACTTATTTTTCAAAGATCTCCAGAGCTCAAAAGAGATTGACCTACATGGAAGAAAAACCAAAGTCTTTTATTCAGATGCTGGCTAAGAACATGAGATCTAAGGAAAACAGCTCGCCAGCATCTGAATAAAAAAATTCGACTTTTGTGCTATGAGGCAGGCATCCTTGCAGGCTACGTTAGGGCCCAGAGCAGACCCTTGCTTTCTACTGACTGGCTGGTTTGAATTATCAGCTTCAAGGATTGGGATATGGCAGCCAATCAATGCAGAGCTTATTTCCTTTTTCTCATCGGGTGGAAGTGCAAGCTTCACAAGCCTGTAGGGACACTGGACTCATGACAGAAAAGCCAAAGTCCTTTATTCAGATGCTGGCAAAGGTGTTTTCCTTAGATCTCATGTTCTGGACCTCACATGTAAATGGAATGGGAGACCAAGTGAAATCAGGAAGGTTAGCAAAGCAGGTCCAGTGCCTGTGTAGATCCAGCAGGACAAGAGAGGAAGGGAAACTAAGCAGGGGCATGTTGCAGAGCCTCTGCAGTTGGTCATGAGGGAGAACGAACACTGTAGTGCTGCATCACGTGTAACTTCAGGACCAGATCGTAAATGCCTTTTGGTGGAGGGGTCGGAATTTTGAATGGTTGCTAATTCAACTGTCTTAACTCAAGGAATACTGGCCAGTTGATAACACTGCCCAGTTCAGTTTCAAACCTACTTGCAACAAGGTATCTAGAAATATTGAATATGATTGCAAAATTTTCCAGCTGTCCCCAACCTTTGTGGCTTCATGGACCGACGGGAGTGGAAGAATGGTTTCACGCATGCAACCTAGGTCCCATATATGTGAAGATGAAGCTTCACACATTTGCCTGCTGCTTGCACGGACCAGTTCCCAGTGGAAAATGGACTGGAATCCCTGTTTTAAGCTGTACAAAAGCCTGAGCTGCATAAGCAGTGTGGGTCACAAAACTGTCCAGAACCACCTTATAGCTGCATCTCCATTCTACTCTCTTAGTATGGACAAACAACATTTTATTTCATATTTCATTGGCAGTGATTTAAAAATACCAGCACTGTTTTCACACCAAAGATAAAATTAGTTTAAAAAGGATTATTTTCTATTGTGTTATTTATTTTTCTCGATGATGGTGATAGTTGAGTTTTTCATGGATTATATACACAGTTCTCAGTTTAGCATGCTCATCGTTTTTCATCATCACATGAATTTAGTATTCTCCTGAATAGTATTATAGCTTGTTAGTATTCATGCCCTCTTAGTTTTCCAACATTTTCTATTAATTATTATAGCATATTTTTCACGTATTTCAACTGATTTCACCTAATATTTCATAAGAATATTGACTTACATTTTACTTATTCATGTTTCCAATTAAATATAAACATCTTTCTATTTTTGAGAATACTCACTTTTTTAAAAAGGGGAGTCAGTTGCAGGAGAAGTGGCCTGAGCATTTACGTATTAAATATTTATGTTAATTAGGAAAATATGAAAACAGATGTTACATAAATTATTGCAGTCCCTTGATAGCAATATATAACTAGCACTAACTTTTTTATGTGGATAATGTGATATATAGTTGTATCTATTCTCACAACTTTTGCAATATAACTCCTAAATGATTAACATTAAACAGAACAACTCTGTATAGATTTTCAGATACCTAAGATCTTACATGTTCTGGAAACAAATTGTGTACCAAACATTTCAAATTATAATAAAAATGTCCTGTTTTCAAACATTAGAAAACAAAAATTGGAACAATTGATGTAGTACTCTTAAACCTGAAACTTTTCATATGTGTTAGTTTACAAGTCATAAAGGTTTCATCTACCAGGATGTAATTGAGTTTTTAGGGGAGACTGCTATAATTTGTGTTATACATTGCACATTTTATATATAAATCAATAATTATATGTTATCAGAGAAAAGTCTGAAGATGTGCAGTCACTCTGATACACTGATGATATTACCTAGTTTGGTAATGAAATACCTGCAAGAAAACAAGCCCAAAGAGTTCCAAGGATCGATCTATCTATCTATCTATCTATCTATCTATCTATCTATCTATCTATCTATCTATCTATCTATCTATCTATCTATCTATCTATCTATCTATCTATCTATCTATCTATCTATCTATCTATCTATCTATCTATATGAATATTTAGAACACGTTTCTGATGAAAGCCAAAATCATAATGAATGTTTCTTAAGTACAGGATGGTCTCACCACATGACATGCTAATATTATAAATGTAGTTATGTGACTCTCAGTTTTGTTTTAATAGAATTTAGTCAGTATGTGCATTTATGAAGGATGAAAATTTAGGAAAGCTTACTACAGGTAGTTCTTGACATACAACCACAATTGAGCCTAATATTTCTGATGCTAAGTGGGACAGATATTAAATGAATTTTGCCCCATTTTCTTGCCACAGTTGTTAAGTGAATCAATGTAGTTGTTAAGTGAATCTAGTTTTCCCTTTGACTTTGCTTATCCAGAAGATTGCAAAAGGTGATCACTACAACTGGCATAACTATGAACCAGTTGTCAAGCATCCATATTTTGATCACATGATCAAAAGTTAAATTTTAGGGCTTAATTTTAAATCCTATGGAAAATTCCATTGATTATACCTTGTAAATGTCTGGATTTTGATATTTTTGACTTTTGTTGCATATTTTCATGTCAATTTTCTTTTATATATTGTTGATTCAAATTTTGATTTACACATTACATTGTTATATTGGTTGGAGGACTGATAAGAATTAAAATAGAGTAAAGTGGCAAGGCAGACTTGAAAGGGAAGTGAACTATTACTTTGTTAATATTTTATGAATTACAATTGAAAAAGTAAAACAAAAGAAATAGAACAAAAAGGAGACTAAAGAAATCAAACTGGTATATTACTAGCCCCTTTTTCAAACAACTGATGATTATGAATAACTGTATTTCAAGACTTTTAGAACATAAAAGGCAGTTCTTAATTTTTGTGACGAATTGAAAGTGCAAATCTATATTGTATAAGAAGTAAATATTGAAGGATTAAACTATATTCTATCCTGCTATATGAGACCTGTGCAATCCTCAAATCAATTACTTGTGTTATTGTACAAATAAGTATATTGCACATAACTAAAGACAAGGTCAGATTAGATGGGAGTCTCTACAATAGGCGGCCTATTTGGTGGGGGAGAATTTCTATTGTTTTTAATTCCAATTAACTACTACACTTAGAAACATTTTTAAGTGTCATTCTATCTAAAATAGAATGTGTAATACAAGTATAAAATATCAACAGAGAACAAATATGTTCATTTCTATATTTTGGATTGTCCTATGTGCAACACAGCAAATACGGAGATAAAGTTGATTTTTTTAAAAAAGGAGAAAAGAATGAGTTTCATCTATATTGGGGACTGTTCCTGTTTGTATTAAAATGGAGAGTTATTATTTTTCTTGTATTTCTGATTGAATACAATAGATGTAAAATATTTTTTGACATAAGGTCTGATTTAGAAGAACATTTTCAGGATGTTTGATCAAAACACTAAAGTACCTGCTTGGGGTATTACGTGGTTTGTTAATGCTATCCATGTTGTTAGGTTGAAGATTTAAAGAGAATTTTGTGGTTGTAGTGTTCTAAAGCTTTGACATGGTTTTAATCTGATAACGAATGACTTTAAGTTCGTGTTCATTCAGTTACTGGCAACAAATCTAAACCTCTGTTTTTTTGGATTTATGAGGATAAGTTCTGCTTTGGCAATCTTGTAGATTCTCTAGAGAATAGTTAAACAGTGATTAATCATTGTTTCTTCACTGAGTGTGCAGAAAAGAATGGAAAAGCTGCATTTCACACTTCTGAAGCAATTAATCCCCATGATCTTAGCCAGGTTTGTCTCGAAGATAAGTCAGAATACAAAACTGTACCTAATTTATCAATGTATGCATGCCATAAAGTATAAAACACACAATTTATTTCATATCATTTATAGTCAAATGTAAAAAAAAGAGTGACTTTGCTATATTCAGGAGTGTTTCTTACATTACCTTCATATAAACTAAGTACCAGAGATTACAATGGGATTCCTGTTTATTGTGCACATCTGGTGCAGTCACTATGCATTTTCTCATTCACTTGCTGGCATTTTTAGTGATTGTGGCATAAATCACCTTGCTAATCAGAAACATAAGTGACGGGAAGTCATCTCCTTTTTTGAACAATGGGAAAAAACATATGGCTTTCTAGACAGGACTTGGCTGTTATAGTATTTATGTGGCATTGTATTATGTATTTAGAATTTCATATTAATTACAATGGTTTGATTGAAGGCACAGAATGCTTTTGGTTTATGGTCAGAGTTTGTTTTTGCATCATGCATGTTCTATATTACATACTGATAAATTTATACTACTCAGAATACCAAAATGTATCAAGCTCTATATCCATATATTTTTAATCTCATCAGGATGTTTTCAAATGTTTTAATTGGTTTTTGTTGCAAATTAGCTACTGAATGATAGAAAGCAGTTACAGTTCATATTGTGTGCAATATGAAGAAATTTCTAATAGTTTCTTATCCTAAATGTAGGAAACAAAGGATTGATTTTATAAATACTTGACCCTAATAAAAGTTTGGTTGCATTTTAGGGCAGAATGTATTTGTATATATTATGCTTACAGAGTTAAGCTCATTTCCTAAGCTTAGGAGAAAATTGGAAATGATGATTGGTTTCTTTTAATGAAAGATATTATATCACAATTTTAAGAGCCATCTCTATATTAGAATTATATGTCAAACATATATACCTTCTTGAGATAGCTTTTGTTTACAAATGGCTTTTTTATATACTATTTATCATTGCATTGCACATAAGAAACAATTGAAGAATAATCTTAATTTCTGGTCAGTTTTTAACTCCAGATGTACAATCCACATTCTAAAGCAAGGGTGTCAAATTGCCCCACCTGTGGGCCAGATGTGTCACGCAGAAGCTGCACCCACTCCAGCTGTAGCAAGGGGAAAAAAGTCATGATACGTCATGACACGTCACATGACGCTGTGAGTTTGACACCCCTGTTCTAGAATGTACTGTGAACTCATTTAGTTTAATGTAGATAACTGAGGAACACTATAAAGGATGACACTGGGATAACTATGGCACATCTGAAGGAAGCAGTGTGAGACAGAAGGCCCTGGAGAGTGCTGATCCATAGAGTGGCTGACCGTTGGATATGATGAATGGCTGATGATGGTAAGATACCCAATATATTATATATGGAGAGTGTGAGTCCACACTGTAAATAAGAAATCCTAGCTGCATATGCCAAAACACAGAAATATACTAAAGTCATTTTTGGAGCATTACATCCACCTGTTATGTGGTATGGTAGTGGTGGATTTTTCTTCCTACAGCCAATCGATAAAAAATTAATATTATGACACACAGCTGAACTGCAAGTTGAACTGCATTACACATGCATGCCGGCCCACCACTTGCATGAGTCAAGCTGCATGCGTGTATGCCAACCCATGGCACAGTTGCAAATAGGTCACAGCCTGGTAGTGGGCCCCAGGGTTTGTGTCCCCTGATATAGAAAGCTCTCAGAAACTTACATGGTCATCTAGTGCCATTTCATTTAGGTGAAATGGAGTTGCCTATTATTATTCAAGATACTGCAGTACATTTATCTTTCTCCTATTACACTCATCTTTCTTATAACAATACTGTAATTTTGTTCAGTTGAGTGTATTGCAAAAATAGATTTTTCTAAAAATATGGAGGCCTTTCTTTTTGTCCCAACTTCTGAAATATATGTTGAAAAAGTAGGACATTTCCTCATTATGTAGATTTAATGTATTTGTTATGATTTATTACTATCATTTATATTCCAAATTCTTTTCTTGGTAGTTGTTCTTGTTTCCTTAATATTTTTTCCTGCTAAACAAGAAACAGTAGGAAAACACAAGGAGGTTAATGAAAGATAATGATAGTTCATTTTCTAAACCCCAGATTCATTCTATGAAATAAAGTCACATACAGATTGAAAAATATAGGTCATCTGATATATAAAACAAATTGTGCTATCCCTTTCCTAAATATTTTTGTAGCATGTTTTTGCTCTTACTACAGTTAAAATAATTAAGTATCTGTATCTTTTTATATTGTCATAGTGAGGATTTCACCCATAATACAATTATTGTAGTTAACAATCTTTAAATATTTAATTGTTTGGAAAACTTCCATTAGTCTGCAGAAAAGGAGTGGTTGTATGGTTAGCTCATAGAAGTCATAATGGATTAAAATGGCTATAACCAGATGTATACCTGGTGCTGTGTTAATAATTCCTCGATTTGTTCTGAACTAGAAGGTTTAATCCTTGTCAAAAGTGAACAACATATGACTAGTTAATACCTTAAAAAGAAAATAAAAGTTGGGATTGACTTTTTAAAATATATCTTAATATATATCTGAGTTTACTAAAATATAAACATGGTGTACAATGTCAGTGGCTGGATTTTGAAGTTGATTCTTAGAATACTAAATAAAGTTTCCAGGTGTATGGCTCTTATTTGTTGCAGGACAGTTTATTTGGAATATTTTCCATGTTGGTGGATGTAGATCCAGTAATCCTCAATTTACATCAGTAATGGAGCTTGCCCATTACAGTCACATATCATGAATGTTATTAAGCAAAATTGTCTTTCATAAATGAATACGTGTCCCAGGATAATATTGCAGTATTATTTGGTCACTGGGACCAGAGATTTAGTCTTACAAGCTTTCAGACTTGTGCTGGAACTCATCCTCAGGGAAGTTTTTTCTCTCCAGAATGTGTGCACGGGACTGTTCCATGAGTAGTATTTATATCGTGATGCCTGATTGTGTATGATTATGTAGAACAGACAGGGAGGAAGCTAACTACTAGATTGCAAGAACACAAATGATGAGGAGACCCGAACTCATTGGTAGTCTCACATTGCAATGAACAAGGGCAGGCATTCAATTTTGCAAGATCGTTGTCAGAGCAGGGACAAAGATAGCCAAGGAAATTATTGAAGCCTGGGAAACAGGCCCTTGTCAATCAATAGGAGTGCTGATTTACCATCAACTTATTAGGTACTTAGGAGACAAAGGTGTAGCAGCCCAAGGAAACAATAACCAATGATATAATAGTCAACATAACAACTGAAAGCCACACACAAACAAGCACCACAAAATACTTCACATGGAATAGCCTAGTGCACATATTCTGGAGAGAGAAAAAACTTCCATGAGGATGGGCTCCAGCATGAATTTGGAAGACAAAATTTCTGATCCTGGTGAATGACTCAGATTGGATCCTGCAAGATCGTCTTGCTTAAAAATCCCCATCCCCTGCTCTTTGCAATGCCATCATTCAATGGGTTTAAGGTAGCTTCACACAATGCTGCATAGATCATGTTAGAGAAACAGAATGGATCACTGAAATCCTAGGCCATGCAGCCAAGTCATAGATGTGGCCACATGACCCAGTGATATTGAGGGACGGATTGGCCTCCCTTGTTTCTTTCCCCAACTTGAGGTCCAGTGCTCTGGAGATCTTCAAAGGGTATGTGTCTGATGAGTAATGGGGGGAGGAGGAGGCCCAACTCCTGCACAAACCTGGTGGGGTGGAAAAGCAGGTCCAAGACCTTCAGGGACCCACCCGGGCAGGGTGGTGGGAATAGATAGGCGCACCATGTCCTTTTAATTGATCATAAGGATAAATGAGCTTAGGAGTACTGAAGTGCTATAACTTCAAAATGGGATTGTAAGTAGCTTTTTTTGGGGGGGGTGTCATAATTTCAAACAAAGACTACCTGAATTCTTAAAAATGGGAGACAGTTAACTTATAATGGTTGTCTATTGACTATAACATTAAACTGTTTATCTTTCAGTTAAATTATCCAACTCTTGTTGAATAAAAATTGTTCCAAGAAACTTTTTCGTAAGTATTCTAATACTATGCTTAGAGTAATTATTTCTCATTAATGCTGCTATTTGATATATGAGAAAGAAACTGAGGCAGTTGCATTTAAACTTTTTTTTCATATTATCTGCAATACTTCCAGTATCATCTTTGGTGGTCAGTTGCCTTTGGTCAATTCATTAAAGTGTGACCATTAGCATTTAGAAATTGACATTGTAAAAGATACTTAATGAAAATGCCTTCTGTGTGAATTAGATTAAAACAAATATAATAGGTCTGAGTGGTTTGACTGTTGAGTTATGTATTAATCCAAACACTTATGTTGTAGCTTGAGTGGAGGAAAAAACTGTTTCTCTGAGTTTGCTTGTGCCTGTAAGTGCTTAAAACACAGAAGTTTCTGTTGATTTATTTTCAGTCTATAGTGTAAATTGTTGAGCTGTATATATGTTTTATATTTATGTCAGAAAAGGATAGCAGAGAGATGCTTCAAAATCACCTTTTCAGCTCTAAATAGCTATTGTGTACATATGGTAAGGTACTGCTGCTTAACAATTAGTAACTGCTTTGATCAAACTAAATTACATGTTTAAGTTCCCATCAGGAAGTCGCTTCACATATCTGTATTAATGTATTCAAGGCTCGAGAAGGAAAGTTAATTTTCTAGCTTAAATATTTAATTCAAGCTTAAAATTTAGTCTGTAATTAGAGTTCCCAAATGGCAGGAACATGGAGTATTTGTCCATTTTAATTAGATTGTTGTTTACCTATTAATTATATATCATATCTTGTCATATAGTTTTGATGGTAACAGATGGTGCTAGGAGTTAGTAAGGGTTTGAACAAAATAAGATTCCACATGATTTATTAAGTTGCACTTTATTAGTGTGTGGTCTGCTTCAGTCAGGTTATTCCCCTGAAAATGAACTTCAAAAAAATTGCATACATGTTGATTATCCTTTTATATAGTTTAAAAAAATAATTGTAGAAGTACTTTAATATAAGCTACATTACAGTTGTTGGCAGTTGCACCTAAGTAAGTGCCATCTGGGGTATTTTCAGTATAAAATGCTCTATTTTTTTCACAATTTGTTTTTTAGGTAGTGGCATTGATTATTATATTGCACAAATATACCTGAATTTAAGATAGTTGGGTCCTTTTAGTTTTAATCAGCCATGTGGAAGATATAGAGTTCAAATTTTTTTTTCAGTTTGACATTTCAGTTTTCATATATAATTCTGCTCAGATAATATTAATTCCTATAAATACATTGAGATAACTGGCTGCTTATTAGAGCATTTTATGAATATGAGCAACATTCAGATTTATACAGAGATGAATCAGTATTTATGAGAAGTATAGGCATTTAATGGTTTTTGGGACTTACAATAACTTAGTAAATTGTACATTCCATAAAGTTGTTTACTGTATTTGTTGAGAAAAGAAAGAAAGAAAGAAAGAAAGAAAGAAAGAAAGAAAGAAAGAAAGAAAGAAAGAAAGAAAGAAAGAAAGAAAGAAAGAAAGAATTGAGTTGGCCCAACTTAACCATGCTGATGAAATTATAGGAATAATATCCCCATATATTTGTACATTTGCATAAAATTCTCCAAAGAATTTGCTTGGCATCATTTATAATATACATTGCAGAGCCATATTATCTTTTGTTGAACTATATATTATCGAAGGGGCATCTGCAGCCAACTTACACATCTTCCCTTTCTGGAGAAAAGTGAAACTTTTTAAAAGGTTGGTTCAGTTCATATTATGCAAAACTTTTCTCTAAATTAGGAACAGCATGAAGGAGTGATCAGTAGCAATATTAGTGTTTTAAAATATTGACAGTTTTTCTCTTGAAGATACGGTCAGAATTTTGTTAGTGAAAATAAACAGATGGCCACACTGTATGCTGCAATTTCAAAACTTGGTTTAGTGGGCGACTCGACAAACGGTTGATCTATAAAATTGTCTTCTTGTTCTGGCACTCATTTTGTACATTTTATACATATGCTACAGCAACAGATGCTTGATGCTGATAGTAGTTTGCTTTTCTCCATTTTATTCTTTCCCGTAACTTTTGCTGTATACACCTAATATGTTTACAGTGACTTATTTCTTTTTTAAACAAACAAACAAACAAACAAACATTGCTACTCCCTAGAGATGTAAACTCTTTTAAACTATATTGTTTAGCCTTACAGTTGAACAGACTGACAACTAGAAGATACATTTGATAATATACTGGTGTTCTGGGTGGGCAGTTTAAGATAATTTTCTTGTCACCTGTGAATAAAAAGATTGGCAGAGTTGAAATAATGAGATCATTTAAATCTTGAAACATTGTTTGATTCTTTTCTCTATATTACAATGAAATATATGAAAACGTAATTCAACAAGGGTATAATGAGCTTTTAAAGTAGAAATAGAGTAAGGATTAAGATGTGGTGGTCCGACAAGCTTCACTAACAGCATTACAATCCAAACAGTATGTATTTTGTTTAGTTTCCTTGCCACAAAGTAGAAAGTTAAATAATGCACGGTTCATGTAAATGGCTGCCAATTTTGGAGAGATGAAATGTCATGTAGTTTGGAATATGAATGCTGATGAAAGTAATCATTCATTGGGCAGTCATATGTTGTTTCTGTGGATGTCCACAATTCTTCTCCTCCTCCTCATCCTTCTTCAGGTACCTGTCTTACAATGTATATACACATTGTTGATGCATTCATACAACTAATTCCGATTCCATGCTTTCACCATTTAAACAATACCATGTTATTGCTGTATTTTTAATCTCTCAGTTCCATATGTAATATTCCAAGATTTCAGAGGTGAATATATAAAGGCAACTATATTTTCAACTACCTGGGTGGGCTCAAGCAGCCTAAAATAGTTAGTAAAGATTAATTCTGGCAGTTTATGAATCAGACATGTGTATGACCTTATAGATAATGGAAAGTCAGGAATGAAAACTTCAAGCTCAGGCTTCTAAAGAGTTAATTAACATCTGCCCAGAATCCAGATTGAAAAGGATCTGAATACTCTGGAGTTGATAATTCATCATTTTCTCTAAAACCTTGCTGAAGAAAAGAGGATTTCTAAAGACAGGAATTCTTAAATACTGCTTATATTTGTTTTCATTTTTCAGGTTCAGAACATATGAGATGAGGAAATTATACGTCGTTTCAGAGATAATACTATTAACAAATAATTTGTCTTTTTTAAAATGGAAAGTATGTATAATCTTTTTCGTATTAATTCTTCTAAAATATCTCTTCCCAACTAAAACAAAAAGCAAAAAAAAAATGGAGAGAGGGAGGGAGAGAGAGAGAGAAAAGGTATTGTCTTGTGACTATAAGTGGGCCCTGGAATAAGTTTAGAAAGTAAAATCCTCTCTGAAGGAAATAGGTGGTTAAGAAATGAGACACATTTGAGTGACTCTGATTTTTGTGATTGACCATGCCCATCATGACAATTATTTTGGGAAATTGTACATAACATGCTCTCAAAATTCCAGATGTGTTTCCTGGAACCTAAATGTTGAGAACCCCGATACAGAACATTTCTACTGTCAATGTAATTTCAAAGGTTTGTAATGCAAAGCAGTTTACCTGCTAATGTTTATCTGTGGTTTATTTTGTTTCTTTTACAGTATTACAGCTGATATCTCAGAAGCTGGAGTCTTCATTTATGAAACTTTTTCTTGAAGTTGTTTTAACATTCTTTAAATGTGTATTTCTGTGATTTTAATTCAACATCTTATTCATACCTCTATATCTACAGTTGAGTGCACTATCAATTTATGTAAAAACTGGTTTTTATTTCACCATCAGTATATAGATTTCGCATATCTATTCAAAGAGATCCTTAAAAATAGCAGCCTCTGTTAGACAAGTGTTTACATATGTGGTGTATATAAGAAGCTGTCAATCAAAATAGCTACAGTTCATGAAATGAAAGCAATTCATCTAATATTTAAGATCACAAGTGTAAAAAAGTGCACATTACTTTCCTCTATAGAATTAATATACAGTATCAGATTCCAGTGTTTTAAAATGTCAGTCTTTGCTTTTATTTTGGAAAGAAAGAATGCTAGTCAAAAATTCTGCAGACATCAATAGAAGCCATATGAGATAAACAGTGTCAAGATGTTTTGACATAACCTCCATCCCTTTTGTATAGCATTGAGACATTGTCTCATCTAATGCAATAATTTGCATTGTGCTGGATGCTTTTTATTAGTTTATTGACAGTGATTCTTCAAATCTTAAGTTTGAACTACTACTTAAAATATAATAACATAGCATTATTGTTACTGAATTCTAAAGTCACAATTTAATAATAACAGTAACAATAATAATAAAGTTGGAAGGGACTTGGAGGTCTTCTACTTCCTGCTCAGGCAGAAAACCCTATTGCCTATACCATTTTAACAAATGATTGTCCAGTCTCTTCTTTAAAACCAATGGTGGAGCATTCACTATTTCTGGAGGCAGGTTGTTCCATTGATTAATTGTTCTAACTGTCAAGAAATTTCTCCTTAGTTCTAGGTTGCTTCTCTCTTTGGTTAGTTTCCATCCATTGCTTCTTGTCCTGTCCTCAAGTGCTTTGGAGAATAGCTTCTTGACTCCTCATCTTTCTGGCAGCCCCTGAGATATTGGAACATTGCTATCATGTCACCCCTAGTCCTTCTCTTCATTAAACTAGACATAGCCAATTACAGCAACCGTTCTTTATATGTTTTAGCCTCCACAGTCACCTAATCATTTTGTTGCTTTTCTCTGTACTCTTTCTAGAGTCTCAACAACTTTTTTACATTGTGGTGACCAAAACTGGATGCAGTATTCCAAGTGTGGCCTTACCAAGGCATTACAAAGTGGTATTAACATTTCACGTGATTATTGTTGATTTCAGAAAAGGCAGGCACAGCCACACTTCTCTGTGTGTGCATTAATGATTCACCTGTGGAGATGGTTACCAGCATCAAATTCCTGGGTGTGCAGCTAACGAATAGGCTGACTTGGTCGCTCAACAGTGAGAAACTGGCAAAGCGAGCACAGTAGCTCCTGCATTTTCTGCGTCCCATGAGAAAAGCACATCTTCCTTCCCCTGTCCTGACCACTTTCTACAGGGGGACGATCGAGAGCATCCTGTCATACAGCATCACAGTCTGGTTTGGAAACATCACTGCTTCAGACAGGAAGGCGGTGCAGAGAGTGGTAAGAATAGCTGAAGAGATCATTGGCAGTTCCCTCCCATCCAGGACATGGCACAGAAGTGTTGCTTGAGCAGGGTCTGTAAGACTATCTGGGACACTACCGGCCTTACTCAACGTGTGGTCTCAATGGAACTGCATCTACATGGAGGGCATTAAAAAGGTTGAGAACCACTGGTATAGGGGGTACCTTGCTCAATAGTAGTAACTGTGAGAGGGACCTCGGAGTCCTAGTGGACAATCACCTAAATAGGAGCCAGCAGTGTGCTGCAGCTGCCAAAAAAGCCAACACAGTGCTAGACTGCATTAACAGAGGGATAGAATCAAGATCACGTGAAGTATTAATACCACTTTACAATGCCTTGGTAAGGCCATACTTGGAATACTGCATCCAGTTTTGGTCACCACAATGTAAAAAAGATGTTGAGACTCTAGAAAGAGAAGAGCAACAAAGATGATTAGGGGACTGGAGGCTGTAATTGGCTATGTCTAGTTTAATGAAGAGGGGTGTCCCAAGGGGTGACATGATAGCAGTGTTCCAATATCTCGGGCTGCCAGAAAGAAGAGAGAGTCAAGCTATTCTCTAAAGCACCTGAAGGCAGGACAAGAAGCAACGGATGGAAACTAATCGAGGAGAGAAGCAACCTAGTACTAAGGAGAAACTTCCTGACAATTAGAGCAATTAACCAGTGGAACAACCTGCCTCCAGAAGCTGTGAATGCTCCAACACATAAAATTTTTAAGAAGAGACTTTGTCTGAAATGGTATAGGGCAGGGGTCGGCAACCTTAAACACTCGAAGAGCCACTTGGACCCGTTTCCCAGAGAAAACGGGAGCCTTAAAACCTGCGCATGCTCACACACAGAGTTTAATTAAAAAGAAATAGAGGTTGAGTTCTCTTTCTTTCCTCTCTCTTTTTCTCTTTCTCTCTCTTTCCTCTCTTCCCCCTTTCTCCCTCTCTCTTTTTCTCTCCCTCTTTTTCTTTTTATATCTCTCCCTCTTTCTCCCCCCCCTCTTTCTCTGTCTCTCTTTCCTCTCCCTCTCTCTCTCCCCCCTCTTTCCAATCTTCTGCTGTTCTCCAACAAGCTGACACAATTCTTATTGGGCTGGCTCTCTTCTGTGCTTCCTGCACAGATGCAGCCAAAGGAGGAGCCTCACCCAATAAGCTTGTCAGCTTGTCCAAGAACAGCGTGAGGCCACTCTCTTTTTTACACACAAACACACACAGAGAGAGACATGGGGGGAAAGTGCAAGTCCCTCTCTCTGTCTCCCTCTCTGCAAATGGCGGAGGAGGCTGGGAGCTGCAGGAGAAGGCTCAAAGAGCCGCATGCAGCTCCGGAGCTGCGGGTTGCTGACCCCTGGTATAGGGTTTCCTGTCTGAGCAGGGAGTTGGACTAGATGACTTCCAAGGCCCCTTCCAATATCATCATCATCACTATTATGTTAAGCAGCATCACATTATGAATGATCTAATCTTGGGAAAAGTAAAGTCATTCATTAATTTCAAACTATACAAGTAGTCTTCAGTTTAAGACCAATTGCTTAAGACTGTTCAAAGTTACAACACTCAGAAATGTTACTTATGACCTGCCCTCAAAGTTACAACTTCCATACAACCCCCACAGTCATGTGATTTCATTTTTTACGCTTGGTAATTGGTTACTATTTCCAATTGCAGCTTCCTACGGCCATATTACATTTTGCAATGTTTTTTTGCCATTTTCTGGCAACAAGTTAACAAGTAAAATTCTGGGATCAGTTGTGGTTATAAGTCAAGCACTACCTGTGTACTAAACTTTGTGGGGTGTGTGTGTGTGTGTGTGTGTGTGTGTGTGTGTGTATACTTGTGAATCTAATTTATAAGTGCAAATGAGTGATTGGTCTAAGATCACTGGGAGGGTTTTGTGCCCAACGTAGGATTAGAATTAAAGGCCTCCTGGTTTCTAGCCCAGTGCCTTGATGACTACACCGAACTGGCTCTAGACTAGACCTGTGTAAAAAATGGTAAACAGTAAATCACCTCCATATCAAACTACATGGTTATGTCTGTGTAATCACATTCAACTTAAAAGAGAATTTTCTTCACTTTTGTTCTTAAGACTGAATTTATTTTCACAAATAATGAGCTCCCACAATCATACATATGGCCAGCATTGGTTCACATAGCTATAGAAATTCTATAGCTATGCAGCAAGAGCTGGCAGAGTATTCTACCTAAAATAAAATGTGCTTTCAATATTCAGTCTTTTGGAGGCGTTAATCAATTACATACAAATTCTTGTGAATGAAAATAAGAGAAAGGGAGATATTCTGCCATAGGAATAACTCTAAATCAATGATTTTCATTTTATGGCTTTTAGAATTTTGGTAATCTATGGAGGTTTATCAGATGGTCTTCAACAGCTCCATTAATTCATCCTTCATTATGATGAATGTTTCTGGTAGACAAGAGTAAGATTTACTTTGATCCTTTTTTAACGATGTATTGCAAGGTTAAGACATATTGTTATAAGAATTTCAATAAGTGAATTACTTTAATTTTAGAACCTAGTTTATGTGAAGTCCTTGATTTATAATTAGGATGAGAATTTCCATCACTAAGTGATGCAGTCATAAAGTGACATCACTTGATCGCATCACTTAACAACTGCAATCCTTGTTGCTGTTATTAAGCAAACTTTAACAATTGTTAGCTGAGAATCCACCCCAATCCAGACTTGGTTCTTATCAGCTCGAAGCCTCAATATAATAATTTCCCCCACTCACCTATTTCCCATCATCCGTGCCCTTTTGGCAGTGTTTACAGTCTGCCTTTTTTGAGTATCAAGTAGCATGTCAAACCCTAGGAAGCCACAGCTGCCCAGCTCAACCCCAAGTACTTGGCACATTGCACTCCAAGACTTCTGCCAACCTGAGCTCTGTTGCTCCAGCTGACTTTCACCATGTTCTTACTCTCATTTTTGATAAGTTGTGCCCAGCCTAGCTGCTGGGTTGGGCTGGACCTGGTGTTGTGCTGTGAAAAAGGAGAAGGAAGCCCTGAGCCACAGCACTCTGAAGCCCCTTTGCAAAGAATGATGGGGGTGGGGGTGGGGGGTAGCTTTGCACTGCAAAAGAAAAAAGAAAAAGAAAAAATAGAGATAGAAAGAAAGAAAAAAAGTGGAGAGTGTCTTCCCCCCCCCTCTCCTCACAATGTAAAGTCCTAGTCCTGCCCAGGAGCTTGTTTCAAATGATTTTTTTGACATGTTGTAGCTCAGGGGCTTCTTTTTTATTTATCTTTTTTCATAGCACAAAGGCTGCTCCCAGTGGACCAATAAGACAGCAAAGGTCAGCTAAGATGATAGAGCACAAGTGGCAGAGTGCCAAAAGAGCTTATATGGGAGAAAATAGCAGATGGGAGGAGTTACAGTGCCCCTTGGGTCATAAGTGCAGGCGGGCTGCCAAGTGCCCTCATTTTGATCAAAAGACCACAGGAATTCTGACTCAGCTGTAACTTCAAGCCTAGGTCACTGAAGCAAATAATTGTAAGTTGAGGAGTACTTGTATTTTATTGCAATATAATGGGAAGCAATAGTTAAAGCAGTCTGAGATTTCTAAATAATCTTGGAACTATATTTTTATAATTTATTGTTTGGTATGGGTGCAAAAATTAACAAAAATATATGCAAATGAAGAAAAAAATATTTTAGCTAATGCCATGATTGATAAGTGGAATTGGAAGCATTATTGTTATACCCGTATTTGAGGTACTGCAGATCTTTATTTGCAGCTTAATAAGTTTATGAACTTACTATATGGACATGTATATTGTGCACACAAATATGAACTGTTAGCTGAAAAGAAAATTATATTCCTGAGGAATAGGAAATGGTCACATCTTTCATAGAATCCAAGGGAAATAGAATTTGAAAGATCCCAAAGTATATGATGTATATTTATAATGATAGGTTTATATTTATCTGAGAAGAGTATTAAAGTACACATATTTTTCTAAGTTAAAGTTTTTAATTTTGAACATTTTGCTGGATGCTAAACACAAGGAATTATAGTTTTGCCATTTGTATTTAATGCATCTTTTTGACATTTTAATTGGAACGGTCATCCACTCGGAATTTCTTGAAATATAATAAATTGAATTTTTACAGATTGGCAGGGATTTTAATATTCCCAATAATTCTAAAGAAATAATTATATCAATACTCTATTTCATTGGATTTTGTAGATAGCTAATACTTATGTTTTCCAAGATCCTTAGCAATATATTTTAATTTTGCTAAATTAAATGATTAAGATTTTGTAAAAGAAGTTTCCTGTATATAAGTTACTTTCACATACACTAAAGCTATTGAACAATTCATTGGCCTAAGTTTTGATGTAAACGTTTTAAGATAATCAGATTTATTGCAGTAAACTAGTAGTTTTTTTTTCTTTAGAAATTCAACATACTTTACATTTCTGAATTTCAGCTCCCAGAATTTCTTCGGGAAAGCTGAACAAGCCATTAAAATTAAGTTAGTCTACTGTTTTGGAGGGGGGTGGCAATGGCTAAGTAGAAGTACTATGTTTTTTTTAACTAATGGTGTGAAATCAATTCCAGAGCAGAGCAAGTCTATCGTAAGTTGACTTAATGATAATGACTATAAATGCTTGGTCATTTTACTTGTACTTGGTCAAAAATGTGAGTTTAAACCAGCGGTTCTCAACCTGTGGGTCGCGACCCCATTTGAGGTCGAACGACCATTTCACGGGGGTCGACAAACAACGCAGTCCGCCATTTTTTTCCCTTTTCCTTAGCTGTGCTACTCCCTCTTATTATATTGGCTTTTGAAAGCCAATAGAATAGACTTTCTTGAATAGAGTCTAATTCTATTGGCTTTCAAAAGCCAATAGGAATTGTCCAGGCTGTCTCTGCCCTGCTGAGCCCGCCAAAAGACCCAGTCTGCAAACGGTGCTGCAAGTTGTCTGCAGCGAAGGCAAGCTGTCTGGAAGTTTCCACCCCTCCCTGCTGAGCAACTACTAAAAATATAAGTAAAAGAGGGCCAGGGGTGGGAGGTGGGAGGCCAGCGGGCACAGGGAGGGTTGCTGGCGCACTTGGGGCCCGGTGGGTGCCTTACCTCCCTTGGGCTTGGCCAGCTGGTGGCCCAGCCGGTGGTCGCCCTGCGCCGTCGCTGCCGTGGCCACCCAGGAGCGCCTGGGCCTGCCTGCCACCCCCCGAATGGGTGGTGGCCAAGGTAAGGCTAGCGGGCAGCGGCGGGTGCAGGGAGGGTTGCTTGTACGCATGGGGCCCGGCGGGTGCCTTACCTCCCTTAGGCTGGGCCAGCTGGTGGTCCAGCCGGTGGTTGCCCTGCACTGTCACTGCCCCTTGCCAGCTACGCCTCAGCCGGTGCAGGAGGCAACACCACGCATGTGTGGCACTCCCGGCCAGGGAAATAGTCCTCGACTTACGACCAGTTGGGTAGTCCTCGACTTACTACCGGTTGGGGGTCGCGGCATTAAAAAGGTTGAGAACCACTGGTTTAAACTCTTGTTTAAGGCTACCCAGGCAAACTGATGATTTATCAACTTTCTTATTTACCTTATGTTTAATAAGTGTGTCAAAAAGCAAAGATTTTGTAGAAGTTATATGAAGAGGATTCTTCAAAGAAACCTATTTGACATCACATTTTTAATCCCTCAATTTGACCTGAGTTTTAATTGAGGTTTTTGGAGTTCAGTATATTTGCTAGATTCCTTTGTTTATCACTTTATACTTATTATAAGTAGCACTTATAAAAATCTCAGAGAACAATAATACAAGCTCTTTTGAACCATTTTTTAAACAACTGAATATCTTCTTTTCATGTCTAATACCTATCTTAGTTCTGTATATCCTGTTGAACATGACAATCACTATTGTTATTCTTTCCTTAAAGCAAACTGAAGTATTAATGCACAGAATATGTTTTTATGTACCAACATACATAGGACATATGTAGTGATGATTTAAAAGACAAGAAGGATTAATAATGGGGTCAAATTGTTTTTTAAAAACCTATTTTTACCTGTTTCAAAAAGAAAAACATTAAATAGTGAATATTGCCCCTTCCTATTGCTACCATAGCCTAATAATTTAAGTTGCATTCTTCATTATTGTACTGGAAAATAATTCTTGTGGTTATGTTCCATATTTGAGCACTCTTCAGTATTTAAACTCCTTCAAATGTGCAAAAATTAAATGTTTAATAAAAATTGCTTGTTGTTTTCAGCATCTGTGTTCAGAGAACAATGGCCCACTGGAGTGCAGGAAGCTTGTAAAGTTTTCAAATGTATTGAGAATGACAGAAAGTTCAGTGAAGAGTTTGCTTTCCTCATTACAGAACTACTTCTGTGGCTGCGATTACACTAAGAGCATCTTTAATTGCTTTAAAACCTGAATGCATGATAAGAATGGATTAATTTGATTTTTCTGTTACTACAAGTAGCAGATGGTTTATGTCTTAGGAATGCTCATGTTGTAAAATGAGATCCCCAGCTCATTCGTGATTGGTCACTGTTAATGAAGCATGCTGTGCTGATTATTGATTTAGAAAATGAGGATGACATGAGTATTGTGTGTGTTGCTGTAATAAATTAAAGAGGAGTATTTTAATAGCCAGCAGACATACACCTTAAATAACATGAAATATTTGATTTTCTATTCAGGTGGTCTCTGCCCTGTCAAACTAATTTTATTGTTTATTAAAAAGATGTACTTTTATAGTTTCAGCTAACAAGCAGATGGTCGTCTTTACTTATTTCTGTTTTGTATTGCTGTATGACCGATCAGATGCATGATAGGAAGTCAAATTAGCTTGTTGTCTGCAAAGCAATGGTATAGTCAGGGGAGAAAATATTTTGTAGGTATTGTGTGTGCGCAGGCATATAACTTCCTTTGTATTTTATCTAATTCTCATTTGTTAGTATAGGAAACAAAGATGTAATTCTTTAGTACATTAAAAATTCAGGACACAAGAAGAAAAATGTTTGTTACTTACATTTATGATTGTTTAGAATAATATATATTTTATATTATTATTATATATTATATAATAATATATTATATAATATAATAATACAGGTAATCAAAGGTTCTCTGGGTATTTAAATGGTGATTTCAATTTATATCCTGCCTTTGTACTTGAAGGGAACTCAACCCAAGTAGCAAGGGACAAAAAGGAAAAAAATATATATAAGTCACTATTAACTAGCTCAAAGTAGTTAAAAAGGAATGTCTAGATCCCTTACTTAAAAAAGAAACTGGGAGGCTTAACAGAAATTGAGATTTCTGTAATTTGAAACACAGAAGACTTGCTATTGATATATACACTCTGTACTTCAGTATGGTATGGCCTATGCATAGTTGCACTGTAAATATGATTATAGAATTAGAGAATATTCAGCTAACAAATAGGTGGATTTCATTAGCCTCTGATGCTATTAAGGATTTAAAGAGAATTTATGTAAATTCCTTAACAGCAATATTTTGTTGATTGTGCTTATGGATTTTTGTTGGATTTTACAATGAAAAATTAGCATACTACTTTTTGACCAAGCAAAAGAAATGTCAGACAATATTTTGTGCATTGTTTTCAATACTAAAAAAAGACTATTCTGCATTTATATATAGTTAAACCTCACTTTTACACCAGATAATTAGTTTGGCTACAAAAGCCACTACATACCCCTGGCCCTTTAAACTTAACCCTTGTGCATTTCATACAGAATTGCTAAGGTAAATTTTAAACACATTCACCTGAAGTTCCTAAAACCCTCCCTTATCAATTGAGAAGATTTAAATTATCTGACATACTGAGAAAATAGTTCTATAGTTCTGTAAAATTAAACAACTAGAATATTCCTATAATCTAAATTATATAAATTTATGTCATTTCATAATAAAACTATCCTATCCTCTGTAGACCCCAAATGTTCAAAATGATTTGATTTGGGCTGCAGCAAAGTTGTTCACTTCTGATGTAACTAAAATAATGTGTTCAAGTTGACATTTGAATTACTCTTTTTTTCTTATGCATAACTTGTGCAAATGCATAACTTCAATCATGCAAATACTGCAACTTACATATTAACATCATTTGCATGGTTATATCCTCACATGGTTTGCTGCAGTTATGGCAATCTTGAAATTATCTTGTCCTTCAATATAGGACATAACCTTTTTTGAGGAAAACTAAGCTAATGTAAGACTTAAGTGAATCTTTTATTTGTTGGTTTCTTTTTTATCTGTTACCATTCTTCTGTCTTCTTTAAACAACTGGTATATCAATTCTGTCATTTCTTTGATTTAATCATATCTATTGCTCATTAATAGATATTTTTCAACTACCTCAACTCAATTTGAGTACTGGCTTGTTCTCCGGCATGGTGGATGTAGAAACCACTGATTGGGTTATTTCAGCCTTCCTGCTCAGAGACACTAAGTCAGAGCTTTAGTCACGCCCCCCTTTGGGTGTGTCTTCCCAGTTTTGACTTAGTCCTTCTAGGCCAGAATCTTTATTTGCTTACTGCTTTGGCCTGTCGTGACAGATCCGTGCTGGGAAAGTTGGTTCTGTTTAATTTAATTCAGTCTGCTGCGAGGCCGGTGGGCGGATGCCATTCTGTGGCCTCTTAGACTGTTAGGTCCGGCTAGGCCGGTTTTCGTGTGGTGGCCAGACCTGTGGTGGCAGGCCCGTGCACTGAAGTTACCGTGGTTTTCCCAGTTTTATTGTTCTCGTTAAGATTTTAAATTTTAAAAAAAATTAATAATAGTAGGTAAGTACAAGGGTTCCTTATTACTCACAGGCCTAGGGTCCTGTGATTGGAGCGAAGAGTTTTTCTGACCGCCTGTTATTGTTAGCAGTGGCCTTTAGTCACCAGGCCTATTCGAACAGGCTTACCAACCTGTCCGACTGTCCTGTTCTTGCCATTTGTAGTTCAGTGTGAGGAACGGGTGCGTTCCATCTCTGACTACTGATCTGTGTCCTTGGTTCCCATCTTTAGCTAGATATCCTACTGCAGGCCCTATCTAGTTGCAATGGCAGATGGTTCCTCGCCGCTGGCATCACCAGTCTCTGGTGCACCCCCTGCGCAGTCAAAGCGCAGATCTACAGAATTGGAAGCAGGGGGGAAGAAAAAAGCCAAAACTAAACATCTGACTACAAAGGAGACTTCTAAGACAGCTGAGCAAGAGGCCTCGAGGAGGCACCAGGCACTGGACAGGGAATTCTCCAAGGCACAGCGGCTCCTATCCAGCGGGGCCGAACCGGTTCCCCCTGCCCCACTGGATACTGCTATCTCGGAGCTGCCTTTGGCACCTGTGCAAGAAGCCACCTGGATCAGTTCTCCTCTGGGGGCAACCGAACAGGCAGGTCCCTCTCACTCCTCTCCCCCTTACAACAGGGCCCACAAGTGGTCCATGATCCAATGGTGGTTGGGGCTGTCCCTAGGGATCAAGGAGATATGTGGTCTCAAAGCCAATTCCAGGCATTCATGCACCACGCTTTTATTCAATTTATGGCCTCCTCAAGAAGTCCGCAGGTTCCCTCTCAAACTCCGCCAACCACTGCAAGTCCTTCTTCTCTGCAGGGTTGTCCCACGGCACCAGGTTCAGATATCTCTGAAACTTCCTCTCAGGTAGGAGAAGGGGAGTCCGTGGATTTGGCCATAGCTGACACTCCCATGTCAGAGGATGAGGCGGCGCCCGATCAGGCTTCTGCCTCGTGTCTCTTTGACCAATCCGTCTTTAAATCCCTTCTCTTGAAGGCCTGTGCTACCACTAATCTGACCTCAGTTCAGGAGGAAAAGCCTTCTACCTCCGCAGATCAAGACTCCAACCCTTTATTTGCAGTAAAGGTCATGGACCATAAGCAAATTCCTTGCCCCTTCGTGTTCCGGGATGCGGTTGAGGCCCAGTGGTCATCCCTGGCCACTACACCCAAGGAAAGCAGTATGGAGAAGAAGCTGTACAACGTCTCTCCATCATTTGCCTCCATGTTAGACGTCCCCACAGTTGATCCCCCACTAATTTCGTTATTTTCCAATTCTGCTGTCTCATGTGACATGGCAGAGGTTATGAAAGCGGAGGACAAGAAGTTTGAGTTCGCCTATAGAAGAGCTCACCAGGCTTCGGGACTGGCCATAAAGGCCGCGACTTCAGCTTTTTTCTTCGCCAGAGCGGCCATCATGTGGCTCCGTGATCTTCAGACCTTGGTTCCCCCTGATCAGGTCAGAGTGCACCAGACACTTGTCAAGCTGGTGGCGGCCTCACAATATATGGCGGACACCTCTCTCCACTCAGCTAAGTGCTCGGCCCGTTCCATCGCACCACAATGGCCTCTCGCAGACTACTATGGTTAAAACAGTGGAGAACGGATTTAAAGGCAAATGGTGTCTCTCCACGTCCAGGTACGCCGGTAAGGATCTGTTTGGCCGTATCCTTGACCCACACGTGGTCAAGGGTAAGGACAAGCGCAAGGTCATGTTGCACCCCTCTAAGAAATCTGACAAGCGACCACAGCAGGACCCCCGCAGACAGTCCTTCTGTCCCTCGGGCTCTTCAGAGTGGCGACAGCCCTTTTGAGCAGGGCAGTCCTGGGATTGGCCCAGAGGTTCGCGCTCCTTCCCCCAGAGGCAGGATAGTCAACAGGACCGCCCAAACACCAGAGCCAGGGGTCAGTCTCAGGTTAAACGTCCCTTCAGAGGTTCCGGGGGTTGTCCCTATAGACGCTCCAAGTGACGCCATCGGGGATTTTCCGATAGGAGGGCGCCTGGGCGGTTTTACCAGGTCTGGGAGCAGACCACCACCGACCCTTGGGTCAGGGACAACGTCAGACGTGGCCTGGCACTCAAGTTTTATGCGATCCCTCACGATCGCTTCCTACAGTGCCCAGTATCACGGAATCCCTCGAAAGCACGTCTTGTATCCACCACCATCAAGCATCTCCTAGACATCAGGGTCATAGAGCCAGTACCAAAGGGTCAAGTTGGAACAGGTTTTAACTCCATCCTGTTCATGGTCCCCAAGGCATCAGGAGGATGGAGGGCGATACTGGTCTTAAAGGGTCTGAACCTATTTTTACTATACAGACGGTTCAAGATGCAGACCCTAAAGTCAATACTATCTTCCATAGATCTCACCGAGGCTTACCTCCACATCCCAATCTCCCAGGAGCAACGCAGGTTCCTGCGATTCTGTTATGCACTCCGGCATTATCAATACCGGGCCCTCCCTTTTGGCCTATCTTCGGCCCCAAGGGTCTTCACGAAGATCTTAGCAGTATTGGCAGCCCACCTTCTGATGATACCGGTGCGCGTACAGTGCTACCTGGATGACATCTTCATACAGTCCAGGTCCCTTCAGTCAGAAAGATCAGATCTGTTGACCACCATTCAGATCCTTCAGGATCACGGCTTTTCAGTGAATTTCAGGAAAAGCCACACCTCCCCCACAAAACATCTACTCCATCTAGGGGCCCTGATAGACTCCGATTTTTGCAGGGTCTATCTATCCCAGAAGCGACGGTTGAGCATCCGGAAATTAGTATCCCAGATTTGGGGTGCGACTGGGAAAGATGGTATCTTGCATGGGTATAGTCCCGTGGGCGAGACTACACTCGAGGAGCCTCCAGTGGTTCCTCCTCCCCTTTCAGAAGCAGAACCTCAGCGCCTCCTCCCGGAAGGTCCAGGTGCCGTTCCACATCCTCTCATCCCTCCAGTGGTGGTCTTCCGCGGCCATGTCCAAGGGGACCATATTCAAGGAGCCCCTGAGACTCGTCCTGACCACAGATGCCAGTCTGTTCGGTTGGGGGGCTCACCTCCAGACCCATTTGGCTCAGAGGTGTTGATCCAGGGTGGACCTCAGGCAAAACATAAATTGGCTGGAACTCGGCGATTCATCTGGCCCTCCGCCATTTCTCCTCACTAGTGTCAGGCAAACATGTCCTAGTCCTGACAGACAACGTGGCGGCCAAGGCTCACGTCAACAAGCAGGGGGGAACACATTCCTGGCCTCTTCTCCAGGAGGCCATGAAACTAGGTTTGTGGGCAGAGGCACACCTGGGCTCAATCAGGGCGGAACACATTTCGGGGGAGGCAAACCGACAGGTAGACTCCCTGAGCAGGGCGACTGTGGACCACTCAGAATGGCGTCTGGACACGAGGCTGTTCGATTTGATAGCGAGCAGGTTCGGCAGGCCATGCCTGGATCTCTTTGCCTCCCCATCCAATGCTCAACTCCCCAGATTCTTCACCAGGTTCCTGACGAGGGGGGCCAAGGGGACGGACGCCCTTCAGTGCAGGTGGCCCGAGGATCTGCTATACGCTTTCCCTCCCCTCCCGCTGATACAAGCCACCATTTGCAAGCTGATACTGGAGCGAGCGGAAGTAATATTGGTTGCTCCATATTGGCCACGACGCCCGTGGTTTGCAGACCTAGTGGATCTGTCCCTGTCCCCGCCGTGGAGGTTCACCCCAGACCAAGTGGCTCTCAATCGGGGAGCTCCTCCATCCGGACCCTCAGTGGCTCCAATTAGCCGCCTGGCACTTGAGCGGGAGAGTCTAGCTAGGCAAACTTATTCCTCGTGGGTGATCTCTATGATCCAGGCCTCTAGACGCCCCTTGACAAATCAGATTTACGATGCCACTTGGAAAAATTTCTGCCAGTGGTGCAGTTCACGTAAACTGGACCCTCTTTCAGTTACTGTCCCTAACATTTTAGATTATCTGCTGGATAGCATTTCTAAGGGCTTGTCCACTAACACCATCCGTAGACAGGTGGCGGCCTTGCCTATGGTCCTCACCTGCGATACTCTGGGTCCACTTTCTCACCACCCAGCGATTTCCACTTTCCTTAAAGGGGCGACCAATTCCAGTCCTCCCACGGTGCATAGATACCCATCTTGGGACTTACCTACTGTGTTGCAGGCCTTGACCTTTCGAGCCCCTCCAATCTTGCTCTCTGCATTTTCTCTCCTTGAAGGTGGACTTTTTGGTTGCTATTACTTCGGCCAGAAGGATTTCGGAGTTGGCCACCCTCTTAGTCAGGGAAGATCTCTGTATCTTCCATCAGGACAGAGTGGTCCTTAGATTAGACCCCTCCTTTATCCCCAAAGTGAACACCGGTTTTCATAGATCATTGGATTTTGTTTTACCAAGTTTCTGTCCAAGTCCTTCTCACAGGCTAGAATGCCAGTGGCACAAGCTGGATGTGCGCAGAGCTCTGCGCATCTACATGAAGCGTACTGGGTCCTTTTGCAAGTCGGAGGCCTTGTTTGTCTCCTTTCAACCATCTGTCATCGGCAGGAAGGTGTCCTCTTCCACCATTGGCAGGTGGATTAGGGCTTGTATTGCTAGGGCTTATGCCTCCCAGTCGCTTCCGGTCCCAGCTCGTATCACGGCTCACTCCACGTGCAGCGCAGCAACCTCTGCGGCTTGGTCTACCCAGGCCTCTGTAGAGGAGATTTGCAGGGCGGCATCTTGGTCGTACCCGTCTTCATTCATTACACATTATAAGATTGACCGGTTGGCCGCGGCGGATGCCGCATTTGGCAGACGGGTTCTTCAACAGGTCGTTTCCTCTAGGAAGACACCATCCTAGACCTTCCCCCCTGAAAGGACATGGGGAGCTTTGGTATGTCCCAATCAGTGGATTCTACATCCACCATGCTGGAGAAGGGGCGTTGTCTTACCTGAACGCCTTTTCTCAGCATGGTGGTGTAGAATCCACACTCTCCCTTGGACAGGTGTCTAGGCTTGCGTATTATCATTTTTTTGTATTTTTGGAGTCATTGCGTCAGAGCTTGTCTGGATCCTTCGCCTCGTCAACACTGGGAAGACACACCCAAAGGGAGGCATAACTAAAGCTCTGACTTAGTCTCTCTGAGCAGGAAGGCTGAAATAACCCAATCAGTGGATTCTACACCACCATGCTGAGAAAAGGCGTTCAGGTAAGACAACGCCCCTTTGAAATCTTCTGTATATGTAGGCTACCCATATGTGTTTCCTTGACCTTGTCCATCTCCTTTTGTGTCTGTAGAGATTCTCAATCATCCAGGACTTAGTTGTCTGAAAGATGCTCTTTCAAAAGACAGCTGGAAACAGGGAAAAAACAATCCAGTTGCCTTTTGAAAAAACACCTTTGAGGTCTCCTTTTGTGTTTTTTTTTTTTTGTTTTCAGATTTTAATAGACTTTTATGCATATGTGCTAGCTTTTTCGTTTTCTATTATTACCTGCCATTGGAATTATTTGCAATTGTTCATTGGTTTCTCCTATTTTAACAACTGCCATCTGAAACTATTTCCCATTAAAATCAATTTTTTTGAAGTTCAGCTTATGTAATAATTACACTCATCTTCAGTTTCCATTACATGATCTCTTTCTCTCATTATTCCAGCTTCTGATGTTCTCATTTTTTTCTCCAACCTATGAAGGAAAAAGTTATCAGTAAGACTACTCAGGAATTTTTTCTGGAATGGCATACTTGGTGGAGTTTGCTTCCTACCAGATGTCAGGCTAATTAAAGTTCCCTCTCATTACTATTTCCTCTCTTTTTGAAAAATAGGCCATGTTGCTTCTTAGAATTAAGTCAGTGTTGAGGAAAACTGAATCAGCCACATAGAATGCACAAAACTGTTTTGCTTCTAAATTTTATCTCAGAGTTTTAAAACAATAGTTCTAGTGGCATAATATAAACCATGGGCTCAGGCGATGGTAAGTCTTAAATGACATGTCACAAGTCATATTTGTTAAAAGACTGTTAATATGAATATAATAATTTTTCTATTCCATTATCTTAAAGATTACAGAAATTGGGACAATTTCTGGAGTTGCTTTGGAGTTTTAAAAAGCATTACATGGCAGGTTTAAAGACAGTCACACAAAGCAAGTCTGAGGATAGTTAGGAAGTATTAAAATCTGCATAAGCCATTTTATATATCCCCTCTAATAATTAATATAGACATAAACTTTGGCTGACACAGTCTGCATCCTGATGTGCTTGATGGAGCTAATTTTTTTATCTAAAAATAAAGTTGATAGGGCTTTTCAGAAAGTAACATTAGTTTTTATAGATCGTTGTTTCCTATGATATTATTCCATAGCTTTTCAGATCTCAAATTTAATGAATTCTTTCAGAAGAAACAAAGCTATCCTCTTCTTTCTTGCATATGTGAAATTAATTTTCTGCATAGATGTATATATGAATTCACCAGGAGTTCCCATAATCATTTGTAAATAAAGCAGCCCTAATCTTGTCTTCTAAAATATGAAAGGATTCATGTCATGGACTTCCACAGTGAGAGAAAGACATTTACAGTGATGCTAATTTTTATTGTTTCATCATTTTAATGTGAGCATTTTGAGATGTGATATTTTTGTCTTGCAGCTGAGTAATTAAAATGTGTTTCATACAAGTATATTACAAGACTTGCAAAGTTCTGTTTCGGAATAAGGTAGAATAAAATGTCTCCTTGTTATCACTTAGAGTATACTAGTAAAGAACCCTACTGTTTTTGTTTTGTTTTGCTTCTTGAAGCCCCCTGCTGCTGTTGATTACACCTAGATCTGCTACTGATTGGAACTGTTAAAAGGCAAAGATACTGTGGATGGTTGCTGAATCTTTTAATTGTAGCACTAATAAGATGTTTTCCCTGGGGCATGATACAATTGATCATATTAATAAATGTATAAAATGTCCATGAAAATTCCCTTTGCCTTCATATTTTGAAGGTGTGAATCTAGTGCTTTCAATCTTAATGTGACATGTCAGATGTATTTTTTTAAAAAAACAAAACACTTTTGAGTATAGTTAAAATAGAATGCCATAGTAGAGGGAATAAAAAACTGCCCAAAATATATTTTGCATCATGAGAACATTTTAAAATTTGCATTTGCTGTTAAAAGAACCGTAGGAAAAGATATAATTCATTTAACAACTGCAGTGATTTGCTTAAAATTGTGGCAAAAATGATTTTGTAAAATTGGGCATGACTCACTTAGTCATATTGCTTAGCAATGGAAAGTTTGGTCCCAATTGTGGTCATAAGTCAAGGACTACCTGTATATAAATATGCATTCAAATTTCTCTGACTTATGCTTTAAGTGCAGGTGTAGAAAATATCTGGAAAGCATTTATCTCCCACTTTATACCCATGTTTAATGAAAGGAAGTACTGTTTCTATTTCAGACAAAGAAAGGTTGTAAATTCAACATTTGGAATAATCAAATTTGAATGGCTTTATGCCACAATGCTGATGATGAGAGTGATGGTGGTGGTGGAGGAGGAGGACAACATTTCAACATAGCTAAGCTTGTTCCTATAAATCTGAACACTGGCAGTTCACTGTCCGCATTTTCCCACTGTGTCTTTGGACAGTTAACTCCATTTGCCTGGTTTCTCATGTCATTCCCATTGCAAGCCACCTACTAAACTTTTACTGATTAGTTATAATTACACAAAAAAGATAGATAAAAATAATGCATTTTTATCATTTATCACCTAATGTTCAGTTGCAGAATTCACAATTGCAATAACTATTGATATTCCATTTGGCTAGCATTTTCAGCCTCAGAAATACGTACAATATTACAAATGATTAGAAAATTCTCTGACACTAAAAATCCTATGGTTACTCTATAAAAGATAATTAATCAATTCAGTATACAAATGTTAATAGTTAAGTGGAATGCAGAATTGATTGACATGTGCCACCAAGTTAATGTCAATTTTTAGTGATCACCTAGATCAGTGATAACAAACCTTTTAGAGACCGAGTGCCCAAACTGCAACCCAGAACCCACTTATGTATCATCGGGTGCCGGGTGGGGATGGCTAATTGGGTGGCATGGCTGCGGTGGCAACAGCAGACTGGGTGGGACTAAAAAGTTCAATCAATTCCAACTTTGTGAGATCTTTTTTTTCCCGTGAAAAGTTGAAATTGATTGATTTAACCTTTTTTTTTTTTTGCACACTGCGGTGGAGGCCTAAAGCAAAAAGGTTTTATAAAACCCAGCTGAAGGCCTAGGACTGGGGCGACAGCGTGGGTGCCCAGAGAGAAGGCTCTGCGTGCCACAGGTTCACCAATTTATCTAGGTAAGAACTGTCTTATCCAAGTCCTTCAGGGCTACCAGTGGTATACACTTCACCTCTATAACTCAGTCAATCCATCTCAGTGCTGGTTGTTTCCTTCTCTTCTTTCCACATTTCCAACATTGGCGTCTTCCCAAGATATCTAAGCCTTTGCCTAACATATCCAACATATCATATTTATGTCTAGCAATTTTCACTCTGAATAAGAATTCAGTTTATTTGCTTGATGATCACTTTGTTTTTATACCCAACCATGATGCTCTCAGGAGTCTTCTCCAGTATCAGAGGTAAAAAACATCCATACCTTTCCATCCTGCTTTTTCAAAGTCACTTCTGTAGAGTGTCCAGAGAAAATCTTTGCTGGCATAATTCTGATCTTTGTAGTAGAAATGCAATCTTGGCATCTGAATATATTTTCCAAGGTCTTCGATGCAAATCATGGTGTAAGGACCCAACCCACTTTGCATCTTAAGAAGACAGAACACTTGGAATATTTCTTCCAACAGGCATCCTTTATTAAGAGAAAATGGTTGCAGGCGTTCTAGACAGGACCTAGGACCCAAGCCCTATGGTTCAAGGTTTTAAGGGGTCCCCAGCAGCCCCACCTCACCCCACCATCTTTCAAGCAACAATCCCAAGTGTTACATTTTACCCCCTTTTTCCTCACTGCCATTGGAAGGGAGACTTCAGAGAGGAGAAGATGAAAGCTGACAGCCCCATTGTTATGAATTAGTCCTTTTGGTAGTATCCACATTCAATTCCTTTGAAGTTGTGCCGAAGGAAGTGAGGGCCATAAAACCCATTTGTTCACCCCCTTCCCCTTCATTGTATGACACAATCCAGAGAGGGCAGAAATAGTCGATAACTAGAGATGAAATATAATTGGATTCTGACATCCTGCCCTCTTAAAAATAAGATAGATCCACCTGAAAGAAAACAAAACAGGTATATAAGTTAGTCAGGCTTGTTAGGATACTCTGTGTGAAACTTCTTTAATAGCTTCGGGGCTCTGACATGACGTTTATGGACCCACTCGTTTTGTGAGGCAGGGAGGTGTTTCCATGCAACTAGGTACTGAGTCGCTCCATGATATCTCCTAGAGTCTAGGATTTCCTTTATTTCAAAGTGTTTTTCACCCTCCACCATGATTGGAGGTGGTGGTGGGGGATTTTTGGCCGTAACGATCACTGATGCTCTCTTTTCAGCAAGCTGCAATGAAAAATTGGGTGTATTTACCTGAGATTTTTGGGTAATTCTAATTCTACTGTTACTGGGTTTATGATTCTTTTAATTGGAAAAGGCCCTATATATTTTGGTCCAAGTTTTTTACAGGGTTGTAGGGACTTTAGGTATTTTGTAGATAAGTACACCATTTCTCCTATAATGAATGGTGTAGGCTCAACCCTTTTTTCATCGGCTTGTGCTTTGTATGCCTGCCTAGCTTCATCTAGTTCTTTTCTAACTATTAGCCAGGTGTTTTGTAATTGTTCCATCCATTCTTTCAGTGATGAGATCGCCGTTTCATTTGGGGTTAATTCTGGCATGGGGTTGAAACTTTGACCAGTGGCTATTTGAAAAGGAGTGTAACCTGTGCTGGAGTGGACTGCATCATTGTAGGCAACTTCTACGAAAGGGAGTAGGTCCGTCCAATTTGTTTGCTGAAAATTAATAAAACATCTTAAATATTGCTCAAGTACTGAGTGACAGCGTTCCGTTTGTCCATCTCCTTGTGGATGATGGCTAGACGTCAGTCCCTAAGTGGTCCCTAAGAGGGATAAAAATTCCTTCTAAAATGCAGACATAAATTGTACTCCCCTATCGGAGATGATGCGTTAGGGTGCCCCATGCAATCTGTAAATGTGCTGGACGAAAAGTTTCGCTAAGGCTTTTGCGGTTGGAATCTTTTGGCAAGGGATAAAGTGCACCTGTTTGGAAAACAAGTCCATGACCGTCCAGACAACAGTATTCCCATTGCTTTCTGGTAATTCCACTATAAAATCCATGGCTATTTCCCTCCAGGGGGCTGAGGGATTTGCCACTGTTTGTAACAGTCCAGGCGATTTCCCTTGCAACCTCTTTGCAGTTGCACAGTTTGGGCAGCTGGCCACGTAATTTTCTATGTCCTTTTTTATGGATGGTCACCAAAATTGCCGTCTAATTAAGTGTAATGTTTTTACAAATCCAAAATGCCCTGCTGATTTTGTGTCGTGGCAGAGTTGCATGAATGTGACTCTTTGGGTTGTTGGTACATATAACTTTTTCCCCACCCAAGGCAGCCCGTCTCTCATTGTGCACACATTTTTGTTTTTCTGGAACCATTAATCTGTTTCCAACCTTTTCCGGAATTCAATTCCGGTTTGGCTGCCTAGCTGTGGTTTTAATTTAGCTTGGGCTCTGGTGGTTACTGGCACTGCCAGTTGTGATTCTACCATCATCGGTTTAGAGTCGATGGCTCGCGTCCTGTTATATTGGGGCATGCAAGATAGTGCATCTGCCAGCAAGTTCTTTCCCCCCGTCAAATGCTTGAGCGTAAATTTGAACTGGTGAAAATGCTGGGACAAGTGGGCTTGCTTGGGGTTGAGCTTCCTGGGTGTTTTCAGGGCTTCCAAATTTTTGTGGTCAGTCCACACCTGGAAGGGGATTTTGTTGCCTTCAAGGAACTGGCGCTACGTGAGTAATGACCAACGTATCCCGTACACCTCTTTCTCCCATACGGGCCAGCGCTGTTTTGTTTCCGTTAGTTTCTTGGATGTATACGTACAGGGTTGCAATACCCCTCAGTACTGGTTCGGCAGAGAAAAGTCTCTTTAATGTCTGAAACGCTGCTTGGCACTCCATTGTCCATGTTAGTGGCTGGCTAGGTTTTACTGAGGATGCTCCCTTCATTTTTAGTAAGTTCATGAGGAGCAGGGCTATCTGGGCAAATGAGGGGATGAATTGGCGGTAAAAGTTTGCGAAGCCCCGGAAACTTTGCAGTTGCTTTCTTGTGCGGGGTGGTGCACATTCTAATACTGTTATAAACTTTTCAGGGTCCATTTCAGTGTCCTGTGGGGATATGCGATAACCTAAGTAGTCTATATCCTTCCCTGGTGGAATTCGCATTTCGAGAGTTTGGCATAAGGTGAGCGGCTACTAGACTACTCTGACTAGGTTGACATGTTCTTCTTTTGATTCGGTGAAGATAAGAATGTCGTCTAAGTAAGCCAGGACCCCCTTAAATAGGTGCTCCCTTAGAACGTCATTGATTAATTGCATAAATACTGTGGGGGGCCCTTGTAATCCAAATGGCAAGACCCTTTGAATTGGTAGCACCCCATGGGGCAGTTAAATGCGGTCTTCCATTCATCAGGTTGTTGAGAAGGTGGTGTCACTCCAGCTCCAACGGTCCTTGAATGAGGCCGATTATCTGGGCCCTCAACAGTCAGGATTCAGGCTTGGCTACTCCATGGAAACTGCTTTGGTCGCACTGATGGATGATCCCTAGGTTCCTCCCTTGTGGGGTCCCTCAGGGATCGGTCCTCTCCCCTCTGCTGTTTAATATCTACATGAAACCGCTGGGTGAGATCATCCGATAACACGGAGTGAGATATCATCAGTATGCTGATGATACCCAGCTTTACATCTCCACCCCGTGTCATTTCAGTGAAGCAGCGGAAGTGATGTGCCGATGTCTGGAGGCTGTTAGGGTTTGGATGGGTGCCAACAGGCTCAAACTCAACCCCGACAAGACGGAGTGGCTATGGGTTTTGCCCCCCAAAGATAATTCAATCTATCCGTCCATCAGCCTGGGGGGGAGCTTTTGACCCCCTCGGAGAAGGTCCGCAACTTGGGCGTCCTCCTCGATCCACAGCTAAATTTGGAACATCATCTTTCAGCTGTGGCGAGGAGGACATTTGCCCAGGTTCGCCTGGTGCACCAGTTGCGGCCCTATTTGGACCGGGAGAACCGTGTCGCCCCCACCCTCTCCGCCTTTCGTAAACTGCTTAAAACATACCTTTGCCGGCAGGCTTGGGGCAGCTAACATCTTGCCCCTAGCCAGTGTCTGTTTGTGTGTATGTTTGTGGAATGATTGTTTTTTCTTTTTTAACTTAGGGTTTTTTTATATTCATGTATTTTACTGGTGATTTCTATTATGTTGTGAGCCGCCCTGAGTTCTTCGGAATAGGGCGGCATAGAAGTCAAATTAAATAAATAAATAAATTAAATAAATAAATAATCCCCTTCCTTAATTCTCACGCGATAGTAATCTTCCCTTAGGTCTAATTTAGAAAATTTTTCCCTTTCGAGAGGTGTGACAACATGTCCTTCATGAGGGGCAGAGGAGGGTATAGGTTGCTTTCTCCAGCATGGTGGATGTAGAATCCACTTGATTGGGTTATTTCAGCCTTCCTGCTCAGAGAGACTAAGTCAGAGCTTTAGTCACGCCTCCCTTTGGGTGTTTCTTCCCAGTTTTGACTTAGTCTTAGGCTCAGCAGCACACAGGCTTTATTGGCTCCATAGAAATATTTTCTATTGTTCAGTTTAATTCATTTTTTTCTCTAAATTTATTGTAGATTCCTAAATTTATAAATTGTTTTGGTTTTGGCTAATCTCTTAAGGACTCTGTCCTTCCTCGAGCATCTTGGGTTCCGGCAGGGCTCTTCTCCTCCCTTCGAGGCCTTTTGGGCCTCCCTCGAAACAGGACCCTCGGGTAATCTCTCAACCATTTTCGCGTGCTCCTTGAACGGCGAGCTGCCTTACATAGCTGGCGGTTTCGATCCGAGGACCAGGCGCCACGAGGCTTCAGCGTCAGATTCACCGCGGACTTTCTTGTCCTCAAACCGCAAGTCCCAAGACGGGCGGGGAGCCCTGGCTCACGTTGCTCTTCGTTTCCCCTTGTTGTTTGGCTCGTCTCCTTCGTTAGGAGATATGAGGAGTCGCGGCCACCATTTTGACCGCGTGGTCGCCAGGCGGTCGCCATTACAAGCTCCCACTGATGACCGCCATTTTGGATCTCTAGTCGTCAGGGCCCGCTATGCCGCTCTTCGGAGAAGCTGTCACCTTGACCTGTGCTGACAGGTCCGAGCGGGGGAACAAATTGCGGGTCGTATTCTAGTGGTTCGTGAGATCCATAGGCGGACGCCATTTTGACCTCCAGACCGATCTGTGCCGGCTAGGCCGGACCTCCAGTGGTTATCCGGGGCTTCGCTTGCAGGCCTAAAAGGAGATAAATTGCATATATTCAGGTTTTTTTTTTACTGTTCCTTTGAAAAATAAAAATTAAAAAATAATAATAAAAAGATTAAAATATAGGAGGTTGTTATAAATAAATACAATAATAGGAGAAATAATAAGGCACACAGTGGGCTCGATATTACTACAGGATCTCGGCCCTGTTTTGGAGTGAGGGTTTCTTATGACTGCCTGTTACTGATAGTAGTGGCCTTTAGCCACCAGGCCTAATTGGACAGGCCTACAGACCTGTCTGACTGTTCTGTCCTTGCATTTTTTTTGTTTAGTGTGAGGAACGGTTGCGCTCCATCTCTGACTATTGATCTGCGTCCTTGGTTCTCCTTTCGCTAGATATCCTTGATAGGCCCTATCTAGTTGCAATGGCAGACAGTTCCTCGCCCCAGGCAACACAAGTCTCTGGTGCACCCCCTGCACAGTCAAAGCGCAGATGTATTGAAATGGAAGCAGGAGGGAAGAAAAAAGCCAAAATCAAGCATTTGTCTACTAAAGAGACTTCCAAGACAGCCGAGCGAGAGGCCTCGAGGAGGCACCAGGCACTGGAGAGGGAATTCTCCAAAGCACAGCGGCTCCTATCCAGCGGGGCCGACCTGGTTTCCCCTGCCCCACTGGATACTGCTATTTTGGAGCCTCCTTTGGCGCTTGTGCAAGAAGCCACCTGGATTAGTTCTCCTCTGGGGGCAACCGAACAGGCAGGTTCCTCTCACTCCTCCCCTTCCATACAGCAGGGCCCCGAAGTTGTTCATGCTCCAACGGTGGTTGGGGCTAACCCTAGGGACCAAGGAGATATGTGGTCTCAAAGCCAATTCCAGGCATTCATGCACCATGCCTTAGTTCAATTTATGTCCTCCTCCAGGGGTTCGCAGGTCCCTTCCCAACATCTGCCTCCCCTTCAGGTCCCTCTTCTCTGCCAGGACATACCATGGCGCCGGGTTTAGATATCTCTGAAACTTCCTCTCAAGGAGGAGAGGGGGAGTCCGTGGATTTGGCTATAGCTGTCACTCCCATGTCAGAGGATGAGGAGGCACCGCCCAAACAGGCATCTGCCTCGGGTCTTTTTGACCCATCCGTCTTTAAATCCCTTCTTTTGAAGGCCTGTGCTACCACTAACCTGACTTCAGTTCACGAGGAAAAACTTTCTACCTCCGCAGATCAGGAGTCCAATCCTTTATTTGCAGTAAAGGTCGTGGACGAAAAACAAATTCCTTGCCCTTTTGTGTTTCGGGATGCGGTTGAGGCCCAGTGGTCATCCCTGGCCACTACACCCAAGGAAAGTAGTATGGAGAAGAAGCTGTACAACGTCTCTCCATCATTTGCCTCCATGTTAGACGTCCCCACAGTTGATCCCCCACTAATTTCGTTATTTTCCAATTCCGCTGTCTCATGTGACATGGCAGAGGTTATGAAAGCGGAGGACAAGAAGTTTGAGTTCACCTATAGAAGAGGTCACCAGGCTTCAGGGCTGGCCATAAAGGCCGCGACTTCTGCTTCTTTCTTCGCCAGAGCGGCCATCATGTGGCTCCGCGATCTTCAGACCCTGGTTCCCCCTGATCAGGTCAGAGTACACCAGACACTTGTCAAGCTGGTTGCAGCCTCACAATAGATGGCTGACGCCTCTCTCCATTTGGCCAAGTGCTCGGCCAGATCCATTGCCACCACAGTGGCCTCTCATAGGCTACTGTGTTTGAAGCAGTGGAGAACGGATCTAAAGGCCAAATGGCGCCTCTCCACAGCCAAGTACGCAGGAAAAGATCTGTTTGGCCCTATTCTCGATCCAATGTGGTCGACGGTAAGGACAAGCGCAAGGTTCTGGTACACCCCTCCAAGAAGTCTGACAGGCGGCCACAGCAGGAATTCCGTAGGCAGTCCTTCCATCCCTTGGACTCCTGGGAGTGGCGACAGCCCTTTCGGGCAGGGCAGTCCTGGGATTGGCCCAGAGGTTCACAATCCTTTCCTCAGAGGCAGGATCGACAACAGGACCGTCCAAACACTGGAGCCAGGGGCCAGTCACAGGCCAAACGCCCCTTCAGAGGTTCCAGAGGCCGTCCCTACAGACGCTCTAAATGACGCCATCGGGGACTTTCCAATAGGGGGGAGCAGTTTTGCCAGGTTTCGGAGCAGACCACCACCGACTCTTGGGTCAGAGACACCGTCAGACGGGGCCTGGCACTCGAGTTTCAGTCATTTCCACACGATCGCTTCCTACAATGCCAGTATCTTGGAACCCCTCCAAAGCATGTCTGGTCTCCACCGCCATCAAGCACCTTCTAGAAATCAGGGCCATAGAGGCAATCCAAAGGATCAAATTGGGGAACAGGTTTCTACTCCATCCTGTTCGTGGTTCCCAAGGCATCAGGAGGATGGAGGGTGATACTGGACTTAAAGGGTCTGAACCGATTTCTAGTATACAGAGGGTTCAAGATGCAGACCCTAAAGTCAATACTGGCCGGTATCAGGAAGGGAGATTTTCTCTCCTCCATAGATCTTACCGAGGCCTACCTCCACATCCCAATCTCCGGGGAGCATCGCAGGTTCCTGCGCTTCTGTTACGTGCACCAGCATTACCAATACAGGGCCCTTCCATTTGGCCTGTCTTCGGCCCCAAGGGTCTTCATGAAGGTCCTAGCGGTATTGGCAGCCCACCTTCGGATGATACCGGTGCGCGTACAGTGCTACCTGGACGACATCCTTGTACAGTCCAGGTCCCTCCAATCAGCAAGATCAGATCTGTCGACCACCATTCAGATCCTTCAGGATCACGGTTTTTCGGTAAATTTCAGGAAAAGCCACACTACCCCCACAAAACGGCTCCTCCATCTAGGAGCGCTGATAGACTCCGACCTTTGCAGGGTCTATCTCTCCCAGGAGCGATGGCTGAGTATCCAGAAATTAGTATCCCAGATTCGGGGAGCGAGGACGGTTCCACTGGTACAGCTGTCCCAGCTCCTGGGGAAGATGGTATCTTGCATGGGTATAGTCCCGTGGGCAAGACTGCACTCGAGGAGCCTCCAGTGGTTCCTCCTCCCTTTTCAGAAGCGGAACCTCAGCGCCTCCACAAAAAAGGTCCAGGTTCCACCCCAAATACTCTCATCCCTCCAGTGGTGGTCTTCCACAGCCATGTCCAAGGGGACCATATTCAAGGAGCCCCTGAGGCTCGTCCTGACCACAGACGCCAGTCTGTTCGGTTGGGGGTCTCACCTCCAGACCCATTTGGCCCAGGGGCGATGGTCCAGGGTGGACCTCAACCAAAACATAAACTGGCTGGAACTCAGGGCGATTCATTTGGCTCTCCTTCACTTCTCCTCCCTAGTGTCGGGACAACACGTGTTGATCTTGACGGACAATGTGGCAGCCAAGGCTCACATCAACAAACAGTGAGGAACACATTCTTGGGCTCTCCTTCAGGAGGCCACGGAACTAGGTTTATGGGCAGAGTCCAACCTGGGTTCAATCAGAGCAGTACACATTTCGAGGGAGGCAAACCGCAAGGCCGACTCCCTCAGCAGGGCGACTGTGGACCACTTGGAGTGGCATCTCGACCAGAGTCTGTTCGAGATGATCGCGAGCAGGTTCCGCAGACCTGGCCTGGATCTCTTTGCCTCCCTGTCCAATGCCCAGCTCCCCAGATTCTTCACAAGATATCCAATGAGGGGGGCTGAGGAGACGGATGCTCTTCGGTGCAAGTGGCTGGAGGGTCTGCTTTATGCCTTCCTTCCGCTGTTACAGCCACCATTCGCAGACTGATATTGGAGCAGGCGGAAGTGATATTGGTTGCTCCATATTGGCCTCGATGCCCGTGGTTTGCAGACCTAGTGGATCTGTCTCTGTCTCCTCCGTAGAGGTTACCCCCGGACCGAGTAGCTCTCAACCAGCGGGAGCTCCAGCAGCCGGACCCTCAGTGGCTTCAATTAGCCGCTTGGCACTTGAGCGGGAGAGTCTAGCTAAGCAGGCCTATTCCTCGGGGGTGATCTCTATGATCCAGGCCTCTAGACGCCCCTCAGCGAACCGGATCTATGACACCACATGGAGAAATTTCTGCCAGTGGTGCCTCTCACACAATTTTGACCCTCTTTCAGTTACAGTCCCTAACATTTTAGATTATCTGCTGGAGGGCATTTCCAAGGGCTTGTCCACTAACACCATCCATGGGCACGTTGCGGCCTTGTCCACGGTCCTCACCTGTGACAATCTGGGTCCGCTTTCTCACTACCCAGCTATCTCCGCTTTTCTTAAAGGGGCGGCCAATTCTGTACATAGATACCCATCTTGGGATTTACCTACTGTGTTGCAGGCGTTAACCACCGCTCCTTTCGAGCCTCTCCAGTCTTGCTCTCTGCATTTTCTCTCCTTAAAGGTGGCCTTTTAGTTGCAATCACTCCGGCCCGAAGGATTTTGGAATTGGCCGCCCTCTCAGTCAGGGAGGATCTCTGTACCTTCCATGAGGACAGAGTGGTCCTTAGATTAGACCCCTCCTTTATTCCCAAGGTGAACACCGGTTTTCATAGGTCATTGGATTTGGTTTTGCCAAGTTTTTGTCCAAATCCTTCTCACCGTCTAGAATGCTAGTGGCACAAGCTAGATGTACGCAGGGCTCTGCATCTTTACATCAAGCGTACTGTGACCTTTCGCAAGTCGGAGGCCTTGTTTGTCTCTTTTCAGCCCTCTGTCATCGGCAGGAAGGTCTCTTCTTCCACCATTGGCAGGTGGATCAGGGCTTGCATTGCTAGGGCCTACGCGTCCCAGTCCCTTCCGGTTCCGGCTCATATCACAGCTCACTCCACGCACAGCGCAGCGACCTCTGCGGCCTGGTCTACCCAGGCTTCTGTAGAGGAGATTTGCAGGGCGGCTTCTTGGTCGTCTCCATCATCTTTCATTATACACTATAAGATTGATAGGTTTGCCGTGGCGGACGCCGCATTTGTCAGACAGGTTCTTCAACAGGTTGTTTCCTCTAGGGAGACACCAGCCTAGACCTTCCCTCCCTTAGGGTCATGGAGGGGCTTTGGTATGTCCCAATCAAGTGGATTCTACATCCACTATGCTGGAGAAGGGGTGTTGTCTTACCTGAATGCCTTTTCTCAGCATGGTGGTGTAGAATCCACTCCCTCCCTTGGATAAGATGTCTAGGCTTGCGTATTGTCATTTTTTTTGTATTTTGGAGTCATTGTGTCAGACTTTGTCAGGATCCTTCGCCTCGTCAAAAGTGGGAAGACACACCCAAAGGGAGGCGTGACTAAAGCTCTGACTTAGTCTCTCTGAGCAGGAAGGCTGAAATAACCCAATCAAGTGGATTCTACACCACCATGCTGAGAAAAGTCATTCAGGTAAGACAACGACCCTTCACTGATTGTATTCAGGGCCCTATAATCCACACATAAGCGTAAAGAGCCGTCCTTCTTCTCTCTAAAGAGGACCGGGGTAGCCACTTTAGGCTTGGCTGGCTCAATGAATCCCCTTTCTAGGTTTTTCTTTATGAATCTCTCCATTTCCTCCTTCTCCTTTGGGCTCATGGAATATAATCTGGGCTTCAGGAGTTTTGCCCCAGGCTTGAATTCAATGGCACAGTCCGTGGGGTCGGGAGGGGGGACTCATCCACCCTCTCATCACTGAAAACTTCAGCAAGGACTCTCTATTCCTCTGGTATTTCTGGTAGTCCCTTTTCCTCTCCCATGGATGCTTTTTCTGTTCTTGATTTTGGTAGCCCCCTTGGGATTTTAAGTCCATAAGGTCCCCCTTCGGGAATTTGATTTCTGCCGTCCTCCAATTCACCCAGGGGTTCCATTGTTTAACCATTGCATTCCTAGGATCATTGGGCATTCCATGCCTGGGGTCACCACAAACGTTATGTCTTCCTCATGTTTGCCCAGGGAGAGGTGTATTGGTAAAGTGGCTAGGGTAGCTGGCACCCCCCCCTGCTATGGACTTATCTAACTGGCCAAATGAGATTGGTTGTTCCAGTCTCCTCAGTGGAATGCCCAATTTCCCCACTAGCGTCCGGCTAATGAGGCAGCAGGTGCAGCCAGAGTCTATTAAGGCTTTCACCTTCATGGCTTCGGGTATGGGGGGAATTAATATAGTCACTGTCTTGAGGATGGATGCGATGCGTCCACTTACCAGGGGTTCACCTTCCAAGCTGTTGTCTGAGGCGTCCACCGGCCCTGCGGTGTAGGCTGGAGTTTTTTCCCCCTGATGAGCAGAGGTGGGGAATTCCACAGCCTCCATCATTCTCATGGCAGGTTCTTTTGGCTTAGCTGGAGACTTTCCAGATTTGCTGGCTGGTGATCTGTCTGGGTTGTGCTGGGGGGGTTTTGAGTGGCATTCTACAGCCCGATGCCCTTCTCTCTCGCACTTGAAACACCCCATTTGCTTCTTGGCCGTAGCTGATGGTTTCACTGGTTCACATGTCAACTAAGGCGGTGATCAGCTCCATTGTTTTCCTCGTCGGTGCCTCTTCAATATGTCGATCTCTGCTTCCTCTGCCAAGACGAACTATTCCTCAAGTTGGTGTGGGTCCCCTCGGGGCAGGCAAGCGTCATATAGGTCACAATTTAGTCCATCTTTGCAATGGCTAAGGAGGATGTCTTCCGGCCAGTTCAATTCGCTGGCAATGGCCCAGAATTCTTGCGTATATTCAGCTACCGGACGTTTGCCTTGCCTCATCATTTTTACCCTTTCGTGGGTTGTGTGATCAGCCAGGGGGTCCTCAAATTGCCTTCTCAAAGAGGACATGAAACGGTGTAAGTCATTGAGCTCTGGGGCATTGGAGTTGTGCAAGTACACCAACCAATCTGTGGCCGGCACGTCCAGGGCAGATTGCACGATCTAGATACGGGCTTTGTCGCTGGGGATTTCCCCCCCATATTCTTCCATGTAGTTTAGGACTTGGGTTAGGAAAAACCCTAAGCGTCTTGGCTCCCCCTTGAATTTCACGTCAGCAGTGGAAATCTTTGAATGGACTGGTGCCTTCATTGTTGGTGGTAGTGTCTTCCATCCAGATCGCCATCTGTGGGTCGGCAGGGAGTGAGGACTACTGGATCAGCAGATGTCCCCGGGGATGCAGGTTCAACTTCCCCCTCGGTGACTCTTTTGCAGCTCCAGGAGTTTGGGCAGCTGTAGGGCTAACAATTCTCCTCTGCTAGGAAGCTGAGAGTTCTCTTCATCAGGTCGATAGCTTTCTGTAGGATCCAGCCCGAGTACGGTGCCCAGCTCCCTTCCTCTTCACTTGCATGCAGGGATTTCTCCATCTGCTTCCATTCTGGTTTGTTGGCCCCCCATCTCAGGGTCACCTTTCTTGATTTCTTTTCCTACTCGCCTTTCTTTCCAATGCCCATTGACCACTGAGGTTTGTGGTCCCATGTTTCCACCTCCTCTTCTCCTGAGGAATCTGACCTCTCAGATCCTGACATCTGGCAGAGTTTCAGTAGGGGCATTGGCTCCCTTTCCGGGGAGTTTCCTCTTTTTCTTGCTCCGCCGTCTGACATGGTAATTTTTGCAAAGTCCCCTGGCAAGGTTTTCCCTTCCAGGTGGACTAATTCTGCATGTCCTGTCTAATGTAAGGACCCACCCCACTTTGCATCTTAGGAAGACAGAACTCTTGGAATATTTCTTCCTACAGGCATCCTTTATTAAGAGAAAATGGTTGCAGGCGTTCTAGACAGGACCTGGGGCCCAAGCCCTATGGTTCAAGGTTTTAAGGGGTCCCCAGCAGCCCCACCTCACCCCACCATCTTCCAATTGACAATCCCAAGCGTTACATTTCTTCCCCCTTTTTCCTCACTGCCGGCAGAAGGGAAACTTCAGAGAGGAGTAGATGAAAGCTGATGGTCCCTTTCTTATGAATTAGTCCTTTTGGTGGTATCCACATTCAATTCCTTTGAAGTTGTTCTGAAGGAAGTGAGGACCATAAAACCCCTTTGTTCCCCCCCTTCCCCTTCATCATATGACAAAATCCAGAGAGGGCAGAAATGGGGTTTTCCATAGTCGATAACTAGAGATGAAATATAATTGGATTCCAACACATGGTGCTGGTCTGCGCTATATTTCTTATCTGCTGGTTCCTTTACTGTTGCTACTTGATCTAAAATGCAGAGGCTTCTTATAACCTCAGTATTTTGATTGTTTATTCCTAATTGTTCTAACTGTTATCATTCATATTTAATTTTAATCCCATATTTTCACTATGTTTCTTGACTTTCATTACTACAGCTTTCAAATCTTTTCCATTTTCAACTACCAGAGAAGTATCATTTTATTTTTTTAGCATTCTGTTTTTAGAAAGAGTATTGTTTCTCATTTGTAGTTTGATAATATCTAAATTAAAGTGGTAAAGCTATAATATAATAATTTTGATTTTGAATTGTATGAAATGAAACCCCATTTTCCCACAGATTTTATTACATATTTGCATATTTTAGTTCTTAAAAGCCGTCCTTATATTTGAACTGTCCATTTTGCATTGCCAAATCTTTGTTTTTAATTTGGTTTTGAAACTTTATTGTTGGTTGTTATTTTTTTTTTGTTTTGGTTTAATTTGGTTTTGAAACTTTGTTGTTGGTTCTACTGTTTGTCAGTTAAAAGTAAATGTATTTATTCATGCAATTTATCCACCGTCTTGATCCTTAAGGGCTAAATAGCTTATTACAATTTGGTAAAGTACAGTAGATAAAATGAATGACACAAAAAAAAATACTAAATGGATATCAGTGTTGTTCACTTAAATACCACTGAGAGTACACAATGTATTGTTGCTGTATATCTAAATAATGTCTAGATAGCAATCTTCTTCTTATGTTAATAATAAATAGAAATAAATTGGGATGTAATATCACATTTTAAAAGTACAGGAATGGGAAACCAATAAAAATTAAACCCTTCCAAATTCTTGAATAAGGATTATCAGGATGTGCTACGAAAATTAAATGGAAAATAAATGACTCAATTAATTTTATCTCACCACCACCATCACCACTTCTAGACTTTGGTAGTAGTTTGTTTTCCAGAGCTTGCTGTTCATATTCTTGGGTTGTTGGTTGTTTTTGTTTTTATTATTTTTTTAGTACCAGCTAGAGGGAAGAGAAAAGAGAAACAAAGAAATAGTGACAAACACTAGTGCAGTTTAGAGAAATATGCACAGGCCATGAATTTCCCTGCCCTCTTCTTTCATCTTTTGCATGTGAAGCACTACCCCCAAAAGGGTCATTGGAATCTGGGTTTCGCTGGTCCTTTTTTTCAATCATCCAAGGGGCTTCCCCTGGTATAGTCTGTTATTATAGCTGCCAGTCAAGCTATAACAACTGGTTCCTCATTCAGGCACCTCCACTTGCCTGGATCAGCTGGACTCTACTGTCTTGTCGTTCCAGTCAATCCTTTGTGTAGTCTTCTCCAGCAGGCAGGTCATGCAGTGGGGGGTGGTGGTGGTCAATCTCCTCTTAGCAGGTGGGTCACATGGTGGGGTGGTGGTCAGATGGCTAGTCAGCTCTGCTGCATTCCTCTCTCTCCATCCCCTCCTACTGCTTGCTGGTCTCTCCCTCCACTGCTTCTGCTCCTGTATTGTTTCCTCTGCTTGCCTCCCTTGCTATCGATCTCTCTCTCTCTCTCTCCCCCTTCCTCCCTCTCTTTTCTCAACCTTTTCTCACACACTTTTTTCTACCTTTCTCGACACTCCATTCTCCACTTTCCCCACATTCTTTTCTTTACCTTTCCTCAACCTTATCCTCATGCTTCGCTTCCCCACCTCAATCAGTGGGGTACAGACCAAGTGATCCGGTAGGGCCTGCTTCCCTTCTGCGTCAGGCTGGCCCCCAAAGAGTCTCACCTTGCCTTCTCGCCCTGTCTCTTATCTCTTGCTCTCCTTCTCTTTCCCTCCAAAACCTCCTCATTTTCATTCACTTGGTGGGTTGGAGGCCAGATCAGCTGGTTGGCCCTACTTCCCTTTTCCTTCTTTTCCCCTCAGGCGTACTCCCCAAAAGACTCACATATTTCTATCACCCTCTCTTTCTCTTCTCCATTTCCCACCAAAACCTCCTTTAATTCCCTTCTCCCTCTTTCTCCATGCTACACATTCTATACCATCTTTAACCAGAGTGTTGTTTAATATATAGACATTTAAACACAAAAGCAGGAAGCATCTGAGATTAGTAATGAGACTAACAATTCATAATCAAAGTCTAGGATGCGAAGGAAGTAAAAAAGAAGCTTGTAGAGGAACGGATAATCAGGGCTAAGAATGGTTTGGATCAGAGTTCCAAATAAATCCTGATTTTTGTTCAGTTGATGAGAAGAGATGAAACACATACAGATTTTGCCACTTTGGATTGGAATATATAATTTACTCATACCTCGTTTTTTTCATGTTCTCATTTTTGTAAGTCCATCTGTTTGAAAAAACAGCAACCCATTCTCAGATTCTTTAGCTTAGTTTTGAAATTTGCAGCCCTTGAAAAGTTTCTGAGTTCTAACATTCATTCACCAAGGCTGGGAAAACAGTTTTCCAGATTGATAGAAATCTAAAAATCATTTCTAAAATCAGTTGGTCCAGTCTATCTCTCCTGTTCAAAAAACATAAGCCCCTGTCTCTACATCAAAAGAGCAGAAGAAAAAAAATCAGAAATCTCTCACTTAATTTGCCTGTTTATTGTGTCTGAATTTAATACATAGTATTCAGGATATCCTTATTTTAATCTTTTTTTAATACATTTTACTAATCAGAGCTCTGAGAGACTTCTTAAGATCAACCACTTGCAGGCTATGCTGTTACCCAAGAAGTCTGAGAAACTATATAAAGCAGCTGTAGATGATGAGTGATTTGAAATTAATCTAGTACTAACATCTTAAATACATCTTATATATATCTTACACTACTGACCCTGGCCACAGCATTTTTTAATGTGTGGAAATGTCTATTAAATTTAATTAATTAGCTAATTATTTCTATACCACCCATCTGGGTGGTTTACACAAGTGACCAAAATAGGTTTTGGCAATTTTTTTTTTACAAATGTTTTACTAAGAAAAATGCCAATATTTTCTCAAGTAACATATGGAAATAAATACTTAATTACTAAAGAAAATATCATTTCTAGGGACCATAAATACATACAATATAATATAAATTATAGTATACATTCTCTGTTTATATTATTCAACAGAATATATTTAATTTTTTTACAGTTGGAAGAAAAGTATGGTTTGAATGTGAAGATTAGAAAGAAAAGCATTCAAGGGGTTTAAGAAATAGTTGTAGCAATTGCTATACAAGTGTATAAATTATCGTTTCACTGATTTCCTTCTCTTTCCCCCCTTCATTCCTCAACAACTCTTACTATAATTAGCCAACATTAACAGCAAATGTTTGCTTTGGTTAAATTATTCAGAACATTTATTTTACTTGTCAATGGTTAGATCAGGTTGTTGTTTGAACTGGTAATTAAATGCAGGCTAATACACTACCATATTTATATTCACTGTAAACCCTGTTTCCTTCTCCTTCTGTATAATTTTATAATGTTGAGAGTTGACATTTAGAAAGACTTTTTAACTCAAGATGCGTAAACCAAGCTGAAAAGCCAGACTTGGTTTGTATATGAACTTCTAATAAACTGTGCATATGTATAGCTAAAGGTTTGATTTTAGATGATATCCTAGTTTAAGATTACTAAGTTAAAATTTTTAAATGCACATTAAAATTGTTCTCATATTACATATCTCCCTTAGCCCTACCATCCTTCATATGCCTTTTAATTACCCCCACTATATATAACTGCTCTATTTATGCTCTTTTTATATTTTTGTACTGTTTCATGATGTCTGGTTGCTTTTCTTAACTGCTCTCTTTTTGGGGATTTAAGTAGCACTTCAGACAAAATGCTGAGGCTTGTCAATGGTTTTGGTTTTTAAGGTTCATAAAGGAGAAGCGGCCTTTGGCACACCAGATATTGTTAAAATGTAAGTCCTAATATATCTCACTATGATTATGTTTACTAAAAACTCAGAAACTATAGTTTAGCAAAAGTGACCTACGTCTAGTTTAGAGTTTGTATGAGAGGACAGAGTTGAACTCTTAGCATGAAGGATGAAAAAATGTTTCATTATGGTTGATTGATATATTTTGCATATCTAATCTAATTAGAAATTTTATGATAATCCAGGCTTATAAAGAAAGCTGTTGCAACCAAAAGGAATATAACACTGCAATCACAGAGCTAAAGATGAAGGAGCAAGTCCCTGCGTCTGGTTGTTACAGGGCTAAAATTTGAATGTGCTTGTTCCTTGCACCTATTACAGTGTACTTTCTAATGTCTTCAGCATTTGATAAGTTTAAGGCATTGTTGACAAGTGTTTCAGATCTGCAGTTTCAATGCAGTGAGAGCTGTAATTAGTTTCTTTTGACATTTGCAAATTCTTACTTAGTCTAATAATTTCAGTCCATAGTTGTGATAGGTTTGTATCCAACTGAACCTTTTTGTGAACAGAGAATACAATAAGAGCAATATATTCTAATGCTCTTCCTAACTTACAGGATTCTCAGTATTATTGCCCAATGATTCTTTTAAAAGCAGAATTTTCTAAAGATTTCATAATTGAGATTGGGCAATCCATGGAAGTTCCTTAATGTCATAAATCTAAATGTCGCAATGCAAATTTCATGTTATTTTTGGTAAAAATCAAACATCTGAGAATACAATGGGACCTCCTTTTTTCTTGCCCAAAACATTCTGCCAGTCTCTGTTGTACTGTACTAAGGTTTCAGGAAAAGATTAATCCCCTCCATTTTGGATGAATAGGACTACTTCCATTAATGTAAATAAGGAATTAGTTTTCAGTTTGTATATCATATATGCTAGAATTCTCTCTCATATCCCCACATTAATATAGGCTTCATTAATAAGTATTACCAGTGGTTTTCCTTATTTCCTCTGCTTCAACTAAAATTGAGACAATACATTTTTTAACAAAAATCCTCAAAAAGGTTTGAATTTTGCCAATGTGTTGCACAGACAGCCTTATAATGTCTAGACAGAATTCCGGGGTCTCATTTTTAGTTGATTAGTGGCAGCTGGAAAAGATTTATAGGAAAAATGAAGTGAAAAACAAACTACAATAGCTTTTTTAAAAACAAAAGAAAAAATAAATCAAGGAGATTTATGATTATCACTTGTTTACATCTCCTATGTTTTTTTTAATAAAATGGGCTTAAAAGATTAGTCACAAGGTGTTACAAGATTTATATAAAATATAAAGACAGATGTTGTTCTTAAAATCTTCTTAATGTTTAGTGAAAAAATAAATTATCTTGTATTTGTTGCATGTATATGACAACAAAGCAAAGCTTCCATGAAAATCAGCACTAAAGAGCAAACCTTATATTGGCAATACAAGCTATCAAGCGTTGTGTGCATGGCATCTATATTTGCTCTGTGCTGTTGCTTGTACATCCATTCTATGTTTAGAAATACACAGTTTCTGGATGTACATCTAAACATTTTATTCACTGGGATATTAAGGGTTTGTAGTAGCCTTTTCCAATCTTAACCTGCACAATGTTTAGTGGCTTTTTACCATGCTAGGAAAAAAAATCAACATCAATTCAGTTGTGTCCTTAAATAATAATACTGTATATAATTATGTATGAATAACAATTTTGAAAAATATGAGTAAAATGGGAGAAATACTGATAACTGCATTTTTCATATCCATTCCTTTGTTTTATTTAATTCAACAGAAGTTCAAAAAAATATGATGACTTAAGGGTAATCATGTTATTTAAATAGTGATTGTTTGAATAGAATATAAGAAAGAACAATCAATGACAGCAACTACAACAAAATCTGTTTCTTCACAGATTTTACACTCTAAAAATGGATAGTTTTGATGAACAATGAAAGGAATGGAAAAATATGTGGAAAATAAAATTTTCCAAAATTCCACATAACCTGCAGAGTATTCCTCCCTCTTCTAATTAGAGAATCTGAAGACCACACTGGAGACTTTGGGGGCTTACAAATGCTGCAGACGTTCTCCAATGGGTTAGCTCTGATTTCCTGCTCATTAGACCAAGTCAGCCAAACTTGACACACTGTCCTTGGTCTCCAGCTCTAACAGACGTGGCAATGTTGGCTCCCAGCAAGCAGGTTGTATTAAGCTTACTTTGGTGAATTTTCCCTTGCATCCACGGTCATTTCAGCAACACTGGGATCAGCGCTGCTCCAAATGACTGCTGGAAGATACGATTTCTCCCCAGGGATCCTAACAAGAGCGGAGGCTTCCGCTCTCCCATCACTGAGCCCTTTACCATTTTATAGCGCTGGGATCAGCGCTGGAGCTTGGGAGGCCCCCCATCTTTTCACTCTCCTACGAGGCCACGGAGACCTCATTTGACCTAACTTTAAGATCTGCCTCACCGGGTTGTTGCTTGGAATCACGGAGGCCTCAGACAGCTCCCTTTTCATACGCAAACTCCTTCAGGAGAGGGCGGAGCTATTTCTCGTGGCTCCATATTGGCCGCGGAGGCTGTGGTTTGCCGACCTTGTGAATCTCTCCAGGTCCCCTCCTTGGAGGATTCCTCCGGGTTGCATTTCTCTCAGCCAGGGGGTTCTGCTTCATCCAGACCCCCAGTGGCTTCAGTTGACCGCCTACTACTTGAACGCCGGATCCTGTCTGAGGAATCCTATTCACCAGGCATCATCTCCATGATTCAGGCCTCCCGAAGGCCCGCACATCTATTATTCCACATGGAAGAATTTCTGTCACTGGTGCGAAAGACACCATTTGACTATCTCGGATTTGACCATTCCAAGGATCTTGGACTACTTACTAGAGGGTCTTGACAGGGGCTTGGCGTCTAATACCATACATAGACAGGTGGCGGCTCTCTCCACATACTTACCTGTAACAACTCGGTGCAGTTGGGTCAACATCCTTTGATACGCTCCTTAAGGGTGCCACAAACACCAAGCCACCTGTGGTTCATAGGTATCCCTCTTGGGAGTTGCCGCAGGTCCTACAGGCCCTCACCTGTGGCCTACGTTCCTTGTCCCTCAAGGTCGCCTTCCTGGTGGCAATTACATCTGGCAAGCGGATTTCTGAGTTGGCGGCACTTTCCATCAGGGATGACCTTGCATTTTTCATCAGGACTGGGTGGTCCTTCGCTTGGACCCTACCTTTATTCCCAAAGTCAACACTTTGTTTCATAGGGCTCAGGAAATTGTACTTCCAGACTTCTGCCCTAATCCGTCTCATAACCTGGAATGGCAATGGCATTCTCTGGACGTCCGCAGGGCCCTCCACTGCTTTATCAAACGGATGATGGCCTTCCACAAGTCTGAAGCCCTCTTCGTTTCCTTTCTTTTTTAGCCAGATTTAGTGCCCTCCCAAAAGTCTTTACCAAAGATACCAAGAAAAATCACCTTCAAACAGATTGTGCCCATACAGTAGAGGAATAATTGAATCAATGGAACATGTTTTCATTAATGCCCATTCTAGCTTACCAGGAATTATGATTACCATTCTTAACTCAATATCCTCCTCATTCTAAGTTGTTATTATCAGATCCATCTGATTTTATTTCTTGACCACAGTGAAGTACAGTTCTATTATTTTATAATAACTGTATTTTTCTTTTTATTTTAATTAACTATGTCTCTTGTGTTTATTTGCTGGTGTGACTGAATAAAGATTTGACTGATTGTGGGAAATCATTTATATTTTCTGGGATCTTAGTACTTTACTGCTATCAGAAAGTGTTAGTTAACAGCCTGCATAATTCTTATCATCTGGCACTATATTACCAAAATATGTAGAGTACAGTGGCTCACAAGGTTAGGATGCTGCCTGATGATCAGCAGGCTCACCTTTGAGACCTGGTTGCGGCTGTGGGATTGGGTGACATAACATCCTTCCAATCTAGCAGTTTGAAAATGGGTGACTGCAATTAGATGGATACCACTTTGGTGAGCAACTTAATGAGAACATGAAAGGAGCACCCAACTGGGCATGCCCCAGGCAACAGTGATGTCATCATTCAGTCCTTTCAACTCAGACGAGCTTTAGTGCTCCTGACAGGACTATAGTAGTAGTGGTAAAATATGTGAAATCTGCTGTCTGTGTTCAAATGGTAGAGTACTAAGATTAACCCAATAAATTGAAACTGTTTCTAATAGAAAATGACTATTACTTTAGTCTTGATTATAGAAAATATATTCCAGTATTCATTATCAGAATATACAGCAAGTTGAATCTATTCTTATACATTTAGAATATTTAGAAATTAGTGGTTTTTTAATACATCTTAACCTAACTCTTACTCATTAGAATGAATTTTCACTAGGTATGATCAAGTTATTTATTCTGTGATAATTTCTGTTCTGTGGTTTTTTTCTCTTTAGTTGTAACCTCACAGTGCAATTTTGCTCATTTTTTCCCCCTCACAAAATTATTTCTATCTGAATTTATCTTTCACTATGCTGATAAAATCAAATTTAAATCCTATGAGATTCATATACATGTACTTTTCCAAGCAAGTATGCAACTATAACCACGTGTACTTAAGTGCTTGCACTTTCCATTGTTTATTTCTTGGCACTTTGTTTCTTGTCACTTGCTTCATGATTGTTGTATAAGAGTGTCCAGTCTTGTTAAGATTTGGTTTCAATGCATTGGTTCTAGATTGTCAAGCACCAGGAAAATCAGGAGATCCAAACAGTTAAAATGTGTATAAGGTTTATTGCAAGCAATATTTTTTACAAGAATCTGAATTACTAACAGACAATGGAAAATAGCAGGAGATAAGAGTAGAAGCAATTCAGGGTTGGTTAAACTTAGATTTCCTGTGGGCATGAAGGGACTCAAGATTGATGATTAATTTGACCCCTCCTCAAGCTCAACCTGGTCATCTCCTACATAGATTATATTTGAAGGATTTTATTATGATAAATGTAATTATTATTATTACACTGATGACAACTCACTTCAAATACCCTGACAACTTCATTTATTGGTTTCATACAGAATAAATCAATTGTCATTTTAGCCTGTCACTTCTTCAAAGTCATGCTGCTGTTTGGAGTAGAAATGTCATATCAATGGAATAACCTTCAGCACTAGTGCAGTAACATGAAAATAAATAAATTAAAGGAATATGTTGGTTGTATGATTTTCTTCTATGTATCTTTCCATCAATAAATGTTACATGTCAGAACAGGTGCAGGAGTTTCAATGTCAAATGCATATTTAAAACTGTTGAAATTAATCCAAACACTAATTTCCCACCAAAATAGTAGGCACTGAATTGCCACCAGTGTCTCTGAAATCCTGTCCAATAAAATGTATTGTCTGGTATTAGCAACAAATGAATTGTTAAAAATATTTAGGTACAAAGAAGATGGTTGCGTAAGCTGATCTTCAATTCTTCAAGTTGACCTCAGTAACTATATTTACACTGGATTATGATATATAAAAAATTATATAATGATCTTTATTTTATATACATGAAGTTCTTGCAATGCCATTTTATAAACATCTATTCATGTTTCCTGTGTATTTGAAGCAATTCATATTATTTCTCATTTCTGACATTTTAATATATGACAGAATTTATATCTGTTCTTTAAGTGCTAAGACAATGCGGTAGAGTTAAATCTTAAAACAGTATTTTAAAACTCCTAGGGTTATTATTCTTGGATACATATCTCTGTATTATGACTTGAGAAACAACTGTTTAATAGGCAACATTTGAATAATACAAATGGTTGGTTGGTTAAAATGGATTGAGGCTTCAAGGTGGTACCATTGGGTGATATTTAATATTGAATGACATGTATTAAGACAAATGCTTTTATATATAATTTATTTGATGTTGCAAATGCATTTATCTTGTGAGATACAGACCCCCTGATGCAAAATAAAGCATTCCAGAAAGGTTTTGAGTAAATAAATAATAAAACCACTTTGATACATAATCTAACAATATTAAATATTAAGACTTTCACATGATTGATTTTAACACTTAATTAACGTATTTAAAGTCCAATGCAACACTGTTTTGTATTGAAGGTTATATTGTTAATGTATAAAAGTTCCAAAATTTTGCTAAACAAATGAAACTAGCTACAGTTCGTAATCACTAGATTTTATAGTTACTAGTGACAGATTATTTGATGACATGAGCTATTGCATTATGTTTTGGAATCCAGCTGATATACTTCATTGCATTAAGCAGATTTTTTATTTGCATCATTCCATTTTAATGATCTAAAATCTGACACAGTTTATAAGAGAAAACATGCTTGCTTTGCATTATCTAAAATATGTCAAATTGTGTGTCTTTATATATCTAAAGAAAACACTTGCTTACTGACAGATGGTGGTTAGTGAATTATGAAAGAAGCTTGGTAGGTGAATAAGAAAAATGTTCAGTGTTTGATGACTTTTCTTGCTTTCTGTAATAGAGGCTGAGAGCTAGTATTCCGTTTATCTTTGTGGAAGGGACTAGAGACAGGATATTTTTTTGAGGAATATTTTTACCTGCAAATTTAAAAGGTCAGCAATATAAAGACCTGAATACATCCTTTTATTTTGCTTATGTTTGTTTGAAGATAGAGATAAACCTTTTAAAATATCCTTTTAGGGAACATACTAATGGCTACTAATTATTATCTTCTTTTGTTGGTACAATTAAAAGTACTGGAAAATGAATAGTAAAGTGATAAAATGACTTTAAAAAAAATAGAATATATAGCAGCAAAATGAGGACCACAGTTCATGTTTGGAACATGAAATACCATGGCACTATATAACATATAAAATAGGTAGGAAATTTAAACCAACTTATTTACCACTATGAATCAATGATAAAGCACCATTTTTGCACACAAAGAAATAATTGAGTTGATCTATTAGTACAGCAGTTCTCAACCTGTGGGTCGCGACCCCTTTGGGGGTCGAATTACCCTTTCACAGGGGTCGTCTAAGACCATCAGAAAACACACATTTCCGATGGTCTTAGGAACCGAGACTCCGCTCCGCATGGCCTCCTCCGCCATTTGCAGAGAGAGAGAGAGAAAGGCACTTTTACTTCTCTTCTCTTCTCTCTCTCTCTCTCTCTCTCTCTCTCTCTCTCTCTCTCTCTCAGGCGGACTTAGCTCCTGCAGGGCTCCTGATTGGCCCTGTGCCCGGGTGCCCCACCCCCTGGGAGAAGCGTGGCCAGGGCCTCATGGCTTGGAGCCGCCTGGGGAAGCCCCGGGATCCCTGCTGGGAGCAGCCCGCTCAGGGCTAACCCTCCAGAAAGCCGCAGCCCAAGGGAAACCAGCCCCTGCGATCCCCAGCCAGCCCGACTATTGGACCTGCTGGCCGGGAAGGTGCGCCGGAATCCAGGCTGCTGGGAAGGAAGAAGGAGATTCAGCAAAGGTAGGAGAGGAGAGCTGCCTCCTGGGGCCCGGCGCTGATGGTGGCTTCCTTGCCCTCCCCTTCCTCCTCCCCTTCTTCCTCTTGCTGCCCCCAAAGTGGCAGAGGGGTGCCTGGGGGGGAGCAGCCGGGCTGGCAGAGGGGCTGGTAGGGGCCGTGCGGCACCATCTCCCACCGCATCTCCATTGGATGGGTGAAAGGCGAGGCTGGGCAGCACGGAGTCCCGACTAGGGCGACTACTTCCTCGCCCTCCTCCTCTCCTTTCTCCTGCTGCCCTCCCAGATGGCTTGGGCGGGCACTGCCTCCACCGCAGCTCCATCGATGGGTGGAGGGTGAGGCCAGGTAGCGCGGAGTCCCAGTGGGGGCGGTGGCCGGGCCAGGGGCGGTAGGGACCCTGACAATGCTGCCCTGTTGCTGCCATCGGAGCCGCTGCCTCCCGTCCTGCTTCCCCTCCCCGCCCATTCATCTGAAGATGCGGCGGCCTGGCCGGGGGCGACGGCGGTGGCAGCGAGAAACCCCAATGATGCTGCCAATGCTGCCACTGGAGCCGTTGCCTCCCGTTATGCTACCCCTGCCCGCTCCTTTGGCTGAGGATGTAGCGGGGTGGCGGCCGGTCCAGCAGTGAGGAACCCCAACGATGCTGCCATGCTACCGCCACCACCGCCAGAACTGCTGCCTCCCATCCTGCTCCCCCTCCCCGCCTGTTTGGCTAAGGACACACAGAGGCCAGGGGCGGTGGGGACCTCCGACGATACTGCCATAAGAGAGGGAAAGAGAAAGAAACAGAGGAAAAGAAAGAGGGAGGAGAAAGAGAAACAGGAAAGAGAGAAAGAGAGAGAGGAAAGAGAGAAAGAAAGAGGGAGGAAACAGAGAGACTGCCTTCCCAGTCGCCGAGAAAGGGGAAAAAAAAGCTGTGATTCACCTTTCTGCCTCGTTGCTGAAAGCTTTTTTTTTAAAAAAAAACAAACAAACACGACCGCTCGTTCAGAATTCCTCGGAGCTTGTTTGCACAAGCTTGTGGCAGATCAGTAGATAAAGGGGTGGGGGAGCCAAACTGTCCAAGGCATTTGCACCCTGAACGTGTGGATGCTGCTTTCATGACTTGCCAGCACCACCCCCTCTCTTCCCGCCCAGCTCGAGCAATGCGCTGCTGCTGCTGGCTGAGCTGGGCTGAGCTGCGGCGCCGAGCCAATCCCCACGCTTCCTGGTTGCCCAGCTGTGCTCCGCCCCCAGCAGCCCTAAAAAGCGCTGTGGAAGAGTGGGGAATGCTGGGAGTTGCAGTTCATCACCATCTGGATAAACATGACTCTCCAAAGATCGATCAATCCTTCCTTCATTCCTTACTTCCTTCCATCCATCTTCTTACCTTCCCCTTCAATCTCTCCTTCCTTCCTCCCTTCTTCCTTCCTTTCCCCTTCAATCTTCCTTCCATCCATCTCCTTCCCTTCCCCTTCAATCTCTCCTTCCTTCCTCCCTTCTTCCTTCCTTTCCCCTTCAATCTTCCTTCCTTCCATCTCCATCCCTTCCCCTTCAATCTCTCTCTTCTTCCTTCCTTCCTTTCTCTCCTTCCTTCCTTCCCCCTTCCATCTTCCTTCCATCTCCATCCCTTCTCCTTCAATCTGTCTCCTTCCTTCCTTCCTTCCTTCCTTCCTTCCTTCCTTCCTTCCTTCCTTCCTTCCTTCCTTCCCCCTTCAATCTCCTTCCTTCTCCATCTCCTTCCTTTCCCCTTCAATCTTCCTTCCTTCCATCTCCATCTCCTCCCTTCCCCTTAAATCTCCTTCCTTCTCTATCTCCTTCCTTTCCCCTTCAGTCTTCCTTCCTTCCATCTCCATCTCCTCCCTTCCCCTTAAATCTCCTTCATTCTCTATCTCCTTCCTTTCCCCTTCAGTCTTCCTTCCTTCCATCTCCATCTCCATCCCTTTTCCTTCAATCTCTCTTCTTCCTTCCTTCCCCCTTCAATCTCCTTCCTTCTCCATCTCCTTCCTTTCTCCTTCAATCTTCCTTCCATCTCCATCCCTTCTCCTTCAATCACTCTCCTTCCTTCCTTCCTTCCTTCCTTCCTTCCTTCCTTCCTTCCTTCCTTCCTTCCTTCCTTCCTTCCTTCCTTCCTTCTCCCTTCAATCTCCTTCCTTCTCCATCTCCTTCCTTTCCCCTTCAATCTTCCTTCCTTCCTTCCATCTCCATCTTCCTTCCCCTTCAATCTCCTTCCTTCTCCATCTCCTTCCTTTCCCCTTCAATCTTCCTTCCATCTCCATCCCTTCCCCTTCAATCTCCTTCCTCCCTCCCTCCCTCCCTCCCTCCTTCCAATTACCAAGCAAAAATAGCTTTCCACTCAACGCGCCCATGTTGCGCTTGGAAGACTAATGAAATCTCGGCGGAAAGGAAATGGAAAGGGAATGAGGGTCAAGGGGTTGTAGCCGGCGCCGCTCGACCACCTGCTTCTGGCCTCTCTTATTGGTACTCTTTGGTTGAGTGGCCATAGAGCTAGGGAAAAAGAAGACGTGGAAGGGAGGGATTTGCGGAGCAATGAAACTGCTACCGCGGCTTTAAACTGCTATCCGGCCTGGCGGGGGATGCTCGGCGCTCTTACCTGCGCGGCTGTAGGCGAGGGCGGCGAGCAGGAGCAGCGCAAAGCGGGACGGCGACACTCCCGGCGGCTCTTCTCCCGACACCGGCGGGCGCGGTGGGCGGCTTTCGGACTACCCGTAAAAAGTGGACGCCTCCGCCCCCGGCAGGAGCCTCCCAGGCCATCGGCGGCGGCGGCTCTCCCTGCGTAGCCTGCTGGCCCGGCGCGCGGCTGGAGAGGCTCGGGGCTCGGCTTGCGCGGGGAGGTCCGGCTGCCCACCTAGGCGTCTCTTCCCCAGCCCCGCCGTTTCCACCGGGTTTGCGCGTCCGGCGCTCGCCTCCACCGGCTCCTTCCCTCGCGGCAGCAACGCCCGCTACTTCGCCCCGCCGCTTCCCATTGCACTGGGCCGAGAAGGCGGCGGGGCTGTGCGGAGCAAGCGAGGGAGCCTCCTTCCCTCCGAGCAAATACACCCAATTTTTCATTGCAGCTTGCTGGAAAGAGAGCATCAGTCATTGTTACGGCCAAAAATCCCCCCCTCCTCCAATCATGGTGAAGAGCGAACAACACTTTGAAATAAAGGAAATCCTAGATTCTAGGAGATATCATGGAGCGACTCAGTACCTAGTTGCATGGAACACCTTCCTGCCTCACAAAACGAGTGGGTCCATAAACATTATGTCAGAGTCCCGAAGCTATTAAAGAAGTTTCACACAGAGTATCCTAACAAGCCTGACTAACTTGTATACCTGTTTTGTTTTCTTTCAGGTGGATCTATCTTATTTTTAAGGGGGCAGGATGTCAGAATCCAATTATATTTCATCTCTAATTATCAACTATGGATAAGCCCTTCATAATACAGGTGGATGCAAGTGACGTGGCAGTTGGGGCTGTACTATTACAAGAAAACGATGAAGGGGTATTGCAACCCTGTGTGTATATATCCAAGAAACTAACGTAAACGGAACAGCGCTGGCCCATATGGGAGAAAGAGGTGTACGGGATATGTTGATCATTACTCATGTGGCGCCAGTTCCTTGAAGGCAACAAAATCCCTTTCCAGGTGTGGACTGACCACAAAAATTTGGAATACCCAGGAAGCTCAACCCCAAGCAAGCCCGCTGGTCCCAGCATTTTCACCAGTTCCAATTTACCCTCAAGCATTTGACGGGGGAAAGAAACAGATGAATGGTTCCAGAAAAACAAAAATGTGTGCACAATGAGAGACAGGCTGCCTTGGGTGGGGAAAAAGTTATATGTACCAACAACCCAAAGAGTCACAGTCATGCAACTTTGCCACGACACAAAATCAGCAGGGCATTTTGGATTTGTAAAAACTTTACAGTTAATTAAACGGCAATTTTGGTGGCCATACTTAAAAAAGGACATAGAAAGTTACGTGGCCAGCTGCCCAAACTGTGCAACTACAAAGAGGTTGCAAGGGAAATTGCCCGGACTGTTACAAACAGTGGCAAATCCCTCAGCCCCCTGGAGGGAAATAGCCATGGATTTTATAGTGGAATTACCAGAAAGCAATGGGAATACTGTTGTCTGGACGGTCATGGACTTGTTTTCCAAACAGGTGCACTTTATCCCTTGCCAAAAGATTCCAACCGCAAAAGCCTTAGCGAAACTTTTCGTCCAGCACATTTACAGATTGAATGGGGCACCCCAACGCATCATCTCCGATAGGGGAGTACAATTTACGTCTGCATTTTGGAAGGAATTTTTATCCCTCTTAGGAACCACTCAGGGACTGACATCTAGCCATCACTCTCAGTCGGATGGACAAACAGAATGTTGTCACTCAGTACTTGAGCAATATTTAAGATGTTTTATTAATTTTCAGCAAACAAATTGGACGGACCTACTCCCTTTTGCAGAAGTTGCCTACAATAATGCAATCCACTCCACAGGTTACACTCCTTTTCAAATAGCCACCGGTCAAAGTTTCAACCCCATGCCAGAATTAACGCCAAAGGAACCGGCGATCCCAACACTGAAAGAATGGATGGAACAATTACAAAACACCTGGCTAATAGTTAGAAAAGCACTACCGGTAGATGAGGCTAGGCAAGCATACAAAGCACAAGCCAATAAAAAAAGGGTTGAGCCTATTATAGGACAAATGGTGTACTTATCTACAAAATACCTAAAGTCCCTACAACCCTGTAAAACCAAAATATATAGGGCCTTTTCCAATTTATTTATTTATTTATTTATTTATTTATTTATTATTCAAACTTCTATGCCGCCCTTCTCCTAGGACCCAGGGCAGCTTACAATAACAATTAAAAGAATCTTAAACCCAGTAACAGTAGAATTAGAATTACCCAAAAATCTCAGGCAAATACACCCAATTTTTCATTGCAGCTTGCTGGAAAGAGAGCATCAGTCATTGTTACGGCCAAAAATCCCCCCCCTCCTCCAATCATGGTGGAGAGCGAACAACACTTTGAAATAAAGGAAATCCTAGATTCTAGGAGATATCATGGAGCGACTCAGTACCTAGTTGCATGGAACACCTCCCTGCCTCACAAAACGAGTGGGTCCATAAACATTATGTCAGAGTCCCGAAGCTATTAAAGAAGTTTCACACAGAGTATCCTAACAAGCCTGACTAACTTGTATACCTGTTTTGTTTTCTTTCAGGTGGATCTATCTTATTTTTAAGGGGGCAGGATGTCAGAATCCAATTATATTTCATCTCTAATTATCAACTATGGAAACCCCTATTTCTGCCCTCTCTGGGTTCTGTCATACGATGAAGGGGAAGGGGGGGAACAAACCATTTGGTTTTGTATGAATATCTACCATTTGGTTTTGTATGTATATAATTCGTAATTTTAACATTTTTATATTTATATTTTAAACTTCCTAAAGTCATCTTATTGATGATATTGGGGGGTTGTTATAAATTTAATAATTAAATAAAACACACAAATGAACACAAATACAATTCTGTTAAGTTTGTCTGATACTGAATTCACTGAAAATTTCCTTAAATTCAAAGTCAACTGGTAATCTACATGGATATAGTTATTCACTTTTCTTGAGAATAATGCAGAAGTGGTCATTAAAAGATTCTATATATTTCTATGGAAGGTGGCAAAAATATTGAGACATGCTTCAAAAAGTAAATGTGTGTATTGTGTAATAATGCACATTTCTCATAGTCCTTCACACTTTGTTAGTAATTAGTAGCTGTGCCATGCAGAAATTATTAAGAATTTTCTGAACGAAATACTGCATTTTTCTGAAGTCTTTATATCTTAATACAATAGAAATAGTTGGTACTATGATTAATTATTTACTTTTAATTTTTCATCTAGATAATTCAATTAACTGGACGTGCCAAATCTCAATATGTATCACTCTGTTTCTGGAGCTAGCCATCCTTTGCAAGCTGAAGAGCAAGAAATAGGGATTGATCCCCTTCAGAGTTATGGGAACAAAACTGATGAAGGTGAGTATATAATTTCTGTATTGTAGTTACACTTTAAAAATATTTGGAAAAGCTTGGAATGACAGCTTTTGATATAAATTTCAGGAGAGGGGTTGTTTTGTTTTCAAATCCATAAAATATATAAACCCTAGGAAAGAGAGGATAAGAATGACCACCTCAACATAAAGCCATCTAAGCATGTCTCCAGTTGCCTAGGAGCCCCAAGCCTAATAATATAGCACAAGTCTTGAGACACTTAAAGAATATCAAAAGGAATGGAATTAATCTAATTTCAGGCCAAGAATATTCCACAAGATGGGCATCTCCTGGCATCCACCAAATTTAAATCTCTAATTGATGGAACCTGCAGTATGCCTTGTCTGTCAGATCTGATGGGATAGGCTGATGTAATTAAGTCCCTCAGATACCCATGCTATAAAGATTAAAACCAGATAGCCTCACAGCTTCCATTGGATAAAATGTTTGTGGTTTCATTTAATTTTCCAGGGTAGAGATACATAATTGGATATCATCAGTCTACTAGCGATCGTTGTTGTGTGGTAATAGATGAGATTACTGAGTATCCTGTTGCTAAACTAAAGTTCCCAGCATTTCTCACATCTCCCCATGCTGGTTGGCTGCTCTGATGCTGTTCTGTTTTAATAATATCTATAAGGCTAGAAGTTTTCCACCCTCTATTATAATCTTGCCAAAAACTTTTTTTTAGTATATATAATCTAATGTTTATAGATACTCTTTTCTGATGCTTAACTGAATGTGAAGTTAGGGGGGATGTCATATTGGACCGATCCTTTATATCAATTCATATATCCTTATGAATATGCATCCATTACCTTTATATATAAGGACTATATTTTCTGATTGGCTAGGAGAGAGCAACACTGGTAACACAAAGTTCAGTTTGAAGGGTTCATGGTACTTTCCGAGCTTGATAGTTATCTGGAAGAATTTCGTTACCCAAACTATGTAAGATAATCAGTGCTAGTAGAGCAGTGGTTCTCAACCTTTTTCAAGTTGAGACCCCACTTGCGCCACCCATGCGCGCCGCGACCCCGACCCGGGCACGCGCACAATGGGCCGATCCGCGCAGGCGCAGCGCGCGCCCCGAAAAAACAAAACAAAAACAAAATGGCGGACTGCGACGGGCCAACCCGCGCATGCGTGACGCGCGCGCAATGGCCTGAAGCGTGCATGCATAGCGCGCGGGTGCCAAAAAATACAAAAAAATGGCGGACCGTGATGGGCCGATCCGCACATGCGTAGCGCACACGTGATGGCCCAAACTGCGCATGCGCAGCGCGCGTGCGCCAAAAAAAAACAAAAAAACCCAAAATGGCGGACCATGACGGGCCGATCCGTGCATGCGCGGCGCGCACGCACCAAAAAACCCAGAAAAAACAAAATGGTGGACTGCGGTGTCCGGCAACCCCCGCAAAATGGTCGCGACCCATAGGTTGAGAACCGCTGTAGTAGGGAGTGGGGTTTGCTCTTAATTTTTATTTTAGTGGCTTGCCATGGTAGGAGTAGTCTCGATGGTTATTTGGTTGGGCTGTTTACTGTTGGCTCATTTGGCAGTTCTTTGACTGGGGTATTGTTCACTTCTTGATTGTTGGTCTGATATTAATCAGAAAAAAAAAACCTTCTAAGACCACTCTCACCAATACTGACAAGGCAAGCTTCCAGAATATTAATTGAGTGGAAACCCCACCTTACTAGCACTGACGATATTGTCTAGTTTGGGTAATGAAATCTGCAGGAAAACAATCAAGTTCAGAGAGCACCAAGGACACCTCATTTCAATTCTAAGCTATAAACATTCTTTAAAGTTCATTTTGCAGTTATATTTTATTTTATTTGTTTCTTTTTCTTTTTTTGTGCCCAGTTACCTCTATAGGGGAAGACTTCTTAATTTTTTTAACTTTAACATTGCTATGACATATAAAGTTATTAGTATTTGAATTGATGTTTAAAAGATCCATTAATTCATTTACCCCAAATCTTCATTAACAATGTAAATGTATGCTGATGTTCTATGAGACAAGGAAGTGACTAATGACTCTTCGCACTAACAACACTTAAAATGAATAGAAACTTAAGATAGCTAATCTTGAAGTAATCAAGACCCTCATTCAGCTTGGCATCTCTGTATGCTCTAAAACAGCTGTCAACTGTTAAAAATATATACACAACACAGAGATATGCACATGCAAAGATAGACATATGTAAATATATAGTTCCTCAAAGTCATAAAGGTTACCAACCATGATACATTTTTACATTCTATATGTAAATATTTTATATAAAGCATCTATTTCATCCCCATGACTTTTTTACAGTGAAACACAAACTGCATTTTAATCTAATGCCATATGCAGTCAAGATTCATAATCTTTTATTTTTATACTATTATTTAAAATAAAGCAAGCTGTGGATATTGACAATAGGATGGACTTTAGCATAATTTTCTTAGCACAAATGCCATAACTCAGAAATTCAGTATTAAGTGGCTACAATTGCTCTATAAGAAAAGGTAGATGTACTGGATACCTTGCATAAATCCTCCCCTGCTTATATGCTACAATGCAGTTAAGTAACAATTTAAATTAGTCTATATATGCATCTGATACTTAGGAATTTGTGGCTTGATAGTAAGGTTTTAATCCAGATAGAAAAGATAAATTCAGCATCAGCTCATATATGGATAATATAGCTTTCATTGATTAATGACGAAACTATATAAGAAAGCATGCTAAAATTGATAATTTATGTTAAAGAAAAGGTCTCTACCTTTCTTCATAAAACAATATTGAAGTAACAGCTTTTTATTATGGTAAAATTACACACACACATACACATACACAATTTGAACAATCTCTGTAGCATTGAATTGTCTTTTCATAAATATTCCATCAGCCTTTACCATTTATTTACATTTAATTTATTTAAATATGAATGGAGGATTTGTTCCATTTGTTCAAAATTTAATAAGTTTCTTGATTCATCTTTAAAAATGCACTTGGATAATTGCAAATAATACTGTCTTTAATTATTAGCTATGAAGTCATCATTAGTCAGATTAATCCTATATGAGAGAGAAGAGGTGATATTCTGAATATGTTTAATGTCTGTACACATATAACATGTATTTATTGTTTAGAGAAACTTACTGTCTTAAATATATGACTGAGGTTTTTCACTTTCATCTTCTAGACCGAGTAGTTCATTTGCATCTATAGAATTTACATTTGTTTCATACCTACCCCATGGAATTTATAGTATTCTTAACTCAACCATTTTGGCTCCCTTGATTCTCTTTGATACAAGAGGAAAGATGAAAAATCTCTGTTAGGATTTCTAGATTTTGTCATTATACCATGATCAATAAAATAGAGTTCCAGTATACTTTGCAGAATCTATTTTCTGACAGTGTCTAGTTTGAAGGAGTGGTTTGGACTGTTCTGTGTCTTCACCAAGAGAGAAGATGCATAATTGCCAAAGCAGTTGGATTTTGAATAGCATAAATTCAAAAATGAAAACCCATCCAATGTGGCTAAGACTAAAAAAAATTTGTCCCAATTTATGTTTTATAAAGATTTTGTTTCTGATTTTGGTATTTCTGTGATCCCATGTTAAGTTAATTTAATGTATTTTTGTGGTTTAGTCCAGGGGTCCCCAACCCCTGATCTGTGGACCGGCACTGGGCCGCAGAATGCCAGGAACTGGTCTGTGCAAACAAGCAAAGTCCCATCTGCGGGATGCAGGCAGCACAGGTCCCCTCCTGTCTACGGAAAAACCTCTCTCCAAAAAACCAGTCCCTGTTGCCCAAAAGGCTGGTGACCTCTGGTTTAGTCTATGAGCCAAACATCCAGATCTGCTATGCAAGATATAGATATGCACATAATTTCTTTTTTAACACATCAGGTAGATATTAATTATAAACAGTCAATATTTCTAGATATAAATAAGAGACATAATTCCTCACTTGATACAGTTACACAAAGAAATAGATCATTGGAGTTACTTTGGTTATAGGGCCAACCAGAAAAGGTAAGAATTAAACATGAAAATTTTATTTTAATGTGACAGGTATTAAAAATATGTCTCAAAATATTTGTTTGGCTTAGAAAGCTGTGAGTTTTGAACAATTAAGATTTGTGTAGAACATTCAATACTGAAACTTACTCAGTCTGCTTTATTTTATTCTCTCTAAATAGCATCAAAACTTCCTTCTGTTTCATCCAACACCAGATGCTACTTAGCAAGCTTTTAATAGTCATTTATTAATAATAGCTTCTGTATAGTTTGATTTTACTTGAACAGCTACAGATTTCTAGTGACAAAGGCCATTGGAATATCACTTCTCCACTTATGTCTGATAATAATTACTCCTGTCACTTGCTTCTTAAACAGTGTTCTCCTGTTTTGTAGTCACTTGTATATTTTCATGTATATTAAAAATTGGAGCATAAAACACAGTGAGCATCATTGTTTCTCTTTTTCAAGAATTAACATAGCTTAGATAATATTTTTAAATATATCTGAACTAATTCATCAACTCTCATGCCACTTGTATTAAGCCATACCTCAATACTATTTAGGTTTTGAGGATACTGCATTTGAAATCAGCTGATAAGCTTAAATATCTATTTAAAATTATTTGCTTTTGATTGCTGATGTAGGAAGCATTGGCCTAATTTTGGACATAGAAGGTAGTCTACAGAATCAACATAAAAATGATGTACACTTGAAAATACTGAGTAATAAAATTCCTGTGGCAGTTCTTTCAGTTTATATATGTAATTTATATAAATGTAAAAATGTCTCCTATAAAACAAAGTAGAATGAATCATTTAACAATGGTAGTACATAATAAAATAGTTCTCCATCAAAACTCCTACTTTTTAAGGTTAAAGTTCTCATCTGCAAATCTATTGTTCTTCATAATCTATATAGTGGTAAATAAAATTCTAGCATCTATGTTATTAAATTGATTAATATTTTATTTTTAGGGTTTTTTCTGACAGCTCAGATTCTTTAAGTTCTTAAGAAATCAATCTGTTGTCATGATTGTTTTGAGACCCAAATACAGCTTTCCCACCAGTTTTGTTTCTTTAGTTAAAAATAAAGTTACAATAGATTAGTTATAATTTTTAAATTAAATAGAAAACTGTATGCAGTTAATGGAAAAGATTTGAGTCCATTCTTTAAATATTTAATAATATCATCTAGTCTCAAATTATGTATTTCAATTCAAAAATCTCTTCCAAGAAAATGAAATAAAATCAGATGCTCTGGGTTTGAATCTGATTTGTCATAAATACTTAAATTTAATGTAGAAGTCTAAATAAAGATGTTGAACTTATTTTAAATCTTCACAGTCCAGTCAGTATCATAAGTCTTTCAGTGTAACTGCATTAGGACATATAATATGAAGAAATACAAGATAGTCACGACACATACCTGATGGTGTTTTTTGCCATTTTCGACAAGGTGCATATTATTTATGGGCGTTATGGCTTTTTTAACAAAGAAAAATCTGTCTATGCTTATATTGCCATTTTTGTAAACAAAACAGCTGATAGTTTAATGAATACCATACTGAGGGCCATGTAGGACATAAGGCAAATTAAGCAGGTTACAAACTGCACATCTTCTATTTAGAAACAGGAGATCTTCCCAGTCCGAATAATTAGTTGTTCTAATCAGACAAGCCGACAGTTAGAAACAGAAGGAGACCATTTGTATCAATTTGAACAATATAGCTAGCTGGTAATGAAATGAAATAGCCACATTGGATAGTTTTCACCTCTACTTTGGATTATACTGTCTTAATATTACTTATATTTAATAATGTTTAAAAAAACATACATTTAACAAAAACTCGCTATTTTATAAAAATTAGTGAAATAAAATAATATTGTATATAAATAAATATAAATATTTAAAAATAAGAATATAAACAATAGATTTATAAAATGAATAAAATGGTACTGTAAATGAGTTTTTTCCCCTCAAAATAAATGTCTTTTGGGCACAAACAAAAATTCCTTTTTTTTACATTTTTTTCAATGTAGATCATTTATTTTTCTTTAATAAGTCTGTTTTTTGTATTTTAATAATTCAGTTAGGAGAAGTAAAATTGAGTGACAAAAGACTTCAGGGTACGAAAACATGTTTGTGTGTGCGCGTGCGCGTGTATATATATGTATGCATGTATCTGTGTAAAAGCATAACAAATATAAATGGCATTGATTTCCCTTAAAAAAGAGAAAACTAATATCTTGCTGGATGGAATTCTAATGCATCTGGAATAAAACAAGATTGAGAAAGATTATTTAGTATTTATTTTTATCTCATGTTTTTCTTCACCATTCTGTGAAAAAAATTCCAGATGAAATGCTTGTTTTGTTCCCATATATTGCTGTAAGATAGGCATTATATGTATGTATTTGTTTGCATGTTTTATTAAGTTTAAGAAGAACATTTTCCAAAGTTCATCCTAATTAGCCAGTAACGTATTTAATTTTGATCTGATTTTCAGATTTGTTCATATCTCTGAATCAGTAATCACATAGTTGTATTGTTGGAAAATAAAGCACCATCAGCTGCAGAACATATAGCAGCTGATATTTAAATTTCCTTTATGTGCTTTATTGTTATTTTTATAGAAGTAAAATCTGTTAATCAAGCAAATTTTACTTTTACATACTCTTAAGAAAAGATTTGAATAACTTCTCCTTTGTCTGCATAATTTCATCCAAAACAACATTGCTATTAATGAAATATTTGGAATATAATGATCCTTGGTAACTCTTTTTATTGCTAGGTATATTACAGCATAAAGATATATTACATTGCCATGATATTACTAAATATAAAGTAGCTAAACATCATCTCTATCACTTGTATACTTAAATCAATAGCAATAACAGTCTCAGCTGTGTTGGGGAGCAGGTGTTGCCTTACTAAAGGGAAAAGAACAATATCTTTTCTTAACTACACTCCTACATATATTTTCCTGCTGGGGCTATGGAAGAATTGCAATGCTGTGAACTGGTCAATAGCACTGTAATATTGAACAAGCATGACATCCACAACTAAGTTTTAAAGAAATCTATTTTATTTATTAAAACATATTATCAATTATTAAATTATGTTTTCTGTTATCCATTCACATGATACACCAGAAGATTCTAATTTCCAATTATAGTGGAATTCATCAGAAGCTAGTGTTCTAGGGTACTTCCATAGAAACATAAATTAGAGCAAAATCTTCACTTGGCAAATTGTAAATCTTTCTCCAATGTTTCTTCCTTAATAGCTTAGTATCTTCCTTTAAATTTCCAGCAGATCCATTACTTCATATAGTTCTTTTATTTGGTAGGTTATGGCAATCCTCTCCCCATTTTATGGTAGCCTTTTACACATTTTAAATTCATTCTCCACTCACAGTCTAAAAAGTTGCTGTGGTAATTATTATAATTAAATACCTGTGATTGTAAAAAATAAATAAAATAATTATGCAACCATTGATGTATAAGGATAATTCATAATATAATACGTCACTGTTCCCAAGTGGGAACCAATTTATAAATTTTGGATTTTATGTAAACAGTTGAAATAAGGGGGTCACTTTTAAAATGCTCCCATGATTGACCATATTGTACAATAAACAGTTTTGAATATGTCATTTACAATTCAAAGCAGTTGACTTTCTCTAGTACCACATTTTTTCTCAGAATGTCTTCTAACATTTAGAACATATGATGGCTTCATACAGTGAAATAGATAGAAGATATATTAATTTTTCAGAAAGTAGATTTTTCTGACAAACATAATCTTTTTCATTTGCAAATGATATATTCATATTATTTTCATACTGAAAATATGAAAGATTTCTTCAGACATTTATGTATTGTTGATAGGTTAACCTCAGTTTTGAGACGTGCATGATTAATACAAAAGCTTTTATTTTTATGTCTCAAAAAAGATTTAATTAGTACAGTTGATAGCAAGAGCTGGGGCTAATATTTTCCATTTACCATATTGATCATTTTAAAATTTCACAACTTTTTGTGTACTTTATTTCAGTGAAGCTTGAAAATAACATTGTAAAGTAAGTCACTTTTTCTTCTGTACTTTACTATTATTGTTACAAATATTTTATTAATTTCCATATATATGTGTAAGACATTTTTAGTACAGTATCCATTTTACCCCAGCTCTGGCAGCTGTTGGTCAAGAATTAAAAGAATACAAAAACCATATAAAAACTATTTAAAACAAAGATGTAGAAAAATTAAGGACAAATGTGGCTAGTGGTTTGTATATCTGTGATAATAACTGAACAATTTCCCAGGATATAGCTTAGCTGCCACAAATGCAACATTCTTAGGGAAGCATATTAACTATTACATTATGACATAGTTTTAGAAATAAAAAATTGATAGCGTTCATTAAAATAGTAGAATTTTTAGTAGTTTTTCATGTATGAATCTATATCCTGGCTTTTGGTTAAATAGGCCTTTAAAACATTTTATTACGTTTATATAATACAATGAACATTATGCATGCAATGAACATCATGCATCAGGAAGGCATTTATTATTATGACAAAGATTGTCTTTTGAAAATGATATTGCCCTACTTAAGATGAGACAAAACTACAACAAGTGATAACTGCTTTAGATGAAGAAGCAACCAAAATTGGCCTCAGGATAAATGCCAAGAAATTGAAAATCATGTATGCGAGTTCCAGTGCATGGATATGGGGAATCATACTCAGATCACAGTGACTTGAAGAAGTAGAAAGACTTATCTATTTGGGTAGTGTAGTCACCAAAATGGAGATGTAGAGATGGATGTCAAGTGCCGCATTGGAAAAACAATAACTCTTTTCCAGACAATGAATACAATCTGGTCCTTTTGATGTCTTCTTACAAAGATGTTTTCAAATCATAAAGATTTTCTATTTGGACCAAACTACTAATAAAGAAGTGCTCCACAATCACACACAAAAGACTGCAGAACCTGCAGGTCATATTCTTCACATGGAAAACAATCATCCCCAAGATGGTAATGAGATGGAACCCCCCACCCCAAAAGCTAAACACACAAGATGATGCTCTCAAAATATATGGAAAACTTAAAGAATCTAAACTTCATATGGGAAGATTCTAAACTCTTCCAAGACGTTGTACTCGCCCAAGACTGAAAATGTTTGAGATCATCTGTTGCTGCCCAATATTTACATAGCAAGAAAGAATCTAATGCTAATGGTAAATATATAATACAGTGAGGAATAGACAAGATACATCAAAATTCAGAAGATTAAAAAAATACCTGCAAATCTATATGAATCCAGAGCAAGCTTTGCTTAGACTTAGTACTGCAGATATAATATCCTATGAGAGTTTTTTTCTGAATATATTGCAGAATAGAAGTTTCTCTTGAGCAGCAAATAGATTTAATCTAAATTTATATAGAGTTTCAGTGTGCACATGCTATATTGCTCCTTAAAAGTAGTTTTCTGTAGCTAATATGAACAACCAGCAATCATATTTATAATATGAGCAGCATATTTTTCAGTGTTTAAAAAGTGAATAAGAAAAACCCTGCTTAAATTAAAGCTTAGAATGTATGGATTGTTGTGTACCAATGAATTAAAAAAAATATAAAACTGAATAATCTATTTAAACATGATAAGGCTTAGCCTAGTTATTAGAATATGATCATATCAAACAATTATAAAGCAAGGTGTAAAAGTACAGAGAAAATGCATATAGGACTAGAGTAGCCCACCTCAAAATTGTGTCGCTACAACTGCTCTTCTTATATAAGAAGCAACTTCCATAGCTTCATCAAATAAAGAGACATCTGAGAAAAACTCTCCCCCTTGTGTCTGTTCTTCTCTGTTTGAAATGGGTCCACTGCTCCCCATTTTAATATTTATTTGGCAAAAACATCCTAATATTTTCCATATTAGAGGAGCTACAAACTGAGCCATAGAAATTCAGAAGTGGCTCAGTGGCTCAACACACTTAATTTTCTTCTCTCTTTCATTAAGACAACATCTGTTCTGGCCACCAGTCAGCAAATCAAATTTGATGAGAATTCATCAGAGCACAAGGTAGAAATGCCTGCTAATAGACAGATTTATGATTCCTCCGTCTTCATAACAAAGCTCTTAAATTTTTGAATTAAAAAGTAAAGATAACTGTAAGATCCTGATAAAAAAACCAAAATAACAAACATATGGGCATGTTTCCATTTTACACAAACAAGTATCTAATAAACTGAAAAAAGACAATTGGTAAATAAGAATGCATATTTTTTTAAGGATTTTGAATTAGTCATATACAATATATCCCTGTGTTATAAAATTCTAAAATGTTAAACTAAGGGGCTAATATTTGTAATATTCTATTTCCTTTGTTTTTACTTTTTCTTGGCCCTTTTTAATAAAACTTGATAATCATAATATTGCTAAGTGAATATATTATTTACAGTAATGATGTCTGTCCTTCACTTTGTCAAATAGATGGAGATGGATAGATGACAAGAGAAAGGATGACTGAGCAAGCAGTATTGGCTTTGAAAATAATAATTGCACTTTTAGAGAAGTAAAAATACATTGGCTGAATAATAAAATCTGATAATAAAAGAATCTTAGTGCTGGTCATCAAATTTACATTCCCTCTTATCTTTGATATTAATTAATTCTTCACTTGTAACAGTCTGTAATTATTGCTGCTTTCTCTGTTTCTTGAATAGTCTTTTCACCCTCTCCCTCAATAATGCTATCTGCCTCACTAATGTTTGTACTAGGTAACAAACAATATTGGCTTTGATAATGCTGATCGCCTTTTTAAAAAAGTAGAAATATTGTGACATTAGATTGTTTACATAGCTGATTGATACAGTTAAAGCTGGTAGCATTGCCATATGTTGAGTGGGACCCTGGACATGCATATGATTGCATCAAGGCCCATGTCAACAAATAATTTCTCAGTACCTCTGGCTAATATAAATTATTTTCTTATGTATTTTCTTTCATCCAAATCTCTAACTTTTAAATTGTGGCAATCAGACTTACATATCTTCTTCTCTGTAATATCATATATTCTTCACTTGCAAGAGTTTGTAATTGTTGCCGCTTCACTTTTTCTTGATTAGCCCCTTTTCCACCCTCTTGTCTATATGAATACACATCTACTTGCAGAAAAGGCCTGTTGTATACTTGTCTTATAGACTGGGCATTTTTTCATATCTTCAGCATCACAGATGAGAACAACATAGCAGCAGCTGCCACACTATAAGAATAAATTAGAAACCCACATTTGGCCTCAAGACAGTTGCCGCACAGATACATATGTGTCCGTGTCAGATTTTATACCAGGAGTAGGGAATTAAAGACAATAGCTGTTACTATCTAAAATGGTTTAAGTGAAGAAATATTGTATAAGAGATGATTAAATAAACCACTGAAAGTTCATTTCATGTTAGATTTTAAAGTGTTTTTTCATCTACATAAGTTATGCTCTAATAAAAATTAAAGAGCAAGATGCATTTGGAAGATCAGGTCATCGTAATTCATTGACATTAGGCCACATAACTGAATAATGTCTTTCTTCAGTGAAATACATCAAATGAGATCAACAATTATGACTCATAAACATGCCTTGCAGGCATAAAACAGCAGGGAATTAGCATGTGAGGCTGATAAATATGCATGTAAATAAGCTCCCAAAGGAATAACATGGGTTTGATTGATAGGTTTAGAATTGGAACATATGTAAACCCCTTTATTCCTCATTCTGGTGTAGCTAAGTAAAGATGCACTTTACTTGTTAAAAAGTTTCAATAACTTTGTAAATCTCTATTCCACATCTGTGTTTGTATGAATGTCAATTGTAAGATTAATTGAATTGTCTGTAGGGAAGATGGCTTCCTCCTGGAACACAAGTGTAGACCCATCTTTGTAAGAGGACTATTTTTATGTGTGTAAATGATGGGTAAACTTAGTCTTTCCTTGTAACCAATCTATAAATCCCTGAGGTTTTGGGTAGACCAGTAAGGTATGTATTTTGTGGTATATTTTGCAGTAGTTTTCAATAAGGTTTTGGCAGTACAACAATAGGCATTTATAATTAGAGAGTTGAGAATTAGCAACGATTAATATTTGATCAACACATTGTTTGTACTTTTATCATAGTTTTTGTAATGTTACTCGTGCTTTAAAAACAGAAGATTTCCAGGTTCAGTTGCAGCACCTCTTGACAAGATTAAGAAAGACTCCTGGAGATTCATTTTTAGATAGCATCAATGAAAGATTGTCAACATTTTTGGCTGGTACGGTATTTGAATTTTTTAAAGCATTGTGGGTGCTATGCCCATTTGCAGTGATAAAAATATAAATGGATGGGAATAAGACACTAAGACAGAAGTCATTTTAGGCATAGACAATATCAAATAGATTTACGATAATTATTTTTCAACTTTGCATGAATAAACAGAAGTTAGGGTTGAGCTTTTCTATCATTTGTGCCATGTCTTTTAACTTTCATTATACTGTAACAGTATGATGTAGTTACTCATAATTAATCCAGTTTTCTGGATTTCATGACACACAAAACCATAAAATAATACAGGAAGCCAGATTAAAATATGATTGGCTAATGTGCATGTTACAGTCCTATGACACTTCCAGTTTACAATGGTGCAGTCATGCTTGATTGTAACTGTTTTATCATTTGGACCCCAAGAGGAGATGTTTTTGTACTCTTCTGCTATAATAGTTCTCTGGAATGTGTTTTTATCTTTAAATAAAACACCCCTGCTTTTTTCAATTGCCTTGTCCAGAAAAGAATGAAAGATATTAAACGGCCAGTTTCCCTATATTTGTCAGATGCATTTATTGCCTGCTACTGCAAAGTAAGAAATATGGTAACCCAACAACTAACCAGTTTCATTATTGTGCCAAATGTGAGAGACAGATAGACAGACAGGCAAGCAGACAAAAAAATAAGAGAATGCGTGTACGTCTTCAGATCTATGCTGACTCCTGGCAACTACCTGGACTAATATCTGCAGTTTTCTTGGCAAGAATTTCAAAATTAGTTTGCCATTCTTCCTGACAGTCTCTCTGGCATTCCTTCCCTAACCTTCTTAATTGCACAAGCTTGGCAAGTGCTGCTTCTTTTTTTCCTGGGATATCTTTGCCCTATCTTTATTTTACATTTTCCCTCCAAAATAACAGTGGGTGGAAGAGCAAACAAGCTAGCCTTCAGAAATCCAGATAGAATTCTGAAGTGATAATCTCTGTGTTCTTGCTTCAGTGTATTATTGTAGATGTTTTGCACAAATGATATGATAAGCCAGGGAATGGTATGATAAGCAAGGGAAGAAAATCAGCAAACTTGCTTGTAAATAAATGGAATGTTCACAATTCAGGACAATATCGTTTAGCAATGACTAAGAACAAATAAAACCATGGCAGAAGAGAATGGTAATGGCAGTAACAAATTTTATACAAGCACTGATTTATAGTGACTCTCAAAGAAAGATGAATAGTAATGCCCCAAGTGTTTCATACAAACACAACCTTTAAAGTTTGCTACAAGATCTTCAGTAAGATTATGTAACAGTTGTCATTTACAGATGGTTTAATAGTTTATTATATCTGATTGGATTTGATATTGATTATTTTATTCTTCCCAAGATCTAGGATAGCTAAAGATACTATAGTAAGGTTGTTACTATAAGGAGCCCTTATTTATCTACCATAGTTGGAGCTGGCAGTTGTAGAGCAATATATCATATGATTGTGCCCAGCATATCATGATGTCAGTCACAGCTGCGATCATGAATCATATCACGCATAATGGTTAAGTATGATGTTACTTGACTGCAACTTCCAACGTCCTGCTGACTTCTCTACTTTGTTTGTCAGAAGTCAGCTGGCTGGAGGATACTGCATCTGTCATAAATGCCCACTGGTTGCCAAATCATGATCATGTGACTTTAGGGATGCTGCAATGGCCACAGGTTTGAGGATCAGTTACAATATTCTTTTTTTAACAGTATTACCTTGGATATTCATTGAAAAAGCAATAAGTGATGACTACGTATATTATTAGTTTTATTTTTCATTGCAATACTGACTTTTTCTATCTTTGGATTTTATATGGATATTAATTCTTATTGTTGGTGGTTGGTTTCAAATAAGAGAGGTGAAAGTTACAAAAACTGCCTTTTCTGGAGAAGTGGCCAGAGTTATTTCCTGCTGTCAGTCTTTGAATAAGATGCAGAGTGCATCCCAATAATTGGCTTTGACTTCTTAAGATCTGATCATATCTGCCAAACCAGTGACAGATTGATGTCAATTTCTTTGTTGTATTTTAATCACACCAGCAGAAAATCATCTTCACTACTTCCATCTTCACTACTGCAGCTAGCTAATTCAGATATGAATGGTACAAACTCAAAGCAAGATGTATATCATACTTTTAGCAAGGCGGGGTTTCCCCTTACCAAGATTAAGAAGAGCTGAAAATTGTTGCTGAAGCAAAATGCAGATGTCAGATTACAAATCCAAAGACGTATTCTGGAAAAGAAGGATAGAATAATATATATGTAGTAACAGTTGTAAGGATTATATGAATCTCTTGATATTGTCTATATTTTCCTGCTTAATAATCTGTGAACAAATCATAATGGATGTTTCTAAGAAAGATCAGAGCCACAAATCTTTCTACCAAGGATGACTTAAGTTACTGTATTACCTATCTTCAGAAATTATCCACTGCCTTGTGATCATTACTTTAGTTTTTCTCTGTAGAATTTTACTTGCTTGATCTTGTCTATAAAGACCCTAGGAGAATCAAAGAACGTTTATTCTTTTCCATTGGTTTTAGTTGAAGAGGTATGCTGCTCTTCTAAGTCTAGCATATTTTTTGCTCAAAAACTTTTGTATGTATGAATTGTAAGAGAAATGAGCTTCATTTAAAAGAGTTGCATTGAACAGCTGGTCTACTTGACATATAGAAGTTTAATATAAGTGAATATACAAATTTCATGCAGGTAAAAGTGCCTACTGATAATTTACTCATCTTTAATTACCCTATTTGGTTTCCACATGATGTTTGAAGAAAAGAAAGTCTCCTCCACAACCATTGGAAATGGGATGATCTGATTTAAACTGAAGGGAAGATAGACCTTTACCTTACATTCAGAATTCTTCCTGAAGAGAACTTTTTTAAAAAAATAATAATAATAATATAAAAAATTGATAGCTCATGATTCCAATCTTTTACTAAATTGCTAATTATTTACATTTGTGTTACTAATCTCATTTTCAAGGCTACCTACAACTATTGTCTTATTTACAAGGCTGGCATAATAGAAATGGTATATTTTGTCATAAACTCTTTTTAAAAATGTATTTTGATTTAAGTATTTGAGATTTTAATTAAAAAAATTAGAAAGAAAAACAAAAGTTAAATGGCGTGGGCCCCATTTCCATTTATTGAATATAGGAAACTTGATTGCAACTCTGGTTTTTGTTTTAATTATTTAGATAATTTGTATCCCCCAATTTTATGTGGAACCATTTATTAAAACTGCATATGTCAGAACTCAACTTTCCCATTCTAAAATAATGTTGATTTACCCATTCATTGTTCTGCATTAGTTTACTACAAAAGTAATTTATATCTCAAATAGTTCCCCACTGAATTTCTGATGCACTGAAAAGTCAGATGCTTAACATTACTGGACAAAGTTAAGTGCATAGGGTTAATGAACAGCATTAAATTTTATGAAGCCAAGTCCACTAATGTTAAAAGAAGTTTAAGAGAACTTTATTTTCATACAAATTAACACTAAGATTAAAAAAGTGCCCAAGAGAGTTCATAACCAGACAAAGTATAGTTTGATAACATATAGACATATTATGATTGACGAAAGCTTTATTTTTTTAATTCAGAAGCCAGTTTTTCCAACTTCGTCTTTGTAAAATAAAACCATATTTATAAATGCATATACTATGGAAGTACATAACCCAAAGAAAACTTACATAAAATATTTACATTTTGTTGTGGTCTGTGATCTGTAAGAAAGTCCTTCATTTAAACTCCATTATTTTCAAGGCCTACTTGCAAGAAGCAAGATACTGGTTTTGTGATACTAAATAAGATTAGAGGGGAAAAACCCTTTCCCCTTCACATTTTGAATTTGTATCTTTGCCAAATATCTAAAAAAATTTTTAAAGTTAAATCAGTGTTACAGAATTCTTAAACTGGAATCTCTTCATGAAAAAAACTGCATTGGAAGCAGACCCCATAGAATACATTCATTGGAAGCCAGATCCCCCATGTTTAAAACACTATTTTTTAAAAAGAAAAGAAAAAAGTCAACCTCTATCTAAGAAATATTATACATTGGAATTTCTTTTTTCTTTTCTTTTCTTTTCTTTTTTTTTTGAGATTTCTTTATGTAGATTTGTTCCTTTTTGCTCCCATCTGGACTTTTTTTATCATCCCTGCCAGCTTTACTACTCAATTTTATATATTATTGTTTTGGGGTTGTTGTTTTTTTGTTTTGTTTTCTTCTTTTGTACATTATTGTTTTGGGTTTTTCATTTTCTTCTTGTTTGTAATATTTTTTATTTGTAACCATTCAGAATCATTGGGAATCAAATGGCATTCTTTTTATTTTATTTGGTCGCACAGTCAGCCAAATGTTCAGACTGGATTTGGCATTTTCATCAACCTATCGAGTCCTTTCCAAGGACCTGGAATAGACAGATGTAGATGTTTGATGGTGTTACAGATTTCATCACAGGATATAAGCTATTCCAAGTAAAGCTACCTTTTGCAATTGATTGATGGTGAATTTTTCAAAGCCGATGGTGTTCAGCTGGTGCTCCAATAGTTTTGTGATTGCACCCAAGGTACCTACTACTATTTATACTATCTTTGCTTGCTTTTGCCACATTATCCAGCATGATGCTTGTAGAATCCACCGGTGGGTAATTATAGCCTTCCAGCTCAGCTAGGCTAAGTCAGAACTTTAGCCACGCCTCCTTCAGGGAGTGTCCCCCAGTTTTGACTTAGTCCACAGCTCAGCAGAAGCAATTTTTGGTGGCTCTTTAGCTAGTTTAGGCCTAGTCAGAGTAATTTGTACCTTAATTGTTTTTTTTAATTTGTTTTCTTACGGCTCTAAATTTACATAAATTTACTACAAATTCGGATTTAATTGGTTGTTCCAAATTGGTTACCACAAATTCGGTTCAGAACGAGATTGGCTGCTGTTGGTAGAGGCCTTTGGGCCTAAGAGCCTGAGAGGCTCGGGCTGCAGGCTTACTGAGAGAACGTTTCCCTCGCTCGCTATCTGCTACTCGAGCGACGATCGGTGAACCGGCTCCCTTATGGGAGCATTCTTTTTCATTTCGGCGGACGAAGCAGGCATTCCGGATAGCAACGCTGCTGCTACAACGAAAGTGCAAGTGCTTTTCGGAGTGGGGGTAAGCGGTCCTGGTTGCCCTGCAAGGGGTTGAGGGCTCCGTAATACTTTTCCCCACTGTTTTTGCCTTGATTGCAGGCATCGGAGGTTGCGGCCGCTATTGACCGTGTGTGTGGGTCGCGGCTACCATTTTGAGCACAGGTGTAGCCGCCATTTTGGGCAGGTGCGGAGGTCACTTTACAAGGCGCGGCTGCCATTTTAGGAGGCACGGCCACCATTTTGTCTTTTGGGTGTGGCCGGACAAATTCACGGAGGCCAGTCGAAGGGTCTAGTCAAATAAGAACGTGAGCCTGTTTTCAGTCACAGTGCCTGCTGAGTCAGGCCTTACCGGGGGGAAAGAGCACAAGGATTAATCCTCTAAAACGTGAAATTCTATCACTTGTTTCAGGGTGTCTTATCGCCAGTACTTCCATGGTATAGAACTTCATCTGGTGTACCTTTTTCTTACTGGAACTTACTTGTGCATAGGGGAAATTCATACTCTTGTGATTAGTTGTGACCTTTAGTCATTTGGCCTTGCAGACAAATTTGGGAATTTGTCTGACTGTGACTGCCATTGCATCAGTCCAGAGCAAGGGTCGGTTTCCCATCTCTGGCAGTAAGATCTGCGTCCTTGGGTTTTCCCCTCACCGTCTGGGTACCTTTGCCGGATTATCCAGACAGCATGGCAGACAGTGCCTCGCCCCAGGTATACCAAGGCTCGTACCCCCGCCACATTAACAAAGCGCAGATCTGTTGATTTGGAAGCGGGGGGGAGAAGAAAGCCAGAACTAAGCACCTGTCTACAAGGGAGCCATCGAAGGCAGCCGAGCGAGAGGCCACAAGGAGGCACCAGGCGCTGGAGAAGGAGTTCTCCAAGGCCCAAAGGCTCAGAGTCAGTGGGGCTGAAGTGGTTTCCCCCGCTCCATTGGACACTCCCATTCCCTTTGAGCCACAATTGGAATCTGGGCATGGCCCTAGGCCATGGTCTCCTCCAGGGGAAACTGAGCAGGTTGGTTTTCCTTGCTCAACATCATCCTCACCTGTACACCAAGGTTCTGCAGCCACTCACGCTGAGGCAGGGGGCAGTTCCAGGGATCAGTATAGTCAGTGGTCACAACAATTCCACTCATTTATGCAACAGGCCTTTGACCAATTTATGTCTTCCTCTAGGGGTCATCCCCCTCCTCAAGCCCCCTTGCCTCCATCTGTGCCCACTTCCCGTACGGAACGGACCGCAACCCAGGTTTCTGGTATCTCAGAGGCTTCTTCGCAGTTAGGAGAGGAGGGGTCTGTGGACCTGGAGATGACTGACATTCCAATGTCTGAGGATGAGGAGGCAGCGCCGGAACAGGAATCCACCTCAGGGTTATTTGACCCCTCTCTATTCCATTCTCTCCTCCTTAAGGCCTGTGCCACGGTCAATCTTTCCTCTGCAAAGGAAGCCAAACCTGCCACTTCTGAGGATGAGGATGAATCCAATCCCCTCTTCACCACTCAGGTGGCAGAGGACAAACAGATCCCTTGCCCAAAGGTTTTTCGTTCCACGATGCAGACACAGTGGGCGTCTTTAGCAACTGTTCCCTCCCCTAATAATACGGAGAAAAAAATGTTTAATGTTTCCTCTTCCTTTGCGTCTCTCTTGAACGTACCGTCGGTGGACGATCCCTTAATTTTTCTCTTTTCCACTTCTGCCATTCCAGGAGACATGGCTGAGGCCTTGAAGGCGGAGGATAAAAAATTTGAATTTTCCCTTTGTCGGGCACACCAATCCTCAGCATGGTCAATCAGAGCCGCCACTTCGGTCTCCTTCGCAAGGGCCTCTATTATGTGGCTCCGAGAGCTCCAATCGAGTGTTCCACCCGAGCAGGTACGCACGGACCAAACATTGACAAAGTTGCTCACTGCAGCAGAGTACACGGCTGATTCTTCCTTATACGCCACAAGGTACTCAGCCAGATCAATTGCAGCAACTGTGGCCTTACGGAGGCTTCTCTGGCTAAAACAGTGGAGGACAGACTTAAAGTCTAAGTGGCGCCTGTCCACCTCCAAGTACACAGGTTCAAAATTGTTTGGTCCCATTCTCGAGCCACACATCATTGAGTGCAAGGACAAGCGAAAAATTCTAGCTCACCCTTCCAAGAAGTCTGATAGGCGGCCAAAGCAGGAGTTCCGCAGACAAGGGTTTCGCCCGAGCGGCTCCTGGGAATGGAGGCAGCCCTTTCATGGCGGGCAGTCCTGGGATTGGTCCAGAGGCTCGCGACCCTTCCCCCCCAGGCAGGATTGCAACCAGGACTGCTTGAACACAGCCAGGGGCCAATTCCAATCGAAGCGACACTTTAGGGGTGCTGGGGGTAGTCCGTACAGGCGGTCAAAGTGACACCAGGGACAGCGCTCCCATTGGAGGTCGCCTGGCACGGTTCAGCGATGTGTGGCAAATAACAACTACCGACTCTTGTGTGGGGGACACCATAAGAAAGGGCCTAGCCCTAGAATTTTACTCTCCCCCTCCAAGTCGTTTCATAAAATGCTCAGTTTCACGCAACCCATCCAAAGCAAGGTTGCTAACATTAGCAATAGACCATCTAGTAGAAATCGAGGCAATAAAACCAGTACCACAAGAACAGAGAAAACAGGGGTTCTACTCCATCCTTTTCATGGTTCCCAAGGCCTCAGGAGGTTGGAGAGCTATTCTCGACCTAAAAAGTCTAAATCACTTTGTAATTTACAAAAGGTTCAAAATGCAGTCCCTCAAATCCATATTGGCCAGCATCAGAAAAGGGGACTTGCTCTCATCCAGCGATCTAACAGAGGCATACCTACATATCCCAATTCTTCAGGAACACCGAAAATTTTTCCGATTCTGTTACGCGCACCGGCATTATCAATACAGGGCTCTTCCATTCGGCCTATACTCGGCCCCTCGAGTATTCACAAAGGTACTGGCCGTCTTGGCGGCCCACATTCGCACGTTGCGAGTGCGCGTGCAATGTTACCTGGACGACATTTTAATCCAGTCCAGCTCCCTCCAGTCAGCCCAAGCAGATTTACAGGTCACGCTACACACCCTTCAGGCTCATGGCTTCTCGGTGAACTACAAAAAGAGTCACATCGTCCCCACAAAGCGATTACTCCATCTAGGAGCGATCATAGACTCTGACTCATGCATGGTTTATCTTTCCCAGGAGCGTCGGGTCAGCATCCGACAGCTCGTACACACCATTCGGAGACAAAGATTGGTCCCTCTCGTGCAGCTGTCCCAGCTTCTGGGAAACATGGTTTCGTGCATGGGGATCGTTCCCTGGGCCAGAGTTCACTCCAGGAGTCTATAATGGTTCCTCCATCCCTTCCAAAAACAGAACCTCAGTTCCTCCCCAAGAAAGGTCAGGGTCCCTCAGCATACCCTCCTATCTCTCCTGTGGTGGGCCTCGTCAGCAATGTCCAAAGGGACACTTTTCAGAGAACCACCCTGAATCACAGTGACTACGGACGCCAGCCTGTTCGGCTGGGGGACCCATCTTCAAACACATCTCGCCCAGGGGAGGTGGTCAAGACAGGATTTAACACACAATATAAATTGGCTCAAGCTCAGGGCCATACATTTAGCTCTCCTTCGCTTCTCTTCTCTTCGGGCGGGTCGTCATGTCCTGGTGCTAACGGACAATGTGGCAGCCAAGGCCCACGTGAACAAACAGGGAGGGACCAGATCGGCGGCACTCATGCAGGAGGCCCAAGATCTGGACCTGTGGGCGGAGTCAACCCTAGGTTCCATCAAAGCGGAACACATCTCAGGGGAAGCAAATCGCCAAGCGGATTCTCTCAGCAGAGTCACAGTAGACCACTCAGAGTGGAGGCTGGATCCAGCTCTGTTTGAGGAGATCTCGGACAGGTTTGGCCACCCCCACCTGGATCTCTTCGCGTCTCCGGCAAACGCCCAGCTTCCCTGGTTCTTTTCCAGGTTCCCAACAAGGGGAGCGGAGGGAACGGATGCTCTACGGTGCAAATGGCCGCAAGGCCTGCTTTATGCCTTCCCTCCGCTTCCGTTGCTGCAGGCAACAATCCATAAACTATTACTAGAAGGGGCGGAGATAATATTAATTGCTCCGCATTGGCCACGTCGCCCGTGGTTTGCAGACCTTGTAGACCTATCGCTCTCGCCAGCGTGGAAGATCCCCCTGCACCGAGTATCTCTCAGTCAGGGGAACCTTCAACATCCGGACCCTCAGTGGCTCCAACTAGCTGCATGGCACTTGAGCGGGAGGGTCTGATTAGACAATCCTATTCGGCGGGAGTTATTTCAATAATCCAGGCTTCTAGACGCCCTTCCACTAATCGGATTTATGACGCCACGTGGAGGAACATCTCCACCTGGTGCAGCAAACATAACCTGACACCCCTTTCTGTCACTATTCCTAACATCCTGGAGTACCTCCTGGAGGGTATAAATAAGGGTCTGGCGCTCAACACCATCCGCAGACAGTGGCGGTCTTGCAAACGGTCCTTTCCTGTGATAATCTTGCACCTTTATCACAACACCCGGCCGTTAGTCCCTTTTTGAAGGGGGCTGTTACAGTAAGGCCTCCTGTAGTCCATCGCTTCCCATCCTCGGTCCTGCCCAAGGTCCTATAGGCAATGACTTTGCCGCCATTCGAGCCCCTGGGGTCTTGTTCGCTTCGCTACCTTTCCTTGAAGGTAGCCTTTTTGGTGGCTATTACTTCGGCTAGGAGAATTTCGGAGTTAGCTACTCTCTCAGTTCGTAGGGACTTATGTACCTTTTCCGAGGATAAGGTCATCCTGTGTTTGGACCCTTCCTTTGTTCCAAAGGTTAACACCTGGTTTCACAGATCGCAGGGCCTAGTCCTTCCCAGCTTTTGTCCGTGTCCTTCCCATCGTCTGGAGAGACAATGGCATACATTGGACGTTCGCAGAGCCCTGCTCCATTATGTCAAAAGGACTTTGGCCTTCCGTAAATCGGAGGCCTTATTCGTTTCCTTTCAGCCATCGTCCATGGGTCAGAAGGTTTCTTCGTTGACCATTGGCAGGTGGATCAGGGCCTGTATCGCCAAAGCTTATGTTTCTCTATCACTCCCGGTACCTCAAACATTACGGCTCACTCCACATGGAGTGCTGCCGCCTCCACAGCCTGGCTCACTCAGGTCTCTGTGGAGGAGGTTTGTAGGGCGGCGACCTGGTCTTCCCCTTCTTCCTTTGTCAAACATTATAAGATTGACAGATTTGCCGCAGCAGATGCCTCGTTTGGCAGAAGAGTGCTGCAGCAGGTTGTTTCTTCTCGGGAGACACTAGCCTAGACTCCCACCCATAGGGACATGTTGGGGCTTTGGTATGTCCCACCGGTGGATTCTACAAGCATCATGCTGGAGAAGGGGCGTTGTCTTACCTGAACGCCTTTTCTCAGCATGATGATGTAGAATCCACACCCTCCTCTAGCAGTCTAGGCAGGTGTCTTTGTTTGTTTTTTTCTGGAGCCATTGTGTCAGACTTCGTCATGGATGCTTCGCCTCGTCAAAACTGGAGGACACTCCCTGAAGGAGGCATGGCTAAAGTTCTGACTTAGTCTAGCTAAGCAGGAAGGCTATAATTACCCACCGGTGGATTCTACATCATCATGCTGAGAAAAGGCGTTCAGGTAAGACAACGCCCCTTCTATTTCTGTTTTCAGGTCTTTCTATTTTGTTATCTTCAATTCTTTTTTCTTCTGTTCTGCTCTCTCCAGATACTGCTATATCCACTAGTCATATAACTTCATCATCATCGTTATTATTGTTATTATTATATCTTCAATTCGATTCAGAGTTTAGGACTGATAAAAACATAAAGTCCTAAGGACCTAAGAGCTGTTAAGATAACATCTGAGTATATAGGCAATTCTGAAATAAGGTGGTTTTTTTACAAAGTCAGACTATTCAGGTCTAATAAGTTCAAAATTTCCATGTATCTAGGCAGCCCTTTGGGTATTGCTCCAAGGTCTCCTATTACTGTTGGTACAACCATAAGATCTTGACCTACTCATTTACAAGAACTTTGCCAATTTGGTGTTCCCAGTAATTTTTGTTGCATTAGAACCTAAACTTTTGGCAAAGCTTCCAATATATAATTTTGGCAACTCAATCATGATGTTGTTGATAATATGTCTGTCAGATCTTGTTTATCATCATCATCATCATCATCATCATCTCTTAAAAACAAATGCATAAAAAGCCAGAATTGAGAAGACAGCAACAGATAGCAAGTGTCACCTCAGTAAAGAAGCTGAAGACAATGAATCGTCTGGTTAACTGCTACAAGAAGATTGTAAGACTGACTACAAACAACAGCATGACAAAGTAACAATAGTGGTGCATTGGAAGATCTGCAAGAAATACATTTGCCTGCAATCAAGAACTGGTGGGACCATGAAATAGAGAAAGTCATAGAAAACAAAGAAGCAAAAGTGCCCTGGGACCTTAGAATTCAGAAGAAGGGCACCTGACACGTAACTCCCAAGACTTAACAATTATCAATAAGAAAGACAAAATAGTCTGCATAGAGGATGTGGCAAAATCTAGAGACAACAGAGTAGAAGAGAAAGAATTGTAGAAGATAACAAAATACAAAGACTTGCAAATAGAAATAAAACAATAGTGGCAAAAGAAAGCAGCGGTAATACCAATAGGCACCTTGGTACAATCCAAAACAATTGGAATACCACTTCAATACCATCAGCATAAATTCACCATCAGTCAATTGCAAGAGGCAGCTTTATTTGGAACTGCTTACATTCTGTGATAATATCTCTAACACCATCAAACATCGACATCTGCTTATCCTAAATCCTTGGGACAGGCTCAGTAGTAAAGGTTTGATAGTAAAGTAAAGGTGGCTTTATTTGGAACAGATTACTTCTATAACACCATCAATCACCCACATCTGGCTATCCCAGGTCCTTGGAAAGAACTTGATAGGCAGACAAAAATGCCAAATCCAGTCTGAGCATCTGGCTGAATGTGTGACATAATAATCGCCATAAGTCAATTGCAAAAGGTATCTTTACTTGGAACAACTTACAACCTACAGTGAAACATTTAACACCATCAGACAATGACATCTGCATATCTCAAGTCCTTGGGAAGGACTTGATGGATAAAAATGCCAAATGCAGTCTAAATATCTGGCTGACTGTGTGACAAATCATAATTAAAATAATTAACATCATCAAACAACATCTACCTATCCCAGATCCTTGGAAAGGACTCAGAAACAAAGCAGATAATTACAAGACCTGGCAATGACTTAAGAGCAGGAAAGTTGAAGAAAGAGACAGAGGAGCTAATTCTGGCTGCACAAAATCAAGTCTTTAGAACAAATGCATACAAGGCCAGAATTGAGAAGATAGCAACAGACAGCAAATGCTACCTTTGCTATGAAGCTGAGAAAATAATGGACCACCTAGTTAGCTGCTATAGTTGCACAGATTGACTACAAACAATAGCATGACAAAATATCAAAAATGGATCATTGGAATATCTGCAAAAATACTATTTTTTGTCTACAAGCAAGAACTGGGACCACAAAATAGACAAATTAATAGAAAAGAAAGAAGATAACGTGCTCTGACAAGCATCTTCCACGTACACATCTTATTATTAATTGTCAATAAGAAAGATGAAAATGCCCGGACAAAGGACATTGTAATACCAGGAGACAGCAGAGGAGAAGAGAAAAGAACTGGAGAAAATCACAAAATGTAAAGACCAACGAATTGATTGACTGTGGCAAAAGAAAGCAGAGATAATACCAGTAGTATTAGGTGGCCTAGGTGCAATCTCAAAACAAGTGTAGCATCTCTTGAACACCATAGGCATTGACAAAATCACCATTAATCAATTGCAAAAGGCAGCAGTTACGATAAACAGCTTGCATCCCACAACAGTAGCTTTAATACCATCCAAAAGCAATATCTGCCTGTCCCAAGTCCTTATACCTGATAGGTGAATAAAAATACCAAATCCAGGTTAAATATTTGGCTGATGTTTATTGTGATGAAACTAACCATTATAATAGTAGTGGAAAGACTAACATAACACTATTATGATTCTTCCAGGACAACTTGTATTCTGAAATTTCTGAAACCTCCATGAAATTTTCAGGGATGATACAGACAATAATATTTTATTCGTAGTTAAATTGAAATTCCAGCACAATTTTATGCAAAAGGATGGAAACTAGAATTCTGTAAAAGCATCTATATTTACTTGGGAGTGTTACTTTTGTAACATTTAATCAGTTCTCTCAAATTTCATTGTCCATGCATAGTTGTTTGATGAAAACTGCTGTGAATAGCTGCCTGGAGATTTTTAACTTTTCCCCCCAGTATTATTTTCCTTATCAAAGTCACCATTCTAAGCTTAGAAGACTACAATGATGGAGAAGATAGCAGGCTTAAAAAGTGTTAAATCTCCATAGTATGCCAAAAAAAGAGAGAGATGACAAATGTATTCTCATTTGAAAAGATTTCATTTTATGTATTATTTATGTTTACATTTTAGAAACTTTTATACTGAAAGCTGTAACTACTCTACACTTACTTTGATGATGCTCATTAAGTCTTATTTAGTGAGAAGGTCATCCTAGTGTATAGAAATCTTCTATCAACTCAGCTTCAAGTCTGATTTGGCTAAAAGATTATTCATCTGCCTCTCTGTTTTCTTATATTCATTTTGGTGGTCTCTATTCAACATCTAAGACGAACAGCGTCCAGTGAGGATGTATTCTATTCCAGGCCCTGTATCAAAGCCTGATTTAACTATTGCAAAGAGCTCAATAACACCACATCACTTGCCGCCTTACTAGAAATATTCCTCAGATGAGGCCCTGACAAGATTTTTATATTTTGGTATTACAGAAATTATTTTATTATGGAGCTAAATAATATTTAGTATAACTTTATGATGGTAGTGATGCTTTCTGCTTTCATTCTAACCGAGTAGCTATTTAGAATTTCTCTGACCCTATATTTAATTTCTAACTATTTAGCAATATTTTGGGTTCTTTTCACATATATTTTCTTTCTATCTTAACTATAAAATCTTCTTAGTATAATGATTTGTAATTAGGAAAACAGTTGGGTGGTAATATTCAATTGAGTGTTTAGCCTGTAGCCTCCCACAACAAAGCAATTAGGCAGCAGTGAGGAGTTCATTGTTTCACATTCTTTTGAATATGCTACTGTGAAAGCCACACAGTAAAATTCTTGAAAGGTACAATCTTGCATCTTGCTTAGAGTATTGAAAATCTTTGATTTAATCTATGCCTGGAATTTATGGAAGGGCATTTTTTCCTAGCACTCAGATGAATCCCTTTAATTATCTGCTAGCTTTTGATGGAGTATGAATAAACTGCTACCACACCACAATGTATCTGGCCATTCTTTAAAATAGGAAATCCATTAACACTGTAATAGCATGAATCATCAATGCCTTCTACCATAGAGGCTCATATGGTGCCTACTCATACTCAAAGTATTCAGTTGTTTTTTCTGTCAGGGCACACACTGAGAACTAATTTTTTGGGATGGTAGAATAATTGGAGCAAGGACACATTTCTAGGTAGAGCTGTTCCATGATTTTTGAAATGTGCAGGGAAAACTTGAAAGCGACATAACTTTTATGATAAAAAATAAACAAAAAATAAAATATAGTAAAGCATTGTGCTGTAATTTCCCAGACTGTTGTATATACTTCCTGCCATTTATTAATTACCATGATACCAGAATTGACTAAGCAGTGAAGTTGTTTTTTATTGGTTGAAATGTTTTGATACTGTTGTGCAATATAAATATATGTGGGTTTGTTGATGGATATATTTTTTCATAATTGGCACAACGTACATCTATGTATTAACAGCATTGATTCAAGTGCAGTTATTTGTAGAAGGCTAAGGTTTTTAATTCATGTAGGTTTAAACTGACTTTCAAATAAACAAGTTCCTTTCAATCAAAAACTAACCACATTACTAAAGATGACAAATATAAAAAATCAGAATAGTTACCTTGCCCTGGCACCACAGGTCCAGAGCCATCTTGCTTAGATAACACTTAAAAAGTCTATTGCTGGCATTTGTTGAATTATATATATATATATTCTGTTATGTATCTATTCTGTTAGATAGGATGGGTCCTCCCCTCTCATATGTATACATTCTTAGTGTGCCCCAGCTCTTTAGAATAGCCTTTTACCTGAGATTCAGGTTATTCTTTCTATTTTGTCATCTGGATGGCTATGAAGACTTGGCTGTTTTCCAAAGCATTGGGCTGGGATAGGGTTTGAGCTGCAGGGATGTTTAGTCTGGACCCTGGCAGGAAAGATATTTCATTTTTAACTATGGTTTTTATGAATTATAGTGAGCTATCTAAAGTCATCTTATGATATAGGCCAGTGATGGTGAACCTTTTAGAGACCGAGTGCCCCAAACCATCCTCGCCCTGCTCCGCCCCATCCCGCCCACTCTGATATAGGCAGTCATATAAATTTTCATTCATTCATTCATTCATTCATTCATTCATTCATTCATTCATTCATTCATTCATTCTTAGTGAGATAGATTAAGTGCATGTCACATTGTCTGTATCTAATCTAATGAATACTGGGTTTTACCTCTGGATTAATAAGTATCAGGTTATGCTATGTTGCTGGTATGAAGAGTTACGCAATAATACTTACAAAGATACTAACAAATTATCCATACAGAAATTTGGAGAATATTTGCATCTTTTGCATCTTTTAAAATAATCAATGGATATGTAATTGGCATCGTTTAAAAACTCTGGAATTGTGATTGAATTTATCTTAATAGCATGTGGATTGTTCTAACTGTAAAATATAGCAGCATCTTAATTTTATATATTCTTATATAAACTCTGTTCTGCACTTATTGCTATTACTTTACCAGTTTAACCTCTCTTATTTCAGTAGTTACAAAGTAAGCCTATGATTCAGGGCTCCCGTTATCCATTTTCACATCTACATTACTTGGGGGGGGGGGACAAAACTATGCCTTTTTCCAAACAATTATTTTAAACAGCCAGAAGAAGTTTGGACATTTAGCACAAATAATTTTTACAGAAAGCAGTTTATAGTCATATATACAGTTTAGTATTTTACCAGAATAGATATTAAATAATAATGAATAAAATGCAATATTATTATAAAAATAAAATAAAATTTGATGTGGAATGTAGAAATGAAGCTAGAAATCATGTTTACAGCACCATACAAATATAAATTCTAATATTTAGAATATTTTTAGCTGAGATCAAGAAATGGAGTTGGAATTATAGAATAACATACTTTTTTCTGTAAGTAAAATATTACCTTGCTAAATATATTTACCTTTTATTTACAAATGGATACCTGTATTATTTTGGTCTACCGAACTTTTGTATTTTATATATGTTCTGTTTTGAGAAGCAATATACCGTACATTTAATTAATTAATTAATTTTCATATGTGGTATATAGAGACAAATCTAAAGGAAGTAATGGGGTAAGCAATTATACTTCAATATGGGTTATTAATTGCGCTTAAGTATAGAATCTACTGATAACTGATATTAATTCAGTTGTATGTTGTATGAGTGGGTATAGTTTTATTGTTTTTTATATTGTATATTATTATTTTAACTAATTTATATTTTGTACTTGTATTATTTGCTGTGAGCCGCCCTGAGTCTGAGGAGAAGGGCGGCATATAAGTCAAAATAAAGTAAAAAAGTAAAAAAAAGTAAGGTAAATGAAACATCACAATCACCCAGAATAATCATCAAGCTTTTGCCATTTTTTTCAAGTAATTATATTAAATATTGTAATTACCAAAAAAATTAACACAAAATAAAGGAAAGGTAGAAAAATAGAAAGAATAAAACATGCAAAAAATAGGAAAAACATAAAAAGAAAAAAAAATAAGAGCAACAAAAAAAGAAGAAATATATAAAGAAATGACTCCTACAAGTGTAAACAATTTTAGGAACTTTTCACCTCCTCTTAAATACAACAAATGAACTTTTCCTCTCATATCACATCTCTTATCCATAAGTAAATTCATAAGTCATTTCATTTCATTTCAGTTCTGGTATTAGCAAAATTCCATTACGTTTTTCCAGAAATAACAACATAACTCCTGGGAAATTAAACTTTTCACAAACTCTGGTATTTGAATAATGTTGTATTTATTTTTAGCATAATGGAAACTTCAGAATATTTTCAGTTTTTAGTCTAAGAATAGGAAGATTTATATGAAAATTGGGACCAAACTCAGGAATAACATTTAAACAGTGATATATTTGATCTATAATGGAATTGAAAATAGTGAATTGAATAGATTTCTTAGTGGCCTATTAATTTCAAGTTTTTTATGTCATCACTAAATACACTTCCCTTGATTCTAAATATTACAGGTTGTTCTTTCTTTAACACTTTCACTGCTGGTTTGCCCATTGATTTTGCTTGTGGAAAGCCGGCAAGGAAGATCACTGCAACTGCTTGTTTCCACCTGCCAAGTGCTCAGATCACAATCACATGACTATGGGGGTTGTGTGATGGCCAGAACTTTGATGACCAGTGATAAATACCACTTGTTCAGCAACTTCAAAAAGTTGCTGAACGAATGGTCAATAAATGTTTATAACAATTATTGAATTGCTTGAAACCAGCTGAACTGTAAGTGGCTTAGAGAAGATAAATGTTAAAAGCAAGATACAAATCAAAATTAAATTAACATTAAAATACAGAATGTATAATGACCAAATTTAGAAGTTGTGTCATAATATGTCAGTTGCCAAAACCCCTCCAGAAGAACCATGATGTCACCAGCTACTAAAGAATATTTGCCATTGGCTACCTTCATGCCACATTTCTGGAAAGGGCAACTGTTTCCTAGCTGCACGGGTTAAAATATTACATTAAATTGAGTAGAATTTCAGATTAATTTGGTTTAAATTTCTGTGATTTCTTCTGGTAATAATTAAGTTGAGAGACTTTTATATTTAACTCTTGGTTATTCAATGAACAATTTAAATATTTGTATTACTTTATATAGAATGGCTTAAGACGGGTGTCAAACTGCATCATGCCGAAACTGCACCCATCCCATTGCCAGCAATGGAAAAAAAGTCGTGATACATTGCAACACATCACCTGATGTTGCGAGTTTGACGCCCCTGGCTTAAGAGATTCTTATCCTAAACAGCTGGGAATTACTGCCAAATAGGAGAAAAAGAATTAATTTTCCTAAAGCAATCAAAGCTTTCAATTACTATTGTATAGATAATTTTCTCCTTTAAAATGTTGGCATAATTTACAGTTTTATTTTAAAAAGTTCTAATACAAAAATATAGTGTTCTGAATTTTTGTAGCCTAATAATTATTTTAGAACTAGCCAGAATGCAGTAAACAATTCTGTAGCTGAAGAGGTTATATTTGGTTTCTATATGCTGCTTCAAGCTTGCTCTGTTTAATCATTTTTAAAGCTTAGGTGGTGTAAATTGAATTTAACACTGTAGTTGCAAGGGTGTTATACAAAAAATCCAAAAGGAAAGCTTAAGGCCCTGATTCTTATTGATCTTAAACTCTGTAGCACCCTCTGTTGTCATGTGGAAGCAGTATCAGGTATACTATCTTAATCAACTGGATATTCATCATCAAAATAGTTAAATGTACTTTATAATATAACTAAGCAAAAATTAATAGTTTAACTTTTAATTTAAAAATCTCATTTTATTCCTATTTTTGTATTTCATTAAATAGTTTTGATTTATTGCAGTGATTTTTACAAATTTCTATAATATAGGATTTGTTTTATAGAAATTTCACATGTGTTGTATATAAAAGTTCAAGTTGTATGTTCCCATAACATTTTTAATTCTTTAATTGCCATGCTTCAAATAGAAAAAAACCTGAACTTATCAGTGCTAGAATTAAAAATGTATAATTGTGTGGAACAGATGTTTTCATAAATATTTGGTATAATTAATTTCAACTAGGAACAAAGCATTTGCTTTTTCTAAATTATAATGTCTTTCCCTATGCAGATAATTTTAAAATACTGTATTTAATATTGTTAATGAAACAAATCTATCTGTTTGATTTGCACAGTGAAAAAAAAGATGATTTGACTGTTTTATATTTTGATCTTTATACAAAATAAATTATAGTAAATTCTGGCTCAGCAGGAAGTTTTTTGCATTTATAATTATTAGTATTACATAGTGTTACCATAGCTTTTGACCTCCTCCCCCCCCCAGTAGTTTTCTTCCGAGGGCTAAAATTCAAGAATTGTATATGTTTTCTTCCAAGGGCTAAAATTCAAGGATTGTATATATTAGCATCATATTTGTATACTGTGTCTGCTGTTACTACAGAGAAGAAAAATATCCACTTATTCTTCTTAGATGCCAATTTACTTTCCTTGCTATTTCTGCATTTATAAAAATACCGCTTAATTGAGAGAGCATCTTTTTTAAAAAGTTTTAAAATAAGCACAGCTTAATTGTTTTACACCTGAAAGCTCAACTGCAGCTGCAAGAAATTTTGAGCAAACCAGTATTCTTGACTGATCTGTCATCTACAAAGTGTGCAAAGAAAAATAGGTAGCTGTCATTAAAATTACATTTCAGCTTTCAATAACCATTTAATGAGTAGTGTAATTATATAAGTATGGTACCTCAAGTACTTCACTCAATAATTAAAAATAATCTCATCTTTAAAGTGAAAGCTCTAATTATTATTTGACTTAACCAGGACCACTGTTATGATCTCCAGTGGCATCTCAGAATATTTTGAAGGTATAAATTAAAACTGAATAAATCATTAAATTATTAAGCTTTAGATATGCTAAAATGAAAGTATGTGGTATTTTAAAAATATGCAATTGCATTTCACAACTTCGTAATGTAAGCAACTTCTTTCCTTTTCACTTTTTTTTTCTCTAAGATCACAGATTTTGCCCTTTTAAGAATATACATATTGGTGTATGATTTTTTTTCTTGAGTTACTTCAAGTTACTTTCAGAGAAGAAACCATGGTGATTAATAATGATCAAACATTAACTATTTTTTACAAAAAAGAATGTAATATTCTTCTGATTATATTATTTGTCCTTTCATCTTGATTTGTGAAATGTAGAAATTTGAAATTCAAAATATTTAGATTATCCAAGCAGCAAATTACTTTTCTTTAAAACTTTAATAATAAAGAGAAAAAGAGATTTTTTTCCATTTTGACTATAAATTTATATTTTAAAGTTGTCTACAATTAATAAATAATATAGTTTGATTATTTTCCCTCACTTTATTGATGTGTTCCTATACTTAAGTAGAGAATAATATAGGCAAATGTAGTTTTTATCTTAAATCTGTGATTTTCATGACTATAATATTTCTAATCAATTAGTTCTGTGAATGGATTTTTTTTTCAAATACACATTGATGACTTTCTGTTTTTCAATCTTTTAAAAAGTGGGAAAATGTGCTTAGAAGTACCTGTAGAGTAATCAGTATGTTATCAATACCTAGAAAATCCTTGAAAAGATAAGCAGTAGGTTTGAAACACGTAAAAACAAATGTGATTACTAGAAACCAGTATATTAAAGATAGACTTTGCCAAATCATACTGCTTTTTTAGATAAAGACCAAGAAAATATTGTGGTTTTAGAATAAGATTTCAATAACAAATTTGACAAAATTGATATTGTTTATAAAATGGAACAATGTGAGATGAATATTTCCACTGCCTGATGAATTTGCAGTTGGTTGAATTACTATACCCAAACTGTGATCCTTAATAGATTTATATCTGTTGAGGGGAGTATGCAGGGGATTCCTTAGGATCCTATCCTACGACCAGTGCTCTTCAACATCTTCAAAAATACCTTGGATGAGGGATAAAAGTAAAGTCATCAAATTTGGGAGATAACATAGTCTGGAGATGGGGACTTTCTTAACACCTTAAAGAACAGGCTTGAAGTTTAAATTAATAGTTTTCCCAATATCTTTTCATCAGTGTTGTGCTGGTGTTGCTGCTTACCTTCGCTCTGGCTCATCTAGCCTGATCTTTAAAGTACCTTTCCAGAAACCTTGAATTAAGAGACTTTGTCAAATTTAATCTGCTAAGTTTGAAATCACTTACGTCTATGAAATCAAGTTTTTATTATATTTCAGAAGAAATGTGCTACAACAATCAATCTAGAGACTAAATTGTACTGTTCATATTTTAATATTTAACATTAATGTTCATTAGAATTTATAGGGAGGGAGAAATTTATAAAATTTGATTTATCAGAGCTCTTGATTGAGCTATTAACATGATACATTTTTCAATGCAATTTTATTTCTCTGATATAATACTGTGCTTGCTTTTTTATATAATACAATGTAACTAAAACTTTCCATGTATAATGGTAAAGAAGTTTGTAGAAAACTATTTGTTGTGTAGTGCCTATTAAAAATATTTTAAGCATAGCATAGATATTACAGGCTTTATAAATATTTCCAAAGTATGATTGTGCATATTCTCCAGTTGTACGTATCTCCAACCAAAGGTATAATATTTTTATATATTCATGCATCTTGCAGTTAACACACTGAAAATTCTCATGTCTGATCATTTCAGATGTGTCAAATGAAAATGGAGGAGTACAGCTTACTTTGGATACTGATGGGATCTTTTTATCATATAGGTAAGAATTCTCCAACTATTCTATCTGGACAGCTTTTCTTAAACTTACATTTATAAAGAAAAAAGAAATAAAGTATATGTCATTGTTTCAACAAATGAGACCAAATAAATCAGAACTCCGAGACAGGAAAGTTCCTCAAAGAACATGCTTAATGGGTACATAGCATCAGCACAGTCAAAAGTGAAACCAAATCTAAACTTTCCTTTCTAGAATCAAAGTAATACAATGTAACAATTCCCACCCTCTACTAATGCTATCAGTAGAATGACTTGATGGGCTTTCTGACTAAACAATCCTCCTCTTCCACATCGGTGTGGGAATGACCTTGGTTCACACAAGATTTGCTTGTGTTTAGACTACCAGAAATATCTTTTCCCCTCCCTTTCTTGTGGCAATCTAGAACAATGAAAATGGCTGCAGCCAGGTTTGTTGTAGACTTGACAGTATATTTGTATTTATTAAACATATATTTTATTGTAGTAATGTTTGATGAACTTAAATCAAGTAAATCAGAAAGACAATTCAAAAACTTTTACATTGAATCTATAGCTTAAAATGATTTATCAGGATCTCTGCTGCTGCCAGCTATTGTGATACTAACTTTGTATGTACACAGTTTATTTCAAAATATAAAGCAAACATTCAGTATATTTTGGAATATCTAACATCTATAAATAAATTCACTTCCAACTCTCATATCAAAGATTATCTGCCTGTGACCATCTATGGAGATTCTCTATCATCCAGGTCAACTGGACTTTCTTTTTTTTTTTTCTTGAAGACATTTTGCTTCTCATCCAATTTCTTAAAAATTGTCCATGACTGTTATTTAGATTCTTACCAATAATAATCTTGATTTCCATTAGCCTAGTTTTCAAGTATTAATTTTTCAAAATATTGCCATATTTTGCAAGTAATTTCATTAAATGAACATATATTCTGTTAATACTCTTAATATTTTGAACAATTCAAGTTTTAGATGTGTTTGAGGAGTATAGGAGATACAGTTGGAAATGACAGATTGCGGAATGTTGTGTCAAGTGAGGAGTCACAGGAAATTGAACTGCATACTTTTTCAATATATTGAAAGTTAGTCAGTCAGTCACATAGATTGGATTTGGCATTTTTATCTAACAACTGATTTTTATCTACCAAGGACCTGGGATAACTAGTGTTACTGTCTGTTGGTATTAAAGGTATTTCAGGATTTTAAATTGACCAATGGTTACAGTATTCAAGTTCAAGTAGTACTCCAGTTGTTTTGGCATTGCAGCCAAGGAGCCTATTACTACTGATACTATTTTGTTTTCTTCTGCCACAGTTGTTCTGTTTGCATTTGCAGGTCTTTGAATCTTGTGATTTTCTCCAGTTCTTTGTTTTCTATCCTGCTTTCTTCAGGTACTGCTATATCCACCATCCAGACTCTTTTGTCTTTTTTTTTTAATGACATTTGTTTAGTATGGAATGCTTTGTGGCAGGTGCTTGGCTGTTTGAATTCCCAGATCACTTTATCTTCTTCACTTTCTATTACTTTCTTTATTTTGTGGTCCCACCAATTTTTGTGTGTAAGTAAGTGAGTGGCATTTCTTATAGATATTCCAGTGCACCATTATTTCTACTTGCTTGTAGTCAATCTGTGTGATATTTTTATAGTAGCTAGCTAGGTGGTCCACTCTTTTAGCTTCTTTGCAGAAGCAAATTTGCTGTATATTGCTGAGTTCTCAATTCCAGCATTTGTGTGTGCATTTGTTTGGGTCTTGTGCAGAACTAGCCCTTTTGTCTCTTTTTTTCCTACTCTTAGCCATTGCCAGGTCTTCTTGTTTATTGTTTGGCCTGTTTTTGTTTTGTTTTTTAATGTACTGGTTAATATTTTTTCTTACCATGTATCTTTTTTATTCATTATTTAGTCTTGCTGTATACAACCTCCATTCAAGTTGGTCTTCTTTCTCTTGCAGTTTTCCAAAATCATCTTGTCACTGACCCTAATCCTAACTCTTAATGTGCTGATCTTATTTTCCAACCTCATCTTCTATTTTGATAATGCATTGTTTGGCTTTTTTTTTCTTTGTTCATTTTGCAACTCAGGTATTTAGTTACAATACCTGAGCCAACCAACCAAATACAGTTGGTTTGCTTTTTACAATGAGTTGGTGCTTATATTTCACATTATAATATTGACATCTTTTAATTCTTGTGCTAGCTGTTTCTTTGGAACAAGTTTCAATGTATGCAACCTTATTTTTTTGTATATGCTGTTCTTAAAGTTGAGTTATTATTTGTTTCATTTTGTCTTCTTTCTGAGGAGAAAGAAGAAGAAGGGTGCTTCATTTGGGAATGAAAACAATTTGGTAGCTATGCTGGCTTCCCCTGGTATACCTCTATAATAGGAGCTATTTCTGGCAAGGCTTCAATTTCTTTGCCCAAGTTGATCTTTGCAGTTCTTCCTATTCTACTTCTGTGAATACCTTATTTCATATTTTAAAAGGATGCTTACCTGCTAGCCTGTGTTCTGCTTTACTTACTTACTTACCTTACTTATTTATTTAGTATGTGACATCTACAAAGGTCATGCAATCATTGATATACAACACTAGTGAAACACATTATAAGGACCTGCAATCACTGATTACAACGCTAATAAAACATATTATATGGACAGATACAAATATAAGTTTAAATAAAGAATCAGCATATACATCTATGTAAAGTATATGAACAAAACAAGAGTTTGTTTTTAGTTTTTATATATTTGTGATATCTGATTTATACTCCAGCTTTTCTTCCAGTAGCTGCTAGTTCTAATTGCTCAACCTACAATCCTGTAGCCCATTCGTCACTTCTTCTTCTTCTTGTACTATATCTGTTATCGGACGTTGGCGATCATGTTGGCAGTTCCTTTTTTTTAATCGGCAGCCGCACGAAAAAGTGCTGCTGAGTTTTGTCCAAACCAATCCCTTAGATTTTGAAACCACGATGTTCTTCTTCTCCCTGGACTTCGTTTGCCTTCAATCTTTCCCTGGAGAATTAAATGGAGTATGCCGTATTTTTCTGGGTGTCGCACCACATGTCTGAAATATTCTAATTTTTGTTTCTTAATTGTTTTGATGATTTCCCTTGGCTTTCCCAGTCACTAGATATTCACAAACACCAACATTTAGTACTGTCCTTGTTGACCTGAGTGATAACTAATCCAGTATGGGTTTCTGTAAATTATGGCTCGCCATATTATTTAGGGGAGAGGCATTCTTGGTCTGGTTCCTCTGATAAGATATGTCCAGCAGGATTGAACTTTTGGCATAGGTCTTACCCAGCCCACAACCATGTCAAGTTAATGCCTCACTGGGGGCACCTTATTATGACTATTGTTGGTTGCACAGTCAGCCAGATGTTTAGACTGGATTTAGTATTTGGGGCCATTATTTATTTATTTTATTTATTTGTTTATTGGATTTCTATTTCCCTATTCCGGAAACTTACATATATCATAGATGCCAGTTCTTTAGCTGGCATTGGCCTTCATATATACCGTGTTTCCCTGAAAAGAAGACCTATCCCAAAAATAAGTCCTAGCTTGATTTTTACGTGTGCGCCTAATATAAGCCCTACCCCAAAATAAGCCCTAGTTAAGATCACACCTACTCCATCCCACCATTTGGTTGCATGAGGTGGGGTGAGGCGCACAGGAAAAAATCCTCTGCTGGTGAAACAGAGGCCGGAGGGTGAAGTGCACATCAAATCCAGGCTCTGTTCTGGGCTGCAGAGGCCTTTCTTGAAGGCCTCCGCCAGCGAAATGGAGGCTGGAGATGATGTGCATGAACGGAGGCGAGTGGCAACAGAAGAAGTGAGCTGCCAGCAGTCATGCAGGCTCTGCCTGGATGGGGCTGTTAGTGCTGTCACCGCAAGGCAAGACAGTGGGGGGAAGAGACATTCCCCGAAAATAAGACCTAATGCTTCTTTTGGAGGCAAAAAAGGGTCTTATTTTCGGGAAAACACAGTATTGAGTCCTTCTGAAGAACCTAGAAAGTCATAATGTTTATCAGAACAAATCCAAGCATTGTGGCCTTTTGTAATTGATGAACGGATATGTTGTCAATGCACATAATTTTCTAAGTGCTGTTCATAATGTGCCAATAAGCATTTTATGCCTAATCTTTCAATTTTGATTTTCAACTCTGGATACTTTGTGATCTTCTCCAATTGTTTTTTTTTCTATTCTGCTAACTCCTGCTATTGCTATTGCTGTCAACATCAGCTGTCAACATTTCCTTCTTTTATCATTAATATTATTTCCTATTTATTTATTAATTTTATTGATTATTATTTATTAATACAATGCAAGGATTAGAAGGTTATCTAACCCAAAATTCTACCTAATGGAGGAATCCATTACTATAGTATCCTGTCAGATGTCCATCTAGTTTCTGTTCAAACACTTACAAAAAAGAACAGTTCAGAGTTTCTTGGAATAGTTTTTTCCAATTTTGAACAGTTCTTACTATTAGACATTCTGTCTTGATCTCCAAACAAAAACTACTTTCTTTGTTGTAAGCGAAATTCATTCGTAATTGTCAAGATATTATTCAGAACACTATTGCCCTATAGTTTATATGATAGTTTTTCTGATACTTCAATGCATATAACATGTTTCTTCACAGCCATCTCATCTCGTCTCCAAGTTAAGCACACTCAGCATCTGTAGTCATTACATACATTGTCATCTTCCTCTTTTTGCTAGTGTCTTTCTAAAATGAGTGCCAAACCTGGATACAAGATAGTATAGAAAAGAACAATTATTTCTCTTACAATGGGTGTAATATTATTTTTATCTTTCTCATCTTTTTATTAGCCCCTGTTATAGGTGTCATATTATGGTTATTATTACTTCATTATTTTGCATGTACATTGAGAGCTTCTGCACCAGAGACAAATTTCTTGTGTGTCTAATCACACTTGGCCAAATATTCTGTTGTATTCTGTTCTGTTGCATTCCATTCCACCCTACCCTACCCCACCCCACCCCACTCCATTCCATTATGCTTGTGCCTCTGACTGCACTTTCTTGTTTTGCAGCTGACTTATACTGTCACTCATGTGCAGTTATGTCATGTGATCCATTGAGATACAAAGATCTTTTTTTTGCATATACTGTTGATCTTCTATCCTATGTTTATGCCTTTGATTTTTCCTATCCAAATGTAGGAGATTATATTTGCCCATATTAGAATTTGTCTTGTTGTATTCTGCTCATTGTTCTGCCTAGCTTCTCAAGATCTCTATATTGTAAGGTATTTGTTAACCTCCAATCGTTTTCATCTACAAATTTGATCATTATATTTTCTGATTCTTCATTGAAGTCATTTAGAAAACTGTTGAATATTAGTCTAGGTTGGAGTCTGAAGTATGACACTCAACTGTTCCTTTCAGTTTGATGCAGAACTTTGGGTACAACCATCTCTTATCCATCTAATTTTAGCCCACATTTTGTCATGTTTCTCCTTGCATATCTCAGGACATTTCATCAAATATTTTGCTGAAATAAAGATGCATTATACTTATTTTACCCCATGGTCAATTAAACAAATAACTTTCAAAATGAGTAGTTTAGTTTGATGTGAACTGTTATTGATCAACCCATTCTATCTCCTGTCATGCTATGCTTTATTTTATAAATGCTTACAGACCAACTGTTTAATAATCTTTTATAGAGTTTTGTTAACTGTCAGTGTCTAGCAGTGAATCTCTGCCATGATAGAGAAGACCCATTTTCAACTTGTTGCTATATGACAGTGATGGCAAACCTTTTAGAGACCGGGTGCCCAAACCGCAACCCAAAACCCATTTATTTATCGCCAGGTGTCAGGTGGGCGTGACTGTGGTGGTCATGGCAGACTGGGTGGGTGTGGCCAAGGTGGGCATGGTCACCTCAATGTTGCTCATGGGGAGGGATGCCTGTTGGGGCCAAGCAAGGTTGGGGGAGATCCAAGGGTCTTTGGCAGGTGGGGCATTGGGCAGGAGGCTCGTCCTGTGGGGTGAGGTGAGGCGAGGCAGGGCAGGGGTGCCATTGTCACAGGGCAAGGTGAGGCAGGGGCCAGGGCAGTGGCTGCCTGACACCATCGGCCCACGCACACACAGGCCAGCGAGCACATGGGTGCTGGGATACATCCGGCCATGTGGGACCTCGGCGAGTTAGCGGGCTGCTGGTTGAAGAGAGACGGTTGCCATCTCCAGGGTACGGTGCACGTGCCCACAGAGAGGGCTCTGAGTGCCTCCTGTGGCACGCGTGCCATAGGTTCGCCACCACTGCTATATGATATTCAATTGTTCTTTGTTTATATAGCAACACCTCCACAATTGATGTCAGTGACCACTACCATGTCTTAATGGATGTGATCTGACAAATACACTGATTCGCTGTTTAGGCCTTATATTCTAAATTGAAAACAATGGACTTAGTAGCTAGTTTCTGTGGCAGAAGCTGTAAACTGAATAATCTATTTAAAGTGTTTGAGAAGAAATTAATCATGACGGCAGAGACTCATTAAACAGACATCTTGTGTTGTTTACTGATATTAAATAGATTAATATTATCAAAATGATTATTTTAAGCAGATTTATTCAACATATTTCCTATACAGTTTAATACTACTGATGTCTGGCAGAAGTTCTGTTTGCTGCAAGAAGAACAATAATATAAACTTCGGAGAATTACAAGAGGAAAAACTGAAATATCACATATTGTAGACATAAGTATTCAGACCCTTTGCTCAGTACTTGCTTGAAGCACTTTTGACAGCAATTACAGCCTCAAGTCTCTTTCGGTATGACGTGACAAGCTTTGCACACCTGGATTGGGGAATTTTCCGCCATTCTTCCTTGCAAATCTTCTCAAGCTCAGTCAGGTTAAATGGCAATTGTCAGTAGATAAGCCATTTTCAGGTCCCTCGAGAGATGCTCAATAGGGTTCAAGTCAGGGTGAGCCATTGTAAGATATACACAGAGTTATCCCTAAGCCACTCTTGTGTTGTCTTAGGATCATTGTCATGTTGGAAAGTGAACCTTCAACCCAGTCTGGGGTCCTGAGCATGTGGAACAGGTTTCGATTGAGGATATCCCTATACTTCGTTCCATTCAGCTTTCCCTCAATTATGACCAGTCTCCAGACCCTACTGCGGAAAAACACCCTCACAGAATGATACTTCCACCAACATGCTTCACTGTTGCAGTGATACTGGGAAGGTGATGAACGGTGCCTGGTTTCCTCCAGACATAATGTTTAGAATTGAGGCCAAACAGTTCAATCTTGGTTTCATCAGACCAGAGGCTTTTATTCCTCAAAGTCTGAGAGTCTTTCAGATGCTTTTTTGCAAACTCCAAGTGGATTTTCATGTGTTTGACATTGAGGAGAAGCTTCCATCTAGCCACTCAGCCATAAAACCCAGATCGGTGGAGGGCTGTAGTGATGGTTGTCCTTCTGGAACTCTGTCCCATCTCCATACAGGATCTCTGGAGCTCAGTAACAGTGACCATCGTGTTCTTGGTAACCTCTCTTACTAAGGCCCTTCTCCCCCCAGTTGTTCAATTTGACGAGGCAACCAGCTCCTGGAAGAGTGCTGGTTGTGCCAAACTTCTTTCACTTGAAAATTATGGAGGCCACTGTACTCTTAGGAACTCAGTGCAGCAGAAGTTTTGTTGTAGCCTTCCCCAGATCTGTGCCTTGCAATAATCCTGTCACTGAATTCTGCAGTTCCTTTGATTTCATGGCTTTTGCTCTGCTACAGTATGCATTGTCAGCTGTGGCACATCCTATAGAGAGATGTGTGCCTTTCCAAATCGCATCCAATCAATTTAATTTACCACAGTGGACTCTAATCAAGGTGTATAAACATGTCAGCAATGATCAAGAGAAGTAGGAGACACCAGAGCTAAATTTCACTTATTGTTGCAAAGATTCTGAATATTTATACCAATGTGATATTTCATTTTTTTTCTTTTTAATTAATATACAGACATTTCTAAACTTCTGTTTTCACTTTTTCATTGTAGGATACTGAGTGTAGATTAATGAGAAAAAAATGAATTTCAACAACAGTAGAATCAGGCTGCAGCATAATAAAATTGATAAAAGTGAATAAAAGTCTGAATACTTTCTGAATGCACGGTATATATTAATCATAGACAATTTAGGATACATGGCAGAAAAAAGAGTTAAGAATCTTGAGAGTTAACAAGGTCGATACTATATGGTATAAAGCTATTACAAAGTCTATTACAAAGCTATTACAAAGTGCTTCAGATACTGCAAAGCCTCCTCTGTGAAGATAACAAAGAAAATCGGTTATGGAGAGGATGTGTAGCATCCCAGACAATACTGCAGATCCTAGTCAAACATCACTTATATGCTTTGTCCTGGATAGAAGGAAGTGAATTTCTAATAACTTTCTGCCACCTTCACCACTTTTTCCACAGGCTTTCTGTCCGAAACAGTAATATCTCCAAATCACACAGTAATACAATATGACACGATGCTTTCACTCGCCCCACAACAGAAGTCACTAACATCCAATTTGTCAGGACAAGGAAATTCCAAATACAAGTGTTCTTATATTTTATAAATGTTAATTAAGTTTTTAAAAGTCCTTATTAAAAAAGGATTTCCGCTAATTGATATCAAATGGCTGTAGGGGGGAAAGGGATAGTCCCCTCTCAGAATTCCCTACTTGTGTTTTGGTTTTGGAATCAGCCATTATTTCAAAAATGGGAAACTTTGATGACTAGAATTCTGATGTCTGGCTAGAAGGGCTTTGCCCAAATTTATCTTGTGCTTCAGTTGTACCCTTTTCTGGACCAGAAGACCCTTTTTATAAAAACTTATGCTTTAGTTAGCTCTTTTGTAAACTACAATGTGTTCTACATGGGACTACTCTTGGAAACTACTTGGAAACTTAGAGCTGATCTAGAATGCAACTGCTTGAATAATTATGGGCTCACTTCACTATAATCATGGGACACTATTTTCTAAACTGCATTGATTGCCCCATCACTTTTTCACAGCTTTCTCCATAAAGGGACATTAATATACTGTAGATGGTAGTGTGTAGTAAACGGACATCCAAGGGAAACCCTTCTTGAGCAGGCATATCAAACGACATCACATGATGTCGCACGACGTATCACGACTTTCCCCCCATTGCTGGCAATGGGGCGGGCGCAGTTTCAGTATGATGCATCCAGCCCATAGGCCAGCAGTTTGACATGCCTGTTCTAGAGGAGCCATATCAACCAATCAAGAGTAGCACTTTTTCAAGAGCACTAGAGTTTCCACTTTCTACAAGAAGCATTGATTATGTCCTCACTATTGACTTCTCAGATACCATCTTATATCTGCTTCAGATTTGGAGGGAATATGAACAATTTTATTCACTTTTGTTTGGAGTTAATTATTTGGAGAATCAGAAAATACAGATTTTATCTTTATTTCAATACATTGTACAATAATTCTTTTGTACATAATGGTGTGCTCTATTGAAAAAAAGAATCATATTTGTTCATTGATATATGAAAAAGATTGAAGTTAGCCTTTTTCTCCCCATGTTGTCACGTAGTCAACTAACAGTTTTAAAACATCCTATGAATGTATCTTTATTAGAAGATCACAGAATAACACTTGTGCTTCAGAATTAATGTTGCAAGGAATAACAATGCTAAAATCATACTTAACCATAAAATAATGCCAGCTTTTTTTCAGTGTATAGTATTAATTTATTATTACAATTAGAAAGTGAAAATAATAGAGCTAGGTCATACAGTATATTAAAGAAGAAGAAAAAATGTCTTGGCTTTTAATAGTTGGCAAACCTGGCACTGCTATTAAGTAGCATTACAGCATTTAAGGTGTGAAATGAATATTTTATGCTCAGTAACAAGTAACTCCAAACATATAATGAGGCGAGCTGTAAATTGCTGGCTCCAAGTTACAAATTACATTGCAAAGAACAGAAGAGAGCTTGATGAGCAGGAATGTGGGAATGTTAACATTAAAATGAAGTATAATTGTGTAAAAAATTAATAATGGAGAAATAGAAATTGGTCAAATCTCCAGTGTCTTCTGAGCAAGCATTGAAAATAATTGAAATTGTTACCATAATGAATGAAACTAGAAGACCAATCTTTCCAATTGAATGCATTTATTTATATCTCATCCTAAACAGAAGCATGTTACTGTTTTTAATATTATATATCATTTTGAATTTGATGTAGAAAACTCTGAAATACAGTATGTATGTTTATAATTGTAGGAATTGACTATAAGCCACATATTCATCACATATTCATATTCCTTGTTCTGTGTTGTGCACTGTGAGGTAAATGCCTTTATTAGTGTATTCCACAACTATGCATCTAGAATTGTAGCCTGAATGTCTAGTTTAACAATGTGAAATGTGAAATACTTTCATATAAAAGATGAGTCTAGTGATTCATTATGAAAAGAGGTTTGCACAGATATGTCTAGAAGATTTAAATTTGCATTTGTCTTTTGAAACTCTTTGTATTGATCTATATTTTTATTTATTTCAAATAAAATTGGAGCTTTTTTTCTGCTTTTGTCTAAAAGTATGTGCTCTTAATAGTTGCAATGCCTTACCTGCATTTTTTTTTGCAGTTTGGTATTTTAGAACATACAGTCTGTAATTTGTCCTGTGTCCTAACATAATTATTATTTAATGGCAAAAAAATGTAAAAGCATTGCATGCAATATTAATATTAAATAATAATTTTTAAATAAATATGGTTCAATTAATAAGAGCATCAAAACAAAATTGGCAGGCCAAAAATCTGTTTTAAAAAATATTGGAAAATTTTGCCATAGCAGAGTATAAAGTAACAGGCAGATTACATTGGGAATTCCAAATATTTCTTTCATGTTGCCTCCCATTACATTGCAGATGGTGGTGGGATTGAAAGAAGGGCTTCTATGAAAAGATTGGAGCCAAATCTATAGAGGAGACCTTCAGGAAATTTGTTCTTCACAATTCTTATGTTTTTATAGATTACCAATAATATGGACCAGTAACCAGTGAAATTTCTATAATGTGGGAATTATCTTAAATTATAACTGACCTGTTTATTAATTTCTGATTGAACAGATTGAATGCACTTCAATCTTAGCTTCACTCCATAATCCATTATATTCACTGTAATTATCCATCATAACTAATCATGTCTATCCTGCCTCCTCTTGCAGTGAGAAACTAGAATTGGATAGGGTCATTTAGTTATTATTTCTGGGCTTCATTGTAGTCTATACACATACACAAAATCTGTAACAGTGCAAACCATAGTTCATTACAATTTGCTTCATATTGTATCAATATAAATTATTGGCTAACTTAATCTTGTTGATATTCTTAATACAGGCTTGTCTTCTCATTTATATGATCTATTTTAGCAATACTGCTGTATTATTCAAAAGTTAATTGAATGATAGATTCTTACACATACTAGTATTACATTAAATTATAAACATTTATTTAGCATTTTTAAAACAAGAGAAAAATCTTCTCTTCATGTCCAACATATACATTTAAAACCCTAGTTATAATTTAAAATATATAACAATGTAATAGAATATAATAGCAAAGAATTTAAAATATCTAAATATATCAGGTAAGGAGCAGAGACACTGTTTGGGATGGATGGATGGATGGATGGATGGACAGACAGAGACAGACAGACAGACAGACAGACAGACAGACAGATAGATCTATTAGTTTTAGACACATGAATTTTCCTACTGGTGCCCATTTTTCAAAATTGCCCATTGTGGATTTTTACACATTCCTTTACCCAGCCTCTACCCTCTACTTTCCCTGAAAGTAAGACCTACCCCCAAATTAGCCCTACTTTGGGGGCGAGGTGCACACCTAAAAATCAAGCTAGGATGGTGGTGAGGGGGTGGAGCTTACCATTGCAGCTAGGCCTCCCATGGATCGACACTTGCCTCGACTCATCTACAGCTGAGAAGGGAGCTCCTGCCTGCATTTTGCCATCAGAGGCCTTTTCAGAAGGCCTCTGCAGCCAAGAAGTGAGTTATGGATTCAATCTGTAGATCAGTTCTCGGCTGCAGAGGCCTTTCCAGAAGGTCTCTAACTGTAAAATGCAAGCCGGAGCTCCATTCTCAGTTGCAGAATGAAGCTGCTCCTTTGGGCACAGAAGTGAGCTGGCTGGACAGGGCTGTTGGTGTTGCCACTACGAGGTGAGTGGAAAAGACACCCCTCAAAAATAAGACCTGATGCCTCTTTTGGAGGCAAAACAAAATAAGACTGGGTCTTATTTTCAGGGAAACCTGGTATAGATAAGGAAACTTAGAACATCTCCTTGAAGGAACTTAATATTAGACAATGAAATCAATATCAATTTATTCTTGAACATATTTGAATTGGTTTTAATGAACTTGAATTTGTGATATTTTGGGGAAAAAAAGTTTGTGTTCTTTATACAAAAAACCCAGCTAATAATTTTCAAAAATCACATATCCTTTTAATTAAAGTATTTTCTTTCAGTCAACGAACAATGGATTTCTATCTTTTGCAGTATAATACCATTAGAAGGTATAAATGCTGTCTTTCTCTCCTTCCCAAGGGCAGCTGACCTTCTCCTCGCCAAAGAGGTGAACCTCTTGCCAGCACATATGACTACAGACTATTACATTAATCTGTTTAGCCGCAGTACCAGCTGCTTGCATGTTTTTAATTATCTTATTAGATAATATAACAGTGACCTATGAAATAAAAGTGAAGGTGAGGTTTTTTTAACTTTTAGCATTTCACAAGTATTTTCTTCAATGTATACTAATAATGTTTCTGTTTTTAATAATGTTTCTGTTTTTAAAGTAGATGAATTAGGCCTTCATTTTATTCAATGGACTGTCATTTTAAGAGAAAATAACTTTAAATATTGTAAATTATATTTTATATGTTGTACTTAAAATATTTACCTAAATTTCACTTCTTGCTTGAATTTATAAATGTTAGTTTGAATGATTTATTCTAGTAAATATTGATTTGCCATATCTATATTACTTTTTTCTTAATTTGTGACATAATACAAGAATTTTCTGAATAAATCAGTAGTTCACAGAGAAAACCATAGAGAATGCTTGAGGTTAAGTGCAGGTTTGCTTCATGTAACATGGACTCATCTGTCTAGTATTACTGAAATGCTCTATTCATATATACAAACCATTGGCATTGCAATGAATCTATCCACAAACCTTTAATATTAATACAGTATTTAACTCTGCCTTCAAGCAAGGCCAAGTTATTCCCAGGTAAGTTGGAAGTACATATTGATATATCTAAAATAATGTGAAGGCTCTATATTATCTCAGATACATTTATGACTTCTTGACAGATCCGTCTCAAGTTCAGTTTGAAACCAAATGCAGGATTAAGTCACTTTCTAGCATAATCCAGAAAAGCTATATATCAGTTCAGGATATTTTAGCTCAGCTTTTTGATCTTGTAGAATACAACTATGTTGGCCATGTCTAATGATAAGTGACACAAATGTAGATAGACAGATCTTTCAGAAAATGACACATTCTAATTAATCAAGAAAAAGTCAGTAAGGAAGAATAGCAGACAAGCTAGTTACATGGTTTCCAGGATGAGCTATCAAAAAGTCTTACTATGAATCTTGGTTTGCTGCTTCTGCCAGTTGGCTTTATGTGTGTAAAGCTCTCTTTCTCTTTCTACACAGCATGTTTCTTTTAAAATTTTGTTCAATAAATTGCACTCAATGCAGTCTCATTTTAGGCATTTTGTTTTTGTTTGAAATAGATAAGATTATAAGAATATATATGAAAAGGGAGTTGTAATTCTCTAAGGCAGACATGTCAAACACAAGGCCTGGGTGCCGGATGTGGCCCGCAAAGTGGTTTCATGTGGCCCGCGAAGCCATCCTGTGAGGGAACGGCCCCCGCTGCCTTGGCCCTGGCCCAGGCCAGCCAGGAGCCAATGTACAATTTTGTGGTGGTCATCTATGCTGAAATGCATTCAGTCTTAGCTCCAGAAAGCCATCTGGAAATAGCAAGGAACCAGCCCCTGCCGCACTGGCCCCACTCCCTAGGTGCATGCTGGGGAGGTGTCATCCTTTGTGAGTAATGAAGAAATGCACCATTGCCTGGAAGTGGCCAGCAAATGGCCCTCGCTTACTTCACATATCCGGCTTGATGGGCTCTGCCCTGGTCCCACCCCTTTCTGCCAGAGACCTTCAGATCTGTCCCACTCCTGCACAGGCCCCGATAGGCACCCTTGATGCGAATGATGTAGAGCTGGACACGCCCACCAGTAGGCCACATCCACTCCAACCATGCCCACCTAGTAGGCTGTACCCACCCTGGCCACATCCACCCGGCCTCCCGAGGGCAACCGCAATGCTGATGCGGCCCTCAATGAAATTGAGTTAGACACCCCTGCTCTAAGGCAAGTGTCATTTAGTTAGACTTACGCCATTGTGCAAATGACAAAGAAACACATTGCTGTAATATTTATTTGATATAAAATGGTTGCCCATTGACAAGTTATGAATACAGATCTTATCCCAAAAGTATTACAGGGAGTTTATTTTACAGTCCCACTTATTTGTATTTATTATATTAGTGCAATTTTTTTTTCATTAAATGGGCCAGTTTCATCTATACTTTCAAATCTCTCCAGGTGCATCAGTGATTCTCTTTTATGAAACACCTGTTCAGTATATTGGAGTAAAATTAAACTGTAATATTAGCAAAGGGGAAAAAAATCAAACACTGGAATAAACTTTGGGAAAAGTCCCTGTTCATAATTCTAACATAAAAACTGGGTTCAGGTATTCATCTATAAGAAACAGCAGTGTAAAAATGCATAGTACTTCTATGTGGACAGTATGCTCAGATTTTTGTTTCCTTAATGTGGAAGAAACAAATATCACAGAGAGGAAAAACGGGACCTAGCTAATATAACTGTTCATATCTTAATACAGAGGCTATTTTTTTCTATGCTGTAATGTAAGGAGCAATTACAATTACGAGCTCCCCCCAGAACTCTGGACATGTCATGATCTCCGCACCTTCAGAAGAGAACTGAAGACTCATCTCTTCAATCAAGCCGGCCTGGCCTAGATCTCCTCGGGTTTTAAAATTTTTAAACAAGGCTGTTTGGGTTTTAGAATTGGGTTTTTAACAGGTTTTTAGCAACAGCCTTGTATTAAATATTAATTTAATTTATTTTTAAATATTTATTGTTTTTATGTTTTTATTCTGTTGTGAACCGTCCCGAGTCCTACGGGAGAGGGGCGGTATAAAAATTTAATAAATAAATAAATAAAATAAATAAATTGTAAAACAAGACAGTTTCATAATATTAATGGAAACTGTGATAGCATAAGGTTGGTTCCTTTCTGTAAGTCACTTTGCAGAGGAGGGACCACATGTTCGAACTGAGAACTCTAAGAATATATTGGCACAAATTCTAAATTACAGAAATAATAAAGAAAAAATTTTAGATTACAAAATTCAATCTCATATATATATATATTAAAGAACAGTTAAAATATTTTAAAGAAAATATTTAAGATATTAAAGAAATAGAATTTGAAATAAAATTCTATTTCTCTAATATCTTTAATATTTTATACTGATACCTTAGTCAAAGATGTTTTAAATTTCAGCAAATTCACCTATTTGTGAATATGATCAATTTCTCATTACTAAAGTGAATATAATTAAAATATTTATTAAAAATCTGAAATACCGTGGGAATAAAAAAACATGGATATTTTGTTTCACCAACATTTCTTAATCCAAAACTCTAATCTAGAGTGCCAGTATAACTGAAACTGACAATTAAATCATACCATGTTTCTGGGGTGTTGAATTGTTCTTGTTTAAATTGTAATCATCCTGGCATTTGATCATTTGAGAATTAAATTAATCCATAAGGTTTTAAGTGACCTAAAAAACAAGAACAGCTGCTGCAGAATCTCGGGAACGTTGCTGGCCAAGTTAAGAGTCTGCAAAAGCTGTTTTTTTCAACACTACATTCTTGCTGCAAGTGGTAAACTTTTACTTTCACGGATTAACCATCATGTTTATACTTTTCCTGTGTGTGCATGTAGCTGTATGTTTTAAGATTTTTTTTATTGTTTTGTGTGATAATGTTCAAGAAATGTTGGAATTATAGAGGCTTGTTAAATAATTCTCCTATAATGATTTTGGTGAATTAATTCAGTTATTGGCTGTGATAAAATTTCATTTAAAAGGTTTTGTAAAAAAAACATATCTGAAAGAACTAACATGACCAGCTTTAATTGGTATGACAGTTGAGGCTTTGCTTGGAGCAAAAGGCCTTCATCATAGTAACTCATTATTTCTGAAGCAAACTACTGCCACTTCAAAGCCCTTGAAGTCTACAGTTATTGCAAAATATGTTAAAGTACGAGAACCATTATAATTGTGTAATACTGCTTTTATGAGTCCTTCTTTGCCTTCCAGTAGGTCATCTAGTACGTTTATAACCTGAAAAAACCTTAATGGGTTTGGCTCCTTTAAAAAGATATGTCTAATCCTGTACTCTCGTTTGGTGAAGGAGTTTTTATGTTCCCTCTGTCCGGGATAATATATCTCTGTCGCAGCACCTTCACTTTGGAATATCTTCGCTCCAAGTGCATAGTTAATATGTACCCCAATACTTTTTACATGAAAGACAGCAAACTGGCTTCAGAGCCAGTGAATATTTTAATTGTTGTACTTGAGCTGGTTCTTATTATACTTTTTCTTGAACTGCATATAAATATAAATAAATACATTACACCAGAGATCCCCAACCTTTTGGGCACCAGGGACTGGTTCCGTGGAGTAAGGTTTTTCTGCGGACCAGAGAGTGCATGATTTTGTGTGCTGCCTGCATCCCACAGATGAGGCTTTACTTGCCCAGTTCCGGTCCACGGACTGGGGGTTGGGGACCCCTGCATTACAAAATTTGATCATACATCTCTAAACAAATGTTAAGTGCCAGGATTTTAAAAGCCTGAGCTATTCTGTCTCCCCAACATTCCATTCTTATAATTGTGTGATGGAACTTTATTTTTGTCTTAAATTTCTCTACAGAAAAATATAAAATTTAAATTAATGGAAAATCAGAAAGTCTTTGATACTTCATTATAATCATTTGTATTGAAAAAATGGAAATGTTCGGTTTTTAAAAAATTGAGGTTTTTTTTAAGAGGTTTCAAGTTTGTTGCAGAATAACTATTTTCTTATCTAATACTGTATCTAAATGTAAGTAGGTAGGTAGGTAGTGATCATAATACAATTTGCAGGGATAATTTAAGATTTAGATTCCCTTGGCATATTTTAGAGCTTAATCATGATTTTTACCAATATCAGTAGCGGTATTCGATCACAAATAATGTGAGGCTAGTCATTACTTTTTCTATTATGTTAAAGAAGATTACAAAGAATTTAAAAGTACAACACCATGATCCATTTCTAAAATATTTTTCTTACAGAAAGCAAACTATGTACAGTTCTTAATTGCCTTTTGGAGACTTGAGTTCCCTCATTACCTGTGATTTAAGCTAAAAATGAAGTAATTATAGATAACAGTGTTTATCTGGTTGATTTTGGCACCTGCAATTCTAATGCTGAAGCTTTCCCTCTTTCTGGTGCTGGGCTTGAATATGCTTTATATATTTCTACTAAATTTCCTGTGAGTTTCATCGGCTATGTTTTGCAAAGTTATTTGTCTAAAGGATGAGCTTAATAAAACCAGTATTGAAGTGATTATTGGAGAAGAATTGGCTGATTTTTTTTTTCCACTTCTTGGGCCCTGGTAGAAAAAAGTCTGTATTGCTTTGAGAAGTAGTATTAGAGAAAGGAAAAAGAGTTATCAGAGTGGAGTAATAATGGTCCTTTGAGGTAATTGGGCTTAATAGGCTGTTTTGTACACAAAAGGAGGGTTTGTAGCTTGTGTGCAGTGACTGTTTCAATATACAGTAGACTCATAGACTGGAATTTTATTAGAGCTGCTTGGAAAGCCTGGAAGCACTACCATTAAACATGTCTCCCTTTTAAATACTTTATGTTGAATTCTCCTGGGGATAAGTCATCATTGGAGTAGATCTGGAGAACAGAATTGACTAGATGGATGAAAACAGTTCACTATAGCAGAGGCAATCATGAACATTTATCCAGTGTTTCTTTTCTTTGTGTTCTTAATCTGCATAGGAATTAACAAGAACAGTTATAATGCTTGAAAGTAGAGAAGAATTTTCTCAGTTGTCTCTATATTTTAGTAGTTACAAGAATAGGTAAAGATATGTCCCTTTTATTTGATGCACCTAAATGAGTACCTGAAAAACAGATGAACGAGCATTTGAAATTATTTTACCAAGACAAAAGACTTTGGTTTTGTTTTCTTCACTTTCTCAGATTGTATAAACATACTCAAAAATGCACTTCCCTTATTTCTAATGTTGGGTTTAAATATTAAAACAAAAACAAAAAATATTCACTTGGCAAGTTGGGAAACAATGTGGATTAGCACTCTGCCAACTCAGAATGTTAAAAAAATGTTTAGCCCTTTTGTTATACATATGTTGTATATAGCATGTTTAAATGTGTGTTATGTATGTGTAAACTTTGAGAGCAAGCAACTAAATTTCATTTTTAATGTGTGCCATTGTGCCACAGTAAAAAAATGACAATAAAGGTTATCTAATATAATCTTTACTGCATAATTAACATTAACATTCCAATAGCAAAAAAAAAAAATCTCAAGACCACTACTGTTAATTGCCAGGTTCTCTAAATAATACTGTTCTCCGTGTATATCTGTAAAATAGAGCCAATTCTGAAAAATATTGACAAGATAGAAAATAATGCATCAACTCAATAAATCTACATGGATTTTTTCAAGACCACTCAGAACTTACAGTTGGTACAGAGTACAGTGGTCCATTTATTAGCTGGTATTAATAACCAGGAATATATTATATCTTTGTTACAGTGTTTTATAGTTTTATAGTGTGTCGACGTATCTAAGTGGTCAGACAGAAACATGAGAAAAAAGGTCCATAGGTAACCAGGTCTTTAGGGATGAAGAGCTTTAATGGTGACATTTTAATTGCATACAGAAGCTCACTGATAAGCTTTGCAGCTTAGAAAGCAGTGATATTACATGGCTGAAGCAAGAAGTGCCTATAAATACCTGTCTGCATACTGCATACTGATGAATGATATTATCCAGGTTCTCATGCAGATATTGAATAAAAGTTGAATAAGTGGCAAGCCATATGGACCCTATTACTTTGGGTTGGGGTTGGATCTCTCTCATCCAACACCATCTAGAATTGCCATGGATGAAAGAAAAAGAATCATGCACACACATACACATCAACTCTAGAAGGTCAGCATATGATCAATATATACTGAGAAATGAAGCAGGAAAACATCTCAGTCTCACCACTATCTGCAAGTATGGTCAATATTGTCCCAGGGCCCAGACCTGAAGGCTGACTGAAAAAAAAATCATATAAACCAGTTCTTCCATATCCATATCCTTTCATTCAAAAAGACTTATTGTGAAGATCCACACCACTGGCTTCTTCAAAGCAAATGATAACTCTGTCATACTTTTCATCCTCCTTTTCATAAAATCTCGGTAGCATTGTCATGCATGCATGACAAAAAAAAACAACCTTTAATGCCTTCTTTGCATTTATTGCTTTTATTTTTGTTTACTTGTTTTCTTTTGTACTTTATGTAGTTGCTAAGGAAAACAACACAAAACATAACAAAGCACTCACATTAATTCTTTTCCCATAACAAACAATTTAGAAAATAAGAGTTTTCTCTCTGAACAATAACAGTAACAAAGCATACTGCATGCATAGTAGGTCCTCAGCTCTGATCTATGTGCTTAGCAACCGCTGCTTTGATTCAGTGCTTCATAGGTCCATATATACTTTACTTCCCCCCCACAAAGTTCCTGCCACTCAAAACACCACTCAAAATTGTGACTTTTCAAATGGCATGTTTGTTTTAATCTCAATAAAATTGTGTGTGGCTATATTCTCAGCACCTTGAACATTGACATTTGATGGAAATTTATTATTTTAGTGATTTTCAAAAGCAGTAAGATATCTATGTGCATATAGGATACTTAATAGGCCATAGCAAGCTAAACTCAAAGGATACTTAACTAAGAAAACTTATTAGAACAATTGTGTAACAGAGTAGCAAATATTTAACTAGACATTTCAACATAAATCAATGTAAAATGAACATCACACTCTAAATTAGCCGTAGAAAGAAATATGCTAAATAAGATGCAAGGCTTTACTATTTCCGGAAAATTAACCATTAATTTCTTTAACATGAATTTAAAGAGCCTAACTTGATAGTTTTATTGTTAAAGCATAGTTATTAATGATTCCAACTAAAGATCCATTTATGTCTTGCAGTAATATAAAACTTAAGGTCACAATTTTAACATAGAATTATCTTTGGGGTACTAAAATGAGATATCCCAATATTTGGATTAATTCAAAATGATTTTCCCCAATCATGTAGATAAAATTTTATCAAAATAAACAAACTAAAAATTCCAAGAAATTTAAAGCATTTGCTTGAAATCTTTTTGCAATGGGGGATAAAAATTAATGTATGAATGCCTCAGAAACTACAAAATTCTCATTTGGATGTTAGTTCTTTCTAGAGAATATTTTCTCAGTTCTTATATGGTGAGAAGCAGAAAGATGAAATGAATGAACATTCTTTGTAATTGGAAATTTACTTTTATGGTTTAAGTTCAAAATAGATATTGATTAACTTCATTAGTCAAAATAGATAAGAGCAATATAGAACAAACACATTTTTAAAAATGTACTACACAAATACGGTACTTGATTGGTGATAACATGAGCATGTCCCTGTGATTTTCATGGCAAAAATATAAAAGTTCTTTGCTACCGTCTTCTGCATTTTTTTTATTTTCCCATCTAGCTTGCAGACATATATTTTGTTTGATCTCCCAACAAAATATTAATCAGTTCTACTTAGCTCCTTTTTTTTCATAACCCAAGTTTAGCTAGGTGCTGCTTCCTTCCTGGCGTAGGTAATATTCTGCTGTGATGTAACTTTATAACTCATCTTGCATCTTTTAAACACCAAATATTCCTTCAGTTTTACTTACATATATACCTGATAATGTGTTTTTGTTTTGTTTTACTTATCTCATCTTCAACACCTTAATGAATAAAGAAAATCTTTAGACTATTTCATTTTAGCTTCTCAAGTGAGTGATAGTGTTCTGTGAAAAATAAAGGAAATACAGTTTCATTCTTGTATTCAAATTCTTTATAAATGGTTTGAGACAATTAATTTCCAATTGTTTCCCAGCAGAGTAGATTTACTTGTATATTAATGAAGCACAGGTGTTAAGCCCCTGGTGTCTTTGTGCCTGGGAGGCATATTTAGGTTGTTTATCTAGCCAGCCGTAGGTACTGCAAGGTATTCAAGCTTGCTTTTAACAGTTTATACAGTGAGGAGTTTTATTTCAGGGTTTTTTTTTTTAAAAAAAGCTAGCACCTGTTAAATTTTTAAAACTGTTCATGTAGAAAGAAGTAAAAGAGATTGCAAGCGTAAATAGCTCTAAAAGTTAACTGAAGTCATCTTCTATCATTCTTAACTGCCCAGCTTGATAACATGAAGAAAAGAAGCTTCATTTAAGCAAATCTATCATGTGAAGAACTATCAGTCAATGCTACACTTCTCTGATCCATAATTTTGGAGTAAGGTGTCCTTTTAAATAGATACTGTTTTATCTATGGATGAAACCCAAATGTGCTTGTATTAATATTCATTTTTCTTGTTTATTCACTGAGCTGCACTGCTAACGTTTTAGAGGAAATGGAATAGCCTCCATAGACATTATGAATTTCAGTTGCTGGCATAATTACAGTCATCTACATATTCATTAAATTCGAGGAAGAAATGTGTCCAAAAAGACAACCATGCGTTTAGAAATAGGACAGTGCTAAATATATACATTTAAAACTTCCTTTTCTTTTGTTTATCCCAAATTATGTTACACTGCTTCTCACTTAGCTAAGTCTTTAATAATAATTTTAAAAAGTTCTTTTCTTATGTTTGTTCCACGTAGTAAAGAATGGGAAGAATTATTTGTAAACAACAATTACTTGGCAACCATACGGCTGAAGGGGATTAATGGGCAGCTGAGAAGCAGCAGGTTTCGTAGTGTTTGCTGGAAGGTAAGAAGAAAATACTTATTTACAGCTTGTACTTGTAATAAATCACCACATTACCTGATGCACTTGAAGATTGCTAGTGTAAAGAACTGTAGCATTTTCCAAGAAATTTCAGTTTGGTATTCTTATGAGCTGTTACCATGCACAAGACAGGAATTAATTTGAAATACTATAGCTGAAAGTTTTGAAAGATGATGTCTGGTCAGACATATGGAATGATGATGGAATGTTTGTTTTAACAAAATATTGACTGATCACAAAAGTATACTTAAATGAAACGTTTCTATTAGAATAGTGAAATATCCATGGTTGCTTCTGAAATATCTGGGGGGGAAAAGAAAAGTAATGTTTGTGGTCAACAAGAATCAGTAAAAGTTTTTAGTCAAATGTAATAGTAGTGGCTGTATTATAATATAACTAAAGATCTATCCTACTATATTACAAAACACAATAGTCCTGCCATACCACTATATACCATTCATTTAGACATTCAAAACATGTATATATTTCAAAATGGGCCAGAAGTGAACAGACTTTACATAGATGTCCAGGCATACGCAACAAATTTTGGAATTGTGTTTAAGCAAAAATGGCAATAATAATGTAAAAAAATTATCAGTCTCCTTCAAATTAATTACAGTAGATTTATTTTTAGCATAAGGAGTCATGCAATAGTGGCAAATGTCTGTAGCTTGGGTATAGGATGAGAGTGAAGGTTCATTCTCAGAGCTTAGTTTCTGAATATTTCATTACCAGGTTAGGTAATATCTTTAGCAGAGCTTAGGAGGTGTCAGTGTCAGTGTTCTTTTTTATATAAGAGCTTCGCTGTGGGTGTGTCAAGGAGCATCTTGTAATGGGTCAGTTGTGACTCATCAGTGAGAATCTTGTGATAAGTCTTGTGATGGGGAGGTTACATCAGGTCAGGGTTATTGGGAGGTCATATAAGCAGTCATATATATGTTAAAAAGGTAAAAAGATAAATATTTTGGGTCAGTAGAGCATAGATCAGCTGATTATTTTAACAGACTGAAAAGAAATATGTAGAGATTAGAAGAGGTTATTTTTTTCTCCATTAAATAATGAAAGAAAAGGCCTTATGGAAATAGCAAGTTGTGTTAAGAAAATTAAAAGCTGGCTTAAAGTTTATGCTTGTCTTGAGATGTTTACAGTATTTTTATAATACTTAAATTACAAGTTCGGAATTACAAATTCAGAATCAGAATGATACTATTATGAAACAAACAATCATTATGAGATACTAAAGCTGAAATAGAAAAACCAAAGTTGTCTGTATTACACATGGAAACCTGTTTTGAATTCAAACAGTGGAGACGATCAATAGTGAAGGATTCTTGAATCAATATCCAGAAGGCCATTGGTTGCCATTACTGGATGCAAATATTTCTTTCCTGAGTCTATAAATTTCCCAGGAAAACAAAGCAAACTTGTTGGTCAAGAGAAGAGAGAATGAAAATTCTGGTCCTAAGCAGAGCGTAGGAGAGGGAAGAACTCTGAAGAACAGGGTTGGGTACCAATCCACAAATATAATTGATGCTCAAACACAAGGAAGAAATGTTTGTGCCTAATTTAAAGCAAGGGTGGATATATTTTTCAGGTTAGTTAGCATAGACCCATAGAATAATAAGTTTGGAAGGGATTCTTGGAGATTTTTTAGCCAGTTCCTGCCTAAAATCGGATCTGAGCAATACATTTTACTTGCAATATGGGGCCACATTTTCAGAAATAGTGATTGCTATTGGGATAAAAAAATTAATAGTTTTTATAAATTTACATTTAATTCAAAGTAAATATAATGAATATAATTTTCCAGTATTTAGTCTTTTTGTCAGTTTGGTATAGTGGTCAAGATGCCAGCCTAGAAACTAGGAGAGTGTGAGTTCTGACTTTAACTTAGGCATAAAAGATAGTCATTGTCTCTCTATCCAGCATGTCAGGTGCAAAGAACCAAGACCATTCATTGAGTTTAAGCACAGGGGATTTTTTATTGCTATCTATACACAAAAATCTAGGTAACTAACAAAACCAAATTGGCTCTAGATAAGGATCAACAGAATTCAAGGGGGACTTATTCTTCAAAACCAAGAATACTAGGTCCCAAGTTTGTACTAATGATAAACTAGAAGTGTGAAAACAGAGTAACCCTATCACCATTAGAAATGAAATAATAAGAGTTTCAAGAATTTAAAAAATAGAAAACAGTTCCTTCCTATTTTAAAAAGAACTGTAAGATGCTAAGTACTACGATCCATTATAGCAAGAATCAGTATTCCATTAGATTGCTGAATTTTGAAATAAAAATTAAAATGTAACAAATTTGTTCAAACTTTAAAAAATTCTCTATTCTCACATGAGACCTCTTAAAATTTTTATATTGTATTATCGCATCACATTACATTATATTATTATTATTATTATTATTTATTTATTTATTTATTTAATTTCTATGCCGCCCTATTCCGGAGAACTCAGGACGGCCCACAACATGATAGAAATCACAATAAAATACATATATATAAATATATAAATATAAAAACCATGAAGTAAAAAAAAAAACCAATCATTCCACAAACATACACACAAACATACACTGGCTAGGGACAAGGTGTTAGCTGCCCCAGGCCTGCCGGCAAAGGTATGTTTTAAGCAATTTACGAAAGGCGGAGAGGGTGGAAGCGACACGGATTATATTATATTATATTATTATATTTTACTGTGTTTCCCCGGAAGTAAGACCCAGTCTTATATTATTTTTGCCTCCAAAAGAGGCATTAGATCTTACTTTAGGGAGGTGCCTTACATTTTCCAGACACCTGCCTTGCCTCGCAGCAGCAGCATCAATAGGCTGCTGGCCCACTTCTGCAGCCGCTCGCAGGAGATCACATGGCAAATCGCACTGCTGCTGCCAAAACGAGGCGAGGCAGGTGGGTAAGAGGTGGAGCTGCCCCATGTGCCTTGCACCCGCTTCCTTCAGGGCCCTCCCCAGCTAGGCCATTCCTTGCTCCCTTTCACTCCCCTCCCAAATTGGACTGCCATAATGCCTGACTTAGTCCCCCTCTGCTATTTTGCAGCCAGAGGAGTGACAGCGAAAGGCTCCGCTGCCTCTGTGTGACACTGGAGGGGCTTTCTTCATGCTTCACCCCCACAGATCACCTGCCTGGCGGCAGCTGCTGCCTCCTCCACCAACTCCATGGCTTGTGCCGTGACTGCCGCCTCCCTCCACCAGCCCTCCGTCGCCGCCAGCGGGAGGGGAACAGTTCTGCACAGCAATGCAAAGCAGAGCAGAGCAATGCAGAGCACTTGTTTGCTGCCCTGCATCGCCCTGCATCTCTCTTCTCTGTTCTCGAAATGGCAGCCCCGTTTCCTGCCATTTCTCCTGGTGCTGCTATTGAGCTTGGTGCACTGTTGCCAAGTTCCTCCCTCTTCCCGGAAGCAAAAAAATTCTTCACTAATCTGCTTTCCAGTTCTGGCACGTTTCTTTCCTACTGCAGCGAAATGGAGTTCGTGAGACTAAAAAAAGTTCAGTCAAACCTTCAGTCAGAAAAAAAAAAAAGATCTCGCAAAGTTGAAAGGTCTGACTGAACTTTTTTAGTCTCATGAACTGGTTGGGAGGAGCCCTGAAGGAAGCAGGTGCAGGATGCGTGGTGTAGCTCCACCCCCTCCCCCACCTGCCTCACCTCATTGTGGCGGCAATGGCGCAATGTACCACACGGTCTCCTGCCCCATTGCAGCAGCCAGGCAGGACGGAGTGGGCGGAGTCCTAATTAGGACTTATATTAGTTCAACCCCCACAAATCAGGGTGAGGGTTTATTTTGGGGAAAACATTGTATATTACATTACATTATTTCATTTTAGTTATATTATAAATCAGTTGTTTTATTTAATTTATATATTTTGCAATCCATAACTGCATGGAAGCACAAAGTGATTATGTTTGCTTCAAAAAGGTAAGGACCCTATTTTAAGGAGTCTGAAAACTTTAAACTTTTAAGTTCTACATTTAGAATTACCACTTGAATTGTAAAAGAAAAGGAACAATATGTGGTAAGACTAGTTAGATATTTTGTATGCTTTGACTATCAGATAAACATGTTGAAGCGCTTATTTTCAATTTTGTTATTAGTTAATTGATTTCCTCATTAATCACAAAAATGATTGACATAAAATAATGTGTTGCAGCATTATAAGCAATTTATTTTAGTGATATATGAAAAAAATTTGACCAATGGAATTCAAATGACTTTGCATCCATTGTAAATAAATTTCTTTCGCATTTCTAGAGAAATTTTTTTTAGAAAATACGCTATGTTAAAAATGATGCTTATTTTTTTGACCCATGTTTTGTTTGACTTTACAGCTATTTCTGAATGTTCTACCTTCTGATAGAAATCATTGGATTACAAAAACAATAAAATCAAGAGCATTATACAATAATGTAAAAGAAATTGTAAGTAGGGTTTAAAGGAAATTTAATTATTTTTGAGTTCATATTTTCATTATGCTTTAAATGCAGCTACAATAATGCCTTTTTCCTATCTACAGCATATTACAAACCCTCGGAAAGCTGGACAGCAAGACGTAATGATTAACAACCCACTCTCACAGGATGAAGGGGTAACTAGGTTGCATTTATATTTTTGACTACATAAAAATTTATTTAAAATGTGATATAAAAGATTATATATAAACATTTAAGCTATTGAGTAGCACGTTTCTCTGGACATATTGCAAGTCTATTAAAAAGTAATAAAACACTAAGAACTATTTTTGTTGGATTATGTGCCATCAACAAACCCCTGCTCCCCTCACCCCAAAGACTTGTATTACCTTATCATAGTGGTGAATGTTTCTAGAATGGATAGTCAAGAATCCCGAGAAGTTATGTCAAGAGAATATAAGCCCAGCAAGGTTATCAAAGGAATAAAGGCTGCATTTAGAATGAGTGATGAGTGCCATCACTCATTGTAAGTTTTGAATGAGTGATAATTATGACTGGTCCTTATATTTATGATCAGCATCCCTTTAGTCATATGCACTCATTGCCCAGCTCACAGTTACAACATTGCAGTATCCAATGGGGTCACATGATTGTCATTTTCAACTTTCACTGCCAGCTTCTGACAAGCAAAAGTCAGTGGGAAAGTTTGGAAAGAGGTCACAATGGGGATCTCATGATGTTGTGCTTAATAATATTATGCGTATTACTTAACAGAAATTCTGGAACTGACATTGTGAAGTGACACAGTCATGTTACATCACTGTTTACAATCATGATGTTTAGCAACAGAAATTCTTAGTCCCAATTACCATTGTTAGGGCAATGACTGCCTGTATTACATTTGATAATGTCCACATATATACACATTGATTTTGTTGTTTGAGTTGAGTATAATTCAGAGCCCAAAACAAAAAATTACATATAACAATTTATTAGTTTTATTAATTTATAACAAAAAAGTGAAAATACAAAAGCAAATAGTAGGGGACAACAGTAGAAAAAGGGAAAACAAAAAAGGTGTGAAGAAGAGGAGGGAAAGAAACAAAAGGCATTGACTTCCAACTCTGTTGCAGTAAAATCAGACATTAAAATCAAATCTCAACTTTTTACATTTCTATAGTAGGCACTAACCATTTCTGTATCGGCAAATCAGTCTAATCGGTAAAACCCAAAATCATAATATCATTTTTTTCCACCTCAAGCACGAAGTCCTGAAATGGTTTCCAAGTAGAAACAAAAGTACTTACGGTCTTTTCTTTTATGAGCACAGTCAATTTGGCCATCTCTGCTAATTCCATCAGATTTGGTAACCATTTGTCCATGGTAGGAATCCAGGCCTCCTTCCACTTTTGTTTATAGAGCAATCTTGCTGTCATCACCATATATAAAATCAGAGTTCCATTTTTTTTTCAGTTCTCTTTCCATTAGACCCAGAAGTAAAGTTTCTGGTTTAATCTTTATGTTCATTTTAAGAATTTTCTGCATTAATATATGAATCCTACTCCAATATTTTTTTGCCTTATCACATGTATATAATGATTGTTTCAAGCTCAGTTCTTTATTATTTCCACACGTATAGTCAGAATCTTGCCAAATGAAAGCACTCTACTATCTACATCTATCCTATACTCTGAGAAGACTCTGTTTTCATCCTCTTTCATACAAAATATGTGGATTGAATTGTTTCTTATTCTTTTAGAATACACCCCTCCCTCCTGGGAATTTATCTTACTACATTCCATCACAGAAATCCTCCTTCATTTCAGTGTCCTAGGCCATATTATCCAACTATATTTTCTTCCTTAATTTTTCCAATTTTGGCATTCCAGATTCCAGCATAAATGCATATTGTGATTGCATGTGCTGTTAATTTCAAATAGAATTTGATCATAAAATTCATCAACCTCTCTTCTTCTGTATCTATGATTGAAGCATAAGCTTGGATAATTGCTATATTAATTATGTCAACCATATTGACATCCTGATTGTCCAAGAAGTTTAATTGATAGTATTTGGTCATGGTTTATTATGACTGCATTGTAGCCAAGTACTGTTCTTGTAATATACTTTCTAACTATGAAAGCAATACCATCTTTTTTTTGTTTTTGATGTTTTTGTTCCAGGCAAGTTTAATTTGTTGTTCTCAATTTGCAGGTTGATTTATTTCATCTTGCACTGTATTGAGCTTTCCCATATTAAGGCTTCTTATGTTCCATATACTGGTTATCCTGATTAATGTCCACTCTCTCAGCAACCATTCAATTTTATAACAATGTTGAATGATAGGTCCTTAAAGTCGCAGTCATTGTAGTCCCTGCAGTCATGTGATTGTGATTCCAACACTTGGCAACTACCTCCCAATTACATCCTGGCATCCTGCAAGGTCACAATTTGCAATTTTTGTTGTCAGCTACCAAAAAGCAATAGGAAAGCTAGCAGGAAATCACAAATGGTGATCACATAACTTTGGGGTCCTATGACTATATGGGATTCATCTAAAATCAGCAACAGAGATTGTTATTATAAGTCCACATGACATTGCACATATCAGTTGGCAACTGAGTTCCCCATTCCAATTACTTTTTGGTAAGCAAGAATTATCTGTATCCATTGTAATTCTATATTTACAGTTTTGTATTTTTCTTCATGGCAGTTTCTGTGAACATAGCTGCATTTTGTTATACTGTTTATAAGACCAGGCACACTTTGATTACTTTGATGATCAGTTTGTAAGATATACTGTCAAATTATATAGCAACATTTATTTCCAGTCCCAGTTCTTCCTCAATAATTTGTTGATTGCCTTCTAACCTCAGGTTTAGCATCTGGCACTGTATCATTAGTAACTTATATTGTCCATCCATGTAATTTTCTAAAAAAAATACAAGAATACTTTACCACTGCCTCCAGCACTTTCCTATATTGTTGTTGCCCAATAAAGATACCTTGAGTGATCCTGCTGGGGCTATATACACTTGCCATCAAGTCTTGTTATTCTTATCCGAGGAACAGAACTTCTACCACAGTGAGGCAACATATCAGGACTTCGAAATACAAAGAACTATACAATATATTGGATAGTACACAATCAAATAATTATGTTGAAAGTATAATTCCAGTAGGTAAAGTTATTGCAAATCTTCCATATTTAGTATTTAAAAAATCTGGCTTTGAAATTAAATTTTTATTTTTTTATTTATTCGGATTTGTATGCCGCTCCTCTCCGAAGACTCGGAGCGGCTCACAACATATATATATAAACAATTGCAACAAATCCGAACAACATTAAAAATACAAACCCCATACATACTCATCAATCACACCACAATCAACAATCATCCCCAGGCCTGCCGGGGATTTTTAAATTCTTTCGGAAGGCCAGGAGGGTCGGAGAAATGCGGACTTCAGGAGGTAGTTGGTTCCAGAGGGTGGGCACAGCAACAGAGAAAGCCCTCCTCCTAGGGCCCGCCAGACGACATTGTTTCGTTGACGGGACCTGGAGGAGGCCGACCCTGTGCGCTCTCACCGGTCGTAGAGAAGTATGTGGCAGAAGGCGGTCCCGTAAGTATCTTGGTCCCAAGCCATGAAGGGCTTTATAGGTAATAACCAACACCTTGAATTGGGCTCGGAGACCAATAGGCAACCAATACAGCGTGCGGAGAGTTGATGAAATGTGGGCACAACGAGGAAGACCCACAACTGCTCGCGCAGCTGCATTTTGCACTAATTGTAGTCTCCGAACACTCTTCAAGGGTAGCCCCATGTAGAGAGCGTTGCAGTAGTCGATCCTCGAGGTGACAAGGGCATGTGTGACTGTGAGGAGTAACTCCCGATCCAAGTAAGGACGCAACTGGTGCACCAGGCGAACCTGGGCAAATGCCCCCCTCGCCACTGTCGACAAATGATGATCCAATGTCAGCTGTGGATCGAGGAGGACTCCCAAGTTGCGAACCTTCTCTGAGGGGTTTATAGATTCACCCCCCAGGGTAATCGAAGGACAGATAGAAGTGTCCTTGGGAGGCATCACCCACAGCCACTCTGTCTTATCGGGGTTGAGCCTTAATCTGTTAACACCCATCCAAACCCTCACAGCCTCCAGACACTGGCACATCACCTCAACCGCTTCACTGATATGGCCAGGAGTGGAAATGTACAGCTGAGTATCATCAGCGTACTGATGGTATCTCACTCCGTGGCAGTGGATGATCTCACCCAGTGGCTTCATGTAAATGTTAAAAAGTAGGGGGGAGAGAACCGACCCCTGAGGCACCCCACATGGGAGTAACCTAGAGGTGGACCTTCGATCCCCCACAAACACCGACTGTGACCGACCAGTGAGATAGGAGGAGAACCACCGCAATACGGTGTCCCCCACTCCCAATCCCTCAATGTTCCCTCAAAAGCAATAAAAAAATACCTGAGAGAAATCAAATAAGTATGCCATTTTGCAAGAATGGCAAAATTACTTTCTTGTAATTTTCCATTTTTCAGTATATTACAGAGATATACTTGGGATCAATAGTATTTCAAATTGTAAATGGTGTAATTGTAAATTAAAGAAAAAATGTTTATAATAGATTAATATGTTTTTTTGAAGAATCTTCGTAGTTTTTCATCTGCTGTTTTGCCTAGATTTGGGGATGCTGAGCAATATTTAAACAATATTTAAAGCTTATAAAATCTGGAACCACCTTTCAGCTCTGTTTGGGTGCCATATATTTCACTGTGAAAAACTTCCCCTGAATCTCACTTATTCTCATTAATTGTAATATTTTCATACTGTAGTGTTTCCAAAAATAGAATTAATAGAAATTGTTCAGGGTGAATTCTGCAATTAGATTTTTTTTTTTAAAAAAATGCTGTCTTGACAATGATGTGCATTTAAAAAAAAGCAATTGTCTAAAAGAATTTTGTAAAATATAGAATAACACTATTCCTTGTAGTACTGATAAAATAAGTAAATAATTTGGTTTTTTATAAAAATAGGCAAGATATTTATAATTCTTCATATCTACAATTATATCTTTGGTTCTCAAAAGAAATTAAAAGGGCAGTTTTATATCAACAGTTAAATGCCTATAGTTTAGATACTTGAACAAATAGAAGAATTATGGAATTATTTTGCCTACTAGCATTCTATACGCATACTATTCCAGATTTTCAATTATTAGAGCAGTAGAACTATCCCTAAGGATAGGAAAGTTTTTCACTACTTTTTAAGAGGACGGAGTATCACAATTTAAATCTTGTCATAGTTAAGGAACATCTGCATAGAAGTTTTTTTTACTATTTTTACTATTTTTTTTACTATTATATGTTTTCAAAAACTTACAGCTTTATATTCTTTCATAATGAAAATATTGCTCAATATTTGCTCAATTAGTGTTTTCTAATTGTTTAATTTGTAGTGTCACGTTGACCATATAGTGACTAAGACTGGTAGTATTTTGAATTGTAGTGTGGCAGATAAAAGTATTTTTCCCCCTTTAGGAAAAGAATCTCTTTTCTCTTTGAAAATTTATTCTTAAATGAAGATATTGCAGATTCACACATTTAACAAGAATTTAAATATTTTCAAAACTTTCAAACTTTATATAAGAATAGGACTTTTAGGACTTCCTCTATGCATATAAGGACTAAGAAGAAAAATCATACCAAGCTGTAATATATTCAGTGTTCTAAACTTGTGAAAATTATCAAGCTCAATTTTGAAATATTTTTAGCTGAAATTATTTGTAACTTTAGCTATTAACATTAGAATTTGTTATGGCTATTTAGAGGGAATTGTTCAGTGATAGATATCCACTTATAGCAGATGCAACTCATTTATTAAAATATTCTTTTAGAAATTGGAATATAATTGTTACAGTTCATTATTGATGCTGTATCTTCATCTTCTCAGAATCAAAATAACTGAACCAATTTCTTCCCATTTATTTCCATTAGGCCATCCATCCACTCATTATTATTATTATATCACTATTAAATGTCATCTTTAGCTAGCATAAATAAAAGTGGTATGTGGGCTATATATAAAGTTTTCATTTTTAGAATAATGGAGTTCTTTATGATCATGCTCTTCAAATTTTCCTTGAAGTCTACTATTGAAGTAATCAAATGCCCTTGATTGATGTGCCAGCCCTTAAAGAGAAAACAGGGATGAAGATTCTCTGCTCTGTATTCATTTTTTACTGATAGAGCCTTGATGAGCAAGAGATCAGAGCAAGGACTTTGTTTCATTCTCTCAGAGTTTCCACCTGTTCTTATTGATTTAAAATAAATTTAGTCATCAGCTTTTTTATTTAAACATTTCGGCAGGTTTTTTTTTTTAAAAACCTGAATATACTATGATTAATTATTCTAGTGAATATGAAGTGTAATCAATAATGCTAGTGTGTTGCCTGTTGAATAGTGTTTCATATTAAATAGATGGAGATAAAGATGGATTGCCTTTATAGCAATTTATTACTATAAAAATGGCATGTAACCAGAAACATTTGATAACTTTTTAACCTTTTTGTTGTTTTTCACCAACTGAAATCACTTGCTTAATTTTAGAACCTAACACCACTACTGAGCAAGTTTAATAATAAACATAAATAATAAATAATAAACAGTTTTCCTGTTATTGAATGTGAGCAAGGAAAGACAAACAGAAAGCCATACAAACTTTATAAAATTATGTTCAAGCCTTTGCTATAATTCTTTATAGGTGTATTAAGGCTATTATATTTGCCACATAAGAGATTATAATAAGATTACAACAAGCCTTCAATTTCTTGTTGTGATGTAGATCCAGTTGGAGATTCTGTAGTACATTATGATTTTCTGCATTGAAGAACATGAACCATATTTATACAGTGATGTCATCTGTGAATCTGATCAGTTAAGAGTCACAGTATTTTACAGAAAATTTAATTTTTGCTCACATTGATGTAAGCGAGAGAGAGAGAAGGAAGGAAGGAAGGGTGTTATGATAATGGTAGAATCTAGCCTCATGATAATAAGTAAACATTTTAAAAATGTTTTAAAACTATTGCACTCTCACTAAGATCATTTTAAAATTAGAATAGCTAATATATTACAACTGTGGTAAAAAGCTTAGGAAAACCAACATCTGAAATATTAAAATAAAAAAAATATAGCTAAAATTACAGATAAATGTTCCTGAACAAAACAGTCATGCTGTTTTATTCCAGGACAAAACAATTATACAACAGTATCAGCAGCTGGAAGAAAGGATTAGATAAAAGGCACATATATATCTACATAAATATATAGATATACATATATGGATACAGTATGTATGCGCATACATACATGCATGTACACTACATGTGCAGACATACTTTAAAATTGTAATAATAGGCAATTTATTAGCTAAAATCCCAAAAGTTGTTCTTTGGAGATAATTCATTCTTTCTAGCAAACAGCAGGGGGATATTTGCAATTTTTGCAAATCATATAAGAACATAAGAAGAGCCATGCTGAATCAGGCCAAAGCCCATCAAGTCCAGCATTCTGTGTCACACAGTGGCCCACCAATTGTACATGGGGATCTTGAGCAGAAAGAGAAGGCAAAACCCTCCCTTTCCCTTGACCCCCAACAAATGGTACCCAAGGGAATCCTGCCTGCCTCAACCAACATAGAGGCGGCACATGGACATCCGTTTTAATAACCACCGATACACTTTGCATCCATGAATCTATCTAGCCCTGCCTTGAAGCTGTCAAGGCTGACAGCTGTCACGACCCCTTCAGGAAGTGAATTCCATAAATCAACGATCCTCTGGGTGAAGAAATATTTCCCTTTATTTGTCCTCACTTTCTTAGCTATGAGCTTTAGGGAGTGCCCCCTTGTCCTGGTATTGTGTGATAGAGAAAAGAATTTTTCTCTATCCACCTTTTCTATCCCATGCATGATTTTATACACTTCGATCAAGTCACCCCTTAAACTCCGTCTTTCAAGGCTGAAGAGACCAAGGCATTGCAATCTGGTTTCATAAGGGAGGCGCTCCATTTCCTTGATCATTCTTGTTGCCCTTTTTTGCACCTTTTCCAGTTCCATTATATCCTTCTTGAGGTGCGGTGACCAGAACTGTACACAGTACTCCAAGTGTGGTCTCACCATCGATTTGTACAGACGCAATACAACACTTGCTGACTTATTTTCGATTCCCTTCCTAATCATGCCAAGCATGGAATTTGCTTTTTTTAACTGCTGCTGCGCATTGGGTTGACATCTTCATCGAGCTGTCCACCAAAACCCCAAGATCCCTTTCTAGGGTTGTCTCAGAAAGTTTGGTCCCCATATAATTCAAGGTTGTAATGTTTGATTTTCAGAAAAACCTTGTAAGCATTATGACAGACATAGCTGTGGCTCTGATTGAAGAAGATGTTTTATCTGGGTTTTAATCAGTGCTTTTTTTGTAAAAAAAAAAAAAGGTACTGGAACTCACACATGCCATACATCCCCTGCCCAGCCTGCTTGCAGGGCCACTCACTACCTCCAGGGCCCGCCGCAGACAGCCCAGTAGCGCTATGGCGGTCACACCCTGTGCCCGTGTCCTGCAGCATCAACTGTGCACGATGGGGTGTGAGGGCAGAATCTTGTCTACGCTGCCTGGCTGCCATATCCTTGGCTGCGCTGCTCCATGTGAGCCAAGCTCAGGGGCGACTCTCCTTCGGGAGACTGCTGGAGAGAAGGGGGTCATGGGGGAGGCGAGGTTGGAGTAACAGCACATGTGCCCACAGAGAGAGCTCCGAGTGCAGCCTCTGGCAACCGTGCCATATGTTTGCCACCACTGGCCTATTCTATTGATTATCATTTTTGACTTTTAGCAACTACATAGATATTGTATGCCCTACCATTTCATATCTGGAGGATTTCTATCCCTGATGTAGTCTATCATCATTGATCATCTTTCAAATAATAATTTATCCTTTTGCAGAGTCTTTGGAACAAATTTTTTCAGGACAAAGAACTTCGAGGAATGATTGAACAAGATGTAAAACGAACGTGAGCATCATTATTAAATATTTTATAATTTACGTTTACATTTCGTATATTTGGAATACATTTCCCAGTTTGGGCCTATGTAGATGTGGATAGTTATCACTGCCAGTCAGCACTTAGATGGGTTTGAAGAAAAGTTTGGCCTACCGGTCATATTGTAGCACTAAACCCTATATGCTTTTCCTTCTGTGCCTGAAAGAATAGCAGCTACTTCCTCTTAATTTAAATATGTGATTTCAGTAAAACAAAAAAAGGTCAATTTCATACAATCTTTTTTGATTCATGGAATAATTAGGGATTTTTAAAAATGTATTTCTGAAAAACAGTAGATAGCAGCAGCAGCCTGGCTTGTCCTAAAAGGACTTCCATGAAGAATGAGGGGTATAACCAGTTATAAGATGTCAATTACCCACTATATAAATTAGTGATGTTTTGTTAACTGGTTTACCATAGCTTTTTTTCTGTCAACACATTTTTATTTTATATGAGTTTATTACAGTTTATTATAGAAGTTGACATTTTATGCAACATAGCCACTAGCTGTCTTTTGCAAACATAAAGAATATTAAAATCATATGAGGCAGGGATGCTGGGAGAGATCCACAGATGCATTGTTGCTCAGAGCACCAGATTGCCTATCCTGCATAGCCAAACCTTTTTTATTTTCTAATTTGCCTTTTCATGTAATTGGATTTATTATAAATCAGTACTATATGTTACATTAAAATATAATTATATGTATTTTAAAAGAGTTTCTGTGAGAAATAAAAAAAGAATGAGAGGAACTCACAGATCTTGTGATTAAATTATGTTTATAATACAAGATTGAACAGATGATTTTCTGTAATTCCTAACACTTAATCAATAAAAAGTAATGTGTAATTAGTGAGAAATGTCATTCATCTAGAGGAATTTAGCATTGCTATTTTTGTGGATAACTTTCCTACTGTCAAAGATTCCTTCTTTAAGTATTCCTTATTATCATTGTGAATGTACTTTCATCTCCGTAGCCCTGGGTCATTCCTGTTAAGGAACTTATCAAAGCTAGAATTCAGATCTGGAAAATATTTTGTCAGAGAGAGAACTTTGATTGCATTAAGTAATTCCAATTAAGCTCAATTACTATTTGTCTAGTATCTTTCTGTTATGATTATAGCATAGTTCTATACTGAAATTTGGGATAAGAAAATAGTTCCTATGGATTTTAAAATGCAGCTCAACATGATACCTTTTTCTATTTATAGAATTAATAGGCATAAGAAACAAAACAATGCCCAGGAAATATTGACATTTCTTCTTGCTTTATATTGTGTGCCTATACTGAAGCTGAGTTTCTGATATATTTATGCTGTTAGATGTATAATTAAAATCCGAGTATGCTTTTATGTAAATATTCACAGATGGTATTTTTTGTTTTTAAAGGGGAATAGTTCAGAATGTTTAACATTATATAAATATCTAAGTTATAATTGGGAAATTAAAATTTGAATAAAGAAAGTTTTGCTAGTTTTAGAGCCATTGTAAAAATATTGCACTATTACTTTGACAAAGTGCATGATATGTTTAGGAAAAATGTGTTTGTTTGTTTATTTTTTTAAAGTGCTGTTAGTGCATGTATCTTAGGTGATTGCATATTGCCACCTGAATGAATTACCCTGTTCATTTCTAATTTTAGTGTTATATTTTCTCACTAGACAGGATTAGAATGATTGAAACTTAAGAGAAAATGGGAGGATATACATGAATAATAATCTTCTCAGTATGGTTTATGCTTTATTCTTTGATTTTGTTTTTCTTGTAGCACATTCTATTGATTTCTGCTAAACCTGCTTCCATATTACTGTAAACAGGCTCCCATAATTCTGCATTGCAATCTCATAGAAATGTCTTCTTCACTGCTATTTTTTAGCTTTAGCTCAGATAAATCACCTTCTGGAATCCATATGGAATGTGGTATTATATAAAATAAATAAATCAATTCATAATCTATACCAGAAATGTTCTTGTGTATGGTGGCAGAGCACTCTGAATGAGTAGTATACTCATTAGAGTTTCATTGAATAAAAAAGAAAGAATTGAATAATTGAAACCTATTGTAATCCTAAATCATTTTGAGCTCTATCATTCATATTAGGTTTTTGTTGTTGTTGTTGTTGTTGATCAGCTTTCCTGAAATGCAGTATTTCCAGGAAGAAAATGTGAGGAAAATTCTTACAGACATTCTCTTCTGTTATGCACGGGAAAATGAGCAGTTACTTTATAAACAGGTAATGAAACATATTATACAAATGGCAATCCTTACTCAACTCAACATTTTTCCTTTACTTCATACAATTGATTATTATTCTAAAACTGGTATAAAGATTTAAACAGTGAAAAATAAATATTTATTAGCTGTATTATGAAGAAAACAAGACATTGATGTACATATTCTTCCCAATCATGCTAAGGCACTCCTCCACATTGCTTTCAGTACTACTGAAACTTATTTTCCATTTTTTTTAAAGTCACAAACTCTTGTTAACTTTATTGCATTTGTTGCTAAAACTTATTGAAAGAAATAAAAGGAAAAACTTTGATCTCCAATCTCCTGCTAATAGAAATTAAAGCACATGTGAGTTGGATTTTCCTGGAAATAACATGAGTCTGATCTGATCTATAGACAAGAATATTCCCAGGCCTCCTTCATAGGGAGTTCAGCTCTATGCAGAATTTGTATTGTGATGCTATTATCTTACTCCATGGTTTCTTGCATTTTTAAAGAATGATTGATTGATACCAACAATTTTAAATGCATTACATCCTAAAACAGGCTTGAAATAGTTTAAGGTCCCTATATCAACCGGGGGGAAAACTATAAAACAGAAAATTTCATCCTTTCTACTGTAAGAATCATCTCCCCCTCCAATTGAGGATGAGCTGAAGCTACCAAACAATTATCTCTCCCTTAAATCATACAAAATGATTGAAATATGATATTTAAGTAAAATGACTGAACTATAATTCTCAGGCAAAGCAACAATCCAAAAATTTTGGTCAATGATATCACAAGTCCAGAATAATTAGTAGATGACATTTTCATCTGTCTGTGTTTTGAGAGTTTCTGCAATCCCCTATTCTTCACACCTTTGTGGAAGTGCATATTTAACCAAATAGAGTATTAGCATCACACTACCTTATCAAATAGGACAAATTTCCATACAACAAATAAGAGAGAAACATTTGCTAAAATGAACTTCTCATCTTAGCTGAATATACTTTATTACATGAAAATTGCATGTGTAGTCAGACCAAATTTTTTAAAAAAACTTTTCCATTTCCTCACAAGCTATTAAGTTGTACTAGGTGCCCTGCTAAAAATAGATCACATTGTTAATAGTTATGAGATTTTATTCAATTTATGAGATTGTTATCATTTTGTGAAATACCTTGCTGAGTTAACTGAAGCTAGAAAGATTATATAAATGGTATTAATGAACTTTGCCTGCCTGGTCAAATGAACCTGTTCTTTTGTCTGCTTGTGTTTGTTTAATCCACTAAGCAGTTTTCATTACAGAACAGGTTCAGTTTAGTCATCCTATTTGCTGTCAAGGAAGGAAATGTTCCTGCTTCTGTTTTTGACTCACCTAGAGGTAAAAGTACTGTGGGAAGCAGTGGATATTTCAGTTGCTTAGCATTTGTGTACATTAAGACATGAATATTAATTGCCAATAATAAGGATTTATCTGTATGTTATTAAAACTCTCATATCCATAACTTTTAATTTGACGAAATGGTGCATCATAGAGCAAAACATTTTCAACCAGGGTACCTTAGATAGGCTAACTTACAAAATACAGGATCTGTTATTCCCATGGAATTGAAATTTGGCAGATTTTATAAAATATTTTATGACAAAATTATTGCATGGCAGTTTATGACAATACAAAATTTCATTAAATATTTCAACATGAAATTTCAAGGAGATATACCGGTAGCTCTGAATATCTTTCTAAACCTGTTCAATACGTTCCAGTATATCTCTGCCATTGTTGAAGGCATGAGATGCCTGGTAAGGAAATATCTCTGAAATGATGACCTAACAAGTCACGAATGGTCTAGTACAGGGCTTTTCAACCAATAATACGAGTACCACCAGTGGTACATTGACACCTGGCAGGTGGTACACGGCCCTGCCTAGTCAAGTGTAGCGGGGGAGGGAATGAGCCAAAGTGCAGCGCAGGACTTGCCGTGAGAGAGTCCTCAGAAGCTGCAGGGGTAAGTCGAGGACTACCTGTACTTTATCACTTTTTTCCTTTTTGGGGGGATCAAATTTTTGACTGGGGTCATCAAGTTTTTGCTTGTCAAAAGGTTGCAAAAAGGAGATCACATGACTCTGGGCATGCTGCAATGGTCATAAGTGTGAAAAATGGTCATAAGTCATTTTCCAGCATGAAGATGGAGAATCCACGAATGGGGTTAACTCTGTCTTCCTGCCCAATTAGACTAAGTCTGTCAAATGTGCCACACCTCTCCTGGGCTAGAATACCACCCAGTCACGACTTAGTCTGATGCCCAGAAGGACGTAAAAAATTTGGCTCCAGTTTCTCAGACTTATTCTTAATTGTTCAGGTTGTATGGTTCTCACCCATTCGTGAATCCTCTATTTTTATTGCAGCGCTGGGATCAGCGCTGTGACAAACCGTTCAGCGGTTTTTCCCCTTTCTCCCATTCAGCTGCAGCCTTGGCTTTACGCTCCTTAATTTGGCTAAATTGCTGAAATCAGGTTTCCCTTTATTTTTTCAGTTGCTGGGACCAGTGCAGCCAGTTTATCGGCCTTGCCGACTGGACTGCAAGCTCAGAAAAGCCCCTGGCAACCGTCCCTTTCTTCAGTGCGCTCGGCACAGCCGCTATTTTGAAAACCACATGGGGAGCCATTTTTTTCTAAAAATCCTTTTAGTGTCCTCCCAGCTGCCACTTGTAACACCTAACAGCCGGATTACTGCCTTCAGCCAGAAACTAACTGGCAAAAGGGGTGCATTCCTTTGTTGCTCCTAGTTCTCCTGATTGGCGCTCACTCTCCTGAGGCGATTTTTTTGTAGCGGCCGCCATTTTAGGCATCGCTAACATTCATTTGAATCCAAAGGGAGAGAGACAGACAGGATCAAACCTTGCATCGAAATCTTAATTATCAGACAGGAGCTTGAAACATGATTACCACAAGGGCCATAGAGCTAAAAATAAGCAACAGCAGGGGGAGGGGGGGTTCTTCCACTGTGACTGTTCCTAGCCACTGCATAGGGAATTGGAACCTGAGGCCTTCTGTGGTAACAGCCTTCAGGCTGCGCAGTACTCACAGCTTATTGAGATCAGGCCTTTAGACTACTGTTTATACACATATAAAGATACTCAATATCTTCAATTTCTGGACAAAGAAGCACAAGTCCAAGTTGTTCACAGTGGATGATCATTCACAGGACGTAACATCATACAGCCCCAGGCCTCAACAGTGTGCTTCTCTACTTATCGCAACAGCAAAGTGTGCTGGCCGTGCCTCTTGGCCTTGCCGCCACCAACTACGCCTAGTTCATCGGCCGTTATCACTGAGGTGATCTTGCCACCACTAAGTGAGTTACGTGTGTGCTGGCTGTCACCACCTGTTGGTTTTGCCGCCACAGTAAGCCTTGACCAGTGCACTGAAGGTGCATAAACTGGTGTTACAGCCATCAGGAGCGTTGTGGGTGTGCGAGAGTCCATTAAGTTGGTCCTGCAGCCACCATTACCTAGAGTACTTGCTGGTTCCAGTGTGGTGACACACAGTCACAAATCAATACTCTGCTCCTTGAGATCCCTCTCAGAACACCACTGAGATATCTCCATTGCGATGGCAGACAACGCAGCACCTCAGACCGCTCATGGTGCCCCCGGCACTTCCATCCAAAAGAAGTGCAAGCCCTCCAAAATGGAGGCTGTGGGAAAACTCAAGATCAAGGTCAAGGCCATTTCGGGCAAGAGGTCCTCTAAGGCGGCTGAGAAGGAGGCCAGCAGGAGACACCAGGCCTTGGGAAAACAGTTTTCCAAAGCTCAGAATCTGAGCATAAGGTGAACAGGCCATGCCTCCCCAGTTTCAGCTGAGGATTCAGTTTTTGGCCCACAACTCACCCCCTCCAGTTCAATTGTCCAACAGCCTGGTCTCCGGAAGGGGACACCGGCCAATTCCCTTTTTCCAGACCCGGACAGGAGGAGATGATTGCCCTCAACCAGGGACCACGCCCTTAATGGGTACCTCCCCCGCCCAAGGTTTAGTCGGGGCCAGAGGCTACATTCACGCCCACAGCAGATGGGCTTCAACCCACAGAATCTCAAGGGGAATGGCCAGAACAACTACAGGCCCTAATCGCCCAGACGGTTGCCCAAGATATGGTCTCCTCACTCCACCAGAGGCCCAGACCCAAATCTGTGGCATCAATGACCCCATCTTATTTCTCCCAGGCAGGAGCCCCAGAATATCCGGGTTGTATTTCTTCCGCATGATCCTCTCAAGGCAGAGAGTCGTACTCCGAGGAGTACGAACCAATGGGCATACAGTTATCAGAGGATGAGGAACCTTCTCTGGACCCTCTTCCCTTTGTGGGCCTATTTGACCCAGCGTTGTTCAAATCGCTGCTCCACAAGGCAAGTACCTCTGCCAAAATTGGCTCTGATTAGGAGCCTCAGCCGGGTCCATCCACCAGCCAAGACACAAATCCGCTGTTCTCAGAGCCTATTGTTACACAAATGCACAACCCATAGCTCATAGCTAAGAAAGTGAGGACAAATAAAGGGAAATATTTCTTCACCCAGAGAGTCGTTGATTTATGGAATTCACTTCCTGAAGGGGTCGTGACAGCTGTCAGCCTTGACAGCTTCAAGGCAGGGCTAGATAGATTCATGGATGCAAAGTGTATCGGTGGTTATTAAAACGGATGTCCATGTGCCGCCTCTATGTTGGTTGAGGCAGGCAGGATTCCCTTGAGTACCATTTGTTTGGGGGTCAAGGGAAAGGGAGGGTTTTGCCTTCTCTTTCTGCTCAAGATCCCCATGTACACTTGGTGGGCCACTGTGTGACACAGAATGCTGAACTCGATGGGCTTTGGCCTGATTCAGCATGGCTCTTCTTATGTTCTTATGTTCTAACCCCTGTTCTCCTTTCTTTCTTAATACTATTCAAAAGCAGTGAGGAATACCTGGCACCCTCCCCACACTGGGGAAAACAGACAAGAGGCTATTTAATGTTGCCTCTGCCTTGTCAGAACTGCTGGAGGTCCCGGTTATAGATGAACCTCTAACACCACTGTTTTCCTTCTGGGGACATGGCTGAAAGCTTGAAGGCGGAAAACAGAAAATCTGAGCTCTCTGCCCATACTATCATTGTTTCTTTCACTTGTTGTTCTTCCATCTTCCAGTTTAAAAGAAATTTATAGAGTTTTCTAATCAAATTCTTATCTGTTTTTAACAAAATTTTATTTAATGGGGTCTGTTATTTGTAAAAACCTGTCGATTTTATATCTTTTTCGTGTCTTGTTGAATTTGCAACTAGGACCATCATGTCAAGTCAATACCTTGTAGTTGTAAAGTTTGCCTGTCCTTAAGTTTTCCCTCTTTGTCTAAAATGTCTTTGTAAGTAACCAGTTTGTCATAATTAATCAGATTTGGGTAAGCAAATGCTTCCATTGTTGAGAATATTTGGCTTATTGAACTATTTGAAATTATCACCTGGTCATTCAAAGCAGAGTATTTCATTTCCAGCAAGTCTTTCTTCCCTAAATATCCTAAACTATTTGAAAGGATTCTAAAATTAAGAAAGAAAGAATAGTATAATGATGTCATTTTATTCCTATACACACTGAAGTGTAAGTAAGAAGCCCAACTGAACCATCATTGAAACTTTAAATTTATAACATCTTTTTTAAAAATCTAACATTGTATTCTGATTATTGTACCAAAAATTTTAAATGGAAGAAACTAAAACTCTAATTTCATTTCCATATTTCCTTTTTCCAATTTACATAGCTGTTTTAATTCATTAATCAGAAGTACTACTAAAATAACCCTCACTCCATTCTGATATCCTCTTTATATTGTCCCAGAAGTAAATGTAATATGTCAAAATTAGTATAGAATTCGTGCCAAAGCAATTGTGAAAGATTTTAAGCAAGTATAAATGATAACAGAAAAGTTTCTAATGTACTTGATTGTTGTTTGAACTAATTAGTAATGAATAGTGCTCCTTAATTTCTGCAGAGTCAAACTTTGTTTTTTAACAATGCTTTGATTCTCAAAGGAATTGTAGGATATAGATACCCAATAGTTAATGATTTTTGCTTTGGAAGATTTATCCTGTATAATAGTTTATCAGCTTGTAAGCAGTTTTTTTCCTAAAGTGACCTCAAGGCATTGTTTTATGATTGACTATGTAAGTTATTGGTAAAAACAAAATTTAAATAAAGACTCATCTTCTCTTTTATAATCAAAGGAAGTGTTTAGCATTGAAGGCCAATTATAAAGTATACCTTAAAGTTAAGTATTTTATAAAGAAATCTTAACAATAATAATATATATAAATATAAAATAAAAGAAATTATTAGCAATAAAAGCAGCATAGCAGATAATAAAAGCAAAGGAAAACTAACAGAAATACAATAGAACAAATGTCTACAGTATATGAGTTAACATAGTTCTTGAAATGTGAATATGATAAAAAGTTCTTCAACTCATCCTGTGTGTCAACCTGGGCTGTTCCTTGGCTTTCCAAGATGCTCAGAATGATGTGGTGCCAGAAGAGAAGCCTGAAGAGCAGATGGAAAAAGCTGAAGACCAAATTTGACTGAACAGAGTATTGATGGGATCACATTGTGGCAATAGGGGCCACAATGTCACTAGTCACTCTTTAATGTCATGGTTCCGATAGAAGAGACCAGTAAAAACAGAACTCCAAGGAAAGCAGTTTCCTTAAATAACATATTTATTGGCTACAAAGTATTGGCACAGTCAAAAGTGAAACCAAGAGTGGAGTTCCCTCCCAAAGGTTACAATGTTACAATGCAATATTATAGTTTCCTAGTAACCTTATTAAATATTTTCTACAGATGGGTACTATCAGTACTGAAAAAAGTTCTCTCTTTTGAGTTGGTGCAGTGTTTTGAAAGTAACTTGGGTGAATATAAGGAGATGGTGAATATAGGGAGAGATATTTAAACAACCTACTATGTAGCAGGACTATGGGTTCCAGACTGTTTTTAGTGGCAATGCTGTGCATTGCAGATAAATCATCCTCAAATTACAAACCTTATCCATCATCTTCAGCCCTTACCTCCATACAACATTTCACAGTACAGTCACATAAATACTGAAAATCATGAGGAGTAAGAACGTAAATCATGGCCTACAGTATCAGGTAACATACTTATATAGGCCATCAGTCTGTGTCATATAATGGTCAACTAGGTGGATTCAGTAAGCTCACAGCATGGATGTTGATATTCTTCCATTATTGTTCCCTACAGTTTTTATAAAATGTATATTGCCTATCCTTGAGGAGACTCTGTACTAGTAGTCATTGATTAGGTACTAGTCTTAGTCCTCCATGAAAACCCCAGTGGCTCTGGTTTTTCTTCATAATAGAGCTGTTATTATTCACAATAGTATTTTTTAAACCAAAAGAGAGAGTTTTAAATAGAGCTATATGTAAGTGCTCAGTAGTGAACTCATTGATACTGTGCTATTTTAAAATGTGATTTCCATTTGTTTGAGAATACTATAAATACTGATTAAATTATAATCTATATTAAAAGCACATAGTAATACAGAGTTGCTGAATTCTAATACATTAGATAAAATCTAGTTTTCTTTTTAATTGTAGGGTATGCATGAACTTTTAGCACCTATTGTCTTTATTCTGCATTGTGACCACCAAGCTTTTCTACATGCCAGTGAAGCAGCACAACCAAGGTAGGCACCCTGGTTTTTTTCATACAAAATACATTGCTACTAAAATAGAGTATGCATTAGGAATTCCAAAGGTAGTATCTGTTGCACTTGCCAATTGCCAAAACTTATTATATTTGAAGAATGATACAATCACAGAAGAACATATTTTAACATGATTCAACCTATCCAAAATCTGAAACTATATAATTGTTGTGTTGTTACTTCTACTGTCATAGTTGATATGGTAGATAATAAATACTAATGCAAGAAATTTTATTGATGCGTGTCATTTTTTATTTTAAATCTTAAACATAACTGTAGAGTACATATCGAAACAATGTATTGCTGTTTGGATTTCATGTTAAATAAATGTAAGCATATGAATATAAACATTTTAAAATGTATCACTTAATATTAAAAACTGGTATATATGAGAAGATAATATATAAATTTATGAATTACTTAATGTGCTTTCATTCTCAGTCCTCAGATTTTAGACATCAGAAAAGATTTACCTGTTGGAACTATTTAATATTGTTCATATTTTGAATAAGTCCTTTTCTATTATATTTAACATCTAGGAGTCTTAAAATTCCAATAATTGACTTATTGTACTTATTTTTGGTAAGAATATTTAATACAATATATCATAAGAACTATTACGTAGTAATATCATTTGGGTTTACTTTCTATGCAGGTTCTGTATATTTAGTTAATTCTTTATAATTAGATTACTCCTTTTAGATAGAAAATATCTAATATAAGCAGTGGAAACAATTTAAATGGCAGAGTTCTTTCTTGATAAATTAATGTTTAACTTTTGATTTTTCATTTGGTCACTATTTGGAAATAGAAAGACTGAAGGGACATTTTTAGGCTATTTACACCATTGTATTAACTCATGCAATATTGCAGGGATCCCTAAATAGTTTCCATTTTGCAAGATTGCTAAATTCTATGACATTTCAGGGAATTTTACTCTTTTGAACTCTAAGCTCTTACATTATGTGCCACACATTTCTATAATAGTTCAAGCAACATACATGATCATTTTAATCATGCAGTGTTGTTAAGGCTTGGGATTATTTGACACATGTTCTCTGATTCTCAACCAGTTGAAACAGAAGAAAAGTAATTACAGTGCTTTGTCAGTGTAGATTATTGTAAGGCTCAATATAGAGAACAAAAGTCTTGCTAAATGAAATCTTACCTATATTGGATCAGGTAATCATTAAATAATTAGGAAATAGATGGGATCTTACCACTCTTGCCAAAATCTATATACAAATGAGTTGATGGTTTCACAATTTACTTACTATGTTGGGCTATATACTTTTCTCAAGAACCAATTAGCCTATAGGAGCTCTTTTCCTGAAGCAAAAGAAAGGAGAATCTCCAAGATACAAATAACTTTCTATGAATATGTATGAAATTTGGTTAATAGGTGCAGGATCTAATGAGGAAAAAAGTATCAAATTTCTCAGTGGTGCATTCACTGGGCATATTATCCTTCTCCTTTCATATTAGCGTTCTAACTGTAAAAATGAATAAAAATAATTGACACTGATAATTGTTGGTAAATTAAAAATAGTTTTTATTAAAATAAAGTGCTGTTTTAATATTGTATTTGAGTGGTCAGCTTTTTGTTTATTTTGTTTTCAACAAATAGTGATCAATTATTCTAGAACAAATGTATTGAAATATATTGTGACATTCAGTAATTTGTTATTTCATATAATTAAATAGTTCTTTCATTGTTTTGCAGACGAGGTAACTAGTTTATTTCTGATCTATAGAAAGACTGATCTATAGAGAGAGTAAAGGCTCCATTTGTCTTAACTGGAATTATAATTTTAAAGATAAAGGCTAGTTTTACTTAGCTTGCATTTCTGTTATAAGTTATTTAAGGAAACTTCCAGAAATAAATGTTTAAATATATATATGTATTTTTTCCAGTGAGGAAATGAACGTTCTTTTGAATCCTGACTACCTGGAGCATGATGCCTAGTATGTTCAGTAATTTTCATTTGTTCTTAAATTTATGATTCTGATTATTATAGTTATCATTTTTAGGTAATGATATAATCTCTTTCAGTGCAATGTTCACTCTTCTAATGAAAACAGCGGAACATTGGTTTTCAACTTACGAGCATGACAGTCAAAAGGTACCTATGGATAAAAATTCATATGTAAAACTATTTTTAAATTAATTATGTGTAATTATTGGATGAGCATAAATATGCCATTTAAAATATGTTATAACAATATATTTGAAGATTTTAGTCTTCGATAATTTAAAATGTTTATGGTAAATAAATTTTATAGTTCCCTATTCACGTGTACTGTACCAATTAAAACAGACAGACGGGGAAATTAAGCTTAAATAAGAACTTTGAAAATAGGATACATAGTGATTTAACAAATTAACTTTTACAAATATGTGAAATATAAACTGATCAGAAAAGATATGGATAGATGTCATAAAATAGATAAGCAGTATAGTACTTTTATAATGCATGAAACATGAAAACATTGGGATGGTGTATCTAAATGGAAAATCTGGATATTTAGATGATTAATATTGAGAAAATTATGACTGATAAGAATTGTTTGAATATTAAGGGGAAATTAACCTTAAATAAGAATTATGAAAATAGGATATATGGTGAACTAAGAGGGTGATTTTTATAAAAACAACACAAATTGATAAGAAAAAATCTCATACATGGACGTTACTATTGTTTGTACAAACATGAAAAATAAATTTATATTTAACCACTTATGCACTGAAAATATTAAGAATTATATTTGATTAAGTTTGAAGGAGAAGGAAGAAGGGAAGATCAAAGAAATATATTATTAATTAATATACTAATTATGGAATTACAAAAATTAAATATTATTGACTGTTAATTAACTATTGATTGGTTTTTTTATAAAATATATGAACCAAGACAACACGCTGTACACTAGGCACTAAGGATTATTATTAGTATAAAAAATCAATAAAACATTTCTAAAAAAATAAAACAAAAAGTAATCTGATCAAATCAAATGTATCACTTTGCTTTTTATTTCTTTGTGCAATTTTCAGCATAAAAATGCTATTTATTTCTATATGCCCAACTTTCAGCAACTCTGTGTAGCTTACAATTAATTAAAAATGCAAAAAAGGGAATCCAAATCAATGTATAACCAAAAAGAAACAATCCAAAGGCCTCACTTTTCATTCTGTCCCAAAGGTTAGGAAAATAACCAGGTTTTTAACAGTTTTCTGAACATCATCAGATTATAGCCATATATATCTCTGTGGTATAATTCTGAAAGCAAGTTCTGTAACAAACAAGGCACTTTTTTGGATCCCAAAAGACTATATTGCTTAATTGATGGGAGTGCATCCATTCTGCCTAATTGGATCAAATGGTCAGAAACAACTGGAAAAGATGATCCCTCATATCTTTATTAAACAAATTTATGTAGCTGTCCCATCAGCTGTCCCTTAATATATGGGACTAACAACATGACCTGCCTTTCCACTCTGGTGCATTGGGTAGATGTAATAAGAGAGTGGTAGTCCTTCAAAGGTCCCAAGCCATATAGGATTTTAAAGGTGTTGACTAACACCTGAGTTGCATCTGAAAACAAATCAGCATCTACTAGACGTGACACACTGCAGTTTGAATCAGCTGAAACTTCTGAATACTCTTCAAGGGCAGCTCCACATAAAGTACATTAAGTAGTCCAAATCGGAGGTGATGAGATTGTGGGTAACTGAGAAAGGGTTTTTGGTCCAGGAATGGGCATAATCAGGCCTTTTGCCATGAAGGACTTCGAAGGTGATAAATTACACTTTCAGTTGTACCTGAATTGCATAACACCCAAGAGGTTCTTTTGACTTATCTTTCACCAGCATGAACTGAGTTACTTTAAACATGTATGATTATCATTAGGAATAATTAGGATAGAAAAATAACTGTTCTCTGCCCTTATTGCTACTGTCATGGTTCTGATAGATGAGATCAGTAAAAAGAGAACTCCAAGGAAAGCAGTTTCCTTTCCTTTGGTGGGCTGAGCCCTCCGTTAGAAAGCCCACCAAAGTAGTTTATTAGGGAATGTGATTAATGACATAGTGATGGGGTGGGAAGTTCAACTTTGTAACATTGTAACCTTTGGGAGGGAACTCCACTCTTGGTTTCACTTTTTTTTTAATATATAAAATTCTTTTATTAAAACAATCAACATTGAACATAAAAACATATTGTGCAGCAATCGTCATGGCACCTGATATACAATACTAAGTATTAGTCATTGAAAACGTCTGAATTAGTAAGCCTTTTTCCACCCCTCGCGTCTAGCCTCAACTATATACTTTGTAGCCAATAAATATGTTATTTAAGGAAACTGCTTTCCTTGGAGTTCTGTTTTTACTGGTCTCTTCTATCGGAACCATGACATTAAAGAGTGACTAGTGACATTGTGGCCCCTATTGCCACAATGTGATCCCATCAATACTCTGTTCAGTCAAATTTGGTCTTCAGCTTTTTCCATCTGCTCTTCAGGCTTCTCTTCTGGCACCACATCATTCTGAGCATCTTGGAAAGCCAAGAAACAGCCCAGGTTGACACACAGGAAAAGATTGTATATGACGAATCTGGTCCAGGGACTAGCCATCTGCTCATTCTTTGGCTAAACTCCAGCCTCTTCCAAACTGGAGAAACTGTAATCTCTTCTGGAAATCCTCAAAACCATCATTTACCTGGGACAGGCTGATCACAGAGTGGGAGTCTAGGCCATTTTTTTATTTGAATATTAATTTAGATATTATGGAATCTCCGAGTTGCATTTCTGTGATGGGATGAGGAGAATCTCATTTGATGTTGTTGATTTATTATATTTGGTTTGTAGTCTTTATAGATCAATAAATTTAACAATATTGCCTACAACTTTTATATTTAGAATCCTAAATGGAAAGTTTTCTTTTCCTTTAGTAGAATGTTCAACTGCAAGAGATATATGTTTATGCTTTCATGGTCATGATTATCTTTTGATAAACCTATATGGGCAACTCAATTAATAATTGATTTAAATTTCTATTTCTTGTTTTTATCAATTTTAATAGGAAAAAGATGCTGTGATGGCCCCTATTCCGTTTGCAAGACCACAAGATTTAGGTCCATCAATAGCCATTGTTGCAAAAGTTAATCAGATCCAAGATCATTTGCTAAAGAAACATGACATTGAGCTCTACATGCATCTGAATAGACTTGAGATTGCACCTCAGATTTATGGACTGTAAGTATTTGGCTTGATTAATTTTTAAATCAGAAAATGTTAAAATGTTAAATTTAAAACACATCAACAAGCAACTTTCAGTGATTTCCATCCATCATATGTTGTTCCCTCTACTGTCATATTTCTAGATAAATTCCAGTATTCAGAGCTGCAAAGTTTGCAAATATAATTGTAGTATGATAAAACCCTAGAAAATAGAACCCCAGAGATGCTTACTCTTTTATACTTTGGGGGGAGGGAGGGAAGTATGTTTAACAACTTATCACTTCCAAATTTAGGCAGACACTAGATTATCAATGTAATAATGTCATAGGTATTTAAGTGATTGTAATTGCAACAAATCTGACAGCAAGAGTTACGTTTTCTCAGAATAGCCTGTTAGAGCAATGTGCTTGGGATTTGCAGGTTCTGTTCCATAAGTAACTAGGGCTGTCTCTTTTCTTTTCCTTCTTATTTTTTTCTTTTTCTTTCTGATATATCCTTAACTTTTCAGCTTTTCTTCTCATTTTTATTCCCATCTCAATTTCCAGTCCTCCATTTAGTCCCCTCTTACCTATATGAAATTAAGCACTAGGGGTTTAAGATTGCCCACACTACCTTGATTTTATTTAACATATTGTTAAAATATAGTTTGAAGGGGAAAGGATGTATTATATGATTGAGAGCAGGAACTGATTTATTATTCTTATGTCCAGGAAACAATTTGGAATGTCCTCCTTCTGTTGTTATTTTTTAGCAAGCAAGCAAGCAAGAAGCCTAGCATATAAGTTAGAAATTCTAGCATTAGCCAGCTGTGTTCTGTTGAAGCATACAGATTCACCTTGCTCATTCTGTGTCCCCCCGGCAAATCAGTGCAGATGGCTTCCTTAACTATTAGTGTTCATAGCAAAAATTTTGCAAATAAAACACCATAAGAATGATAAATGAATACAGATTGCATCCTGTATATATGGTAAATGGCTACTAATGTTTTTCTTCCTTAGTATAAAATGTCATGTTTCACAGATATCAGCATTTTATAATGTTAATTAAAAGTAAGATATTGTATTAAGGATACTATAAATATTGTGTCTAATTTCTCTATATAGAGATCATTTTAATAGGAATAAAATACAGAGCAAAGTTAAAGCAAAATAATAGTTCTTAGCAAACATATCCCTATCAAGATTGAGTAAAATATTTAATACATAGAGAGTTAGTCCTTTTATTATTCCATTTTTTCAGAAATTATGTAAAATGAACACAATAGAATATGTTTATGCCTTCCAGCAGCCTATATAAATTAATGTTTGTAAGGTTGGACTTAGACCAAAGAAACACCTGGTTCAAAACTATATTCAGTTATGTAATTAATTGATTATTGTTAGGCAATTACAGTTTATCAACTTAATCTATTTCAAATAGTTATTTTTGTGATGATTAAATTAGAGTAGAGAGCATTATGTATACCATCTTGACTGCTTAAAAGGGAAATGACACATTTATTTAACTCTAAGTAAATAAATGATAAAATAGATTTTAAAAAATTGTAGTTGAAATGCTACTGCTAACAAATTAGAGAATAATAAATTGAGTCCACATTGGTCAGACCTGATTTAGATATAATGGTTAGCTGCCATGATTTTGCATTATGGAAATGAATCTTGAACAAGAGTTCCTTTCTTCTAAATTTTCAACAAAATAAATTTCTTCTAAGCCAGAGTTAGCCAAAAATTATTGTGCATAATAATACTGCAGATAGTTCATTTAAATGCATAGTTTGAAATGGCCAGAATCTTGGAAGGTGCCATGTTGCTAGCTTCTTATTTATGTATTTTATCTATTTATCTGCTTATCAGATTGTAAGTGCTGTATAATTTAATTCTTCAGCCTTTCCAGCTTTGCGGACTGGCAGGGAGGAGATGGGATAGTTCTGCATGAGTAGCGGGCAAGCAATGTGCACATTCACCCACCGCTCACACAAATGGAGTGCACATGCATGCTCTCACCCACTCTCGCAAGTGGGTGAGTGTTTCTTGCGTACCACTTCTGCAGCCCAGCTCCAAACTGCTCAAGGCCCAGGGGTTGGAGAGTTCTGCTGTATAACACATGTAACAACTTCGGATGGCATGCAACATTCAGAAGCTTTCTATGATACAGAAGTAGTTTGCAAAGAGAAGGACAGCATTTTTCTCAATGGATGTGCTTTTTTCTTTGGAACTAGTTATTGAAAATTAACATTTAATGGCAACTTAATACTGATCTTGATAACCTCATCACATTTTTATTACTCACTATTAACCAGAAAACATATACAAATGCTGACTTCTCTCATGAATAAACTGGCAGGTGGGATAGTTGGGAAGAAACTAGTAGTTATGCAGGCATTCAAGTAAGTAGAGGAAGGTGACATAAGGCAATGAGATGAGTGATGACCATCTGTTGCGTAGGATAATTAATTTTACAATTGGATCTTTATTTACAGATAAGTGCCTAGTGATTTGTAATCTGTCATTAAACATACTATTGCAACAGAATTTCACTTGAAACTTCAAATGGAATTATGTATTAGACCTTTTTATTTTTAATAATATGTTAACATATAGTAATTTTTATATGTAATGTTGTTGGGTATTATATAATTTTTTTCCTGTAATGAATGCTTGAATTATTTCCTTTTTTTAAAAAAAAGTTTTATTAATTTTATAATCATAAACAAAAAAGAAAAACAAATAGAATACCACTCAACTTAATACAATCTTTTATAACTTTCTCTCATAAAAAAACAAAGCATACATTCTTTTAAAATACTTAATATAACTATGGGTGTTGCTCGGCAGCACCCCCTTCACCACATCCCCCTCTTTCTTCCTCCCTACCTACTACAATCCCCCCACCCTCTCTCTCCCTCCCTCACTCTCCACCCTCCTCTCCTACCTACCTACTTCCCTTCACCTTCACTCCTCAGTCTACCCCCTCCAGATGTGGTCCAGAGGTACTGTCCGAGCAACCCCTCTTATATCTATTAAATATATCGTTCTTATATATTACCAATATTGCAGTTTGAGTAGACCATTACACCCCCCTACCCACTCACCCCCCGACTTCCCAAAGTGAATACAGGGTAAAACACAAGAAAACCCACTAAACTAAACAAAACTATTATATAAATCCTAATAATAATATAACTATATTTTCAATCTAACATATAAAAATTTAACTATATAGTAAATACAATTTCTTAACTTGATATTTCCCTTGTATATACTCTATCCATTTTTTCCAGTCCAACATATATTTTTCATTTGAATGATCCTTCAAATATGCAGATATTTTGGCCATTTCTGCCAAATTTATAACTTTCAAAGTCCATTCTTCAATAGATGGTATTTCAGGCTTCTTCCAATATTGTCCCACCAACAGTCTTGCTGCTGTAATCAAGTTCAAAATTAAGTTCATCTCTATGGTGGTGCAGTCTTTTATAATACCTAGCAAAAACAACTGTAGTGAAAATTCAATACGTTTTTTCAAAATATTTTGAAGTATCCACCATATTTTTATCCAAAAGGCCTTAATTTTTCTACAAGTCCACCATACATGAAAATAAGTAGCGTCTGTACATTCTCATCTCCAGCACTTAGGTTGTAAATTAGGGTACATATATGATAATTTTTTCGGATCCAAATGCCATCTATAAAACATTTCATAAAAATTTTCCCTTAGATGTTGCGCTTGTGTAAATCTTACATTTTTCACCCAGATCCTCTCCCAAGTCTCCATCATGATTGGTTGTCCAAAATTTCGTCCCCACTTAATCATACAGTCCTTAACTAATTCAGTTTCAGAATCAATTTCTATCAATACATTATACAATCTTTTAATATGCATAGACCTTTGGTCTTTAACTTGTTTAATTAAATTTTCATCTGATTGAGATAAACCCATCTTCAAGTCTTTTTTCCATCTAGTCTGCAATTGTAAATATGGAAACCAAGTATGGACTATTCCTTCGTCTCTTAACATGTTAAAGGACTTTAATAATAAAGAATTCCCTTCTTTAATTAGGAGTTTCTCGTAGGGCACCACATCTTGAACTTGTGTTCTGTTTATATTCTCTATTGTGTGTCTGGGGACCGTCCAAACAGGAATCTTTTGATATAATATATACTGATACTTTTTCCAAACACGCAACAGAGCACTTCTCAATAGGTGCTCTTTGAAACTCCTATCCACCTTTTTATCATAAACTAAATATGCATGCCAACCATATAATAAACCATACCCTTCAATATTCAATATTTTATCATTAGTTAAGTTAACCCAGTCACTTATCGTACTAAAACAGCAGCATGGTAATATTGCTTGAATTATTTCCTAAATGTTAGTGGGAAAGGATGCTATTCCTGATTCAGAGTAAAGGAAGTATATTTGCTAACAGTTGTTTTAAAGATTAAAAAAGACAAAGATACTCAAAAAGTTTTCATATTTCTATATTCACTATATTCAATTACAGGTCAGAAGTTAGAAGAAGATAATTAAAATGATGTTATTTAATCCAGTCTGAAAGACAATATGCCAGCTAAACCATTTATATTTGATAGCTATCCACTTCAAGATACTTTTAATACTTTACTTCATGTAAAGTCAATGTTTCTTGAACATCAGAAAAAGGAAACAGATAATTTATAAACTTCTCTCAACAAAATGAATGTCCATATAACTTTATAAAAAAGTACCTGACCATTCAACCGAATATAGCCAACCAAAATTAGCTGTGAAAAGGATAAAACTGCCATACATTAAAAATATCCCCGAAACCACCAACAGACTATTAACAACCACATGGTATCATCATAGCACACAAACCATATAAAGCCCTCCAAAACATCCTAAATAAACCAAAAGAGCCAGCAGTTCAGAAAAAAAACCAGGAATAATCTACAACATACAGTGTAAGGACTACAACAGTCACTATGTAAGACAAATAAGGCAGAACACTAGCAGAGCACTTCCATGAATATCAACTAGCAGTCAAAAGACTCCTTAGTTTCACAATATGGACAAACTTAACCATAATTTCAATTAGGAAACTGAGCATCCTAGACCAAACAAAGTCCAAAAATGCTAAAGAAGTATGGCTATTAAGAGTCACATATTATTCAAAAGATATAATCAAAACCCCAAAAGGGAAACAAAGAAACAAATATGAAAACACTTCCTCACCAGCAAACAAACCCAGATGAGTAGAGAGTAACACCAAGATTAATATTATACCAACAATCAAAAGCAAACATTACCCCAATCAAGGAACTATCAAAGAGACCAATCAATGCAGTTTGAGAATCCTTAGTTCAATATGTCTATCAGCCTCTTTTACTTTAGTACAGTGGTTCTCAACCTTCCTAATTCAGTTCCTCATGTTGTGGTGACCCCCAACCCTCCATCCAGCTGGCCAGGGGGTATAAAAAACTTGACCCCCCCCAAAAGGAAAAATGAGAAAGTATAGGTTGTCCTCGACTTACAACAATTCGCTTAGTGACTGTTTGAAGTTACAACAGCACTGAAAAAGTGAATTATGATCATTTTTCACACTTATGATTGTTGCAGCATCCCCAAGGTCATGTGATTTACATTTGGATGCTTGACAACTGATTCATACTTACGACATTCACAGTGTCCCAGGGTCACATGATCAATGGCCAGGGGGCGTGGCCAGCTGATCACTCAGGTTGCAGAGTGCCTGTGGGGGGGAATCTGTGGGTCTCTGGGATGGGACTGGGGTGGGTGCCTGCCTTCCTTCCCTCCCCTTGTCCCTTCCTTCTTTTCTTCCTTTCCTTCACCTCCCTTAGTCTCTTCCTCCTTCCCTTCCTCTCTCCCATTATCCCTTCCTTCCTTCTTTCCTTCCTTTTCTTCACCTCCTTCTTAGTCTCTTCCTCCTTCCCACCCTCTCCCATTGTCCTTTCCTTCCTTCCTTTTTTCCTTCCTTTCTTTTCCCTCCCTTAGTCTCTTCCTCCTTCCCTCCCTCTCTCCCCTTGTCCCTTCCTTCCTTCCTTCCTTCTTTCCTTCCCCTGCCTTAGTCCCTTCCTCCTTCCCTCCCTCTCTCCCATTGTCCCTTCCTTCCTTTCCTTCACCTCCTGCTTAGTCTCTTCCTCCTTCCCTCCCTCTTTCCCATTATCCCTTCCTTCCTTCTTTTCTTCCTTTCCTTCACCTTCTTCTTAGTCTCTTCCTCCTTCCCACCCTCTCCCATTGTTCCTTCCTTCCTTCTTTCCTTCCTTTCCTTCCCCTCCCTTAGTCTCTTCATCCTTCCCTCCCTCTCTCCCCTTTTCCCTTCCTTCCTTCTTTCCTTCCTTTTCTTCACCTCCTTCTTAGTCTCTTCCTCCTTCCCACCCTCTCCCATTGTCCCTTCCTTCCTTCCTTTTTTCCTTCCTTTCTTTTCCCTCCCTTAGTCTCTTCCTCCTTCCCTCCCTCTCTCCCCTTGTCCCTTCCTTCCTTCCTTCCTTCTTTCCTTCCTTTCCTTCCCCTGCCTTAGTCCCTTCCTCCTTCCCTCCCTCTCTCCCATTGTCCCTTCCTTCCTTTCCTTCACCTCCTGCTTAGTCTCTTCCTCCTTCCCTCCCTCTTTCCCATTATCCCTTCCTTCCTTCTTTTCTTCCTTTCCTTCACCTCCTTCTTAGTCTCTTCCTCCTTCCCACCCTCTCACATTGTTCCTTCCTTCCTTCTTTCCTTCTTTTCCTTCCCCTCCCTTAGTCTCTTCATCCTTCCCTCCCTCTCTCCCCTTGTCCCTTCCTTCCTTCTTTCCTTCCTTTCTTCTTTGCCCCTTCCTTCCTTCCTTCCCTCCCTTCCATTGTTCCTTCCCACTCTCATTGTTCCTTACTTCCCTCCCTCTTTGTCCCTTCCTTCCTCCCCCCTCCGTGCCCAGGAAGGGACAAGGGGAGGGGGATAGGCTACCAGCGCGGCTGGGGGCTTTGCTGCTGGCAAACCTGCCTGTGCACAGAAGAAAACTCCGCCCAGCTCACTTAGTCAGCTTCGCCGAAAGACTTGCCGCTTGCTAAGTTAGCAAGCTCTGGGCTACAGCTGATTCGTGCTTCTGCTAAATTAGCAAAGCTCGAGCAAGTTTTCTGGGCAGGAGCCAAGGAGAGCAGCTATAGCTGCAGAAGCTGTAGAGGCTTGCCCTGATCCTGGACAAGAAGGAAGGAAGGAAGGACGGAAGGGACAAGGGGAAAGAGGGAGGGAAGGAGGGACAAAGAGGGTGGCGGAAGGAAGGAAGGGACAAGGGGAGAGGGAGGGAAAGAGGGACAAAGAAGGAGGTGAAGGAAAGGAAGGAAGGGAAATTGAAGAGGGAGGGAAAGAGGAAGAGACCAAGAGGGAGGGTAGGAAAGGAAGTTCCAGCCAGGAGAGGCTTGGCAGCTCGGCTGCCGAGAAACAGAAGAGCACAAAGCCAAGGAGAAGAAGGTGGCGGTTTCCTCCCAAAGGGGGCTCCTTTTCTCCACCCCTTCCCTGGGTTTGTGGGGAATATGTCATCACCAGCACTGACGGGCTCCTTCCAGCCCGCTGCAAGCTTTCTCGCCCCCTTTGCTTCTCTCGTCTCCCGCTTTCTTGAGGATTGTGGCGCCCGTGGGAAGCTGATCGTGTTGAAGTTTACGAGAGGAGGAGGAGTCCCTCCTTCCCTCCCTATCTCCCTGTCAAGCCCCGGCAGGCTCGACATGGGTGGAGGAGGAGTCGAGGATGGGCGGGGTGGCAAAGGAGACCGGCGGCCGTTGCCAGACCTCCCGGCTGACAGGCGCAGGGGGGCGCCAGCTGACAGGCGCAGGAGTTGGGGCTGCGGCGGCCTCCCCTTCGCTGACCTGCGTGCACGAGAAGAAGTCAATCCAGTTGCTGCACAAGGAGTCTCTGGGGAGGGCGGGGCCTTGCTCTGCGCCTGCGCTCTTCATCCGCCCCCTGCAGGGCACATTTGGTAGAATTTGTGCAGACTGCCGCCAAGCAGCATATTTTCCACAAACAAGTGAGGTGGAGCGGAGGGGGGGAAGGGAGAGAAGGCGGTTGACAAGCCCTGCCTAAGACCATCAGAAATATGTGTTTTCCGATGGTCTTAGGCAACCCCTGTGAAAGGCTTGTGCGACCCCCAAAAGGGTCGTGACCCACAGGTTGAGAACCGCTGCTTTAGTATATCTGATGAAAAGTATAATGCAATTAATATTCTTCGTTTACTTTTAACTAAGTATGGGTTTAAACCTTGTTTAGTAATTTATTCTTGAATAAATTGAAAGTTGAAAGTAAATGGTATATAAGTTGATTGAAAAATGGTTGAAAATGAGAAGTATGGTGAGATTCCTTTACTCATGCCACTTAATTATATGCTGAGATGCCTAGAAGAAAAGTAACATAGGATTGAAAATTCCTTTACTCATGCCACTTAATTATATGCTGAGATGCCTAGAAGAAAAGTAACATAGGATTGAAAATCACAATACAGTGTAAAGGATTACATATGTAAGATAGATAAAGGCTTTTGGCCATCCATATGATGCATTTTATAGGAAAGTATTCAAATGTATTTAAAGGCTATTTTTGCTGAATTTGGACAGTTGTTATAGAAAAAAACTGCAAAGGATTCCACCATTATCTCCGAACAGTTATTAACATAAAACTGATCTTTCCTAAACTATCCAGGAAAAAATGTAATAATTTATAGTATGAAAAAATGACAAAGCAGATGTACATAAAAAGAGATACATGGTATTTGTGACAATAATACACAAAAGGCAAATAAGCCAATATGTTCCATGAAACAAGTGACTTAAATTCAGTTTATACAGCTTGCATGGAACTGAAGCTGAACATATATTTTAAAAACTTGTTCAGTTTATATGAGATGCTTGCTGTCAGCATATTAGCTATTGCTTTTAGAAGTAATACTGGCTAGGAATTCTGGAATGACAATCACAAAGTTATCTAGAGACCTCAAGATTGAGCAATGCTAATGTACAATGGGTTATTAGAATAACTTTTTTACTGTCCTTCACAGTATTAATGAAAGAAAATAATTTGTAAAAGAACAACTTTTTCAATCCGTAATTATTAAGGATCTTTGATCGATACTATCAATGTACTATCGTGATAGTGTCAACTCTTAAAGACCACATGGAGATTTTGTCCATGATCTGAATCTAATCAATCTTTCAGATCTTCAATTGGTGCACCCATCACTACTATAACTGAGTCCATCCACTTGATCTTCTCCTTTCTCTTTTCACCTTTGCCATCAATGGAGCCCTTGCAGTCTTCACATAATATATCTGAAGTAGGATAATTTGAACTTGGTCATTTCGGCCTCAAGTGAGAACTCTGGGTTGATTTGTTTAATAATCCATTTGTTTTTGGCTATCCACTGTATTCTCAAGTGTCTTCTCCAACATCAAATTTCAAAAGGACCAATATTGTTTCTATGCTGGTTTTTCAAAGTCCAACTTTTGCTGACATGTAATGTCACAGGTGATACTAATGTCTGCACTATTCTTATCTTTGTAGGAATAGGAACACCATAGCATTTAAATATCTTTTCCAAAAGTTTCCTAGTTATTCCACCAAGACCTGGTTTGTGGCATATTTCATGACTGTGTATTCCTTTATTGTTAATAGTTGATCTGAAAAGGCGCAAGCTATCAGTTCAATATTTATTTTTGTTTCTTCTAACGCTGTTTTTTTACTTGTTATTAGTTTGTTCTTTTTATTTAAATTTAGTTCCATTTTTATCACTGTGCTCCTTGATTTTATTACTAGAGCTTGCAGATCATTTGCATTTCTGGCAATCAGGGTAGCATCATCAACATAGTGCAAGTTCTTAATATTTATTCCTCTAGTTTTAAAATCATGTGCATCATCTTGCAATCTGTTTCCCCTTAATATATATTCAGCTTGTAAGGGAGAAAGTAAAACATTCCTTTACCAACTGAGAGTCAGTTTATTTTGCTATATTCTGTCCAAAATGTGGCTTCCTGGCTTATCTATGGATATCACATGAGGATAGTGAAATGTTTTCTCATTTTCTTAGTATTTTCCACAACTTAACATGACTAATACAATAAAAAGCCTTTCTGTAATCATATCATGTGAAGCACATGATAATTTCTGTTTTGTATTCTCAATTATCAGCATATTATTAGCCATAATTTCTCATATTTCTTGGCCTTTTCTAAAATAAGCTTGAACAACTAACATCTCTTTTTCCATGTAGGGCTTTAATCTGCATTGGTTGATCTTAATATTATTTTGCTACTTTGTGAAATTAAGGACGTTCTACAGTAGTTGGCTCACTCTGTTAAGTGTCCTTTTTTTGGTATTGGAATATAGATTGACCTCTTCCAATCAGTTGACCACAGTGGCATTCTCTAGCTTTGCTGGCATTGCTTGGTTACAACTTTTATTGCTCTTCAGCTTTCTGATTTAGTAATGATCAGAATGCTGATCTAGCTTCATCTTTAGAACTAGAGGTTCCTGTAAGTAGGAAATAAATGTTAAGGTATCTTGGAGTTGACATTTTTACAGAACAGTATTCAATGTACTTCTTAATCTTTGATCTACTTTGAAACGGTTACTTTCCCTTCACTCTGTCCATTGGTGTTCTCTAGCATACTAATTTAAAGTTAGAACCTCCTTCTGAGTTCAAAAGTCTTTTTGAAAAACTTTCCTTTTTTTTTTCTTCAATGTCTATAAAATTCCTCTGATGTTTTTTTTCCCTTTTTTTAACTTTGCTTCTTTTACTGGCAATTTCCAGTTTGTTCTGATATCCAGTTTGCTTTCTTCTCTATCTACATTTTTGGCAGTCTCTTTAAGTTCATTATATAGTCTCTCTGGTTCTCTATCAATGAAGTTCAGAACTTCGGACTAATTCCAGATATTCTCTTTGAAAATGGTAGTATACTGTATGTTCAAAATCATATCATAAAACTAGAGACTTGTTTTATGTTTGAATTTCCATATGAGTAGTTTCCATTCACTCGTACACATTTCGGCTGAGTCCCTAGTGATGGCCTGGAATATGGCCACTATGGGGGCTCTAGACCGGATTGCGCCATTGCGACCTCTCTGTGGTAGCAGACCCAGGAGATCTCCTTGGTTTACCGAGGAACTCAGGGGGATGAAGCGCCAGAAGAGATGTTTAGAGAAGCAATGGAGGGAAAGCAGATCCGAATCTGATCGAACCAAATTGAGAGCTTATATTAAAACCTATTTGGAAGCGATCACTACGGCAGTATCTTTCCGCATTGATTGCGTCTGCAGAATCTCGTCTGGCTGACCTGTTTAAGGTGACTCGCTCTCTCCTTGATACGGGGAGGAGGGAGGAACCTTTGCAGGGCAATGCCAAAGAATTTAACATCTTTTTCGCAGACAAGGTCACTCAGATCCGGGCTGACTTGGACTCCAATTGGAATGCAGTGCCGGCTGACAATGAATCAGTCGAGATGACAGAGGCCCTTCTTAGTCCTGTTGAATGGGATGAGTTTGACCTGGTATCTCCTGATGATGTGGACAAGGCCATTGGAACTGTGAGTTCTGCCACCTGTTTATTGGACCCGTGCCCCTCCTGGCTGGTTTCGGCTAGCAGGGAGGTGACACGGAGCTGGGTCCAGGCTGTTGCTAACGCTTCATTGAGGAAGGGGTCCTTTCCGGCTCCCTTAAAGGAGGCACTTGTGCGCCCCCTCCTCAAGAAGCCTTCCCTGGACCCGGCAGTCTTAAATAATTATCATCCAGTCTCCAATCTTCCCTTTTTAGGGAAGGTTGTTGAGAAGGTCTATTGGGGGCGAGTCAGTGGCCCCCACGGGAAGGGCTCGCAACTTGGGAGTCCTCCTGGATTCACGGCTGTCCCTTGAGGACCATCTGACGGCCATAGCCGGAAGGATGTTTTACCAGATTCGTCTGGTACGCCAGTTGCGTCCCTTCCTGGATTGGGACGAGCTACGCACGGTCACTCATGCCTTCGTCACTTCCAGACTGGACTATTGCAATGCTCTCTACATGGGGCTCCCCTTGAGGTGCACGCGGAGGCTCCAACTGGCGCAGAATGTGGCCGCGCGGGTGGGGGGGTGCCCTGGTGGGCACGAATGGCCCCATCCTGCGCGAGCTGCACTGGTTGCCGTTGGTCTTCCGGGTGTCTTCAAGGTGTTGGTCACCACCTTTAAAGCGCTCCATGGCATAGGACCCAGTTATTTACAGGACTGCCTACTGCCAGTAAATACCTCCCACCGACCAGTTCGCTCCCACAGGGAGGGCCTCCTCAGGGTGCCATCAGCTAAGCAATGTCGGCTGGTGGCGCCCAGGGGGAGAGCCTTTTCTGTGGGGGCAGCGACGATGTGGAACGAGATCCCTCCGGAACTCCGGACATGTCATGATTTCCGCACCTTCAGAAGAGAATTGAAGACTTATCTCTTCAATCAAGCCGGCCTGGCCTAGAGCTCCTCGGGTTTTTATGTAATTTAAATTAAGTAGTTAGGGTTTTAGTATGGGATTTTAGTTTGGTTTTTAGTACAGCCTAGGTTATTTAATTCTGTTTTAAATATTTATTATTGTTATGTTTTAAATTTGGCTGTAAACCGCCCCGAGTCCTACGGGAGAGGGGCGGTATAAAAGTTTACAAATAAATAAAAAAATAAAAAGGTGGTGGTACTCCAACTCCAATGGTCCTTGAATGAAGCTAATTATCTGGGCCCTCAGCAGTCTGGGTTCAGGTCCGTTTACAGCACGGAAACTGCTTTGGTCACGCTGACCGATGATCTCTGGCAGGCCCGGGATAGAGGTTATTCCACTATCCTGGTGCTTCTTGACCTCTCAGCGGCATTCGATACCATCGACCATGGTATCCTTCTGCGCCGGTTGGAGGGGCTTGGAATGCGGGGGACCATTTTACAGTGGTTCACCTCCTACCTCTCTGGCCGGTCGCAGTCGGTGTTCGCAGGAGGTCAGAGGTTGGCTCCGAGGCCTCTTCCATGTGGAGTCCCTCCGGGGTTTGTTCCCTCACCTCTGCTTTTTAACATCTACAGGAATCCGTTGGGTGAGATTATCCGTCAACACGGGGTGAGTTATCATCAATATGCTGATGATACTCAGCTCTATATCTCTACCCCGTGTCATTACAGTGAAGCAGTTGAAGTGATGAACCAGTGCCTGGAGGCTGTTGAGGTCTGGATGGGTGCCAACAGGCTCAGACTCAATCCTGACAAGACGGAGTGGCTATGGGCTCTGCCTCCCAAGGACAATTCCAACTGTCCGTCCATTACCCTGGGGGGAGAAGTTTTGTCCCCCTCGGAGAGGGTTCACAACTTGGGTGTCCTCCTCGATCCACAGCTAAGTCTAGAACATCATTTTTCGGCTGTGGCGAGGGGGGCATTCGCCCAGGTTCACCTGGTGTGCCAGTTGCGGCCCTATTTGGATTGGGAGTCACTCCTCACAGTCACCCATGCCCTTGTCACCTTGAGATTCGACTACTGTAATGCTCTCTACATGTGGCAACCTTTGAAGAATGTCCGGAGACTGCAAGTAGTCCAGAATGCGACCACGCAAGCTGTCTTGGGTCTCCCAAGACATGCTCATATCACTCCAGCTCTCCGTGAGCTGCACTGGCTACCAATTGGTCTCCGAACACAATTCAAAGTGTTGGTTATGACCTATAAAGCCCTTTATGGCAATGGACCAGGATACTTGCGGGACCGTCTTCTGCCTCATGAATCCCAGCGACTGGTCAGGGCACATAGGGTTGGCCTCCTACGAGTCCCGTCTGTTAAGCATGTCATCTGATGGGGCCTAGGGCAAGGGCCTTCTCCGTTGCTGCTCCAGCCCTCTGGAACCAACTTCCCACAGAGGTTCGTACTGCTTCCTCCCTCCTAGCCTTCCGGAAAATGTTGAAGACGCATTTATGCAGACAGGCTTGGGGCCTGTGAGCTGCACTCTGCCCCTGGGCCTTTGACTGTGATTGTGTGCTGTATGAGTGTAATAAATTTATCTAGTTTTTATATAGCATTGTAATTAGAAATTTTAATTGATTCTGTGTTTATGTTTTTACTTGTATTGTTATTGTGAGCCGCCCTCGGTCTTAGGAGAAGGGCGGCATATAAGTTTAAATAAATAAATAAATATATGATTTGTTATACAAACAGCATCTGATCATGTTGTCCTTGCTGCTTCTACCTCTTTTTAGTATAATGTTGATTTGATTTCTATAAACTTTCATCTGGTAATGTTTATGTATATGGACCTCATTTTGGTTAATTGAAAGAGTTAGCTATGAAGAAATAATTAGTGTGACATTGATAAGTCTTCATTTTGGTTTCCTAAACTATATAATCCAATTAAATTTACTTCCTTAATGTTTCCAATTTGGCATTTGGTCTCAAACAAAAAGCAGCACATTGTACTTGCCTGCTTTGTCAATTTCAATTTAAACTTGATCATAAAACTCATTGACCTTCTTCTTTTCTGAATCAATGTGTCAACGCTGCTAACATCAGATGTTTTGCATTGACAACAAATGAAAATGTAGCCATCTTTTTCCCTTTCGCTTTTAGAGTTAGATGCTGCTGGGTGTCTGTGTGAATGAGAGTCTTGCTAGACATAACAACATTAAACTTAGTGTGAGAATCAAGATTATTGAACCCAGAGCTGATAAAAAATTGGCAGGCTGGAGAACTGGAGAGGAAGCCGGAGCTTCAAGCTAATTGGGGAATGTGATTTATGACTGTTAATTGGAGGAGGAAATTGTGCTTTGATACTATGTGCCCAGGGGAGGGGAATTCAGTTTTAGGCTTCAATTATGCAGTGCCGATATTATGCTACTTGAATAAAAGATTCTTTAAGGTAAACAATACCTCGAAGTTCTTTTGAAGAGTCTCATCTGTCAGAACCATGACACAATGGTTGGAGCATAAACCTGGATGGTCATCACATAAAGGGTTGTCCATGAAGTCTAATTGCTATTATTTGGTCATAATAGCTTTGTTGCCAAGTATTGTTCTTGACATAACCTTCCTCACTATAAAAATCCTTTTTTGTTTTTCACATTTAGTAAGCAGTGTGATCTTCTTGCTAAAAGTGTCCAGTCCCAATCAATTCACTGATGTCTAAGATGTCACTTTCTAGTCATTAATTTATTTCATTTCTCACTGTGTTGAGCTTTCCCATGTTCATGCTACCTATGTTCCATGTTCCCACTGTGAGCCTGACTATGCAGCTTCAGATTTTTCTGAATAGCAAAATCTTGTCCCAAAGGCTTTAATTTATCCACTTCATAAATACCATTAGTGCTTCAAAAGATTACCATACTCTTTCTCAGTAGTAAGTTGATGTCATCCAACCTGAAGGGCCCATCATCTGGTACTATATCATCAATCATTTTGTATTTTCTATCCAAATAGTTTTTCTTGATAAAAATTCAGGAATGGTTTACTGTTCCTTTCTCCTACACAGTATACATTTATTTCCTTGTAGTTGTTTCTATAGTGACCTCCAACATCTTCCTATATTGTTGTGCCCAATAGAGGTGCCTGCTTTTTTTGGTTAGGCAGCTAGACTGATCTTAGGTGTTCCTGTTAGAAATATGTACTCAAGTTCCAAGCATTTTTTCTTATCTTTGAAATCCACCAATCTGTGTACAGTTGAGATATTAGTTTAAATCAGGGCTTTTCAACCTTTTCATCCATTGTACCACTTTTAGGATATGGCAATATTCGAGTACCACCAGTCGTCTAACAAAGTGTCAAAAACTTGATGACCAAAAAAAAAAAAAAAGGAAAAAAGTGATAAAGTACAAGTAGTCCTCGACTTACAACAGTTCGCTTAGTGACTGTTCGAAGTTACAATGGCACTGAAAAAAGTGTCCCCCAAGGCACAGCCGAGCAAGACACCTGCCTGCCCACCCGGCATCACTCTCATTCCCCTCCCCCGCTACCACTTTTCTAGGATGGTCGCGTACCACCTGCCACTGGTTGAAAAGCCCTGGTTTAAATGATTATGAAGATATTAATTTGTTTTGAATTTCGGGATGGAATTTTAGTCCATCCACACAAAAATATAGTCCTACTTAATTCCAGGCTAAATTTCAGCAGGTATGGCTGAAGAGAATTCGTAATTATAATAATGTTAAGTTTAATTAACCCTAAAGACATGAAACCGTTCCAGCCCCTTAGAATACAGCTGCACATTTCATCTGTATGTGGAAATGTTTTCTTATTTTTTGCCTACAACTCACGCACAGGCCACACTTACCATGACTCTACAAAGGCAAAAAACATTGCAATATGTCATGATATGTGACGTGATGCGATCAACTTTGACACATGTGTTCGAGGGTGTATTAGAGTTGAGTAACAATGTGTCAACATAAGTAGAGCACATATGTAATGGGAAAAGTCCTACTTGCTGCAAAAAGTTGGTGAGCCAGTCATGATTTTATTAATCTTGTGGATCGCTTTCCCACTTTCCCATATCTTTCAGAATGAATCTTTAATGAGAATTCTGTTGTAGTTATAATGAAATTTAGACGCATTAAATCATCTGTGTTTGCTCTGTGTTAGGAGACTGGCTTACACAAGCAAACCCAGGCAGAATTAGCAACTGAAATAATGAGCTCTTGGATTTGATAAACCAAACAACTCAGAATGGATCATACAGTTATGGGAAGGGATTTTGCATGACATTATGAATCATCTGTAACAAATCAAACTTTTTTTTTATTGAGTCACAAGAACTCAATTGAAAGTGGAACCCTTAGTATGCTAGTCAAAAACCCAAAATAGACCTCAGTTAGGAAAGAGTCATACATCAATAGGGTATGTGAAACAACATGGAAATTTCTTATACAGAATATAAGCTGTGTTTCCCAAATGTTAACTGGGATAAGGATATCTACAAGGATAACCAGGTATTTACCAGCATATTAGTATGAGTCTGGAATAATTCAGGATATTTCCAACCTGTCTGACAGTCAGTACTTGCTCATAATATTTAGTTGTGCTTAGACATTATTCATATTAGCTGTGTATGTTTTTCCGGCATCAGCAAAATGTTTGCAAAATGTTACCTATTGTATTGGGCATTAGTGAAATGTTTACAAAATTGTTATTGGTTGCATGAATGAAATAAAATAATAGCAGTAAAAAAATTCTACTCTGTCCTCTCTTCCTTAACAATTGGATATTAATAGGCCAATTTGGTGTAGCATTGTACAGCTGTAGCTCATAAGATGAGGAATTCAGTTACAGATATTGAATGATATTGTGATAATCAGTAGGATCACTCCAAGAAAAAGAGGCATAGATTTGGATCTATATATCACCCCTTGTTCAATCAGTGTTTGATCACTTGGTAGCAAATAAAAATTCTTTGCCAGCTGTAATGATTAGATATATCAACTACATAGATCCTTCTTGGTTTTATTTTATTTTATTTTATTTTATTTTATTTAAAAAGGATTTCACCACTATGTCCAGCAATTGGAAATTATATCAGTTGAATTCAAATAGATGTGTGTCACTACATATTGCGACTTTTGCATTGCCGGAGCTGGGGTGGGTGCAGCCTCCTTATGATGCAAGCGGCCTGCAGGCCAGCAGTTTGACACCCCTGATCTAGAGAGTAGTATGCAAATGAAGGGTAATTGGTTATACTGCGTGAGAATTTCAATACATATGAATGGTATAGATTGAACCAAACTGTTTTGAGATCTTGTGATTTTTCTAAAATATTTGCTCACAGATTTTCATAGCTTTTACATTTGTTAAAATTGATACATTAAAATAATGATGAAATATGATCTGGCCTAGCTGCCCAAAGGAAATACTGCCTATTTTCTTTTTTGCATGATGATGTTCAGAGAAGCTAACTTGCAAGGTCATATGAAACAGATTTTGCAGAGAGTTCTGTGAGGCATGCTGCAATGATTGTGCAATATTTTTTCACATATGCAGGAAAACATGCATCATGTATTGCTAAACATTTGGGGTGTATGTTTATATAGCTTTTGTGTCAGTGGTGAGCCTCTGAACATGGCCTCCAAATTGGGCTATTCAAACTTAACAGTGACATCACCAAACAGCTGTGTTACACTCTTCTTAAAATAGCATTAAACCTTTACATTTTAAATGATTTTTTTTTCTTTGCTGGAACTAGAATACATAATAAGCATCTGCTGGCTATGCAATTAATGTCATTTGTAAGGAAGGACCTTCATGATGCACTAGGGCTTCAGCATTCTTAAATTATGATTCCTTTATTGCACTCATGGGATAAATTCTATATCCCCCAGATGCTTATTATGTATCTTCTATGTCCCTTAATTCCTATTAGCTGGATTAGCAGTTGTTGTGGATGTGAAGGTTTATGGTAATTTAACTGGGACTGTTCTTGCAGATCAATAAATAAACTTTGGGAAACTTAACCATCTGTATTATCTTTCAATTTTGATCTATTCAGTGTGCCTCTAATTTAACAGTATGCAAAAAATGTGTACTTAGATGCTTGGGATACACATATTAATATAACTGATTTCAAAAATACAGCAAAAATTACCTAATGCTAATCGGTAGGCTACTACATTGCAATGGAAATGAATAATAAATCATTTTTTACACTTACTGTTATTGCTCCCAGTAGTTAGCATCCTTACTGTATTACAGGGAGATCCTAAGCATTAAAAGCAAAACACGCTGGCTCTTTAAATTTCTCATTCTTATTTAAAATGAAAGATGTATCTATGTTTTAATGTACATAATGCCTACTTACAAATGGGTTTTGAGTTTTTACATACTATTACTGAACCCAAGAAAGAATAAGACAACATACATTTGTAGAACATTTTATAACATTTTTCCTTAAATTATAGTTTGGAGTATATATTTTTCATAGTTCTTTCCATAGGTTTATCTCAATTTTTTGCATCTGTTTTATCACATGATTTTAATTGTTCCATCTCTATGTTCATATTTTAGCACAGTCTAAGTATTTCAAAACCTGTCATATTTCTCAAAGTCCTTTGATCTCTTTTAAGATCACTTTTTTCAATTATTTTCATATACATTAGCAATTATAAATTCTTTCTTCTATACAAAGACAGACCAGTTGTGAGATAAAAAAAAATACACCTGACAGGAAGTGATAAACATATATTTCAAAATAATTATAACAAATTATAGGGAAAAAAACTTGAAACATAAAGAAGTCTGAAACTCTCTTGGCTAAAACATATTGTGATAATTAAAATGAATACATTACTCCAAATAAATTTTCTATTGTAAATGATCCTGATTCCAGTTTCAGAGAAAAACTTGCAAGATTGGCAAAGAATCAACAAATTCATATGGAGCAGGGAAAGCTAACAAGGTGATTTAAAGGTTTACTAGATTCAGAGGAAACAGACAGCTTAGCATTCCCTGTTGTAATATAGAGCAAATTGCCTTTTGTGGATAACAAAATGGATAAAATTTCCAAACATTAAAATATCAATAATAGAAAGAGCAGTTCTGGCTAATGAACAAAGGAATTCACAGAAAAAAAATAAGATGAATGTTTTCTTATAGAACTCAGAGGCAGCCTCAGAACTATTCAGTATAAATTTCTTGGGACTCTGTTTAGAATGCTCTGATACCAGTTAGTTAAGGCTGGAAGCTAGTGTGATCTCCATAGGCATACACCTCCAGAGAGACACTTAAATTACTGTCTTCAAAATTACTAGCTTCAATTCTGAGCACGTTTTCCTGATCCTTCGAGATACCTCCATATCTACATGATATACAAGAACATTGCAAATCTACAATCCTAAGACTTATCCTTTTCATGGCTTAGAAACCCAGGTTTCATTAAAGTCCAATCAGAGGTGAAACAATCAATCCTTGACATAGTTTTTCAAAAAGAGCTTTGTGCTCAGTAATCAGTATCATCCTTATCGTTAAGCTGCATCAAAATGCTGCATGTGGCACAGTACAACTCAAGAATGATAACTAGTTAAAGTCAGTTAAAGAATTCCAACAGGTGGGGGTTTAGGAAGAGAACCTTGTCTGCCATTGCTCTGCCTTGTAAAATATCATTTCCCCAGAGGTAAGATAGGTCCTCTCCTAACCTTCTGCAAAGGAATTAAAATACAGCTGTGCAGCCTCATATGGGGAGCTCAGAGGTAGATGCAGCCATGGGGCTGGTTGTTGTTCTAAAAGTCCTCCCTTTGCCTTTTAAATTAATTTCTAACAGCAATTATATTTTTTTACATTTCTCATCTTTAGCAATATTCTACCAAGGTAAGAAATTCACTCTATTTTCCCTGCCAAACAAAACTACTTTGGTCTTTGAAACATTAATGGCCAGATCCATATTCCTCTATCTCATATTAGCTGCAAATCATTTGGGTTCTCAAACAAAAACATTTGCAAACAAAACTACACATACCAAACCAACCTATCTCTAATGTCACCGTAAGAATATCTTATACATTTATTCAAAGTATATAAAAAAGGGAGGCCAGGACATATAATTCTTTCACTTGCTGCTAATACTTGTAACAGGTATTTTTTAGTCAACACTTTGTGATTGTGTTAAGTTTTATTGTTTTTTTTAGCCTTCAAATAAAAAAAGAATTAGAGGAGACTTATTAACTACAAAATAATTTGACACTTGTGTTCAAATGCTAGATAGTTGCAAAAAAAAAACCCTTTGATACTGAATATAAAGGTTTGTGAATGGCCACATTTGGCCTCTGAATTGTATGCTGGAAGAAATATTCTAAAAGCAGGGTGGGGTCAGTAAAAATAAGTGATTGAACCCTTAATAAAAATGCATTTGATTTAATTTAAATTCAGTTAATACTACATATTAAAAGCAAATAATATGATTATTCCCCATGTATTTACTATTTCCGTGTTTTAATAAGACTGAAAATTACAATTACAAAATTACAATTCACTTCAGTTTTTGCGACTCTCTGGGTCAAAATACAAATCTTTCACAAATTGCATGATGACCAAAGACATTAAATTGCATACTTTCATTTTACGAATTTCTAGATAAAATGCATGGTTTCTAATAAATATAAATATAATATATAAATATAAATAAATCAAAAACCTGATGCTATTCAAGCATTTGTAACCAATGCTTTTTTTGTAAGAAAAAGATGGCAACCAAAGGAAAAAGAATGTGAGATTGTTATGTTAACGTAATTGAAATGGGAATTAATAGATTGATGTCTAAGCATTTGAATTAATATAGCTTTTCCTTTTAAAAACAAATGGTTCATTGTGTGGTCATCTCCTTTTTTCTCCCTTGATAGGTCTTTTAATAACTATCCACTAGAATGCAAAAAAAAAAGCACTTTGCTGCCTGCTTAATACTTTTTCAGATGATGATTGCAGATCTCTCATCAGCACCGCTTAGAAAAAGATTTTATAGTATGATTTTATAGGACAAATTTGAATTTAAGCCATGATGCCACCATGGATCCTCTACCTGAATTTCTGCCCACAGTTGTGACAATCATTTTGAAAGCTCATCCAATTATACTACATCCAGGCAGTTACCTAGGTAACAACCATACAGTTTGAATAACCAGGACTATACACATCACAAGAAATAAAAATAAATGGCAGTATTCCCAGTTTCCCAATACATGTTAATTGTAAATTGTTACTGAAGGTTGTTTTTAAATTTAGCATCTAATGCAGTACAAAATATAGTATAGGTATTTATCATATTGAAAATCCATTTGATATTATCAGCCTTTTAGATATTTTGTCTTTTTTTAATATTGCAGTGCAGATCTTTTCTTCATAGCATAGCATTGGTAAAACTTGGGAACTAGAAACTGCATATGGAAAGATATGTCAGAATTTTTGCAGCAGAGGCCAAATTTGGACAGTGGAAGAGGAATTGGTTTAGAAGTTAATAAAAAAAATCTTGAGAATGAATATAATAAAATATTGCAAAAAATTCTGCTTGTGTATTTATATAATTTGACTATATTAGATATATAGTAAAATGACTTTTTTTCTTCTGTTCAATCATGCCAAATTCTTGGACAAATCTCTGCAGTTTTGTTTGCAAAGTTTTCAGTAGTAGTTTGCTATTGCCTCCTTCCTAGGTCTAAGAGAGCCTGACGGTTCCAACATCACCTAGCTGTCTTTGTGCCGTAAATGGAGCTAGACCTCAGGGCATCTTGGGTTTTTGCCTGATGTGTTAACCACTATACCAAACTGCGTCTAGAATGATCAAACCAACCCTGAATCCCATTAATTTTCAAAGCCAGTATGTTTATTCAGTTTAGTACAATAATAAACTTTAAAAAAGCTATTTGAAAACCTGGCATATTTGGGATTTTGCTCTCCAGTTCAGTAAATAGGTAGAATTGTAAACTAGAATCAACAGAGGTCAAATTAGGACTTGAAAAAGTATTGGTTTAGAAGTTAATAAAAATGAATGTAGGAGAATATTTATTACAAAAATGTCTATTGCTGCTTTTCACAGGGTGACAGATTTATAGGTCTAATTTGTGAAAAATTGCCAGTGACTGCTGAAATAGTAAATCTGTGAAATTTCAAGATTTCTTTTAATTACCTTGTACTTTATATATTTGCTCCAAGCTTCCTTTTTAATCATACTTTTTTCATCCCAAGAAAGACATCTAGAGTTCAGTTCTAATGTGCATTTATTGTAATTTAAATTGAATAATACCATTTTCATAATGAATCCAGTAGCATCAAGTAGAGAGTTTTTTGGGATGGCGGGAGAGTGCCTTCAAGTTAGTGCTGATGGCTGGCAATTGCTTGGACTACTGACTGCAGCTTTCTTGGCAATATTTTAAGACATAATTTGCCATTGCTAACTTCTTAAGGATGAGAGAGAGTGACTGGCCCAAGGACACCCACCTGGCTTCATGGCTAAATGGGAGTAGAACTCAGTTTTCTGGTTTCTAGCCTGGTGCTTTAACCATTGCACCAAATTATCTCTCAACATGTTTTTTTAATCTAAAATGAAATTTAAAATTAAACTTTAATTTAAATTTAAAATGAAAGCAAGCTAGAGGGCTTTTCTCAAGGACAGCTTTTCTCAATACAAGCCACTTGACAAGAAAAACAAGAAGCAGGAGGATTAGATACGTTCACTACCTTATATATAATTATATATTAAAGTGGTGGAATAACAAAAATAGCAATATCTTTAAAACTGTCAGACATCAACATCTGTTTATCCCAGGTCCTTAGTAAGGTCTCAATATATGAATAAAAATGCCAAAACCAATCTCAGCTTCTGGCAGTGAACCTTAATAATACTAATAACCAAAAAGGGAAAATATTGAAAACTGAAGGAATCAAGATACCCTATGGAAATAACATCAAGAGTCTATATAAAAAAATCATAATAATAAATATCCTTTAAACCAATGGCATTAAGCCACTGAAATCAAGGAAAAGATTAGAAGTGAAGAAGAAAGAGCGAAGAAAATCCTAAAGTCCAAATTAAGTCAAAAAATGTCCTCAAGGAAATAAACACCTGGCAATTCCAGTCATTAGATATAAAACCAGGTCTTTTTTTCTCATCCAGAACGGAGTTCCGGCACCTTTTTTGGATGGAACCTTGTAGGGTAGGCAAGGTGGGTTATATGACGTGTGTGAGTTCCAGCACCTTTTTTTTTTGTTTTAAAGAAAAAAAGCACTGTATATAACTGAAGTAGTGCACTGGACTTAAGCAAACTTAAAACCCTAAATAGGAAGATCAGAAAAATCATGATAATCATGTCTTTCATCCATTCATCTACTTACAAAGGAAAATATGTGGGTGTGGAATGTTGCAAATATGTCAGACAATGAAAAAGAAAAAAGAGCATTGGAAGAATATCTGAACAGCAATGAATAAAATGCACTGAAGTTAGTATACTAGGAAGGATTACTGACTATTGGAGAGATAAAAATTGCCTATAAGAAGGACCAAATAAAGAACAGAAAAGAAACATGAGGAAATAAAATATTACAAGGCTAGTATGTTAAAAAAAAATAGCAGACAAAGCAGATAATAATAAGACCATGGCTAAAGGCTAAAAAAAAGACAAGGGCTGATTCTGGCTGCACCAGACCAAGCCTTAAGAACAAATGCACACAACATCAGAATTGAGAAGACAGCAATAGACAGCAAATGTTGTCTCTGCAAAGAAGCTGAAAAATTAGTGGATCACCTGGTTAGCTGCTGTAAGATCACAGAAACTGACTACAACAGACAAAAGACAAAGTAGTAATAATGGTGCATTGGAAGATCCGCAAGAAATACTATTTGCTTGTAAGCTGATAGGATCATAAAATACAGAAAGTCATAGAAAATGAAGAAGCTAAAGTGCTCTGGGACTTTAGACTTCAAACAGAAAGGTATCTTCCATATAACACTCCAGACTTAACAATTGCAATAAGAAAGACAAAAAGGTCTGGATAATGGACATGTCAGTACATAAAGCCCTATAAACAGAAGAACATTGACATCCCCTAATGTTACTTAGCTTAGTAATAAAACGTTCGGAAACCAAGCTTGGAAAATAAATCTTCACTCTTACTCAGAAAAGCTTACATCCTGTGACCATATCTATAACAACATCAAACATCCAGATCTGCCTATCCCAAGTCCTTGGAAGGACTTGATAGGTAGATGAAAATTCCAAATCCAGTCTGAACATATGGCTTACTATGAGGCCAACTATAATAGTAATAATAATAAGATGGATGGCAATTAGAAAATCTTCAAATTGACATTTTTTTTAATCTGTCATTTACAAACGGTCAGACTGTTTGACCCGCATATATACTACACCAATACATTGCTATGTTTTAAGTTCTTGGGAAGAACCCAGTGCATATGACAGCCAATACCAGTAAGGAATGGTTAGGTAAACCATTGCCAGATCTTCTGACTTTCTATAAGGATTCATCTAGTCAATATTATTTTAACATAATCAAAAAGTAGAAGAGGAAATATTTCAAATAATGGTTTTCATTCCTTAGAGTTCAGAGGCTCTGAACATATACATATTCAAATACATATACATATGAACATATACATATTCAAAACTAAGACAAAATTGGAATTCTTAAATCACAATTGATATCTTTTGCTGAAGATTGGTCATTGGGCTAAAGATGCTGTTGTTTTGCAATCTCTTTTTCTTTATTTCTAATGACAAAATGACTATTATTATTATTATTATTATTATTATTATTTATTCGATTTCTATGCCGCCCTATTCCGGAGAACTCACTAACTAACTAGCTGGCTTCCAATACTCTGTCTCAGACCACTAATCTATAATGTTGGATCCTTGTAATTTTTTCTGACAAAGATATTTAGCTTAATTTTTATAAAATTACACTCCATTGTATATGTGCATATAAAAAAATCCACAAAGGCTTGAAGAAATATTATGATTTAAATTTTGAGTTTTGTCTTGAGGGCCATGGACATGGTCCATGGCCACAAAAGTTATTTAAAGGGGATCCATGGTGAAGAAAAGGCTGAGAATCACTGCTCTAGAATATAGCATTTATGGTACTGGTTGTTGTTTTGTGTTCTACAAGTTATTATGCTTTAGAAAATTAGTGAACTTTCATGCAAATAAAGTGCTCAGTTCTCTGTGTTATTTGGCTTTATATTCTGATTTAAAGAAACCATAAGCTTTCTAAAACATATATTTGAATACATAATTCCTCCCAATGGTTAAGAGCAAACACATTAATTTAATGTGTGTATGTACATTACTGTATAAACTGATAAATTAAGAAATCTTAGGAAGAATTCCAATCTAAAAATGTTTCAAGAATTGCAAGCCAAGTAATTGTAATACAGTGTGCAAAGATTAACATATTCAAATATTCTGTACTTGTCTGTGAAATCATAACATCAGAATCAGAGAAGAGCAACCAATGTGATAAGGAGCCTAGAGGGAAAACTTAGGGTAATAGTTACAGTTGTTGGGTTTGTTTAGCCAGGAAAAGAAATGCTTAGGGGGAAACACGATAACTTTCTTCAAGTATATGAAAGGCTGTCTTGCAGAGGATGGGGCAGATTCATTCTAAGTTGCGGAAGAAAGAATGAGCAATAGTTATATAACAAGGACACAGATTTGAGTTGGACACCTAGAAAAAAATAAAGAGCTATTCAACAAGGAAAAAGAAGTGGTGAACTGGAGTTGGACTAAATGATCTGCAAAACCCATTATAAGCCTTATATTCAATGTCCCAAAGATGGGGTTTTTTTCAAATTCTATTTATAGTCTATGACTGTGTTATCAGAAGTTGTGAAGAAATCCCATTTACAAATGTGGTTCTGGGATAATTCATTTGGTCCAAACATTTAATGTCTCTTGCAGGAATTCTTGGCATTCCTCATGGTCTCCTAGATAGTGAATACTGGTCATGTTAAATACTTTTTACTACATCATTTAAGCCTCCTGTTCATACATTCAAAAGTTAACAGTATTTTTCTCTCAAAACATAATGGTAATGATTTACATTTATCATGTATTAGTGATATTGGTTAAGGTAACAAGAAAAGAAGACTCCTAATCTTTAAAATCAGCAGATATCATGAATGTATAAGGAATGAGCAAGGAGTGTATTTGTATGCTTTTTTATGTGTTCTATCTCAATGAATAATAGAAGAAAATTCAGTTATCACATGTTTGAAAAAAAGCCAGTTGGATTCTAGTAATACAAATTTAAAATCGATGCAGTTAACTTAGTCTGTTTTCATCCTTGCATACACGGATATACACATATGCATATACCCACAGAGACACAGGATTTATATTTATACTCTCTCAATTCATTCATAAAGAATTTGTGCTAAATTCACAAATATCTAGAATACTTTTAGAGAGAAAATAATGTTCCAACAGCTAGATAACAGATAGCAAGAATATTTAGTCAAACTGGTTTTTGTGAGTTTTTTTAATCTTTGTCCCCCTCCTATTTTCTCTAGTTGTAAAAATTACAGTGATTACACATCATAAAGCCTATCTGTAATAAAACGCATCAGCTGGCCAAGGTTTTCATCGCTCACTCAATAATCCATTAATACAGCAATGCTGCCCAGGCATCTTTATAATACCAACTCAGAGGTAATTTTAATCAGCTAGACCAGCTGGTATTTAACAGCAGCTGCTGGAGATGCCACAAATATACTCAATAGCTGACATCTTTATTTGCAGTTTTTCAAGGGTAGACAAGATCTCCCCAAAATTACTTAGATTAGGTTTTCTAAAAGAATATTGTGTATATGAAGGTAATATGACTCAGTGCAGGAAGGGTTAATGGAACATACGTATTTTATGCAAATATTTTTTAAGAAAAATAAAATAGTTTTACTGACTATGCTATTTTTGTTAATAACCAGTTTAATAGAAATGTAACAGAGCATCATCTTTTCTCTTTATCAAAGCTTTTTTATAATATATATCATAGTTATGCCAATCACTATATTTCAATAATAGCACATCTTAGATGTGTTCAGAAGTGAAGTCTAACTATATGCAATGTTATTTTTTCTTCTTTAGACCATCTTTCATTTAAGTTTAGATATGCATTTCATTTTGTATAATATTGAAGCTATGAACCTTGGATGCCTTTTTCATCCAAGGCATATTCTGTGGAGAGAATGGGGATGGGAACAAGAAAGGAAATATGAAGAAAACACTCACATAAATAAAAAATTAATTGTGATTGAGCAAACTTGACTAACAAATCTATAATAAAACATTGGCAACTAGGGCCTGTGTTAAAGTCCCCATACCTTTCTTTTTCTAGGAAGTTGACTTATCACTCAAGTGATGATTGCAAAAAACAAAAGAAATTTGGATGGAGTCTAGTACATAGTATTTGCTTGATTAGACTACAGAGCTTTCATTTTGTTACATGGAAACCAATATGATTTATTAGACAGGGTTGTCAAGGTGCAGTATGAGAATTCTTAAAAGAATTACTTATATAAGTATTTTTCCAGATTAAATAAGAATTACATGCTTTAGTATTGAGGTATACCATCTCATTTTGCAAAATTCCTGGTTTATACTTATGCAGCTTGGATATAATAAAACTTAATAGCATTTTAGGCAACAAATAAATATACAAACTACAGTTATGCACAATCTTATTAGCAATAACATTGTTTCTGATAAAAACATTTGCTGTTCAAGTACCAAGATTTTGAACCAATATGTTTATTAGTATTTCATGTTTAATATACTAAATATTTTTATTTGTTAGGATTGCTTATTTCCTTATTAGAAACAAGAATTTTGAATGCATGTTTTTATCTACAGTGATGAAATATTAAACTCAAGAAGTAAGAGGTATTTTTTATACTTTTAAAATACTATATTTAACTTAAAAATAGCATGTACTTTTTCTTTGCTGTGATAAGTGTTTAAGTTTGTATAGAGTGTTTGACAACAGACAGTTTGATATATTGCTAGGCACAGCAGTAGGTTGGACTTGAGTGGTATTAGCTTTCAGTGTTTTGATTAATGGTAATTGTTGTGATGAAAAGGCATGTTTTATGTACAACTCATATTTCTGGAAAACAGAAGTCAACTTACAAGATCTGTAATTACTATTCTGAGTTAGCATATAAAAAGAGCATAGAGAACATACTGACAGGGCACAGTGGGGTTCTTTGTATGTGGGTTTGTTTAGGACTGTTTCATTAATATACCATTTTAAAAGTAAGGAAAAATGTTTTGCGGTCTTCTTAAACTGTATAGAGTTTGAATTCCAAGATATATTTTTATGTAAAGGTGTCATTTTATCTTGCCTTCATAGCTAATAGAACTGAGAATTGTAAGATAAATATTTTTTAAAAGTCATATATAATAGAAATATTTTGTAGAAAAACAAAGCAGCTTTCTTGTTGTCTCATAGATTATATAGTACATTTTACTTATTCTTCATACTGATTTTTAAGGATTAATTTGTTTAGATTATCCATTATTTTTAAAAATGTTAATAAGTTAACTAGAGGTGTGCCCATTAATTCAATCTTGATAAGATTCACTGATAGCCTTAAGAACATGCAGTTGAAACTTAATAGCACATCAGGCTTAGATCTGTGTGCTTTGTGTGACCAGTAATACTAAAATCCTGTTCAGTTAGAGTTTACACCTTACTGAAACCAGTGAGATTCAGTCAACCTTCATGTGGCCAGGTCTCCAGCCAGTTTTTAAATTATTGAATATTATTGATTTTTAATTCATAAATTAATTTTGGTATAATAAAACAGTACTTTTTTACTAAGTTTCTTAGTGACATTAATCTTGAGATCTTTGCCCTCTTCATACTCCTTTTTGTTGTATGTCATGTTATAACATATGAACATTTAGTGTTCTATGTTAAAACAGATCTATAGAATTGTTCCCTATATAGGTTTTATATAAATAACAATAATGATATCAAAGTTGCAGAAAGACAAGTAGATTTCTAATTTCAGTGGCAAATTTATAGTTGGCAGTAAGACAGTTAAACCACAAGGGAAAAGAAGGAATTAAGACATTTTGATAATAGCACAGTATAAAACTTATTAGAATTTGCCTAAAAATTTAGCTCATGGTTCATGCTCTGTTCTGTATTTGGATGAGAAATAAAATCTACAAAGCATGAAATTATACTGTTATGAAATAATTTATTTCAAAGAGTAAATTATCTAATTTCAGATTGAACTGGCTTGGAACAGTGTGTTAGAAATCAGGTAGTTTACTTAATAGCAAAATAAAAATTAATAGAAATATCCTTAAGCATCCTTAAATCTATGTTCTGAAAATAATCCCTCCCCACACCCTGCTCTTGTTTCATTGCAGTTACTAACCATGTATCATCCTTTATTGAAACGAACTTTATTTAAGTAGCATAAACTTGTTGGATGGGCTTCAATTAAATGATGATTTGTTAATGCAAATGTGTAGCGAATGACTGGTAGTACATCTGTCTCTTCATCCATAGGCCATTACTGTGGAGCATTAGCACATGATTGTGAAAAACTGAAATCATTACATGCAGGTAGTACATATTCAATCAATTCTGACCTTATGTCTCCGATGAAATAAAAAAAACCCTAAGTAATGTAAATTATATTTAATTTGTAATTGGGGGGAAGGGGAATCTTGGAATATCTGTGATTCAAGCTGTTACATGATGTGAGGTGACTGCAATTTGGAGATGGCAGTCATTGGTGTCTCCAGTGGGAAACATTAATCCTCAGTTACTCCTCCTACCTGGTCTTCCAATCCAAATAGTACTGTTTTGGTTTGTGACATCTCCCCCCCTTCTCCCGCTGCCTGTTTTCTTTCAGCATGCAAAATGTTTTAACTTCAATGAAAATGCAGAGATAGAACAAACTTCGTGTGACTCAACATTAGTTAGTTAAGCAGGAAGTTATGACAATTAATACCTCCCCCCAAAACCATACAATTAGCTTCAGTTCCAAAAGTATCTAATGAGCCATTTGTCAGTCTTTTGGTGAAATAAACTACTTGATCTTAATTCTCCACTCTTGCAGCAAATAAATAGAAATTACAAAACACCCGGGCACCAATAAAATATAATTTATTTCAGGGGGCATGACAGAACTCTTTACATCTCTAAAATGAATGTGTTATTTACAAATGACTTGTGATACTAATATATAAAAAAGGATTTCAGCACTAACTCCTTTCGTTAGGCAGTAGACTTTTTTCCTGATTTGTTTAATCATTTAAATGTGTAATTACTCCTAAAGGCATGTGAGTTAAAATGACTATTCCTGACGTGATTAACTCATAAAGTCACAATGAACCTCACAAGAGATCCTGGGAAATGCCAGGGATCAGCATTCTGCAGCTGAAGGCATTAAGACATTTCAGGAAAGGACAAAGTAATTATTTTCATTATGGAACATTTCTCAGCTTGCTCTATATTTCTGTCCTCTTTAGCCTTGTCAACATAAACCTCATGTGCCAAATAGGGAAGAGAAAATCAGTTCAAAGAACAAATCTCAAAGGCTCTAGATCTTACTTTGGATTATATGGAAGTGGGATACTTTTCTGGACCAGCGGTAATTTCAATTCTGAAAGTTTGTCTTCAGAATTACTAGGACAATTACAAAGAGAACGCATGTCAGAAAGCTTCCCTGAAGAATCCAAGATTGCAGACTTTTCTTTCTATAATGGCTAAACTGAGAAAAGGTTCATCAGTTTTAAGTGCCATTTTCATTAAGAGGCATTTGTTGAGTATATTTGATTTTTTTTGCTTCCCCCTCAAATGCCAAAAATGTCTAGTCTTCTCTTTCCCAGAAGAAAGCCATTTTAAAATTATCTGAATTCACTAAAGCAGACCTAATAAAAACAATGGTTGCTTTAACAATTGAAAAATATATTATGTATATTTAGTGCCTTAAGATATTTATAAAAAGTAATAAAGGTGGAATTAAAAACTCTAATAATAATAGTAATAAAGACAGTTAAAATACTATCAAGGTAATAAACCCCTGGACAATTCCAGTCAGTAGATAAACAGCTAGAATAGTGGACTGGACCCAAGTAGAATTAAAAGTCCTGGCTAGGAAGACCGGAAAAATAATGACAATGCTCCTTATTTTGCTGTGATGTTGGCAGACTTTACTTAACCTAGCCAAGTAGGTGGTGTGGAATATCAAAGAGTTGAAGAAGGAAAAAGGACATTGAACGAGTATCTGAAAGACAGTGAAAAGATGCACTGAGACTAGTTTACATAATGATTTATGAGTACTAGAAAGAAAAAAAATGGTTTACAAGAAAGACCAAATCAAGAATAAAAAAAAGTCAGGCAAAATATTACATGGCCAACACATTAAAAAAATAACAGGCAAAACATAACAAGAGCTGGGAATGGTTAAAAACAGGAAAATTGAAGAAAGAGACAGAGTGGCTAATTCTGGCTGCACGAGACCAAACCTTAAAAACAAATACATACAATACCAGAATTTAGAAGACAGCAACAGATAGCAAATATCATCCCTACAAAGAAGCTGAAGAAACAGTGGATCACTCAGCTGTTGCAGGAAGATTGCACAGACTGAGCAGCGTGACGAAGTAGCAACAATGGTGCATTGGAAGAAATATGATTTGCCTGCAAGCCAGAACTGGTGGGACCACAAAATATACAAAGTAATAAAAAATGAAGAAACTGAGTGCTCTGGGACATTAGAATTCAAACAGATAAACACCTGCTACATAACAGCCCAGATTTAACAATAGCCAATAAGAAAGACAAAAAAGTCTGGATAGTGGACATGGTAGTATCTGGAGACAGCAGAAGAGAAGAGAAAAGAACTGGAGAAAATCATAAAATATAAAGACCTGCAAATAGAAATAGAATGACTGTGGCAAAAGAAAACAAAGAATAAAATAATAAAAAGCATATTTTAAAAAAAGAAATATATGTAATATATAAACATGTAAAGAACAAGAAAAAAGTCAAGAAAACAATTGGTCCATTAATGGGAGCAAATAGCAAGAAGGACAAGTAGCAGACGGAAACCAAAACTGCTTAACTCACTTTTTGCATCTGTCTTTACACAAAAGGAAAAAAAATCCAACATATAAAAAACTACCATAAAATGCAGATTAGCAATAGCACTTAGATTTATATACTGTTTCACAATGCTTTGCAGCCCTCTCTAAGCAATTTACAGAGTCAATATATTGCCCCCAACAATCTAAGTCCCCATTTTATCAACCTCAGAAGGATGGAAGGCTGAGTCAAATTTGAGCCGGTGAGAATAGAACTGCCAAGCTGCTGGCAATTGGCAGTCAGCAGAATTAGCCTGCAATACGGCTCTTGGAATGCAAATCAAAATTAGCAAAAATGGTAAGATAACACCTGTCCACTCTCCACGAGTTCAAATCAACAGGGCCAAATCTGAGGGTTCTGAAGGAGCTGACAGATGTGATCTCAGAACCATTGAAGCATATTTTTCAAAGATCCCGGACCACCAGGTAGCTACTGGGTAACTACCAAATGACTGGAAAAAGGACTGGTGTAATTTCCATCTTCAAAAAAGGAGGAAAAAAATAGATCCAGGAAACTATAGACCTAACAGTCTAACATCAACACCTGAAAAGATCCTGGAAAAGGTAATCAAGCATCAAATCTGCAAACACCTAGGAGCAAGCAAAATCATAACTAGAAGCCAACATGGGTTTGTCAACAACAGGTCATACCAGAAAATCTTATTGCATTATTTAACAATGTAATAAAATTAGTGAACCAGTGAAATGCTGTGGATATAATTTACTTGGATTTCAGTAAGTTGTTTGATAAAGCAGAACCAACTATTTGGTAAGATAGAAACATGTGGGTTAGACAGCATCACACCAGATAGATTTGTAACTGGCTGATCAACTGTACTCAATGTCTTGCCCTTAATGGAACTGCATTTATATGGAGGGAAGTATGCAGTGGGGTACCTCAGTGCTCTGTCTTAGACCTAGTACTCTTCAATATCTTTCTAAACAATTTAGGTGAGGAGATATAAGGGGAACTTACTTAATTTGCAGATGACACCAATCTGGTGGGATAGCAACACTCCAGAAGATAGGCTCAAGATACAGAGGGACCTCAACAGACTTGAATACTGCCCTATCTAACAAAATTCATTGGTGACAAAAGCAAGGCCTATTCTTAGGCAAGAAAACTAAATGCACAAGTATTGAATAGGAGATACTGGTACTTGGCTCAATAGCAGTGATTGTCAGACGGATCTTGAAGTTCTAGTAAACAACCACTTAAATATGAGCCATTATTTGGTTTAATGAAAAGGACTAGGGTGACATGATAGCAGTGTTCCAATATCTAAGGGCCTGTCACAAAACGGGATTTTCCAAAGTATCTGAAGGCAGGACAAGAAGCAAGGGATGGAAACTAATCAAGAAGAGAAGCAACCTAGCATTAAGGAGAAATTTCCTTACAATTAGAACAAATAATCAGTAGAACAGCTTGCCTTTAGAAGTTGTGATGCTCCATCACTGGAGGTTTTTAAGAAGAGATTGGACAACCATTTGTCTGAAGTGATATAGGGCAGTGGTGATGAACCTATGGCATGTGTGCCAGAGGCAGTACTCAGAGCCCTCTCTGTGGGCATGTGTGCCATGCTCCGGAGATGGCAACGGTTCCTCTTCAACCAGCCGCCCGCTAACTTGTCGAGGTCCCACATGGCTGGATGCATCCCAGCACAGCTGGTTTCCCTCCCCCCGTCCCATCCCTCCTGGCCTCGCATGCTCTCTGCATCACCTCCTCAGTTGTCAGCCGGCCGTCCAGCTGAGAGGCAGTTTCTCTGAACTGCTGGTGGTGGGCTGCAGAGCCCCAGAGTGCGCCAGTCGAGGGGCCGGCAGGCTGTGGCTGCTGACAGACACTGTCGGTCCCCATGCGCTCGCTGGCTTCTTTGTGCAGGGGCTGATGGTGTCAGGCAGCAGCTGCTCCGGCCCCTGCCTCGCCTTGCCCTGCGACAATGGCACCCCCGCCCTGCCTCGCCTTACCCTGCAGGATGAGCCTCCTACCCACTGTCCCACCTGCCAAAGACCCCCTGGATCTCCCCCAACCCTGCCTGGCCCCCACGGGTGTTCCTCCCCACGAGCAACATTGAGGTAACCATACCCACCTGCTGTGACCACCGCAGCCATGCCTATCCAATGGGCCACACCCACCTGGCACCCGGCGATACATAAGTGGGTTTTGGGTTGCAGTTTGGGCACTCAGTCTCTAAAAGGTTCGCCATCACTGATATAGGGTCCCCTGCTTTAGTAGGGGGATTGGACTAGAAAACCTACAAGATCTCTTTCAACTCTGTTATTCTATTATTTAAAGATAGTACCAACAGTCAAAGGTGCAATCCCAAAACAACTGGAGCACCACTTGAGCACCATGGGCATTGACAAAATCACCATCAGTCAATTACACAATGCCACTTTACTTGGAACAGCTTTCATCCTGGAACAATAACTTTAACACTATCAGACATCTAAAAAGGACTCAATAGTTGGATAAAACTGCCAAATCCAGGCTAAATATCTGGCTGATTATATGACCAACCATAATAAAATATATCCTTTCCAAGAACTCACTCATGTTACAAAGCACCTCTTTTAAATGATTTGCATAGTCCTAAGAGACACTTAGAGTTAGATATCTTATTTTCAAGCATTCTAGGAAAATAAAAAGAAGTATACTTGGAAGACCAAAGACCAGTCTAGTCCAGCATCTTCTTTCTATTCTTGGCAATGTCTTTCAGCATATGAGAATGCCACTCTTAACTCATACTTGGAGGAAATACTCAGAGAAGCAGTCATCTTGCCAACTGGTTAATATCTTCAAAGAATCCATTGTTAGAAGTACTGTGGCTATAGGCTATTTAATCATTGTTTTAGTTATTAATCATTGATAATGTCATATAGCCTTGTTTAGTCATTGTAAGTTATAGGTTTTTAGTATTTTTAAAGCACAAATTATATTAAATGTAGGTTAATTTTTAAAAAATTAAAAATTTTACAGTTTTAATTCAATATTATTTGTTTATATTATGCACTTATGCTTATATAATAATTCTGAAATTGAAAGAATTTGATGTTCCCAAAAAATTGGACATGATCTGCCTTAATCATGATGTGAGCTAAGAGTAAAACCAGGATTTAAAATAAAACATCAATGATAAAGCTAAGACAAAATTATAAAACCATGAACATCAGAAGGTCAATCAAATAAGGCATTCTATCTTTCACCATAAACCCACTGGAAGTTGGTTTTCAAATATTCTAGTAGGACAAACAGTGGAGGACAATCTGGTTCAGGCATGTCAAACTGCTGGCCCATGGGCCAGATGCGTCACTCCGAAACCGCGGCTACCCCATTGTCGGCAATGGTAAAAAGTCATCATACGTCGCGTGATGTCACATGACTTAGCAAGTTTGACATGCCTGATCTAGTTACTAAGAGGAAGCTATTTCACAGTGGTGTTACTCAGAAGAAGTGCTTATCAGTCTCCTCCCAGTATTCCTCACAGAAATAAAATGAATTGCACAAGTGGGTGGGCCAATTTTATTTTCAGCATAAATCTGGGAAAAAAATTTATAGGAAGAAATAGTTTTCTTGAGGATTACGATATTTGTTAATAAAAAATTACAAATACAGTATTTATGTATAAGTATAAACAAAGCTTTCCTACCAAACACCAGAAAATAGGCATAATGTGACCATAGTGATTAGACCAAATCAAAACGTAACCTGCTCAAGTGGTGTTCAAATGTAGCCCTCACCAAAGGCTCCTAAAAAAGCTCTCCAGCCACGGAATTAGAGGACAGGTCTTGTCCTGGATTGGTAACTGGCTAAATTGTAGGAAGCAAAGGGTGGCAATAAATGGACAATTCTCCGGATGGAAAGAAGTGAGAAGTGTTGTACCCCAAGGTTCAGTTTTGGGGCCTTTACTTTTTAATTTATTCATCATTGATCTGGATTTAGACTTCCGGTGGCTCCGGACTTCCGGTGGCTCCGCCGGCGCCGCTAGAGTCTCCTCTGTGAGGCTCCGTTCTCTGGGTATGTAAAGCCGCAAAAAACAGCGAACACCAGCTGTTTTTTGCGGTGAAAAATCCCCTCTTCGGGCGAAGAAGAGGTGTAGAGCATTGGGAGCAACAAGGGTTGAGCTCCTCTGAAATCCCTGAAGTTTTCAGGGATAAAGAGTGTGAGCTCCCCATAGCTCCTGAAGACGCTCCTGCCCAGAGACGCTTCTGTCATCGGTCAGAAAAAGACGCCGCAACCGCCTCTGCTTTTAAAAATAGAACACAAGAGAGACTGTTTGCAGACTGAGTGATTAAAGGAGTTCTTATTGGATTGCAAGTATTTTTTATTGTTTTTCTGGCTATATATTTCTAACTGTTATATTCAACATAATGCATTCAAAATGGCGTATAGCTTTCACTACTTTTACTACTTTCACCGCTAAAGGAAAGTGTTTGAAAGTGAAAGTGAATTCTCCATTTTTTCCCTCTTTGTTCTCGTAAGCTAAGCTAGAGGCCAGAGTGACTGTTTTAAAATTTAAAATGGATTGGAATTTACGTTTTAATGTCAAACCTATTTTGGACTGCATTGATAAATTTAAAGAAGAAACGATTGCAATGTTGAAAGAGACTAATGCAGAAATATTAAAACTCTTTTTTCCAAATGAAATTGATTTGCAACCGTCTGTTGAACATTTTATACAACAATCCAAACAAGAAGAAGACAGTATTGAGAATAAAGAGAATAATTGGGAATGGATCTTGCTTGATAAACAGTTCATTTACGGAGTGGAGGAAGAGGATTTGTTTCAGGACAGGAGGGGATGGTTATTCCTCTCAGACAAGCAGCAAGAAGAAGATTTAATTGAGAAAAAAGAGAAAGTGATCCAGTTTAAGAAGCAATTTATCTATGGTACCGAGGACCAGGAAAAGCAAGGACAGAGATCTGAAATGTTACTTCAACGAAAGTCTATGGTTAAGAGAAATAGAGGACTAATGCAAAGGTTAAGATGGTTTATATGGACTCAAATGATATTGCAAGTAAAAAAGAGACTTACTACTTGGAAGGGAGGCCTCGTTATGGAGATCTACCTGGCAAAAGAAAAAACCTAGAGTACGATTGAATGAATGAAACTTAAAATTTTACATAAGGAATTATGGGCAATGTAAAACTATGGATTGACTCAAGGACTAAGATTATGAGTAAGATATAAGAGAAGATGACTAACGGAAGATATAATATTAAGATTATGAGTAAGACGTAAAAGAAGATGATTAATGGAAGATATAATTAAATTGAAGAAGAATGTACTTGCTTTGAAATGATCTAGGTTTGACATTAGATTGACTGATTGATGGGATAAGCATTATGGGATTTGATAAGGTTGAAGGACTCTAAGTTAGAAATGGATTAAATAGATTGTATTTGTTATTTAGGTTTATTTGACATATGAGAAAGCCCAGAAGTCGATTGAAGAAGTGAAATTTAAAATTAAGTGTAAGGAATTAAGGCCAATCTAAGATTATGGGCTGAATTTATGAGTAAGATGTATGAGAGGATGTACTAACATCCAACGGATTCCCAAGAAATAAGATTTCCAACTTAATCCAAAAAGAAACTCCCACTAAAATCCATGACAGAGAACAAGAAAACGGCAAAGCCCTCCTCCCATACATAAAAGGCACCACAGACAAGATCAGCAAAGTCCTGCACAAATATAACGTCAAAACAGCATTCTGCACAAACAGAACTCAAAGATTGACACCAGAAACACACAGGATGCCACCTCCACACATCCACGCAAAAAGCAAACCCAAACCCACACCAATGATGAGGCAAGACCACAGACCAGGAGCCAGACCAGAGCTGCAACATTGGCCACTTTGAACCTCTCCAGCACAACAAAGCCCCCACCCAAACAGAACACTCCCCCAGCCAATCAGAACACAGCCAACCCCCCAGCCAATCAGAGCACAGCCAAGCCCCTAACCAATCAGAACATAGCCAAGCTCCCAGCCAATCAGTTCAAACCCCCACTGGCAGTTAAAAGGAAAAAACAGCTTAGACCACACATTGCTCCTAGAAGCAGAAGCCAAAAGCACCAGCCTGAAGATGATGAATGAGATTTCATCGAAACGTTGCCAAGACACTTCAAATTCTACGCGGGAGAAAACCCGAAGAACCAAAGACCTATATATATATATATATATATATATATATATATATATATATATATATATATATATATATATATATATATATATATATATATATATATATATATATATATATATATATATATATATATATATATATATATATATATATATATATATATATATATATATATATATATATATATATATATATATATATATATATATATATATATATATATATATATATATATATATATATATATATATATATATATATATATATATATATGCAGGTCTTTGGTTCTTCGGGTTTTCTCCCACGTAGAATTTGAAGTGTCTTGGCAACGTTTCGATGAAATCTCATTCATCATCGTCAGGCTGGTGCTTTTGGCTTCTGCTACCAGGAGCAAGAAGCTCCTGGTAGCAGGAGCAAGGAGCTCCTGGTAGCAGAAGCCAAAAGCACCAGCCTGACGATGATGAATGAGATTTCATCGAAACGTTGCCAAGACACTTCAAATTCTACGTGGGAGAAAACCCGAAGAACCAAAGACCTGCATACAGACACCCGCGAAAACCTCAGAAAACAAATATACATATATATGTTTATTTTTTTTTCAAAAAGATGATTTACTTATTTGATGTTTAATGGTTTGAAATGACTGTCTAGAATGTTAAAAGAGATGGATTATTGAAAGATATATACTAAACTTGATTGTTTGGGTGATTCTATATAACCTCTCAATGAATTGAAGTGATGGACTGATTCTTAGATTGAAGGTTTAGATATGTAAATGAATATTAATATTCTTAACAAGATGATATGTTTGTTTTGTTTAGTGGATTGAAATGATTTAAGGTTTAACATTAGATGGAATGATTGAGGGATTAGATATATATTAGAACTGATAAGGTTGAATAAATGTTAGATAGAGATTGTATTTAGTATATAGCTTAAAATTCTTGTTAGGATTATATAATAATTTTGTTTGAAGTAGTGGGTTTTCTTTTGTTTTACCCTGTACTCACTCTGGGAAGTCAGGGGGGGGCTAGGGAGGGTTTATAATTTTATATACTATGTTTTCTCAACTGCAATTAGGGTTGATGTAAGAATGTGTAATTATTGTTATTAAGGGGTTGTTCGGGTGGCCTCTGGGCACCACATCTGATGGAAAGAGGAAGGAGGAGTGAAGGCTGATGCAAGTAGAAAGTTGATAAGAAGGGGGAAGAGAAGGGACAGTAGGGTGGAGTAGAAGGAGGGAGATAGAGAAGGAGGGAGGAGAGTAGGTAGTTAGATGGTAAGTGAGGGGGGAAGGTTAGGGTTAGGGGGATGTGGTGGTGGGGGTACCGAGCAGCAATGTTAATTGTTTGGAAAATATGGTTTATGATTATTCTTAGTTGAGTTATTATTAGTAGATTTATTGAAATAAGTACATATGTTATGTTTATGGATGATTCTGAAATATGTATTTATGTTTTGATTATGTTTATTGTTTACTTTAATATTATGATCTGATTTGAGTATTTTTCTTTTGTTAAAAATTAAAAAACCAATAAAAAATTGTTTTAAAAAATGATCTGGATGTAGAAGTTAATAGTGAGGTAGCCAAGTTTGCTGATGATACTAAATTGTTCCGGGTTGTGAAAAGTGAAACTGATTGTCGGGAGCTCCAGAAGGATCTCTCGAAATTGTGTGAGTGGGCCACAAAGTGGCAAATGCATTTTAACCTAAACAAGTGCAAAGTTATGCACATCGGGACAAAGAACCCCAATTATACTTACCAACTGATGGGGACCAAACTTTCTGAGACAACCCAAGAAACGGATCTTGGGGTTTTGGTGGACAGCTCGATGAAGATGTCAACCCAATGCGCAGCAGCAGTAAAAAAAGCAAATTCCATGCTTGGCATGATTAGGAAGGGAATCGAAAATAAGTCAGCAAGTGTTGTATTGCCTCTGTACAAATCGACGGTGAGACCACACTTGGAGTACTGTGTACAGTTCTGGTCACCGCACCTCAAGAAGGATATAATGGAACTGGAAAAGGTGCAAAAAAGGGCAACAAGAATGATCAAGGATATGGAGCGCCTCCCTTATGAAACCAGATTGCAACGCCTTGGTCTCTTCAGCCTTGAAAGACGGCGTTTAAGGAGTGACTTGATCGAAGTGTATAAAATCACGCATGGGAAAGAAAATTCTTTTCTCTATCACACAATACCAGGACAAGGGGGCACTCCCTAAAGCTTATAGCTAAGAAAGTGAGGACAAATAAAGCGAAATATTTCTTCACCCAGAGGGTCGTTGATTTATGGAATTCACTTCCTGAAGGGGTCGTGACAGCTGTCAGCCTTGACAGCTTCAAGGCAGGGCTAGATAGATTCATGGATGCAAAGTATATTGGTGGTTATTAAAACAGATGTCCATGTGCCGCCTCTATGTTGGTTGAGGCAGGCAGGATTTCCTTGAGTACCATTTGTTTGGGGGTCAAGGGAAAGGGAGGGTTTTGCCTTCTCTTTCTGCTCAAGATCCCCATGTACATTTGGTGGGCCACTGTGTGACACAGAATGCTGGACTCGATGGGCTTTGGCCTGATTCAGCATGGCTCTTCTTATGTTCTTATGTAGAGTGCTTTGCAAAATCTATCTCTGTAGGAATAAGAATAAGTTATTATAGGCACATCTTCTGTTCCAGAAAGAGCCATAACTCTTAGCTGGAGCTGGGCAAAGGCTATCCTAGTCACAATCCTCAATTCTTCAAAGGCTATGCTGGCCACACCCTCTATCTGTCCATCTGGTAATACCAGGTTTCCCTGAAAGTAAGACTTACCCTAGCTTGATTTTGGGGGTGGGCCTAATATAAGCCTATTCCCCCCACCCCAAAAAACCTAGTTTGGGGTTGAGGTGCACGTCTAAAAATCAAGCTAGGTCGGGGTGGAGTTTACCATTGCAGCCAGGCCTCCCATGGTTCGACACTTGCCTCACCGGCTCACTCCTTCTGCAGCTGAGTTTTGCCCCATTTTATGAGTTTTCTTGCCACAGTTGTTGAGTGAATCATTATAATTGTTAAGTTAACACTGTAAAGTGAATCTGGCTTCCCCATTGACTTTGCTTGTCAGAAGATCACAAAAGCTGATCAGATGACCCTGGGAAATACAACTATCATAAATGTGAATCAGTTGTCAAGCGTTCTTAAATCTGAAATACAACAGGAATAACCCATAAGGAACCTTATATAAAATGGTCACATATGCATATGCGCACACACTCTATACTGCAACATTAATTTTGATTAAAGCTACTGTGAAAAGCACATACTTATAAAAATGCTGTAATGCTGTCCTTCCAGCATCTCTTTTTAAAAAGCTTTAAAAAAAATAGATGATATGGTACTTTCAGTAGCAGTTCAGTGGAACTGCTATAACCGCAGCAGTTTAGTTTCCATAAACTTTCTTATTAACTTTCTTTTTCAATCAGGAGTTTCTAACAATCAGTTTAACTACATATTACAGTTCATATCGGCCATATCTGTTTATTCCACTAGAATATTTATCCTGTTTTTAAAATGTATTTATTTAAAAGCCGGGGGCGGGGCATTTTAAATATGTATCTGGGTCGTTTGAAACCACATTTTTCAATACTCATGATTCTTCCAAACAATCTGGAAAAGAATTATGCAGCAGAATGAAAGTGTCTAAGATCAGAACAGATCACAGAATCATTTTAATGACCAGTGGATATTTAATACCAGAGATACACTTAAAGAAAGTCCAGAAATATAGGCAGAATTCTATCATACCAAATGCAAAAATATTTGTCACCATACATCTTTACTATTCCATACAAGATCTCCAAATACAGCTCAGATACTATACAATTAACATTATCCCATTCTAAGTGTATTTTAGTACTACTTTTTTTAAATGCCACAGTCATGTCAAATTAAAATTCATCAGTGCTAGGAATATAAATATTGTAGAGATTTAAAGAATTATGATTAACAGTTTTAAGTTCTGCATTCTTCTTCATGGGACTTCTGTCTTGTCTATCTTTGGAAAATGGTTCTTTTAACTAATTCTGATTTAACCCTTTGGCTGCCATTTCGGAATGATTAGCACATTTCAGTTAGGGTGCTATATTAAGATGTTACACTGGAACTGGGGAAAACTACTATAGTTTGTCCACCTTCAACTCACCATCTATGGAGATTTTCAGTCATCCCGGTCGTGGTTGTCCCAAAGGTGCTTTTTCAAAAGGCAACTGGACTTTGTTTTTCTTGAGGATATTTCGTTTCTCATCCATGAAACTTCTTCACTTCTGATTGAAGTCTTGGATGAGAAGGGAAACATCTTCAAGAAAAACAAAGTCACTTGCCTTTTAAAAAATACCTTTGGGACTGGTCACTGGACCAGTCACCCTCTTTTAGTCCAACCTATTTTATAGGATTGTTGCGGTAGGGGACAAATGATAGAAGCCAACATCATTATGACAATTAAAAGTCTTAAAATAAAAAGTGGGGTCTGAATCTAACAAATAAATTATCATGAGTTGCATACTGTCATTTTACTATCTCTACAGGAGTGTACAATCTGAATCCATAACTAGAAGCAAACTCCAGAGATTATCAACATATTATATTTTTAATTGACTTAATTAGGTGATAATTTTATTAAATATTTGGGATGAAATGTATAGCAGGACCTTCAGAACATGGCTGATAAAAGTGAACAGTTGCAATAAAGCATCAAGAGGGGAAGATCATATGTAAACCTGACCTCATGTTTTAACTTACACCGTGGTGACTTCACTCTTATTAATGTTGGAGTGCATCCCAGCCTTTAGAGTGATTCATTCCATTTTGTAGACTGAATTTTGACAATAATCAAATTTGCTTCAGAATCCCAATTGACAAAATCTAAGATGATAACAGAAGTAGAGTCTTGCAATATAATTTAATTAATCTCAAAGATATGGGATAGAGTGCAGTAGAAGATCTATCCCATTTGAACTGGACCCCTGTCCTACTTAGCTCCTTTGAGAGAAGGGTTAACATAAGATTCAATGGATCAATGTCAGGTACAAGAAATCAGGAAGCAAGCAAATGAATACAGGTTTATTATTTGCTAACACTCTACAAGAATCAGAACTACTAACAGTCAAAGCAAATTGGCGGTAGATAAAAGTCAACAGAATTCAAGGAAGGCTGGACTTAGATCTCTTGTGGGCACAAAGGGGCTCAAGACTGATGATGCACTTGGCCCCTCCTTTGTGCGCAACCTGCTTATCTACAATCAGTAGTGCAAGGCAACGAGGTACCTCTTGCTGAAAAGGGATTCCATGGATGCAGCTGTATTAGACCATTATCATCTAGTATGCAGCTTTCCCATTCTGGGAAAGGTTGTTGAAAGAATGTTGGGATTTTCAGTGTGCTCTAGATGAGCCAATTTTCTGCATCCTTTTTAGTCTGGATTGTGGCCTGGGTATAGGACAGAAACCACATTAGTTGCACTGTTGGATGGCCCGCATCAGGTTTTGGATGAAGGGAGTTTACCCCTCTTCATCCTCTTAGAGCTCTCAATTCATTTACTTCCATCGATGCCTCAAAAGATTGAGAATAAGGACTCCTTTTTTAAATATACACAGGGTAGGACTACTGTATGGCCTTTCTTTCTTTCCTCAACTATTTCAATTTATTTGAAGTCATTGGGAGAGGCCAGTGTTAGAAACAGGTTGAAACATTCTTTTTTCCAGAATGTTTTGGCATTCTTAACTTGGTTCTAGATGGAATAGCACTGTTCCTGAAAGACCAAACCTATCACTCTATAATGAGTTATGGTTAGTGTTAAGTAGGTAATATTGGAAGTTGTATCTGGGGTGATTTTCTTCAGCTTTGGTTGGTGTGCCAGTTGCAACTATTTCTGGAGCAGAAATTTAGCCCTAGCAAGAGTTTCCCGTGTTATTTCAAGGGTAACTTATTGCAGTGTGTTCTATAAGGGACTGTCTGTGAATAATACTTGAAAGCTGTAACTATATAAAATGTAATAACCCTCTTTTTAATGGGTAAGAATTGCTATTCATGCATAATAAACATGTTCTGGGCTCTGCATGGGTTTCCTTAGGTTTCTATATTCCTTACAGAATATGATGGTGTAAAACTACATAAAATAGATGAATACATATATGCATACATATATAGAATCTATTGAGGTTGGTTAAAAATAGAATTGGTGTGGAAAATGATTAACGTGCTGGACAGGTCCTTTAGCGAGCCAGATTCAAATAAATATTGAAAATGGAGCTTGTTATGACTTACGGTACCATAAGAGGATATGTGTGATGTAAATGCAAAATAGTAATATGAAAACATTGCTTCTGATTTCCAAATTTTCTCCAACCAGTATGAGAGTTTTCTGTTACTTGCTGCAAAAAGTTAAATACAGCTTATCTAAAACTTAAACCACTTACATTCGTATGTTTCTAACTAAGAAATAGTCCCTTTATAAGCCATATTTTTCCTGCTTCCTTAAAAAACTTATTTGTATGATCCTTTTTGGTTTTTGTCCCAGTGGGAGCACTGGGGGCACTCCCTGAGTTATCTAATGTTCATGTAGGTCAGCTGTGAATCCAACGAATTGAAAAAATATTTCTCTCCCTCTCTTTCCCTCCACCCTCTCCTCTTCCCTCTCTTTTCCTCTCCCTCTTTCTCTCCTAAAACACACATTGGGGGGGGGGGAGATAATGGACTCCCATTAAAAAAAGGATTACATCTTCCAAATTGTGCTGAACCCAAACTGACAGTGAATCCACAATCCCTGGGCTTGTAAAGTATACATTTCACATGTAATTGTAATGCATGCAATTGTACAAAATCATGATAGAACATTTCATCATGTCTAAATAATGGAAGGTGCATATTGTTTGAATTACTAACACTCAAAACATTCAGTACAAGTCACTTGACATTAATTTCCTTGGTCAAATGTTTTTTGAAATAAGTCTGTTTTGACAAGCAATTTACCAAGTATCTTTGTAGAGAGAGAGCTAAGCTTGATGGGTTGTTGCATTAGCTACTTGACATTTGTCCCCAGTCAGACCGGATGCCACATGAAAAATTTACTCTGGCAAAGGGCTCCCAGGAATAAACAGTTCTCTAGTGTGGCTCACGGGGGAATAGACAAGGTGAGCGGAACTTCAACTTGTCACGGATGCACTGTTCTGACGAACATAAGTAGATGCTAATGGCTAAATCGTGACAGAATAAAGTCCCACAACCATATGGCTAATTGCCACAACAATATCTTCAGTGTTATTAATCAAGTTTTCATAGTGTGCCATGATAATTGGAATAATTAGAAGCTGCATAGGCATTGCTTTTTTCTGTCTGTCTCTCTCGCATACACATGCAGACTCTGCAGACAAGCATCTAGAAAAACCACAATTTCTATGCTGCATTATTTAGTGCACATTTTTCAGCAAATATGATAGTTAATTAATGAAGTCACTGTTTTTTTCATCTGAATCTTTTATTACCAAGAGGGTTTCTTCAGGAATATGTGGATAATTAAATGAGTCCATTGTCTTCCACCCAAAATGGCTAAATTCCCACCATGCATTTCTGCTAGCTGTAGGCAGTTTATTTTAGAAAACGTATGTCTGTTGTTTTATAAGTCATATGTAAAATAGAATGTGACTGCTATCCTACTTATGTTTTCCCTGGAGTAATCCTAATTGAAATCTATGGGACTTGACTGTGAAGTACTTCATTACCCAATCATTCTTTAACAGGCAGCAAATATAAGAACTACATGCCAAAACTGTGTTGTAATATTAATAAATCATACATTAAAATGTATGAACTTATATGCAGCTTTGCTTTAATTTTTTTAAATTACTAAATAGCATTTAAAAAGGTTACATGGCATATTTTTAACACTGCCAAGTGCAACCTAGCAGTTTAGTTGTAGTACTGTAATAGCTCAAGAATGTCAAAAAATATATGCTACATCTGAACTAAAGATATAAATAAAGCATTGATTTAGCATTTTTTTTGCTTAGGTGAATGCTTAAATCATCATTGCCATACATTTTGAATATTCACTGGGTCTTTCAACAATTGTATAGGCAATAAGAAGCCACCCAGTATTTCCTGGGTACATGCATAAATAATTATTCAACTGGTCAGTATAACTGGAAGATTGATGATAATGACTTTATTCATGAATATATGAAGGCATTATTAGCCAAACTAATGGATAGAAATGGAGTGCTGTCTATGGCCTTTTAAGGCAGTTTAATTTAGTTTCAGAAGTCAATTTAGGCATAACATGAAATATTGTTGTGACAATAAATCCATTCTGCTTCTGCTTTTTGAAAAGTTAGTTTTTCTTTGATCGAAAATTTCCAGAACAATATCCTTCAGAATGTTCTATAGCCTTCCTGACAAAGTGGCCTGAGCTACCAAAATTGAAAATAGGCTTTGTTTGAAGCTTAAAGCAGACCTCCCCAACCTGGTGCTGTCCAACTAGTCTGAAAGTACAATTTCCAAAATTCCTAAATAGGATAAGAGGGTGCTTGGTGCTGTTAATTGCAACCCATTGGCAGACCATAAAGCCAGAAAAGTGTGCATCATTAGAATATGTTGTTTTAATCAAATATTTGCCTCTATTCTTTCATATCTATTAATGGCTAAGCTTAGCAGAAAGCTTTGGAAACTAAGAATGTGCTTTAAAGTTTTTACAGAAAGAAAAGAAACAACATCATTTTACCCATAGAAGTTTTGGTAGTTGGTTTTGGGACTAAACAGCTCACTAACAGTTTTTCCTATCACATTACTTCACTACAATGAAAAACAATCACTTACATGGGAGAAAATAGAGAAATGAATTCATGCAAACAATTTTCTTTCTTGCCACTTTATCAAGCTGTCTCTACTAGTTGTGGTTCCTTTTATTTTTAATCACATCTGAGTTCTTTTTCAAGCATTCGGTTTAATGCATATGCGGTTTCCCTCTGAATAGAGAATGATGCTATTTCCATCCTTTTCTATCCTTGACAATGTGTTCAGTTGGGAATGTAAAGGAGAGATATATCTTGTAGTCTAAATATCAGTACCCCACATGCAAAATTCATGTTGGTATATATTAGATCTGGGCAGCATTTCTGCCATTGTCATGTTATATTGTCTATTAAAATTATAAATACATGTGTATACCTGTCTGAATTGATGCATTCTTCCAGCAACACATCTTTCAATATTCATTAATAAAAATGATGAAACCAAGAGAGATTCCACAATACTAACAGTAGGTGATAAAGCAAAATATAATTTTTGCCCTGTTTCAATTTATTTACCCTACTTCTCTTAATAATAATAAGAGTAACCACATTATTTTTAAAAGTCTTTTAAAAGAAGATAATGAAATAAAATTAAAGGAAGTCATATCAATTTCAGGGAAAAGCAATAATTTTCAAGATGCCATTTTGAATATGGGAGCTTTTTTTACTTCAGATAAAGCAATCTGCGGCATATTTTATAAAGAATGAAAGTTATGAGAACAAAGTGCAGTAGGGGAATATGTTATTATCATTTTATATTATGATATTTTTTACAGAAACAATAATATTAATCCAAATAAATTGCAAAATTTCCAAGGTGTGTGAATTTTGTGTACATTTGTCAGATAGGGATAAACTATAGATCATTGATATGTGCCCTTTATAAATTTCACCCCTCTTTCAATAGGAAATTGTCTCATATTCTTGAACTATTTTGTATAATACTATAGTGTGGAACAAATTATGTAGTAACTTGCAATCTTAGAGAATCATCAAAACTGCACAATCACTGAGTGCATGTTTAAGAGAGGATGTCTTAAGATTTGTAATAGGAATGTATTAATTAGTAAAGGATTTTATTGAATTTGTAAACTGTTAATATAGTTTGCTTTTCACTATAATAAAGTTCACTTTTTGAAAAACACTGTTTAAGAAGTTATTCATTCCTGAATTCTTTCATTTTCTCTGTGAAATAAGAAATTATACAAGAATATTTGAGTCTAATCTTTAAAAAAGGGTGGGATAATAGTCTTGTTGGAGAAATAGTTTAGAACTTGTAGCAGTAATTGAATAGCTTGGATTTTTCATACTATTTCAACATTTTAATCTGCATTATAAAAGAGTATTCATTGAGTTTGGCAACTATCAAAAGCTTCATTTTTCTGCTTCAAAAATGAAGAAAATCGTGGTAGTATACCAGTATATGAATTGTACAAGAGAAATTCCTAATATTTCATACATGGGAATGGGCTAATGGATTATATGATATCTAAAGACAAATCCATATTTTATTAGGAACAATAGATCAATTGATATGTGCCTTTATAAACTTCACCCCTCTTCACCCCATTTGTCAGATGGGGATAAACTATAGATCATTGATATGTGCCCTTTATAAATTTCACCCCTCTTTCAATAGGGAATTGTCTCACATTCTTGAACTATTTTGTATAGTACTATGTATTTATACTATTTTTTTCATTATGTTTCTGTTCTAAAAATTTAAACATCAGATGTTACAATGGTACTCAAATCATAGTTTGATAGTATATAGCACTTTTTGTATTTTATTTATTTGTCTTACCAGTAATCCAGTTATATATGATTTGTAGCTGCATTCATAAGTTATTCCTGGTAATCCTTAATAAAATAATTCATTTTGCAAAATTCCTTTTGCAAGTTTTAAATAATATTTTAAAGTTATTCTAGAACATTAATATTTCTCTTGAAGGTCATTATTAAACTACCATTTGTAGGTAGTGATTATAAATTGTTTTGATATTAAGGTTTAATTACACAGAAATCATGTGTAAAATATAGGACTATGCCTTTTAGTAAGGAAATAGTAATAACTATTAGTGGGGTTTTTTGTTTTTTAAAAAGTCCTTCAGTATTTTAGGCTGATTTGCAATTCTGTGTTGGTGTGGTAAATACAAATTATTGTGTTACGAAATGTGATAAAAGAGTGCACTATCTTGAGTATTACAGTCTGCAGGTGTAGCAGATTTGAGGCTAGAATTAACGGGACAGAACTGTAATTAAACTATACAACCATTCAAAAGAAAGGGACTCCTCTTGTCCAATGGTATCATTAAGTGAAACTTAGATTATATCTACATATTGGAAAGAACACTTAAAGTGTGTTAATTTGTATAAAAACATTCTGACTCAGATGTAATTCTTTAGAGCATCTATTTTGTTTATAGGAAGAGAAAGCATGCTATAGTCTAGGTATTTAGAGATTTTAGGGTTCCTTGGTTTATTGGATACTACATTGTTGCTGAAAAGGTACAGATAGCAGTTAAAATAAAACAACTTTCAATTGTATGAATTGCATTTACCGTTCAGTTCTGTAAGGCTGATATCCTTCTGATTTCAAAAGCAGAGAAATCTTTAATTCTCTAATTCTATGAAAATAATAACTCTTCGTTCCAATGCTTAATATTCTCAAGAGACATTTAAAAAAAAAAATGCCAGACTAACTTGAGTATCCGCAGTTAATGCCATATAGCAGGGGTGTCAAACTGCCGGCCTGCAGGCTGGACACATCATGTGGAAGCTGCGCCCACCCCATTGCCGGCAATGGCAAAAACCGGCCCGATACGTTGCACGATGTCATGTGACGTTGCGAGTTTGACATGCCTGCCATATAGTAAAATGATACAAAAGAAAATGGGATTTCTGATTTTTTAAAAATTGAATCCTACTATGTCACAATATATTGCCCTTTCCCATCTCACAGAAACAAATATTCTTTTTACTGTATTAATTTTATCTGTTTCTAGTACAAATTTCACAATCTGTGAATCATAAATGTTTGGTGCAAAGAGAAAGATTTCATTCACAGCATGAGTAATATTTGTAACAGCAAAAAGTAATAATTTCTGTATGGTAGTCACCAAGACATAATCTTCCACATCTTGTGTGATATAATTAGCAGTAAATTGTGTAAAGATTCAGTGTTTCCTCTTCCTTTAGGAGCTCTGATTTGTAGCATTTGGGAGATATATTGTGTTTGTTTATTTAAATTGTATGAAGAATTTTATTATATTTCTGAGTTTTAATTGCATCAGCTATTAGCATAAAACTCCGTTGAAAATTACACCTGCATTGCACTTGCAATGGTTATAACTTGATAATATAAATGTCTACTTAATAACTTGGATTAATGCCTTATTAAACAAAGCATTTGGTTCAGTTTCCTAAGACACTTTTTAAAAGGAAGACACACTTCATAAACATTTGATCAGTTCCATAACAACTTTTTATAATTGAGCTCATCAGGAATATAAGATTGGTAGGCATACAAACAACCAGTTTAATAGCATTTCAAAAATAGTACTTTTAAACACTATTTACACTTCTTTATGTAATCAGGTTAATGCAGAATTTGACATTTTCTAAACCATATATAGGCTTACATACTGGGGAGAGGGGGACGAAATCTACTCTTAGAACTACTTTCATACCAAAAGTTCAAAAATGAATCATCAATGTGTCTCCAACTATAATTGTGTAAATCCAGCTAAGTACCATCTAGGTATCTAATAAATTATTATGAGGGGTTCTTGGTGCTTTCTGAGCTTGCTTGTTTTCTTGCAGACATTTCATTACCCAAACTAGGTAACATCATCAGTGTTAGTAAGGAGTGTTGTTTGCTGTCAGCAAAGAGCACTCCTTACCACCACTAGTTATCTAGTTTGGGTAAAGAAACCTCTGCAAGAAAACAAGAAGGCTCAGAAAGGACTAAAGACCCTTCATGTCAACTCTGAGCTACAAATATTCTCCTTTATTAATAAATTATTATGCATTGGATTTCTCTATAAATTATTATTTCTCATCTGTGGTAAGCAGTTTTTGATGTGTTCCTTGGAATTTCTTTCTAGGAGATGGATAAGGCTTCTATTTGGACGAGAATTTCTTCTTCAGGACCTTCTTGTTGTGTGGGATGCTTTATTTGCTGACAGCATCACTCTTGATTTGGTTGACTACATTTTCTTAGCTATGTTGCTATATATTAGAGATGCCTGTAAGTATTCCTATCATATCTAAATCATACATACAACTTGTTCCTGTACAATAATATGCATTATTTGTCTACTTGAAATATAGTATTTAAACTGGAAATAGATAGTACCTAATTGTTAGCATATGAAAGCAATTACATTAATAGTAAAAATCATGTTAATGCTCATATTCCTTCTATGCTTCTTTTCATATACAGAATTCTAAGTAGAATTGCATTATGTAGTGTTTAAAGTAAGTATAGATCGCCACCTTCTGTCAGATATTACAAACTGATTAAAAATCAGTATTGACATATTTTGCAATCTTTTCTGTCCTTTTTCTTTTTATTAACTATGTAATATGTCATTTATGTATTATAATTAATTCAGAATGTTTATCATAATTTGAGAATTTATAGAGGAAACTGCTTTTTAATTAGATGTTACATGAAATTTGGATTTGAAAAAAATCTTTCTTAAGCAATTGAGCATACTAATCTTGGGCAGCTTAGAAGTAAATAAAAGACATTTGTAATCTAACTCAAAATTATCTCAGTTGTTTCATGAACATGCTTAAATGTACAAGATAAATAAAATAAATAAATAATATTATTAATTGGACCATCCAGTTTAGGAATATACTGCCATTATAAATGTAAAAATCTGTAACTTTCACTTCTTCATACACTTCTAAAAAAAACCCCACTGTTCTTTAATTGACCTGAAGGGGTTACTTAGGCTTCCAAAAAACCTGCATACACTTTTAGAGCCAAATTTTGAAAACATTTACATTACTTTTTAAAACATACTCTATTACATAACATTGTTCCATTCTCAACACTCAGAAAATATGAGGTTGTCTCCAAAAATATATTTTGATTTCATCTAAAAATTAGTTCAGCTGTCCTCCATGTAAACCAAATCCCAGTTAGATGTTTTCTAGAGCATGTTGAATTAATGCTCATACATTTTTGTGTATTATAAAAATGTATTTATTTTATTTTTAAAAACACAGCTCAATTCTAGGCTTTTTGCACAATAGTGTTGAAGCAGAGGATATTGAGTTCAAATCTCTGAACTAATATAATGGGAAGCTTGCAAAATGAGTATTTCTTACCCCCATCTCTTACAATGCTAAACAATTCAGAAATTCTTCTATAACAAAGTAGTTGTAGTTTGTGACAGGTTTTGAGAGCTTTATACTTTATATTCCTCTCACAGCTTTATACTCACAATAGGAATAGAGTAGAAATAAGTATAAAGCTAGAAGATGAGTTTATAAAATAAAGCATTACTTACCAGAAGTAATAGAAGTACTTAGAAGTACAGTACTTCTAAGTTAATATTAGTAATTGGACCATCCAGTTTAGGAATCTACTTAACTTATTTCTACTTAATAGAAGTAACTTCTATTATGTCTGAAATTGCAGTAATGGTTAAATAAAATAGATATTTAAGAACTTAATCATATTTGATGCAAACGGCATACAAGTTAGAAATGAATGTTTCATTGTTTTCTAAAACCCATTAAAAGTACAAACTGCTAAATTTTCTAAAACTTGCATGGGTACGTTCCAGTAAACATATCTTTAACATAGGAAATTCACTCATTTATGTTTACTATAAGCAAGCAAAACTATCTCATGGATGCCACATTATAAAACCTGAAAGGTTTCAAATCTCAGGTACAATAAAAAGATTTAAAGTTGCCAAGACTAAACTATGTTAAATATAAGTACCAGGTTGGTGTAATGGTTAAGGTGCTTGACTAGAAAATGAGGGAACGTGCGCTCTAGTTCTCCTTTTGATATGAAAGCCAGCTGGATGGCTTCAGGCTAATCACATAGTACCTCATAGAGTTGTAGCAGTAGACAAAATGTGAGGTAGAAACATTGTGTACAGTATCTTGAGTTGAACAAGGTAAAGGTGAAATATAAAACTAACAGTGAATAAATAATAAAATAAAAATATCAGTACTGAATTATGTAAAAAGTATTACATTAAAGCAATATTTGTTCCATATATTATAGGAATACTGCAGGTATATGTATTCCTATTCAGGAGGTCAACCAGCCAATTTTATGGGATTGTTGAATTTCATTCTTCTTATTGCAGATTTCCTAAATCATTTTCTAACCAATGTTTGGTATTTCATAGCTAATAAATATGCTGCTTCCCCATTTGTTTAGATGGGGCGAGGTTAAGTGGGATAGTTGGGGAATTATTTCCATAGTTTCTTAGATATATTTTTTCTGTGTGCTTGTTGTATTTTTCTCTACTTGCTACAAGGATTAGTCCCATAAATGCTTTTTCCAAAAGGCAACTGGACTTTTCTTTTTTTGGGGGGGGGGGTTTCTCTGAAAACATTTCAGTTCTCATCCAAGAAGTTTCTTCAATTCTACTTGGATGAGAAGCAAAACGTCTTCAAGGAAAAACAAAGAAAGTCTATTTGCCTTTTTAAAAAGCACATTTGGGACAAGAATGTAAAAAGGGTTTTTTGTCAAAAAAAATATATTCCAGAAACTTGACTCATTTTATCTGGAAATTAATCCATTTTTTCTTTTGTATAATTATATCTGAATTTTTAAATTCAAATAAATAAGTTCAGTTTGTTATTCAGCATTTTCTAAAAAAAATCTTTTTTTACTCACATAAATTATGTTACGATCCTCTAGATTGTTGTCTATATAGTAATAACCTGTCTGAACACACAATCCCATTTTTATTTTACTTTTATTTATCAATCTTTGAATGTTCTAATTCAGGTAATTTAAGAAATTGCTAATCCTTAAGAGTCTCTGGTGATTCTCAGTGACCCAGGTCATGGTTGTCCCAAAGATGCTTTTCCAAAAAGGCAACTGAATTTTCTTGGTTTGCTTTTTCTTTAAAAAAATTTTTGCTTCTCATCCAAGCAGAAGTGAAGAAGCTTCTTGGATGAGAAGTGAAATGTTTTGTTTTTTTTAAAGAAATCCTAAGAAAGTCCAGTTGCCTTTTGAAAAAACACCTTTGAGACAATCATGACCTGGATGACTCAGACATTTTTACATTCTTATTTTTAAAGTAGATCAGAAATTATCAGTTTCTAATATTACAATGTACAAAATTAATAGTCCAAAATACAGCAGGGTATTATGATCAGCCTGAATTAGAAAATATATATTTGTGTGTTTGTATGTGTGTTTGTATGTAGTTTTATACAATCTACAAAGATTGTACATTTTTAGAGTAAAGACTTTGAACACATTTTAAAATTTAAAAATTAAATTTTCACTTTCTTATTATGCTTTCCCTCAGAAAATAATTGATAGGCAAAATAATAAAGTAATATGTTAAGAAATCATTTCTTAAGGGAAGTTCTGTTGATGAGCCTCTCCTAGCATAAGTTTTGTAAAGTCTCAGGGGGGGGAAAAGATAGCAGACATGAGTCATAGGTTCAGAAGAAGTTCTTTGGTAGTAGAACTTTTGTTTACCTAGTACTATTTTCATTTTCTTATAAATGTCTAATGTATGGCTCTATTTGTAACAAGATTCTTAAGAGAAAAGAGGCAAGTATGTGTATATGTGTGTGTGTGCAAAAACATTGAAATACTGGATTTTAAGCTAATTATGTATCAAACTTTAGTTACAATGTGTGCTGTGAAAGTCTAAGTTCTGAATTATTTTTGCATACTTCAAACAATGTTATCTAAGACTGCACAATATTATAAATATAATAATGTCTACTCTTTCCTATAAATTTTAATTAAGATTGTAATTCAATTACAATTCAATTACAATTGAATTATTGTTTTGAACATCATAGTGCAATCTTGTCCATGTTTGACCAACTAACAAAATAGCCACCCAGGTTTAGCTGTCAATAGATTTGCTTAGTTTTATACATCCTGAAAGATTCACATAAGGCATCTTAAACACAGTTAACTTGTTACAAAAGGTTAGCCATCTTCAAATTTACTCAGATAAATGTTAAAAGACTTGCCTTTTACATTGCACATAATAAAATAACTAGTTACCAGTTATGCATCCACAGGTAGTATATATTAATATAAACAAAGGAAAGATACACAACATTTAAAACCAACAACAAGAAGAACAAGGCCAAAATAAAAGTAACAATAATATACTCTGGGACCTCACCAAATGTATACCTTATCTCAGTGCTTTTTTTCTTTTAAAAAAAAAAAAGTGCCAGAACTCAAATACAACCCGCCTTGCCTATCTTACAAAGTTCCATCCAAAAAAGGTGCCAGAACTCCGTTCTGGGCGTTCTAGGAGAAAAAAAGTCCTGCCCTATCTCTCAAAAAACGTATTGTCCTAGCCCAAAGCTTGTTTGCTTATTTGTATGTTACCTTACAAATAATTCAAGGTGACAAGCATAACAAACATCTTCACCTATTTTCTCTACAACAACAATCCTGTAAGGTGAGTTGGGCTGAGAGAGCATGACTGGCCCAGGATCATCCAGCTGCTTTTCATGGTAAAGACAGGAGTAGAACTCACAATTTCAGTTTTTTAGCCTGGTGCTTTTATCACTACACCAAATAGGTAAGGATAGACCTTCAAGGTAAAGGTAAAACCAAGTTTTTAGAGTCTTCCTGAAGACCAAAAGAATTGGGGTCAACCAAACTTCGGAGAAGATATTACTCCAAAGACAAGCACCTCAACAGAAAAGGCATTGCTGTTATGAGCCTCTCATTCCTTCTAATTCAAGTGTGGAGAATTTGCACATTTTCCTAAACCAAAATACTTTATAATTTTCCATGCTAGCTGAGACTGCTGGAAAGTAGAATTTAACAATATCTCATAGATCGAGTATTATAATCTAAATTAACAGAGGAAAAGTAATATGCCGTTAGGTGTCACATACTGCAGTATATTCTGTAGTAGCATATTCTAGATCTTCTGATGTAGGAGATTAGAGTTGAAAAAGCATAAGAAAGTGTGGCTGACATGTAGGCTACTTTGTAAACAAGCATAAATGAAATTCCTGATTGTCGAGGATCATAATAGGCAAATATTTTAACTCCTTTAGTATGAATATTTTAATGTTAAAATTGGGGCATGCATTGCAAATGATGCTTTTATAAAATACCCCAATATATTTTCAGGAATGCAAATAGATTAGATAAAAAGTAAAGCAAGTTTTACCAAAGCAGATTGTATTTATAGCTTACATAATAAAAAAAAAAGTTTCCCATAGGGCAGACATGTCAAACACAAGGTCCAGGGGCTGGATACGGCCTACAAAGTGGTTTCATGTGGCCCGCAAAGCCATCCTGGAAACAGTGAGGAAACGGCCCCCGCTGCCTTAGCCCTGGCCCAGGCCCAGGCCAGCCAGGAGCCAATGTACAATTTTGCGGTGGCCATCTATGCTGAAGCAAATTCAGTCTTAGCTCCAGAAGGCTGTCTAGAAACAGTGAGGAACCAGCCCCTGCCGCATCAGCCCTGCCCCCTGGGTGCATGCTGGGGAGGTGTCACCCTTTGTGAGGAATGAAGAAATGGACCATACCTTAGCACTTGCCATGGCCCCACCCCTTTCTGCCAGAGACCCTCAGATCTGTCTCCCTCCTGCCCAAGCCCTTACAGGCACCCTTGACACGAATGATGTAGAGCGGGCCATGCCCACCCAGTAGACCACACCCACTCCATCCACGCCCACCCAGTAGGCTGCACCCACCTTGGCCACACACCCCCCGAAGGACAACTGCAATGCTGATGTGGGCCTCAGTGAAATTGAGCTTGACACCCCTGCCATAGGGTTTAATCATAGAAATAAATCATTTAACCACCCAAATGTAACCAATTGAATGTACAACTAGATATTTATGTGTCCATGACAAGCATCATCATCTCTGATTATTTATTTGCATGGACTATGAAACATTTTTCTCAAAATTCAATATTTTGAACAAATATGTAGGTAATGTAAGAACTAGCATACATTAACAGGCATGATATCCTTCATATTGAGTGACCTTAATGCTCGGTATACTGAGAAGAAATGTCTGTCCATGTTATTCCTAAAAAAAACCTCATAAATTCTCTTGTGATTTATTATTCATAATATTTCTGTATAGAAAATGTTTTTGTTTTATCAAAAAAATGTGAGAAGACAACAATTGCCCAACCATGGAATACTTGAATTTCTGCCTTTAACCTGAAGCCTACTTATTTATTTAAAATATAGTGCCACTCCAATGCCACAACTGTTAAATGTATCTTAACTTTACTTATTTTAAGGCCTGTTAGACCCAGAGATCTGTTCATCATATTTCATTCCAAAAATAAATTATTTTCTCCTTCAGTTTAAACACGGATGGATATTGTTAGCATGTCAGAAATCAATTTGGAATGAAATGTTGACCTTGATTTATGATTGATTGCCATCAGTAATTTTGGTCATAATATTGTGAGCATTTTGAAAAGATGACAGTCAATTGAAATGGTTCAAATCAGTTCAAATGTTTTTGGGAGTTTTTCTATATCTTTCAACAATAAATGGAATTATTATCTTAACTCATCAATTAATTTTTATTTCAGTATTATATATAAAGCATCTATCAATGTTAATCATGTCTCCTTCTCCTGCCTTAAAAGCTGGGCTAGTAGTTCTTCTCCCGGGCTTCAAACAAGGGTGGGTGAAGCCTTTTATTCCATGAGTGATCTTAGAGTCAGCCAATATAATAAAAATAGAAAATAAAAATTCTTAAAGCCTTGATTAGGATTTAAATTGTTAAGTTTTTCACCTGCCTTAGATTGTGAATCTAACCAAATAACTCACCCATAATAATAACCACAAAGATCCTAGGAAAGGATTTAATAGCTAGACAAAAATATCAAATATAGTCTAATTTGCTGACTGTACAACCACCCATGATAATACAAAGGATTATATATAAAGTTTTACATAGTTTCATCTTGTATTTGTATGGAAAAAATTACAGAAAAAAAGAAGACAGACTACAGGTTAGTATTCTCTAAGGAGCAAAATTTCTGGCTGCCATTATCTACTCCGTAGAAACCTTTTTTGCATGTTTAATATATTAGTATTTTTTGATGCTGAGGAATGCTTAACATCTGGCAGACTCCTATTTGTTTTCTTTTCAAGCACTGATAAAATAACAGTTTCTTCTCTGCTTACTTCACAATATAGATTGTATCTTGTGGTTCATTCTTTTATGAAAAATTGATTTGTATTTGCAGTTTTTTCTATTTTTGAAACACTGTACAAAGTAAACATTTCAACACAGAGAGAGAGAGAGAGAGAGACAAACATACAAACTATACACATACCAAAAAACCAAAACATTATTTGCAATGACCAAACCAACCAAAGAAATTAATTTGGTGTCTAAAGTAAATAAAAGGCTGGGGCGGGGGAAGTTTAACTGCAATTGTATTATATCAATTGTTGTTTGAATTTTTTAACGATTATTACATTGGGGAAAGCTGGAGGCATTTTCATACTCTTTTTTAAAGCTTTTTTTTGCAGCTGACCTTTACCTATTTACCTTATACCAATTTATTTATTTATTTTTAGAAATGTTTTATTGATTTTTTTTACGATAACAATCCTTTTTGCCTAATGTACAGCGTGTTGTCTTGATTCATATATTTTGAAAAAAGCAATAGTAGTTAATTAACAGTCAGTAATAATTATTTTTTGTAATTCCATAATTAGTATATTAATTAATAATATATTTCCTTGATATTCCCTCCTCCCAATAGCATTCTCCTTCTTCAGCATTAATCAAATATGACTCTTAATATTTTCAGTACATAAATGGTTAAATATAAACTTTTTTTATATTTGTACAAATAATAGCATGGCATTTTTTCTTATCAACTTGTATTGTTTTTATAAAAATCATCTTATTAATTCATATATCCTATTTTCATAATTCTTTTTTTCCATATATTTCATTGATTTTTTAAAACATAAATCACTTAATAGTTGGTAAACAGTGTGTTTGCTGGGTTTACATTTGTAAAGAAAAATCATTAACAATTGGTTTCTATAATCCATAATCCACATACTACATTTAGCTGATTTCCCCTTTTCCCCAAAATATCTTCTTTGCAAACCTTGAATTAATACAGTTCTTATTATTTTGATAAATAACAGTTACATATATGATTTTTTCCCCAACATTCCTAGAAATAATGATCACATCAATATAATATTTCTTTTCTATCTAATCATTCTGGTTGCCTCATCTTACATCCTGTAACAGTCCTCATTTAAATTTATTTCTTCCATAAAGTTCAAAGTATTCTTGCTAGTTAAGATTTTCTTAACAGTTAATTACATTTAAAGATTTAAATCCATTTTTCCCATATAAACCATCTCAACACTTACATTTCTTAAAGAATAGGTAAAAACAGTAAACAAAAGGAAAAGAGAGCAAGAGTAAAGAAACATTCTTAACACAAAGAGTGACACCAGACCCACACTCACAAAAACCATACAGGATGTCACCACCACACATCCACGCAAAAAGCAAACCCAAACCCACACCGATGATAAGGCATGATCACAAACCAGAAGCCAGACCACAGCTGCATCATTAGCCACTTTAAACCCCTCCAATCCATACATAAAGCAAACTGACATCCACCATGAAGATGAGGCATGACCACGAATGCGAAGCCAAACAAAGCAACGCAGCTCACCATCTCAAATCCCCCTGCAACTCAGACTAACCTGAGCACAACAAAGCCCCCACCCAAACAGAACATTCACCCAGCCAATCAGAGCACAGCCAACCCTCCTCCAATCAGAGTACAGCCAAGCCCCTAACCAATCAGAACACACCTCCACCCAATCAGAACACAGCCAAGCTCCCACCCAAACAGTTCATATCCCCACTGGCAGTTAAAAGGAAGAAACAACTACAATCACACATTGCTCCTAGAAGCACAAAGCCGAAAACACCAGCCGGAAGATGATGAATGGGACTTCGTCAAAACGTCGCCAAGACACTTCCAATTTTACGCGGGAGAAAACCCGAATAACCAAAGTCCTACATACAAACACCCGCGAAAACCTCAGAAAACATATACATATATATGTCACCTTACATCTGTGGTGTTTCCAAAGCCACAGCATGGCTATTGGCTCCCCACAATGTGAGCATTGCCCATAGGCCATAGCAGACCCTAAGAACTAAGATCATGCATCCTAAAGAGCCGCTCCCCAACGGTGAGCAATCTTCTATAGTTTATAGAATCAACTGCGGGAACTGCTCCTGCAGTTACATTGGGGAAACAGCCAAAAGGCTCAGGACTAGAGTCCATGAACATGAACTGGCAATTAAAAGGCAGGAGCAGCACTCACAAGTGTGGACCCACATGGCCAACCTGGACCATATATTCGATCTGGAAAACACACAGGCCATATCTCGTGAGACCACCAAGGGTGGCCGCCTTTTTAAAAAAAGCCTGTCTTTCAGATGAAAACTCCATCAACCGGCACATAGACCTCCTACTGGCATACCAGAATCTTAGAAAGTGGGAGAGTCAACATTACAATCCACAGAGTAGATGGCCATCCCTCACGGTGCAAAAGCAAGATCATGATTTTACAAATGGGGAAATGGCGATCCCTAGGGAAGACAGTGAACTGGAAAAAGGAGAGGGGGGCCAGAGCCAGGGAACATTACAACGAGATAGCAACAGGCAATACTGGAGTGACAGGGCTATGGGGGAGGCAGTAACAGCTGCTATGGGAGGGGATGAGAAACTAACGATGTGTCAAGATCGGGTGTGGAAAACGGACACACGGAAGCAGCTTGGAAGGGAAGACAAAAGGGGGGAGAATAGTGAACAGGAAGATCTTAATAGCTGTTCCTTGCAGGATTGGGGAGAGAGAGCTACAGGCGAGACAACGGCGACCGTAGGGGAAGATGACAGCCCTACAGGACGTTTGAAATGCAGATTGAGAAATCACTCCAAAATGAGAGAGGGGGGAGAGATAGGGGCAAAGACAGCTTGACAGCCGTCCCCCAGGCACTCACACGCACACTAGAAAAGTAATGGAGGATCTGGGCATAATCACCAGGTCCACCAACAGGCTGCCACATGCAAATCAATTTAGCACATTACAGATAAATACAACTAAGGGCCGATTATGCACTCGAGAAGCCGGGTACAGAGACAGGTAGCTATATATGCAAGCTCCCTAATCACTTAGCATTCCAATCCTGATGACGTCGGCAGTCGGGCTGATGAAAGCTCTTTTATTTACAAACTTGTTTGTATTAAACAGGTTTGTTTTACTTTTATCCTGCTGTTCGTTTTTTCTATATTTTATTGATATGTGTATGCCCAGGTTTCGCATTTTTAATGTTATTAAAGACATGTGTGTGTGTGTGTGTGTGCTTGTATATATAAAATAAAGGTAAAAAATGATATATGAAGGGTTATCTTCATTTTAGATGTCCAAAGGGCCTCTCTTTGTCTCTCTCTTTCCTCTCTCTTTTTTCTTTCCTTTTTCTCTCTTTCCTCTCCCCCTCTCTTTCTTTCTCTTTCCTCTCTCTCTTTCCCCCTTTTTCTCTTTTTCCTTTCTCTTTCCTTTCCCTTTCTCTCCTCTCTCTTTCTCATTGTCTCTCTCCTCTTTCTCTCTCTTTCTTTTCTCTCTTTTCTCTTTTTTTCTCTCTTCCTCTCTTTCTCTCTCTCTTTTTTCTTTCATCTTTTTCACTCTTCTCCCCGTCTCTATCTCTCTTTCCTCTCCCCCTCTTTCTCTCTTTTCTCTCCCCCTCTCTCCCCCTCTCTCTTTCCTCTTTGTTTCTTTTCTTTCTCTCTCTTTCTCTTTCTCTCTCTCTCTCTCTCTCTCTCTCTCTCTCTCTCTCTCTCCAGGTGAGGAGAGAGAGAGAGAACGAAAGGCAGACGGCGCTGAATGGGCAGGGAGGGGGAGTAGGACAGGAGGCTCTGGCGACGGCCACTGCAGCATTGTTGCTGTAGGTATAAGAAGTAAATCGAATAAAGTGTCTTTATATGAGGCTTTTGCCTTTTCATGTTTCTTGAAAATATTTTCTCCTTCTTTGCTTCTCTTATCACTTCCTTTCTCTCTGATATTTTCAACATCTTTACATTCCATTTTATCCAATCTGTTTGTTTTTTTTGTCTTCAGATTTATTTTATAGTCTTAAGGGATGAGTTGTTTTTTCCATTTCTTGTAATTTTTTTCCCCACTAGGATTAAATCATGTTTTCTTACTTTGTTAAGTTTCGTCTTTGGTTCTCTATTTTCAATTTTATGACTACTTATTTGTTTTGTCTGCTTCTGCTCTGTTATTGTTTCCTGGAATTTTTTTTGTTGTAGAGTTAACTTAGAAATAGATTGATTTATATTTTCAAATTTATTTTGGATTTCTTTGTGATTTGAACTCAGTGTTATTTGAATTAATTGCAGTATACTATATACCTTCTCCTGAGAGGTATTTATGTTTTCTTGGTGTGTTCTATCTACATGTCTCTGATCAATGATGGTCAAAAGTTGAAGTTTTCCTTCTTATCTGCAAATAACTTTAGAGTCCCGTTTAAATAGATATTTGTAATCTAAACAGTTCAAAAAAGATTTTTTTTTCTAAAGTTTATAATTCTCTCTTTGTCTGCAGCTCAGATTTTTGTCTTTTGTCACAGCTGTTCTTTGTTATTAAAGTTTTGAAGGTCACAAACACAGATTAGCTTTTCTCAGGTTTTTGCAAGTTCTCTACGGAAATCATAACTGTCATAGGTGTCAGCACCTATTTAGTTTTCAATATGAACAATGGTCTTTAAAATGAGAGTCTTAACCATTCAACAATTTTAAACTTGTCCAAAATAAAATTTTAGCTTTCAAGTTTATGGAAATTTTAATTCGCCGCTTCTGTTAGTATAAGGGTTGGATGGAAGTCTCCCTCCTTCACTTTCAGGGATTTTGCTTCTTGGGGATCTTTTCCAGGAAATTAAGTGTAGAATAGAAAAGGGAAAATCAGATTCCTCACCCAGTTTCAAATACATCGTTTACTGTTGTGCTGTTTAGTTCTTTTGGACTTTGGTTGCAAGTAGCTTGGGCTGATCGGTGAAATACAGCCTTTCTCCTGTCAGGTTAGAAGGCTTTCCCCAAGACGAATGGAACGACTGCATCATTCCAGAGTCACCAGGGCACCCTTATTTCTTTGCTGCCTCTCCGGGGTGGCTTGGATCCATTAGGGTCTCCAGGCAGGACAAAAATTAGCCGCAGGGGTGCGACGGTCCACAAGCCCGCAACCAGTCGCTACCGTGCAGGACCGGAAGTCTCCTATTTTCATAATTCTTATTTAAGCTTAATTTCCCCTTAATATTCAAACAATTCTTATCAGTCATAATTTTCTCAATATTAATCATCTAAATATTCAGATTTTCCATTTAGATACACTATCCCAATGTTTTCATGTTTCATGGGTTGTAAAAATACTATACTGCTTATCTATTTTATAACATCTATCTGCAACACCTTTTCTGATCAGTTTATATTTCACTTATATTTGTAAAAGTTAATTTTTAAAATCACTATATATCCTATTTTCAAAGTTCTTATTTAAACTTAATTTTCCTTCAGTATTTTAAATGATCCCATTACTGCCGTTGTCAAAGTTCGGAGTAGTAAGACGTGGTTTAAAACATGCACTTTAAGAATGTCTGGGGGAAAAGGTCAGCAGACTCCAGATGAGTAAGAGCATGCAAGAAATTACTAATAACTCGACCTATTTCAGTTCAAAAAAGCAACTGTTCATTTTCACTGCTTTGGCATTGCATTACACATATAACAAGACAATTTATATAAATCTCCATCCTTCTGCCCCAGGATGGCAATCAACATATTGTTGCATCAGAAACCAAATAACCACTATTCAGGCAAAGAATTATTAAGAAACAAGATCAGAGGTATTAATCCTTGCTATTAGGCTTCAGGATTTTAAAAATTATATCACATAAAGATACTTACATATTTTTTTCCTGTGGAAAATAATAAGAAATGGATGCTGGCAATTGTATAGTAAGATTTTAAAAACCACTAATAATTACTATACTTTTTAAATTTGGCTTGTAGTATAACATTTTTATAATTGTCTGCAAACAAATTTAATAATGAATCATATGTTATCATTTAAAATCTATTTATAAATTCAGTAGAAATTACATGATTTTTTATCATATTGAGAATTTAAGATGCAATAAATAGTAAAGTTGACCATTCTAAGTGTTACATGTGTCTTTTCCATAAGCTGTATTTTGCTTTCTTTGTTACAGAATTTTGATATGAGATATAGGAATTTATTTAAACATGCTGATTTGATGATAAATCCCATTAACTATAAATGAAATTACTTCTAAACATATTTGTCTATATCATCCCCAATTCGTTGGATTATATAGGAGTTACTATAAAATAATATTTTGTCATTTTTTTTCAAATGTGTTTGAATTCTTACTATTATATATATTAGGTTATTATATTCATTTATGTTCATTTGAATGAATTTCAGTATTAAGACTGCAAATTTAAGCACATTTACTAAATGATTAAAACGTAAATGAACACAGTGGGTTTTATTTATTTTTCTTTATCAGAGTTGTCTCTGCATTAAACCTTAATAGACCTTAAGGTTGCATTTTAAGAGATATGAACATTAATTAACGCTAATATTTCTCCAATAGCCATAGTTGAATAAAAATAGTTGTTCATAATTATTATGTACAAGTTTTTCTTGATTGCTGTTTTATTGCACCTGTAACTAATTTACTGTCAATATTCTGATCATTACTGAATCCATTCCATTTACCAAAATTATCTTTAAAAATCATACCATACCCAATTTTATTTCCAAGAGACAATCAACAGAGGAAATATAAAATCTGGTTTCAGTTACGATGTTAAAAAGGAGTGTTTGAAGAAAATAAATCAAACACTGCTTCAGAAAACCCATTAAGGATATGCTAACTACTTTCAACATTGTTTATAAAACAATGTTGAAGGCTTTCTTATCATGACTGCTTTATAGTATGCTACATTTCATTTGATTGGTTTTATATAATGCATAGTCCATTTATTATATTCAGCAGAAAGATCTCTTGACTGAGCCCATTGTATTTTCTTCATTATACTAACTTCAAGTAAAAAAGGAAGAAGAAAGCAGGTATCTCTGTACATGAACAAGAAAAACAAAAGAAAAAAGAAACAGAACAGATAAAAAATGAGTAGGATAAGTAAAAGCTTTATAAATGAAAGCAGATGTATAAAATTACAAGCTGTCAGATCAGCAGCAGAAATGAAGATGATAAAGTGCCTCCCACTATCAATTATAATTATTCATTTTGCCCTGTCCTGCAACTTGTCCTCATAAACCTCTTCAGATAATGATGGAAAGGCACCAAATGATGACTCACATTGAAGAAGAGAGGGACAGAATCATTCTCCTAAATGTCCAATTCTGTTAAACAGCCATTATATTTCTATGGTTTTCATTTAGTTGCAGTGATTTTCCCATGTTCTCCAAAAAGATTTCTCTCTAAGATTTTTAATTAATGAAAAAAGTATTGTTTATATAACAACCTTTTTAAAAAACAATTGAAGTTATTCCAAAATATGTTTACAAAATAATGCTACCTATGTATGATTTGTAGGGAAAATAATTTTAGGATAATAATCATAAGCTGCTTAGACAGATATAGGTCAAGATTTAGGCTGCACTATAGAAGTAAAGTAGTTTATATAGTATGTAAGCAGGTACTTAAAGATACGCATTTAATTTTACTTAAAATTTTGTTTAATTTTCCTACCATGCCAAATAAAGACAGTCAAATGGCAACTTGGCTTGCTTTCTAGAACTAGAAATCTAACAAAATTTAATTTTAAGAGAGGTGTGGATGATGTTCTGTGTTCTTTATGAATAGAAAGAAATCAGGTTTGTTCTCAATTGTTTGGAAAGTAAATGTATTGAAAGAAAGTAATGCTATAGTATTTGATGATATTATTATTAAGTTGGTCCAGTTTAGAATGAATTGAAATCAAGAGATTAGTAATGCTGAGTCCTAGTTTTGTTGATGGTATTGTATATTTAGAACATATCTAGAATACTTTAAACACATTGGATGCGTTTAATTAGAATTATTTGTTCTGTATTAAAATATTTAATTTCCAATTTCAAGTCATAATTGGAAAAGGATAAATTGGCATTGGCTTTATTTCAGCAGAATTATCATCTTTTATATTTATTTTATCTCCAAATAAGTATAGTTTAAAATATCACCACCTCTATCCTAAAATGATAAAGCGTTCTGATATTATCAATTCTCTTCCTCGTCCTTCTCCTTCTCCTCCTCCACCACCACCAACACAACTTCGTCCTCCTCCTCTTCCTTCAAATTACTTAATATTTTAATCATGGGGATGATGATGAAATATAACCTGTCTTTATTTGATGAACAAAATATTTATAAATAATTTAAAATTTTATTTATCTGTCTCTGGACCTATTCTCCTGGAGCAGAGTTTGCCTTCACCCTCTGCCTGCATGCCAGAGGTTCTAGATTCAGCTGTCTCTTTGCTGTCTGGGAAGAAGCCCTTTCCTACTACATTTTGGAATGCATTCCACCAAACATTTTTTCCTTTCTGTACGTATCAGTTTTACCCTACCCCTGGTTTTTCTCTCTTCTCTTTTTTTCTGAGTTTATCCTTTTTTTCACTTCTGCCTCATAAGGAAATGCCAATTAACTCTTGACTATGTTTATAGTCAAGCAACTACCAGCCATTTCATTACAGTGTTGTTTTTTTCTTGTAGTGATATCAAGTAATTATCAGACTTGCTTGGGCCTTCTGATGCATTATCCACCTATCGGAGATGTTCATTCATTAATCTTGAAAGCCCTTTTTCTCAGAGATCCAAAGGTAAGGTACACTAAATTTTGTCAATTGACAAATTTTAAAATCACTAATGGAACACCCCAAATAGTATTAAACAAGTGAAATTGAGAGCAAGAAAGTGGAGTGATGTGTTGAGTGTAGAACAAAGCAGTCCAATTCAAAAAGATCTATCAAAGTTGTATTTCAGGTTCAATAATGATTGCTTCTTAATATGATCATATGTTTAATGTCGATTGTTTTAATAAAAAATTTTAATAATAAAAAATAAAAAAAGACCTTACATCTCAAAGTTTGGATGATAATTCAGGATCTATCACAGCAAACTGCATTATATGGGCCACTTTGTACAAATCTGGTTCACTTTTCATTCATACAAACCATTGTTAGTTGGAAATCTAATGATTGTTTTCAGATTCATATGTGATTGAAATTACTGAGCAGTCATTCATTTCACTATAATCTCCTCTGAGCATAACGGAATGTGAACCAAATACATAATATTTAAAAAGTTATATCTGTGTTTTTGACAAATATAGGTAGTTCTTGACTTATAACAGTTTGTTTAGTGATCATTCAAAGATATAATGGAACTAATCTTAAGTGACTGGGGACCATTTTTCATACTTCTGACCATTGCAGCATCCCCATGGCCATGTGATCAAAATTCAAACACTTGGCAACTGACTCATATTTATGATGGTTGTGTCCTGGCATCATGTGATCACCTTTTGTGACTTTCAGACAAGTAAAGTCAATGGGGAAGCCAGATTCACTTAACAACTGTGGTGATTCACTTAACAACTGTGGCAAGAAAAATGATAATTTGGAGCAAAATTCACTTAACAGATAACTTGCTTAGCAACAGAAATTTTGGGCTCAATTGTGATCGTAATTCGATTACCTATAACATGTTTTATGCCTATAAAGGCATAAAATACATGAAATATATGTGTGTGTTTTACAAATTGCAGTTTTTTTTCCTAATGGAAGCACAAATTAAATTAATTGTAAGCACATATTAAAGTTTGTGATAACTATTAAAGTTGTATTTATTTATTTGTATAATATATTTGTATTAGAGGCTCTAGCAGTATGCAATATAATGTAAGTAAAACAAAATATAAAAATTAACGTTAAAATCCAGGTATATGGAATGAAATGCAGTTTGGGCATCAAATATCCTTACCTTTTTAAAAGCAATTTGCAGTTGTGATTGTATTTCTAGAGAGCCATCTTTGCAATCTGAAGTCTTAATGCACAATTCTTAGTTAATGCTTTCTTGAAGAATGTCTTTAAATAGGCTCAATAGCTGGGTATGACACATAGAACTTATTTTTAATGTTAATTTTTCCAGCCTCCTTCATGTGTGTAATGTTTGTTTTAATGCTAAACAGGCTTATTACTCACATTTTAAGCATCTAAGAATGCATCTTGAATCTATACAATTTAAAGCAGAAAATAATGTACTTTTAAAATTGCATGTTCTTCAGTAGCAGGAAAAATATAATTGTGTGTGTTCTGGTAAATAGACAGTAATAAAAAATGATCAGGAAAATGTTATGTGAAACAATGTTATTTTTCTGTATTTAAAAAATATGGAAGACACCTATTTCTCTCTTTAAAAAAAGACAGATTTTCCAAATGGCTGTTTGGTTTTTAAAAAGAGCCATTACAGGCAGAGCTGTGGAGCCTATAAATTCAGAATAACAGCCAGATGTACTAGGCATTTTTCTTAGTACCTAGCAAATTCTGTGCCTCTCTTAATTTTTTATAGCATCAGACTTGATTTCAAAAATCTTCATTCCACAAAGCATCCTTTAAAAAAAACTACAGCAGGAATAATCAGGGGATTAAAATCTTGAGAAAAGAATTTTGTAGTATTCTTCAAATACCTGACCTGAGAAGAAATCTTATGGAACAAGGTTAAAATGTCTCTTGTTCTGAAATACAGGAACGAAATAATTAATTTAAATTACAGGAAGGCAGATTCTAATTGAAAATTACGGGAAAAGATCTTAATACTGAGAGCATTGCAACAATGGCAACAATTATGCAAGGAGATTATAAGATTTCCCCCCTTCTTTGGATTTTTCAAAATATTAAACAGTTATCAATCTATCTACCTGGAATTCTTTAATCTATGTTCCTGCACTGAGCAAAGTCCAAATGACTGTTTTTAATTTTCTATTGTATCCTTTGTTAATGTTTGCTGATGCCAAATCACTCCTGAAGTATAAAGATATTTGCATGCATTTTGAATGATTGTATTAAAATTTATTTGGTCTTGACTATCATCTTAATTATCTGCAAGTAGACATCCAATATTAAAGCTGCAACATTTGCAAAGATTGTTGCTTACAAAACCAAACTACTAAAAGAACAAAATCAATGTTTCTTAAAACAAAGGTAGCCCATAGAAGTTGGATTTAAAGTTAATTGCACTTGCAGTAAATGCTTTGAAGTCTATTTGCCCTAATTTAGTGTTTAATTTAAATCTCAGCAATTTCATTAGGACTTTTCCAAAGTTTCCTAAGTCTTGATATAGCTCAGTGAGTTTAATGCATGGGGGACCTATTATATTATGGAGGCTAAACTCCCAATTCTCTTTGACTTAATACATGTATTCAGAATATACATACTACATTCTCTACAGGCTGCACTTCTTCAAAATAAAAGTATGTTTATCAAAATTACTTTGATACAGATTGATATGATTTGAATGAATATTCTACCTTGTGAGAAATAAATAAGTGGAGTGGGTTTTTTCTCCCTCCCCTCCAAGATATTTTGGTTCATTACAAGCTTTAAATGGAAAATAGGCATGGCAATCACAAAAATATAAAGCGATTAAAAACAGTTCTAACTTGAGTTGTTCAAATAAAAAAAATAAAAAAATTAGAAACAAAAGTAATAGAAAATGAACATATTGTGTTCCTTAAATAACCAGATGTTCTTTTCTTCCTGAAGGCAGTCAAGCCTATGAATAAAAGGTTGTTTTAAGTTAACTGTGAATTTTGCAAATCTGTTTTACCCCATAGCAAATAAAATTCTAACACAGCAACAGAAGCAGAATAATTTCATCTGTGTATGTGGCTATGGTTGTTCTAACCTTATCACTTTGACTTCATATGAATCTCAACAGTATAATACAGACTATTTCCATTTCAGAAGATATGCAAAGAATTATCAACTACCTTTGATCAGAATGCTCATAGCACTTGTCTGAAGAATTTATTCCAAAAGAAAGTTTAATGAATCTCTGAGCAGTGATATGACTTTAACTAGAAGTAAAACAGTCTGTTGTATGATAATACCAGAAAGAGACTTGGAGTTTTATATCCTTTAATTTTTTCTAAATCTATTTAGGGCCAATGAATAGATTTAAGGCCATTTAATAGATCACTTCGAGAAATGTGTAGCAGACAAAATCCTGGATGAATCATTTGGAATAAAGTTCCCATATATGCAGCAAACTTCATTGCATCCTTATTTATATATTGATGGACCATGAACATGGTCCCATCAAGTTCTTTCTAGGAAACACACAGGTTAAAGATTCCCCTTTTTGATGTTCTGATATTTTCCATCTCTTTCAAATGTTTTTATAAATATTGGCAGAGCCAGACCATGTGTCATCCTGGTAAAAAGCTTGTTGCTGGTAGGTAGGTCTTGTTTTATAAGAAATTGGTCTCAAATCTTTCCAGCTTTGTGGACCGTTGGGAGGAAGAGGGAATAGTTCTGTGTAAGTGGTGGGCGCACGTGCACACAGCTTCATTTGCTCAAGCGGTTGGCACTTGCACAAATGGAGCTACGCACACAAGTAGAGCTGTGGGCACTCACCCGCCACTTTTGCAGTCCGGTTCTGAACGAGCTGCCGCCCAATAATGGGCCAGGGGTTGGGGACCCTGCTATAAGAGCTAGAGTCATTTTGTTCTACATATCCAGCAAAGCAGAAAATGTGCCCCATCTGCTATAAATGGACTCTTCAAGTGGGGAAAGAATGAAAGCCCAAGCTCTATAATGAGCTATAATGCCCAATAATGCCTGTGGTGCTGTAAATTCTAAGTTGGCTGGGCATCTATGCCATGCCCACAATCAATTTTGGAAGAACTTCATGAACTTATATTTTGTAATGGAACAAGTCATTCCTCAATAATCAACAAGATATTGGGATTGCATTAACTATTCATGGGAAAGAAAGATCAGCCTGGGCCTGAGAGCTATTGGTTTTGGACTTGACAAGTCACATGGAATACCTGAATTTCTATCTTGCCCATGCTCCCAGATTCTACCTAGTGTTGGATCTTACATAGCTTCAAACCCATGAGCCTCAAATTATTTGATTGAATGATAAGTTTTAGTTTCCTTTGTAAAGGGCACATTTTGATTTCTATTAAAAAATCCTAATAGCAGAGGAAGAAGGGGAAGTTCTAAAGTCTTACCCCCCCCCAAATATGCTGTTTTCTGCTATATGTTTAGCAAATAAGAGATTATAATGATATATAGGAATTATCTTGGAAGGTAGAGAGAAGAGGTGCAGCCAAAGGAATGGTCAGATAAAAGGAACTTTAGCTTGCAGCATGGATATGGATGGAACAAATATCTCAGAAGAAATCTTCCTTAGTTTCTTGAGATGGGGGAGATGGGGGGAACGTGTACTTTCAGACTTGCAAGATTCTGTTTTATTTTACTTCTTTTAAATATTATTCTGAGTTGGGTGGTACTGTTATTTGTTATTCATTCATCTATCTATATACCACTAAAGCTCTCTTTATGATCTTTAACTACGCAAAACAATGTATCATAGAACACTAAATTGTGAACCATGGTATCTCAAAAGGACTTACAGAATGTCTTCCAAATCCAGGACCCATTACTTTTGAAGGAATAAAATGTGGGGAAATTGTGGCAATGCAACTGGGCCGCTGCTGTGATCATGAGGATTCTACACATTTCAATATTCTATAACAGTTTTCCAGCTAGTCTCACAATCCCTCACTTACTCCCTTATCCTGCAACAGCCACTTATCTGCCCACTGGAAAGGGAAGGAAAAGGAAGGGAGAAAAAAAGAAAGAAGTAATAGGAGGAAGGCAACCTTACCCCCCGGCCCTTGTCACTCCTGCCCTCTTTCAACCTATGATGCTCCCCATGCCCCTCAAACTTGTAGCTTCCTTCTGCATGCTTTCCCAACCTGCACTTCTCCACGCCTGCCTTTCCCCATTCATGCAGCATTTCTTGCAATCTCTATGTGCCCTGCCATCTCCTGCACATATTCCCTGACCTGCAAAACACCTCATACACACTCTCTTGACCCACACCATTCCCTAATTGCCCAACTAGACCTGTCATCTTTATGCACTCTTCTTGACCCATACCAGTCCACCATGCTCCCTATCCAATCTGCACAGCAAATCTCACACATCCTTGGGCATCCTTCCCAAACTACACCACCTCACTCTTGCACTTCTTCAACATGAAGCATCTCTGGTGTACATCACTTGAATCTCTCAAGTGACCCACTTGAACCTTCTTACTCCTTACCATAAATTCCTATCTCAACAATTGAAAAAAAGACAAATTAAGGGACATCTAGGCCAGGATCAAATAGTATCCTGAAAATGATCTCAGTATGCCCTCCAAGTTCGGTCCACTCTAGATATCAATCAGCAAGAACCAGTTTTAAAAACAGCAAATTTTCTTTTTCAACCTCCAACTGATTCCTTAATTGATGTTTTAAGACTTGGAAAAATATTTCTGTGTCTTTTTGTCCTAAAAACCTGTCACTGGGACTTTTGAACCTTCTCTGTATTATATATTAATAAAAAAATATTTATTTTCAGAAGTGGATTAACTCTTAAGAATCTTGGATACATTTGCAATAATGGTTATCTTCAAGGATAGATCTTAAAGTATTATTACTCTCTCCTTGAAGCCTCACCAGATAAAATGGTGGACTAATTGTACATGTTTCAAAAAGATATTATCATTCTGATTATGTTGCATTAGCATTTTAATAATCATTGGTTCAAGTCCTGTTACAGTAAACTAAAATTTAATATATTATTAATTATTTGACTGAATGATTTTGGGAAGAAAAAATGAGGGGCAAGTGTGTATATATGTGTATATATTTATATATAGCATTTTTATTTATGCCTAATATTTCATCCTGAATGTTTTGATAAGTGGAGAAAAAGGTTGGATGCACCATCTAGTGGTTGTGCTAGTTTGTTAAATTTTGTTAAAATAGATATACTGCAACTTGAAATTGAATAATTCTGTTTCTGATATTTAATGCATGTATTTAAAAAGTCAGTACTTTTAATTTAAATTTTATTGGATAGAAATGTTTTAATTATGCACTCTGATGATTCTCTTCCCCCTCCTCTCTAGAGAAATCCCAGACCTATAGCTCACCAATTCCAACAGAATTTGGATTACTACAAAGCACGTGGAGCTGACTTAATGAATAAAACTCGGTAATCATGCTTTGTATGTTATCTGTAAAAGTGCTCTGCCAATAATTACTATAAATAGTTGTAAATATATTTTATGTATATTAGGAGCCAATAATACTAAAAATAGTAGCTAATTATTCAGTGACGATATGTAGAATAATTTTCTCAGTTTTAGAAAACTGAGTTGACACAAGGAAGACCTTGCCTACTTTCACACATATATTGCTCTAAAATGTATCGAAGTAGACTTAATAGACTTAATAGCTATTCCATAGCTAAAGCTCATCAAGAAGGGAATTTTATTTGCCATAGCCAATTGTAAAGAGCATTCAAATTAATATGGGAAACTCCTATTCAGTTATTTGAGACTCAAGGGACTATGTGAGTTATTGAATGTTGGTAGTGATACTTAGAATTTGGTTTATAAGAAAATACTTAGCCACTAAAATTTTAAGACTGGCTGTATTGCATAGTTGATTTTTTATCCCAGTTATTCTGTTACTACGCACATAATTAAATTGTGTCTTTCCTTGGCCTGTAAACAATCACAACATCTACAAGACAAGGATTCAAGTATATAAATCGTCAGCAAGTTATTGCTTTTGTACCTAGAGAAATTAGAATTTGGCGCATTTACCTGGAGGGAAACTGTTTTAAAAACAAAATTTGGTATATTGCCATCAACAGATCTATAGGGCAGATGTGCTCATATTTCATATAAACAGTACATTTGAACTTGTGGATCATGAACAGTTGAAAATGTTTTCATGTGTTTTATTTCATAATTTTATAGAGATACAGTTTAAGGATGCTATTCAAATTTTGTTGAATTGTCTGTGACATTTAGATCTGTTTATTCTTTTGCACACTTATTATAATAGTGGGAAACTGATATATTTTAATATATTGTAATTTAATATCAGACGGAAGATGGCAGCAACTTAAGCTACATGTTAGTGAAGTATAACTTACTTTTAATAGGATTTAAAAGATAATAAGTTATATTCTATTTATTAACAGTGAATAAGGATAGCCTTTGGCTATAAAAATGAACTTAGTATAAAGATGACTTGCTTCATACAACTTTTGTAATATTACTCAATTATAGCTCCTATTGAATTTATTGTTGAAATGGGTCTTTTTCATCTGAAATTGGAGCATCTAACCCACTAGAAATCTATTCTACTATAAGAAAAAAATAACAGAGAAACCCATTAAGTGTTACAAATTCATACATTTACATTACTCTGATCTCCAAGAATTTGTGCAGATTTTAAAAAATTATAGCAGTTTTTCGTTTCTAGTGCTTGTATGCAGAAAGAGATGTCCTTGAATCAACTTTGTAAAACAAAACATTTCATTTGCACACACTGCAGAAGCTGAATCATTGCACAGCTTTGTTTTAAAAATATCCCATTGATATCCAAGGTCAATTATTCCTATTATGATTAACAAAATAGTTTTCTTTGGGTACTGCATTCATGTATCCTTGACATTTAAACAATACCTTGCTTTTAAATATATTTCTTTATAACCATAAGGTAATCAACCTTTATTTTTTGATCAGTGTTGTCCCTTTTTCTGATATTTTTCTATCTTTTCACCATGATGGTAAAGAAATAAAGTCTGACCCTTGTATTATAGTCTTAATCATCTTACATTTATGTATCAGAACATTCAAAACTAGCATAAAGTTGAACTTCATTTATTAAAGTATCTATATCATGCACCTTGTTAAATTTGTAACAGCAATTTAGGATGGTTATTTATGTCAAGGGCATTGCAAGTTAAGAGTATGTATACAAAAAAGTTAATGAACACCAAAATTATTGTGTAAGAGAACAGGGGTCATTATGAACAAATTACCTCTAATTGTAATGATGTACAGTCAGCTTATAAAACAATGTGAATACTTTCCCCTAACATCCCTCTTTATTCAGAGGAAGACAGATTGAGAGACTTGAAGATTGTTTTAGGGCATAAACTGGAGATAGCCAATGTGAGACTTTCCAGATATTATTGAGTGTTAATGGCAACAAGAGATTTTGAAACAACAACAACAACAACAACAACAACAACAACAACAATAATAATAATAATAATAATAATAATAATAATAATAATAATAATAATAATAGAGTTGGAAGGAACCTTGGAGGTCTTCTAGTCCAATCCCCTGCTCAGGCAGGAAACCCTATACCATTTCAGACAAATGGTTGTCCAGTGTCTTTTAAAACTTCCAGTGTTGGAGGATTCGCAACTTCTGGAGGCAGGTTGTTCCACTGATTAATTGTTCTAACTGTCAGGAAATTTCTCCTTAGTTCTAGGTTGCTTCTCTCCTTGATTAGTTTCCATCCATTGCTTCTTGTCTTCAGGTGCTTTGGAGTATAGCTTGACTCCCTATTCTTTGTGGCAAACCCTGAGATATTGGACACTGCTAACATGTCACCCCTAGACCTTCTCTTCATTAAACTAGACATACCCAATTCCTGCAACTGTTATTCATGTGTTTTAGCCTCCAGTCCCCTAATCATCTTTGTTGCTCTTCTCTGCACTCTTTCTAGAGTCTCAACATCTTTTTTACATTGCAGTGACCAAAACTGGATGCAGTATTCCAAATGTTACCTTATCAAGGCGTTATAAAGTGGTATTAACACTTCATGTGATCTTGATTCTATCCCTCTGTTAATGCAGCCTAGCACTGTGTTGGCTTTTTTGGTAGCTGCAGCACACTGCTGGCTCATATTTAAGTGATTGTCTACTAGGACTCCAAGATGCCTCTTACAGTTACTACTATTGAGCAAGGTACCACCTATACTGTACCTGTGCATTTAGCTTTTCTAGCCTAAATGTAGAACCTTACTTTTTTTACCATTGAATTTCATTTTGTTAGATAACGCCCAATGTTCTAATCTGTCAAGATCCTTCTGTATCTTAAGCCTATCTTTTGGAGTGTTAGTTATTCCTGCCAGCTTGATGTCGTCTGCAAATTTAATGAGTTGCCCATCTATCCCCTCGTCCAAATCATTGATGAAGATGTTGAAGAGCACTGGGCCCAGAACAGAGCAATAGAATAGAATAGACTAGAATAGACTAGAACCTTGCAGATGAGATCAATTCCCACCTTCTGACCTTTGGCAAGACCCTTAAGATTTGGCTCTGCCAGATGGCTTGGGGGCCCAACAGAGAAGTATCATATTGGAAATGATTGATGATTAATTAACCTGTCTCCCCCCATAAAAAATCTGGCTCCCTCCTTCCCCATCTTGTAATTATGATTTTACTTTGATTGTTCTTTCATTTTGTGTTTGAAATATTTCTCTCTGACGGTTTTAATGTTTGCATGTTGTAAATTACTCAGAGTCACTTTGAAACAAGATGGATAGCAAATTGAATGAATGAATGAATGAATGAATGAATGAATGAATGAATGAATGAATGAATGAATGAATGAATGAATGAATGAATGGTCTTGGTTGTAAAATATTCCTAAGACAGACAAGTTTATTTTTTCCAGTAAATAAAACTGTTCCTGTGGAAAAAAATTCACGTGACTTTCAAAGACTTTCAGAGGATGAAACAATCTACCTCCCTAGAAATAACTAGTATTAAAGTAGAATAATATTGCACTATTATATTCTCTAGATTCATTGTAATATTTTTGTGGTGTGAGAGGGATCTTTAATTACAACAAATTTATTTTGAAATTTTCCAATTAGTTTGGTAGTGTCAATTAAACATGATAGCAGCAGTATGTATGTTTTCTTTTTTTCTTTTTCAGTATCAATGCAAAGGTTGCTCCTCTGAACATAAATAAAGTTTCCAGTAGCTTATTGAATTTTGGCCGCAAGCTGATATCCCCAGCAATGACTTCTAGCAGTGCAACTCTTGCAGTTGCAGGTAGCAGTGGCAATGTTTCTTCTGTTGTGATGCCCACAAGAAGCACGGTAGAACTCCCTCCGTCTCAGCAGCAAAGAATAATGAAATCTGAAAGTGTGCCAGTTCAGCTAAGCAAAGGTAAAAATGTGCCATTTCTGTTTTTGAAAACCAAATCCTGTCATAAACTAAGTCAGAGCTTTCAGCATAATATAAGATGGTGAGATGAAATTTGCATATCAACTTGAATAGCACTCATCTTTGCTTGCCACCATATCATGTCTGATATAATTTATTTGCCAGATTTTCCAATTGTTTCTGAGTTTCAGTTTCATTGTTTGCTTTAGTTCCCTTCTCATTACATCTTTATTTGACTATGTCCAACTTTTGTTGTTTGAAAATACTGAATGTATGATACACTCTTAGGTATGAATTCGTTTAGTAAATCAGGCATCAGCAAATTACTTTTCAAAAAAATTTTTTTTATTATTGCTTGGTAATTGAAAACAGGAAATGAGAATCAGTTTGCTATAAATCAAATGACAGCATTAAACAGAATTTTACTTCATGTTTTGTGAAAATGCTCTGAATTCCAAATTCCCTCCCAGTTAAAAAATGAAAATGATAACCTACTAACTGCCTTTAAAACTATTTGGTTTGCTCTTCTGATAACAACATAAATCTGCTTCTGTGAACGTTTAACCAGTGGAAAGGCATGCCCCTATGTTATTGCAAAAGTATATTACATTAAGTGATTTTATCATTTCCTAATATATAATATATTTGCAGCCAAAATAAATAAATGCAGCCACTTTATTGTCATAGCTATTTTGGATATATTTTTATAAATAATTTTAATTACAATACTAAAAACTAATACAAATTAATGCTAGGAAAAGAGGAAAGAAATAATAAAAAGTGCAGGAAAAAAGAAAAGAAAGAAAGAATATAATTTTAGAGAGAGACAAAGATATGACTTCCAGCCTTCATGACAAATATAAATAAATTTAACATTTCTTTACTAAATTGATATCTCTTGATTCCTTATCCCATCCCTTAATTATCTAAGCAAGTCCATAAACATCCACTTTCCAATCATGGTGTCAGTAAAAAATCCATAAAGTAGTGCCAAGAATTTCCAGAAATGACTCAATTTAACTTTAGTCAAATAGACCAATTTCATATTCCTTCCTTTTACTTCTAACAATTTTAATTTGTTAAGCCAGATATTGTCATAGGATTTGGTTTCTCTTCAATTCTTCTTTATCCCATGCCTCTTTTGCAGATCTAATAAAAAAATATTTTCCAAGTCATTTTTCCTATTTATCATTTGCATTTTCTTTTTAATTTTTAAAACTTCAGCCAGTTTCTTTTGTACATCCAATATAACATCCTTTTCCAAATCATTCTGTTGCCTGTTATTTGCAGTTTCACATTTCGTGCTTTCTCTGTCTTGTCAGATAAAATTTCTTGCACATTTGTCATTCCTTCATTTACATCTTTCAGATGTAGTCTTTCCATAGAAGCAGACATCATTACTCAGTCAATACCGTAGTTATTAATTTCTGGCCTTATTCTTCAAAGATCTTTAATATTTCTGCAGTTATAACATTTTGTATCATTTTGTAAGTCTGAATATTTACTGACATTAAGAACAGAGTTGTATTTTTTCTTCAGCATAAAATCTTTAGTCCCCTTTAGAATCAAGTTCTTAAAATTATCACTTATCTTTTCTTATCTTTGAAATAGCCAGGATAGCCAAAATAAGTCTGTTTCCCATGACAAGTTGATTATTTTTATAAATTCCAATATCTTATAATAAATGTCAATATTCCAGATTTATATGGAACCTTAATTCATTTATACTTAGATAAAATCTTATTTAGCTTTATTTCAATTTTTTTAAGTGCTTCAGCTTATAATTATTTTTTCTTTTGTTTAGACTTGAAGACAAACTCTCCCAATGAAGACTTTTTAAACTTGTCATTATAGAGATCTCTAATAGTTTTAAAAGGTTTAATAAGGAATTTCAAAAAATTAGAAAGAAGTGTGCGAACTTAGTGCCTTTCAAAAGGCTCTGCTTCAGTTATGAGCCAGATGGCTGATCCCAGTGTTCACACCCACAGAAAACCACTGTCCTGTGATTTCTTTGTAAGGAGCAACCATCTGGAACACATTAAGGCAATCTTCCCTCCTTTCCTTAACTCCTTAACAAACCAGTCTACCCACTGTTTCCTTGGTTTTTACCATGATTGTCAGCTCTGCTTTCGCATAGCTATCTTCAACTCACTCTATATTCCCTGGAAATCTTATAACATATTTGCCTAACTGTATAGAAATTGGTCTGTTTATAATCAATAAGACTAAAATTGTAGAAAAAGTTGTCTAGGTGATCAAATCCATCCATTCTGTGTAGCCTCAACAAATCTCTATCCAGATTCTGTTTGTACAGCCAATGAAGAAGAGTTCAATAGCTCTATGGATGATTAGTCCTACTATTGTAATATTATATAACATTCTGTCGGATTAAGTTACAGTAAATGTGAAAGATAACAAATAAATAAAAAGAATAAACAATCAGTGTGGGAGGATAAAAAGTCAAGTGGTGGTTGAGCATGTACAATCAAATTTTGTATGCTGCTTTGTATTACAAAGGAACAGTGTTTCAATTATGTCAGGACCATTACCTTAACATTTCTACTTCCCCCACTGCACAGATACTCATTTTACATTACATTTCCATTGCTTGTATCAAGTTCTAGCTACAATTGAAGGAATATGATTAGTATTCTATCATTCATATGACTGAAATTTTTCCAATTCCATTTATGAGATATACATTTTATTTCTCTGATAGCTTGTTCAAATGGGGTAAAAATAGCAAAATCAAGTGACTGCACAGTTCATATTTATTCTGAGATAATTATTTCTTATTCAAGCAGAATATTTCTCACTGTCAACCAAGTTGACAACAATCCTTACCTTTATTTGAGTGCTTTCAAAACATTTTTTCACAAGTCTTAGAAAACAGGTTATACTTTTGTCACGGTGATCCTTTTGTCCTCATTTATATAAGGTTAAATAAACTTCACCATCTCCTGGAAAGCAGAGTAGGGTTTCCACTAGTATGTTGGATATGAGTTTTCATAAGCAAATCCATAACATTTACTTTGTTTAAAATATAATTTGATTTCTAGACTTGTATTTTATTTTTAATTTCAGCTTAGTATCATAAAATAATTAGAACTTTTTATTTATTGTGAATAGTCTGTAAACCGGGCTATTAAAACTGAACATAACATTTCCTTATCTATCAAAACTCCATGGATCAATGACTTAAAATATTATATTTTAAAAAATGATGCAAAATTAAATGCTGTTGTTATACTTTAAATAATAGAACTCAGCATAATATTTTGAAATTTTTCTGTAATGGGCCTAGCTTAACTGTATATACATAAAACTATTTTTGGGGGGGTACTTCTGAAAGTATTCCTGGTGATATAAAGGCATTTGTAGAAAACCATGCTACTCTGCTTTTGGAGTTATTTATTCTTAGACCACTAGCATTTGAATGATCACTATCAAGTTTCTAAACTCCATTGGAATGCTGCTATTAATAGCATTATGTCAAAATTACTTATAAAATACAGGAAGAGCCAAAGGCAATATATGTATAATACATGCATAGAACTAAGCAAAAAATTAGGGTATTGGAATTCGGAAAATTTGACCATTTGTTCTACTGTAAAGATTTCTTTAACTTTATTTAATTACTAGGAGAAGTAGTTAAAGGCAGTGATGTTCCTGTCCAGAATCTAAGCAACTTCCACGGAACAGTTACTACAGTAACATATGGTACGTTTTGCCTATAATATTGTTATTTGGTAGTCCAAATTTGGTACATGTGGTTTGAAATTTTTAAATATGTACTATATTTCACAGATCCACTAAGTGGCACTGTTGTTTAGAGAGAAAAAAATGCATCTTTCTTGCATAAGAACCCAGAGCGGCTTTTTAAGAAAATAGGAGTAAATATAATCTTATTGTAATAAAACCAAAATCTCTTAAAAATTAAATAAATAAAAATATTGTGCATTTTAAAGGTAGAGAAGTTGAATAAATTATAAATGTGGGACCTTGTTGGTTATTATCTCATAAACGTCTAGGTGAAAAGCCACATCTTCAATAATTGAGAAAGCTCTTATCTGGGCCACAACATCCAGGTAATTGCAATGTACAAGTTCCATGGTATTTAGGGAAGTGATTTTTTAAAAATCACTTCAGCCATTTAGGACTTTATAAATTAATATCACCACTTAATATTGGATGGGATCATTCTCAAACAACCAGCTCAATTTTTGGGACTGAAGTGATATCCCATTTAGCTCTCCCATTTAAGATTTATGCAGCTTTTTTCTAACCTGCATTCTTTGAAGTATATTTTCTCATATTAGGAGTCCAAAAGTAGAGCCACTAGAGGTTGAAAAACATTCCAGAAGAAGACAGTAGCAAATCATTTCTCTGTATTATAAGAAATATATAAATATGTGTATGTGAAATCACAAAGAATTGAACTCAAAATTGCACTGACTTATTGTTCCTATCCTTGATATATTATTATTATTATTATTTATTTAATTTCTATGCCACCCTATTCCGGAGAACTCAGGGCGGCTCACAACATGATAGAAATTACAATAACATACATAAATATAAAAACCTTAAGTTAAAAAAGGAAAAACCAATCATCCACAAACATACACACAAACGTACACTGGCTAGGGGCAAGGTGATAGCTGCCCCAGGCCTGCCGGCAAAAGTATGTTTTAAGCAATTTACGAAAGGCGGAGAGGGTGGGGGTGACACGGATCTCCGGGGGAAGTTGGTTCCAGAGGGCCGGGACCGCAGCAGAGAAGGCTCTTCCCCTAGGCCCCGCCAGGCGACACTGTCTGGCTGACGGGACCTGGAGAAGGCCCACTTTGCTGTTTTTGCTTAAAGCAAATCTCTACCCTTTCATGTGAAATTCCCTTCTTTCACATACAAAAATATGAAGGATAATTCTGTCAATTAAATTATTATTAAAGGGTCATTCTGTTGAGCAAAATGTACCCCTTTGATTTAAGAGATTATTTCCATGTAACAACATTCTTTGGTAGCTAAATATTCCATTAAACAGTCCAATTGCCTTTTGAAGAAAAAAGCATCTTTGAGACAAAACCAAAGGGGCTTCTTCTGACAGTCTCTGAGAATATGACATGATGGATGGATGGATGGATGGATGGATGGATGGATGGATAGATAGATAGATAGATAGATAGATAGATAGATAGATAGATAGATAGATAGATAGATAGATAGATAGGCAGACAGATAGGCAGGCAGGCAGGCAGGCAGGCAGGCAGGCAGGCAGGCAGATAGATGCACACAAACACACACACACACACACACACACACACACAGGCAGGCATACAGATACTTATATGTACCTACATAAAATATATATTGACTGGGTTTGCTTAGTGCCGGTATGTTCTTATGTACAAGATATGTTTTATTGCTCACTTTGTGACTAAATATGTGTTGCAAATAATTTTATACAGTCCTGCATGTCCCTTGCAGTGGCACTTTGTATTATATCAATAAATAAATTCATGATATGCAAATCTGCTTTTGAAAAATCACCAGTTACTGAGAAGCATGATGATGATGATTTCTGGCTCCTCTCTATTTGCTTTTCAGGGCAAAGTACAAAAAATGGGAGTCCTTCTCCAAGCATTGAAAGTTTTTCTGGAGGACGTGAATCCACTGAATCTCCTCCTTTGTCTGCAACCAAGAAGGAATCTTTTTTTAGTACAATTTCCCATTCACGTTCTCATAGCAGAAATATGAGCAAAAAAGAATCCGTAAGTATTTCTTGAGAGATATATTTCACTAATTCAAGTTGTCTTATTTATATTGGTTCACATTTTTACTTCAGATTTACATAGATTAAAATAACATAAAATAACTTATAATAAAATTATAATAAAATAACAGAAACCAAACCATAACTTTCTGTAAAATCTTAATACATTTGTTACATTTTCAGAAGTATAAATGTCTTGATATTTCTTATTCCATTTAAATAAAGAGAGCTTAATTTTTCGTTGGAATATCTTAGAAGACAACCTGGAAAGCAGCTGGCAGCAGATGTAGCTTTTAAGATAGGGGTAGAGGCCACTCATGCCTTAACATACTAAGCCAGCAATATTTCTCAACAATCCCCAGAGATCACTCCATAAAGAGTACATACACTGACATGATACTATTTTAAGGTTATCAGATTATATCATTAAAATGATATCATCTTCATTTTAAAATTCCTTCAGTATGCAGAAAGGTAATTCTGTCACCTGAGTTCAAACTGAATTTCAAGTGTAGATAGGTAGATTTAGTAATGAAACTAGACTTATTTAACCAAATATGGCCTAATTTGCTGTAAATTTATTTTGGAGATAAATACTCTTGAAAATTTCATTGCCACCATTCCTAAATAGTAAGAGGATTTGAGTTTAAATTAATGCTACCACTTCTCCAATCGGTTATCAAGCCTTTTCCTAGCATAATATCTCATTACATGCAGTTTCTCATTTCGTCGAAGATTAAGTTGATTATGAACAATTAAAATTTAACAATGGCATGGTATGACCAGATAGTATACTTTTTATCTTTACAATAAAACTCTTTATATAATTACAGAATTATTATTCTCTCACAAGAATTTTCAGAGTCTGAATTTTCTTTTGCTTTACTTTTTTCATTTCATTTCATTTTCATATTGAGTATGTTTCTTTGTTCTCTATCCCCATCCACACACACATATCAAGTTTGTTTAGCTTTTAGCTTTATAACTTTCTTATAAAAATGTAATCAGTTAGCCTGTTGCATGTTGTGGCTAATTTTTTTTTAAAAAAATATTCTAAGATGAAGATGAGAAGGATAATAGCAATACAGCCCTGCTACATGGGTAAATATCTTTAGGCATAAGACAGTGCTGTGGGAGTTAGATGTTTAACAGAGTGATAGCATGGGGGAAAATCTGCTTTTGTGTCTATACAGATTGTTTTGGCATTGCCCTATAGCAGACATGTGAAACTCAAGGCCTGCGAGCCAGATCCAGGCCGTGATGTGTTTAGATGTGGACCGCAAGCACACTAGTAGGTGGAGTATGTAGCAGTGGGCAGATGAGCTGAAGTGGCAGCAATGCCAGAGAGGCCTAGGAGAGAAAGTCAGCTGGAGCTGCAGTTTTTCTGGGACTCGGTGTGCATGGCTCCAGCTGATCAGGGTTTCTCACAGCCTCGGGGGTAATCTGTAACCAGCAGCCACAGGCAGTCTTCAGGCGGAAAGTCAACTAGAGCTGTGGAGCTGTCAGGACTTGATGGAGACCCCAGAATCAGCACCTGCAACTCCAGCTGATAAAGTGCTGCGTAAAAAGGCCATCCAGGCAGTGAGTGAACACATGGGGAAGGAGAGGAGAGGATATAAAAGGGGTTTTGGCAGGAAGGAGGAGGGAGAGGAGATGCTTTTGTGGGGGAAGCCTGAGGGAGAGAAAGGGATAGGAGAGGAGGAACTTTTGTGGGACAAGCCTGAGGGAGAGAAAAGGATAGGCATGCATCAAAAAAGGGGCTTTGGGGTTTTTTAAATAGGTACTTAGTCAAAGTTTTAAGGGTGGGGAGGGGTGGGGAAGGAGTGTTTAGGGCAGGGGAAGAAATTGTCAGAAGGGAACAAGAAGACAGGCCAGGCGACGGAAGGGGAAGGAGTCCTGAGGGTGCGGATGGGGGGCTGATTAAGACTAACTCAGTTCCAATAAGTACCGTTAGCGGGAGGGGCAGGTATGGTGGGAGCAGGGGGCCGTATCATAATAAGGGAGCGTGCACCCGCTGCTTACGAGTGGTCGTGCGCTCCGACCCCCAAGGCTCAACCTGTTCTCGGGGTTGTTCAGAACCACAGGGCCCTGGCTGTAGGCTGATGCTGTGCAATGCCAGGTCTGTGGTAAATAAGGCCCCCCTCATTCAAGATTTAATCTCAGAGGGGGGAGCAGACCTGGCGGGTATAACGGAGACCTGGTTGGGACCAGAGGGCGGTGTCCCTCTGGTGGAAATGTGCCCACCGGGTTTCCTTGCATTCCACCAGCCGAGAGCTCAAGGCAGGGGTGGGGGAGTGGCGGTCGTGATCAGGGAAAGTTTCAGGCCGAGGGAGGTCACTGTTCCTCAGACGGCAGGCTGTGAATCCCTTCTGGTGAAGTGGGACCTAGGGGGTCCGAGGGCGGTGTTGATTACGTACCTGGCGCTCTGCCACGTATCAACCTCCCTGCCCAAGCTCCTGAGCGTTGTCGCCGCGGTGGTGGTTGAGGTCCCCAGGCTAATAGTCATGGGTGACTTCAACCTGCCGTCCGGGGGCGGGGCGTCCGGGGAGGCTCGGGAGTTCATGGCTTCCATGACAGCCATGGACCCGACCCAGGTAATTCAAGGCCCCACACACACAGGGGGGAACACGCTTGACCTGGTTTTTGTCTCTGGACAGTGGCTGAGTGGTCAGAGTGTAGGGGATATAGTCATTGAACCCCTGTCATGGTCTGATCACTCTCTCCTATGCTTGGACTTTCGGACCGTTGCACCCCACCGCAGGGTGGCGGAACCGGTGAGATGGTACCGCCCCAGGCGGCTGATGGAACCCGAGCGGTTCCAGGCAGAGCTTGGGCCAATTCCTGAGGTTCTGACACACGACTCGGTTGGAGAGCTGGTGGCGGCCTGGGACAGGGCGGCTGCCGGTGCCCTGGATCGAGTTGTGCCTTTGCGGCCTCTGATTCGGCGTGGGTCTCGACCGGCCCCGTGGTATAACGAGGGGTTGAGAGAGATGAAACGCCGGAAAAGACGCCTAGAGAGCAGTTGGAGATCGAGCCGTGCCAAATCTGACCGAACATTGGTAAGAGACCATATTAGGTCCTACCTAATGGCGATAAGAGCAGAGAAGTGTTCCTACCTCACTGCTCTTATTGCGTCATCAGATAACCGCCCAGCCTCCTTGTTTAGGGTGACCCGCTCCCTCCTTCATCAGGAGGTGAGGGGAGACCCCTTAGAGGGTAGAGCTGAGGATTTCGGAAAATATCTGTATGATAAAATCGCTCAGATACGGGAAGGCTTCGACTTCAACTGGGTATGTCCAATGGGAGAGGCGGAGGCTGGTCTTGAGACTGTTACCTGGGTTGAGTTTGACCCCGTGACCCCCGAGGACGTGGACAGGTTGCTGGGGGGACTTAGGGCGACCACATGTTTACTGGACCCGTGCCCCTCCTGGTTGGCGCTGGCCTCCCGGGAGGTGGTACGAGGCTGGTTCCGAGCAATTATCAACGCTTCCTTGAGTGAGGGTGTCTTTCCCGCTGCCTTGAAAGAGGCAGTGGTGAGACCCCTCCTCAAGAAGCCTGCCCTGGATCCAGCTGTTTTATCAAACTACCGTCCCGTCTCCAACCTTCGCTTTCTTGCGAAGGTTGTTGAGAGTGTGGTTGCCCGACAGTTCCCACAGCACCTGGAGGAATCGTCATATCTCGATCCGTTCCAGTCGGGCTTCAGGCCTGGCTACAGCACGGAAACAGCATTGGTCGCGTTGGTGGATGATCTCTGGCGGGCCCAAGACAGGGGTTGCTCCTCTGTTCTGGTGCTATTGGACCTCTCGGCGGCTTTTGATACCATCGATCATGGTATCATGCTGCAACGGTTGGAAGGGCTGGGCATAGGAGGCACTGTCTTGCAGTGGTTCTCCTCCTTCCTCTCTGGCCGGATGCAGTCTGTTGACAGGGGGCCAGAGGTCGACCCCGAGACCCCTCGTATGTGGGGTACCTCAGGGGTCAGTCCTCTCGCCTCTACTGTTCAACATTTATGTAAAGCCGCTGGGTGAGATCATCCGTGGTTTTGGCGTGGAGTACCACCAGTACGCTGATGATACCCAGCTGTACATTTCCACCCCAAACCACCCCAACGATGCCCTTGCCATGCTGACCCAGTGCCTGGAGGCCGTGCGGGTATGGATGGGGAGAAACGGACTCAAGCTCAACCCCTCCAAGACCGAATGGCTGTGGTTACCGTCGTCCCGGTACAGCCAGCTGATTCCATCGCTGTGTATTGGGGGCGAAACAGTGGCTCCCACAGGAAGGGTTCGCAATTTGGGAATCCTCCTGGACTCACGGCTGTCCTTAGAGGACCATCTGACGGCCGTGGCCGGGAGGATGTTCCACCAGGTTCGCCTGGTGCGCCAGTTGCGTCCCTTCCTAGACCGGGACTCGCTACGCACAGTCACTCATGCCCTCGTGACCTCCAGGCTGGACTACTGTAATGCTCTCTACATGGGGCTCCCCTTGAGGTGCATCCGGAAGCTCCAACTTGCCCAGAATGCGGCCGCGCTGGTAGTGATGGGAGCATCGTGGCGCTCCCACGTAACACCGCTCCTGCGTGAGTTGCACTGGTTGCCGGTGGTCTTTTGGGTGCGGTTCAAGGTGTTAGTGACCACTTTTAAAGCGCTCCATGGCATCAGACCCGGATACTTACAGGACCGTCTACTGCCAGCAAATACCTCCCGCCGTCCGGTACGCTCCCACAGAGGGCCTCCTCAGGGAGCCGTCGGCCAGACAGTGCCGGCTGGCGACCCCCAGGGGGAGAGCCTTCTCTGTGGGAGCTCCCACGTTATGGAACGAGCTCCCCCCCGAACTCCGTATAATAACAGATTTACGCACCTTCCGTCGGGAACTAAAAACATTCCTTTTCCGACAGGCCGGCCTGGCATAGAAGCTTCGGTTCCAATAGGGTCAAAATGTTTTAGGGGGACTGAGTATTTTTTAAGATTTTAAATTTTGTATGTTTTGGGTTTTAAATGGGATTTTGGCCAAATGATTTAATTTATTTTTAATTATTTTAAATTTTGTATATTTATATGTTTTTTAAATTTTAGGCTGTACACCGCCCCGAGTCCTTCGGGAGAGGGGCGGTATAGAAATTTGATTAATAAATAAATAATAAATAAATAAATAGGATAGGAGAGGCTTCAGTGGGGCAAGCCTGAAAGAGAAAGTTTGAATAGAAGAGAGGCAAGCAGAGGAATCAATGAAGGAGCTGTGAAAGAAGAGCCCAGCAGGCAGTGCAAGAGAGAGAAAAGAAGAAGAGCTAACCAGCCACTTGAATACCATCCTATTATATGACCATCTGCTGGAAAAGACTGACCACCACTCCTTCACATGACTCACCTGCTGGCCCTTTGAGGGCTACCATAATGATGATGAGGCCATCAACAAAATTGAGTTTAACATCCCTGCCTACAATGATTCCTGAGGGGGGAAGTCGAAACAGTTTATTCCAGGATGTGATGGGTCTGTAGATATTTTATCAGCTTTCTCTCTGGCTTGTACAGTATAAAGGTCCTCAGTGAAAGGCAGGCTGGTTACAATTATTTTTTTCTTCAATCCTAATTATCCATTGAAGTCTGTACCTTCCTGTTTGGTTGCTGTGCCAAACCAGAGTTATAGAGGTACAAATTGACAGACTCAATAATTCCTCTGTAGAACTGTATCAAGCAGATCCTTGAACTATATCAGCAGATGTACGACGCTAAGAAGACACAGGCATTTCTTGAGCAGAGGTTTGAAGCTGCTGCAGAGCTGCTTGTCACAGCTTGAGACAACTTGAGAATCTCTCTGTGTTTATTGGTTTTTATATCCTTTTTACATACATAGGCTTTTCCATTAAATCCTGACATAAAGTTTTCTAGTAACCCCTTACCTACCAAGTAAAGAGCAAACAGGAGAAGGAATTAATTAAAGGCAGGAAGAGATAGGAAGGAACTTAAGCATATTATCGACAGGAAGAGATAGTAAGTAACTTAATCATATTTAGGTAGATGAGACATTAAGTCAAAAGTGGATGATCTTCTGTCTGCTTCACTAGGACAAAGGTATCAAAAGGTTATGAGGTTTGTGGGGGGGGAAGCATGGCAGTTTGCTGCGCGTGCATTTTTTCACACATCTCACTCTTTATTTTATTAGAGAGGACATTATCCTAAGCTGGAGTAGTTGGTGGGTCTTAGTCAGGGGACATATAACTTTGCATTTGTTTATACAAAACATAACTTGTTCCTGAGGTAAGTTAATGGTAGTTTAGTGTGGAAAATTGAAAGTAGAGAAAAAAAGACATTGAATAACCATATATGTGCATAATTAAAGGATACCTCCTGAAAGGAGGTACAATTTAAAATTCTTTGACTGACATGTATATAATGAAGTTTTTTAGGTGAAGTAGTACAATTGACAATTTTTGCACAAGTAAGATTTGTAGGCACAGCTACAATTGGTGTATGCAAAACAATAGCATCAAGGGGTAACATATAAGAAGCATGACTCCAGCTTGACATAGTTGCATAATGAAATTCATTGTCTGATAGAAAATTGCTTAAACCAGTATATTTTTTTTAAAACTGAAGCTGGAACACACAAAGGTATAAGACAGGTAGAGAGTAGATTTTCCATATCATATGATTCAGAAAGACAAAAGTCTGTCACTTGTGTGACATTAGCTAATTGCACCCAAATATTATATTTCATCTGTGATTCTAAAGGATGAAGTGGGAAATTTATTAAGAAAGAGAGGCAAAGAATGACTAAGGAATTTGAATGACTAAAGAAACCACAAATATGGCAGCGCATAAATTCTCTGGTGTAAGTTCTTTTCCCTGTTGCCGCAAAACCATCTGCGCTTTGGATATTAGGTTTTTCACATTGCCCCAGGTTGTTGGTCAATTGCGATGGCGAGAGCGAAAGGGACGTTGTGCTATCTGAAGAGTCATCTGCTTCATTTTCAGTATTGGGTTCTGGACTTGATGCCATGACATCTTTGGCTGGTCGCACACACTGGGCTGGAATCCAGAGAGGGCCTGTAGGAGCAAGCACAGCAGTTTAGCCTCGCCCCCAAGTTAGTAAGGGAATTGGACCTAAACAGGTTTTATCAGGCAATTGTCGATAACATACCAATGGATTAGGGAGCACAGCTTTCTGCTGAAAGTGACGCAGGTAGGCAGTAGTTTTTTTTAAAAGAAATAGCTGATTTAAAATTATTAGGACTTTATTGATTTGACGAGTTATCCATGCCAAATTAGGTACCCTTGATCCCTCCTTTTTTATTTGTTTGTGAAGGCAGTCCTTAAAGGACCGATACATATGTGAGAAACAAAGGATATCTGTTGTAAAGTTAAAAACTTCGATCCTGGGTGTGATGTAAGTACCTGGAAAATTAAAAATAAGTTGGCACACATAATGAGAGTCAGAGATTAAGTTAAAAGTCTGTTGAGAAAAGGTATGGAAAGCTAAAATAGCAGCAGATAATTCTGAGCGTTGTGGTGAGGATTGCACTGCAGTGTAGGCAGATGATATGAAATACAGCCTATATAGTCAGTTAAAGAGATAAAATTGAAAATCAAATTTTGGGATAGGAAGAACAATATTAATTAAATCAGTCCCATTTCAAGGACAAGCTCGATTGTGTCCTAAGGTTATTATTTCAGCAACAGCCTGGATAAAAGATAAAACATTTTGGGATGGGATAAGTAAAGCCATTCAATACAATATACTTTTTGTGCTTCTAACACAGCTAATACTCCTTTAAGTAGCTTACTAGTAAGAAATATCAAAAGTGTTAAGTGACAATTTTTATGTGGGAATTCTGTCCACAAATTGAGTACTCAAGTACTTAATTTTCTCAACTGTGGTAAATGCTGCAAGTAGAACTACAAATGAGATCTCCAGGTTGTTTCCCTTTAGTCAATAAGTTAAATTCCAAGTTAATCAAAGACCATTCAGATGGAAACAAATTTCCATTAAGTAGGTTAAACATTTACAAATCTTAAGCAAAACAGTTCAGAGTCATTTCTTTTGGCTGATGGATATATAGGTCTAACTAAACAATTTAAACTCAATTTCCCCTCAAAAATTGTCCAACAATTACTGTCTCCTCTTTCGAGTAAAACTTTGTAATCTGAAACTGCAAGAGTGGCCATTAAATTTCATCTCCATTTGTAAACCAGAATTCTAAGCAGAGAGGGAAAAAAGTTTAAAACGAACAGTCTCTCTTGCTCTTAAAGCAACACAGCCAGTTGAAAAACAAAAGAGACAGGAAAAATTTTTGTTACAAACTTCTCACCACTAAAAAATAGTTTTCTCTCATTCACATGCATTTTCCATAAATTCTCTCACACATTCTCCATGGATACAAATATTTCATTTCATACTTTCTCCAGGCAAACCATTTATTTTTAAATAAGGCCTTTTTGTGTAATGTTATCAGAGAGGGTTTTGACCCTCTTCCAAGTCTTGGAAATAACACAGAACAACACAGACAAACATATATACACAAATACTATTAAAACAACATTTATTTAGACATATGGCTTATCCTGCAAGAAGTGAGAAAAATCATGAGATGATTCCAACCAAACATGTGGTTTTTAACCATCTCCTATTTTTCTCACCATTCCAAGCCCAAGCATAATGTTCTGGGTGGCCACCCATAAACAACACACACACACACACACACACACACACACACACACACACACACACACACACACACGTCAATTTAGGGTTTGAGGCTAAAATAGGCTTCCCCTTTTAAAAAAAGGAGGGGAACATTTATGGTTACTTCCAATTTATCCCAGCAACTTCAAAAGACATTGGGGAAAGACTAAAGACTAAAAGGAATATTGAAGGTGTGAAAGGTGAGGGGAAAGTAGCAGCCTCCTCTCCTCACCTCTGATAAAGGGGAATTGAATAGAGCCAGATTAAAAGGGGAAAAGGGAAGAAAAAAAACTTGCTTTCAGTTCTTTGAATTTTTTTTTCTTCCATGGCTTTAGTTTTTAATCAGATAAACTAGCCAACAGGAGGTTTACAAAGTTTTTCAATGTTGTCTTGTTAAATATTATTTATAGTTCTACACATCAACACAAAGCACTACCAGACATTATCTGACAGGGTTAAACTTATCAGCTACTTGAAGTTTCAAAACATCCCAATTGTTCAAAACACATTGCAGAGGAGTATATTTTGATTTAATTTGTTTCTTTAAATTCCTCTGGGTCCCATATATATTTTTTCTACTTCAAGATTGTTCCTCTAATATTTTCCTTATGGGGGTGTATGATGGCCGTAAGGAGGCAAAAGAATTAGCCTCTTCAGAAGGAGCTGAAAATCCAATTAAAGATGCTTTCGGAGGCACAGTTTTTACTTGATCCTAATCAGGTGTGGGGCTTGTAGTTAATTGTTGCCCTGCTGAAGCATCTGAGCCAAATTTTTCCACTGCTTGATGACACTGATGCCATTGATGTAATACCTGTACTGGAGCCTGAGATTCAAAATGTAAAGTATGCCCTATCTTTTCCCAATCTCGTAACCTAAGCGTCCAGCGCTTAGGATATCAAGGGGAATGTTTCCCTACCTCATCCACCAGCTTCCTTACATCTGCCTCAGGCTCTTTCACGCCTGATTTGTGTAACAGGAATCTGAGTTCCTGTACCTGTTTCTGCTGGTGCTGAGATAGATTGCAACCCTTACGTACCATTGAGGGGTCCCATAGGACGAAAGTACACTTAGGAGTCTATTCCTGACGCTGGTTGGCTGTTGCTTCCTTGGAAGGAGGGGCTGTCCCAGTTGCTCCATGGGGGGCTCTCCCTGTTCGGGTGCCAGATGTACGACACTAAGAAGAGGACACAGGCATTTCTTGAGCAGAGGTTTGAAGCTGCTGCAGAGCTGCTTGTCACAGCTTGAGACAACTTGAGAATCTCTCTGTGTTTATTGGTTTTTATATCCTTTTTACATACATAGGCTTTTCCATTAAATCCTGACATAAAGTTTTCTAGTAACCCCTTACCTACCAAGTAAAGAGCAAACAGGAGAAGGAATTAATTAAAGGCAGGAAGAGATAGGAAGGAACTTAAGCATATTATCGACAGGAAGAGATAGTAAGTAACTTAATCATATTTAGGTAGATGAGACATTAAGTCAAAAGTGTATGATCTTCTGTCTGCTTCATTAAGACAAAGGTATCAAAAGGTTATGAGGTTTGTGGGGGGGAAAGCATTGCAATTTGCTGCATGTGCATTTTTCCCCACATCAGAATCTTTTCATGTGCTTGCTTGAAATCTCTTGGATAAATAGTTTCATTTGGAGCTGAACCAAAGGTGCTTTTGCAAAAGGCAAAGATTTTCTTTGTTTTTGCTTGAAAATATTTTCCTTCTCATCCAAGAAGCTTCTTCAGTTCTGGAAGAAGTTGTAGCTGAAAGTAATGTTTCTCTCAAAGCGAAGGGAAAGGGTGTTTCAATATTTTTCCTCTCTTTCAGATTCACCATATTTTGTTCATTAGTAGTTTTCATTCTGTCAGAACAGACCACTGTTCTGTTTTCTCTGCCTGGTGTTCTACTTTTTTAACAGCACTTACAAAATGAGTTCCTTCTATTGCCTCATCTGAAGCTTTTACTGATGCCATCTTAGCCATTTCAGTGTTTTCTTAATCGTTTCTTCTAAACACTTATTTTTGTATAGTGTCTTTCTGCAGCCTCTTCTGGTATTAACATTGCCTCTTCAATGCTATATCAGCTACTGCTCTGTTAACTGCAGTGTTAACAAATCTTCTGCTTCCTCTGACTACCTCTCAGACACAGCCCTTGCTGTGGGAAAGTATGAATGACATAGGTAATTCCCAAATGAATTTATTGTTACCTTTGTTTAGTATAAGATTCAGGATTTAATTTATTATTTTTTAATCCAACCTTTATTATCTTATAAGTAACTAAAGGCAGTGAAGATAATATACTGCTTTCTTCTCCTGTTTTCCCCTCAACAACCCTGTGAGATGGATTGGACTCAGAAAGTCACCCAGTTAGCTTTCATGCCTAAAACAAGACTAGGACTCACAGGTTCCTATTTTCTAAGCCAACTTTTCCCTATAACAAATTATATTTACTGATAGTCTGTCTCAAATAGCTTTTTTTATTCTCTCCATTTCATTTATACTCTGACATCTGGTAAATTAAAATATTTATTTCTTAGACTTTTTACCATTGCATAATAGATAAGGAAAATGACTTTTTAATCCACCAATTTTGAATTTACAAGAGACATGGAGGAACCTGAATCTACCATTCAGAAACATTTCTCATTACCATCAGTCATGCCACCTATTAAGTTATCCTTTAATTTATCACATTTAGTTATTAAAAATCCACATTAGTGCATTTCTTTTTTAACTTCGTTGTGGTTTTGATACTCCCCTGACATTTTAGTCAGTCCTTATGTGCCATATTTTTTGCCACACTTACAATAGTTTACATTTTCAATTCTTTTCCTGTAAAAGTTCTATGGTATACTAGCTTTTCAGAGTATTTTGTTTTTGTCTTTGATCTGAAAAAAGATCTGCTCTGTGCAATACCAATGAATCACAACTGCTCAAATTACTATATCTATATCCTTACTATACCTTTATTTTTTAGTTTTATCTTTAACTCAAGAAATAAATAAATGAGAATAAAATTTAAGGAAACATTTCAATATTATGTTGATTATGGTACATGTACTCCTATTTTTATTCAAGGAATACTATGAAGTCATTGGAAAAATATTATAGATATGTGGGATTCTTAGTAAACTCAATTCTATTAATAGGTAAGATATCTACAGTTAATGTAATACCACTGAATCATGCCTATAAATATAACCACAAATTGCAATCTGATCCTTCTTTTGTTTCTATAAAGTGCAAAGCATGGCTTGAATGATCCAGTAAATATACAGAATAGAGTCATAATTATCATTATAGGTATAAACTATGTGGTTGCTATAAATTTTCTTGATTCAGTGAATGTCACAAATCAGAAATGATCTAAACTATTGTGATAGAAAAACTTATTTGTCTATAATATCTGACTAGTGGTTTTCAAAATTTGTAAAGTTATATAAGACAATAGCTAGATGAGGAAGAGTTTCTAGATTGCATTTTGTATATGCTGAATTATTTTGGTCTGAATAATAAGATTTGGCCAGGAATGAAATATCCCTTTCTAGATAAGAACTAATGGTGAAAAGCTGCCCAAAATAAGATTATTGGCAGAGATTCTTGTCCATAGCCATGAGTACTATTGGAACAGAGACTCCTGGGATTTGCATATTTGGATTCCTATAATACTGGGGTGTCAAACTCAATTTCACTGAGGACCACATCAGGGTTGTGGTTGACCTTGGGGGGCGGGTGGGTGTGGTCAGGGTGGGCATGGCCAGCTCGACATTGCTTGTATTGGGGGCACCTGTGTGGTCCAGTCAGGACTGCGGGGATCCAGCCTGATTGAGCTCCCAGGAACCCCACAGCCCAGCCCAGCCCTGCCCTGCTGTCCCAAGGGGTGTCCTGCTCCGCTTACCTCCTCCTCCTGGAAGCTGCTGCTGCTGTTCTTGCTCTCCTTGGCCAAGTTGCTCATGATGTGTGTGGGAGAGCAAAGTATGTGGGTCAGAGGGATACCCACTCCCTCTCCATGTGAGGAAACCTGGCTTTGTAACTAAAATATCCTCAGCAATAGGATGGGAGACCACCAGGAAAGATCAGGAGGAGGAGACAAGGGAATGGCAAAGGGGCAGCAAGGCTGCTGGTGGCCAAGTGCTAAGGCAGCACTTCCCTCAGACCCCCCCCTCTCTCTCATTGTAATCCCTTCCTTCCTTCTTCCCTTTTCTTCTTTTTCCTTCCCTCTTTATTCTTTCTTTCTTCTTCCTTCCCCTCTTTCCTTTTTTCTTTGTCTTTCCTCTCTCCCTCTCTCCTTTCCTGTCCCTTCTTGGATGCTCAAATGAAAAAGGGGAAACATTTCTTGATGCCTTCTTGCCTTGTGATCAAATAACACTTTTGCTAGTAGTTTGTGGCCACTTAAAAGACTAAGAACAAACCAGGCTCAGTTTATCCTGTGCTTGCTTTTAGTGGGGGTGTCCGCAGGCAACAGTAGAGCAAAGCTGTCAAAATGATTGCTATGATAGTTAATAAGAGCTCTTCTGTTTTTTATGTGGTACAGCTTTATTTTTAATGAGCAGAGGTAGGCTAGTTATTTTTCTATTAATACATAATCCTTAAAAGGGCTCTCCTGTAAGGAGCCTGCCTTGGTCTAATTCAGACTGGAAATATACCAAAGGAAAATATTTTCCCCACTCTGCTTTGTCCTGTTTTCCCCACTGGAAATGGCTGTTTGCAACATATAAGGAGGGGATACTTTCCTAAGAGCTCACAATTCAAGAATACCAATGTTAACTTGGATTGCCAACAAAGTTCTGTCTGTGACAAAACAGAACACAAAACAGCTTTCTCCTTTGAACTGGGGCATTTCCAACCGAATTGCCTCTCCCTCCCTCCCTGACTCCTTCCTTCCTTCTTTCTTTGCTTGCTTGCTTTTTTTTTAAGCTGCCAGAGGCTCCAGGCAGAGGTGGCAACAGGCAGCCAGCGATGGGCAAAGGCTTCCCCTCCCCCATCATTGCCTCTGCATGGCTTAGCTCACCTCTCCCAGACCCACACTGTGTTTGTGTGTGCGCGCGCACACGAAGGTGTGTGTGTGTGTCTCACCCTTGCAGCCCTGCACCCTCAACAGAGACCTTCTGCGATGGCAGGCTGCAAACTAATGAAAGCTGGGTTTTTTTGGAATACTTGTTTCTTTTTCTCAACGTGCTACCAATTGCATCACACCATGCCCCCCTCAGCTCCCGCCCCCAGCCCTGTGGAAGGCTGCAAGAAGCTCCCATCACAGCTTCTCTTGACTCTCCCGTTCTTTTCTTCCCCAATGTCACAGCGTGGGGCTGCAGGAGATGAGACCCTCTCCCCCATGTGCACACACACACACACACACACACACACACACAAACGTGCAAGTTCTGGGAGAAGTGAGCTGAGAGCCATGAAGCAAGAGGAAATGATAGGGGAAGGGGCCAAAATGGGAAACCTCTGGAGCCTCTGGCAGCTTAAAAAAACCGTGTGGAGCAGTGCCTTCCCTTTTAGTTGACCCACCCCTCCATTGCCTCCACGCCGGGATTGACTCTATGCCTGCCGAAAGGGCAGTTTTGCTTCCAATCTCCCCATGCCAGAAACCGCAAGCCGCTGCTGTTCACCTACTGTGTTCCCCCCCCCCCCACAGCCTCTGTGATCTCCTATTGCACACTGGCAGGCAGAAACCTAAAGCTCCCATTCTGTTTTCTCCACGCTCAGGAAGGAAGGCCCCGGCCATGGCTTTCTCACTCGGGGTGGGTCGATCCCAGTGAAACAAAAGCCTTGCAGGCTGTGAGACCAGGCTGGTGAGCGGGGCATGGAGGCCCTAGTGCGGAGGAAGGCAAGCAGCAGCCCCAGCAGCAAGAAGGGCTGCCGAAAAGAGCAGAGTCCGTGTGTTCGCCTGCTACAAGCTCACCCGTCAGCCTTTGCTGTCCATGCCTCAGATCAGCTGTAGCGCACTGTGGAGAGCTTGGCTGACCTGGGCAAGGCAGGCACACACACAGACTCTGCTGTTTTCAGTGGCACTTTGGTGCCTGGCCCAGCAAAGTGGAGCCAGGCGTGGTGAGACAAGGCCTGGCAAAGCAGAGCAGTACAAGGAGACACCCAGTAAAACAGGGCATGGCCAGGCATGGCAGGTGAGGCCGGGAGGAGTGGGGCAAGGCAAATGAGCTGCAGCTGCTCCTGCGCACCACCAGCCTCCGAGCGCTCACTATTTCCTGTCTGTGCGCCAGGAGGCACCCAGCCAGGTTGGGGTGAGCCAGGGCTGGGGCAGCGGGGGCCAGTCCCTTGCTATTTCTGGAACAGCTCCAGGAGCCAAATTTGGGGCTTTGGCGGGCTGTATCTGGTCCGCGGGCCTTGTGTTTTACACGTCTGCTATAATAGGATTAATATACAATTGAATGTACCATTGTTTAATTTCTAAAGATGAGAACTACTGTAGAGCCCCACCTGAGAAAACTGGACAGTAATATGATGAGGAAGATTTAGTAATGCAATGGAGTATGGAAGGTAGAACGACCTAAGTAAAGATATGTATTTATGGCTCAGGCAGTAAAGACGAAATTACTATTTATTACTCTTTATCCCAATATTTAAGGGACAAATACCTTGTGGGTTTTACTCAGTTGCAAGCATATTGATCTAACTTGCAGAAGACTTTATGCTTTTTAATACAGATTCGAAGTTCCAAAGAGAGGCTTCATCTTCCTGTTGTTAATATCTGAAAGCAAAGAAATTGTTCAACAGATGCACCCTCATTGCTATAATGTGAAATGGCTTATGATTAAATAGCAATAGATACAGTTTTAACTAGTATTTTATGACTGCATATCTGAGTAAATTGTTACAGATTTTTGGGTTGTGTGGATTACTATTACAAGTTATTTTTGAATTTTTTTGTATAATTAGGATTTATTTATTTATGTTTAATTAATCTTGGGAAGTGATTGCATTATGTAGAGTCCTGAGGGTTTTAGATGTGGTCAAAATAAACATAGTATTAATAGAATTTCAACCATGTGATAACCTATTGATTTTTTTAAAATTTGATTATTAGATCTTATGCTCCAAGAGATGTGCAAAAGTGCTAAAAATTAAAATGCTTTCAGAAGTAGAAGTGTTAATAGTTTATTTAACAAAATGGAAAGTAAATGAACAGAAAAAATCCAAATCAAATCAATATTTGGTGTGACCATCCTTTGCCTCCAAATCAGCACCAATTCTACTAGGTACACTTGCATGCAGTTTTGAAGGAACCAGGCAAGGTTCCTTCAAAGTTGTTCGAAACATCTTGGAGAACTAACCATAGATCTTCTGTGAATGTAGGCTGGTTGAAATCTTTCTATCCCTTCGTGTAATCCCAAACAGACTTAATGAAGTTGAGATCAGGGCTTTATGAGGGCCAAACCATCTCTTCCAAGACTTACTTGTTTTTCTTTACACTGAAAATAGTTCTTCATGATATTGGCCGTATGTTTGGGGCCATTGTCCTGCTCAGAATAAATTTGGGGCCAATCACTTGCCTCTCTGATGGTATGGCATGATACATAAATATCTGCTGTATTTCTCAGTACTAAGGATACCATTAATCCTGACTTAATCTCCAACTTCATTTGCAGATACGCAGCTCCAAACATGCAAAGAACCTCCATCATGCTTCACTATTGCTTGCAGACACTCATTATTATTGTGCCATTGTACCATTCCCCAGACCTTTGGCAAACAAATTGCCTCCTGTTACAGCCAAATATTTCAGATTTTAACTTATCAGTCCAGAGCACTTGCTGCCATTTTTCTACATCCCAGTTCCTATGTTTTCATGCATAGTTGAGTCGTGTAGTCTTCCTTCTATGTCAGAGGTATGGCTTTTTTTGCCGCAATTCTTCCATAAAGACCACTTCTGGCCAGACTTCTCTGGACTGTAGATGAATGTGCCTGGGTCCCAGTGGTTTCCACTAGTTCTGTGTTGATGGGACTGCTGGACATTTTTGATTGTCGAAGGAAAGTAAATATGATGTGTTTTTTATCTGCATTAAGTGTCCTTGGCCCACCACTGCGTCTCTGGTCCTCAATGCTGCCTGTTTTTTGGTGCTTCTTCAAAAGACTTTGAATAGCACATCTTGAAACTCGAGCCTGCTTTGAAAACTTTGCCTAAACTACAACAGAAAACACTATAATGGCTTAAAATTGGGTGAGGGATAGTAGTATGCAAATGTAAGAATTGGTGCTGTTTTGAAGCAAAGGGTGGTCACACCAACTATGGATTTGATTTGAATTTCTTTTCTATTCATTTAATTTCCATTTTGTTAATTGATAAACATAAACTATTAACACTTCTATTTCTGAAAGCATTCTTAATTTACAGCATTTTTGCACAACTACCTAACCATTTTACACAGTACTATATGTTGGGGGAAACTCAGGTGTGGAATAACTGATGATAATCTAATTTGCATTTTATATTACTATATGTTAGCTCAAGATCAGGAATGCAAAAATTTCAGGGATTCACTTTGTCGTTTTAAGGTGTAATGTCAAGGACAAACAATCAAATCCGTACATGAAGAGTTCAATTAACTATTTTATTATTCATGCCTATAACACAAGAATCTTCTCAGACTGGCAGTTTATACCTGGCCACACTAGATAAAGTCCAGTATCATTCAAGGGGTAATCCAATCTTGCCCTTTTGTGTCTACATAGTGATTCCAGACTAATTCCCCACTTGACTTTTTCTGGCTTGCTCAGCCTCTCTTCAACATACAATAACAGAAACTTGAAAACTCTTCAGAATTTCTGTCTATTACATTTTATACTAAATGAAGACAGGTTTACATTTCATCATAACATCTTATGGCATGCTGTGAATTCTCTTTATGCCTTGCCCCAGTTGGTCTGTATCAGTGGTCCCAACCTTTTTGGTGGCATGGACTGGTCCCAGGGAGAAAGATTGTTCCACAGACCAGAAAATCTTTATATCTAACATAGTTTCTTGATATGGAAGCACATCTGTTGCTGATCAAGGGGTCCTTAGCCAAATGCAGTTAGCACATGAATTGTAGCTGTACCTGTAGTAGAAGCAATTTGCCCAGTAACTCATGATTTTATCACCACTGTTGGCATATGCAATGTGCTGTAAATGGGACTTTCTTTATTAAACCTGTACTACACATTGCCTTCCAATTGACTTCTGGATGCAATTCAGAGTGCTAGCTTTTGATCTATACAGTATGTCTTGTACTTAGATTTCCATACAGAATCATGCTATCAGTTTGATTGCCCCAGGAAAAAACTACTGATAGTACCCCACTACAGTACCCCAATAATGAAAAGACGGACAAAAGCTTTGAAACATGGAGATGCAACTTTTCAAATGGTTGCGTTTTGGAACATTTTCTGAGGTTGGACTTGGCCCCTCTGTGACCTCTTTTCAGAAAATGTTAAAATGTTACAAAACTCGGATGAAAAACATTTGTATTCTTAAGTATATGATATATAGGATTGTATATTGTTGCTGGATTTTTTTAGATTTTTCTCATGATACAATTAATACTTCTTCCAATTTGTTTTTAATTTAGCTTACCAGGGGCATTTCATTTTTTATTTTACCAGGAATCTTCTATATTATATCTTTCATTGTTAACTGCTGGGAGTCCTAATAGAAATTAGAACAGTATGCAAGATGGATAAATGAACTCTGCTAAAACACAAAGCTTCAGTTCATAAGCCCCTTGGATTTAAGCCTTATTTAAATCAATAGGATATGTTATGATAGAAACAAAGATTTCAGGGGAATCCAAAGATTTTGATCTTTGTTTTGACCAAATCCAAAGAACTATTCCAGAAATCTTCTTGTTATTTAAGAAAAAATGGCACGTTATTATCTTTATGTTGCTGTTAAAGGAAATATGTAGCAGGATCTTAGTATTTCAAGTGCATAAGAAAAAAGAACACATTGTTTTAACTCATTCTAACTTTGCATTTCTGCTAGTGTTTTTTTTTAAATATAAGCTTATATTTATTTCTATATCTATTTGAGGAAAGAAAGCAATTGTCAAACAGAAACTAATAAACTTTGCAGGAGTGTAACGATCAGAACATACAAAAATTATCTTAGGATAATAAAATAAATTATAAAAAGTGTAATACAAAACAGAGAAATGCTTTGTATATATAAGATGTTTTAAGTGATAGGGCCTGTATATGTTGTTTGTTAAAATTTTACAGAAATCTTATAAAGCCACAATTGAAAAAAAATGTTCATTGCATACAATTGAAGCCACAATTGAAAAAATTTGTACATTGCATACAAATAAGGCTTTGCTAATGAGAAAACTGAATTAATGTTGCTAGATAGCTTGCACCTAATTTAGCTATGTAGCATGAACTAAAGCAATTTGAATTATAATTTTTTGAATAAACTGATTCTGAAAGCAGCTGATAAATAACAAGGAAGAGGAAGAAGAAAACAACAACAACAGCTAAAGAACTGGCAGCTGTGGCTTCCCTTTATTGTGTGAACACATATTAAATAGTCTGGCTACTTTTCATAATTAATAGATGGCATTAGTCTGTGGTTCTCTGATCTATATTCTCTTTCTATCAATCATCTCTTAGTAGACCTTAGTTCTCTTGACAATAGCAGAACTCAATCTTATGTTTCTCTTTGCAATATGTTAGTAAATATTTTCTGAAAAGTTGAGATTCTGAATAGAGAATAGCGGTAAGGTTAAAATGAGGAGCTCTTTGAGAATATACAGCAGAAATATAAAACAAACTTTTGTGTAATTTTTCCTCAACTTTAACAAGGTTTTTACTTAGTCAAGTTTTTATTTTACTTTTTATTATAGGAAGAAGAATTAGAGACTCAGATTTCATTTCTTCAAGGACAATTGAATGAGTTAGAAGCTATGTGTAAATATTGTGCAAAAATGATGAACATACATCTAGGTAAGAAGGAAGTTCATATTTTAGATATGAAATGATAATGTGTATCTTCTGGATAATGTTTATATTATCAGGTTGATAATATGTTAGGAAAGTATGCATGTAGGTATTTATGCATACAAGCAAAGAATATAGGTAGCATCAAGCACAATACTAGTAACCTTAAGTCTCGGAACATTAAACAAAGTTCAAAACATCATAAAAATTGAGAAAGCTGATCTCTAAAAACGTTCAGTCAGGTGTGACCAAGCAGATATACGAGAACAATTGTCCCTAAGGTGAGGTGCTGGAGTAGGAGTGAAGAAAGGTAGTGTCTCTGTCAGCCCTATAAAAAGAAATTGAAAACATCTAGTTACCAATCTGCCCTGGATCAGCAGGCACTTGACCGATTCTTTAAAAAAAAATTTATTACATGAAATAGCACCAGATTGTATAGTTACAACTAAAGGACATTTTGGTTTCCTTTCTTTACCACATAATTTGAAATATATTTTTCCTTATTTGAAAAATTATTATGGATTATAAAATTAATATGGATTATAAACCAAACGTTCATACTGGATTTGGCATTTTTATTAACCTATTGGGTCCTTCTCATGGGATAGGTAAATGTGGATGTTTGATGGTATTACAGATATCGTCAGAGGATGTAAACTGTTCCAACTAAAGCTGCCTTTTGTACATGACTGATAGTGAATTTGTCAATGCTGATGGCATCCAAGTGGTGCTCCAATTGTTTTAGGATTGTACCCAAGGCACCTATAACCACTGATACTACCTTTCTTTCTTTTGTCAGAGTCATTCTGTTTCTATTTGCAGTTCTTTGTAGTTTGTTATCCTCTACAGTTACTTCTCTTCCGCTGTCTCCAGTATTGCCACGTGCCATTTTTTTTTCTTATTGGCAATTGTTAAGTCTGGGTATTATTATTATTACTAAATTTATTTGCTGAATTTCTTGCCTTGGGGTTGATCTCTGTCAAATCTTTGTTAGGAACTTCATTTAACTTGCATTGCAATATTTTCATTTTATGTACATAACTTTTTTCTGCAGTAGTAAGCTTTATTAGAAACTAGATCTGGATGAATTTTCCCTATTTTATCTATAATTTGTGTACAAACTGGATGTTCTCAGAATTCCAAGCAACTTTTGTAACTAATATCCTAAGTGAAGCGTATTACTTTTCTAGCATTTTTATTTCAATTCTGATCCAGAATTTTTTTCTGCCTGTCATAATTAAATATACTAATGGCTATAATTTATGTACCTCTGACAGTAATTTTCTCACCAGGATCAGTTTATTAATTGTATCATAATTAATGAAGTATCAGCTAATTTTTGTATATGTGTACCTATGTGTATTTATTTAATCCAATCTATAAAGCCACCCATGTCACAAGCAAGGATGGCATACAGCAAAACTAAAACAATGGTTAGAAAAATATGCTGCTAATGGGAGAGCATTCCATATCTTTATAATGTGATATCACTGTGTACTCATACTGGTTTTTACCAAAGATTTTATCTACAAACTGCCAAGTTTATAATTGTATTCCTTGGAACATAAAGGAGGAAATGATGACTTAGAGTAGTAATTTTTATTTGTGTGTTTATATAAGAGCTTCCTCATTAACAGCTCATCTACTTCTTTTGCGGCACCACACAATGACAATATAATTGTAGATTTGGGACTTTTTCTTTGTGTTACTATAGAAATGAATGTAAAGCCTTGCATAATAGAAATACAGCATGTGAAACAACGGTATATTGATTTTTGTGGCAAGATTAATATATGGAAAAGAGCCTTCACATTTTATAGCTATCCATTGTGATATAGACAACGATATTTGAGATCTTTAGTAGTATTGTCTTCATTTTAGGGGTTCATTATTCCAGAGCATTAATAACTGTTCGGTTTTGGATAGGTTTTAATAATGTGAAAGAGTAGACTCTTACCTGCTGAGTTTTGCTATAAAAAAACAATGTAGGCTTTGTTTAGTATTTCCTAATACTAGCTTTGTTGGAGTATTAACATTAGGAGCAATCCCAGAAGTATTAATACATGCTATCCTTTTGCAAACATTTTTTAGAGATTAAAAGTGAGAAGGATAGATGTACATGCAAGGACCATCCACAGTGATCCACTGTGTTATTGTTAAACATAATAATATAGTTTAATAATAACTATAGTTAAACATCAATAAAATATTAAACTGATATTGTTCTGAGCCAATTTAACCTTAAAGTTTTAAACAATGCACCTACTCTGATGTGTGCTATAAATTAGTTTTAATTATTGTTATCATTCATTATCATATTAAATTCTAACCTGTGTAGGAAAAATTACTAGAATTTATAACCAATTTCTAAGTACTTAGTTACAAAACAATATTTTGACAGAACAGACATATTCTGAAGATGTATATTAATTGCAGGTTTCCTGAAGGAGAATCATGGTTTTTATATGCTTTTGAATAATATGAGTCCTAACTCAAGAAAGTCATTTATGACATAGTAATAGATTTTCTTTGCTTTGCAAATAATTTATATGTCTCATAACTCATTTGTGGAATGAATAAATGATCACTGTTCCAAAAAAGATGTTCTGTTTTAATGCAGATCATGAAAGTTTTATTATTCTAAGAGAATAATTTCAAGTATTTCAATCAAAAAACAACATCAAAATCATACTTCGAAGCTAAAATGTTACCAGATATGCATTTTGTCATATGTGCAATACAAATTTATCAATACAACAAATACAACCATAAACAAAAAATACAACCATAAACTTGGACAAAATAATAATACCGAGAAAGAGGGGGGGAGGATATATTGTTACATTTAAATATTGTATTGATATTTAAATGATATTTTACAAATTACACTATTTGAGGTGTTCAGGATTATTTTATACTTATTTAATTTAATTGACTAACTTGCATCTTGCCATTCACTCCTATTAATTTAATTTACTGCGTTAATTCCTATGGTTAGGTAAGTTGACTACAAATGTATTAACATGTATATGTTAAATTATAATGTTACAATATTGCTAGATCCTTCATAAATAATGTATAAAATCTTTCTATTAGGGAGTAACTAGGAAAATGCAGTAATGTAGACCAATGATGCAGTGGGAGTTCAAAAGAAAAAGAATCAAAGCTATAAATTATATCCCAAAGCTATGTTTAGATATATTAAATGAAGTATTTTCAGTAAAAGATCAGGATTAGGCCAACCAGAGACTGTCTCTAACTGTCTCTTTCTTGTATGTCCAGAAGATTATATTTTAATTAGTTAGCAGGTTAGCATTAAGTACAAATCTAAACTGTGGTTACTTCTAATTATTGATGGTAAAGCAAGTCAGTCTGATAACAATAGTATAAAGTTATTTGTTCCACTAATCACAGCTAATATTTTAATTTAATGTTTGTTTAAAGTTTGAAGCTTGTTTTAAAAAAATATGGAAAAGATTTGGGTCTGCCTTTTATTTTATTTAGATAGATAATTTTCCTTCATTAAAATGTTAATGATATACAGTAAAACAAATCAATAAATTAATATAAAGGTTAAAATTGAAAAAAGGAATATGACATCAAGATCATTAAAAAGTATAGCAAAGTAAGATCAGACAAAAACAAAACCTGAGTGAGCAGATAGCTACCTAGACCTGACTCCACCTCTAACTAGATAGGAAGCCAATTCCATATTAGGGGTGCCAGAACTAAGAATGTCTTCTCTCAGCTTGTCATTTACCATCCACTCACTTCAGTTGTACTCTTCCATAGAAGTAGGTTGACAAAATAGGACTTTTGAAGGTGCAGAGAAGTTTAGGATGATATGATTTTGGCTGCTTATTCTGCCATGATTACTTCCAGACACTGTTAACAATGTAAATAGCATCTTCTAATTCAGATAGTCATTCTCAATGACTTCGTAATAATAGGTGTTGAGTAAGCATAGCAGTGACTGACAGGAACCTGTAGAACTCACAACTATGTTACTGTGATTTTAAAGTATATATGTGAGTGGAAGAATGACAGTACTGTGCTCCAGATCCTCCCTCACAGATTCCCAGTCTCTCAAAATCAGAAATTGGCTCATAACAGGAATAGTCCTAGTGATTATTGAAACTGCACAGTAAGCAGCCACTAAATTTCTTTACTGAGTATTAGCACTTTGTTTGTTAAAATCTATTGGATCCAGTAGCTTTCTTTTAGAAGTGGACTTGCTATTGCTTTCTTCAAAGCATTTCATACCTGTCCCTTTTTTATGGGTGTCTTTTTTTTTTTTTTTGATGACTAGAGTATCTTTTTATTTTTCAGGCCACAGAAGCAGCTGAAAAATAACATGCTAAAACCTAATGATTTTTATACCATGCAAAGTCTTTATCAGCTCTCAGGCAGCTGTCCCTTTCCCATTCAGTTAGATCCAAGCAGCTAAGAAAGAATGTTTAAAAGATATAATGTTGCATATCTTTTAAAAACTAAACATTGGATTTAATTGGTCACGGAATATCTAATTCAAAGTTACAACAATGAAGGAGGCATCGTGTTGAAAGTCTCAAAACTGCACAAACCCTGCTGAGCTGCAGTAAGCCTTCTGTCAAACCTTCAAAACACTCTGCATTCAGCTATATTTCTTCGTTTTTTGGTTGCCACAGCAATGGGAGGGGGAAGATGCATTCTTATAGCTTAAAAAAAAACAACAATAACTTTCTTGTGGGAACCAAGGTCAAGCAGCCTAAGAATTTGGCTTTATGACACACTAAGGGGTGGGGAGTTCAACTTTTACTTTGTAATCTTTGGGGGGGCACTTTCAGTCTTGGTTTCACCTTTGTTCGTGCTGATATTTTTTTTTCCTTCTTTTTTTTTATATATATATAAAAATTCTTTTATTAAAACAATCAACATTGGACATAAAAACATATTATGCAGCAATCATCATGACACCTGGTATACAATACTAAGTGTTAGTCTTTGAAAACGTCTGAATTAGTAAGCCTTTTTCCCCCCTCGCGTCTAGCCTCAACTATACTCCTGTTACATTTTATTTTGATTGGTGTTTCTCCTATCTGTTTCACTATTAATGTGATCAACATTAAACATAAGATCTTATTGCTAAACAATCCTCCTAGAACATAGCATACAACATTAGGTGTTAATCTTTGTAAACATCTGTTTTAGTAAACGTTCTTCCCTCCTCCCTTACATCTTCAAGTATAATCCGAATGCATTTTGTTTGATTGGTGTTTCTCTTATATATGATATTATGTAGCCGTTAAAAGTGTTCTTTGAGGAACAGAGTTCTTATTTCTACTGGCCTCATCTATCGGAACCATGACACCTTTGTTGTCTTTATTGCACAATAGTAGCAAAAAAATAAGACTCTATGGATAATAAAGATGCTCATATAAACGATGCTCATGGAGATCATTATCAGCGGCTTGTGATATCCCAAAGAGAAATGCTTCAGCAATATTCCTGTCATCTGTAAAATAACTCAGAGTGTTCAAGAATTCTTCATGTTCCATGTTTATGAGGGTGGATTAACATCTTCCTTAGATATGTCAGTGGGAAAATAACAAATGGACTGTGTTCTAGAAGTTCTATTTCTTATATCAGTAGCAAGTAAATGTTTCACTTAATTTCAACTATTGCCACTATACAAAGCTCCTAGGTCCATACAAAATGTTTTCTAGACAGCAGTTTTGACCAGAGACTCTCTCCAGGATTTAAGAGAACATATTGCACATATGTACCATACCATTAACATTAGAATGATTTATTTATCTAATAATTTAGATCACATCATTCTAGCATCTCTGTAATATTCAGAGCAGATCTAAAAATCTAATCTTTAAAATGAGAAAACAGTATAAAAATTACATATTAAGCATAAAAAAGCAGAAGTCTGGTGAAATAATAATTGAACAAATATGAGTCATTTGTGTGTGTCAAGAGACACAGCAGAAATCCATGTCACAGGCACCTATTATTTGCATTCTGCCTTATTGCTGCAACTGTTGAAAAGTACTTGTGCTCAGAAACAGTCATGTTTATCTTTAATTTAATTATACTGTATTAAGCTTTGTATTTATAAAAGTCCTGAAGATTTTTTTTAAAATTTTTAGCTACTTGTGATTTTTAACAACATTTTTAAAAACCATAAAAGCATGTCTTTTTCATAGAAATAAACATGAGTCTGATTTATTGATACTGACATTATAGGAAATATTCAAGAAGTCATCCTGCAAGAACACTTGGAAAAAGAAGATGAAATTTTAGTTTCTTTGGCTGGGCTGAAGCAGGTATGAAAGAAAAGTAATGTAATTTTAATATTTTATTGATACATAAATCCTAATGTTATATTTTAAAAAAATCAGTGCAGGGGAAAACTAAACTACTCATGTGTCTTAGAATACCAGAAAAAATTTCTCTGGGAACAGACCTTGATTGATTGAAACGCCCTCCTATTTTAATTGTTAACTTTCCTCATGGTCATTAGCAGCCAGAGCTTTCTGTTTTCTTGCTCAGTGACAATAGTATTCTTCCAGGAATTATCTAAAAGTCCTGCCACTATTTCCAGAGAGGTATGGCTACCCAAGTTCTGACCATCTATTTCCACTTTCTCTCCCCCCAATATAATCAATAGTGTGGCTTTTGCTGTGTACAGCCAGGGAGATAGAATCATAGTAAGCCACTACCTTCATCCCAATGATTTCCAGTTTTCCCCAGGTGCTATTCAAAGCGGTGAAATGTGAAATTCCAATTAAACTGATTTATTACATTATTATTTACTGTATTTTGCATGGCATATGTCAGCAGTTTAATGACATCAGAACTAATTGTGATATTCTTTTAAATGCATGTGCCCTGCCTCATCATTTTGCCTAAAAGATTCATGAGTTACCTAAAGCTTTTACTGAGAAACACTTTGGCCATTTTCTACAGTACATGTTTTAATCATCTAAGATAGTTGATGATAGGCTAGTTCTCTCAAGAGAATCTAGGTAGGCTTTTTTAGACTTCATCCAAAGAATGCATTTTTCCCCTTATCTTCAACAGATTAAAGATATTCTGAAAGGCTCCCTCCGTTTCAATCAGAGCCAATTGGAAGCAGAAGAGAACGAACAGATTACCATAGAAGATGATCATTATTGTTCCAGCAATCAGAACAAGAAGGCAGTTGAAAACATAGAAAACCCCTCAGCTCCAAAGCAGTCTGTCCCTCTATTGAAGAAGGTAAAATGCATGTTTTTCAATGAAATCCTTGAAAAGAATGTGTCCATCAAAAAGTGTATTACTATAGTTCAAAAATAATTTAAAAACTTATACAGACCCAATCTAATGCATCCTTATGTATCAAGAAGCTCACAGAATTTGTGTGTTTTGTAGTTAAAATATTTAGTATTAATTTTTCATTTTAATTTTAACAGACCTATCTTCTAGGCCAGGGGTTCGCAACCAGGGATGCGAGACGATATTCCAGGGGGTGCAAAAACTTGGGTTTTCAAAATTATTGTGCATATGCATAATCCACTGCTGTTATTTTGTAAGGGGTGCGAGAATATATCAGAAGCATTCTAGGAGTGCGGGGTATAGAAAGGGCTGGGAGCCGCTGTTCTAGGCTAACATTAAGCCATAACAGTTGTTCCAATACAGTGGTCCTTGTTTAATAACCATTCATTCAACAACCAATCAAAATGACAATAGTGCTGAATGAATTGATAGTTCTGTCCAGTCCTTGAAGTTAATTGTTGTAGCATCCGTGTAGTCATGTGATAAAAATTTGATCAAAACATACTTCAGCTCCCACAACCACCGATCGCTTCCCCATATCTCCTCTTTTGGCAGCTCTGGATTCTACACCCACCATCTACTACTGATACCAACCCTTCTGCTTGGCTTGGTGACCTTATCAGCACTGAGAAGAATATAGCAAAAATTCGGGTTATATACAGCCTCTTTAACATTATAAAGTTGCTAAAACTTTATAGGAAATTATTCAATTACAATATTGTAATGTAAAATGAGGAACCTCTAAACCAGGGGTGTCAAACTGCCAGCCCACAGGCCAGTTGCATCATGCGGAGGCCACGCGCACACCAGCTCCAGCAATGTGAAAAAAGTCACAATACGTCACGACACGTAACGTGGCGAGTTTGATACCCATGCTCTAAACTAAAATATCTATGGCATTTACTAATATTAACTACAATACTATAAATTGAAAGTAACACATAAGAACTTATTGACATTGGAAAAAGAGATTTTGGTATTTTTTAAAACTACAAAGATGAATTAGATACCAAAATAGTTCCCGATTATCATTCACATACTGGGTACTCCTGTTCATAAGGCTTCCCCATTTTTTTAAATGTCAAATTTAATTCAGTCTCTTATAAATTGTTACTAGAGGTAGTCCTCAGCTTTGTATCAGTTACATAAAGAAAATTAGATTCTAAATCAATAAACATAAAAGCCTTAAATTACACCAGAATACGTTAGCTTGTTTGTTATTTGGCTTTAGAAAAAAGGATAGTATAACAAAAAGAATTATTGGTAAAAGTAACTATAGTTTATAGTGGATGAACAAATAAAAAAAGATAAAATATTTTTATGTTTTTATTCTTTATATTTTTAACATTATACTTATTTAATTTATATGAATATAATAAATTATAATATATTTTATTTAAATAATTATGCCTGTGATTTATATATTTAAACAAGCTATGTTGGTCAATGAAGATATTAGAAACTGTTTTTGTCTTCATTTTTTCTAATGTAATAGCACAAAATTTGTTCACTTTCACATGATCCCAATTGAAAAAACATAATTTTGCATTAGGACCATTTAAAACATCTGCTGATAATGGGGTTAGGGGGAAATAGATAAAATACAGAGTAGGTAAACATACAGTGCAGTTCAGAAGACTTGTGCTGTTATGTCAATTTCTGCATCTGAGGATATGCAGACGTCTTCTTAAAAAGGAATGTTGCTAAATCTCCATCATATTCAAAGGTAGGATATCATATTGTACACTGTTACAGAGATATATGGAGATAACATAGGTATTGTCAACAAAGACAATAAAAAGGTAAATGTAAAGGTTTCCCTGTCCAGTCATGCCCAAAGTAGATAGGTGCTCTGCCCCATTGCAGCAACGGAGTGAGTGGGGTCCTAACTACTGCTTATTTGGGGGATAGGGCTTATATTAGGCCCACCCCCAAAATCAGGGAAGATCTTATTTTTGGGAAAACATGGTAGGAAAATAAAAACTGGTGAATAGTTGGTTTATAGCTCTCTTCCATGTAGGGCTCAGCTTTATGCTGGAATCAGTTGCGCAAATTCCTGAGGAACATGCTGTATGCCTTCCTTAGGCAAGGGCATTTCTACAGCTACACTTTAACTATCTCTTGGCTGCCAGAATGAATCTCTGCCAGTTGAAATACTGGCTGAAACAAATTGTGGCAGCTAAGGAGGGTGGAGGGAATTCTTAGTCCAGCTTATCGTGCCTGATTATGTTTCCCTAAGAAGTAAAAATAGCGTCTGATTTGACTTATTATGAATTCTCAATCTGTGTTCTGTTTATGTGGGATTAGAAAAGCCATGGAGAAAGCATTTAATTCAGAGCTACATAAAATTGAGGTACAAAGATTGTTTTATTTTTACAAATCTTTTTTCTGTCATGGGGTAGTAAGAAAATGGTTGGCTTCTTTTAGGTATACTGAAGAATAACCACTACTTTAGACAATAATCTTATCCATGCCATTTGCAATTAGTTTACTATTAAAGATTTGTTTTTATTTAATGTTTAATTTGTTTAGTTCTACAATAAGTTTCTGTTTGTTCGTCTTGTTTCCCCTTGCTCCCAATTTGTTTTCATCTGTTACATCCAGATTAAAAAAAGTCAAATACAGTGGCTTTATTAGAAAATGCAGTAGTTTACACAACTGTAATTGAAATAGACACAACAAACCTCTAACTTGAACAATCTTTATTTAATTTTTTATTTATATCCTATACTTATTATTTTTCAAACAACTCAAGGTTATCCAACACACTTTGTTCCTTCTATTTTCCCCACAGCAACAACCCTGTGAGTGGGTTGGGCTGAGAGAAATAGTGACTGGGCCAAGGTCATGCATAGCTTTCATGACAAAGATAGGACTTGAACTCACAAACTATCAATCTAAATTATAAATGAAAACTTGGGCAATTTCAATCTGTCTCCTCAAGGTAAAAGAAACAATTTTAAAAGTAATATAATGCCAAATGAATTTATTTTACCTTCTTTTTAAGAGACTGTTAAAATAAGCACATACTTTAAAAAACTTTTTAAACTATAAACTATACAACTTGTTAAAAACTTTTTAAAATATAATTTTATTGATGAAATTTTTAATAAGAAAAATAATACAAATATTAGAAAAGAAATAGAAAAATAAGAAATAATAGTGAATAGGAAAAAATAAAAATAAGAAACGAGAAAAAGAAAATTTGCTTCTGATCTTTTCAACAGAGATTATAAATGCACTTATATTTCACCCTTTCTTTCTAAAATTAAGTCCTAATCTCCTTCTTTCATAACCTGCCTTTTCTAATCTTAAAATGCATAAATCACAAATTCATTTTTCTCTGTTTTCTTGTATGGGGTTTTCATTCAGTGATTCTTTTTCTAATCAACAAGTTAATGTTTGCCATCTCTGCTGATTCTGTCATCCCCACCGACCATTTCCCCACTGTGGGTATTTCATAGTTTTTCCACTTTTGTGCACATAGTAGGCTCACCACAATAATCATACATAAAAATAATCTTCCATGGTTCTTCTCTAATTGACTATTCATTAACTGCATCAAGAAAAGTTCTGATTTGATTGAATGTTAATCTTTAAAATTCTACTGTCGTATTTCAACCCAGAAAGTATGCCTTTTTTACAAGTCCCTCAAGCATGATAAAATTATCTTTCATGTTGTCCACATTTAGAACATAAATTTGAAGTGCCTTTATACATTATAGACAATTTTTCTAAGGTCATATACCTAACTACATCATTTTACAAGAATTGCCTTTTAAGTTATAGTATAAATTTTAATCTGTTTAATCATATATTTTTCTACTTTTTGATCAGTAAGATTTCATTTGGTTTTCCATTTCAAATTTCAGTAAAAATGTATACATTTTAGCAATTCGTAACTAGTTTAATTTCTGCCTTCTGCTGCTTAATTCCAATTTTTTTATTATTTATCTTAAATCTGTCTCTTAACTGTGTGTAAAAAAAAATCCTTTCAAAACTAAATCCCTCTGCAAAATAGCTTTTTTGATTTAATTTTATATTCTTTATTAAAAGAATTAAAATTGTAGAATTTAGAACTAGAAATTATAAAAAAAATTAAGGTGGCAATAATAATCAAATTTTGTTAAAAATTAGTTAACAAAGGGAAAGGGAGGGCTGCAATAACATCAATCAACCCCACAACTGCATGCATCTTTGGACTACCCATGTAAGGCCACAGAACCATGTTTTAATACATCTCACTTCTGGAAGAAAAATATACCAGAGGATGGCATTGGCAGAGAACATTGTATTCTAGACCCAGCAATCAGACTTTATTAACTAATGCCTGAAACATATCTGAGTTGGTGAGATATAGTGTGGACAATATATGTTGGCCTGCAAGGTAATGAAGTAAAAAATGAATGCACGTTAATGCCAGCGTGATGCTGGTGGCGCTAGTGCCCCCACACATGATCAAATGGGGCCGCTAACATTCGTGCCAACAGGCCATGGGCCGGTATCGGGCTGCAGCCCACAGGTTGGGGAACCCTGGTTTAACATATTCCATTTATAAGGAATGCTTATAGCAATGATAGAAGCATGTACTGGTTGAATGATTTGTAGAGAATATTAGGCAGATTTGGGGATACAGTGAGAATGGAGGTGCAAAATTATGACAGGAAAAGTGAGTAAGTGAAATTAAGTTACGGAAACAGTGCAAGAAAATTAGAACAGGTAAAGATAGTCCTCAACTAATGACCACAGTTGGGACCAGAATTTCCATTGATAAGCAAGCTGGTTGTTAAGTGATTCATAGAATCATGAACTGACTTTGCTTATCAGAAGCAGGCTTGGAAGATCACAAATGGTGATCTCAGGATGTGGCAGTTGTCATAAATACATGCTGGTTACCAAGCACCCAGATTTTGATTACATAACCATGAGGATCCTGTGATGGTAATTAGTGGAAGGACTAGTCATAAGTCATTTTTGTTCAGTGCCATTATAACTTTGAACAATTGCTGAATGAATGGGTGTAAGTCAAGGACTAACTGCACATAAATTTCCATATCTTTATTATTAACACCATTCTCTATTTCTCCAATTTTCATCTTCAACAGTAATTCAACCTTAGTCTTTGAATTCTTATTCCAATTCCAGCAGTTAATCAAATTAGTATGAATTTGTTTTAGTTTCCTTCTATTCCTCCTTCATATATGTGTGTGTGTGTGTGTGTATGTGTATATGTGTATATATATATATGTATATATATATATGTGTGTGTGTATATATATATATGTATGTATGTATGTATGTGTGTGTATATATATATATATGATATATATTGCTGAAGGGATTTTCTTTCTCATACCATGATAGAAATCTAATTACTTTATATAATGCAGTAGTTGTACACTTTTGCCTGTTGCCCTGATGTTTGAGATATTGCTTGTTGACTATATTTGATACTATTGAATTTTATTCCTCTATTCTTCTACCAGAAATTCATCAAGAAAACTATTTTGAAGAACCATATGATACTAGGTTTAAGGTTGTTAATTTTCAAAGCTCCTGGAAGTATAATTCTGTCATTTTCCATTTATTCAGGAGCAGGAGCAGATGGAAGAAAACATGCTTCATGTCACTATAAGACTTTTTAAACGGAAACTGGCAGAGAAAGAATAGGGATAAACTCTGGAAATACCATCATTAGAAAAGGCTAGGATTACCAAAGATGTTATAGAAACCTGAATTGAGAGAATAAGTCTATATCAAGTTTTATATTTTAAAGTTCTGCACTGAAGTTGTTTCAGAAAGTTTTCTTTGCAGTTTAGTACTTATCATTAAACCTTTTTTAACATTCTAAATCACTGAGAACCACTTCATAGTAACATTTTCCATGCATAAAGATACTCACCATACAAGAAGACAAAGTGCACTCAATAAAAAAAATCAGAAATACTTAGCAGTCAAGAAGCTTAGGAAATGTTCAATGCTTGTTTCTATTAAGAAAAGGAACATCTCTACTTGATAAACCAACTCATCCTTTATGATCTATAGGAGAGGCGCTTCTTAAAGAGTTTCCATCTAGGACCCCCTTTATATGTACCTTTTTTGGCATGTAACTTTATGCGGGAGCAATGGTGGAGGCATCACCAACCACAGCTGTAGAGGTATGTCCCAGCTGTGATTATGGCTGCTGTAGCTGCATCCTAAAGAAATAACTGATTAAGCTTTATCATTTAACTGTTTTTTTCCTCTTTCATAGGCTACTGATCGTCCAGGTAGAAGTCCTGTCAAAAGACACAGTGGTGATTACATCCTAGTTTCTAAAGAGGAAGGAAAAGTTGCTTCTGCTTCTTACCAGGAACAGACTCTGCCTGCTTCCCAGGATATGAACATGAAGACTGAGGCTCCATGTCACACTTCTTTAGCTTTCACTGATCCATTGATGGGATCTATGTCTGCCTCTTCAAGTAACCTCAGTTCTAGTCCTGATGATAGCAGCAGCAACAACAGCAAGGATTCTGATTTTACAATTGTTAGCCCTCTTGAAATGTAAGAAAGCTATTCAAGAAGCTAGCATCTCCTGTGCCTCAAGACTTGGTCTATTGTGATTTCAGATTTATAAGGCTAAACATGTCAGTGAACAGATACCATTAAAGCAAGCCAGGTTAATCAGAAACTAAAAACAATAAACATGTAATAATTTCCTTTACAATACACACATGTAATACCAAGATGTAATATATGACTGCAGATACTTGTTGGTTTACTCCTATTAACAGATTTTTGAAACCTTGAATTAGTAAGTTTTTATTCCCCCAACATATAAAATGCATTGCATGAATTTACTGGAAAGTACCTACTCAAATATAGGGAAACAAATGAATATAAAAATAATTTCAGAATCTGATAGATCATATAGGCTATGAGTAGAATCAGATATTCCTCTCATCAGACAAGAGGAATAAACATTTCAAGTTATATCCCACTTCTTGTCTGGTGCTGCCTCCTGCATTATTTTTTGAAGAAGAAAAACAGCCATAATCACTTTATAGATGGTTATGAACTATTATTCATGCAAATATTCATACTTACAAAGTAATACGAATTCAATGCCTTGAAACAATTTGGATTATAGTTCTACTAGTCCTGAATTTGTTTCCTAACATCTAGGATGTATTTTTACAGTTATTTCAAGACTTCTGCCATCCTATTTTGCCTAGGAACAAAGTTCATTGGGAATCTTAATGCTGCAGTATTCCTTAACAATTTAGAAAGAGTCATTTTTAAATGTTAATTTAAATACAGGATCTATCTTTTTGCACTAAGGACAAAAAGGATTCCTAAGAGTTTGAATCTCCGTGCTGATTGTGATTCATTCAAGGGCAGATTTCTCTGTCAGCGCTGTAGAGAGCTAAAATATTTCTGGACACAGTTCATTCTATTATCCTGACAATTGCAAAATAACATTCATAGGTTAGTGTCCAGTTTTGGGGAGGAGTTAGTTTTTGGGGTTTTTTGGTTATTTAGTAAATAATACAAGAAATAGTTACAGCCCAAAGTCTATACTTTTTGAGGCACTCTGATTTCTAATTGGGTTTCCTTTTCTCATGCAGCCATTGCTAATTCCACAGCATTATGCAAGATTGCACTTACTAATTTTATTGACCCAGAGAGGGGAAAAAATAATGTATTAAGATTTATTGGTCAAAATCATGATCGTATGCTGGTCTTTCTTCCTGGTATGTGGTATTCATTATACGCAAACTGCATTTTCAGAACTATTTTGTTGCTTGCAAGTTGAATACATAGAGAAATGGGTCTTGAAACCAATATATCTTTTTGATATTGCAGCAAACTCAAATACAAGCTTTCTCCAGACTGAACATTTGTTCAGTGATTTAGCCTCAAAAACTAATTCTCTACTGTAATAAGTAATCAACAGTTCTTAGATAGAAAACTCCTGTAGCCACAGTATATGCAACCCATTTTAAAAATGGTTTTTCTGAAAAGTTTAGGTATCATTATCTCTTGAACCCTTGGAACTAATGATGACAATAGTGTCTAATATAACATGATCATTTTTCCCCTCCTGATTGGTAATATCTTGGAGCTGTATTCTTAAGCAAAACATTCCTGGTATGTTTTATTTTTATTGGACACTCAATGCTATAGCCGTAATCATGATTGATAGGGTATGAGACTGTGAACACTGATGTATAACAATTTCCATTACAATTTCCATGAGCAGTTCTTTTCTCTATGAATACGACATGTGAATCATGATAATCCAAAGTATAACCTGATCACAAACTACAGAGAATGTGGTTACACAGCATACAGCTCTTTTTGAATATTACGCTAGAAACTTTCTAGATGATACAGATGGAATTTGAAGTATTGAAAAATCTACTGCTTTTTGAACTTGTTCTGAACTTGATGTGATAAATTTAACTGAACTGACTGTCCTAGAATTCATTTGATTCTTTCCAAAGTCACTTGGATTTGTAATGCACTGTCCTTTAGCCATAGTTTTGCATCTATGAATTGCTATTATATATGGTAATTGTATAATTACATGGTCAAATAACTTGAATGAGTTATGAGAAGATGTTCCCTCTGTCTTTTAAAATTAGACATAATATTGAGAGTTTATATAAAGAGCTTCAAAATATATAATTAGTAGAGTTAATGAATAAAGTCATCACATGACTGTTGATCCAAATGAAAAACCTACAAATGTTCTGGCTATGCAATTTTAAATCTAATACTCTTTTACTTAGACTTTCACAAAATAAATCACTTCAAGATTCAGCCCTAGAATCTGTATAGATTTATTTAATTTCCTTAATATTTGTGAGGATGATAAAAGAGGATTAAATGGCTGTTGATTAATTTGATGTGGCTAACCTTACTCCTTTCCACCCTGAATTTTTCCTTTCTTACCAAACATTAAAAATTGCCATTTAAAGCAAATTATTTAATAGTAAAAAATGAGGCAGAATAGATGAGAAAATAGTAAGTCACCTTCACTTTATTTGAAGTAAAGAAAAAATAGTTGGATAGAGGTCTGGTATTTTTGTTTGTTTATTAGCTTTGCTTTTATATGTTTGACTCCTTTGCCTATTTTATGGTTCAAATTATTTTTCTTGTTAGAGCAGTTTTTGCTGTAATATGTTTGCCTTACGTAATATGTTTGCCTTATGTATTTACTTTCTCAATGTTATGCTTCTGGTTTCATATAATAAACAGCACTTTGCTAACAGAGAAAGGTGAGTAATTTCTTTGGAAAAGTCAAATATATTAATCCCATGTTGTAAAATTTAATAATATACCAAACTTAATTTTGCATGGCATTGGAAGTGTCAATCAAAAAAGATTACACCATAATAATATATTGCCTTCTACCAGGTGTACTAAGGTTCTCAAATTAAAGCACCAATTAATTTTCTCTCTTAAGTGCAATCTGCTCATCTCAGCTATTGTTAACAGTAAGCTGACAGAAAAGAATATAGAGTATAAATGGTTCATTAGTGATGCTCTAAAACATTTTTCAACCTATTAGAAGCTCTTCTGGGTTTCTTGCATTTTTAAACTATGGTTTCATCTTTTGCATGTCATCTTACATTGCTGAAGAATGTTGAGAATAATTTAGTGACTAATGTTCATTTTTAGCTATGAAAGGCTGTGTTTTTCCTGTCCTAAGAATGATTGACTACTTTATTAAAGAAAGAATTAACATGCACACATCTTGAATTTTGTCTTTTATTTTGCAAAAGTTAAGAGCTTTTTTATCTTTTACGTATCTTAAAAAGTAGAATTCTCCCAATGTTTTAATCCATGAAGTGACTGTAATAAATAATATAAAATACCGTTCAGGTACTATACTCTGAGACATGTGTTTGGGAGTCAACAGTGTGTGTAATGATGCAGATACAAAGGAGAAAACTCCGAGTCTTCAGAGAGGAGCGGCATACAAATCCGAATAAATAAATAAATAAATAAATAAATATACAAAGAAAAGAAAAATGGACCTATCCCCTATATTTTTACAAATATTATCTCTTTCTTGTGTTTTGGTTTTATATCACTCTCTTGAAAAAATCTGTTCCTGTCAGATTTATCAAACACAAATATTAAATATTTGTTGCATGGAGAAAAATTGGAATGTGTGCTAAAATCCTGCTCCTTCACCTCAATGTCTGTTATTGGAAGTTTTCACATTTTTTGAAGCCCTTGTGCAGGATTCTTTAAGCAATGTTAAACATAGTTTTATAAGAGTTTTTGTACATCTGAAGCATGGTCAAAGGCAAGAATGAAGCCCAAATGACAAAATAAAATAAACTCTGTCCCTTTTGTATTTTGCATTGCAAAAGATCACTTCATCCTATGGTCACATAGTGCAATACTGAAAGGGCCACCATGTTGAGGGGAGGGAAAGAAGGAAAAAGAGAAAGGAAAAAAGATTAAGAGGAAGTTTCTCCAATTACATGTTTATAAATCCAAACCAATCAGAAAAATGATAGGAAAAAAAGCATTCCATATCAGAAGGTTAAATAAAATATAGAAAACCAGCCCCTAACATCATAAACACAGATTTATCAAAAATGAAAGAATTTTGTTCTTAATATAAAAAGGTAACTTAATTATAAAGAGAAAGAAACAGAGTTCCAAACATTATAAACCAAATCCAACATCTAAATTAATTTTCTATAAAAATACCAGCTGAAATATTGAAAATCTCCAAGTGGAAATACATTTCATAACTGAAGAATGCCTTTCTTAAATTTAAAAATTAAAAGTAAATGAAAAGATGCTTTAGAAATGCGGTCAGTTCTAGTGTCTGTTCTTTGGGCTGTGCCACACTATTGAACAGTCACCTACTCACCAGCAGGTTTCATGATCTTCTTACAAGCACCACTTGTCCAGAGGACAAAGGGTTAATTTTCAGACTCTCCTTAACTCCAGAAGTTCTTTCAGCAGCAAGATCCCTGCCCAAGTTCAAAATTAATTGCGTGCAGGCTACTGCTAAAGAGGAAACTCTTCAACTGCCTTCTTCACCCATTAGAACAGCGGTTCTCAACCTATGGGTTGCGACCCCATTTGGGGTCGAACGACCGTTTTGCGGGGGTCGCCAGACACCGCGGTCCGCCATTTTGTTTTGTTTTTTCCGTCACGCGGCGCGCCGTGCATGCGCGCATCCGCCCGTCGCGGCCCGCCATTTTTTTTGTTTGTTTTTCTTCGTGCGCCGCGCATGCGCGGTTTGGGCTGTCGCACGTGCACCATGCATGCATGGATCGGCCCGTCGCGGTTCGCCATTTTGTTTTTTGTTTTTTCGTCACGCGCCGTGCATGCGCAGTTCGGGCCATCGTGCACGTGCAGCGCATGCACGGATTGGCCCGTCGCGGTCCGCCATTTTTTTTTTTGTCGCGTGCGCACCGCGCATGCGCGGATCACGTGCGGGTCAGGGTCACGCCGCACATGGGCGGCGCAAGTGGGGTCTCAACCTGAAAAAGGTTGAGAACCACTGCACTAGAAGTTACCAGTCAACCTGCTAGTTCTGTGGAATCAAACACAGGCCCCAAACCAATAAACAAGTCTCACTGCAGTATTTATTGTTAACAGTGCGCACTGAAGGAATTCCTGCCAAAGAATAATGGGCAGAGCTACTACAGACAAAACTATGCAGTCATATTTTTACATTTCAGAAAAGGGAAGAAAATTATATAGGCTACATATGCATAAATAATAAATGATGTAACTATACATATTTATAATTGCCAAATCTCAAATTACTTCCCCACTTTTCTCCTGTTACTATCTTCGAGAAACAGATTATTGCCTTAATAAAAGACCATAGAAATTGCCATAGAAATTTTTTTAACTGAGAACCAAGTATTTTATGGTTGCCTTTTTTAATATGCCAATAGCACATATAACTTTGGTGTTTCTACTTTGCTAACATACTCCAATTGTTTAAAAAAAATTCTCACAGTTTCATACTTTATGAACTATGAGATTATTGTCTTTCCAGATTTAAAAGTGCAGAATCCAAGGCCCTTTGCACCATGTAACACAAATAGTTGAAGACATAAAGTACTGTGAAATAAAATATTTAAAATTGTCCATTTTCCAATGCTTACTTTGAACCAAAGCCCAATACTATGTTAAAAAAAACTCTTGGTTTAAAATGTGTCTCTTAAATATAATGTGGTTGAGTAAAAGTTGGGCAGTTTATAGGCTTATGTTTGTATCTGTGTCTGTGTATAGAGAGAGAGAGTTCCTTTTGCTTACCTAACACAATGATTAAGCATGAAAGGTATAATTTGATAGCCAAACTTGTCCTTGTGCAGGATAGTAATCAACCTGCCTATGGCAGTAGGATGCTCTCTGGAAGACATTAATTAAGGCTGTGAGCTAAAATTAGGCCAAATTACATATTAGGAAAAGAAATATATGACTAGATTGTCTATTTTTTTTAAAAGAAAACTCAAATGTAGCCATGGAAGTTTATATGAGGGGATAGTAATAAGAGCATTCAGAATCCATGTTAGATCAAAGACCAAGAAAAATATGCAAGCTTTCAAGATCTCTAACATTTTGAGAATGTTAGAAGTAGTAGTAAAAGAATAAACGAAGAAAGAAAAAAACATAGGGAAACTATTTAATTGAAGAAGTAATCATTTCCCAGACATCAGATTTCTTTGATTTTCCTGAACCCAGCAACAGCCACTTTATTTGACTATACATTTCCCTGAATATGATTGATTACATGCTATCAAGTCATCGACTTTTAGCAACCATAGATTTTCTCCATGAGAATCTGTCCATAACCTGATCCTTCAGTTCTTCCAATGCTCGTCCTTGAGCACTGTAACTGAGTCAAGCCACCCTGTTACTGATCATCCTTCTCTTCTATTTCTTCCATCTTTCCCAGCATAAGAAACCTTCACCTGTAAGCTAAGTTTTCATATAAGGTGTCCAAAGAAAGATAGTCATTTGCGCCTCAAGTGAAAAATCTGGTTTGATGTTTTGATGATTCATTTGGGGGTTTTTCTTGACAATCTACAGTATTTTCAAAAGTCTTTTCTATCACTAAAGTTCAAAACCATCAATTCTTTTGCTATCTTGCTTCTTGGAGTTATAAAAGCAATTTCAGAAATTGGTGCTTCAGCTTTCTTTCTTTGAGGTTTTGTGGTTGGTCAAGCACTGTGTGAAGATCTTTTCTCCAGCATCCATCGCCTGGCCTAAAACAAAAAATCTACTACTTATGATTGGCCAATGACTTCATTCAACAATTTCATGCAGAATTGTTTATTTAAAAAAAATCTAATCAAACAGAACAGAAAAAGAAAAGAAAAAATTAAAGTTACAAAAATAGAACAGTTACTTAACATAAGGATTTCTCATACATGTATGTATATAAAGATCCAGATTTTTAATACTTCTGAAGAAGGTAGAATTGAATCTCAAGGGAAATGTTTTTCAAAGGGCATGAGAACAACAAAAGAAGCATGTTTCCTGGGCCAGGTCAGCAAACATTGCTTGACATATGCCATCTCTGGGAGTATTCCTATAGAATTCAGGATTCCGAATTTCCTCGATATCTAACTCTGTTTATCTGTATTTCTACCAATCTAATGTCATTTGTCTACCCCAGTGGTAGTAAACCTGGTCCCTACCGCCCACTAGTGCTCGTTCCAGCTTTCATGGTGGGCGGTGGGGTTCAATCCGAGCCATTTAAATTTTCGGATCCATCGAGCCCTCCGATTGGCTCACAGAGCTTTCCAGCAGGCGCAGGGTGTTAGCCTCAGCTGGGCGACCCCCACAGACCTTTCGGAAGCCGGACAGCCTCGCCAAAGCGCACCGTCATCACGAGGCTCCCGTCGACTTCCTCAATGATCTGGATCGCAGCAGAGGTTGCGCAACGAGATAAAACCGCAAGTGCCTCATTTTCGGCTCTGGAGGGTGGAAATTAAAGACACAACGAACAACAAGCTTTCCCTCAGGACCCCTCAAGGCAGGGAAGGCCTGGTCGAAATACAAGCGGCCGCTAATTTTGGTGCAACCGCCATTTTGAGAGCCGCACAGAGCCCTCAGTCATAGAGGTTTCAGGCATCTCTGACAAGAACGAGGCTCTCTCTTCATCCTGCTGTGACAGGCACAGATTGGGGGCAAACCAGACTCCACAGGGCATTCCTTCATGACCAAGGTAGAGGCCATAAAGGCCTTCTATTCATTCCTGCTTGCCCAGTTAGATTTGTGAGAGTGAGCACGTGCCTACAGCTTCAAACAAAATATTGTGAGTCCATGTCTCAAAAAAAGAAATACGCTCGTGGCTATTTGCCAGAGTATCTGAAGATAGGTTTCATAGAATCTGTTGTAAATAAACAACATCCAATGTGTTTATTGTGTTATAAAACATCCAATGAGGCAATGAAGCCAAGTCGATTGGGAAAACATCTTTCTACAAAGATCCAAATGATAAGGACAAGCCCATTGAATATTTTCAGGAAATATATAAAAAATTTCAAAATCGTTTCAACAATCGTTGCATTTTTAAGAAACAACATGCAGCGAACGAAAATGGATTAATTGCCGCTTATTGCATTTCACAATTAATTGCACAAAGTGGTAAAAGCTATAATATTGGAGAAACTGTAATAATACCCTTTATAAAAAAATTTATTTCAACTGTAATGCATCAGGATATACCTGAAAATTTAAAAATGTTGCCTTTAAGCGATAGCACAATAAAGCGACAAATTGAAGAAATGACAGTCAATGTTGAAAAAAAACTGATAAGTATTCTCCAAAACTCTTCATTTTCCATGCAATTGGACAAGTCTACCACTGCAGATAATAATGCTTTATTGATGGCATATGTACGTTATTTTGATGAAAACAATAAATTATGAGAAGAAATGCTATTCGCAATAAATCTCATTACAGATACAAGAGGATTATCTATATTTAATACTGTGAAATCATACTTTACAAAAAATAATATTCCTTTGAATAATATTGTTGCATGCGCTACTGATGGAGCACCATCAATGGTAGGTTGCTATCGTGGATTTGTTGCTTATTTGAAGGAAGACGTGCCAAAAGTTTTATGTATTCATTGTGTGGTGCACAGACAACATCTTGTAGGAAAACATCTAAGTACAACTCTCCAATCATCATTAACTATAATAATTCGAGCCATAAACAAGATCAAATCCAAACCAAAAAATGATAGAATGTTTCGACAGAAGTTTGGTGGCTGTCAAAGAGTACATCTTTGGCTCGTTTTGTAGCATTATATGATAGTGTCATACAATTTTTTTGAAAGTAATAATGAGACCAATCTGTGTCAACAGTTAACAGTAAAGAATGATGCCTTTTATTTGGCAGATATTTTCAAGAGATTTCATGATGTCAATTTGCAGCTTCATGGAGCTAATAAAACTCTTATAGGTTGCCAAAGTATTGTGTAATTATTTATTGACAAACTTGAACTGTTTCATTATAATCTATTGAAGAGACAATTTCATCAGTTCCTGAATTATCATCTATAAAAGATGATGTAACTCCAGAGGATATTGACAGATTCAGTAGCCACCTCAACGAACTTAAATTGAACATGGAAAAACGATTTGAAGATATTTTGAAATTGAAGGTGTATGACTGGATGAAAAATCCTTTTACCGCAAATATTGAAGAGGCTGATACAACTTGCCAAGAAGAACTGTTAGAAATTAGATATGATGAAGAAAGTAAACATACATTCGATAGCGGTGGATATGAAAACCTATGGCAAAGTAAAAAAATGCTTATCTTATATCCAAATATGTGGAAAATGATATTCAGTTTATTGATACCTTTCACTACCTCATATCTTGTGGAAACAGGCTTTAGTGCTGTTAATCATATTATGACCAAAGAAAGAAACCGTCTGAATATTTCCGAAAGAGGAGACCTTCGTTTGTTCCTTACAAAAATTGAGCCAGATATCCAGTATTTAGTTTCGCAGCATCAGCCTCAGGGATCTCATCAATAATTTAATTAATTAAATGTAATTTCATCAGACTTCCTGCTTCTATGTATGCAAAGTATAAATAAAAAGATAGATTTAACTACAGTAAGTTGTTTTATAAAGATTTATTCTGCCAAACTTAGCGAAAATGTGACTTAAAGTATTTGGTAAGTAATTATTATTATATGCTTTAACTTCAACTCTGCTTTATAAATTTTATAAAGTAAAGTTAATTCCCTACTTTATAAATCACCATTACTGTGGAACCGGTGGGCGGTTAGAAAATTTTACTACTAACAGAGATACAAAAGTGGGCAGTAGGTATAAAAAGGTTGACTACCTCTGGTCTACCCGATAATGAGAACACTCATGAAACATAGTATTGGGAGTCTATATTAGGTCCCTTAAACATTAGTGACAACAATGTTTATATTAGAGACTAAACAACCAAAGTTTTAAAAACATTAGTTCTTGTCTGCTGGACTGGAAAGAAACATGGCTTATGAATCAAAATGGCCACTACTTTCTCCCTGGCTGACATGAGTTTCTGACTCCTATCCTTTCTTTTGTCTACTAAAAAAGGTTCATATCTACCATAAACAAAAGAGAAGAAGAAGTAGAACAGCGGTTCTCAACCTGTGGGTCGCGACCCCATTTGGGGTCGAACGATCATTTCACGGGGGTCGCCAAACACCGCAGTCCGCCATTTTTTTTGGTCAGCCATTTTTTTCTCCTTTGCAATGCGGGCCATCACGCTGCGCATGCGCGATGTGGGCCCGCCATTTTTTTTATTTTGGTCGGCCATTTTTGGGGGGATTGGCCATTTTTCCCCTTTGCGATGCAGGCTGTCGTGCCGCGCATGCACGATGCACCCCGTCGTGCCATGCACGATGCGCCCCATCGCGCCCGTTGAGCCCTGGAAAAGGTTGAGAACCGCTGAAGTAGAGGAAGGAAATGAGGAAGAGCAAAAAATACTTAAGGCAAAACCGTGTTTGGTAACACTTTCTAACAAAACAAAAAGGTCTTGTAAGCCAAGTAATACAGTAGTGAATCAAGGATTGCTAAATATAAGTTAAGTGAAAAGGGGGAAATGTCTAACAGAAGAAGAAGAATTTTAAATTTTCTAATGTGATGGTGATTATGATATTTGATTGCTTGTAGAATTAAACATTTATAAAAATGGAAATTTTGTTTTAAGTCTCATTAGAAAAGGCTCAGCAGAGGATAGGATCAAAAACTTCTAGAATTCCTGAGAAAATTGACATAGCTTAGAAAGTAGATGAATATTGCAGCTGCAAAGATTTAACTAAAGTGCATACTTTATTTAAACATTTCCATTTCTCTACCATTTATTTTGTAAAATCAGGGATGTGAATTCCTTCTTCTAAGGACCCCATTTTAATTAAGATTTCACTATTTCTTGTATATATCTATGAAGAATCACATCTTTTCTAGAAGCACCCAGAAACTGAACAATAATTAAATTAGTCCCAGCTTAGTAGATCTTGTGCCTAGGCAAAGCTTACTGACAGCATGGATCAATTTTTTCTTATTTAAAAGAAATAAAAGTGAAAGTGGATTTATTTAAATAATTCCTTCATATATTTAAATGGTCTTTTTATAATAAATTATTTCAGATTGCAGAGAAAGTTTTGGATCTAAAAATGATCAAGTTGTAATCCAAAATTAAAGATTCAGTAGTTCAAATCCAAAAAAACTCTGCTCTACAATTTTTGAGATATGGGAGGGTTGAAAATAAAAATAAAAACCACCACATGTTGCAAATTAATCAGATTTGCCTCCAAATCACCCTTAAATAAACAAACAGGACAGTGGAATTTAAAGAAAGCAACACATTGTTCTGTAAGTCAATGACTTCAATGTCATTACTATGCAACCGGCTTACACTTGGTGGAGTGCTTTCCTAGCAAGATAGGCTGTAAGTGAATCTATTGACCTATAAGCAGTCTACAATTCCAAGAATGCCTTTTGAAATAAAGCCTATGCTGACTACTTTTCTAATGCTTTTAAGGCATAAGATCACACAAAATACTTATATCAAGATACACTTTAAATGAGTATCAAGGAGTGGAGGTTGTGGTTAACATCTGCAAAGATAACATACCAGGCCTGTCCTTGGAGAAGTTTATTCAGATAAACAATTTTGGGCAGAGAGAGGAAGACAGTTTGCACCTGAACCATTGAAGATAGAATTAATTGACTTGATTGATTGGAGTCCTACCAATCTCTGAATCAGAATATTTACTATTTAATTTAATAAAATTAGCCAGTCTTATCAAAGAAGTTAGAGGATCTTATCCAAATGTTAACCACATCATATAAGATGACTGGACTGCTAATTGATTTGTTTTGTACCCTTATAAAGGAAACTATAAAAGCTATATTAATATGATCTATATTATTGGAGAGCAAAAACTGGAAGGGTAATTGTGCATTGTATGTTTCCACTGAGATTACGCTATTTTCTATTCAAGAAAGAATACATTCCCCTTCTTCAAACTATCAGTTCTTTTGTTATTATCTATACTGAGCAATCCTGAAAGCCATTAATTCTTCTTCTAAAATTGTGTCTGAACTTTGAGTTCTATAATTGCTTTTAGGCATGGACATCAGTTGTCTCTTTTTAAGTTAGGGGCTTCAGTTCATTTTTGGCTCTTGGTTCAGATCAAACACTGATTCAGGACTTATTTAGTCTCCAAAATCATACAGTCTGATGTAGCATTAGATCAAGATCTCTAATGTAGGAGTAAAATTACCCTTTTTCTTTTATTAAATTATCTTGTTCCTCATGAACAAAATGATTCATTATATTGGCTTCATGCAAAAAGAAGGATTAACAACCCTGAGAGTTGTTGAAATCTTGGTAGGTTACATATGGCAGCAGATAGATTTCTTTCTCCCATTTTTGGTGTTTCATACTAAATTTAATTCTAATAATGATGCCTATCACACTGGGTTTTGTAACTAGCGTCTGTGATGGTTTTATTACCAGCGTTTTTTCTTTCCCTAAATTGCATGTGGTTCTGCAGTAATATAATAATAATTGATCCTCAGCTTAATTTCTGCTGTGAGATTCTACTGTGGTAAAGCTTCTTTTAGAAATAATATCCAATAGCTATTTTGTACAACCAGTTTGATGCTTTTTATACATTTTAGTTTCAAAATCAATATCATTTCCCCCATCTTCATCTTTCGGTATCTCTCCATTATAATTATTAAACATAATATGCTTGCCCCTTGGTAGTGAATATCTATAGCTATCAAGCTGTTTCAGTCTGCTGTAATGTGTTTGTATATGTGCATGTGTGCATTTAAAATAAATAAATTAAAAAATAAAGAATAGTCAACCATCACAGATTCACAGCAGACAACTACCCATCCATAGATATGGGTACAACAGCATATAGGAAAAAAGGAGAACTGCTGGATATCAGGAAAACCAATAGTCTTGTAAACACATCTAATTCCATTAATTGGACAAATTAAAAAACTTCAAAAATGAAAGAACAATTGCTTACAAAAGAACAATTGTTTACAAAAGAACAATTGCTTACAAAAAGCTGTGAATGAGATGCTCAACAGTTCAGTGGGTTCCCTAATATACAGAAACTCTGCCTAATTGTATCACTACCAAAGACCCCCAAAAAAATTTAGCCAAGGAACTCACCAAGAAACTTAATCACGACAAACTTGGGAGAAAACATTCCATCTATTTGCCAATACAGTGTCTTGAGAAAATCTAAGTTCTAACAATTGAGAAGTATGTGATTATGGTATTGTTTGATATCACTGAACTCTTCATACTCATTGATCCTAAACTGGCAAAAGAATTGATTGCAGTATTCCTATAAAACATATCTAGCAGAGTACAAAAAAAATAAATGCCAAGAGTTATGGAACTTTCAGATTTTTGCTTAATTACAAACTTTGATGGCAAAATATACAAACAAATCAGGGAAACTCAATTGGATGACACAGCAGAAGATTTACAGCAGAGACAGTGACACAACATCTAGCAATAGTACACATACAATCTAAAATATGGCTCTATTATGTGGATGACATATTTGTCATAATCAAATAGAAGAGTTAAAAGATTATCAACAACACCTCTGCAGGAGTCAAATTTACAAGAGAAGAGAGCAATAATAGAATATTCTCATGGGTATTGTCCTTAACAGAGAAAACAAATAGCAAAACAACAAATCTAAACATACTGTAAATTAAGCTAGTCAAGTACTCAACTATTTCAAAAATAACACAACAGCCCTGAAAAGAAAACTATCCTAAAGAATTCTTTAATGACAAACAAAACAACATTGTAATAATCCAGAAATCCAAAAAGATTATCTATATAACATTTTTCAATTCAATCCACATACAACTTCATTAAAAAGTGTCTAGCCATACAACCAAACAATGCGACCATCACAACCACATACAAGACTATCTTGTGCAGCATCAAAAGCATCTCAGAAACACCAGTAGCTTCCGAAAACTCCTTGCCATAGCACACAAACAGCAAAACTTTTCCAATGCATATTGAAAGGCCTAGTAGCCAATGAAGACAAAGGAAGAATCAATTACAGTATATAATATTTGGGCTGTAAAATCACTATGTAGAACCAACAGACAGCAGAACATAACAGCAAACATTAACCAATAGTCAGGAGATATGATGAAAATTATTTTCACAGCACACAAACAATTTCAATCACAATTTTATCTATGAAGTGTAGACATTTTTATATCAGGTTGGCTGTAAGAGAATTCCGATAATCCTCTGACAAATTAGCAATCAAATGACATACAGAAATAAATCCTGTTTATAAACTTTTCAAAGGGAACAACCAAAGACCAGAGAAAGGGGCAAATAACTAAAATATATTATCACATAACACACACTTATTAACACCCATTAAAGCAAGAACCAAGACCTAATTTTCACCGTAAGGACCGGATTCTCAATAAAACAAATACACAACTCATTGTCACCGTGAGTTTGAAAAACTGCTTCATAATATTTATGGAAGCTCATTTCTGGATCTTTAAGACTTGGAAACAACCAGAAGTGTAATAGAAGGAAAAAGTTGCTGCCCATGCTTGTCACTGTGCTTATGGCTTTAAAGAGGTTGATTGGTGCACTAGAATATGGTATGGTTTTTCAGGAAGGATGTCCCCAAGTTTATTATAGACAGACAAGATGAAGGAAGGCTTTATGTGGGGAGGAAATGGATTATTGATCAGAATCATTGACAAGCAATCATATCTGGACTTATACCCAACCAATTTAAAATGGCATATGTTGAATATTTCTTCATAAATGCTATTAGAAAAGAACTTTGAAATGGAATTTTGAGACTTGTTCAATAAAAGGTCCATAAAACATTGTATAGGAAGTAAAATAATGTATTATTATATATACAACAAAACCAGAGTTTAAAATTATTTCAGTAACACTTTTCCTCAAGGTGAATGTTACATTCAACAAAAATGTAGAAAGGAAAAAAAGCAGAGGGAGAGGAGGAAGGGTGTATTTGGAAGGAAGCATAATAGAAAAGCCCTATTAGAATGGTGCAATTTCTAATGTGAGGAAAACATTTCAGACTTATAGTATAGAGTTTATGTGATGACTTATGACATTGTGTGCTTTCCAGTAAGATCATAATACAGTGGATATCAAAGTCTACACATCTTTGTTAAAATGCCAGGTATTTGAGATGTACAAAAATCAGATCAAGATAAATCACTTCAGAATTTTTCCACCTTTAATATAACACATAAGCTGTACAGCTCAACTGAAAAACAAACTGAAATCTTTTAAAGGAAAAAAAATAAAAATTTTAAAATAACATGGTTGCATAAGTGTACAATCCTTAAACTCATTCTTTGTTGAAGACCCTTTTGATTTTATGACAGTGGTCAGTCTTTTGGGGTAGGAGCCTATCGGCATGGCACATTTTGCTTTGGAAATCTCTGCTCTCTTTCATCGCAAAAACGATCAAAATCTATCAGATAGCAAGGGCATCTCCTGTGCATAACCCTGTTCAGGTTATCCCACAATTTTCAATTGGATTCAGGTGTGGGCTCTGGCTGGGCCATTCCAAAACTTCGATCTTCTTATGGTGAAACCATGTTGATTTGGAAATATGCTTTGGATCGTTATTGTATTGAAAGTGAAATTCCTCTTCATCTTCGGCATTTTAACAGAAGCATGAAGGTTTTATGCCAAAATTAATTGATATTTAGAACTGCTCATAATTCTTTCATTTTCACTAAAGCCCTACTTCCATCTGAAGAAAAGTAGCTCCAAAGCATGATCTGCCACCACCATGCTTTGCTGTAGTCATGGTGTACTTCTATTGATGTGCAGTGTTGTTTTTGCACTAAACATATTTTTTGGAATCATAGCCAAAAATTTCACTCTTGGTTGGTCTCATCAGTCCATAACACATTTTCCCACATGCTTTTGTCAGACTTGATGTAGGTTTTGAAAAATGTAGCTGGAATTGGATGTTTTTCTTTGTAAGAAAAGCCTTCCACCTTGCTACCCTACACTACAACCAACCCTATGAATAACACAGGAGATGGTTGTCATATGTAGTACACAATCAGTACTTGCCAGAAATTCCTATAGCTCCTTTAATGTTGCTATAGGCCTCTTGGCAGCCTCTCAGACCAGTCTTTTTTGTTTTGTTTTGTCATCAATTTTGGAGAGACATCTAATTTTTGGTAATGTCACTGTTGTGCCATGTTTTCTCCATTTGTTGATGACTGTCCTCAATGTGTTCAGATGCAATGCCTTGGAAATTGTTTGTACCTTCTACTGACTGATACTTCCCAACAATAAGAATGCTTTGTAAGCTCTTTGCAGACCATGGCTTTTGCTGTAGGAGGCAACTGAGTAAACATCAGAAAAACCCCACTAGAACAGCTGAATTTTATATGGGCTTGTTCAAAGTCACTTTAATTAATAGCAGATGTGTACTGACTACTATTTAACATCAGTTTGGATGTGATTGGTTAATTCTAAATATGCAACCATTATTTTTATTTTTGCCACTGAAATATTTCATCTTGTTTTTTAAATTGAATTATATAGCATATATGTTATATTAAAGATGAAAAAATTCTGAAGTGATTTATCTTAATCTGATCTTTTTTTTTACATCTCAAAAACCTTTTTATGTCCACTGTATGTGTGGACATAAGTTAGTAATGTTCAGAAGTTATATTTGTGTCAATTCTAAGTAAAAATCTATATACATTTTATATGAAATCCAGAAAAAGCAGTGATTTTTCTTTTATTTTCTCTCTTTAAGACAAACCATAATAACAAATTAATAGCTTGACATACATACATCAATCGAGAAAAGAAATTCACATGTTGATCTCAGTCATGCTAGAAATGTAGCCACAATTGCTGGTTACCAAGGAAGTCCAATTTTTAGTTAATTAAAATAAATGGACAAAATAATAAGCATATTGCCATACTAGATTGTTACAGGATTTATATAAAGCCCTTATTGTTTGGTGACAAGCATAATTATGGTAATTATCAAGAGCATTGTACAACTCAAAACAAAGATATGGCCAAGTTCGTACTTCTTTCAGGGTCTCAAGCATTCCAATGAGGAAATAGCTGTGAAACCATGCTGCCATGACCTATTTATACAGCAATTACCTGGAATTGAGATAAACCATAGCCCAATAAATCCAGAAGAAGCTGAAGGTCTGCATCATGTTTGGACCTTGTACCTTTTGTGAGGCATAGGATAAACATGGGACGGAGGACTGTGTATGCCCCGCTTTCCAGGAGTTGTCTGGTTTAGAGTGACTAGCTATGGTGTCATAAAGTAAGAAGTGGATGGAGTATCGAAGGATTGTTTAAACTAAAGCAATTGTTCAGGAAAGAATTCAGAAAGTAATCCTGCGGAGAAGGAACTCTGCACAAGGACTCATCCATGAAGCCACTTGGCCATCAGTCCCTATTGTCCAGTGGTCAGGAAGAAATTACGCCAGTATAAATCATTCTATTTTCCACAGTGTGCCTTTATTGTGTACCTGGAATGAGATCGTGCTGTATTATTGTATTTATCTCTCCTCTCTAAAACAGTGTAAAATGCAGGGCGGAGTTACATGACTGAGATTTGAATATTGAAAATTGTCTTTTATACTACGGTACTAATTGCGATATAAAATGAATATCAGAGTTGTGCTTGCAAGATCTGGGAGAGCCAACCTTTCCTAATACTGTTTTACAAAGGACTTATAAAGCTAAAGGCCATTAGATGGCAGCAATGAATTTGTATCTCTTAACTGCAACATCATAGAAAGTTCCTGGACTACTCAATGCCACATAAATGACTTTTGAATCTGGAGTTCAAAAAAAGGAGGCGAGGAGAGTGAGACATGTTTAGCTGTGGAGAGTGTGCTGGTGCTATATGTTAAGGTGACCAACCGTCCTTCTTTAAGGAGGACAGTCCTCCTTTTTTAAGTTCTGTCCTTCCTCGAAAAGTGTCCTCCTACATGTCCTCCTTTTTGATATTTGAAGACTAATCTGCAGGGCTTTTTTTCTCATAGAATGCTCAGAACGGTGTTCCAGTGCCTTTTTTTGATGTTTTTTTTTCAACTTTTGCATGAGCTGTGCTACTCCCCCTATTGGCTTTCGAAAGTCAATAGGAATTGCTGCTGAGCGCACCAAAACACCGAACTGCCAAACTTTGCACATGTAAGTTGTCTGCAGCGAAGGCAAATTGGCAGGAACTTTGCACCCCTCCCTGCTACCCAACTATACAATCTTCTAGTTAGTCCCAAAGATACCTGGAGGAGACTGGAGCGGTGATGCCACGGTAACTTTCTCTTGATCTTCGGCCCTGCTAGGGCAATAATGGCTATGGGCGCAAGAGGCAGGGGCAGTGGGGCTGCTGAGGGCAGGGGTGTGGCTGGCTGCCCCCCGTGCTGTGAGAGCCGTGGCACCTGCTCTACACGGGGCTGTGCAGGGTGGGCAGTGGTGCTGGCGGGGCGGCTGCAGGCAGGATGTGTCAACAGCAGGCTGCCCCCCCCGGGGCCAGAGCCGGCACAGCTGGTGCTTTGGGAGCCGCAGGGCCCGCTCTACACGGCAGGGCAGCAGTGCTGGCGGGGCGGCTGCGGGCGGAGGCATGGCATGTAAGTATAATTACAATATAAAATGTTATTGTTACAAATGTTTTTTATTATGCATTTATCATATTATAGTGTATTCTGTATTATTGTTGCAATGAATAAAATGTTTCTTTTATTGATGATATTTTTTTCTTCAATTTATTTGTGTCCTCCTTTTAATTGTAAAAAAGTTGGTCACCTTATATATGTTCACATAATTTCTCCAACATTATTTATTTTTTTAAATTTTTATTTTATTAAAATCATCAACATTAAACATAAGATCATATTATAGAGCAATTATCATATAACCTGTAATACAACTCTAAGGATCAGTCTTTGTAAACGTCTGGTTTAGCAAACATTCCTCACTCCTCACGTCCAGCCTCAACTATACGCCTGATACATTTTATTTGATTGGTGTTTCTCTTATATATGGTCTATCTGCTGTTTCTAGTCTATCACATGTTGTTCATTCGCGCTTCAGAAGTAAATTCATCTCATTAGTAGTGCAATCTTTTATGATCCCTAATAAAAAATCCTGAGGTAGAAATTCAGTATCCTGAGGTAAAAATTCAGTACGCCTTTCCAATATTGAAGCAATCAACTTTAGATCTGGGCTCATAATAATAATCTGTCCTCATAAGCCCTGAAAAAACAGCTCTTGTATATGGTCTATCTACTATATCTAGTCTATCACATGTTGTTCATTCGCGCTTCAGAATTAACTTCGTCTCAATAATAGTGCAATCTTTTATAATCCCTAACAAAAGATCCTGAGGTAGAAATTCAATAACCTGAGTTAGAAGTTCAGTCCGCTTTTTCAATATTAAAGCAAACAACATTATGCATAAAATCATATTAAGAGGCAATCATCATATAACATAAAATACAACATTAGGTATTAGTCTTTGTAAACGTCTGGTTTGGTGAACATTCTTCACTCTTCACGTCGAGCTTCAACTGTACGCCAGATACATTTTGTTTGATTGGTGTTTCTCTTGTATATAGTCTATCCACTGCTTCCAGTCTGTCAAATATTGTTCATTTGAGCGATCTTTCAAATATGCCGATATTTTCGCCATTTCCGCCAGATTTATTACTTTCAAGGTCCATTCTTCCATAGGTGGTATTTCTGGGTTCTTCCAGTATTGTCCCACCAGCAATCTGGCTGCCGTGATCAAGTTCAGAAATAAGCTCGTCTCTGAGGTAGTGCAATCTTTTATGATCCCTAACAAGAAAACCTGAGGTATAAAGTCAATACGCTTTTTGAATATAGTTTGAAGTGTCCACCATATCTTCCTCCAGAAGGCTTTGATTTTTCTGCATGTCCACCATACGTGAAAGTATGTAGCCTCCCTATCGCCACACCTCCAGCACTTGGGCTGGGTGTCTGGATAGATGTATGATAGTTTTTTCGGGTCTAGGTGCCACCTGTAGAACGTCTTGTAGAAGTTTTCTCTTAGCTGTTGCGCTTTCGTGAATTCTATATTTCTCACCCAGATTTCCTCCCACGTTTCCATCGTGATCGGATGTCCAAAGTCTTATTCCCACTTTACCATACAGTTCTTGACTAGCACCGTCTCAGAGTCAATTTCTATTAGTACACTGTATACTCGTTTGATATGCATGATCCCCTGCTCTCTAATCTGTTCAATTAAAGTCTCGTCAGTCTGGGATAAGCCTTTCTTCTTGTCTGTATGCCACCTTGACTGCAGTTGTAGGTATGATAGCCAGGTACCTCCTATTCCTTCATCTGCTAGCGTTGTTTGTGACTTTAAGGAGTACCCATTTTCTTCTTCCAGTACCAGTTTACTGTAGGGCACTACTCCCTGCTCTTGGGTTATGTTTACATCCCCTATTGCGTGCCCGGGGACCGTCCATATGGGGATCTTATCGTGTAGAAGGTATTTATATTTCCTCCAGACCCACAACAATGGGATTCGTAGTGGGTTCTCCTTGAAGTTCCTGTCTGCCTTTTTGTCGTACACCAAGTATGCGTGCCAGCCGAATAGTAGACCATGCCCTTCAACATTCAGTATTCTATCATTCGTCATATTGATCCAGTCACTCAACGCCACCAACGTCGCTGCATAGTAGTATAGCTTTAGATTAGGCATTTTTAGTCCCCCTCTCTTCCTCGTGTCCTGGATGATTTTTAGTTTCACCTTCGGTCTCTTGCCATCCCAAATAAATCTGTTGATGCCCTTCTGCCAATTGTCCAAGTCCACATCCTTTTTGAGTATGGGTAGCATTTGAAAGAGAAATAAAAATCTTGGCAAGACGTTCATCATTCTCCAACATTATTATTAACTTGTCAGTTGGTTGACTTGGTGACTAGTAGGTGGCAGCAGTGGACTTGTTGGACTTGTTTAAATCCCTGTAGACTGCCATCTAGTTCTTCTTGCTGTTGAGGTGCGGTGCCTGGGGAAACTAAAGAGTTGGAGTTTGACAAATCATTTTACTGATTTCTGTGTCGAATCACAACATACGTTCAGTTATGTTCATACAAAAGAAAAAAAAGGGGGGGTAAATATGATTGCATGTGAAAGCCATTGTATCCACCAGTTTATGTTCAATAATAGAATAATAGAAAAACATTTTTTGAGAAGAGAAATGAGGTACCAGGATTTCCTCTTCATATAGAAATCCAGGCCATAATATGGAACTTGCAAAAGCATTTCAACATGGGTAGAATATTGATTACAAAACATGGCCTGTCCTCCATTAAGTGGCAGTGTTTCTATGAAGCTTCCTTGTTAGGTTGGTAAAGATTATTTATGGCCCATTAATGTTTCTATATTCCCATTGATTAACCAGTAGGGAAAAGACTGCAAAATCAAACCTTACTATTTTCATATTGTTGCTGTTTTGGACTGTGGAAATTAAAAAAAGCTAGAGATTAGAATTGAACCATTCTTTGCTTTTTAAAAGTGATTTCCCCTACCCCTCCCCATAGTAGGAAATGTCCCTTTTGGAGGTCACCAGAGGTTATGAGGACGGAGTGGTTTTTGAGTAGTAAATAGAGATGACTTGTAAATTGGTGGTTAGAAAAACCTGAGTATGAATAAAGACTATAGGTGATAAGGACATTATTTATCTGTTTATTTGATAACTCTTTTCTATCCAATCAAGGCCATCAATGGCCATGCATATTTTACAGGAATAAAATATAACAAAAATTGAACTCAAGTAACATTAATATAATTAAAATCCGGATAAAATCAGAATTAGTATAAAATTAATAACTAAAAATCTAGTAGAAGTATTCTTTCCTAACTTCTAAAGGGGGCCCCCAAGCAGCTCTTAGGAAGCACAGACCACAGCTAGAAAATACCCAGGAGCTTTTTCCATGCACCATATATATCATCAAAGAGCTTCTTCTATTGGTCTGTGCAGATAGAAAGATTCAGGTTAGGAGAAGCAGTCCAAATTATTAAAACCAAGGATGAAAACCTCCTAGAATCCATATGGATCAATATAAAATGAAAAAAGAATGACATTATTATAGGCATATACTACAGGTCACCCAACCAAGCAAAAGAAATAGATAAACTCTTTGCTAATCAGTTAACAAATGTATACAGGAAACATAATGGGAGACTTTAACTACTACCAACAGGGAGACAAACTCTGCAACAAGTGGGAGATCGAACAGATTCCTAACCAACTTAGCTGAAAACTTTGTCATCCCAAAGGTAGAGGAGGGAATTAGAGGAAAAACTGTACTGGATCTAATTCTTACTAATAAAGAAGAAGTGATAGAGGTAGTTGAAGTTGCTGGAACCTTGGGTGAGAATGACCACATCATATTGGAATTCAATTTAATGCAAACACAAGCAATATAATATAATCCAACCAGTGTCCTAAATTTTAGAAGAGCTGATTTTAACAAGCTCAGAAAGACTCTAAGAAAAATTCCATGGATAAAAATCCTAAAGGGGAAAACAACTCAAGAAGCATGAGAAACTGAAAAATATAATCAGTCCAACACAATACCACTTAAAAGAAAAAACAAGAAATCTAAGAAGCATGATTGCACAAATATCTCTCTAACTAAAAGACAAAAAGTACAAAAAATGGAAAGAGGGACACATAACTAGAGCAGAATATTAACAGATAGCCCAAATCTGCAAAGATGGTCAGGAAAGCAAAGGCTCAGAATGAACAAAGACGTGCAATAAAAGTCAAAGATAATAATAATTTTTTTTCTTTCAACATATAAATGACAAGAAAAAAGTCAAGGAAACAGCTGGTCTACTAAAGAGAGAAGATGGCAAGGAAGTAACAAGCAGTAGAGAGAAAGCAGAGCTGCTTAACTCATTATTTGCAACATTCTTCATGCAAAAAGAAAATATAGCCCAACCTACCAAAAACATAACTGTAAAAGACAGAGTAGACATATAAATTACAATAAGCAAAAAAAATGGTAAGAGAACACCTGTATGATCTTCATGAATATAAATCACCAGGACCTGATGGATTACATCCCAGATTTCTGGAGGAGGAGGCAGATGTTATCTCAGAAACATTGTGCCATATCTTTAAAATATCCTGGAACACTGGGGAATTACCTGAGAATTTGAAAAGAACTGATGTGGTTCCCATCTTCAAAAAATGGGGGAAAAAACAGACCCAGGAAACTATGGACCAATCAGTCTAATATCAATACCTGGGAAGATACTGGGAAAAAAATAATCAAAAAACAGATCTGTGAACATCTAGAAACAAAGTTATAACTAATAGCCAGCATGGGTTTGTTAAAAATAGATCATGCCAAACCAATTTTATTTCATTCTTTGACAAAGTGACTAAGTTAGTAGACCAGCAAAATGCTGTGGACATAGTATACTTAGACTTCAGCAGGACATTCAAGTAGACCACAACATACTTCTTGGTAAACTAGAAATATGTGGGATAGACAGCATCACAGTCAGATGGATTTGTAACCGGCTGACAAACCGTACTCAGTGAGTAGTCCTTAACTGTACTACAACTACATGGAGGGAAGTAAGCAATGGGGTATCACAGGGTCCCGTCTTAGGCCCAATACGCTACAATATCTTCATAAATGACAGACAAGAAAATAAAAGCGGAACCAATAAATTTGCAGATGGCAGTACCCCAGAAGACAAACTCAGGATCCAAAAGACCTTGACAGACTTGAGCAATGGGCCCTGACCAACAACATGAAATTTAATGTGGAAATAAGGAAGGTTTTACATCTAGGCAGGAAAAACCAAAGGTACAAGTAACAGATTAGGCAAAACCTGGCTCAAAAACAGTAACTGTGACAGGTACTTTGGAGTCATGGTGGACTATCATGAGCCAGCAGTGTGCAGCGGCAGCCAAAAAAACTAATACAATCCTTGGTTGTATAAACAGAGAAATAGGGTCAAGATCACGTGAAGTATTAGTACCGGTTTATAAATCCTTAGTAAGGCTACATCTGAAATACTGTCTCCAGTTTTGGTCACCATTTTACAAAAGAGATGTTGAGATACTGGGGGAAAATGCAAAGAATCATATAACAGAATAACTGAGTTGGAAGGGAGGCCTTCTAGTCCAGCCCTCTCATCAGGTAGGAAACCCTATAACATTTTAGTCAAATGGTTGTCCAATCTCTTTTTAAAAGCCTCCAGTGTAGGAGTACCCATAACTTCTGGAGGCAAGAAGAGCAACTAAGCAACAAAGGCACCTTTGGGTGCTTTTTTAGGTGCCTTGTGAAAAAGTACCCTTGGGACAAGAGCAACTAAGATGATTAAGGACCTGGAGATAAAAACATATGTAGAACAGTTCCAGGAATTGGGTATTGCCTGTCTAGATAAAGAAGGATTAGAGGGGACATGATAACAGTATTCCAGTATTTGAGGGGCTGCCACAAAGAAAAGGGACTCAACTTACAGTTTTTTCCAAGACACCAGAAGGAACGATAACAAACAATGGATGGATACTAATCAAGGAGTGAAGCAACCTGGAATTAAGGAGAAACTTCCTAACAGTCAGGACAATTAACCAGTGAAACAGCTTTTGCCTTCAGACTTTGTGGGTGCTTCATCATTGGAGGTTTTTAAGAAAAGACTGGACCTGTCTGAAATGGTATAGGATCTCTGCCTTGAACAGAGGTTGGACTAGAAGACCTTCAAGGTCCCTTCCAGCTCTATTATGATTGATTGATTGATTGATATCATTTCAACTTGTTCAGAAGAGAGGCTGCTATAGACAATATGTTAAAGATATTATTACACAGTTCTGGCTACCCAATATAACAGCAAATTCTCAGTGTGGATGACCATTGAATAAAGTTTTGATTGATGAGATGGAGTGTCTACAAGCAGCAGCTACATTGTGTCTCTGCCATCCACATGAACACATGAACATGGCTGGGAGAAACTAACCCCACCCTTTCATAAACCTGGATGACGCTCTCTGCAATAGATGCCAGGAAGTGTGTTCATCCAGACTTAATCATGGAACATAGGTGTCTGCCAACTGAGTTGAAGTTGTTTTCTAGACCTCCTTGGTCACCTGCAGTGTGAAAGGAAGAAGAGAAGAGGAAAGAAGAGAAGAGAAGAGAAGAGAAGAGAAGAGAAGAGAAGAGAAGAGAAGAGAAGAGAAGAGAAGAGAAGAGAAGAGAAGAGAAGAGAAGAGGGGAATGTGAACCAAAATTCTCTGCTCTATGAAGATAATTTTAGATCAGCTGATAAACAAAGAGAAATGTGTCAGGATTTCAATAATTTTTTCTGGGTTTTGAGAATAATATACAAGGAGAGTTTGTTTAACTAGCCCTTTCTTTTCTCTAATTTTTCATTACAAAATATGCCGTGTTTAAATTTTTCACCCAGGTTTTCCTTTTCTAGTTCAGGGGCAAATGCAATGTAGATGTCATTTGAAGGACTGCTGTGAAAGAATGAGAGAAGGAGGGTACAAATTAAGAATTATCTTGCCTTTGTTCAGCAGCAGCAACAATGATCATAAAACACAGGATTTTATTTCCTGATAGGACTTGGAGAATAGGGAATAACAAAAGTAAAGTCTATAAATATTATTGCATAATTATATTGGGTTAGTATCCTTATCCATCAAAGATCCAAAGCCTTTTATGATAGTCATATGGAGTCATTGTTTATTAGAAATAGATGAGCTTGAAAAGAGATAATGTGCCCACATGCATAATTTGTTTGTTATTTGTTTAAATGATTTTAAACAAAATGACTCTGGGCAGCATGTTACTGCAATGGTAAATTCAGTGTTTCCATAAGACAAGTGGTCTAAAATTCGAAATTAAAACATTAGAATACTGGAACATTTTGTGCCATTTGGATAGAAAACTTAGAAGTCGCCTGCAGTCAAAGATTTGTTAGATTGTTGAATTGAATCAATAAAAATAGATTAAAAAGCATGATTTGGATAAATGGAAATGAAGAGGAAACTCAAATGGAACTGAAAGCAGCTCAAATAAGTGAAAAATGCAATAAGCAAAATATCATAGAAATGATATCTAAAACAATGTTTTCTATATAAATAAAGTTTAAGTGTTTATCACATGTTTATATATTAATTTGACCAGTTGCCTTGAGGTCCTGTTCAGTTTTTGAATATGCAATTTTATTGTAATCATACTTCTTGATAAACAATGCAGATGAACTGGCTAGGAGACAAATTGATCAAGTAAGCAGTATCATTACACAAAGTCAACATTACACCAATTTTAAAATCAGCAGTTCTTCCTGTTCACTGGTAGCTTATACTTTCCAAAGCAAAATATATACTAATTCTATGTCCCTTTGATTGCTAGCTGTGTGTTGACTATGTTGTTCTACTTATAATAAGTTGTATATTGCATGAAATGGAGCATAACAATTGCCTCGATGCGTGCTGCTTCTGTGCTGACTCATACAGACACTAATATAAATGTGCTTGCTTTCTGTGATATAGTTATTGATATTCACTAATAACTGGCACACGTGAAGCTATGATTGGTTAACTGTAATCCTTAGTAACTCCTTCATGGATTACTGCCTTGTTGTGGTGAAGGAGCTTGCGTTACTCAATGAAGCTATGAGCTATGCCATGTAGGGCCACCCAAGACGGATAGGTCATAGCAGAGAGTTCTGACAAAATGTGATCCACTGGAGAAGGCAACCCACTCCAGTATCTTTGCCATGAGAACCCCATGGACAGTACCAAAAGACAAAAAGATATGATGCTGGATGAGCCCCTCAGGTCAAAAGGTGTCCAATATGCTATATGGGGAAAAACAGAAGGCTAGTACTAGTAGCGCCAGAAAGAGTGAAGTGACTGGGCCAAAGCTGAAAGAACACTCAGCTGTGGATGCATCTGGTGGTGAAAGGAAAGTCCGATGCTGTAAAGATCTTTTCTCCATAGGAACCTGGAATGGAAGATCCATGAATTAAGGCAAATTGGACGTGGTAAAACAAGTGATCACAAGACTGAACATCGACATCTTAAGAATCAGCAAACTAAAATGGACAGGAATGGGTGAATTTAATTCAGATGACCATCAGGTATACTACTGCGGGCAAGAATCCCTCAGAAAAAATGGAATAGCCTTCATAGTCAATAAAAGAGTAGGAAAAGCAATACTGAGATACAATCCCCAAAATGACAGAATGATCTCAGTTTGAATCCAAGGCAAATCATTCAATGTCACAGTAGTCCAGTCTATGCCCCAACCATTGGTGCTGAAGAGGATGAAATTGACCAGTTCTGTAAAGCCCTACAGCACCTTATAGAATTAACACCAAAAAATAATGTCCTTATCATCATGAGGAATTGGAATGCTAAAGTAGGAAGTCAAAAGATAACTGGAATAACAGGCAAGTTTGGCCTTGGAGTACAAAATGAAGCAGGGTACAGACTGATAGAATGTTGTCAAGAAAATATGATAGTCATACCAAACACTCTTTTCCAACAACCCAAGAGATGGCTCTACACATGGACATCACCAGACAGTCAATACAGAAATCAGATTGACTATGTTCTCTGCAGCCAAAGATGGAGAAGCTCTATACAGTCAGTAAAAACAAGACCAGGAGCTGACTGTGGCTCAGATCATGAGCTTTTCATTGCAAAATTTAGGCTTAAATTGAAGAAAGTAAAAGCACTAGGCCACTCAGGTATGAACTAAATCATATCCCTGATGTATATGCAATAGAGGTGACAAATAGATTTAAGGAATTAGATCTGATAGACAGAGTGCCTGAAGAACTATGGACGAAGGTTCACAACATTGTATAAGAGGTAGCAACTAAAACCATCCCAAAGAAAAAGAAATGCAAGAAAGCAAAATGGCTGTCTGAGGAAGCTTTGCAAATAGCTGAGGAAAGAAGGGAAGCGAAAGGCAAGGGAGAAAGAGAAAGATACACCCAGTTGAATGCAGAATTCCAAAGAATAGCTAGAAGAGATAAGAATGCCTTCTTAAATGAAGAGTGCAAAGGAATAGAAGAAAATAATAGAATAGGGAGGACGAGATCTCTTCAAGAAAATTGCAAATATGAAGGGAACGTTTCATGCAAAGATGGGCATGATAAAGGACCAAAATGGCAGGGTCCTAACAGAGGCAGAAGAGATTAAGAAGAGGTGGCAAAACTACACAAAAGAACTATACAAGAATGAGCTTAACATCCCAGATAACCACGATGGAGTGGTCACTGACTTCGATCCAGACATCCTAGAATGTGAAGTGAAATGGGCCTTAGGAAATCTGAGCAACAACAAAGCTAGTGGAGGTGACAGTATTCCAACTGAGCTATTCAAAATCTTAAAAGATGATGCAGTAAAAGTGATACACTCAATTTGCCAGCAAATTTGGAAAACTCATCAATGGCCACAGGATTGGAAAAGGTCAGTTTACATTCCAATTCCAAAGAAAGGCAATGCCAAAGAATGTTCAAACTATCACACCATTGTACTCATTTCACATGCTAGTAAAGTTATGCTTAAAATCCTGCTAGACTCCAGCAGTATGTGGATCGAGAACTACCAGAAGTATAGGCAGGATTTTGAAGAAGCAGAGGAACTAGAGATCGCTAGATCATAGAGAAAGCTAGAGAGTTCCAGAAAAACATCTACTTTGTTGACTATGCTAAAGCCTTTGATTGTGTGGATCACAACAAATTGTGGCAAGTTCTTAAAGAGATGAGAGTACCAGACCATCTTATTTGTCTTTTGAGAAACCTATATGCGGGTCAAGAAGCAACAGTGAGAACTGGACACGGAACCACTGATTGGTTCAAAATTTGGAAAGGAGTCCAGCAAGGCTGTATACTGTCGCCCTGCCTATTTAACTTATATGCAAAGCACATCATGAGAAAGGCAGGGCTAGATGAATCAAAAGTTGGAATTAAGATTGCCAGGAGAAATATCAACAACCTAAGATATGCAAATAATACCACTCTAATGGCAGAAAGTGAAGAGGAATTAAAGAACCTCTTGATGTGGGTGAAGAAGGAGAGTGCAAAAGTTGGCTTGAAACTCAACATTAAGAAAACCAAGATCATGGCATCTGGCCCTCTCAATTCCTGGCAAATAGATGGGGAAGAAATGGAGGTAGTGACAGATTTTATCTTCCTGGGCTCCAAGATCACCACAGATGGGGACTGGAGCCAAGAAATTAAAAGTCGCTTGCTCCTGGGGAGGAAAGCTATGGCAAATCTAGACACATAATAAAAAGCATAGACATCACCCTGCCAATAAAAGTGCGTATAGTCAAGGCCATGGTTTTCCCAATTGCAATGTATGGCTGTGAAAATAGGACCATAAGAAAGGCTGAATGCCAAAGAATTGAGGCCTTTGAACTATGGTGCTGGAGAAGACTCCTGTGAGTCCCTTGGCTGGGCATTCAAACTGGTCAGTCTTAGAAGAGATCAACCCTGACTGCTCTTTAGAAGGCCAGATCCTGAAGTTGAAACTCAAATACTTTGGCCAAATAATGGGGAGGAAGGACTCACTGGAGAAGGGCCTAATGCTGGGAAAGATTGAGGGCAATAGAAGAAGGGGACTACAGAGAATGAGGTGGCTGGATGGAGTCACTGAAGCAGTAGGCGTGAGCTTAAATGGACTCCAGAAGATAGTAGAGGACAGGAAGACCTGGAGGAACATTGTCCATGGTGTCGCAATGGGTCAGACACAACTATGCAATTAACAACAATCCTTAGTAAACAGAGGCTGAGGGAGAATCAAGGAGACCATAAACTTTGATCAAAAAGTCAGGATGACGGTCACAATGTTGCAAATGAAATTCCAGCTGGTTGCACATGCAATACATATAAAAACCACCAACAGTTACAATTGTCCCATTGTAGCTCCCGTTTTGACTCTTTTGACATTCTCTGCAGAGCAGTTACCCTGGGAAAATTGCCACGATAATCACCTCTGCAGTCTCCTAGAATAGACGGGTATGAAATTGGATGGTAAATTTTCTAACGAAGTGAGAGGAGAGGAGATTGATGAGGAAAACCAAGCTGAAGATTAGAAGACCAAATATCGACCAATTCTCTATCCCTTTGGGGCAGGCTAAAGAATAAAAAAACCTCACCACATATCATATATGGACTGAGAATAAAGGTTGTTTGCATAGGCAACCTAAGCAAAATCTCATTCAGCAGAAAGGAACAGTCCCATTCTCTATCACTTATTGATTGTTCTCTTTGATTTAACCCCATTTTTTTCTGTCAAAACACATTTACTTATTTATTCTGTGATATGGATTGACAGTGTCACCCCTTTGACCATCACTCTTATAGAAATTTGAAGGAAATTATATATCACTTGCAAATAATTTGCTAGATCCTGGCAGCTGGAATGGTAGCCATAATTTGTCTGCAGAGCACGATTACCTTGTGTAAAGAATTTTGTAGTTATGGTCTTGTATAAGCAAACCTCAAATGTAATTACATCCTAACCACATTTTTAACATTGATTCTTGACTAAGTAATATGAAGACATACTTATGCATACTAAACCATAATGTGCATTGGTTGAATTTAGTTTAGAACATTATGGAAATGCAGTCACTATGGTTTGTAAACCAATATTTATGGCATGGGACATGCAGTAGATATAGAAAAGCTACAAGGAGTAAACATTTGTGCCATTGCATCATATTCTATCGCAATATTCTAAGTTGCATATTGAATCAGAATGGCAACAATGAACTTAGCTGCTTGGTTGCATTACCTCCTTGGAAAACTCAATGAGTATAATGTGGATTTATACATGGCAGGATCCATGTGAAGTATTTCCTATATTCAGCATATGTACAGTACAAAGTTTTATGGCAGCCTAGTCAAGGCTGAGTGAGAAAGAGAGGAGAAACGGGAAGGCATGGTTCACAAGCTCTGTACTTGTCATTAGTGATAAAAAATATCATTCTTCATGGCTTGCATTTAATTCATTAATATCTCAATATGCAAAAGGTCTCCATTGCCTGCACATTTTATTCCCTAATTAATTTCCCTGTTATGGATGCTTTCCTAATAAAGGCTGCATCTGAATTGAATTATACCATAAAATTGCATTTTAAAACTGTATTGAAATAGCATAAGAAAGTCTGTACATCAACTATATGCCATTTCTCAGAAAACTGTCTGCCCCATTAATTCTTCCTCTCCCCCCACCTCACCCTTATTGTCTCAAATGTTCTATGACATTTAAATGTCTTACTATGAAAAGTTATTCCTTTCTCCCATGATAATCTCCTTCGAAACTGAAACAAGAAGGAAAATTACATTCAGAGGGAGAAACCAGGATTGAAAACACAAATATGCATTAGCATTACTGTATTAGAGGATAAGGCAATGGTGTTCCATAATGACACCATAAATTAGGGTCAGCCATCCAATTGCAAGCACCACCTAAAAGCTATGGTATTTATGCTATGCTTTGGGGTGTTTCATGGTGGACTAATGTCTATAAATTTATTTATTCATTTATATTTCACCTTTATTGTTTTTATAAATAATTCAAAGCAGTGCATATACTTAATACTTCTTCTATTTTTTCTACAACAATATTGCAGAATATTGTACAATATTCTGGGCTGACCGAAAGTGACTAGCCTAAAATCACCCAGCTGAATTTCATGCTTAAGGGAGAACTAGAACTCACAGTCTCTTGATTTCTAGTCTATAACCTTATTCACTAGACCAGTGATAGTGAACCTTTTAGAGACCGAGTGCCCAAAAACTGGACCCGCCCCTGCTCCACTTCCTGCCCCACCCCTGCCCCATCCCCCACCCTGCATGCCCACAAGGCCACTCACCGCCTCCATGGCCTGCCGCAGATAGCCCAGGCAGCTCTCTGTCCGCACCCCGCAGCATCAATTGTGTGTGATGGGGCATGAGGGCAGAGTCTTCTCCACATTGCCTTGCTGCCATGTCCTTGGCTGCACTGCTCCGTTTGGGGTGACTCTCGGGGGCGACTCTCCTCCAAGGGGGCTGCTGGTGAGGGGGTCATGGGACGAGGCAAGGCATATGTGCCCACAGAGAGGGCTCTGAGTGCCACCTCTGGCACACATGCCATAGGTTTGCCACCACTGCACTAGACCCAAGTGGTGCATTGTGGCATTTCATATCTATGATCTATTTTCCCTATGTTCACATAAATCTTTATGTTGACCTTGATTCTGGATGGCTATATGGGTATGTTTGTATTGGCAACATATAGGAGATCCTTGCCATAGTCTTCAACCAGAATTGGATTTTTATGAATTTATTATTATCTCTAATTTGCAACTCTGAAATTTATACTGATTTTCCTTTTTTCAGGTAGCTGTCAAAACGAAAGCCTCCAGCTGTTTTCAATAATCATTTATTTTATATTCTTGGGTGCAGTCTTAGAAAGAGATATAATCCCTCCCCAAAATAATGGAAAATTGGGGGGGGAACCAGTGGTGGGATTCAAATATGTGAACAACCATTTTTCTGTGTGAATGCTGCTTCCGGAATCCATTCTGGGCTGGGCAACAAACTGGTTCTGCCAAAGTGGTGCGAACTGGCTGAATCCCACCACTGGGGAAAACCTTGCTGGATAAAGTAGTTGAATGTCTCTTTGTTAAACGGACAAGTCCGGAGGTATTTCCCAGATTTGTGGAAACAGATTTAGGAAGAACGGACTTTGGAGATCAAAGAAAATTGAAGAATGATCCAGCAGAGAAGAAATATAAAGAACAAAGATTTGGAAGGCAACAAATAGCAACTGAACTTAGAAAGGCAGGAAGAGACTTTATGATTTTGCAGAAACTCTAAGCATGTGTTTATTACATCGTTTATGCTCCCTTTCTTAAATTGCATCCCCAGTTTGACTCCCTGTTTGACCCTGAGCAAGCCATGAATAAAATATTATTAAAAAGGACCCAAGAATGACTTCTCAAACTCAAGATAGTTCCAAAATCCCCTCAGCCTTCTCTAAACAAGATAAAAAGATATTTACATTCATTATGTTTGCCAAGTGCTTCTGACAATAAGCAAATCTCTATATTTTCTGACTCCTCATTTGGGGCCAGGAGGAATGCCTTTCACCAAACCAGACACAGACCATTAAAATATATTATCTTTGCAGTTCTACAATATGGTCTTTTTAATTTACAATTGTCTTTTAGCTTAATATTATGCATTCTTTCTGAAATGTAGCATTTAAAAATCTTTTCAATGTTCCCTCTTTTGTGTTTACTATATCTTTCATATCCTATCATTTCTTAAAGCAAGGGAATTGAAAGAATTAAGAACTGAGACAGAATTGATTGTATTTCAGCCAATGACAAACAGCTGCTGATCCTTCTTAATGAAACGTACTTTTGTGCTGCAGCCTAAGTTTCTTAACTGCAAATTATCCCATTGTGGAGAATAATTAATATTTGGCTATCAAATAATGAAAAGATGGAAAAACTTTCATCTACTGGATTAATAATAAAGAGAAACTTTGTTTTCCACGTGTTGAGTAAAGATAGCCTGCTATAAAAAAAAGAGGGGCTCTTTAACACTTGTAAAATTGCCAATATTGCTTACTTAGAATCATAGAAGTGTGAAGAAAGGATGATTGGTTAGCTATAGAAATAGAAACAAGTCCATTTTCTGATTATGCTATAAAGCAGGGGTGTCAAACTGCCAGCCCGCGGGCCAGATGCATCATAGCAAAACCGTGCCCACCCTGTTGCCGGCAATGGAAAAAAATTGTGATATGTCGCAGCACGTCACATGATGTTGCGAGTTTGACACCCCTGCTATAAAGAAAAGGCTAACTCTTGAGAACCTGTACACATGGGAATTGCATTGCTTGAATTTGTCAAGTCCTCCTTCTGAAAGTTTCCTCACTGACAATTTTCTATCTGTGGGCAATCATTATAGTCCAGAATCTCCTCTCTTCAACTCAGAAAAGCTATTTCATTTTTTTCCTCTTCTGATACCTTACTGATGCCCAAAATTCCAAGAGAGAATCTGAGATTGATTTCTTTAATTTGCTAAATTCCCAAAGAAAAGAACCAAAAGGGCCCTGAAACATTCGGAAGAGTTAGAAATTCCACTTAACTGAGTATGTCTATCTCTCTCCCCCCTCCCTCTCTTTCTCTTTCTCTTTCTCTTTCTCTTCATCTCAAAGAAGCTAGGCCAATTTCTGCACCAGGCAGGCCAAGCAACCTTGTGCATTAGTATATTTCAGTTTCTTTTTCTTTTCTTTTTAATTTTTTTTAAAAATTTTAAACAGTTCAAAAGTACTTATTCAACAAACGTGTTGTCTGAGTTTATCATTTATTAATACAAATTGAATTCCTTATCCCTTATTCTTTTTTCTAGTCATTGATAAAATAAGTCCCAAGTTTGAAGATATTCTGTTTCTTCTTTTTCTTTAACCTCAGAGTAAGTCTGTACATTTCCCCACAATCTAGTATTTTTAAAATTATTTCTTCTTCTGGTGATATCTCTTCATTTTTCCAATATTTGCAAATATGATTCTTGCTGCTGTTATCACATGTAAAATCAAGTATATACTTTGTTTATCAAGTTTTTCTGGCATTATACCTAATTTAAAAAGTTCAGGTTTAAAATCTACATATTTTCCTCAACATCTTTTTTAGCCAAGTATGTATTTTTGTCCAATATCTCATTGCTTTAACACATGTCCACTATACGTGATAATAGGTACGTGATTTGTGATTACATTTCCAACATCTATCTGACATATTTTAAAACATTTTTGCTAGTCTTGATGGTGGCAAGTGCCATCTATAAAACATTTCATATAAGTTTTCTTTCTAAGAGATTGACACTGTCAATTTATAATTTCTTTCCAACAAGTTTTGCCATTTCTCTAAGTCTATATTGTATCCAAAATTCTTTGTCCATGTTATCATTGTTTCTTTTACTTGTTCATTTTCCATTTTCAAATTCAATAAAATATTATACATTTTCTTAATTAGTTTATCATCAGAGGTTAATAATATTTGATCAAACAAAGTCTGCTCTTTATAAAATCTGTACAATTTAACATCTTTATCATATCTCACTAAATATGCCCACCATGATATATCAAAACCCTGATTTTCCATCTTTTGTTTAGATTTTAAATTCCCTTCAGAGTTTAGAATATTTTCTCAAGACTAACTAAATTTGGATGTACAAATGCTTCCATTGTTGAAAGCCATCCTGGAATTTTCAAGTATGTTTTACATTTTATTTTCCCCCATGTTAGTAATAATGCATTTCTAATATAATGGTTTTGAAAATATTTATGAATTTTATTTTCCCCATACCATAGGAAAGCGTATCAACCGAGCTGTAAGTCATGTCTCTCCAAATACAACAACCTTTTATTTCTAAGAGTGATCCATTCTTTTACCCATGTTAGCACTGATGCTGGATAAAACCCACTCTGGCAAGCCAAAACCTCCATTTTCCTTAGCTTCTTGTAACAGTTTCAGTTTAATTCTAGCTTTATTTCCTTGCTAAATAAATTTTATAATTAGAGAATTTAAGATTTCAAAGAATTTTTTTTCCAGTTTTTAGGTATCGTTTGAAATAAAAACATTATTTTTGGTAATATATTAATTTTCACTATAGCAATTCTTGCTAACATCGACATTTGCAAGTTTTTCCATTTTCCCCAGTCAAGTTTTATTTGATTCAGTAATTTTATATATTTATATTCTTTTATAGTTAAACATCTTGCTGTCAAGTATATTCCCAAGTATTTGACCTTTTTGGCTATTTCTAATTCTATTTTTTCTGACATTTGTTTTTTTGTTTATCTGTAAGATTTTTAACTATCACTTTGGGTTTTTTCTTTGTTTATCTTCAGTCTGCTATCTCTCCAAAGTGTTCTATCTTTTCTAATAATAAAGAGAATCATCTCTAAAGGTTCCTCTAGGATGAATACCAAGTCATCTGCAAATCTTGCAATTTATAAGTTTCACCTTTTATTTCTAGTCCTTTAATTTCTGGGTCTTGTCTGATATTTCTGTTCAAAACTTCCAAAGGTAAAATAAACAACAATGGAGATAGTGGACATCCTTGTCTTGTGCCTTTTCTTATGTCAAAATTCCCTGTATAATCTCCATTTACAATCACTTTTGCTGTTTCTTTGTGATATATTGTTTTAATATTTATAAAATTTTGTCCAAAGTCCATTGTTTTTAGTTGTTGAGTCATAAATTGCCAGGAAACATTATCAAATACCTTTTGAGCATCTAGAAATACTAGTGCCAATTGTTTCCCTGGATGCATTTCATAATATTCCAATATGTACATTATAACTCTTAAATTATTTTTTATTTATTTCTTTGGTAGAAATCCATTTTGATTTGGATGTATAAATTCAGTAAGAAATCTTTTCAGCCTCTCCGCTATTATTGAAGTAAAGATTTTATAGTCCACAGTTAGTAATGATATCGATCTGTAATTTTATATCTGTGTCAGGTCTGAGTCCTCTTTTGTAATATTTGCTTCTGTCCGGGTGTTTGGGAGTTTAGCCTCCAGTAAAAGTTCATTACACACATCTTTCAATGGTACACTTAATGTATCTTGTAGACATTTGTATAACTCTGCCTGGAGCCCATCTGGTCCTGGTGTTGTTGTTGTTTTTTTTTGTCTTTTGTCTTCTTATAGCTTCTGTCAGTTCCATCGTTGTTATTTTCTCATTTAACATGGTTTTAAAATTTTCTGGAATTTTTGGTAAATTGTTTTTTCCATATATTGAATCATTTTCTCCCATGAAATTTCTTCTATATCATACAGTTTCTCATAATATTCTTTAATTATCTTTTTATTGCTTTATTTTTAAATTGTAGACAGCCTCTACTAAGTTGGTTATCAATTTTTTCTCCTTCTGTTTTTTAAGTTTTGTAAGCTAGCCATCTTCCTGGTTTATTTGCATTTTCAAAAAAAAATTGTTTTGCTCTTTTAATTTGCTGTGCCAATTTTTCTGATTCTATTAAATTTAATTTATGTTTTATTGTTTCCATTTGTCTTTTCAGTATTTTCTTCTAGGTTGATTTCAACCTTAGCACCACCACTGCCATTTAAAAAGATTGATGTCATGGTTCCAAAAGAAGAAGCTCTTCAAAGAATTTTGAGGCATTATTTACCTTAAAGAATCTTTTAATTTGCTACATAGCTTTGTGAAGCCAAAATCTGAATTCTCCTCCACCAGCACAGCATAACAAAGCATAGTTCACTCTTTCATTTAACAGTCATTAATCACATTCTCCAATTAGTTTGAAGTGTGAACTTTCTCTCCCGTTATCTCCGCTTGTTACAGTTAACTTTGAAAAATACCCTACTGCAGTGGTTCTCAACCTTCCTAATGCCGTGACCCTTTAATACAGTTCCTCATGTTGTGGTGACCCCCAACTATAAAATTATTTTCGTTGCTACTTCATAACTGTAATTTTGCTACTGTTATGAATCGTAATGTAAATATCTGATACACAGGGTGTATTTTCATTGTTATGAATTGAACATAATTAAAGCATAGTGATTAATCACAAAAACAATATAGCAATGCTCGCTGGAGAAGCTTACTCTTCCTTGCTCAAAAATGTTGGGAGGGAAGGGGAAGGAAGGAAGGAAGATTGAAGGGGAAAGGATAGAGATGGACATAGAAGGAAAGAAGGAAGATTGAAGGGGAAAGGAAGGAGATGGAGAAGGAAGGAGATTGAAGGGGAAGAAAGGAAGGAAGGAAGGAAGGAGAGAGAGATTGAAGGGGAAAGGATGGAAATGGAAGGAAGAAAGGAAGGAAGATTGAAGGGGAAAGGAAAGAAATGGAGAAGGAAGGAGATTAAAGGGGAAAGGAAGGAAGGAGAGATTGAAGGGGAAGGGAAGGAGATGGATGGAAGGAGGGAAGGAAGGAAGGAAGGAAGGAAGGATTGATCGATCTTTGGAGAGTCATGTTTTTCCAGATGGTGATGAACTGCAACTTCCAGCATTCCCCACTTTTCCAGAGTCTGGCGGAGAGCCAAGCTGCAGCACCTTTGGGGCCTTGGAAGTGGCGCAGAGGATCTGCGCGCCTTGGAGCCGCCGGCTGCCCTCTCGCACCCACCAACCTGGACCCCCCCATCCTCATCTCGGCACCTCTTGCCCTCTCCTAGCTGTCCCCCCAGGACCTGCTTGCCCCTCCAGCCTCCTGAGCGCCATCACAGGGGTGGGGTCACGGGAGCCCCTTTCCACGCAGCACAGCCCTTCACTGTCACAATTCTTCCCCGACTCATTGCACGCGAGAGGGGTGCAGCCAGACTGCCAGCTCTCATTCGGAAGGCGCCGCTTTTCCCCTCCCGGACCGGCCAGCTGGCCTCCAACGCACATGCAGGCATTGCTTCCGCCTCGCCCTCTTCCCCGCCCCCTGGCCGCTTCCGAGGCCTGGGGCCCAGCAAGTCGGGAAGGAGCCGCTCCTGCCCGCCAGCCACAGGGCCACGCTGGGTGGCAGAGGGCCAAGGCCGCCTCTGACAGTGAGGGAGGCAGGCCAGGTGGTGTAGGGAAGACTCCAGCGCTGCACGGAGGGCGGCTGGGGGTGGAGCACAGCCGGGCAACCAGGAGGCGTGGGGACCAGCTCAGCGCCGCAGCTCAGCTTAGCCAGCAGTGGTGGCAGCAGCAGAGCAGCCCAGTGGCAGCCTTCATTAAATTTCCTCTAAATAAGCCATTGTTTGTCTGGCTGAAGACAGTTTTCTGCTAGGATGGCTTAACAGGGCCGCCAAGCATTAATTTATGGTGTGTAAAAGAGGCTCTGTTCACATCTGAGAGGGCTAGAGAATACTTTTTACTGTCTCTTGGAAAGCCAGAATTAGAGAAAGCATAAATCCTAACTCTTGGCCGTTCGGCTCAGCCCGGCCGGCCACACAGCTGAGCCAGCCCGGGGCAGCATCGGGGGTGTGCGCAATGGCGCTGCGGCAGCAGGAGCAGGCGCTGTCGGGGAAGGATGCCCTGGAAGCGGAGGAGGGCGGTGGCGGCGGCCGGATAGAGGAGCGGTTCTCGGTTCCTAAGACCATCGGAAATATGTTTTCCGATGGTCTTAGGTGACCTCTGTGAAAGCATCATTTGACCCCCAAAAGGGTCGCAACCCACAGGCTGAGAACCGCTGCCCTACTGAAATATTGTTATGGCTAACTAGTCTCCAAGTACATTCTTCCCCCCTCCCTTCCATCAACTATCTAATTTTAACTCTAAAAGTAATACACAGGTTAAATAGAAAATGTCTGCATCTTCATATTTTGTCAAGCAAGAACATCCGATGTTAGCAGCATTGACAATTGACTTGTGTCATTCCCAAAGGAGTGCAAGATGGGGGAACAGCACACTTGCCCCCATGGTCCAATGTTCTCCAGGATTTGCTGTATGCTACATACCTTTAAGGAGTGCTGTCTTTCTGTTGACAGGCCTCTGTGGCTTAACAAGCTGCTCTGGGTGGCATGAGACCTTCTTTTTTGAAATGTGCTCCATTTGTGTGCAATTTTTGTAGGCTACACAAGAGCTCACCCCATTTTTGCGTGGCCTCTGCAGCCTCTACTAGTTATGTGAGAACGGAGTATACTAGAATAGTTGTTGGGTGTTGATGAATACTGCCATGCCACCCAAAATGTTGTGGCCTGACACTTTTGCTATATATGCCGTAGGTCTGTCATTACTGATCTGAACTCTGAATGCTCCATTCAAGTGATGGTTTCATGAAATTGTCTTGAAAAAAACTTGTTGCCTTGACTCTTTGAATTATCAGTATCTCTGTAGATTAATTGCTTCTTCTTTGATAACCTAGTGTGCTTTTAGTTTCTAATATTGTTTCACAAATTATATTGATTGGTTAATTATTATTGATTTATTGCTTTAATTCATTTATTAATCATAGCATAGTGTTTAGACTTCTGGGACTCACAATCCCTGTTTAATGTTTAATAATCTACAGCAGTGTTTCTCAACCTTAGCAATTTTAAGATATGTGGACTTCAATTCCCAGAATTCCCCAGTCAGCTTGGTTTTGCAGATTGACAAACACTGATCAATAGCATTAAACTCTTGATAGAACTGGGTCATTAGGGTTTTCCAGTTCATAATACATTTATGTTATAAGGTCCCATCCAGAAAAAAAATACAAGCAACGCGTATGCATTTTCATAGATTGACTCATTCTCATAGATTTTTCCTCTGCTGTAAAACATATTCATAGAACTGTGATATGCACAATTTACCACTCATCCAATTAAGCAATTTGTTTAATTCGGACATGTCACTATAAAGTGAAAAAGCTAACAAACTATATTTCTATCCTAAGAACTGTAATTTTCCACAACCCAGTATCTATTATGCAGAAAATAGTTCAGTTAAAACAGTTACCGGTAGCTTATGCTTATTACAAAATCATAGGATTAAAAGAAGACTTTGGGTCTTCTACTCCAACTTCCTATCCAGTTCAGGAACCCTACCATTCTGTGCAAATAGAAGTACAGTCTTCTCTTGATAACCTCCAGTAATGTAACACCCACAACTTCAGAAGCTTTTTTTATTGCTTAATAGCTCCCATGTAAGCAAAATGTAGGTGGTTCATTAGACTGCCTTAAACAATGTTCCTTGTGCTATATTTTGAGGAAGAAAAAAAGAAATAAACATTTGAAATAGATGTAGTAGTTGTGTAAAACATATAAAACCTTTCTGAATCTCTGGGCTGTCACAGAGATGCAATTCAAGTAAGGTATTGTTGAAAGAAAAATCATCAGGGTCCAATCCAAGCCGGGAATAAACAAAATGGAGACTTTTTTTAAAAGAAAGGTTATAGTTTATTGAAGTATCGTAAGACATGTGACTCTGGAGCAGCTGACCACATATTGCTGGGAGTAATGGGTTTTTTTTTTAAGCTTCTTGGGCTTTTGTGTTTGGAATTGTTCCTGTGGCATGAACTTTGACCTGAGGTTCAGTGTGTCCTTTTAGCATTCTGATTGTGGTGGGTTAATCCTATTACCGTATGTCCTAAAGATCATATCCTGCTTCCCTGGGGCTGTGGCTGATGGCTATGTCCTGTGTTGGACTTTTTGGGTGACGGGTTGTTGGTTCTAGGGATCTTTGTCTTTCTAATCCCATCAGCTCCAAGCTTCCTTGCTACAGTCTTTCTGTAGGATTATCAAATCTGCATTTCTACAGACTTGTTTTCTGCTATGGCGGAGAGACTTGGGAGTGGGTGGGTGGGTTTCTGCCTTTTAAGATCTTCTCCATTATTCCTTTGGGGAAATATAATATTCTGCCGTTTTAATATTCTCCAAAATATATCTTTCTCAGAAGAGAGTGCTGTCTACCTACAGTATAACCTGAGGGTATTTCAATGTATTTGTTTCAAATCAGACAAATGAAAACATGCTACACGTCCCTTTAATTATAATTATGATTATATGCAATATGATTACATGCTGCTGTTTTCTAATTGGGTGACCCTTGATGCAAATAAATATGGCAAGTGATATCCTGATAATTTGATAGTTAATATCTCAACTGATTAAGTAAACTTGATTTTACTTCCATCTGATGAACTAAACATAAATGTAAGGTATTAGAACAGGGGTCCCCAACTTTTTGGGTTCTGTGGACTGACATTGGTGGTTTTGGCAGTGGGGGGAATGGTTTCGCACATGCAACCTAAATCCCACACATGCACAAAATCCATGGAGAATCTTGTAAGTTTACTTACATGCAAAATGCTGGAGACATTTGCAGAAAATGTCTTTTATGAGCTTGGTTCTCATCATACAATGTGGCAGGTAGAGAACACTTAAGAGGCTGAATTAGTTTGGGTTTTAGGGATGTGTCTGTAGGAAATGTAATTTAGTTGCTGGTCTGTGGCTTTTAAAGTAACTCTTGGAAACCTCTGCTTTGCCCTGCCTCTTTCCTTTTTTACAGTTGTTATAATTGTCTGCATTTCCTTTGTTGTTGCAGTTATGTCTCACTCCCATTTTCACAGGCCTTAAACTTCTAAAATTGTTTTTAATGGTTGTTTGGGCCAATGAGAAAAGGCTTAATAACAAAGATTGCCAGTATGCATTTTTTAGAATATTTTAAAACATTTTCAAAAGCTTTTGTGGTTATTCTCAACAACAGATTTTCAACTGCTGATCTACAAATGTCATGCAATCCAAAGGGCCCTGGAGTTGGAATTGCACCACTAAAAGGAATGATTACATTATATTCTTCACATGCTTTTACTCTTAGCCAAGTAGTTTCTGTTTCCTGGAGAAATCAAAGCCAGCTCAGCACAGGCTGAATTTTGCTACTGATATTCAGAATGGCTTAAGTCTTCATAATTATTAAAAGAATCAAAAAATTACAGCATTACAAACAAAATGTGTCATTCTTAAATGAAAATTACAGGTACCCCTCAAGTTATGACCATTTATCCAATCATTCAGTTATGGTGGCCCTGAACAAATGGTACTTATATTGATTCTTCAAAGTAACAGTAGTTGCAGTACTTCCTTCCTCCAGTCATGTGACAGAAATTTGAGCCCTTAGCAACCCAATTACACTTACAACTCCAGGGGCACTTGAACTTATTTTGGACCACAAGATGGGTGTAATATAAAGAGGAAGACGACCTCACATGGCCAGCAGTTGCCCCATGAAGGGCCAGGCATACCTTATCAGCAGTAGGAGCAAGAAAAGGGCAAGTTGGCTGCCTCAAAAGTGTAAAGCGGTGAAGGTGACTATATTTGGGCTGCTTCACACTGCAGCTCAAGGGCTTCTTGCAGCCTGACAGACTGTGACAGCATGGCAAGCAGCCCCAGAGCCAGGCAGTTCTGGGGATGCTTGCTGCCCTGCTAGGCAGAATGCAGGACCAGAAGGACATAAATGGGGAAAAATAGCGTTTGGGGAGTTAAAGATGAGGCATTCCCTTTCCTTGGAAGAAATAAAGCTCAGGGCTGGGAGACAGTAAACTGTAAATTGCTTGGATTGGGGTGGGGTCTCAGCTAAAGACTGATGGGATTTGATTAATGGCAGAAATAAACAATATTGAGATCGCTATTCTAAACATAGTCATGTGACATGGAGCTTTGTGATCACATCACTTAGCAAGCAGTTCCAGTAGATATCATAACTTAAGGGCTACCTTTACAAAGCAATTTATTTAAGGAGACAGGTTGAACTGTCTCTACTGGAAATAAATATTGCATATTGCTTTAGCAGTAAACCAATATTGAAAGAAACCCTGTTTTCACTGAAACTTGAGTTGTACAGAGCAGAACACTTTAATAGAAGATGCCAGCCGATAAACCTACATATTCTGAATTACACTGAAATCATTTTTGCACTGTACTTTCCAGTAATCTTTGTTCTCATTTAAGACAATAAAGCAGTCTAAATTTTTTTAATAACAAATGACCAAATCTAGTTGCTACTCCACTTAAGCATATTATCCTGACTTCTTGTGGTTGGAAGACTTTCACAGAACAAATGGGTACTTGCACGCTCAGCATGTTCAAAGGGCCTTCCTGCATTACAGTATAAATTTTCCATCTTGTGCTGTCATTAGATTAGGGAGTTAACAGCTACCTATGTACAACTGGAGAAAAAGTTCAAAGCTTAATAGGTTTCACTTATTCCATTTTCTTTTTGCACCGTCAAATCTTTGATGGATTACTTTGCATGAATTATGTTTCAAAATCTCCTTTGTGGAAAAGATAAAAACTTAGCTGAGGATTAGAAACAATATATTCTTTGGTTATAGTTAATGTCCAGAGACAGCGATAAGAATGTATACAAGTAGATAATATTATGCAACAGAAATCAAATTTGACTTTTAATACTAATTAATGGACTGCTTGGTGATTCCCTTATTAGTATCTCTTTATTATTTTTATAAATAACTCAAAACAGCAAACTACCTAACATACCTTCGTCCTCCTATTTTCCCTAAAACAACCCTGTGAGGTGAGTTGGGCTGAGAGTGAGTGACTAGCCCAAGGTTCGCTTTCATGGCTAAGACAGGATTTGAACTCAGTCTTCTGGTTTCTTGCCACATGCCTTAACCATTAAACCAAACTGTTTCTTCACAAATTGTTTCTTCATCCTAGGGATACCACCACTGACTGTATGCAGAACAAAGGACTAATAGTTAAGATATAGAATTATCAATAAGGAGTCTCTCTTATAAATAGGGATAAACTGATTGGGTTGATATCAGAAAATTATACTTTTTGGATGAAATGTTAAAAACTGGTTAAATCTCTTAAAAATTAATTAAATGTGCTTCAACTAAACTGCAGTTTATTATTTTCAAACTTATAGCATAAACTTCATAAGACAGATCTTGTCTTATATATATTCATATTATAGTGAGTATGAACTTCTTAAAATAGATTACAGCAATAAATCTGTGTTAAAAGTACATAATAGCTATGCTGATGGATCCAGAGGTTAAAATTTTATTAAAACCTGTGACCAACAGGAATCAGTTTAGGCAACTAATACGGGAACTGTATCATAAAACATTTTAATGTGAGTACCTCACATCCACAAAATAAGAAAAACTATTTACAAAATGTTGTTTACAATTTGGTCACTTTTATATTAGCTTTAGACATCTACAGATGTTCTTGGGTGGAAACAGGTAGGTGCCTTACTCAGGCATTTAATGGCAGATTAATTGCATGTTTTTTATATGCAATGGCTCTCCCTTAGTGCACTATGCCAGAGTAAGCACGTTGTATTTACATTCCTCTTTTATTTATGGCTCAACAACAAAAGAAACCCGAAACAGGACTTTCCAATCTGAACACTGCCAAGTTTCTTAATCACATAATTCTGTAAAATGTCTTCAATTTTACAATTCAGTAAAATGTGTACACTTCCATAGTTTTCCTCTTATTTTTTTTACAAAACATGTATCAGCAATGGGCCTAATTGTCAAAACTATCCTAAATCAAGGAAAGTATATACAACATAACTAGATTCCCCCCTCCCCAGATCAAGGCACTTTTCTAAGCAATGACAAATGCCATTAAACAAATTTAGAAACCCAATTTGTTTCTCTTTTAATAACAATGGTATTTTCTGCATATAGTTCTTGAATTATGGCATCTTTTACATGTATAAAGGATGCTTTAGCCAACAATATTATTTCCATGAAAATAATTCAATTGCCTTCATATATAGATAGAGTTGCTACATACATTCACAGTTTTCAGAGATTGTAATTAGCTTCTCCAGTTGTGCTTTTAAAACTCCACGATTCCTCCCTCCCCCTCCCACAAAAATAGTTAAGTGCAAAGAAAAATGTCTTGTGCAACTACAACAGTTACAGAGTTACAGAGTTACAAACTCCAAGGGAATGAGAATTTTTTTTCATTCTCAGTTTCTTTCTTCCATTTTTTCAGGTATTGATTCTAAGCTTCTTCAGGGCTTTAAAGATTCAACATTTGCAGGTACTGGTTTATTCAATCCACATGAAACAGCAGCATCGTGGATTTGCTTTAGGTTCTCCAATGCTTCATTTTTAGCATATTTGAGAAGATCAGCTTGGCCCTGTTAGAAAAAAAGGAGTTTCATCTATCAATATTAAGTCCACTCTTCAGTCTTGATTTATCCTACAATAGACACCCCCCCCTCACAAAGATGAAAAACAGATTGCTTTTAGCTAAGACACATGAAGATAATAGGGCTGGACTGCTCTGTATCCAAGTGGTCAAATACATATTTTTAAAAGACAAGAATCTTTCCCACCAAACAACTTTTGGCAAAAGCAAACATTTTTGTATTTTGAGCGGAATCCAAGAACCCATGGAAACCATGAGAATTTGTTATTGCTTGTGATCCAGCAATTATAACGATCATACATTGTACGTCTTGTTTTTTCAATGATGAAATTCAAACACTGTGCATACAATTGGGAATTTCAAAGTGCCCAGAGGCAGAACTGGGACAGGCACCCACCAAAACAAGACACACATCTGAAAGATTTTAAATACTGTATTCTCAAGTGTTCTGTCTAAAATCTCACATATTGGGAAAATTCAGCTTGCATATCAGATATATAATTAATGGTACAAAAGCTGTATTTGTGTCGTACCTTTAAGAAAATAAATATATTCGAAAGCTAGAATAATTGACTTTAATTAAGGACTGCTAAAATGATTAAGTTCTGCAAAGCTTCAGAGATGGAGAAGGTAGAAAATGTACACCTGTCTCAGAAGCATAGTTAGGACAATGTAATCATAGTCACGGAATTTCCTAAGAATAATGAAAGCCAATGATATTTTGATCAAATGATATGTATTTATAGAAATTTTAAAAAATAAAATTACTTCGCCTGAGTCAAATAATTGGATCATTAAAACAGAAAAATCAGAATCACAGAAGCAGTTTAGTTTGTTGTTTAAGAGACATTTATCAATACAACTTTCACTTTAAGTGAATTCTTTGTCAAAATAAAACTGCTTTGTTTTATTTTTCCATAAAAAAGAAAGTTAATTTAAAACAGTAGAATAAGTGAATCATATACTTAATCAGAATCGTTTCCATAAAAATCAGTAGTGCATACTTTATTTATTTTTCTTCATTACTCGTCATGAATCAAGTTTGCCTTTTGCTGAAATTAAGTTGGTGGATTGCATTTTAAATTGAATCTGCAAAGCACTTGCAATCTAATTATTAACTAAAGTGAACAAAAATGTCATTATTTCATCTGAGGCTTCCATTATTAGTAAACCAAGTTATTTCAAAGTATTAGGGAATTTAGAAGCAACTAGCAAATAATTGGCTATCCAGTTTTAGATTGATATGGGACAATGGCTGGTAGTTCACATCTATAGCAGAATAACTTATCTTGGCCAGTAATATATCAAACATTGCCATGGTTCAGGAGTATCTTGAAATGAGCGCATATCTAACATTTGGACAATGGAAACTATATGTCATTCTGCATGTTAAATGTGCTCCTCAAATTCTTTCATGTACCCATGATGCAAACTCTCAGTGAGATTGAAAGATATTGGGTTTGACACAGAAGATGGAGACTGCTGCAACCGATAGTAGTATTGGATTTGAAGATCCTTAATGGATCTATGTTTTGTTTTTTAAAAAAGGTACAGCATTTTATCATTTCAGTAGCTCAGGAAAAAGGCTGCACAGAGCAACAACCAGTGACCCAGGGCAGTGTGTGTATTTGTGTGTATGTGCATGCAGTTTATTCATTCCTGATTCAATACAGAATAACCACTTGGGGTGAAGGAGTTTATCTAAGAGAAAAGCAAGCATATTAGATCAGAGGTCCCCACGGACCAGAGGGGGTGTGGTTTTATGTGCTGTCTGCATCCCGCAGATAGGGCTTTGCTTGTTTGTGCAAACCACTTGCTGGCATGCCGCGGCCTGGTACTAGACCACGGACTGGAGATTGGGGACCCCTGAATTAGACAAACTGAGCTAGTACAAATAAAATAAAACCCACTACTTTTGGCACATAGGAAAAGCCAGTCAGAGCCTGACTTCTTGTGAACTGGAAAGAGGAGATATGGTTAGTGTCTTCTATTTGTGCACTAGTCCAATTAGACTATGACAGACTGCTTTCTAGAGCAGAAATAAATATTTTAAGTGTTACACAGTCCATGTTTGCTGATAAACAATCTTTTTCTTTATCAAATTCCTTGCAATTGTAGTTCCTGTAACTCTTGCATAGGAGAAAGAAATGTCCTGCACAGCCAGTTTAAAGAAGGTCTTGTAGATCAGTTAAGAATATGAATCTAAATGTATCTTTCCACAGGATTCTAGATCATGCTACACATTATTAGCCAAGCATGTTTTCCTTTCTTTTGAAGACACCAACATTAAAAACATTCATGTTTTATAATACATTTTTCATAGGCAAGTCTGCACTTGCGAATATTTTCTACAAAAAATGATTTTGAAATTGATCTCACAAGAGTTAAATTAACTCTTCAGTACTGGTCATAATCATGAATAGACTGTAAATATTAAATACATTACTTGTACTTTAAGAACACTACTAAATGAATAAATGAGTACAATTTATTATCTACGTACCTGTTCCTAATACTCTAACTTAATTTGAATAAATATTAATATTGTAATTAATAAAAATTTAAATTATTTTTAAAATTCTATCACAAGTATGCAAAACCATAATTTTATTTAATATGTACATTTCTAAGCAATTATATTTGAATAATGATAATGATGACACAAGCAGAACAAATTCTGTGCTGGTCCATACAGCCTCTATGAGTCTGTTTTGCTTTCAGGTTAAATTTCCAAATGAATGACTTTCAGTTGTGCTGAGCCTTCTGTCTGTGTTGACCCAGCAAAACAAAAAGATACCAGGGAAAGCAAACGTTTGTTAAATTAACCAACAGGACAGAATAAACCCAATTTTGTCAATTTTGTTTTGTTCCCTGCAAGAAATAGAACAGTCATATTCAGAATGTTTTAAAAGAATATTTCTATGGGCTATGTTGGAACAACATTAGTGTTTCATTATAGGAAACAATGCCTCTTGCTCCTTCATTTTTTACAAAAATAGACAGGATTTCTGCAGAGTGCTCCACCAGTCAATCTACAGAGAAAGAGACCAAGGGATGACTTCAATATTCTAAATTCCAATCGCAAGCAACAGAAGTAACAGTTAAGCAAACAATGTCTTCTGCAAAATCACATCACTCAATTAATAGCAATGTATTATTTTGAAACTTATGAACAGCACGACTATAAAAATACACTTCGCTAGTTACTAACTCCTCTACATTTGGCAATCTGCCTACAAAGCTCAACAAACAAGCAAAAAGAACGTAATTGTTTATTGACCAATGTACTTTCTAAATTTTAATGGTCTGAAGAATGTAACAGCAGAAGTTAATTGTGGAATGTGAAAACACTCAAAACCATGTCCCATTATTGCCCCAAGATCAAAACAAAATGCTTTAGCATCAAATGTTTGAGCTTAGAAAATTTCAAACTCAGAACATTTTGTACATCTCTCCAATCCAGAAATTGAATGCTACCATGCATCTTTCAAACTATTTCAGAACCAATGAGCAAGTGCTTATAAAACATGTAGCAGCCTTGGAACTATTTAGGAAGTTCCAATTTCTGCCTAGCTGATCCCATCATATTATTGGAAACAAAAGCTAAGTATACAGATGGATTCTAGATGCTGAGAAAAGTTTATTCAAAATAAGCCACTGTTCTTAAAATTCAATCAATTTTAGTTTACCATTACAAACAATATAATTAATATGGACAAGGTAAATTATGTGTACTAACCATTCTTAAAAGTTCTACAACAGGAGCAGAATAACCTTGAAGTATTTTTTTAAAACTGAAAGAAGGATTTCAGAAGGTTATATGGTGGGATAGAAAGATAAATAGCATGAAATGCTATATTATCAAAATAGATCTCACTGTTCAATGCATAGATACCTTCAGAAACAAATGGAATTTTTGTCCATAAAAATTTATAGAGATTGAATTATATGGTAAATACAGAGAAGCAGCTGCACTAATTTTGTCACACTTCTTTCCTTTTGGTGAATCAAAGACACTCCAGATGATAAATGGGAATAATTTTGCATTTTAATTGTACGCTTCAATTTTTATTTTCTAAAAAAAGCTTACTTTACAGTATGATTTTATATTCAGCCAGAACCTACGGGGGGAAATGTCCTGTAGTTAAGCAGAGAGAGAAGCATGAACGAAGCATATTCCATTACTAAACAAGAAAATCTGTTAATACTTTAAGTTCTGTGGTTAACTCATTAAATTCTATTGATGAATTTTGCTAAAGACTGAAAAAGTACTTAAATTTCTCAACTCCGTTATTGTTAATGCAGCTGCTGCTAATTCTTTTTTTTTTTAATGTAAGACAAGCTTTGCAATATCTTTAACACTTTTATCACTTCTCAGAAAAGTTAGTCTTCACCATTCCAGGCTTCTAAACAGAAGCTTTAATTATGAAGGGCTCCCTATTGCAGTAACTTTATATTTTTATTTATTTATTTGCTTTTTATCCCACATTTATTAGTTTATAAGTAATGCAAGGCAGAAAAGATGCATAATGCTCCTTCATCTTTCTATTTTTTCCCCCCACAACCCTGCAAGATGGGTTGGGCTGAGATAGCCACCTTTCAGAAATACATTTCTTGGAGAACTGATGCTCATCCGCCCTTGCAGGAATATATCACCTGAACCGGCTGATGCTATTCCATCACCTTACCTTATGCTCAAGTCACCATTTCCTCTATCTAAATCCTTTTCTTTCCTCAAAATATTTTCAAAAATCAGCTCAAATAGTAAAAAAACATTCAATTGATGCTGTAACACAGACTGCACCTACTATTATTTACATAATAATGATATTCTGTAAATTTATGCATCAATTGTTCTTTTGAAATAACACCAAATTATCTCAGTAGAATACCTGACATGTCATTCTTCTTTTCTTTTAGTAACTAATTAAAGAGAATAATTATGATAGGAAAAACTTCAATAAACAAATGTTACCTTTAAAATGGTAATATTCCAGGTAAAACTCTCCACTGCTTTTTGTAGTTTTCTCTCTTTCAATCCTTCCTTTGCTCCTATACTTTGTAAGTTCTCATGGAACTCCATTGCTGGGGAATAAGAAATATTTAAACCTTCTTATTCAACTTTTAACTTGTTTTTTACTATATTTTTTTGCCCTAAAAAGGAAACATGCTTATTAATTTCCTATCAATCGATGACTTATCAAAATTAGAAAAATATATTAAACACAGGAATAAAATTTAATTATGCTATTATTGTAAATGTATTAAAATAATGTGTTTTAAATATTATATACAAAGGGATCTCAGCACATTTTCTTAGTTCAGAAATTAGAGACACTGCAAAAGAATTCATATTCGGTCAATTCTTGGTTGGCTACTTCCTCAATCAGTGACCATTTGCAAAATCATTTTTGGAACATTTATAACAAAATAGCTTGGCCTGAGAAGCCTCAGGTAGTTCTGATCAATTTTAGGCAGCAGAATGAGTCAGCTGGAGGCTTCTCTGTTCAATTAAGATCACAGAGCTCAGTTTGTTAATGTTCAGTTAGCAGAGTTTTAGGAAAGCATTCCACTGCAGAAAAGAGCAGCTCTGGGTTTGTTTAAGCAATCTCTTTGCCCAGCAGTAACCAGTGACTTCATAGTCACTGGAAGCGATTACAGCAGGGGTGTCAAACTCGCCGTATCACATGACACCCCTGGATTACAGTAACTAAATGAGGGGAGGGTGTATACAGTTTTCTGCAGGAGGCTCTCTGTCAGACTGCTTTTAAAATAAAATGATATTTTATCTTCAATCGCATTTAAGGCATTGCTTCCTTCCATTGAAATTAGTGGCAATTTACTGGTAACCACAGGGCCCCACATCACTTAACTGGAGACCCTGGCCCTTGTTAACTTCTTAGTCAACTTCAGCACATTTACTTTTCTATCTGTCCGGTGTTAGAAAGAACTATTTTAGAGACTTGAGAACTAGAAGACAGCTTCAAATATTGAACTTGTGTCTGAAATCATAGTCTCCTCACCTGCAAAAAAAATACAAACAATTCTCTGCCTGAGTTGCCCTTCTTAGAACAAGGAAGATGGATTGCTTAATACATACTGAAAAAACGTAACTGAGTTTGGGCTAAAAATGTTTTATTTGTGTAAGCTATGTTGATGGAAGACAGAATTCTATGCCTATTAATTATATGGCAGCAATAAAGAAATAATACAGATGCATCCAATTTTCCCATTTCTCCATTTTTTCATAATAAAGAAGTAAAATGTTATTTGCTTTTATTGTGCTGTATTTTGAGATGCCAATCATGTTGCTTATATTGCTAAGATAAATTATTGACACAAATCTTAAGTTTTTGCTTGTCAAAACAAAATAAATTATAGTAAACATGCTTTCAATTTCAGCACCAGACTGTGTGCAGAGCTGACTCATATATTTTGTAAGTTGGGAACATCAAGAGGGAAAAAAATAAATAAATCTCCATCTTTTACAATAATACCACAGAGCGGTTTATGAATGAAAATCATGCCTTAACTACAGCTTAGAATCATCCCGTATTGGCCTTAGCAATCTCTTTTTTTATCCAGAAAGCATTTAAAGTGTGTTAAATTAAAAAATAGTAATACCATCAAATTAAATATAACATTTATACATAATAAAATGTATTTTATATAAAAAACTACCCATTATTGTCTGATATCATGTATATTCAGAAACAGGCAGCTGTCACAGATATTTCTAGAGACAGTCTCTACCAAATGCTCAGAAAGGGTGGCCAGGGAAATATTTCTGAATTATAAAGAAAAATAACTAGTCCCACTTTAACATTTTATTCTGCTATCAGGTTACTTAGAGCAGAGGTCCCAACCTTTTGGGCACCAGGGACTGGTTCCGTGGAGAAAGGTTTTTCCACAGACCAGAAAATGTGTGGTTTTGTGCTGCCTGCATCCCACAGATGGGGCTTTGCTTGTTTGTGTGGACTGGTTGCTGGCATACTGCGGCCCGGTATTGGTCCATGGACCAGAGGTTGGGGACCCCTGACTTAGAGGACTCTTGAATAAAAGTAAAAGAATATCAGATTTTACCTCATGGATGCTTATTTCATTGTTCAATCACAAGCAAATTGTTCAATGTAGTATATCTGTAATTACCTTTACAAAGAAATACTCAATGATTCTTATGGGCACCTCTGGTACAAGTTTTGTATCACAAGGAGATTTCCTGAGTTCCCTTTGTATTTACGGTGGCAAAATATGCAAAGTGCAATAAATCACTACAAAGGTTCTTTCTAGAGCAGGGGTGTCAAACTGCCGATGGGCCAGACACGTCACATGAAAGCCGCGCCCACCCCACTGCTGGCAATGGCAAAACTGTTCCGATACGTTGTGCAACGTCATGTGACGTCGCGAGTTTGACATGTCTGTTCTAGAGGATCTTATGATACTTCTAAAATCAATCCATTAGTTATTTTAATGTGTTTTTATTATAACTCCTGGGCATAATTATTATGTAAAACTAACCATTTATTAAAAATGGGAAGGATGTCCTGGACAATAAACATATGCAGAAATATTTAAGATTCCAGTATATTTTTACTATTTGGTTCAATGGCCCAAATACATCAACCTCTTGATAGCAAAGAGCAAAAATTACACGTACTACATTTGAAGAGAACTAGTCTAACATTATTAATAACAATGGCCTACTTAACTTTTTAAATCTGTTTTCTTGCTGGTTTCATGAAATAAAAAAGTTATAGTTAGAACAAGTATAAATGAAGACTAAAAATCACTAATCTGACTTGAAGTTCTAACATAATTTTTATTCAGCTTTCATTTATTGTAATGACTGAGCTTAGTAGTTTTTTGCAGTTGTTTCTTTACAAACTAGGTCACATCATAGTACTAGAAGGCAGTTTGCTCTTATTTTTATAAACCAGTGGCTTGCATTTTCAGTGTTTTCTTTACAGTTAGCTTGTGTGTCTGTTTTGCTGGTTCCTTGATTAGTTGGTCTAGTATTAATCTTAATGTTAATCTCTGTTCATACACAGACACATGAATTTGCTAGATGCAGAAAGTGAATGTGCATCTATAAATCACAGCAATAAGGAGGCAGTGCTAATCAGAGAGTAGAGCGCTCACTCTGCACACAACTGACCTCCCGCAAATCTGAAGGAATAAGACATCTGCAAATAAACCACCAACTTCAGAGAGCACCAAGGGTCCCACAATTCAATGCTGAGCTACAAATATTTTCTTCTATCAATATGTCTGCTTAAAGAAGTCTATTAACTTTGTCTATAATTATTTTTCTTTAAACTTACAACTCTCTTATCCTAGTTGCTAATCCTTGAATCAATCCAAGCGTGATGGAACAAAAATTATTCCAATTGATTCTCTTTGCCTATCTATTCATAGAAATGATAGAAATATCATTTTTTCTTCCCTAATTTCTGTTGACTGCTGGCTACTTAGGTCTAAGGCCTATCTTAGTGAAGGTGAGATATTTCTGATTCTAAGGAGTAGAACAATAATTCATATAGTTCCCTTCCAAACAAAATTTAGTATTACAGTCTAATCTAAATACAATATTTTGGCTTCAGATGCCAAATAGGATAAACCTTCATTAAGAATGCAGTATGAATGTTTAAACAAATCCAGTTATCCACATAGCTTGAAACAGATAAGAACATACCATTTGTAGACAAAATGTCAGTATTACAAATTTATGATAGTTTTTTACTATGCAGTATTGAAAGTGCTTTTTCACAATGTAACTGGCAAAGACTTAATGTCTTAAATATGACTCAGTTTTTCTATAATTTTGTATAATTACATACATGTTCTCAGCTATGCCAGAAAAAGTTTGAAAAACAATATTTTTTTCATTCTAGGAACACAATATAGGAACATAGATGTCCATACTGATCATTTAATTTGATTCTTGATTAGAAACATTGAAAAACAATGGCCATTTTACCTATTGTTTCATATTAGTGGAATTCTATGTGAGCTACAAAACTGGTAATTTATGCCATTACTCACTATAATGTTCTGGATACAAAAATAGCCAAACAAAAGGCTATCCAAATATTACTGTTATTTCTACAGCAGAAAATCCTACTAAGCACAAATGCCACCATAAGTTACACATAATTTTGTTTTGTTCCAAGGATTGTGTAATTTACATTACTGTAGAGTGAGTTACTGTAAATGTGTTGCATATTAAGCTAGGCTCTAAAGTTTTTTCACTTCCTTAAAATTATTTTATTCTGTTTCTTATAAGGATAGATAAAAGGAAAAGAAGGTTTAAAAGAAATCTAACAAACTTCAAAGTCACACTGCCAACCACTTTTACCTGAATGAACTGTATCATTGTTTCTTACACATTAATGACTATTATATATATATATCTTACTGGTGCAATTTCTTAATTGTATATTACAAATAAATATTTCAAAAGAAATAATTTCCCTTTTTTTCCTATAAATTTATCAATAAGACTATAATTTAAAGATAAACTACAGGCAGTCCTCTACTTGTGACCACAACTGAGCCCAAAATTATTATTACTAAGTGAGACAGTTGTTAAGTGGGTTTTGTCCCATTGTATGAACTTCCTTGCCACAGCTGTTCAGTGAATCCACTGCAGTTAGTAACACAGTTGTTAAGTGAATCTGACTTCCCCGCTGACTTTGTTTGTCAGAAGGTTGCAAAAAGTGATTACATGACCTCCCCTGGGACACTGCAACCATCATAAATACAACTGATAGTTGCCACATGGCTAAATTTTGATCACGTGATCATAGTGATGCTGCAAAGGTTGTAAGTGTGAAAAAAAGGTCCTAAGTCACTTTTTTCAATGCCATTATAACTTTGAATGGTCACTAAATGAACTGTTGTAATCAGTGGTGGGATTCAAATATGTGAACAACCGGTTCTCTGTGTGAATGCCGCTTCTGGAAGTCCATTCTGTAAATGGGCAACACAAAATTAGCTACCGGTTCTGATGAAGTGGTGCGAACCAGCTGAATACCACCACTGGTTGTAATCTGAGGGCTACCTCTATGACCATATATGACAGCAGATATGGTGGAGAAATGTTACATAATGTCAAAGAATTGATATAAATGAATTTGTGTTGTTTCAGGAGTTTCAACATTTAAAAAAAATAACAAAAGAGTGTATTGCTACAATATTCTATACAAATCATACAAACTCATAGTTGAAAAATTCATCTGCTGAATTTTTGAGTTTATTCAAATTCTTTAAGCTGTACAGTTCTTCTGCTTAGTAGAATATATAATATATAATATAATATATAAACAACCCAGAGTAACCCGAGAGATGGGAGGCAAATAAATTTAATAAAATAAAAATAAATAAAACACGTAGCAGAATAACTGCATGCAATGCAAAATAGTTTCCTTACCTGCTTTTTGGCACTGGACTATTTTTTCATATACAGTATCTGCATTTTCTGTCAGAATCTTTATCATATTAATCATCTGCAAAAAACAAAGTTAGCTTTTGTAAACACTGAAGTGTCCATATAAAAGTCAACCATTAACCCATTAAAACCAGCCATCTGCCCTGATTAGCAACAGATCTCTGACACCTGTACAGGTAAAGATGCCAAAGATTAAACTTTTGGTATCTATAATGATACAATATATACCACTGAAATACAACTGCAATTTAAACAGGTTTACATAGATTAGGAAGAGGAGAAAAGGAGTTTTCAAAAATTTTATTCTTTCTAAGTAGCTAATTTTATTTAATTAGATTCTTTATGCCCCCATTTATCTTAAAGCTAAAAATATTGATGTGCAATTTTGTTTAAAACATTCAGATATTTATTCCCATGTCTCCAAAATTCAAAATCTATCATAGATAGATTCTATCATAATTAGTACTGTAACAAAAATAAGTGTTGTTTTATTTTGCATTATCTACAGTTATTTATTTATTTATTTATTTATTTATTTATTTATTTATTTATTTATTTATTTATTTATTTATTTATTTGGTTATCTACTTGTGCAAAACACTGAGTTATGCCACATACATCACTGCTACAGATTCACGTTAAAAATTCAGGAAGCAACAACAAAACAGACACTTTTTAAAATATTTTAAAAACATTTAATGAATGAAAGAAAAGTATTTAAAGAATTCTATATATAATCAGTTTTAACACAGACCTATGAATCATCAGAGTTAACAAATAGTTTGTGAGAGTCAGCTTTAAAGATTCATTGCAGTAATTATTTAAGTTATCAAAAAGCTACTATCAATATTTTGAACTTCAGGTCTGAAAATAAATTACAGCCGTATTTTCTAAAATACCCCAAATTGAACTATAACTCTCCACATTTTTCTTTTAAAATATTTTTTGCACATATAGAAGGTTATATCTATCACACAAAAAAACTTCTAGGTTAATGTATTTTTTGATATCAACAACTGGAACTTCAAACCTGGATTCTAACTGTGCAGGTACAGATTTCTACACATTAAAAAAATATCTCACTTACGGAGACTGTTCTTGAGTGGAGAATATCTCTTCACCTGGATCTTAGATGGAAAAGAAGATGAGCTTCTTCTTCCACAAAACCAAGCTTTCAGTTTTCCCTTAGTTCTAGGAACCAACCATTTTGGAATGTCTGACGCTAGTACAACTCAAAACACTTGAGTAATCAAGAATAATAGATTTTTATCATAAAGTCAGCAAAGGACGTATTTCAATTAGCCAATTGAAGAAATAGGATCTCCATGCAATATGATAAACCATGTAGAGAGATCAGATGATCAGAATATTAGTAAGAATAAAGATGTCAAATGCTGGAAATAGCACAGAAAAGAAATAAAATGCCCCTAACATGTCAATTCTATGCTTTCCCTATTAGCTCTTATTTTTTTGGATTCAGTTCTCTCTTGGAAGTTTTTGGCATTGAACATTGTAAAATGATGTTTTTTTTACAAGAACTTCTAGAGTAGATAATGACTACCTAAAACAAAGATGGTAAATACCTTTTCCTCTGAATCTTTATCTTTATCTTTATTTTGACTTATATGCCGCCCTTCTCCCCAGACTCAGGGCGGCTCTCAACAGAAATACAAGTACAAAATATATAAGTCATATAAATAATACTACAATATAAAACTATACTCACTCATACAACATACACTCCCAATCAAAGGCCAGGGGCAGAGCGCAGCCCCAAGCCTGTCTGCATAGATGTGTTTTTAAAAATTTTCGGAAAGCTAGGAGGGAGGGAGCAGTACGAACCTCTGAGGGAAGTTGGTTCCAGAGGGCTGGGACAGCAACAGAGAAGGCCCTAGCCCTAGGTCCCACCAGACGGCACTGTCTAACAGACGGGACCCATAGGAGGCCAACCCTGTGTGCCCTAATCGGTCGCTGGGATTCATGAGGCAGAAGACGGTCCCGCAAGTATCCTGGCCCATTGCCATATAGGGCTTTATAGGTCATAACCAACACTTTGAATTGTGTACAGAGACCAATTGGCAGCCAGTGCAGCTCACGGAGGGCTGGAGTGATATGAGCATGTCTTGGGAGACCCAAGACGGCTCGCGCGGCTGCATTCTGAACCACCTGCATGTAGAGAGCATTACAGTAGTCGAATCTCGAGGTGACAAGGGCATGGGTGACTGTGAGGAGCGACTCCCGGTCCAAATAGGGCCGCAACTGACGCACCAGGCGAACCTGGGCGAACTCCCCCTTCGCCACAGCCGAAAGATGGTATTCTAAACTTAGCTGTGGATCGAGGAGGACACCCAAGTTGTGAACCCTCTCCGACGGGGATAAAACTTCCCCACCCAGAGTAATGGATGGACAGATGGAATTGTCCTTGGGAGGCAGAACCCATAGCCACTCCGTCTTGTCGGGATTGAGTCTGAGCCTGTTGGCACCCATCCAGACCCCAACAGCCTCCAGGCACCGGTTCATCACTTTCACTGCTTCGCTGTAATGACGCGGGGTACAGATGTAAAGCTGAGTATCATCAGCATACTGATGAAAACTCACCCCGCGTTGATGGATGATCTCTCCTATCTTTCAGTCCTCTTTGGGAGAGAACAGTGCCTTTAAGGTAATAGTCAGGCTGCCAGCTCTTTAGTCCACTGTCTTTTCTTAAAAAAAAAAAGTACTGTGCATTAATCTTTCCAGATTAATAGGGCAACAAATGTATAATATGCCATTGTGAAAGTTTCCTGTGCAAGCATGAAATGGACTTTAATAATTCAAGGATAACTTTTTTTATAAAGCTGATTACTACACGATTGTTCATTTCCCTGCAGTGGTGTACAATCTGAATCTATTATTTATATCTAAAAATGTGATCGGTGTTATATTGCCATATCCTGAAACAGATATATTCCTCCTATGTAAAAGAACATGCAGTTTGAAAAATTCATAAAATGCTGGCATTTAAAGATATTAATTTATTTTACAATATTACTTGTAAGTTAATTTGATATCAAAATGTATGCCATTCAAGTTCTGATAGGTTAATAGATACATCTAATGTTCAAAACTGACTTTCTTTTGTCTAACATACTCTTAACATACTTTTTATTACACAAATTCATTTACCTTAGTAACCAAGCATATGTAGAACACATTTTCTTGTAAGATATTCATTTTAATTTTGCCTTGATTTTAATTTTAAATATAAAAAATAAAAACAATGCCAGTTAATTTTTTATTACTGCAAGTTACCCTGAATGTTGTACAGATAGAAAAAAATGAGCGACCAATAACAATACATAATTGAAAACAAAAAAATAAAAAGCTTTCAGCATTAATAATTTTCTTCTTGAGTCATCTCCAACCTACTCTTCGTGCCTGGCTTAACTGAGCACTCATGTTTAGAAGAATTTGGAGAATATATCCTGTTGAATTCCAATCTTATACAAAACAATCCTGATTCTGATTGTTTTCCACTTCAATCCATTTGAACTCCCCATTTTTTTCTGTTAAGATTGCCTTACATACTACATTGCAAGCAAGGAATAAGGACAAGGTCTGGGAAATTATAGACCAGTCTTTGATTCCAGGAAAAATAAATTATTGGGACAGACAGAGGAACACAAAACTAGGTTATTAACAACATTAGAGAGAGGTAGAGTTATGTATCATGATCCCCACTGGTACCAACATGGGCAGACACAGTATGACAAACTTGTCTGTCCTACCTGGTTAAATGTTATAAAAATTCTTTTTATCTTACTGGGAAATTCAAATACTGAAAACCAAAACATTACTTCTAGTATCAGCTTTATTTCCAAGGTGACTCTGGATGGCTATAGCCTAAAGGAGTAGTGGCGAACCTAAGGCACGGGTGCCAGAGGCGGCATTCAGAGCCCTCTCTGTGGGTACACGCACCGTTGCCCTAGTCCTAGGCCTTCAACTGGGTTTTATAAAATCTTTTCGCTTTAGGCCTCCATCGCCGTGTAAAAAAAAAAAGGTTCAATCAATCAGTCAATTTCAACTTCTCGCAGGAAAAAAAAGATCTTGCAAAGTTGAAATTGATTGAACCTTTTAATCCCACCCAGTCTGCCATTACCACAGCCATGCCCAGCCAATGGGCCACACCCACCCAGCACTCAACAATGCATAAGTGGATTTTGGACTGCAGTTTGGTCAGTCAGTCTCTAAAAGGTTCGCCATCACTGGCCTAAAGCTTTCCTTAGACCCATATTTTCAGTGAAAAAAATGATAAACTAATACAGGGCTTTTCAACCAGTAGTACGGGTACCACCTGTGGTATATTGGCACCTGGCAGGTGATACGCGACCATCCTAGAAAAGTGGTAGCGGGGGAGGGGAATGAGCTGAACCGGTGACAGCACCGCACAAGCCTGAGCGAGATCGCTGGAGCTGCAGGGCTGTCAGGGCTTAGTGGAAGCACCAGGATCAGTGCCACTTTCCAGCTGATCGGCTTCTTCAGGACTGTCAGGGCTCAATGGAAGCGCCAGACTCAGTGCCAGGCTCCAGCTGGAGCTCGGCGCTGATCCTGGCGCTTCCACTGAACCCTGAAGAAGCACCAATCAGCTGGAATATTGCCTTATCTCCAGGGTCTTGTGATTAACATTCAGATGCGTGGCAACTGATTCATATTTATGATGGTCACAGTGTACCAGGGTCATGTGAAGTGACCAAAACCTGCTGCAAACACCCATCAGACGGGGGGAATAAAAACCATCCCACTCCCACTGCCAATCCACAACAGAAATGCTCACAACAATGGAAACCTCGGACAGGAGGAAGAGTGCCGCCACATGGGCAGGCAGGTGTCTTGCTCGGCTGTGGCTTGGGGGGCACTTTTTAAGTGCCATTGTAACTTTGAACAGTCACTGAGCGAACTGTTGTAAGGCGAGGACTACCTGTACTTCATCACTTTTTTTCTTTTTTGGGGGGGTCATCAAGTTTTTGCTAGGCGACTGGTGATACTCGGATATTGCCATATCTGAAAAGTGGTACAATGGGTGAAAAGGTTGAAAAGCCCTGAACTAGTATGAAGGAGAGCATGTTGTGAAACTGAAATTACTGTTGGAGCAGCATGTCAAACAGGTATTTTGTTCATACCAATTACATCAGTCATTTTGAAGGCATATTCTTGACAGTCAGCTGGTAAATGTGAAAGCCATCTTCTATACCAGCCATTTTATGACAGCATTCATGATATATATTAAAATTCCAGAGGTGTTCAATGGTTAAAAATAGCTGTCATCCTCCAAGGTAGCTATCTACCACTTAGATTAGATATTGGAGATGGATTAGTAATGCATCATGTAACGTGCGGAGGCCGTGCGGGTCTGGATGGGGAAGAACGGACTCAAGCTCAACCCCTCCAAGACCAAGTGGCTGTGGCTACCGTCGTCCCGGTATAGCCAATTGATTCCATCGTTATCTGTTGGGGGCGAAACAGTGGCCCCCTCGGAAAGGGTTCGCAATTTGGGAGTCCTCCTGGATTCACGGCTGTCCTTAGAGGACCATCTGACGGCCGTGGCCGGGAGGATGTTCTATCAGGTTCGCCTGGTGCGCCAGTTGCGTCCCTTCCTAGACCGGGACTCGGTACGCACATGCCTTCGTTACTTCCAGACTGGACTACTGTAATGCTCTCTACATGGGGCTCCCCTTGAGGTGCACCCGGAGGCTCCAGCTGGCCCAGAATGCGGCCGCGCGGGTAGTGACGGGAGCGTCATGGCGCTCCCATGTAACACTGCTCCTGCGCGAGCTGCACTGGTTGCCGGTGACCTTCCGGGTGCGTTTCAAGGTGTTAGTAACCACCTTTAAAGTGCTCCATGGCATCGGACCCGGATACTTACAGGACCGCCTGCTGCTAGCAAATACCTCCTGCCGTCCGGTACGCTCCCACAGAGAGGGCCTCCTCAGGGTGCCGTCGGCCAGACAATGTCGGCTGGCGACCCCCAGGGGGAGAACCTTCTCTGTGGGAGCTCCTACGCTTTGGAACGAGCTCCCCCCCCGAACTCCATACGATGACGGATTTATGTACCTTCCGTCGGGAATTGAAAACATTCCTTTTTCGACAGGCTGGCCTGGCATAGAAGCTCCGGTTCCAGCAAGGTTAAAATTGTTTTAGGGGATTGAGTCATTTTTAAGTTATATAATGTATTGGGTTTTAAATGGGATTTATGGCCAAATTGTTTAATTTATTCTTAATTATTTTAATTTTTGTATATTGATATGTTTTTAATTCTGGGCTGTACACCGCCCCGAGTCCTTCGGGAGAGGGGCGGCATAGAAATTGGAAATAAATAAATAAATAAAAAATAAAATGTAAGGAGAAATTAGTATAATTTCAAATTTTGTTTTTTCTGTTCTTTGTTAGCATGTTAAACTCTTTCTAACCTTTGGTGGCTTTACACATTCTTCTAAATTATCTTTCAGAAATTCGTAACTGCTATAAAGACATATTGTTAAAATTTAGCAATATGTCTCTATAAAATTGTTAACATGCTACTACATACATACATTACCAACATCATGTTGGTAATAAAAGATAAAATGTTTTAGAAATCTTTTATTAAGAACTTTAATAGCAAAAGTACAAAAATGATCTATGAATCAATACACTGATGTGGTAAACAATGTGGTTTGCGAGGACACAATGGTGGCAGTGAAAATTATAGTAAATTATATTTTTTGGTTCTTATCTCATGCCTTTACTTTTTAAGTTTATTATTCCTTTTTTCATATTTTATATAAATTTAACCCCCAAATGTGATGAGTATATCTTTATATATATTTATAATAGCAATCATCTATCCATTTTCTCCTGAAAATCACTTTATTTTTACAACATTCTAATGTAGCAATATGTTCTGAGATTGGTAAAAAGTACAGGCCTCTTCTTAACAGTTAAGAAAAGCTTTTAATATCAAATTTAGTACAATGCAGAAGAAAAAAAGATCTTCCAAACAAGACAAAAATCAATAGTAACCTCATTACAATACAACTCGGGTTAGGCCCAGACTGTCCAAGACAATTCATAATGAAGCAGAATCAATATCTCAATTGCTTTAAGTGTTGCCCAAAATTGCCAATATAAGGAAATGTTTCTGATTACACTATTGTTGGCAAAGATTAAAATAGTGAATCTATTGTAATGTCCAATTAATCTAAAAATGTGTACCATTAAAAAAAAGAATGTATCATATCATATCATAAAAATGCTAATACAGTAAACCAGGGCTTCAGAATTGGTTTCAAGTACTATAAATAATAAATAACAAATGTGGGAAATAATTAAAATTTAAAATAAAAATAAATAATAAGCTGTAAGGCAATTAAGTTACATTTTCAGATAAATTACTGACTTTTTAAGAAAAGCCTAGCAACTTATTTACTGTTTGTATGCTAAAGCAGACTTTCTGCTTCAGGCAACTTTCTGTTCTTCCTTTTAAAACTTCTTTTTGTTTAAAGAAGTTTGTTTTTGTTTAGTCTGGACAGCTGTTTAAACAGTGTTCAACTGTTATAACTATCCTCAGTTTTTCAAATACAGGACTGTTTTTTATAAAGGAGGGACTAATGATCATTCCTAGAATATGTCAAACTTGGCACACTCAAAAAGAAGAGCTTTCTTGAAGTTTTAATTCTATCATAATGGATATAATTACTATTTGGAATGAACATTATAACCATGCAGCATCAAAGTAAGAATGATTCAAACCATTAAAACAGCACAACTTTAATGAAATTCTTAATGCAGCTACATCCTTTTTTTCAAGTCTCAAAAATGTGTGCAGTAAATAGCATAAATGCATAGAACTCATATGAGAACCAAAGTACTTCTTTGAAGCACTGAAGTTCAAATGAAAAATAAAACCAGTTTTCCTTTTACTTTTTGCTGCTGCTTTCCAATTGCTATACAAAAAATATAAACACAAAAAATAAAAAAGGTAATCTATTCTGCAGTAACATAATTCAAATTATTTTTCTTGTAAAATTCATACTCAAAACATAACACAACACAACACAATATTTTCAAAATTTCTACAAATATGTCTAGATTATCATAGTAATTTTTATGAAAGTTAATAAATTGTCAAGATAATGCATTATTATTTATTGCAAAGATATAAACAAACATAACTATGTTCCTCCATTGGCAGTCCTTGACTTACTACCATAATTGGGACTGGAACTTCCATTGTAAGTCATTGTGATAATAAATCATGATAAATTTATTACAATTTTTACAGCAGTTATTAAGCAAATAGCAGGATTAAGCAAATCCAGCTTCCCCTTTGGGAAATTGGCAAAAAAAGGATCACAAATCCCAATCACATGGACCATAGATGCTGCAACTGATTGTAAATATGAGCAATTAAATTTAGTTGTAAGTCAAGGACTGCTTGTATTTTAATTTATATTTCACTTTCTTATCTAAAAGGCCCTCAACATGGGACCATTTGGTAACTTGTTCAGAAGCCAAAATCAGTCTGAACCTTTCATCAGGAAAAACCAAGCACAAAATTGTATGCATATTTTGAGTAAGATATATTCTCAAATCCACATTGGTTAGAAATGGATTATCTACACTTAATTGTTAGTTCATTCCAAAATTGTCATCTATAAACCATATGTATTTTAGAAATATAAATCTAGAGGGATGCTTTTATCCCTCTATACCTTGTCTCTCTATCTACCTCATGGGATAGTAGTGGTGGTGAAACAAACAATAGGGAACACTACATATACAATTCTGTTTGAAAGAAATGATAGCAATCTAACAAATAAATGTAAATGTTTTTAATTCAATAACATATACTAAATTTATAAGGCTAATTCTATCACTGTTAAATCTCTCTATAGAAAAATAAATATAGTGCAATGTAATTCCATACTATCCAGATATATTTTAATTAAGTAAAAATGCTCATTTGAAACTAGCTGTAATAACCATACCTTTCATCTATAATTCAGCATATTTCCATCTATTATGGCTTAATCTCCTGTATTTTTTAAATAATCACTGTTTCGTTATTTTTATTTTATTACTGTTTACTTAAAAGTCTTTAAAAGGTTTTTGTAATTGAATTTTCTCCTTGTCATCTTGTGTTAATGATTTTATTTGCTGTAGGATTTTTTTTACAATTGATAATTTTAATGGTTTCTAATATTTTTATATTGTAAGTTGTCCAGATTCCATGGACACGAGATGGACAGCAAATAAATTTAATAATTTATGGTTTAAGCCAAGGGTGTCAAACTCAATTTCATTGAGGACCACATCAGCATTGCGGTTGTCCACGGGGGCGGGGCGAGTAGGTGTGGTCAGGGTGGGCATGGCCTATTGGGTGGGTGTGGCTGGAGTGGGTATGGCCTGCTGGGTGGGTGTGGCCAGCTCTACATTGTTTGTGTCAAGGGTGCCTGTGGGGGCCTGGGCAGGAGTGGGACAGATCTGAGGGTTTCTGGCAGAAGGGGGTGTGACCAGAGCAAGTGCCAAGGCATGGTCCACTGGAAGAGCCTTCCGAAACCCCTCCCCTGAAGCCCATCAAGCCGGATATGTAAAGTAGGCAAGGGCCATTTGCTGGCCACTTCCAGGCGATGGTGCATTTCTTCATTCCTCACAAAGGGTGACAACTGCCCAGTATGCGTCCAGAGGGCAGGGCCAACACGGCTGAGGTCAGTCCCTTGCTGTTTCCAGATGGCCTTGTGGAGCTAAAACTGAACGCGTTTCAGCATAGATGGCCACCACAAAATTGTACATTGGCTTCCGGGCAGCCAGGGCCGGGGCCAAGGCAATGGGGGCAATCCCTCACTGTTTCCAGGATGGCTTCGCGGGCCTCATGAAACCACGTTGTGGGCCACATCCGGCCCCTGGGCCTTGTGTTTGACATGTCTGGTCTAAGTTTATACTCTCCCAAAAAAGCAAAAATTCTAAGTAAAATTCAAAGCAAAAAACAGGATATAATTTGTTTGTATACTTTAAATTTTTAATTTTAAGGTTATACTATTACGTTTATAGTCATGAAAGCTGGTAATAATTCCTATATCAATATAGAAAATGGGCATCATTAGAACAAATGGGGAATTCTGATGGTCAAAATCCACACATCTTAAAGTTGCCAAGATTTACAAAATATTGAAATACAGTAAAGAATCTGCCTTTTACACAGAGCCTACACATCTGAAAACTCGGAGAAGACCCTTATGTCCATTTTTTATTCTTACAACTTGTGCAGTAATTAATAGAATTATTCTCTAAATTTTACTTTTCACAAGAAATGGCAGTTGTGTTACAAACTGGAAAGGAAGCAAAGCCTGAGAAATTATAATCAGTGCAATTTCTTTCTCATTTGCTAAATAATAATTTTATTTAGACTCAACCATATTCAGAGATAGATTTGACTTATACTTAATTAAGACCACACTTATTTCAGGCAATGATTCCAAAAAGCATGAAATGTTTTTATTAAAAAAAACCCCTAACCATTTAAAAAAGTCATCTTTGTGGAATCATCTCTACCATGTGCATTATATTTGTATTTCTATTAATTTAGAATGTATATAGGTTTTAAAAAGTTTTTTTTAAACATGGAAAAGATATTCTAATCTGCAAAAAATAGTTACTAGAAATAAAACTGAACTTTGTGGTTAGCTACAAATTTCAATACAGAATGTGATTCGTAATTCGGAAATTAATCATAACACATTAAATTCTAAAAAAATAATTTTCCATTTTTACTGAACTACAAAGCTATACTCAGTATTATATATACTTGTGCAGCAAAATTATTAAATCAACTCAACAGCAAATGCTCAAGCAAGATATATGCAAGCATGTATCCAATAAATTTTGTTTAATTACAATAACTGATATGCGTAAATCAGTTATTATGCTAACCTCAAACTTCTAGACATGTTCAGTAAGAATCCAAATAAGCATAGAGGATAGCAAAGAGAAATTTTTGTGCCTCTGCAGCCCAGGATTAATTAATCTCCAGAAACAATTCCTCCATGTTCATAGAGGTAATTTTCCAAGCAGCAGATGGGGATTGAGAAAGAATTGCAGAACAGTAGACTTACATATTTAAGTCTACATCTAGACTGATATATAAGCGTTTTAAACTGGAAAAAAAAAGATAGATTACTCACCATTTCATATGCTGTGATAATTTTTTTTAAAACTTCTGGAACAATCCCTTGCAATTCCATTGTGGGATACTGATTATTGAGATTTACCACAACCAAGGTTGTATTATCAGATTTCACTAAGCGGCTAGAGACTGCCACAATACATTGTATGAGATTTGCTACAGGAGCAAGTCCACACAACTCTTTAAATGAAACTACTGCATTCTATTTGGAAGAGAGAGAGAGAGAGAAAAAGAGTGATGTGATACTGTACTGGTTAGTTAATTAAAAGACATAAAATAGTTTATAATATAGAAGTTATAATAGCTAAACTGTTAAACAATATACATATAGACTCTGAGAAAATAACTACTTTTCCTATGCAATCAACGATCTATATGTATTTGCAGCATATATAACAAATGCTCAATATTATAAATAAATTTTAAAATTTTTGCTAAGGAATCAATTCCATTTTTCACTTGTAACTGATAAGGACAGCTTGTTTTCTCATGCAGAAAAATACTGAGGTATCCATGTTGTAATTTTATATCATAGTCTCCATTTCAAATCCTTCTATGTTGAGAGTTTGTAATATTTATCATTCAATCTTCTTATCCTTGGAGGTTTAAATAACTGTGGGGTCATTCACTTAATTACTGAGTTGTTTTTTTTAAAAAGTCACCAATTACTTATTTTGCCATGAAAAATATGAGATAAATGTTTTGATCTTTCCCATTTGTTGAATCTTAGCTCTACTTCAAACTCTGATTTCTAATTAAAGACAGTAATGAAATAATGATTGCTATTTCGTTATGTAAATGAGCTTAAAACATATTCAAACTTAGTTGAGGCAGATAAATAAGCCTGTATCTACAATTGTGAAATTGCTCAACATATGAAAATATCCTCTTCACAAGTAATTTTCCACCAAACATACAGGTAAGTTCTTCCAAGTATTTCTTTAAATGTATACTTTTGTATAGATGGATGAGTAGATGGGTAATTATGGCAAGAAAATGCAATGATGCAAATACAAGAAAAGTGAAGGAAAGAAAATGACCCCCATAGTACTATTTAGATTCAGCATTTCCCCCACTATAATAGAATCAGCTTATCTTCATCACTTCACTAAACATAGTACCTAATATTTATATACATTGCAAACATTGCTAAAAATAGACAACTGTCATTTAATGAAGAAGGCTTTAAAGAAATTACTTAATAAAGAAGACTGCTGACATAAGGAAATAGGTTCATTTATTTGATTGACATAAGTTTGCACAGTGTTTGGGTTCATCAGCTATTTCAATTGCCTGTGCCAGTTTTCTTTGGGAAAATTGCCCAAGGATACTATCTGGCAACAATTTTTATACTGAAGGACTGACATTTAATTATTGACTAAACGTTAAGTTACAATTAAAAGCTTGTTCTCACCGCTATATATTCCAAGTTTACATAGTGGTATTTACTGAAGAAGCAGTTTTCCCTCAGTAAAAAAAACCTGTTCCACATTTAATTTTCTTGTATATGTTATGTATTAGATTTTTATACCACCTTCATTATTTTATAAATAACTCAATGTGAAAATACTCCTTTTTCTTCCTATTTTTCTCACAACTACAATCCTGTGAGGTGGGTTGAACTGAAACAAGACTGCCTGGCCCAAAGTCACCCTATCAAGGAAATTCATTCGGTAAAACCTAAATATTCCTCTATAAACTATTATTATTCCTACAATATAATATTCTTTTTAAATTCTGGATTCATAATTATATAAATGCATGTGGAAAATTATATTGTCTATGAAAGAAGATAGGATGTCATACCTGCATATTTTCTCTCAAATCTGTGGCATCCCGTATGGGCTGAAGAGCATTCTTGAATACTTCATCAATACTTTTAATCCACAAAGTTCTCATACAGGCATATTCTCTGGATTTCTTGCTTTTTCTAACAGAAAGTCCCCGTTTATGAGGTTTCCCTCCACCTCTTCGATTAGTAATAGCAACGTGGACAAATAAAAAAGCATATGCTAGAGCTTCTCCTGTTAGAGACTGAAGTGGGATATGACGATAACCTGGTTGTAAACATTCAAAAGGAATTGTGTACTGCCCAATGAATTCATCTCCAATGTAATCATCATCTAACACAACAAAGCGTACCATAGCAAGTTCAGGTAGGTTAATCTGAAATTCAAAACTCTCATCAAAAATAGGATTGTCTCCATTTTGGTGGACAGTTTTTGTCCTTTGTTCCGCACAGTCTGCTGGAATCCCATGGATTTCTACATACACATAAGGATCTACTACATCACCCTTGGCACCTGAACCTTTTGGCTTTGGAAAATTCTGCCCACTAATGATCTTAACATGAAGAAGTTGAGGTGATACACCAGGCACCGTGTCCTTTGTATTTGCACTAAAGAAAGATATTTCCTCCCGCATGATAGCAGGCCGCAGCACATAGCCACAATTGCCATTTTGTCGAAACCAGCCAATATTGAGGTCCATCATTAATCCAGGTGTCTGAAAGTTCATTGCCACAATTTGACAGCCGCATTTCCAGAAATCCTGTGGGTTCATATTACTGGAATCAATCCTCATAGGGCTTGGGAAAACTCTTGCAAGAAAGCGTTTATTATAATTCACAAAGTCCCCAGGATGTTCATTGGCATATTTAGTAGCAAGCACTTCATTAAAAGAGCAAACTTCCCAGTACTTCTGAAGTTGAAATGAAACCTGAAAATCTTTGAACTGAACAGATTTACATATGCTTACTAGTTCTGATAGTTCTTTACAAAGCTGAAACCGTTTCACTGGGACAACATTCTGTGATTCCACTGCCTCTTTTCCCATTCTCTGTGACATTTCTGCTCCTTCATCTTCATCTGTAACATCTCCCTCTAGCCCAGAGCAATTAGATGATAACTTCTTGGCTTTAATTAGTATTTTTCCTTTAAGATATTCAGGAGATGGCAGATAAGATTCTTCTGTATTTGGAGGATTTATATATAGTTTGTCCTCCAGGATCTTCTTCATGTGCTGGACCATCACATTTTGTTGCTTGAGAGAACAATGATTTTCCAAACACAAAATAAGAGGGTATTCCGAAGCAAAAAATGCATATGTGTTAATTATGTCAATTACACTACGGAAAACGATTTGTGAAGTCATTGTATGACCTGTATAAATTACAGGCTCATTATCAGGACCATCCCACACATCCAACTCAACACTGCGGCACCCCATTTTTAGAGCACGAATGTAACCGGTGATATCAGATGGGCCTCGAAACTGATCTTCTATCAAGTATGTGTTGTGAGAAGAGTTTATGAAATAATGAGATAAAGGCTGGTTCATGTCCTGGCACACCTTTTTATGCTCTGGATCAAATATATGACATTCTGGAGAAGTAAGATAGTTTGTAAAACCATCTATAGAGAGCCAGCCTCTTTCTTGACCTTCTTGAGATGGTTCATATTTGTGAATAATATCAAGGCTAGTCTTTTCTGTGACATGAGCCATACCCTGTTCTGCTTCTAAAAACATCATAAGATCCTTGGTATCAAGAAATTCTTTATTACTAGAAAATTGAACAAGTAAGAAATAGATCTCAGGACGAGTGCAAAGCTCATGGAAAATTTCAATAAATTCATTCTTTGTGATTTCTGTATCAGGTTTGTCTTTTGATCGCTGCAGTTCTTTGAATTTTAATTCAATTTTATTTGTTTTTAAACCAGGATTTAATTTTTTTATAAACTGCACAGCTTTGCCCAAGGATATCCGTCCCATATGATCTATATCTGTTTCACTAAACATTTGGGAGACCCATGAGGTGCGCATTTTATCTTGTCTACTTTCTAGCATGTCCAATGTATGTTTTCCATAAGATATCAAGTACCTTAGGCCAGTTACCCAAATATTTGCAACATCTGCAGAGTTTGCAACCAGATCTAGGGATTCATAATTGTCTCCATAAATAACAGAAAATGCGCAGTCTTCTGAAATTTGGTCAGAAATTCCATTACTACGAAAAATGTCCGTATTTTTCCCTATTCTCACTTCTTTGACTGATTTGATGTCAATTTTTGCCTTTTCAGAATCCTTCTTTGAAGGTTCCCATCTTAGTGACTGCATATCTGCATCTAAAAGAAAATATCGATGGTATATCCTAGAGTTGGATCGAACTTTTCTGAGTTCCGAACCTTCAACCATAGCATTAATACAGTCACTTGCACTACTTATCTTCTTCTCAGTAGGCATGCTGCTGAATGAGACTGTTTTTTTCCGTTCCCTTTTCTGTTTTGTGCCATCCTGGAAATAGAAAAGAGAGAAAATGTTAAATTACGGTATGGAAAGATTGCAGAAGAATAAGTAGTATGTCCACTATTTTCACTCATACATAAAAAGATAAGAATTATATAAAATTACAGATATGTAGCCTAATTATAATAATTATAAATTATATAAAAATTATATATATGTAGCTTAATGTTATGTGAATTCCAAGAAAATTACTGGGATTAAGGGCCAGGGCATTTTTTGCCATATATGCAATAACTTCATGAGATATCTTAGAGTTTATACATACTGTATCTAAGGTATTAGTTTTGAATCTATGATTCCAATTATCGTACCATATAACCCCCAAATTTATTTAATTAACGTATTTCCATGTTTTTACACTTTATTTCTAAATGTATATTGCACATACATTAGTCTGTAGGTCATTCTTAACATGACCATTTGTTAAGTGACTGTTCAAATTGGTGAAAAAGATGACTTATGGTTGGTCCTTGCACTTGCAGGGTCTCTGAAGTCATATGATCGTGATTCGGGCACTTGGCAACCATCGTGCATTTACATTAGTCATAATGTTCTACATTTGCAACTTTCCCTGCTGGCCTCTGACAAGTCAATGGCAAAAGTTGACAAAGAAGATTGAAATTCATGGCCACACATCTCTTTTTATGACTGCAATGATTCGCTTAATGACTGTGGCAAAAATGTTGTAAAAGCATGTGATGCCTCATTTCATGATTGCAATGCTTAACCACAAATTTTATAGTCCTATTATGGTCATAAGTCAAAAATTGCATGTCAAACTGTCAAAAAAAGGCAGGCAGCAAGACAAATTAAATGTATTTTCAATTAGAGTTATCACATCTGGACTGCCAAAATCCAAATAATCATTAGATGGTAGCAAGAGTTATTATTCATTTATTCACAGTATGTCCTCAGAGAATAGATGGGAAATCATTATTCTATTGCTTGGTATTAGCTTCTGAATTTTAGGCATATAAATATATCAATCACACTATTCCCTTCTTGGACAAAATGTTGTGCAATGCTTAGAAAGGCAGTAAGAAATTTTGTACATTGTATAAAATAAAAAATAAAGCCTTATCTAATTTGCCCCAACATAATTCAGAAAACCATACTCTTGGAAATCTCCTTGCTCCCCATTTCTATAATCCACTTTGCATACTATTTTTTTCTTCTTTAAACTTCTCATCTTTCTTTGAACACACTTACATTAATTTATTGAAAGAATTATAAAGCCCGCAAATTCATACTGGTGACTCTGGCAGCCTACATCATAAATACACAATGCAGGTAGTCCTCAACTTACAACACTTCATTTAGTTATAATGGCATTGACTTATGACAGTTTTTCATGCTTACGACCGCTGCAGCATCCCCATGTCGCATGATCTTAAATTAGATACTTGGCAACTTATTCATATTTATGATAGTTGCAGTGTCCTCGAGTCATGTGATCACCTTTTGTGACCTTCTGTCAAGCAAGTCAATGGAAAGCCAGATTCATTTAAGAACTGTGTTAATAACTGCAGCAATTCACTTAACAACCGTGCCTTGAAAGGTTGTAAAATGGGGCAAAAGTCACTTAACAACTATCTTCTTAGCAACAGAAATTTTGGGCTCAATTGTGATTGTAAGCAAGGACTACCTGTAAATAAAAAATAAAAAAATAATGGAAAACTAACTAACTATACAGAAACAAAATATAAATACAAATTCAAAAATATAAAATGGCAACCAAGAATAAAACCAAACAACTTCAAGGAGAATTCTCAATCAAATGACCACTAATGCCTGGGGGAAGAGCCAGGTCTTAAGCACTTTCTTAAACCCAAGGAAAGTACGGATATGTCATATATTGGTTTAGAGGGGGGGGGATTTTCCAGAGAATAGGGCCAAAGACTAAATCAGGAAAGCTAAGGCCCAGAATGAACTAAGACTTGCAACAAATGTAAAAAAAAAAATCTTTCAACATATAAAAAAATTAAGAAAAAAATCCACTATTAGGAGATGATGGTAAGAAAGTGACGTGTAGCAGACAGAAAGCAGAGTTGCTTAACTCTTTCTTTGCATCTGTTTTTACACAAAAAGAAAAAATAGCTCAATCTATCAAAGACAGAACCATAAAAAGAGACTAGGAATTCATATTAAAATAGGCAAGAAAATGGTAAGAGATCATTTGTCCACTCTAGACCAGTTCAAATCACCAGGGTCTGATGGATTACATCCCAGAGTTGTGAAGGAGGTGGCAGATGTTATCTCACAACCATTGTACCATATGGGAAATTACCAGAGGATTGGAAAAGAGCTGATATGGTTCCCATCTTCAAAAAAGTAAAAAAAAAAAAAAGATCAAGGAAACTATAGACCAATCAGTCTAACATCAATACCTGGGAAGATCTTGGAAAAGATAATCAAGCAATTTACGAACACCTAGAAGCAAACAGAAGCCAACATTGCGTTGTCCAAAACAGATAATGCCAAGCAAATCTTATTTCATTCTTTGACAAAGTGACTAAGTTAGTGGACCAGTGAAATGCTATGGACATAGTATACTTGGATTTTAGAAAGGCATTTGAAAAAGTAGACCACAACCTTCTTCTTGGTAAGCTAGAAAAATGTGGGTTACACAGCATCACTACCACATGGATTTGTAACTGGCTGACAAACCACACTCAATGTGGAGTGTTTCAAGGTTCTGTTTTAGGTCTAGTATTCTGCAATATCTTCATAAACAATTTAGGTGAGGGGATAGAATTTGCAGATGATACCAAGCTGACAGGAATAGCCTGGCTCAAGATCCAGATGGATCTCTGCAAACTTGAACACTGGGTCCTATGTAACAAAATGAAATTCAATGTAGAGAAAAGTAAAGTTTTACACTTAAGCGAGGAAACCAAATGTACAGGTACAGATTAGATGAAACTTTGATCAATAGTAGTAACTGCAAGAAGGATGTTGGAGTCCTAGTGTAAATTGTTTAAATATGAGCTAGCTGTGTGCTGCTGCCTCCCAAAAAACCAATGCAATTCTAGACTGCATTAACAAAGAGATATAATCAAGATAAAAGAAGCAAAGTGAAAAAATATGAAGACTAAAATTAAATATAAAATCCATCAAACTAATAACAGTTACCGCAATCTTGGAATTGGCAATGAAGCTATCAAGGTGATGGAAAAGATATCCAAACGCCTGATATGTCTATACTTACCAAAGAGCAGATTCTGCAAGCCATGGAATCCCTTGTGACACTATGGAAATAAAAGTTGAACTTTGAAGAAGCAGGATAAGAAAAATATTGACATTTTTGAATTTTGGTATGGGAGAAGACTCCTAAGAGTAACATGGAGATCCATGGATAAAAGCAAATAAATCAATGGATTACTGAACAAGTCAACTCAAGTTTCTCATTAGAGGCATAAATGCCAAGGCTCTAAGTTTCCTACTTCACACCCATTATACAAAGACCTAACCCCCTAAAAAAGATTCTAGTACTGGGAAAGGTGGAAGAAAAGGGAAGATGGGGACAACTGGCAGTAAGATGGATGGATTCAGTCACAGTAGCAATGAGGACACTATTGGAAGATTCGAAAAATCAGATTACAGATAGATCATAATAGAGGAACTCTATGTAATTACTGAGGAGTCAAAAACAATTTGATGGCATATAATCATTAATCAATCAATCAAATCAATCAAAATAGTACTGTACATGGATAATCGTCAGCAACATCACTCCATAAGCTAAGCCAAGTGAAATGAACTACTAATATCCTACTAATGTAGTGTCCTAAAATGATAATAGAGTGAAGAATAATTATAATCTTTGCAAGAGTAAAATAATTTCTGGTACCGGAATTGAAACTAAATATTCTTCTCAAGTTGCAAATAAGACAGAGGTAAAAAAGGGGTAAAAAAAACCAGGCAAAAATGAAGCAATTTCCTGACCTTTCTCAAGAGTAAATATGGAAACAAGATAGAGAAGCAATATGAGTCATTGTGAAGTCCATTTCATTTTTCCCAAGCTTTGGTTAACTTTCACATCTTTATTTATTTAGTATATGCCTTTTTTACAATAATAGCATTACTGTTTCAAGACATATTTCTTGAAATATTCCTACACTCTTCTTTATGCTTTAATATTAAGCACATCATTTATGGAATAACAATCGTTTTGACAGAAACTCATAGAAGGAATGCTCAAAGATAAACCACATAGGGATTCAAAAGAATATGATTTGAAATGACAGTGCAGTACACATCTGAGACAATAAGATATGGAACATCAGACTAATATTTGAAATAATAACAAACAGGACAAAGGTAAAAATGATCACTCTAAAGATCATGTAGCCTACTGAAAGCAAGGAACATTATCTTCAAATTAATTTTGGTGACATGCTGATCTGCCATTGCCTTTTTTCCTTTTAATTTTTTTTAATTTTACTTTTAAAATATTTTGTTATTAAAAATATTTTAACTTTAATTACAGCATGTCCTTTTTAGTGTAATCTATGCTTTATCATCATACTTGTGGCTATCAACAGATGTCCTTTTTGCCCTGAATTGTCTTATTTATTCCTCTTACTAGGAAAGTCACCAAATTACTTTCAGCTGTCATTGCCTGTGAAGAGGTGACTTTGATGGAAGGGAAGATCCGTTACCAAGGCAATGAAAAGGTAAACATCGCAGAAACCCAGGAAAGGGAGGGAGTAGTATGAAAACATTTCAGACAGGCACACAGACTCCTGAATTTACAAGAAGATAGAAGAGGAAGGAAAAGCACATTCAAACTTGCAAAGCTCTGATGCTATTGTTAATCTTAATAAAAGTAGTTTAGGCACATATGGTGTCTGTTTCTTGGAATAGTCTATTTTGTATAACTAATATTGTGCTAAGCAAAAAATTTCTGATTCTATTAATGAATAATTTTATTCCATTATTTAAAGTCCCTTTTATTGTGTTTAGATTTCATCTTTGCTATTATATTCTAGGTGTCACCAAGTAAATTTTTTACTTATTTACATTTGTATTCATATAACTCTTTCCTATATTCACTCAACAGCTTCATATTTAATAGATAAACTTCAGAATTTTACTTCTCTTTTATTATTTTGCCATTTTGTTTCTACCATCCAGATTTTATTTGTTGTATTTTGTTACCTTTATTTACCAGATTGCAGAAAATTGTTATAAGAACTCTTATTGTTATTTTAGAAATGTCATATTACACAAATTACATTTGTCCCTTATTAGAAGCAAAAATTGATGAAAAAGTAATTTTATGGTTACATAATCAATTATAAATCAATTTATAACATCAATTATGTTATAAAGAACGAATATGAACGGAAACCACATTACTAGTCTAATAGGCTAAATTTGAGGCCTGTCCCTTCCACCTAGGGAGAGAGAGAGAGAGAGAGAACGAGAACTTAATTTAGCAAATTTGGATAATAAACAATACTATTAATGCATCCAAGCTGCAGATTTTTTAAAATCCACACATATGTAATCAATTTTTCCAAAAGCAGTGTACAAAAAATAGAAGTGGCTCACCTTCCAGTTTATTAGGGACTGGCAATAGAAAGCATCTTTTTTTTCTGCCTAATCTGCAATATTTATTACTAACTAAACATTCCCTTCATGCTGCATGTATATGCTATATGAGTACATGTGGCCCTAAGAGCAAGTGCACAGTTTGGTTCAGCTGGTCAGATACCAGCAAAATTGTCAAAAATTATTTGTGAAAGAAGATGAGCCAAGGCAGTGGATTTGAGAAAGGTTGGTGATCTCTGGGAAGGATGTTGAATGATTCCCACTTCACGTTAGATGGTGCAGAACTAGATAAAATGTGGACCCCTCAAAATGGCAACTTCTTCTGGGTTTATGCTACCCAGAAGCAGACAGAAAGATAAAACTTTGCCCTCCTGCCTTAATCTGGAGATCTTCAAAATGTAAGTGAGAGAATTTGGGGCCTGGTGGATTAGGAAAAAGGGATCTATGAGGAATATGGGGGAGAAATAGGCAGAGGGCCTGTTGCAGCATTCCTATGGTTGGTCTTAAGGGCAAACAACTCTGTAGTGATGCAGTGGCCATAATTTTGGAATTATGTAAGTATAATTAAGTATCTCATAAGTGGCCACTCATAAATCAAGGTCTATCTGAATTGCATTGCAATGTTGGTGGTTTCTTCTGTTTTTATTATTAACTTTTTGTCTTCTTTCATACATATAAAAATCTATAACTTCATTTGACCAAAAATGAAAAATACCATAAAAGAAATTAATGTCTAAATAATTGTTATATATGTAAAGAGTACAAAGAAATAAATCTAAGTATTAAGAATGTTCCTCAAAATTTCTTTATCTTCCCAAGTAATTTTTTTCTCATTGTTTCAGTTTTCAAAACTTTATCATTTCTACTGAAAAAATGGTAGAGAAATTAATTAAAGGATTAAAATGTATTTTTAGCTTGCAATTTAAATTGGAAGGTTATGCTAATAAGCTGTGACAGAATTCCAAATAAATTGGATCGGAATTATGAAAAGAACTGGTGGGTATTTTTGGACAAGTAAAAAGCTTTATGATAAATCTGTTATTAGTTTGATTATAGAAAAGGGATAGATTATTGTTATGTAACCAACATATTTTTGACACACGTGTAAACTGGTTTTGTTGCCATTGTTGAAGTATGTATTTTGAAAGATTATATAATTATTTTTTAAAACACCATCCACCAAATACCTAATTTGTAATAGATTTGGAATACTATGTAAAAAAAATTCAGAAATGTTTTTCTGATTTTCCTCATCTTCCAAAGGCTAGATTAATTAGAACATTATGGCAAAATATTCACAAAATGGAAACAGTTAAAAATCTTGGCTATCCCTTCAGTTCCCAACAATATGTCTAAATCTCATTTTCAGCAAAGAGAATAGAGTAGGGGTATCAAACTTTTGGCCCATGGGCTGGACGCATCACCAGGAAACTGCGCCCACCTCATTGCTAGCAATGGAGAAAAAGCTCCGGTATGTCGCATGACATCATGTGACGTCATGAGTTTGACATGTCTGGAATAGAGAATTCCAACTTCATTTGTTTTATTATGTTTTTCCCCAGTTCTTTTTTCAATAATCTTACTAATTTATACAATATGCAATATATGATCATACTTTTAATAAAATAGAGTAATTAAATACATTTCAACTACATTGAAGCATCCTAATTTTTAAAGCTACTTAACTGAAGATTAGAAGTGCTTCTGAATGTGAATGTGTATCTCTGACATGAGGTTTTGGCAACTTTTCTGTATAGCTAGAATTAATAATTTTCAAATTTTCTAGCAATAGGGGAAATGGTTCCAGAAGGGTGAAATTGAATGCCAAAAGCTCATTCTCTCATTATGCTTGTGTACTACTGAGAGAAGCACATTACTTGTAACTTTATCATCAATTAAATTTGCAAGAATAAAATGGAGAAAGCATGATAGAAAATGAAATAATACATTCTTAATTTTAACACTTATACAAGTTCCACACAATTTATTCTGGTATTTTAATCCACTATGCTAATTTCTTAATTAACTATAATCAAACAGCAATCATAATATCAGCATGAAAGAAAAGAAAGACATTAGCAATATTTGGTTTTTCTTTTCCTTATATTGTTTTCATCCAGCTGTTCATTATAAGAACTTTATAAGAGAAACGTAGTGGCTGTTTAGTTTTCTTCTTCTCTCCCACTCTCAATTCTTTTTTCTTTGGACTATGTTTTTGTGAAGTAGCTATACCTTTTATTATCAATCTATGCGTCTCTCTAGTAGCAGAGTAAAAATACTCCGAATAATGATCAAGTTAAATATGTTGTTTCCATACACAATATTCTAGTCTGTTGGAATGCCAACTAGAATTGGCAAAACAACAACAACAACAACAACTTTGTATAACAACTTATATGTTATAATAATCTACCACACAGACAATTGTAGGAGTTTTGTGGTACAACAACTAAAGTATATTTTATAAAATATGGAATATTTTCTCTGAATACTTTTATCTCAAGAAAATAATTCACTAGTGCATTTGTACTTGCTAGCCCAGCGGTTCTCAACCTGTGGGTCGCGACCCCATTTGGGGTCGAACCACCATTTCACGGGGTCGCCAAACACCGCAGTCTGCCATTTTTTTTGGTCGGCCATTTTCCCCCCTTTGCGATGCGGGCCGTCGCGCCGCGCATGCGCAATGCAAGCCCGCCAATTTTTTTTAATTTTGGTCGGCCATTTTTTCCCCTTTGCGATGCGGGCCGGGGTCGTGCCCCGGAAAAGGTTGAGAACCGCTGTGCTAGCCTGTTTCTAAAAAAAATGAAACACACTTGTTAGCTAATGTATGGTTACATTTCTGCAACTGTTTTGCCAACAGTATAGAAAAGCTGTGCATTACTTTCTTCTGAGATATGAATATTCAAGAAACATGAACATACTATGGAGCCCCAGTAGCCCTCCATATATGAATTAATCAGATCTGACCTTGCTTAGCTGCCTCACAAGATCAGGCAGACCTACATTATTTGGTTCAAAGTAACAATAGAAGCCTACATAAAATAAATAATTTTCATACACTGACAAAATTTTAACCCAGCAATTTATCTGATGAAGAGAGACTCTCTGTTTTCTAAAAAATATCCCTTTCCCTTGAAAGGGATAATTAGCCATTGGGAAGGCTAAAAAAGATTAATGATTTGATTTTAAAAAAAAATCTTTCTTAATCCCCTTCCCACTGGGAGGGGGGAAATGTATGCTTCTAACTGATGGAGAAAGTATCATAATGATTTCTCTTCCAGCTTTGTTAAACCAAGAATCCATAATATCTGCTATGCACAATTTTTCTTGATTCCAGGAAGCAATATACATGCCATTTACTCTCTATAATTGATGAGAACAGTACTATGGATGTTAAAATTATTCTTGGGTAATTTATTTTGTGTTTCTAGGATAGTTTTTGCCAACCATCTGGTTAATTTTTAACCAGACACAGCATAATATTCAAACATTGTGCAGACAATTTTGTATTGCATCATTTTATGCTAAATTTAATATTGTTAGAAACTTATAGAAATGAATAATAAAATGTGGACTTGGAAAAACCACAAAAGCATTCTAAGACATGTTTAATAAAAAAATAAGTTTAAAACGTACAAGAAGTACTGATAGAAGAGAATATTTGTAGCTCAGGACTGAACTAGGCTCCTTGGTGTTTTATGACCTTGATTGTTTTCTTGCAGACATTTCATTACCAAACTAGGTAACATCATCAGATGTATTTTATTATAAAAACTTATTTTTTTTTATTATTTTAGGCCTTCTAATCGGTGTTGCCTCCTGGAATACCTGAAGTAGATTCAGAGAGTGACTGGGCCCAAATATCCAGCAGACTTTGTACCCAAAGTGGGTCTAAAACTCATATTTTCACTATTTCAAAGATCATGCCTTGAGCACTACTTCAAACTGGACCTCTTTACTTATACGTACATATATACATCCATCCATCCATCCATCCATCCATCCATACATACATAAAAATACCTTCTTTGGAAAAGCAAACCTAGTAAGAACTTCTTATGCCTATTTCTGAAATAATCTTATGTAATATAGCGGCGATCCCTTTCCCAAAAGAGAAGAGGAAAATTGGTTGGTTTTATGGTAAGTCTACAAGAGCAGATATATAAAACCATTGTTAATTGTATTTACAGTATTGCACTTTCTGGACAAATTAAATGCCATGTATATTATACATTAATACAATTACATTCTTAGAAAAGCTATATTAGACTTTAAATATCCTAGTGAGTTTCTGAAATATTCATAGCTCCTCACTTCCCAATAAACTTTATGAAGCAAGCTAAAAATATTATAAAGTTTTTTCTTCCTTCATATATAAGTATATCTTTTATAGTTTTACATATAATTGCATTTTGGGAGATCATATTTTTTTCACTGCAAAATTCATACTGACTTAATTTCTCTGTCTTGACAGAGATACTTAACTTGTTTACATGAAATTGGGAAAAATAAATAATATCCCTATATAGTTATCACAAGAAAGTACTTACAAAATTGAAAAATATACTTGTTATAACTGTTAGTCATCCAACAATAATTAAGAATTAACAACCAATTTATCAACATGGATTGCTGTTCTCATCTATAAGAGTTGAACAGTTCTGGAAAAGCGAGTATTATCAAATAAATGTTCAAAAGCAGAAACTAAGTTGATATCTTCTTCTTGATAACTCTCATCTTCAAATACATTGTATTTTGTAAAGAAAAGCAACTACAGTAACCATGTATTACCTGAAGGTACATTGGATGAAACTTGTTTAGTCACAATCCATTTGGGGTCAATCATACAAAACAGTCAAAGATTCATCTTCTTTTGATCATGTATTAAAATATATAAAATGTAAAGAAATTTGTAACTGCCTAATTAGTATTGTAATCAGCTTAAGTGCTTCTAATCTAGTGAGGTCCTAGAATTTTGTTTGCAGTTTAAAAAACATATAAAACAAACACTTTCTATAATACAATTAACTTTTATCTATAAATGTTTTAATAATTAATATTGCGGCACAAACATTTTGGTAAGAATAATATGGTTCTGATTTATTCTAAGTAAACAGATAACTGTACTGCTTCAATAAAAATCAACAATACATAAACAAATATTCCTCACATATATTTATATTTTTAAGCATGTTATATTTGTAAAGTACTATAAAAAAATAAAATCAATTTATGTATTTATTTATTTAAAAGATTAACTCCATAAAATATAGACAGGCACTATATATTATATATTATGAAAAATAACTGTAATCTTAATATTTTAGGAAATACTAATTGCTAACTAGAATGCGAAATGTTGGACAATGAAGGAAGAGAGAAACTCAGATACAATAATACAGGAGATTGGGTAACATAATTTCTGGTTGTTGTGGTCAAAATTGCACAAAATTTCTATTGACAGACGTCTTTTGTTCTTAATCAGATCTTTGTATAATCAGACCTCTAGCCAGGTTAGGTACGGCTTGCAGGGAGAACTTTCAAATCCTATCCCGATTGAGAGCGGAGTTAGGCAGGGTTGTGTCCTGGCCCCTCTTCTGTTTAATCTATTCTTATCCGACCTGGCTTCTTATATTGAACTCATTGAGTCCCATGCCCCAAAGTTGTTAAATACGAAGATTCCGCTTCTTCTTTATGCTGACGATGCGGTCCTTCTATCACAATCAAGGCTCGGTCTAAAAAGATTACTTTCTGCATTTGGGTCCTACTGTGCTGAGAACCATTTGTCTATTAATTATGACAAATCCAAAGTATTGATATTCTCTAGAGCCCAGAAATTATACAACTGGGCTATCAATGGTAATGTTGTTAGGCAGGTTTTCCATTTTAAGTATTTAGATATTCAATTTCAGAATACTGGTGCTTGGACTAATCATTGAACCCAGGTGCTGAATTCGGCCTCCTGTAGCCATTAGCAGATTATAAGATTTTTTTTTTTAACCCAAGGAGGCCAGTTTATTCCTTCTGCTCTGTGTATATATCAAGCCAAAACCCTGGCCCAAACTCTTTATGGAATTCCCATATGGATACAAGGCTTCAAGGACTGTACTGAAAGTACCCAGGCTGTTTTTCTTAGGAAACTTCTGGGGAGGATTGACAGACGTCTTTTGTTCTTAATCAGATCTTTGTATAATCAGACCTCTAGCCAGGTTAGGTACGGCTTGCAGGGAGAACTTTCAAATCCTATCCCGATTGAGAGCGGAGTTAGGCAGGGTTGTGTCCTGGCCCCTCTTCTGTTTAATCTATTCTTATCCGACCTGGCTTCTTATATTGAATGCATTGAGTCCCATGCCCCAAAGTTGTTAAATACGAAGATTCCGCTTCTTCTTTATGCTGATGATGCGGTCCTTCTATCACAATCAAGGCTCGGTCTAAAAAGATTACTTTCTGCATTTGGGTCCTACTGTGCTGAGAACCATTTGTCTATTAATTATGACAAATCCAAAGTATTGATATTCTCTAGAGCCCAGAAATTATACAACTGGGCTATCAATGGTAATGTTGTTAGGCAGGTTTTCCATTTTAAGTATTTAGATATTCAATTTCAGAATACTGGTGCTTGGACTAATTATTGAACCCAGGTGTTGAATTCGGCCTCCTGTAGCCATTAGCAGATTATAAGATATTTTTTTTACCCAAGGAGGCCAGTTTATTCCTTCTGCTCTGTGTATATATCAAGCCAAAACCCTGGCCCAAACTCTTTATGGAATTCCCATATGGATACAAGACTTCAAGGACTGTACTGAAAGTACCCAGGCTATTTTTCTTAGGAAACTTCTGGGTCTTCCTCCCTGTGTTGGATTTGCTTCAATGTACCTGGAACTGGGCATTCGTTCAGTCGAATGCATGGCGTGGATTAACACCTTCAAATAGTGGTTTTGGGTGCTCTTTTCGGCAGCCCCTGGTAGCTACCTCTCCCTGGTGTTTGCTGACTCTCATACTTCTCATTGGGAGAGGGAGCTGACGGAGAAACTCCACGTGCTAGGTTTTACGGGGGATGCTCTGGGAGATTATGGTCTCAAGGACACCCAGTTTAGGGTAGTCCATCGGCTTGTGGATATAGACTTGCAATACTTAAGAGCCAGAGCCAACAAAACCTGCTCCCCTTTGATCTTTAGCCATTCTAATAATTATGGATTGAGGATGGCCTCTTATTTCTATACTCTAACCATCTCCAAGTATAGAAGAGTCTTTTCCCTAGCCCGTTTCAATGTCTTGCCCTCAGCACTACTCGACGGGCGATTCAAGAGGCTCCCGTTTAGTGAACGATTATGCCCCTGTGATAGGGCTGAAGTTGAAACTGTGGAGCATGTCTTATTATACTGCCCTATGTATAATACAGCCAGAATTAAACTTTTGCCTCTCCTTGGAATTGATCCCTCTGGTTCTAATGTTAGTAATTTAGTTTTATATTGTCTAGGGGATGGCTCCTCCTATGTTACTTCTCAGGTTTCTAAATTTCTTTTAAGAGCTGTAACTATTAGAAGAGAACATTGTAACTCCCCTTAGCCAAGGCTTCTGGTGTTAATTGTTTGTGATTATATTTTTCTTGTGTTTTCTTTTGTTGCACTTGTATTTTGGTCTGTGACCGTAAAATAAAAATTATTATTATTATTATTATTATTATTATAATAATAATAATAACTTAATTTCTGGAAAATAATTTTAACCAGGTAAAGATGTAGGATGAAATATTTAAGTAAAAATAACAATGCAAGATGATGAGGTTTCAAACAAAAAAACTACTAAATTAAAAAATATTAATAAAAAGATGAATGCAAGAAAAATGAGAAAACTTTTTAGAAGGTGAAAGGAAAACATATAGCTAACATAGAAAATGAGAAATCTTAGGGGAAAATTAATACAGGCAGATGAGGTTAAAGGAAGATAGAATAACATTAAACATATGAAACATTTTACAAATGGGACTACAGAATAACAAACATTTGTAGAGAGCTTATGTTCAGGAAGCAAACCCATTAGAAAAGGCGATTTGATAGACAAGAATTATCAAATAGGAAAGCACCAAGCAGAAATAAAACACCTACTGAACTGTTTAAGGATGCAAGAGAAGAGACTGTTAATATATTAACATTTCTGCCTAGGTTTAGCCTAGCAATGGAAAAAAAATCTCAGTTTTACACTGAGAGGTAAGAGAATATGCAAATAAGTGAACTTCTGCACTCCACAGAAGCTAAGATTATATAACTGTATACTTAACAGATACCCCAAAGAAATGGATCGGTTTTAAAACGGCAGAGTTACATGACATTAAATAATGTAAAATGGGTATTAGAGAGAGCAAAAAAATATATACCTGCTTTATTAGTCACACAGCAAGGTTTTTGATTGTACAGAACAGGGGTCTCTTATGAGCTCTAGTTCTTAATCTAAGGCTGGGATATCCAACCTATTGAGCAAACAGATCTTTTTTTTGGTCTTCTATCGTTTGCCGTTTTTTCTTTTCTTCTATCCTTTGTCAAAATTTGTTTAGTCCTTGATTTGCAACAGTTCATTTAATGGTCGTTCAATGTTACAGCAGTATTGAAAAAGTTATTTAAGACAGTTTCACACTTATGACTGATGCAACATGCCTATGATCACGTGATAGAAACCACATGCTTGAGAACAGACTCATAGTTTAGACAGTTGCAGTGTCCCAGACTTGCGTGATCATCTTCTGACAAGCAAAGTAAATGGGAAGTCAGATTCATTTCAAGCTGTTACTAATTAATGACTTAATATCTATGGCAAGAAAGGTCATAAAACGGGACAACATTCACTTAGAAACTATGTCACTCAGCAACAGAAATATTGGGCTCAATTATGTTCATAAGTCGAGGACACCAGTACACTCTTAGCCCTTTCCAATCCTTTGCTAGTGAAAGCTCTTGTGGTGAAAGAAGGAGCCAATCTTCTTTCTTAATTACCTCCTCCTTTCCTCCCTCAGTCAGTCCCAATCTCTTTATCCATCTTTCCTGGCAAAACCTCTCCCTGTAGAGCCAGCATGCACATTTTTATAGCGCTCCGAATCTGACCTGGCAGAACAGCATTTCAGCACCTCTAAAGTATTGTGGCAAGTTGAAAAAAATGTCTTGGAGGCCAAAAGCTTTAGACTCATGGTACAAGCAGTCTTTGGGTTATGACAGCAATGGAGACTAGAATTGCTGTCACTAACCAATCAAATCTAAAAGCATATTACACGACTGCATTGCTTAGAGACATCAATCTCAGTTAATCATAGTTGCTGCCATAACCCCCAGATGTGCAGGTCATGAACCATGGTGGCACAGTGATTAGAATGCAGTACTGCAGGCTAACCCACTGCTCACTCCAGGAGTTCAAATCTGAATGGCTCAAGATTGACTCAGCCTTCCATCCTTCTGAGATCGGTAAGATGAAGACCCAGATTGTTGGGGGCAATATGCTGACTCTGTAAACCGCTTAGAGACAGCTGTAAAACACTATGAAGTGGTATATAAGTCTAAGTGCTATTGCTATTAAGTGGGAAGAGGAGGATAAGAAGCGTGGGGTGCCATGCATGTCATCCACTGGGTTACTCATTTGGGGTGGCCAGCACATGCCAAGAGCCATGGAAGATGGTGAAAGGAACTGGGAGTGCCAACAGAGATTGCACATGGGGGAATGCTGCAGGCAAAAGAAAAAGTGGGAGCCGCTTGCTATATTCTCTCCTGCCTTCTCCATTGACTTTGGTTGGGGGAACACAGAAGAGAAAAGTATGATCATATTACTATGGGTTCCTGTAATGTCATGGTTGTTGAAAAAATGGATATAAACTAGGGACTACCTGATATTCTCGTACCCCTTACAAAAGTTCAAAATAATGGCAACGAATTATGCATATACACTATAATTTTGAAAACCTAAGTTCCCGCACCCATGGAATATCATCTTGCACCCCAGGGGGTGCGAGCACCCCCGGTTGGGAACCCCTGAACTAGAAGATACTAATACAATTAAATTTGGGTAAAAAATAGTTTAAAAGAGAGAACAGAATGAGACAGAGATGTATATTGTCTGCGTACAGTTTTAAACTATATAGCAAATATTTATGTATGTATGTATTTATTTATTTATTTAATTGACTTATATGCCACCCTTCTCCCAAGACTCAGGGCGGCTCACAGCAAAAATACAAGTACAAAAATATAGTATAAATCAATTAAAATACTAATTAACAATGTAAAAACTATAAAACTATTTCCACTCATACAACACAGTCACAATCAGAGGCCCCGCGGCAGAGTGCAACTCACACGCCCCAAACCTGCCTGCATAAATGTGTTTTTAAGAGTTTTCGAAAAGCTAGGATGTAGGGAACAGTACGAACCTCTGAGGAAAGTTGGTTCCAGAGGGCTGGGGCAGCAACAGAGAAGGCCCTAACCCTAGGCCCCGCCAGATGACATTGTCTAACAGACAGGACCCGTTGGAGGCCAACCCTATGCGCCCTAACCGGTCGCTGGGATTCATGGGGCAGAAGACGGTCGCACAAGTATCCTGGCCCATTGCCATAAAGGGCTTTATAGGTCATAACCACCACTTTGAATTGTGTTCAGAGACCAATTGGTAGCCAGTGCAGCTCACGGAGGGCTGGAGTGATATGAGCATATCTTGGGAGACCCAAGACGGCTCACACGGCTGCATTCTGGACTACTTGCAGTCTCTGGACATTCTTCAAAGGTTGCCCCATGTAGAGAGCATTACAGTAGTCGAGTCTCGAGGTGACTCCCGGTCCAAATAGGGCTGCAACTGCCGCACCAGGTGAACCTGGGCAAACGTCTCCCTCGCCACAGCCAAAACATGGTGTTCTAAACTTAGCTGTGGATCGAGGAGAACACCCAAGTTGCGAACCCTCTCCGGCGGGGATAAAACTTCCCCTCCCAGAGTGATGGACAGATGGAATTGTCCTTGGGAGGCAGAGCCCATAGCCACTCCGTCTTGTCGGGATTGAGTCTGAGCCTGTTGGTACCCATCCAGACCTCAACAGCCTCCAGGCACCGGTTCATCATTTCCACTGCTCCGCTGTAATGACACGGGGTAGAGATATAGAGCTGAATATCATCAGCATATTGATGACAACTCACCACGTGTCGATGGATGATCTCACCCAACGGCTTCATGTAGATGTTAAAAAGCAGAGGTGAGAGAACAGACCCCTGAGGGACTCCACACGGAAGAGACCTCGGAGCCGATCTCTGACCTCCTGAAAACACCAACTGCGACTGGCCAGAGAGGTAGGAGGTGAACCACCGCAGAACGGTGCCCCGCACTCCAAGCCCCTCCAACCGGCGCAGAAGGATACCATGGTCGATGGTATCGAAAGCCGCTGAGAGGTCAAGAAGCACCAGGATAGTGGAATGATCTCTATCCGGGGCCCGCCAGAGATCATCGGTCAGCGCGACCAAAGCAGTTTCCGTGCTGTAACCGGACCTGAACCCAGACTGCTGAGGGCCCAGATAATCAGTTTCATTCAAGGACCATTGGAGTTGGAGTGCCACCACCTTCTCAACAACCTTCCCTAAAAAGGGAAGGTTGGAGACTGGACAATAGTTATTTAAAACTGCCGGGTCCAGGGAAGGCTTCTTGAGGAGGGGGCGCACAAGGGCCTCCTTTAAGGGAGCCAGAAAGGACCCCTCCCTCAGTGAAGCGTTAACAACAGACTGGACCCAGTTCCGTGTCACCGCCCTGCTAGCCGAGACCAGCCAGGAGGGGCACGGGTCCAGTAAACAGGTGGAAGAACTCACAGCTCCAATGGCCTTGTCCACGTCATCAGGAGTTACCAGATCAAACTCCTCCCATTCAACAGGACTAAGTCGGGCCTCTGTCATCTCTGTCATTTTTATATTTATGTATTTTATTGTGATTTCTATTATGTTGTGAGCCGCCCTGAGTTCTCCGGAATAGGGCGGCATAGAAGTCAAATTAAATAAAAATAAATAAATAAATAAATAAATAATCTCGACTGACTCATTGTCAGCCCACACTGTATTCCAATTGGAGTCCAAGTCAGCCCGGATCTGAGCGACCTTGTCTGCGAAAAAGCTGTTAAATTCTTCGGCATTGCCCTGCAAAGGTTCCTCTCTCCTCCCCGTACCAAGGAGAGAACGAGTCACCCTAAACAGGGCAGCCGGACGAGATTCCGCAGACGCAATCAATGCGGAAAGATGCTGAGATCTTGCCATAGTGATTGCTTCCAAATAGGTCTTAATATAAGCTCCCAATTTGGTTCGATCAGATTCGGATCTGCTTTCCCTCCATTGCTTCTCTAAATGTCTCTTCTGGCGCTTCATCCCCGAGTTCCTCGGTAAACCAAGGAGATCTCCTGGGTCTGCTACCACAGAGAGGTCGCAACGGCGCAATCCGGTCTAGGGCCCCCGTAGCGGCCATATTCCAGGCCGTCACTAGGGACTCCCCTGAACTGTGTACGAGCGAATCCGGCAGTTCCCCAAGCGCCCTTTGAAAACCAATAGGATCATCAGGCATCTGAGGCGGAACCATTTAATCGGTTCCGGCTCCCTGTGAGAGAGGATTGGTGTCGTTAACTCAAGCCGCAGCAAAAAATGATCTGTCCATGACATGGGCAACACTTCTAAGTCCCTTAATATCAGATCATTCCTCAACTATTCCGAGAGAAAAACTAGGTCAGGTGTGTGTCCCCTCTCATGGGTTGGGCCCTCAATTACTTGTGTCAGGTCCATGGTTGCCATGGAAACCATTAACTCCCGCACCAACCCAGAGGACTCACCGAGTGACGGCACATTAAAGTCCCCCAAGACAATATGTCTGGGGAACTCAACCGCCAACCCGGCTACCTCCTCGAGTAGCATGGGCAGGGCTGTAGAAACGCAGCTGGGAGGCAGGTACGTAAGTAACAGACCCACCTGTACACTTAGGTCCAACCTCATAAGGAGGGACTCACAAGCTGATATCTCGGTAGCAGCGAGTCTGCGCAGCCCGAGTGTCTCCTTAGCTATAATTGCCACTCCTCCCCCCCCTGCCATACCTGAAACCCAGCTGGACACATCTCAGAGAGGAAAACTCCTCCCTCTGGGGGTCAGCCAGGTCTCAGTTACACATGCCAGGTCGGCCTCCTCATCTAGAATCAAGTCCCGGATGAGGAGAGCTTTATTTACCACCGACCCAGCATTGAGCAGCAGCAGCCTGAGTCCAGGGTCAGGATTTCGCTCATTACCAGTACTCCGGGAGAGGTTCCGGGGGCCGGAACAAGAGATTGTTTTCAAGCAGCGAAGCCTTGTTCCCCGAGAGCGGCCTACCCCAGGCTTCCCGTCGTATCTGCCTCTTCCCCATAAGACCGGTATAGACTGGCCCTCTGATCCCTCAGAGCAAGGCTCCTCCACTTCACTAGCTTCCACAAATGCAGACAGGCCGGCCCTTCTATTTATCATACAAATATATCAAAGAGTGATTATTAAAAGGTAATGGTTGGAATTAAAATTGAAGTTTTAGTTTAAGATATGATGACAGTCAGTTTGTTAGCAAATATAAAACGGAATAAACTTTAGAAGTGTTTGTTATGGGATTATAAAATGAAAAAATCCAGAAAATGTTAAATTTATGATCAAGCAGCATGCTTCATTAACACAGTTGTCAACCAAGAAGGAAAGGTGGTAAATTGTTCAGCTTTTTTGGCTCAGGAATAGATAAAAATGGCCAATATGCTGCAGAATTAAAGAAAAAAATATTTTAAGGAAAGGGGTATTCACAAATTCAGAAAAAATAATAATAAATGATATTTAATCACAAAGACTGCAGTAGTTAAACCAATGTTCTTTCTAGTGGTACTGCATAGCTATGAAAACTAGATGTTAAGAAAAAGAAATTAGATCCCGACAAACTATAGATAAGGATAGTTACTAGGATTACCACAAAGTAGAAGAAGCAATCAATCAATCCTGGACAAATAAAGATTGATTATTCTTTTGAGGTAATATTCATCAAGCAGAAATTAATATACTTATAGCATAAGATGCAAGTGGGTGAGGGTTAGAAAAAAACTGTTTTACATTGCAAATGCTCAGGAAATGGAAAAAGGAAATGATAATGGATATAGTTACCTGGATGAATAAAATATTATATTTCCACATAAGATTCTGGAAGAGAACTATTGGCAGAACTATTAAATCTTTTTATTAAGAAAGTCAATCAAAATAGCAGGTATTTGCTTATACAAAAGTTAATCAAAAAGTTCAATCTAACTTGATAGTATTTTATAAGCAAGATGTACTTCCGGATTATAAGAAAAAATAAAATTCTGTTGTTGTGCATTGTTAAATTATTTATTGATTTTAACTTTTTAATACTCTTTTTCTGCCACATTTTCAATAATCATTCTTTAGAAAGAATGTTAATAAATACAGTTCTATAAAAGAGAACTGAAGTGTCTACTTTTATTGCTTAAACATTGTGCAATATGTTTTGTGAAATCTATCATAATTGGAGTAAATTATTTTCAAAATTGAAGAACTAAATTACAGTAATTAATCTTTAATGTCAGATAGCCAAAAAATATACTATGTTTGAAGAACTGCAAAATCTAATTAAAACTTTTAACGTATCAAAAATGTTTATACCTACTGCTGAGCTTCATAAATCTAGTAATTTTATTTCAATGTTGCAATGATAGATGGATATTGACTCCTAAAACACTTTTAATTATTCCTATAATATTAATTTTATTTTCAATCAGTGTAAAATAACAAATCAAGTCCCTGCAGTAGAATAAAAGATAGAAGGAAAGATTGTTATAAAAAGAGTTTCCTGAATGTCAGGAAGAAAATATATGCATCAACTGAATTATTATATAATGTAGTATTTTGTCAAAATTTACTTTAATGATAATTATAACTATATAGTCAAATATTATTAAGCAGCAGTGAATGTAACTTATTCAAATATTTTAATATGCCCAAATCATAATTGCAAAAGCAGCAACAAACTTTATAAAATCTTTCTTTTCAGCAATGGACCATCAGTCACTCTTTTTAGTCCTTTTCTGAAAATGACTTTTTCATCTACTCCTTTTACAATTTTATGTAAGAGATTTGCATTGCAGCAAATCTTTTTTCTCGTATATTTCACTTTGTCTTAATTTCAGATTCTATTCATGGATTTCTTAAAGATTATAGACTGCTTTTGTTTACAAATTTAACATAAAATGTGACTAATTATGGGATGATAAAAAGAGACAACATGCATTCATAAAGCTGATGCCTGGTTGCAAAGTTACGATTAGCAAAAAATTAATTTTATACCTGGTCTAAAATATAATACTTTTTCTATTAGTATTTTATCAAGAAATATGACACATGCTGTAAGATTAGTTTTCAACAAATTTCATCAGTAATCCTGGGTCAAAGAACTAAGAATGATAATAATGATGATAATGATAATAATAATATCAACAACAATAATAAAGTTGGAAAGGACCTTGGAGATGATCTAGTCCAACCCCCTGCTCAGGCAGAAAACTCTATACCAGTGATGGCGAACCTCTTAGAGTCTGAGTGCCCAAACTGCAACCCAAAACCCACTTATGTATCGTTGGGTGCCAGGTGGACGTCGCCCATTGGGTGGGTGTGGCTCATTGGGTGGGCATGGCTGCGGTGGTAATGGCAGACTGGGTGGGACTAAGAAGTTCAATCAACTTTGCGAGATTTTTTTCCCCGCGAGAAGTTGCAATTGATTGATTGAACCTTTTTTCTTTTTTCCACACAGCAGCAAAGACCTAAGCAAAAAGGTTTTATAAAACCCAGCTGAAGGGCTAGGACTGGGATGACAGCATGCATGCCCACAGAGAGGGCGCTGCGTGCCACCTGTGGCACACATGCCATAGGTTTGCTACCACGGCCCTATACCATTTCAGACAAATGGCTGTCCAGCCTCTTCTTAAAAATTTCCAATGTTGAAGCATTCACAGCTTCTGGAGGCAGGTTGTTCCACTGATTAATTGTGCTGTCAGAAAATTTCTCCTTAGTTATAGGTTGCTTCTCTCTTTGGTTAGCTTCCATCCGTTCTTCTTGTCCTGCCTTCAGGTGCTTTGGAGAATAGTTTGACTCCCTCTTCTTTGTGGCAGCCCCTGAAATATTGGAACACTGTTATCATGTCACCCCTCGTCCTTCTCTTCATTAAACTAGACATACCCAATTCCAGCAACCATTCCTTATGTTTTGGTTTCCAGTCCCCTAATCATCTTTGTTGCTCTTCTCTGTACTCCTTCTAGAGTCTCAACATCTTTTTTACATCGTGGTGACCAAAACTGGATCTTGATTCTATCCCTCTGTTAATGCAGCCTAGCACTGTGTTGGCTTTTTTGGCAGATGCAACACACTGCTGGCTCATATTTAAGCGATTGTCCACTAGGATTCCAAGATCCCTCTCACAGTTGCTACTATTAAGCAGGGTATCACCTATATCAGGGGTGTCAAACTGCCGGCCCTAAGCCGGATATGTCACAACGAAACTGCTCCCACCCCATTGCCGGCAATGGGGAAAAAGTTCCGACACATCGCGAGTTTGACATGTCCGACCTATACTATACCTGTGCATTTGGTTTTTCTTGCCTAAGTGTAGAACCTTACTTTTTCACCATTAAATTTCATTTTGTTAGATAGCGCCTAATATTCAAGTCTGTCAAGATCCTTCTGTATCTTAAGCCTATTTTCTGGAGTGTTGGATATTCCTGCCAGTTTAGTATCATCTGCAAATTTGATGAGTTCCCATCTATCCCCTTATCCAAATCATTGATGAAGATGTTGAAGAGCACTGGGCCCAGAAGAGAGCCCTGGAGCACCCCACTACACACTTCCCTCCATGCAGATGCAGTCCCATTGAGGACCACATGCTGAGTACAGCTGGTGAGCCAGCTACAAATTCATCTGGTGGTGATGCTATCTAATAACACATTTTTCTATCTTATCAAGTAGTAGGTTGTGGTCTACTTTATCAAATGCCTTACTGAAGTCCAAGTAAATTATATCCACAGCATTCTTCTGGTCCACTAATTTTGTCACCTGATCAAAGAATGCAATAAGATTTGTCTGGCATGATCTGTTTTTGACAAACCCATGTTGGCTTTTAGTAATGACTTTATTTGCCGATTCGTTGTTTGTTTATCTCTACCAGAATCTTCCCAGGTATTGAGGTCAGGCTGTAGTTTCCTGGATCCATTTTTTTTCTTTTTTGAAGATGGGAACAAATCAGCTCTCTTCCAGTCCTCTGGTAGTTCCCCAGTGCTCCAGGATCTTTGAAAGATATAGTTCAGTGGTTCTGACATCACATCTGCCAGTTCTTTCAGAATCTTGGGGTGTAATCCATCTGGTCCTGGTGATTTAAACTCGTCTAGGGTGGACATGTGCTCACTTACCTTTTCCTTGCTTATCTTGTGTTTCTGTGTTTTATGGTAGCTTTTGATAGGCTGGACTGGTTTTTCCCTTTGTGTAAATACAGATGCAAAAAACGAGTTGAGTAGTTCTGCTTTTTCCCTGTTACTTATTATCTTGCCACTTTCTCCCACTAATGGACCAATCATTTCCTTCACTTTTTTCTTGTTTTTTTACATGCTGAAAGAAGCTTTTTTTATTTTTGACTTTTGTTGCAAGCCTTAGTTCATTTTGAGCCTGAGCTTTCCTCACTCCATCTTTGCAGGCTCGGGCTATTTGCTGATATTTTGCCTTAGTTATGTGTCCCTCTTTCCACTTTTTACACTTATCCTTTTTGTCTTTTAATTTATCAGAGAGTTCTTTATGCAGCATGCTGATTTCTTTTGAAAGCTGTTGTTTTCCTTCTTTGTTGGTATTGTGCTAGACCGGACTTTTATAATCTCACTTTTCAAAATTTTCCAAGCTTCTTGAGTTGTTTTCCACTTGAGGATTGTCATCCATTGAATCCTTCCCAAACTCTAAGTTTGTTGAAATTAGCTCTCTTAAAGTCTCTAGTTTGACTGTGTTCTATTGCTTGTGTTTGCATAATGTTGAATTCCAATATTGCATCGTCACTCCCCCCCAAGGTTCCTGTGGTTTCAACCATGTTTGGGGAGAGTACCACAATTACTAAGTTGTGATAAAATTTTGTATTAAACATTTTAGGAAACAGTATGTTGTCCAACTCTTATGTATCTGAGAATACTATGTATTGGTTTATCTACACTAGACATGTCAAACACAAGCCCTGGGACCGGATGCGGCCTGCAAAGTGATTTCATGTGGCCTGCAAATCATCCTGGAAACAGTGAGGAAACGGCCTCTGCTGCCTTGGCCCTGGGCCAGGCTTGCCAGGAGACAATGTACAATTTTGTGGTGGCCATCTACATGTATTCAATCTTAGCTCCACAAGGCCGTCTGGAAACAGCGAGAAACCAGCCCCTGCTGCGTCGGTCCCGCTCCCTGGACACATGCTGGGGAGGTGTCACTCTTTGTGAGGAATGAAGAAATGCATCATCGCCTGGAAGTGTCCAGCAAATGGCCCTCACCTACTTAGCATATCCAGCTTGATGGGCTTAGGGGGAGGGGTTTCGGGAGGCAGCGGGGTGCTCCACCAAGAGCTGACCTGGGTGGCGCAAATCTGATCAGAAGTGCAAAGTTGCCTAGTCCCCAGCCTGCCCAGTTTCAGCAGGCAACAAGGTGCAAAGCTGGTGAGCTCAACCTCTCGGCGCTGTGAGGAGCGCCCCACTGCCTACCGTGACGGGGCAGGCTGGGGACTGGGTGGCATCACGCTTCTTTTCAGATTCGTGCTGCCTTGCTCAGCCTCTCAACGCTGTGAGGAGAGCGCCTCGCTGCCTGCCAAAACCGGGCAGGCCGGGGGCTGGGCGGCATTGCGCAGGTAATGTTGACTCTCACGCTGCTCATAGCATCCCCTCCCCCAGAGCCCACCAAGCCAGATATGTGAAGTAGGTGAGGGCTATCTGCTGGCCACTTCCAGGCAATGGTGCATTTCTTCATTCCTCATGAAGGGTGACACCTACCCAGCTGCATTTCTTGCCTGTTTTTCTCCCTCCCTCATCTCAAATATTTTCCCACCACTCTGTACTTAGGAGGCAAAGGAGAGGGAGGGTCTGAGGGAAGTCCTGCCTTAGTCCTGCCCTGCTGTCCTTTCACCATCCCCTTGCCCCCTCCTCCTGGCCTATCCTGGAGTCTACCATCCTATTGCTAAGGAAGCTTTGGATACAAAGCTGGGCCTCCTCCCATGGAGAAGGAATGGGCCTCCCTCTGACTCTGCCCTCATACCCATCATGAGCAACCTGGCTAAGGAGAGCAAGCACAGCAGCAGCAGTCTTGAGGAGGAGGTAAGTGCAGCTGGGCGCCCCCTTACGGAAGTGGGGCTGGGCTTGGTGCCGCGGGTGCTCGAGGGTCAGGCTGGGCGTTTGACCTCTGCTGCCCAGGTCTCCGGTCAGCCCACACCACCATCCAGCCCCCCCGCATGGCCTGAGAGGAACAGTGAGGCTCGATCAGTGGACCATGCCTTGGCACTTGCTCTGGTCCCAGCCCCTTCTGCCAGAGACCCTCAGATCTGTCCCACTCCTGCCCAGGCCCCCACAGGCACCCTTGACGCGAATGATGTAGAGTGGTCACGCCAACCCAGTAGGCCACACCCACCCTGGCCACACCCACCCAGCCCTCCGAGGGCAACCGCAGTGCTGATGCGGCCCTCAATGAAATTGAGTTTGACACCCCTGATCTACACCATTTTAAATTTCTCTCTGATGCTGAAATCATTTCTCTTTTCTCTTATTATACTGATTTACCCAGGCAGTCCTATATACAGAATTATTTTAATAAGAGCAAACCTCTCTGCAAATATAGCTGAATGAGGAAAAGTAAAATGTAATTTTAAATTTGCCTCTTACTTTGCTCATTTAATGTTTCTCTCTTCTTTCACCTTCTATTTTATGTTTTTTCTTAATTCATTTCCTCCATCCACACCCAGCCACCCACAATTTTTCTGTTACAAGTAGAAACTGCTAAAATGAAATCCTCAGTGAATTTCTTTGAGATTTCTTCAGGAAATAAATATTGTGATCGTTTAACATTTTAACCCAAATTTTGAACACTGGTACATTTAATTTCCTGGACTTGCACATTTCAGGTAACCAGCAGGCTTATAGTAAGCAATTTCTACCGTACTTTTCAAATATTTGCCTCTTTGGCCAGAATAAAAGGCAAAAAAAGTAAAACTCATGTTTTAATTAATTTAATTACCAAGCCTATTGAGGATTAATCCTATCAGGTCAGGGCAATCTTTTACTTAAATAATAGGCCTGAAAAAATATTCAAGGTCTTTGTGTTCCAGTTTGCATATTACAAAGTAATAAGTTAGACACAGAAGGGGCGTTGTCTTACCTGAACGCCTTTTGTCAGCATGATGATGTAGAATCCACCGGTGGGTAATTATAGCCTTCCTGCTCAGCTAGACTAAGTCAGAACTTTAGCCAAGCCTCCTTCAGGGAGTGTCCTCCAGTTTTGACGAGGCGAAGCATCCATGACGAAGTCTGATTCAATGGCTCCAGAACAAAAAACAAACAAAGACACCTACCTAGACTGTTAGAGGAGGGTGTGGATTCTACATCATCATGCTGAGAAAAGGCATCCAGGTAAGACAACACCCCTTCTCCAGCATGCTTGTAGAATCCACCGGTGGGACATACCAAAGCCCAAAATGTCCCTACGGGTGGGAGTCTAGGCTAGTGTCTCCCGAGAAGAAACGACTTGCTGCAGGACTCTCCTACCAAATGAGGCATCTGCTGCAGCAAATCTGTCAATTTTATAATGTTTGACAAAGGAAGAGGGGGAAGACCAGGTTGCCGCCCTACAAATCTCCTCCACGGAGGCCTGAGTGAGCCAGGCTGCAGAAGTGGCAGACTCTGTGTGGAGTGGGCCGTAATGTTCGAGGGTACCGGGAGTGATAATGAGACATAAGCTTTAGCGATACAGGCCCTGATCCATCTGCCAATGGTCGACGAAGAAACCTTCTGACCCATGGACAATGGCTGAAAGGAAACGAATAACGCCTCCGATTTACGGAACGCCAAAGTCCTTTTGACATAATGGAGCAGGGCTCTGCGAACGTCCAATGTATGCCATCGTCTCTCCAGACGATGGGAAGGACGCGGACAAAAGTTGGGGAGGACAAGGTCCTGCGATTTGTGGAACCAAGTGTTAATCTTTGGCACAAAGGAAGGATCCAAACGTAGGATGACCTTATCCTTGGAAGAAGTACATAAGTCCTTACGAACTGAAAGAGCGGCTAACTCCGAAATTCTCCTAGCTGAAGTAATAGCCACCAGAAAGGCCACCTTCAAGGACAGGTAGTGAAGCGAACCAGGGGTTCGAATGGCGGCGAAGTCAATGCATGCAAGACTTTGGGCAGGTCCCAGGACGGGAAGCGATGGACTACAGGTGGCCTTACTGTAAAAGCCCTCTTCAAAAAGGCACTTATGGCTGGGTGTTGTGATAAAGGAGCAAGATTATCACAGGAAAGGACCGTTTGTAAGGCCGCCACCTGCCTGTGGATGGTGTTGAGCGCCAGACCTTTATTCATGCCCTCCAAGAGGTACTCCAGGATGTTAGGGATAGTGACAGAAAGGGGTGCTAGTTTGTGCTTGCTGCACCAGGTGGAGAAGTTCCTCCACGTGGCGTCATATATCCGATTAGTGGAAGGACGTCTTGAGGACTGGATGATTGAAAAAACCCCTTTCGAATAGGATTGTCTAATTAGACCATCCCGCTCAAGTGCCATGTGGCTAGCTGGAGCCATTGAGGGTCCGGATGTTGAAGGTTCCCCTGACTGAGACACTTGGTGCAGGGGAATCTTCCACACTGGCGAGAGCGATAGGTCTTCAAGGTCTGCAAACCACGGGCGACGTGGCCAATGCGGAGCAATTAATATTATCTCCGCCCCTTCCAGTAATAGTTTGCAGATTGTTGCTTGCAGCAACGGGAGTGGAGGGAAGGCATAAAGCAGTCCTTGCGGCCATTTGCACCTTAGAGCATCCGTTCCCTCCACTCCCCTTGTTGGAAACCTGGAAAAGAACCGAGGAAGCTGGGCGTTCGCCGGACACGCAAAGAGATCTAGGTGAGGGTGGCCGAACCTGTCCGAAATCTCCTCGAACAAAGCCGGATCCAGCCTCCACTCTGAGTGGTCTACTGTGACTCTGCTGAGCGAATCCACTTGGCAATTCGCTTCCCCTGAAATATGTTCCGCCTTGATGGAACCTAGGAATGACTCCGCCCACAGACCCAGATCTCGGGCCTCCTGCATGAGTGCCGCCAATCTGGTCCCTCCCTGTTTGTTCACGTGGGCCTTGGCTGCCACGTTGTCCATTAGCACCAGGACATGACGACCCGCCAGAAGAGAAGTGAAGGAGAGCCAAATGTATGGCCCTGAGCTCGAGCCAATTTATATTGTGTTTTAAGTCCTGTTTTGACCACCTGCCCTGCGCGAGATGTGTTTGAAAGTGAGCCCCCCAGCCAAACAGGCTGGCGTCTGTAGTCACTGTGATTCTGGATGGTTCTCTGAAGAATGTCCCTTTGGACATTGCTGACAAGGCCCACCACAGGAGAGATAGAAGGGTGTGCTGAGGGAGCCTGACCTTTCTTGAGGACACGCTGAGGTTGTTTTTGGAAGGGAAGAAGGAACCATTGTAGACTTCTGGAGTGAAGTCTGGCCCAGGGAACGATCCCCATGCACGAAACCATCTTTCCCAGGAGTTGAGACAGCTGCACGAGAGGGACCAATCTTTGTCTCCGAATGGCTTGTACGAGCTGTCGGATGCTTACCCGGCGCTCCGGGGAAAGATAAACTGTGCATGAGTCGGAGTCTATGATTGCTCCTAGATGGAGTAATCTTGTGGAAACGATGTGACTTTTTTTGTAGTTCACGGAAAAGCCGTGAGCCTGAAGGGTGCGTAGCGTGACCTGTAAATCTACTTGGTCTGACTGGAGGGAGCTGGACTGGATTAAAATGTCATCCAGATAACATTGGACATGCACTGGCAACGTGCGAAGGTGGGTCGCCAAGACGGCCAGTTCCTTCGTGAATACTCGAGGGGCTGAAGATAGGCCGAATGGAAGGGCCCTGTATTGGTAGTGCCGGTGTGCGTAACAGATGCAGAGAAATTTTCGGTGTTACTGAAAAATTGGGATATGTAGGTATGCCTCTGTTAGATCGATGGATGAGAGCAAGTCCCCTTTTCTGATGCTGGCCAATATGGATTTGAGGGACTGCATCTTGAACCTTTTGTAGACTACAAAGTGATTTAGACTTTTTAGGTCGAGAATAGCTCTCCAACCCCCGTTTTTCCTGTTCTTGTGGTACCGGTTCTATTGCCTCGATCTCTATTAGGTGGTCTATTGCCAATGTTAGCAGCCTTGCTTTGGCTGGGTTGCTTGAGACTGGGCATTTTATGAAGCGACTTGGAAGAGGGGAGTAAAATTCTATGGCTAGTCCTTTTCTTATGGTGTCCCCCACACAAAAGTCGGTGGTTGTTATTTGCCACACGTCGCTGAACCATGCCAGGCGACCTCCAATGGGAGCGCTGTCGCTGGCGTCACTTTGACCGCCTGTACGGACTACCCCCAGCACCCCTAAAGTGTCACTTCGATTGGAATTGGCCCCTGGCTGTGTTCGGGCGGTCCTGGTTGCAATCCTGCCTGGGGGGAAGGGTCACGAGCCTCTGGACCAATCCCAGGACTGCCCGCCATGAAAGGGCTGCTGTGGCCGCCTATCAGACTTCTTGGAAGGATGAGCTAGAATTTTTCGCTTGTCCTTGCCCTCAATGATGTGTGGCTCAAGAATGGGACCAAACAATTTTGAACCTGTGTTAAGTCTGTCCTCCACTGTTTTAGCCAGAGAAGCCTCCGTGATGCCACAGTTGCTGCAATTGATCTGGCTGAGTACCTTGTGGCGTATAAGGAAGAATCAGCCGTGTACTCTGCTGCAGTGAGCAACTTTGTCAATGTTTGGTGCGTGCGTATCTGCTCGGGTGGAGCACTTGATTGGAGCTCTCGGAGCCACATAATAGAGGCCCTTGCGAAGAAGGAGACCGAAGTGGTGGCTCTGATTGACCATGCTGAGGATTGGTGTGCCCGACAAAGGGAAAATTCAAATTTTTTATCCACTGCCTTCAAGGCCTCAGCCATGTCTCCTGGAATGGCAGAAGTGGAAAAGAGAAAAATTAAGGGATCATCCACCGACGGCACGTCCAAGAGAGACGCAAAGGAGGATGAAACATTAAACAGTTTTTTCTCTGTATTGTTAAGGGAGGGAACAGTTGCTAAAGACGCCCACTGTATCTGCACAGTGGAGCGAAACACCTTTGGGCAAGGAATCGGTTTATCCTCTGCCACCTGAGTGGTGAAGAGGGGATTGGATTCATCCTCCTTGTCAGAAGTGGCGGGTTTTGCCACCTTGGCCGAAGATAGATTGACCATTGCACAGGCCTTAAGAAGGAGGGAATGGAATAAGGAGGAGTTGAATAACCCTGAGGTGGATGCCTGTTCCGGAGCTGCTTCCTCATCCTCAGACATTGGGATGTCAGTCATCTCCAGGTCCACGGATCCCTCCTCTGCTAATTGCGAAGAAGTCTCTGAGATGCCAGAAGCCTGGGTTGCGGCCCGTCCCGTGCGGGGAGGGAGCACAGATGGAGGCAAGGGGGCTTGAGGAAGAGGGTGACCCCTAGAGGAAGACATAAACTGGTCAAATGCCTACTGCATAAATGAGTGGAATTGTTGTGACCACTGATTATGCTGCTCCCTAGAGCTGTCCCCTGCCTCAGCGTGAGTGGCTGCAGAACCTGGGTGTTCAGGTGAGGATGATGTTGAGCAAGGGGAACCAACCTGCTCAGTTTCCCCCCGAGGAGACCATGCCCTAGGGCGTTGCCCAGATTCCAATTGCGGCTCAAATAGAATAGGAGTGTCCAATGGGGCGGGGGAAACCACTTCAGCCCCACTGGCTCTGAGCCTCTGGGCCTTGGAGAACTCCCTCTCCAGCGCCTGGTGCCTCCTCGTGGCCTCTCGCTCGACTGCCTTCGACGGCTCCTTTGTAACCAGGTGCTTAGTTTTAGCTTTCTTCTTGCCCCCCCCCGCTTCCAAATCAACAGATCTCCACTTTTGTGATGGGGGGGGGTGCCTGAGCCTTGGTATGCCTGGGGCGAAGCACTGTCTGCCATGCTGTCTGGATAATCCGGTAAAGGTACCCAGACAGTGGGCGGGAGAACCCAAGGACGCAGATCCTGCTGCCAGAGATGGGGAACCGACCCTTGCTCTGCACTGGTGCAATGGCAGTCACAGTCAGACAAATCTCTAAGTTTGTCTGCAAGGCCAAGTGACTAAAGGTCACAACTAATCACAACAGGTGGTATGAAAATCCCCTATGCACAGTAAGTTCCAGTAAAAGGTACACCAGCTGAAGTTCTATACCCTGAAAGTACTGGCAATAAGACACCCCTCAAACAAGTGATAGAATTTCACGCTTTGGAAGATCAATCCTTGTGCTCTCTCCCCCCCAGTAGGGCCTGACTCAGCAGGCACTGTGACGGAAAACAGGCGCACGTCCTGCTTCAACTAGGCCTTCGATTGGCCTCCGTAAATGTCCGGCCACACCCAAGAACAAAATGGCAGCCGCGCCTCTTAAAATGGAGGCTGCGCCTGTGAAGTGGCCTCCGCACCTGCCCCCAAAATGGTGGTCGCGCCTGTGTTGAAAATGGCGGCCATGACTCTCACACGCGGCCAACAGCAGCCGCAACCTCCGATGCCTGCAATCGGCAAAAAAAACGGGGAAAACTGTTGCGGAACCCACCACCCCTTACAGGGCAACCAGGGCCGCTTCCCCCCACTCCGAAAGGCACTTGCTTTTCGATGTAGCAGCAATGCTGCTATCCGGAACGACTGCTTCGTCCGTCTGAATGAAAAGGCGAAGGAAAAACCTCCCCAGGGACGCTCCTCTAAGGAAGCGGATTCGCTTTCCTGGCAGAAAGCAAGCGAGGGAAGATTCCCTCAGTAACCCCGCGGCCCGAGCCTCTCAGGCTCTTAGGCCTCTACCAACGGCAGCCAATCATTCTGATCGAATTTGACCAATTTGGAGCTAATTCAATCCGAATTGTAATCAATATTGTAAATTTACAGCTGTAAAAAGTAAAATAAAAGTTACTAAAGTACAATTACTGACTAGGCCTAACTAGCTAAGGAGCCTCCAAATTTTTCTGCTGCTGAGCTGTAGACTAAGTCAAAACTGGAGGACACTCCCTGAAGGAGGCGTGGCTAAAGTTCTGACTTAGTCTAGCTGAGCAAGAAGGCTATAATTACCCACCGGTGGATTCTAGAAGCATCATGCTAGAGAAGGTTTAATTTATGCTTTGGTTCTATAGATTATACTATAGAAAAATCTAACTTTTTAATAGTACAGGATTGATGTAAAGCCTCTTTTGGTAAAGCAATATTGTTTAGTATCTTTTTCGGCTAAGGTAACACGTGCACATATTAATATAGACAAATAAAGATAATGGGACCACAAGTGTATCTCTTTTAGTCAACATACCACTTTTGCCTGGCTTCCATAGAATCAGAAGAGCTGTAGAAACAGATGCAGCTTTCAGAGGCCTCTAATTTTCTACAATAGCAAAAAGTACATAATTATCACATATGAATCCATATCTACCTATATGTGCCCCGTATGGCACATGGACAGGAGGAATTGCCTGTCATATTTGCTCTGCTGCTCAAATCAGCCAAGGCTGGCACATTTTGTACTTGGGTTTTGAACAGCCCTGAAGACCTGGCTGTTCAAAAAGAATATTTGTAGTTCAGGATTGAATGGCAGGGTCCTTGGTGTTCTCTGAGCCCGGTTGTTTTCTTGCAGATGTTTCATTATAAAACTAGACACAGATGTGTCGATGATATTATCTAATTTGGTAATGAAATATCTGCAAGAAAATAATCAAGTTCAGAGAGCACCAAAGACCTGGCTTTTTGCTCATGTCTGTGCCAAGCATAACTGAAGTTCCCTTTTCTTCTTTTTATTTATTTCCACCAGGATTTGTTATCTTAATTACCTTTGCTCTTTTTGTTTTATATTATTTTCTTGTACTAAATATTTTTAACAGTTAACAGTCTTTAGAAGTTGTGCAAAATATAAATGTAAAAATTATTAAGTATAATTGGACAAAATATATAGATGTGCTTTCTTTCCATATGCATGCTATTATGTAAGTTGTATTCCTGGGAGGCATTCTGCCTCCATCTCCTCCATGTGGACACTCCAATTGCTTCAATGGATTTAGCCCAGGAAGTTTTGCTTTTTAATTTGATTCTATCCTAATTTCCCAATTATACCAATTTTTATTTTATGGAAATCAAAAGAAAATGTTTTCTGTTTTTATTCATAATTAGAATGGCCAAGAAATGCCAATTACATTTCTATATGGGCTAAGACAGTAGTCCTTGACTTACAACCATTTGCTCAGTGACTATTTGAAATTACAAAGGCAATTGCAGCAATCCCATGGTCAAGTGATCAAAATTTGGTCACTTGGTAAATGTACGGAATGTATTTATGACGGTTGCAGTCATAAAGTGGGTCAAAACTCAGTAACTGTCTTGCTTAGGAATGGAAATTTTGGGAGGAATTGTTGTAACTTGAGGACTGCTTGTAAATAATAACATGAAAGATTTCATAAAGTGGCCTGTGTTTCTGCTAGCCATCACTCAAAAACACCTGTTAAAATACTTTACTCATTAACTTTCGGGGGCATGGTTATTCAAACATTAACTTTTATATATAATGAACTAGTAATGCAGAATATATCGTTTAAAAAAACAGATTTGTACTGGAATAATGCTGATAACAAGTTAAATGTAATTGCTTCCAGCCTTCTTCTTTCCACGAATAATCTGATGTTCACAAAAAGAGACTATTTTTCTCTTTGCCAAAGTATTTTGCTCTGAACCTTATGCTTTGTGGTATTTTGTTCATAATAATAGCATAACATTCTTAAGCCAAACTGATTTGTACCTATATCACTGGACATAATTTGAAAGGCACTTTTATAAGAATGAGATTTACTACAACATGGTATACATTATTTAGACAGTATACTAATCCAACCCATAAACAAATCTATCCTGCTCTTCAAAGTTTTCATTCAATGCTTTCCATATTATTATTGGAACTTTTTCATTTTAGCTCTTAGACATTTCTTAAATGTGTCTTTCCACTTATACACTTCCTCATAATATTGCCTAGAACACACACACACACACACACACACACAAACACACACACACACAAATTGAAACAAATTTTTGTAGTGATTGAACACAGGTTTCTAGAAAATATTAAGATATTAGAATAATTATATTGTATTACTATGGCTGGCTTGTAGAAATAAAAACAATCCACCTATACTGTACAAAATTAAACTATTATAGTACAATAACTATTCTACAGTGACATTAGAGAATTCAAATCACATCACAAAAATATGATTGTTTGAAAATCTATCAAGATTCTTCCAATAAAGAACTCATATTAATTAGCAGCATTGTGATGCTCGTTCTTCAATTTGAATAAACATCTCTCCCTTTGGTATAACATTTGACAAGTTTGTTCAGAATATCACCTTTTAAGATAAAGCAGCAGACATGGCTATGATAACTTAAATACACAATATAACATGGAAAGATTTCTCAACTATACAAATTCATTTTTCTACAACAAAAAAAGGAAGGTAGTATTAAGGTTAATATAGATTTTAAGGTTATTACATTAGCAGTGCCATATGAGAATATGGAACATATATAAATCCAGACTGCCCAAAAATGGCATCAGGTCTCAGTACAAGAAGCAATTTACAAGAAACAAACTGTAGGTAAAGAAAAATGATTGACTTAACAGAAGTCGTTAGAACAAGAACATGGAGAATGTAAAAACAAGTTTCTTTATGATAAAGTGGGCTAAGAACTTTGGATGCAATATCCTGGAGGGGGAAATATGTAGATAACAGGAGTGAAACTGTTATGTAGAATTTTACGATGATGCACAACTGATATATGAATCCATAAAAACAGTCTAGACTGCACATAGGTATTTCAAATTTATGTTGGACATGTGGACAACATGAAGGGTCATTTTATCATGCCCGGTGGACTCATAAAGGAATCAGAAATTTCTGGGTTCAAGTATGTATAATAAATACATATAATCATACGAAGAATTTTAAAAGTCAACATTCAAATGAAACAGGAACTTTTCTTGTCAAGGTAGTTGATTAGAAAGAAGACTGTTCCTATATATTATTACTGTTGAAGATTACTATGTTGGGGGAAAATGGAAATATTATTAAATATCTGCAAATATCTACAATATCTATCTTATTAAAAATCTATTAAAGATGCTTGGTGAAGATGACCTAGCCAGCAGAAATGGCAAAATTAACTTGTTTGATTAAAAAAAAATCAATCAATTACATTTATCAGTGAATGGAAATCTTTTATGAACTTTTTTCTGAAAACAGAAAAAAAATTGTGATTTATGATTTGAAGATTAGAAAAATTAGTTTTGGGGGGAATATAATATAACCTCAGAGAATGATGGTAATATATTTATAACTGCCTGTGAAAAAGATCAGAAGCTTCATTCTTTTCTATTTTCTTTTTTATTTGTTCTTTCTTATTTTCATTGTTTTATTTCTAATATTTGTATTATCTTGTTAAACACTTCTCCAATAAAATAATAATAAAAAAGAAACTTCTCATCCTTGTACTCTGACGCATATAGGAAACTCTGTAGAACCTCAGTAAGATAATATCAAAATATCACCAGGACAAGTGAGTCATAGTAAACCATCTTAACCAAATATCCTATTTTTTTTACTAACAAATTTTATTAAAGATATAAGTTTACCTCATCAGATATGTGGAGAAGCTAACTGATGTGGGTTCAAATTTGAAGTAAGGTTATAGGGAAAAGGGGATAGAGACCCTTCAACAGTATGAGCTGAGATAAGATAGTTGAAATTTTTTCCCCCAGTGTAAATAACTTATTATTCCTCTCTTTCAGCCACCTCCCCAGACAGGCCCACATTGCCCCCTCCCCCCATTAAACCTCCTTCAAAAATCCTATAAAGGATTCATTCCCTGACTTATCTAGTTTCATAGTTCCTACTGCCTCTCCCAGAGGCTTTCCACTTTCGATCTACCCTCATCTGGTGCATGAGAAATAGGATTCTCATACTGTACCAAAATTACAACCTATTAAAATATATTACATGTTTTTTATTTGTTAAACTGATTTGCCTCATATCTTGTTGTGGGGCTACTCTAGGCAGTTTATAATAATAAAAAAGGAAGGAAAAAATGGAAGATGTGTAAACAGAAGAAAAATAATAAACCGTATAAACAAGTAGAAACACATATGACTAAATGAACAGAACATGTAATGTTTCAGGCATACTGTAAGACAGTGCTGGTTTATTACAAATAAGTATGTTTTGTGTCAAATATGTAAAATAGGAAATATTTAGAGTTTCAGATTAATATTATATGAACATTCTAGAGAAAATTACAGATATGTTTGACAAATGGAAAAAAGATTGAAGTTACCCACTCACTTTCATAATTTATAGCAAAATTAAGAATGTTAGTCTTGCACAAAAAAACAATCAAGAACCTAACACAAGTTTTGGCTATACTTTTATTAGTTCTACTGGAATTGCAACATCTCAAGCATTTATTTCTCTGCTTCAATTTCCCTTTCTTGGAGATTTCCAATTAATCAGAATCTGTAAGGAAATGATGAGAGTTACATGTATTTCCCAGCTTCAGTTCACATCTTCAGCTGTATCCTACCCCATCTTAAAATAAACAGTCTATTTATTTTATCAGCAGAAGGAGGTACTTGGGTTATCTGACTGTGCATGACCTTGTCTCACTTGAGGAAATGTATGTCGAAAATATCTTCAGTATTTGGTCAGGGATCTGTATCTTTTCTGAGTGCCGTCAACTGGCAGGGGAACCTCATTCATAAGGGCCCCCACATAGTAATTCTTCAGCTCTTATCCAAATAACACGCTACTGTACTTAATACCAAAAGGTACAGGAGATCTTACCATTTTAAATCTATTTACTGATATGCGAAGGGAGGGAGAGAGGAAGGAAGGAAGGAAGGAAGGAAGGAAGGAAGGAAGGAAGGAAGGAAGGAAGGAAGGAAGGAAGGAAGGAAGGAAGGGACTGTTTAGCATGTAAATGTCATGGTTCTGATAGATGAAACCCATCAAAAGAACTTCAAGGCAAAAATTCTTCCTTAAAGAACATTTTATTCAAGAAACAAAGTATCGGCACTACATAGTTGAACCCAAAAACTAATTTCTCTTTCCCCGATACAAAGTAACAAAGTGCAATTCCCACTCACAATAAGCTGTCATAAATCACATTCTCCAATTAGCCTAAAACGAGGACTTTCTCCCCAGCTCCTCAGCCCGCCAAAATGTTATCAGCTCATCCTTGGGTTCCCACAAAGCAGTGTTATTATTATGGCAGGACAAAATGACAGCCAACAGACAATTTTGTTCCACCTGCTTATCGCAACTTGTGGCAAGCTGCTTGTGGCACACTGCTTTGTTTTGTTACCTTAATAAGATCTGCATAGAGCTGCAGAAATTTCTGAATGCTGCAGAAAGCTTTTGCCACACTATGCAGACTTCGTTAAGGCAGCGATTGTTCTGGAGCCATCTGACCCAGAAGTAGTCAATAGTTTGGGGGCAAAACAAAATTCTGCCATTTACAAGTCATCATCGTGCAGCCCAAGAACAAAGTGCTCCATTTTACTGCATTAAGGAGATCTGCACAGTGCTGCAAAACTTCTAACAGCTTCAGAAAGCCACTGGAAACATGGTGGCTGTTTCCAGAATTGTGCCATGTGGCCATGCGTTCCATATCTTCAAAAGATAAATGGTGTTTGGCCTGGTGGAGTAGAAAAGGGAAGAAGACCTATGGAAACCTAAAGGGTGGGAAGCGGAGCACAGAACATTTCAAGAGGGTGGGGGAGAGGCTTTCGGAGGGCCAGGGCAGGATGTCTGGACTTGTGCTAGGCGTCCAAGGGCCTGTTCCACCTCAACTTTGACATACATGTTCATTTAATAATTAATTGGGGAGAGCTGGAATGGAAGGGTCATTAATTGAGCTGCTTCATTTAATGACTGTTGTGACATATGACTATAATATAGGCAAGTCAAACACAAGGATGTGGCCCGCAAAGTGGTTTCATGTGGCCCATGAAGCCATCCTGGAAACAGTGAGGGAACAGCCCCCTCTCTGCCTTGGCCCTGGCCAGCCAGGAGCCAATGTACAATTTTGTGGTAGTCATCTATGCGGAAACGCATTCAGTCTTAGCTCCGAAGGCCATCTAGAAACAGCGAGGACCCAGGAGAACCTTGAGCAGCAGCCTTGAGGAAGTGGAGCTGGGCTTGGTGCTGCGGGTACACAAGGGCCAGGGTGGGCATTTGATCTCTGCTGCCCAGGGCTCTGGGTAGCCCGCACCACCATCCAGCCGCCCCCCCCCACATGGCCTGAGAGGAATAGTAAGGCTCCTCCAGTGGACTATGCCTTGGCACTTGTCCTAGTCCCACCCCCTTCTGCCATAGACCCTCAGATCTGTCCCACTCGTGCCCAGGCCCCCACAGGCACCCTTAACCTGAACGATGTACAGCTGGCCATGCCCACCCAGTAGGCCACACCCACTCCATCCACACCCACCCAGTAGGCTGTACCCACCCTGGCCACACACACCCGCCCCCCCGAGGGCAACCGCAATGCTGATGCGGCCCTCAATGAAATTGAGTTTGACACCCTTGCTGTAATAGATAAGCTCCATTCATACCTTGGGGACTGTAACCATTTGCTCTGTAACAGAAAAACATCTTTTAGTTATTTAACATAAGAGCTATCTAAAAATAAGATGTAATTCTGTAGTAACAGAAGATTCCCTTGTAGTATTATACCATCTTTTCTCTCTTAATACATTTCTTTCCATACAGATAAACACATTTATTAAACACACTTAATCCTGACAAAACACTTAATCTCATCATTTTCCTTTTCTGTATTTTATCATTTAACAATGCTCTATATGAGAAATGTTATGAAGTACATTCTTTAGCAATGTAACTGTTACTGTACCAACTATGAGAACTGAGTCATTATTAATATTAACCTACTCATTTCTCACTTTATTTCACATTTCAGAGTTAGGAGATCAAGATGGTAGTAGCATGCTTGCCGTCTACTCTTGGAAACGACAAAAAACTATTCAGAGAAAATGAATATTTTAATAAAGCAATTTATTCTTTCTCCTGACATGGGTGACATAATAGTTTTCATCCTATCCTAAAATCAAATCACTTAAAAAAACCTGTTTTCTCTAACGAGAGTAGGACTCATGTGATACAGGGGAAGGAAATATTCTGCTAAATGACATGAATGAGTGTATAGGAAAATATCCCATGAGAATAAAAAAAAAACCTGTCTGGGTATTTATAAATGAATCAATCAATCAATCTAGTCCCTGCTTCAAAAAAGATAACCTCATCTGAAATATTTGTTTATGTAATATGTTTTTCTTGTCAAATATATGAGAAAATTTATAACTATTTGCAGGACCATTATGCAAAGGGAGGAAAATTTATCAGGATTTTTTTTTTCAGCATCCAACCTGGGTGGATTTTTTTTTATGTTGGATGTTTGGGTCATCCCCCCCTTTTTTTATACACAATTTTTATTGTTCTTGTTATTGCTGGATGTATGTTTTGTGTTTTGTATTTTATTGATAAAACATAATATATATTTTAAAAATTATTTGTTGTAAACCCACATACTAACAATATAAATCAAAAGGAATGATTTGGTTTTAATTGCTTGTACGTATGTTGAAAACTAAGAAAATCCGTATAGAATGCCAGGATATTAAGTAGTTGTACATATGAGACAGAGCATTGTTTGTTACTGTCAATATAAACTTGGAAAAACTATACAGAGAAAAAAGAAATGAAAGAAATGAGAGTCAAAATAGAACTACAGGAAGATGGGTCCTGTAAGAAGGACTAGAAGATAGATCTTTCAACCTAATGAACCGATTGTAGAAATAAAGAAAAATAGAAAGCTGCTTGATAAAAATGAAAAGAATTATATTACAGAGTGCCACGGAAATGTGAGCACTTTAATGAAAAATATATAAAAGATTATTGGATGAATCATGATGTAAAAGTGAGTATGGATGAGGAAAAAGATGCATATAAAATGAGGATGAGAAAGATATTGTAAAATACATAGAGATAAAATGCTACAAAGTCAAACAAGGCATGGAAGGTTAAAATAACAAGAGACAGAGAAATAAAGAACAATTTTGATAGAAATAAAAAGCTATTTTGACTGGATGAAGAAGGCTAAACAGAAGCCTCCAAAAGAACAAATGAAAATCAAATAAAACTGACAATGGATAGGGATGAAAGTGAAATGAGGTAATGCTAGTGTGAGTATTTTAGACATTTGTACAGAAATAATAGTGGCACGTTGAATAGGTAAATAGGTAAAACAAATGCTACTAATATCAGATATTAATGTTAGAAGCATTTGTTTTCCTTTACCTCTTTAATAAATGCAAATAAAATAAACACTGCATGAATGTTTAACATACACATCTGAATTTAGATAAAGCATGTAATAAAGTGAATAAGCTTAAATATGGAGTATATTGCATGAGAAGTGAAATGAAGGCTATCTCCCGATTATATTAGGGGAGGTATGGTCTGGAACTGATGATCAGCTACTGGTCAAAGATCTAGTTCAGTGGTTCTCAACCTTTTTCAGGTTGAGACCCCACTTGCCCCACCCATGCGCAGTGCGACTCCGCCCCCCCCCCGCATGCGCGATGGGCCGATCTGCACATGCGTGGCGCACGCGCGACGGGCTGATCTGCGCATGCGCAGCGCGCGACGGGCCGATCTGCGCATGCGCAGCGCGCGATGGGCCGATCCGCGCATGCGCGGCACACAACGGGCCGATCTGCGCATGCGTGGCACGCGACGGGCAAAATAATAATAATAAAAAATGGCGGACCGCGGTGTCCGGCGACCCTCGCGAAACGGTCATTCGACCCCAAATGGGGTCGCGACCCATAGGTTGAGAACCGCTGATCTAGTTCCACCCCACTGGCCTATTAGGTTTGGTATTGACATGAATTTGTTCTCCAAGCTGGAGAACTGCTTCAAAATCCAAGCTAGCAACTTATAGGTTCTTTCTCAGAAAGTCAGTTTGGTGTAGTGGCTAATGCTAGACTAGAATCTTAAAGGCCAAGTTCTATTACTCCTTTAGACATGAAAGCCAGCTGGTTGATTCTAGATGAATAACTCTCTCAGACTAACCTATCTCACTGGAAGTATAATGGGAAAAATTGGAGGGAGCACGCCCCTTCCATTGTATGCTACTTTGAGTTGTACCAAATAAAGGCAGAATATAAATCAAATAAATACTTCAGGTTTTTTTTAAAAGACCACTCATATATATGTTGAAAGGGTGTATTATATGGAGTATCAATTAGAGATCAATAAGGCACCACATAACAGGAGAACCTTGATTTCAAGATCTTGAACTAGGTTGAGATATGACATAGCACATACAGTATTACTATCAGCATTCGTACAGGGCATACACTCCGATATCACTTTATCCAAACAAATCTGCCTTTGAGGTTATAGGAGATTGAACACTGCCAACCTCTTGCTATACTGCAATTTATACAGGGACATGCAGAGTTATTTCACCTTTTCTGTGACAGAAATACATCTTTACTACTTAAAGCTTTCTACTGATACTTACCAATACTGTGGCTGTTTTGCATTGAGGCAATTAAGCATGCCATAAAACATTGTATGCCTGGTTATTATATTTGTAGGTTTTTATCGAGATTGTGGATTGTAATCATGTATGTAAGTATGTACATGTAAGAAATGTATGTAATAGAAGGAAAGCATGATTGGGAATATATTGAATGTTTACCAAATCATTGAAAAGTGAGCAAAATAAAGATGTATGTTTGTTGATTAATGTATTTATGGATTAATGTATAAAAATGATTCTGGTAATTATAGAAGTGTGTTCATGATAAAAGATTTATAAAGAACATTGGACAGATTTTTTTTACTGTTACTTATATGCTGCTCTATTATCAATTCTTAGACTCTGGAAAATACTGCATTGAAAGCTAAGATAATTGTGTTTCACAGGAAAAACCAAGAGAATGATTGCAACGCATATATAAATGGTGACAACCTAGAGTAAAAACATTTGTGAGTGTGTCTTTGTAGAATATAGGTGGGAAAACCAATGAAGAAATTTTAATAGGTGTAAAAACTGATAGAAAGATAATGGACAATATGGTCCTTTATGAGGAATAAATAAACCAGTATTGAAATCAGTGAAAATAACTATGTAAAAGTATCCTGCTTATTTTGAAAAGTTTTTATATGAAAGTTGAGTGATTATAGGGTTCGTAACAAGAGATGGAGATGAAAATGGATATTGAATGAACATAGATGAATACAAAAGTGATTAGAGTCAATTTAGTGTAATGGTTAGTTAAGGCATCAAACTAGAAACCAGAGACTAGGAGTTCTGGTTCCACCTTTGGCATAAAAGCCAGTTGGGTGAGTGTTTATTTTCTCTCAGACTAGGAAGGAAACAATAAACACTTCTGAAACACTTCTGAAAAAGCTTGCCAAGAAAACTGCAGGAATTTACCCAAGCAGTCTCCACAAATTAGACACAACTGAACAGAAGAAAAATCTAGTCTGATAGTACGGTATGTTGAAGTAGTTTGAGAATCAAACTGAGATATGCATGTGCACGTGTGCGTGTCTTTTTGTATATGTATTAATGTAAATGGGTTGACAGTATTGAGAAAGTTATGGCTAGATGGACTTGATAAGATTTGTAAAAAGAAATGAAAAATTAAAGCATGGATATCCAAATTAGGCTTGCCTGGACTGCACTGAGTGAAGAAGAATTGTCTTGGGCTGCATCTAAAGTATAATACTAATGATGTTAAACATTTATGATATTGTGAAGCCACATTACACGTTAGAATTACATATAGGCCACAGGCTGTGGTTGGATGCCTGATTTAGAGTAAAAATCAATATAAGAAGCAATATATGGACATGGAAACAATGATAGTTTGCAAGGCTAGTGGTGGAATAGACTAGATTTGTTATACAATACTGTTATTTTCCTTCCTATCTAATGTCTAAATTTCTTTGAGTAGCTTTTTCTTACTCCCTCAGTGCAATGCTTATCATAAAAGGAAACAGCATGTAACATATATGTTTGCTTTGCTTTGTTGATTTTACATAACAACTATTTTATAGTAAAATCACATATTATAAGCACACATGGAGTTATTTACAGTGGGACTTGCCTGCTTATGTTAGCTTTAATCTAAAGTTGGAGTACTAAAACATTTTTTTTAATGAAAAGCAAATATACAGCCTGTTTTCTTAGGAATCCCAAACTGAAAAGCAACATTACAAGAAATGAAACCTATGCTCCACTGGGGAAAAATAAAATTCAGCTACAGAATATCCAAGCAATAAAAAATTATGTTTGGAGATGCATTTTTCACTAGCCATTCTTTGGCAATTACTTACACACGGCTATTCTAATTACAGGTAGTCTTTGACTTATTCAATGGACCCCCCCCTCAAAAAAAACTACTTATGACTAGATTTCAAAGTTATGGTCATTGCAGTGCCCCTAAGGTCATTCGCCCTTATAATCAACTGCAGGGCCACTATGGCATTCTCCTCCACCCATCTCCCCCCTACCCCTCCACTGAGTTCCGTTTCTTATTCATCAAGCACCACAGCTTCCTCATTACTTACCATTTGAAGATCTATGGAGCTCAGTTTAAAGAAGGAGACCATTGAATTGTGGCCACTCTAAAAGTGACAGCCACTTCCAGGATCACACCACATGGCCCAGGAACGAAGCCTGCTCTGCTTCCTTAATGTGAGAACCAAAGAGCTGCAGAGAGCTCAAGACCACCGTAAAGTTTCCCTAAGCTTGTGTAAAGGAAGCAGAGCAGATCTCTTCATTTCTGGGCCATGTGGCAGAATCCCAGAAGTGGCTGCCATTTTGGGGAAATCACACTGAATTGTGGATGCTTTGAAAAAAAGCAGCCATTTTCTGGATTGTGCCACACAGCCCAGGAACAAAAAGGCCTGTTGGGCTTTTCTAACATAAACTCTAAAAAGCTCCGCAGAAGTCTGGAGCTTGCATGAAGTAAGCAGAATAAGCAACTCCATTCCTGGGCCATATGGGATGATCCAGACAGCAGCCACCATTTTTGAAACACCCATAATTCATTGTAGCCACCCAAAAAATAGTAGCTGCTTCCAGGATCACACCACATGGGCAGGGGATGGAGCAGCCTACCCTCCTCTCCTAAGCTCCATAGATCTTCAAAAGATAAGTATACAATGGGTGATGTGGGGTGAGGTTAGAGGTGTGGGGTCTGGTAGGAAGGGAACCAGAGGCCCAAGGCTTGTGGGGACAAGGAGCAGGAAGTGGAGCATGGGATACCTCGGGGTAGGGCAGGCCTTGGGAGGCTCAGGGCAGGACATGCGCTTGGCTTCCCAGGGCTTATCCCAGGGTCCCTGAGGTAACCCATGTTCCACTTATTGACCGCATCAGGAAAAACAGCATAGGGAGTAAATGGGAAGAATTCTTAGAGATCAACGCATCCGGTATAGTTAGAATGTTTATTTCGAATAAAATTGCTAAAGCACTGTCATGATTTCTAAACTTTACAAAATATGAATATTGGTTTTGTTTTGAAAATAGGATAGCCTACTTAAGAGGCAGGAAAATGCAAAAAAAACTTTCACCATTTTCTTGGGATTATACATATATAGGAGAAAACTTTTAAGAGGTATATATTAAAGCCCTTTTTTGGGAAAACTTACACTTCTGATCAATAATACCCTTTCAAAGTCCTGATTGAAGATAGTGAGAACTATTTCTAATTAAACATGAACAATTTTGTAAGAATTGCACATTTAAAAAATAGATGTCAAATAAAATGACTAATTATTCCCAATTAGCAGCTAGAAATTCAAATTTCTATGATTCATTTATCTAGATTTTTGAAAGAAAGATGTTATATATTTGGCAGAATGCAGTTTCTACTGAAGTAATACAGTATAACCAGTAAAATATACCTTATAGTTTAAGCAAGTCCATTTAAAAATATAAAGGACAACTTTGAGAAATATTTTCTACTCATTTCATATTTACATATACAGGCAGTCATGGACTTACGACCGCCAATTGAGCCCAAAATTTCTGTTGCTAGTGAGACATCTGTTAAGGGCCCGGTGCTCTTCAACATCTTCATCAATGATTTGGACGAGGGAATAGATGGAGAACTCATCAAATTTGCAGACAACACCAAGCTGGCAGGAATAGCCAACATTCCAGAAGACAGGCTTAAGATACAGAAGGATCTGGACAGACTTGAACATTGGGCACTATCTAACAAAATGAAATTTAACGGTGAAAAAAGTAAGGTTCTACATTTAGACAAGAAAAACCAAATGCACAGGTATAGTATAGGAGGTACCTTGCTCAATAGTAGTAACTGTAAGAGGGATCTCGGAGTCCTAGTGGACAATCACTTAAATATGAGCCAGCAGTGTGCAGCAGCTGCCAAAAAAGCCAACACAATGCTAGGATGCATTAACAGAGGGATAGAATCAAGATCACGTGAAGTATTAATACCACTTTACAATGCCTTGGTAAGGTCACACTTGGAATACTGCATCCAATTTTGGTCACCAAGATGTAAAAAAGATGTTGAGACTCTAGAAAGAATACAGAGAAGAGCGACAAAGATGATTAGGGGACTGGAAGCTAAAACATACAAGGAACAGTTGCTGGAATTGGGTATGTCTAGTTTAATGAAGAGAAGGACAAGGGGGGACATGATAGCAGTGTTCCAATATCTCAGGGGTTGCCACAAAGAAGAGGGAGTCAAGCTATTCTCCAAAGCACCTGAAGGCAGGACAAGAAGCAACGGATGGAAACTAACCAAAGAAAGAAGCAACCTAGAACTAAGGAGAAACTTCCTGACAGTTAGAACAATTAATCAGTGGAACAACCTGCCTCCAGAAGCTGCAAATTCTCCAACACTGGAAGTCTTTAAGAGATTGGATGGCCATCTGTCTGAAATGGTATAGGGTTTCCTGCCTGAGCAGAGGTTGGACTAGATGACCTCCAACATCCCTTCCAATTTTATTATTATTATTATAAGTGAGCTTTGCTTCATTTTTACAACCTTACTTGTCAGTTGTTAAGTGAAACATTGCAGTTAAGTTAGTAACACGACTGTTAATCTGGCTTCCCCATTGTTAGATCACAAAACGTGATCACACAACCCTAGGAAACTGCAACTATCATAAATATGCTGACTGCCAAGTGTGATCATATAACCATGGGGATTGTGCAATGGTCGCAAGTTTGAAAAAAAATCATGTCACTTTTTTCAGTGCCGTTGTACCTTTGAACAGTCAACTAAATGAACTTGTTGTAAGTCGAGGACTACCTGTAGTTATGCATATAAATTTATCCATTCATAGCAAAAACTGAATTTGTTCTTCAGAATATTTTCTTGCTAGAAATATTGTAAAATATTACAAAGAACTTTTTTTAGAATGTTAACAAGCATTTTCTAAAATACATTTAAGGTCTTTCAAAGCCATAGTACATGCCACTTTAATGCCACAATTAAAATATATAATCAAAATTGTAAGCAAATTCTGTCCTATTTAGTAATAGAAAAACCTCTTTATATTCTAAAAAGGAAGTTCATATCTATCTTACTATAAGGACAAAATATAAAGCACGTATCTCATTATCAAACAGCATCACTGCCTGAAATTAATCTCACTTCACCATATATATATATATATATATATCTCACAAATACTTTTTGGAGGATATATTTTTAGCTTTCACTGTTTTTATTTTTGTATTATTTATTTATATCCCATCTTTTATTATTTTTTATAAATAACTCAATGTGGCAAATAATCAACACATCTTTCTCCTATTTTCTCCACAACAACCACCCTGTGAGGCGAGTTGGACTGAGTGTGCAATTGGCCCAAGATCACCCAGCTGGCTTTCATGGCCAAGGGAAGAACTTGAACAATCTTTTACTTTCTAGCCCAGTTGCTTAACCGCTAGACTAAATTGGTTCTTTTAATCCAGAATTATCACACAAGCAAATCTAATTGATGATTTTATTTATCCAATAATATGAACCCCAAATTTAGGCAATACTTCTTGTTTCTAAGAATCAATCAAGGTCTAAAAGCAAAGTATTATATATGCTTTGTAAGAAATAAATCGATGGAAATTTCTCATGGAGCATATCATTTCAGTTTAATGTTTATTTGTTCTATGTGGCATATCAATTGTTACCTTCCTTATATTTCAGTTTTTTTACAAATCACAATTGTCCCCAGGGTCACTGATTAATTAAAACGTCTTGAAGTATTTTTTTTTTGTCTTAAATTCTTGTTAAAAGCCTATCAAATATATCAGCTGGAAAAAAATCAGCTCTCGCTTATAAATTTAAGTTTTACTTCAGAAAACATGTTTCAGAAATCTAGTATTTTATATCTTCAGAACATTCAGCATTCTTCTTGTTTCGGAAATTTTAAAACTTGTCAAGTTAAAATGCTTTTTTAATTTAATATTTCACATCTTTCAAAATTGTGCACATTGGGGAACTTTTTCTATCTTTTGTAGTTTAGATAACTATATACAGTGGTGGGATTCAACTGGTTCTGTGTGGATGCCACTTCCGGAAACCCAATCTGGGTCTGGCCAACAAAAAATTAGCTACCAGTTCTGCCGAAGTGAATCCCACCACTGGCTATATATAAACAAGAAACTGAAGGAAAAAACTCTACTCTGGAAGTCAAATCCAGTCTAAACAGATCCTGAAACCTGACTTGAAAAATTTCTCTCCTCTGTTTAAAAATTGTATTTTATACATAGGGTAAACAATTCTTAAAATAAATGAATACAAATGAGTTTGTGTTACCTGTCTTCCAGTTTTGTTGTATAGTGCTGCAACAAAACATTTATATACATTGTAGTAACTGATTTGCAACATCTTAATATATTAAACAGTCAATAAAACAATTCTAAAAATTCTAGGCAATTAAGAGCAAGAAAAATTATTCTTAATAAGATCAACATATCACTTTCTTCCAGGATTTTTTTATGATCTTTACCCCTGCAAAGATAAAAGTATGAAATTATATTTTTGCTTATTAATTATATTTATGCAATGCTGTTAGTTCATCTTTAGCCATTTTAACTATATTTTAAAATAACAAAGAACAGTCATTTTGTTCCAAAAAGTATATTGATCTATTGTATTGTAGATATACAATAAAAATGTAGGAAATTCCAAATTATATCAACCAAATTCTTATCATAGCAAGTATACATCTAGTAGAATCATTTGTAGAATGTATTTGTAATAGATTATTGTAATATAATAATACAAAGCATTCATTTAATATCTTAATCAGTGGCCCTTAACATTCCTTTAGCTTTTTTAAATAGTCTTAAATATCCGAATATATACATTATCCCATAAGAATAGTCATACCGGTATTATTTTTGAATGAAACATAATGCCTCAAATGTCATTAGCTGCCAACAGATGGCAGTACTGATATGGTAGAAGCTTTGATGGGTTGTTTAGCATCTGTTCTTTCACTTCAGTTGATGGAAAGTTGCTGTCCAAAAAGTCTGAATTGCTATGAAATGGAATCCTGCAATAAATACTTGTCAATGCATTTCATACAATGCATTCATGACTGAATTTTTTTACCATTGAAGGAGTCCCTCCAACTGATATTCAGTACTAAATACAGGCTGCTTATATAATGGCTCTGTTGATGTAAGTACTGTGCATGATTGGGCCAAAAATGTACAGATGGTGAACCAAAAAGCACTGGTTTGTGTGATCAAGTATGAAGTGTATAATCTATCACAGCAATCAACAAGAAACATTAAACTGGTAAAGGACAATCAGTGGATCAATCAAAAAGGAATTGTTGTTAATCTCAGCACTTCAAAGAAGATATAGGTTATATTATTGGAAGAATTTGTAAGATAGGTTCACTGCATATGACAGCAGAGATGAAAGCTTTGAGAGCTGAAATTTGTCAATAATCATACTATGGAAATAAAAATGTAGAATTTCTTCACAATATTGTGACAACCAAAGATGATGGACCCATCATCATGGATCCATTATTATAACTCAAAAATGAAATATCAGTTTATCAAAAATGATTACAAATCTTCCCCTGCAGGAAAAAATAATCAAATCCCAGGCTTTACTTTAAAAAAACCTATGGTAAAGTTTTTGGGGATACACATTATTCACATGGACTTCCTTGAACTAGACATCAACTCAAGAGTGTTACAACGCAACATTAATTCACTTTGTTTATATTTGGAAGCACAAGAAAGAAGTTTTGCTACAACAGCAGAGTGCTAGGTCTCTTACCTCAGGACTCACCCAACAGACATTTAACAAAGTTGAATACCATGGTCTTACCTATTCCTCCATATAATCCAGACCTATTGCTATGTAACTTCCATTCTTCCCCAAAATTGAAGGAATACTTTGTAAACAAAAGTAGTAGTAACTGAAGAATCAAATGAAGAAGAAGCTGTTTGTTCTACTATTAAATCATTGGATTAGAAACTAGGATACTGTGCTTTTGAGTCTTGGCCGAGATACAAAAGACAGTCGGGCAAAATAGTGCCAATCTCTCTCAGCTCAATTCACCTCACAAGGTTGTTGTTGAGGGAAAATAGGAGAATGAAAGGATATTAGGTATGTTCATCATCTTGAATTATTTATAAAAGTAATAAAGGTGAGATAAAAAAAACCTTTTAATAAATCGTAAAAGCGAAAAGAACCACCAAGTGTGGAGTTCTTTATGGAAGCTTTACTTCATTTGCACAAGTGTGCAGCAAATAGTTTTTTAAAAAGATCAAAATTCTTTGGATATTGATATTTGCATCTTTCCACATCTCAGGCATCTTTTCTTCCCTATGATATATTCATTCCCAAAACATTTATAATAAGAAACTCTGTAATCCATCTTATTCCAGCACTTTTTCTGGTTAAATCTTTTTTTTATAGTTTCAGAAACCTCCACATAAATATCATGTCCTTTGTATAAATTAGAATAACAGCTGATGAAATGCTTTTTGTACTACCATATTATCCCTTAATATAGTATCTTTGAAACTTTTGAAGTTTCAATATTTTCTTTTCTTAATTTATATGTCAACCATTTCCCTGGTTTATTCACAAATTCAATTTTTTTTGCCTTGAACAGTTCACTTTTATTTCCATTTCTATATTAAACTGTTGCTGTAACAGTTTAATTTGGTTTTATCTTCCTTCAATAGATTAGTAATTGTTCTTTTTATCTAATCCAAAATAGCTTTGTGTTTTCTATTGGCAATTCTTTTTAACTAAAGTATTACATTGTGTAAAACATCACAAAAGCTTTACTTGCCAAACCATTAAGCTGGTGCCCAGGTTAGGTTATTTTTTAAAAAATAACATTTTCTTTTTACAATACTTCACTATTCTTTTTTCTGTAATATTATTATTTCAATAATATTATTTCATTTAGTCTCCATCAAAAAGTAGTAGCTTTCTTTTTATAAACCAAACTCATCGTATTATGATCAGAAATAGTCTTTGGTAAGATCTTTGCTTTATAAATCTTAATAGCTACGTTCTTTGAATAAAAGAGCTAATTTTAAGGATTTTTCTGCTTTAAATATCCGTAAACCTATGGAGATGGAGACTTTACTTTTCATTCAATCTTCATAGATGGTGTACAAAATGAACACCTAATGAAGAATTAGAACAGAAATAGCCAATCCGATGCTCTCCAGGAATTTTAAATCTGCTCCCCTATTAGCCTGACAAAATGGAACTGTATTGTAGAAGGTAACAGATTACCTAATCCTAATTGATGATATGATAGAGGAGAACCAGAGACACCCAGGTCTGAAGGCTCTTAGTCTTGAAGCTCATAACAGAGAGCTTTCCTTTTCAATCTACTTCACAGAATTATCCTCATAAAAGGATGAAAGAAGAGTAGACCATCTCCTGAGCAACTTAGATGAAATATAGATTATTGGTTCTCCTTAAAGACAGAGAATTATAAAATCTTATCTTACTTCCTCATTAACATTCTGAGAAATAGCCAGCAATGGACAAATTAATTCAGTTCATGAAATATACCTCTTCTCAATTCTCCTCTGCCTATATTTCACTTTCATACCCTGCCCTCAAATCTCTTACAATCAATTGAAGAACTCCCCAGAGCAGATAATGGGGACATGCAGGAAAGTAAAAAAGAAAAAAAATCTTCTTTGCCAGAATTTCATTTCTATTGACACAAATGTCTTCGAACACAACTGTAAATTTACCATTAAAATGCACAAAGTACTATTTCTCAGAAACAGAGAAATATAAACTGAAATTTTAAAGGTATTTTACAATTAAATCACCAAATGTATCTATTATTTTCCTTTTGGGACACTGAAAAGATCCATTATGTTTAGGAAAGAAAAAATAAAGAACAAAAATGCTTTTTCAATAACAATCTTACAAGATGGGTGGAATCTGCCTTTGTCATATTCTCAATGAGTCTAAAACAACCATTTTTAAGAATAAATTCTCTTAGGGATAAAGCAGCACATGCATTTCTAGAAACATTGTTTATTAATAATATGAACTCAATGCAGATATATTACTTGCATTATGTAGCAGAATATTCTGACCAACATCATGGGCACCAATATTACTGGAAAACAAAAAAAGGATGGAAGACATTAACAAGTTGAGAAAGAAAAAAACCCTTCTGTTTGTCAACAGATCTAATTGTCCGTATTTAAGAAAATAATGTACGCAATACAAACAAAAGTCATACTTTTAAACTTACAGAAAAATTGAAACTGAAAAATTCTTCATAGAAAAATAAAATGCAAAAAGTACTATCTGTAATATGTGCAATTTACAAACACCAAACTTACCATAACAACCCTCCCACTTTTAAACACATGAAAAAAGCAGGTTCATTACCTTGTACTGCTTCCTATAAAAAAGCAAAGTGGTTTATAAAATATAAAATGCACAACATTAATAATGCATTTTAAATCATATTTTAAAAGAAAAGAATGGGGGATAGGAAGAAAAACAATAATAAAACCCCATTATTCCAAACTCATATAGAATTTCAGGGGAGAGAGAATTCCAGAATGTTAGCCTATAAGCAATTACACAATGGCATTTTGTAATTCTATCCACAGGCGATCGGACCTATCCAGATGAATTCAGAAATAAATTATATACAGTCAATTGGTCCTAAACAGTTTAAGGGCTTATACACCATATGTAAAACCTTGGCTAAGAACTTGCGCTAAGTATCTGCATCCTTGCAGCTACAGCAGCATCCTAAAAAGGGCCAGAGCTTGAATATGCAGTCTTACAATACTTTCTATTTAGCTTTGTCTATTGCACTGAAAACTTTGATGCAATCAGGATGAACCACTTGGTACACAGCCACAGGATACCCAGAGGTTACAGATGGAACATGGAGAATTGCAACACAGATGAGGCCTACCACAAAAAACTAACACAGAGACTAGCTTTTGGAAGCAGGAACTGTTCTTTCTATAAACCCTGAGAAGACCCAGAGGACCCCTCAGAAATACACTACCTAGTTTAATTCAGGATTTTATACACAGCCAAAATTAACAATAATCAGGTTTTAAAGCTAGCTGAAAAGAGACAAAACACTCCTCTTGCAACTGGGACTATGTTGCCAAATCTTAAGTTCAGCTACAAAAGCAAAATAAACTGTAGTGGACACTCTGGACAAAATGAAATTTAAGAATAGAACAACAGGTGACAGGATAGCAAGAAAAATGTATTTCTCAGTCAAAAAGATAACAAGCATTTTAAAAAATACATTGTATACAGGGAAATAACAGCACCATCATGTATTATTTGCAAAAATATGGATTTATACTTTATTTCAATATCTTTTATCATATAATTTGGGGAAATTATATAAATACAATGACAGAATGAACCATTTTAAAAATATGTACCTATGATATTTGTTAAATCTATTCATTTTATTAGTAATTTCTGCATTAGCCACCATATATACTGAAAATGATAGCACATACCATATGAACTATATATTACTGATTTTAATTTGGAAAATAACTTTTACCGTGAATGTATTTCTGCTCTATAACCATGCATGTGTATTGTTATAACCCTGAATACAGATATCTATAAAGAGTAGAAGTTAAAAAGGAAAACCCAGAGTTTTCAGAAATTTTGCATAAATATTTAAATACCATTTATGATTATGAAATTCCAAGATAAGGCTCACATAAAATTCATATAGCTTTTATGTTGATCACATTTACATGGAAGCAAGCTCCACTAAATCTAGTTGGGCTAACTTCCAAGTAAACATACATAGGATTTGGTTCTAAAGAAGAACTACAGTCCAAAATAAGAATGAGCCAATGCACCTAAAATAGCACTGAAACTCAGACCAGATGAAGTAATTGTAACAACAGCTAAACAGATATTACAAAAATACCTTATATTATATGTAGAAATTGTCAAGCAATTATGTCCTAAAAATGTTACAAGAAAATATGTATTTGCAATGACAACTAAATAGGTGAGTAATTTAATGTCAACAATTACATAGAGAAGGCAAAGTTCATTTTTGTATACCACAAATGAAATAAGCTAAGTGTGGATCCTTAGCTTATTTCCAAATAAGTTACAGTTTACGTTAAAACAATGTATTTCAAATAAAAATGGATATTTTAAAAATACATTTAACAAACTATGACAACGTAGCACAAATTGCAATATTCCCCTTTAAAGATATCTGCAATATCTGAATCTGGACTTAGGTCAAAAGACTCTGGCATTCTTAACTAAAATCAGATTATACTTATACACAAACATAGACTATGGTGTATGTGTAGAAGATCAATTAACATTGTAGAAAAACTTTACTACAGATTGCCACATACACTGTTGTGAGTTATTAATAGTCTGCAAAGCCACTCTCTAAAGAAAGGGTAGATGCAAAATTCTGACAAATGCATTATGGTAATCCCTGTCCTTGTTCTTCCCTTGAATCTCAAGCAAGTTTTGAAACAGAATTTAAGACTACCCAAAACATGTATTCCTGGAGAACTAGAGAAATAACACTGATTGCAATACTGATCTATATGTCACTCCCTATAGAATCCTATTTTATGTAATTTTTGGTGCAGCTCATTTCTGCACCAAACAGCCAGGGTGGAATATATGCAAAAAAGCTATTATGAAATCTGTTTTAACTGGAAAAAAATTTGTATACTTTATATTTACACAAAGCACATAGAAATAATTTATTTTTGGCCTATATATGATTCTCCTATTATTATCTCATCTCTAACACTGTCGATCTCCTGAATGATATGCAATCACCTTCAAAAGAGCATTCTATATTTTTCTCTTACCTGCGTCATTAATCCCTCATGTTCACATGACTTGCTGTACATCAGACAGCAAGAAGAAAAACTGTTCTGCACAGGTGCATCTAACAGCCCCTATGATCAGCAAAAAACTATTTAATCTATAATATCTCTAAAGTGAATTGTTTTCATACTTTACTGGATTGTAATATCCTCGCCTCCATTCTGAGAGTACAGCTTACTTGCCAAGAACCTTTTACAGAGATAGACTTTATATAAATTAAGAAACATGAAACATTAACAAAACTTGTTATTGGAATTGTGACATTTGGCCTGCACAGCTGCAGTCACTACCAATCAGCAGTCAGAGAGCTTATAACGCTAAGTGATGAGGATAACCTATCTTGCATGGGGTCACTTGCACAGGGTCATTCGGTATCCCCAGCAACATTTACCTTCAGTTCCATCAGCTAATTTGTTAAGAACCTTTTTCAGAGATAACGTTTCTTAATTTATATAAACAAAACTTGTTATTGGGAATGTGACGTCTTTCCTGGACTGTACAGCTGTGGCTTCTGCCTATCAGCAATCAGACTGCTAATGATGCTGAGTGATCAGGACAACCTGACTTGCACAGGGTCATTCTGTATCCCCAGCGTTATCTTCTGAGTCAATAAAAGCTAAAAATATATTGTCTTACCTTGATGATGCTGGCTTTCTTGGGAATACCAGATTTGCCTTCTGGGTGCAGATTGGAACACCCTCTCTCAATAGCAGGGCTACCAGGTTGAGGAGAGTCTGGGTGTTCTCTGTTTCCTACTAGAGCACAATCCCCATTGGAGACCCCATTGCTAGCACTATCCAAGTGAATTCTTGCAATACCACTGCTCCCTCCTCCTCCTCCTTCCTCATCACCTGCTTTAAAAGCCACCTTTCCATGTGCCAAATTTGGGGAGGAGGTTATTTTCCCTCCACTAGTGTCTCCCCCTCTGCTGCCAAATTCCGCCATCTGATTCTAAAGAAGCATACAGTATTGTGATTTTCCTGCTTTTCTCTTTCCTTCTCCACCTCCTGCAGTGGCTCAGCTCAGTGATGATGATTGCGCTTCTCCTTCCGCTTTTTTTCTTCCCTGACACAAAAGATCTGAAGAGATGAGTGGCCAAATTCTCTTCTCTCCTTTTGTAATTTAAATTGCAACGTGCTGGAGACACATCACAGATCTACACACACCTGGGGGAAAGCAAGAAAAAGAATATGGCAGGTCAGTCTGGTCTTAAATGAAGCTCCCAGAAATATTCATAACTTAAAATATTACGCACCACATGCACGAAAGATGAGGAAGGAGGAAGCGATGAAATGCAACAATCAAACGCTTTAGCAGCACACAAAGGTTAAAGCTACAATCCCTTCCTGCTACAACAAAGACGGTTTCTTCAAAGGAAGGAAATGTAGAAAAACAATCGCAATCCTTCCCCCCAAAATATCTGGAAGCACCCGCGTTGCGATGTACGAGGCAAGCAAAGGTAAATGCTGCTGCTAGCAGTTCGCGGTTTACAAGTTCAAGGCAAAGGTAATTAGTATTTTTTGTACCGTATGCAGTGGAATAGCCAAAGGAATATGGTTAAGTTAGAAAACGGTAAGCATCGTCGATCCCCTCCCAACATATCAGAAAATATACCACCAGGTTACCGTTCTCTGGTTTTCAGTTCCCCGATCTCTGTTCGGATACACTGCAAGCCAAGGGCCAAGCCATGACCCTTTATACCCGTTAACAATTCACACCCGCCGCCTATTAGCCTTGAAATGCAATTCCCGCCCTACTCATTATCTAGGCGTCCGAGGAGCAAAGGGCGTCCAGGAACAGCGTACACACCTCCATCCAGAAAGAGAGCTCCGTCGACCGCGCCGAAGGAGCGGACGGACCCACGTCTGCGATTCAGCGCGGACAAACATCTCTTCCGAGTAACTGCACCCAGCCTGCACGCCCCGGCAGAGTCCCATCTTCCAGCAACAGGGCGCCCACGTGCACAATTTGCCTGCGTTACTCTCAGCCTGCACTTCCCCACGTCCTCCGCTTTCGGCCCGCCGCTTCGGGCGACTCTTCTGTGCCTTTACGGTGTCCTCAAATTCCGCCTCCGTAACATGCCCCCCCCCAGCACCGCCCGATACTACCCTTTAGGCTACTTCTCAGATCTATTACCGCCCATTTTCTTCCCTTTCTCACCCACCTAAAATAACACACCTCCACAAGGTGAGGGAAGTCACTACTGCTAGCTTCGCTGCTTTTCCTCTGGCCTCAATAACAGCAGCAGTAATCGCGGCTTCCTCTCCCTTCCCGCCTCTGCCTGAAGCCGGATACGCGCAGTGATAGATTCACGGACCGCCGACACGCTAGGAAACTAGCCGGAGGAGAGCGAAACAACCTTAAGCAAGGCAAGCGGGGTTCCACCCACGCAACAAGAACAGCCTCGACTTCTGGCTCTTGCACCGCGGCGGGCCTAGCCCAGTTGTCAATCATTCGAAAGAGCACTACTCAGATTGGGCAATCACCCAGGACCCCTTTCGGCAGGCCAAACACATTACGATGGAATGGACGGAGGGAGAAAAGCCCAAGTCCTGGACCGACGCTACCCTGAAGGAATAAAGGCGACTTTATCACAACTCTGCCCCCCCCTTTTGATTTTTAATTAAACAAAACAAAAAAACCCACCAAAATTAGTATTGGCTTGTTTTTAAGCATCTGATGCCTTTTCCTCAGTCGTTCCCTTACCAAGCCATTTGCTTAAATTTACTTATTTCTTAAGCTTCATTTTTTTCATGGACGCGCTTTTCTGTGAAGAGCACTTTCTAAAGGCACGTTTGACAGCTTTTCATTTTCCATCTGTGTTGGAAGTAAAACCTAATCTATCTGAATCGTGCATTCCGTTAAAAACTGGTGCTCTCCACATTAATGATGATCAGAAACATTAGTTTTCCAGGCTAAGCAATATTGGCTTCTCTTGTGAAAATACTCTTATCAATGGTTAACTCATTATCAGACCAACTGGATTGGGTTAGGGCAGAATCATATTCCTAGATAATCAATTCTGTCCATAAATCGCTCCCAAAATGTAAATCAAACTGAAATAAATACAAAAGAAAGGAAGATGGGAACCAAAAGTGCCTCCCCCCCCAAAAAAAACCATGCAAATATTTTCCAACATATGAGCCAGATGACACTCCAAAGCATTCCCCTAATGTGCAATCCACTAGGAAAATAACACCTACAAATCCTGTACGCTTGCATTTCATACATATAAATGTTACGTAATAAATTAGTAAGAAGAATATGTTTGCAGTATTTCACATGCTGTAAAATGTCAGTCACTTTTAAAGACTGAATATTAACAATTATATCAAAAAAGGCCCTTTTTGGAGTGAGTGTAGTTCAGTGATGGAGCACATGTGTTGCATGTTGTAATGTGCCAGATTAACTCCCTGGCATTTCCAAATAAAGGTAATAAAATGTAAATTCCAAAAGTCTAGTAGGAATCACTGTTGACAACACTGGACTAAGTAGACCAGCGGTTCTCAACCTTTTTCAGGCTGTGACCCGACCTGCGCCGCACATGCGCGGCGCGAAGGCCTACATCGCGCATGCGCGGTGCTACCCCGTGCATGCGTGGTGCTGCCCCCTGCGCCGGCCGAGGGGAAAAGGGGAAAAAATGGCAGACTGCATTGTTTGGCGACCCCCGTGAAATGGTCGTTCGACCCCAAATGGGGTCGCAACCCACAGGTTGAGAACCGCTGAAGTAGACCAAAGACATTACTCAATATAAAACAACTTCTGGTTTTTAGTGGGGAAAACTGCTATCTGCTTGTTATGCCTCCATATAACTATACAAAAAAATAATACTTCTAAGAGATTTCTTCTATTTCAGTACTGATAGTCCTCAACTTACAATAGCGCGCTTAGTGACTGTTCAAAGTTACAACGGCGTTAAAGAAAGTGACCTATGACCATTTTTCACAGTTACATTTCCAGCATACCCATGAAGATGTGATCAAAATTCAGATGTGTGGCAGCTGATTCATATTTATGACCATTGCTGTGTCTAAAGATCATGTAGTCACCATTTGCAACCTTGCAAGCAAAATCGATGAAGAAGCTAGGTTCACTTAATGACTAGGTTACTAACTCATCAACTGTAATGATTCGTTTAACTGAGGCAAGAAAGGTCGTAAAATGGGGCAAAATTCACTTAACAACTGTCTCACTTAACAACAGAAATTTGGGCTCAATTATGGTCATAAGTTGAATACTACCTGTAGTCTTTTTTACCCAATCCAACCATTTACACCAAAAATAAACAGAAGTCCATAAGCAGCAACTGATCTTTTAAAATATCATGAATAAAAACAATAAGTAAGCAGGAATTGCAAAAGAGATTAAATTATCTGAAAAAGTGAAAAAGGAATTTATAGCAAATATATATATGACAAAACAATAAAAAAAAGAAATCAATGTTCCAAAAATGATTTTGAAAAAGAAGCAGTTGTTTGGAGTAAAAACAGAAGGTAAGTTGCCTGAAATGAAATAGGAGTTGTTCTGAGAACAAATCTGCCTATGCACATCAATTGTTTTTCTGAAAAAAATGTCTCCTGAAAAATAAGAAACCCTTTTCTCCCAGGACTCGAGTAAAAGAAAATACATGATAAAGATCGGTTAAAAAGCAAAAGAGGAATACCATTTATAGTCTACAGCTGAAAGACTTTTCCTTCAAATTTTCTCCTACACTGAAATTCTTTTTTTTAAAGCTCCTTGAAAGCTGGTATAACTTAAAGGGATCTTCCAAGATGTGCAATGGAGCTCATGCATTATAAGCCAACAATGGTAGTTTTATTTTATTTTATTTTATTTACTGCATAGGAAATATAAACAAGTACACACTATGAACCTCAGCATTTACAAAGATAAAGAGTTAAATAGTTGGAGCTAAGGTCCAGTAATATAACAGAAGGTTATGTCCAAGAAATATATAAAGTTATGCCTTAATTGGTAGTCTGAGTCCATATGATTTAATATGGATTTCATTTCTGGTATCTCTTAAATCAGTGACAATCAAATCCAGCAGGATTGTATGGTAGCATATGTTTAGAGGTGCAAGCTCTTCAGGATAATCTGGGAGTTCTCCTAGACTTATGGCTCCTGCTTGAAGAGCAGGTGGCAGCTTTGGCTAGGAGACCCTTTGCATACATTGGAGATGGGGGCTCTATTCACTGCCACCCATGCTCTTGAAAACTCTTGTTTAGATTACTGCAATGCGCTCTACATGAGCTGTGCCTCAAGAGCATTCAGAAACTTCAACTGCTGCAGAATGGGACTATGTGTGTGGTAAATGGTGACAGATACATGGCACACATAATACTACTACTGTGTGAGCTGCGCTGGTTACTGGTATGTTGTAAGAATAATTCAAGACGCTGGTTATCACCTTTAAACTTTACACGGCTACCTGAGGGACTGCCTTCTTCTAACAGTTTCTACCTACCCAGTATGATCTAGTACAGGGATGTCAAACTGACAGCTTGCGGTCCAATTGCATCATGCAGAGGCCACGCCCACCCCAGCTCCGACAATGCGAAAAAAGTCATGATACGCCACGACATGTCACGTGACACGAGTTTGACACCAGTGATCTAGTAGATGGCACATCTAGAGTGTCAGCTGGCAGTGACTAGAAGATAGGCCTTTTCTGCAGTGGCCCCTGTTGCATGGAATATTCTCCCCTTAGAGAACAGAACGGCCCCAAACCTGCTGCTCTTTTGTAAAGCGTTAAAAATTTTGGCCGTGTACTAAGCCTGGGGACTCTGAATGTGTTAAGAGCCCTGTTTCTTGTCGATTGGTTAATTTTCTTGGTTGCTATATATATTTATTTTGGATGTTTTTAATGTTTATTTTTATATTTTTAGAACTATAAGATGCCCCATGTCTGTAGCTGAGACGAGCATAGAACTGAAGGGATGAATGAATAAATGAATGACAAAAAGCACAATTTACAAACCATATTATTACAAACCATATTATTAGAATAATTTGTCATGTAGGCTCACTACAAACCTAATAAAAATGAACACTAATTTTTGCCATTATAAACACCAAGTGCAATCCATCTCCTTGCCCATGATTAGGAAGGTAACAAAGTCTGAATTGTGCATCTATGCAGAAGACATTAAAGTTCTCTTGCCAATTTCATAGACAGATACAGCACCTGCCTTGTGTGGGGAAAGTGCCAGGTTCTGTCTCAGACTAAGATTGAAAAAACTACCTGAAATCCCTAACAGCCACTAGCAGCATGTACAAAAATATTTCCCAGACATAAATTGTATAGAAATATAAAATAAGGCATGAAATTGGGAGACATATGTTCCTTTTTTTTTAAATAGGGATCACTTTGTACAATAGATCCAGTTTGGTATAGTGGTTAAGGTGCTGGCCTAGAAATCAGGAGACTGTGAATTCTCATCCTACCCTAGGCAGGCTCGGTGACTCTTGGCTAGTATTTTTCTCTCAGCCTAACCCACCTCACAGTTTTTTGTCACTTGTTGTGGAGACAATAGGAAGAGGAATGAGTATGACGTATGTTTGATGCCTTGAATTGCTTATAAAGTACTGAAAGCAGGATGAAAAATCTAATAAACAAACTGTGTGATTTCACAGAGAACCATAATTCTACAACACCAACACAAACTTATTCCTCTCAAATATTAGGATTCTACATAGTAACATTTCCCATTCTAATCTTCAGCCCTAGAACTTTCTGGTGGTTTCAATCCAAGTATTAATTTGGTCCTACTTTGCTTTAAGTCAGTTTGTGTACTTTTACATATCAATTTTATGTTATGCACTAGTGTAGTGTAGTTAGTGTTGTGTAGAGGAGGAGTGATGGCTTAGCGGTTAAAGATGTTGAGCTTATCAGCTGACAGCCCAGATTTGTGACCTGAGCACCATGCGACAGGGTGAGCTGCCGTTACTTGTCCCAGCTCCTACCATTTAGCAGTTTGAAAGCATGCAAATTTATTATTTATTTATTATTTATTAATTAAATTTTTATGCCGCTCCTCTCCAAGGACTCGGAGCGGCTAATAAACAAAAAACATCTCAGCATTTCAAAAATCTAAAACCAATCTAAAAAGCATTTAAAAAGGCCCCCAGACACATTCATCATTCACACACAATCATAGTCATCCCCAGGCCTGACGGCATAGATAGGTTTTTAGATTCTTCTGGAAGGCCGGGAGAGTGGGGGAAACGCGGACTTCAGGGGGCAGTTGGTTCCAGAGGGTGGGTGCCTCAACAGAGAAGGCCCTCCCCCTAGGGCCCGCCAGATGGCATTCTTTCGCTGACGGGACCCGGAGGAGGCCAACCCTGTGCGCTCTCACCGGTCGAAGGGAAGTATGTGGCAGAAGACGGTCCCGTAAGTATCCTGGTCCAATGCCATAAAGGGCTTTATAGGTAATAACCAACACTTTGAATTGCGCTCGGAGACCAATAGGCAACCAATGCAGCATGCGGAGAGAGTTGACGAAATGTGGGCACAACGTGGAAGGCCCACAATTGCTCGCACAGCTGCATTTTGCACTAATTGTAGTCTCCGAACACTCTTCAAGGGTAGCCCCATGTAGAGAGCATTGCAGTAGTCGATTCTCGAGGTGACAAGGGCATGTGTGACTGTGAGTAGAGACTCCTGATCCAAATAAGGGCGCAACTGGTGAACCAGGCAAACCTGGGCAAATGCCCCCCTCGCCACAGCCGACAAATGATGTTCCAATGTCAGCCGTGGATCAAGGAGGACTCCCAAGTTGCGCACCTTCTCTGAGGAGTAATGGAAGGACAGATTGAAATGTCCGTGGGAGGCATCACCCACAGCCACTCTGTCTTGTCAGGGTTGAGCCTCAATCTGTTAATACCCATCCAGACCCTCACAGCCTCCAGACACCGGCACATCACCTCAACTGCTTCACTGATTTGGCCAGGAGTGGAAATGTACAGCTGAGTATCGTCAGCATACTGATGGTATTTCACTCCATGCCGATGAATGATCTGTCCCAGTGGCTTCATGTAGATGTTAAAAAGTAGGGGAGAGAGAACCGACCCGAGGCACCCCACAAGGGAGTGACCTAGAGGTGGACCTCTGACCCCCCACTAACACCAACTGCGACCGACCAGAGAGATAGGAGAACCACCGTAACACGGTGCCCCCCACTCCCAATCCCTCCAGCCGGCGCAGAAGGATACCATGGTCGATGGTATCGAACGTTGCTGAGAGGTCAAGAAGCAGCAGGACAGAGGACTGGCCTCCATCCCGGGCCCGCCAGAGATCATCCATCAGAGCGACCAAAGCAGTTTCGGTGCTGTAGCCAGGCCTGAACCCGGACTGCAGAGGCCCCAGATAATCGGCTTCCTCCAGAGACCGCTGGAGTTGAAGTGCCACCACCTTCTCAATAACCTTCCCCACAAAGGGGAGGTTAGAGACCGGACTATAGTTAGTGAGAATTGCTGGATCCAGGGAAGGCTTCTTGAGGAGGGGGTGCACAAGTGCCTCCTTCAAAGGAGCCAGGAAGGACCCCTCCCTCAAAGGAGCATTGACAATCTCCTGGATCCAGGTATGTGTCACCTCCCTGCTAGCAGAAACCAGCCAGGAGGGACACGGGTCCAACAAACAGGTGGTGGAACTCACAGCTCCAATGGCCATGTCCACTTCATCAGGAGTAACAGTCTCAAACTCGCCCCAGATGACCGGACAACAGCATGCCCGTCCCCTCGACTGAATCATTATCAATCGACTCTGCTATACAACTGGAGTCTAGGTCGGCCCGGATCTGAGCTACTTTGTCTGCGAAACAGTTGTTAAAGTCCTCAGTGCTACCCTGCAAGGGAGGCCCTGGACCCCTCGGGTTAAGGAGGGACCGGGTCACCCTAAACAGGGCGGCCGGGCGAGATTCCGCAGACGCGATCAAAGCGGAAAGATACAAAGATCTTGCCGCCTTAATCGCCTTCAAATAGGCTCTAATAAATGAGCTCAATCTGGTTCGATCAGATCCGGACCTACTTCGTCTCCATCGCTTCTCCTAGATGTCTCTTATGGTGCTTCATCCCCGAGCTCCTCGGTGAACCAAGGAGACCTCCTGGGGCCAGCACCACGGAGAGGTCGCAAAGGCGCAATCCGGTCAATAGCCCCCTTCGTGGCCGAATTCCATGCCGCTACTAGGGACTCCACCGAATTATGGATGAACGAGCTCGGTAATTCCCCAAGCGCCATCTGAAAACCAAATGCAAGTGGATTAATCGGTACCACTTTGGTAGGAAGGTAACAGCATTCCATGCACCTTTGGCATATAGCCTGCTGGCCACATAACCACAGAAAATGTTTTCAGACAACACTGGCTTCTTTGGCCAAGAAATGGAGATGAGCACCGCGCCCTAGAGTTGGACACAACTGGACAAGGAAACCTTTACCTTTTAGTAGTGTGGTGTTTCTCAACCATGGCAATTTTCAGATGTGTGGACTTTAACTCCCATACAATTGGGGAATTCTGAAAGTTGAAGTCCATATATCTGAAAGTTGCCAAGGTTGAGAAATATTGCATTGAAGTCTCTAAAATCACATATAAAGTCTATCTCTGTACTCTGCCCAAACACTATGTTAAAGCAGTCATCCCTGCCACATTTCAATTGTATTTAAGGTGAGTCCTAACTGTGCAGAATACATAACTATATAGTCTGGGATTTATTTTCCATGATTTGGAATACTAAAGCTACTTCCATGATTTGGAATATTAAAGCAAGAGATTTGTTGAATGATGTGGTGTACAACCATAAATTATGGTGTACAAACTACAGCGGGATCACAATTCCATTAAGCCTAAACTAAACTAAACATATTATGGCTTCTGACATAATATGGGCAGGCCTGTTGAATGAACTTCAAAAGCCAAAAAGCTCAATGATCAACAGAAAATTTTCTGTAATAAGTTTAAAAAGTTTCCCATAAATCAAAATTTCACTATGTGTGGAATACTGCTCTCAACTGTTGGCAACAGTTAAGCTAAAATAATTGTAACAGATAAAAAGAACAATGAACTGTCAAGAAAGGAGCACAATAAACAATTTAATTATGTGGTCTTGATTTAAAAAAAGTGAGTATATCTTCCTATACAGCTTAGCAGGTTTGTCAGTGAAAATTAGAGCCCTTCTCTTTCTTATATTTGTATTTTGCAAATCCTTATGCCTGCTGCAAAAAAGATAGTCATACCTTCTCTGTTGTCTAAGAAACAAAATACAAAAGGGAATTGTTAAGAGTATGCTGCTTGGCAAAGCAATAAAAAGAATTTTTTTCAGTGATTTACTGATAAATATTTTTATTCTCCATCAAAGATAATTGAAAAAAAACACAGTATCATAGAGATAACTTTTCTTTTTCATAACTGAGACCCAATGTCCTGAATTCTTACTCCAATCATAATGGGTTATTGTTTTCTATTTAACATTATAATCATAATCAAAATAATTTATTACATATCAAAAGTACTCTAACTTGATTGCAAGGAGGATCAGTTCACATTATTACTCTGCATATAGCCATCTGCTTTGCTTTCATTTCTTCCTTGGAATATATCTTATCCAGAGATAATGGGTTATACTTTTTTTTGCCATGAGTATTAATTTGAATTTGGATTTTACATTCAACCCATATTAGGAAGAATTGCAATAGCATGCAGAATGTGTTCTGGATCATGGCAATCCCATTTCTGATGTACATCTACATCAAAATTCTGATGTAATTCAAGCAGAAATAAAAATGCATAATACCTAGCCAAGTGAGAACTTCATATATAGCTCCATATTAGCCAGTAGATAGATCAAATTGATGGAGTTTTCAAGCAGGCTGGTTTATCCTTTTTGGAGTAATGAACAGGCAGATCAGGCTGAAAGGATTTTCAGGGACCAACTCCTTCCCAAAAGTAATATGGTCCCATTTTATCAGGGGGTAGATGGGCAAAGATGATTTAATTGTACGATGAGTGATATTACTTTGTCCCTAGATCATTTTATTAGTTCAAAGGGGCAATTTTCTCTGAAGCACGCTGGTGGTTTTCCCCTGCATCTCAATTTGCAAAAACCAATTTGCACTACAGAGTTCCCACAGAGCAGCAGGAATAAGATACCAGTGTAAGACTATGCAAAGGCTGGAAAAGAGAAAGTAGACATAAACACTGAAAAGATGGTAGGCAAGTCAGTGACAGCTTATTTTAAGTGGAGAGAAATTGGGGATGTATTTTAAAGCAGGGCTTTTCAACCGGTGGTACGCATACCACTTGTGGTACATTAATGAGTGGCAGGTGGTACACAGCCCTGCCTAGCCAAGTGTAGTGGGGGAGGGAAAGAGCCAGCACAGGCAAGGACTTACAGTGAGAGAGTCCTCTGCAGCTGCAAAGGCCCCAGGCTCACTTCTGGCTCACCTCCCCCATGAGAAAGGAGGGGGGAGACAGGAGAGCCCATAAAAGGAGGCAGTTTGGGCAGGAGAGGGAGAGAGAGAGCAGCAGCCTTGGGAGGAGGCAGAGTCAGCTGCAGGAAGGGGAAGAAGAAGAAGGAGGAGGGGGAGGGGAGAGTGGGAGGAGAGGAGATCAAGCAGGCTGGCCATGAGCTGATCTACAACTGCTATGGCAGCCACCTGTGCTGGCAGCAGCAAACAGGCAAGAAATGCAGTGGGGGAGGGGTCACCCTCCAAGAGGAATGAAAAAGGGCAGCAATGGCTGGAGGTGAGGCACGGAGGAGGGAAGGAGATGGAGAGTGGAAGGATTCTTATGTGCTTTTGTGACTTTGAAGTTCTGGGATTTGTGCAATGAGGGCTTTGTGTTTGGCAATTTCTATTTGGCTGATGGCTGATGTCTCCTGTTAGCTTCTATTGCTCTGCTGTTAGCTGTAAGTTTTGCTGCAAGGGATTTTGAAGTATTTATCTCCTGAATGGATTTTACCTGTAGCATTCCTTTACTTATGAATGGAGCCATTTGGGGAGGCTGCCTTAGTCGGCAGTCAGTACTTACATTTTTTTTTCTTCCATAAGTGCTGGCTGCACTCCTTACTTTCCTTTCTAGCCAGTAGCTAATTCTGAAAAGGGGAATGTGCCTTTTTAAGCTAGTTCACTCAGCAGCTTGTCTTTTCTGTCTCTGGTAGGCCTTTCCTTGTTTGATCAATATATGGAAGAGGGGGGTTCAAATTCTTCCTTCAGAAGGAGATGAAAATGAGAAAAAGGAGGGAGGAAAGGAAGTCCCGCCTTAGCACTTGGCCACCAGCAGCTCTGCCATTGACTTTGCTTGTCAAAAGGTTGCAGAAGGGGATCACATGACCCTGGAACACTGTGACTATTATAAATATGAATCAGTTGCCAAGCATCCAAATATAAATCACATGACCCTGGGCACGCTGCAATGGTCATAAGTGTGAAAAATGGTCATAAGTCATTTCAGTGCAATTGCAACTTTGAACAGGTTTTTTTTGGGGGGGGGGTCATCATGTTTTTGACACCTTGCTAGGTGGTACTTGAATATTGCCATATCCTAAAAGTGGTACAATCGGTAAAAAGGTTGAAAAGCTCTGTTTTAAAGTATTAAAAAAGTCTCTATAATTTCACTATAAATGAGGATGGAAATTCTTACAGCTTGTGAAATTTTGAATTTAACCATGTTGCATTAAAGAAGACTTAATAAATCTGTATAGTTCTTGTTTCCTTGATGTTGTATAACAGTGACCTGGTGTTGCCTGAGTCCATAGATTGCATAAATTGGCCCAATTAATTATCAGAAGATCTACAGATTAGTGCTTTGGTTATGACAGCAATTGGGACTGGAATTCTGTCACTAAGCAGGGGATTGTAAAGCATGACACACATGACTGCATCAGTTAGCAACAGCAATTGCACTACTGTAGTCTCATTTGCCATCATTAAATAAGGACCATATCTCATATGGCTGCAACAAGGGAAGAGGCATTGAAAACCTATCCCAGGCAAACAGGCAGAAGAACTACAGACAGGCAAGAATTGTAGGTGGGCTGTGTGGAGTACTTACCATATTTCTCCGAAAATAAGACCCAGTCTTATATATTATTTTGCCTCCAAAAGAGGTACCAAGTCTTATTTTCGAGGGATGTCTTACCTGCTTATCTTAGGAGGACCACAACCAGGTCTCCCATGCCCTGACACTTGTACCACAGCTCTTGACTTCTTCTGTAGCCATTTGCAGCTGGGTGCTATGTAGCATGTCAGGCAGTGCCGCCGCTCGTGGCAGGCCACATAGCGCATGGCATCTCACTGGTCGGCAGGAGGCTGCATGGCATGTTGTGTTGGTGTCGCCACTTGTGGCAGGAGGCCATGTGGCGCATCACACCAGGACCGCCACTCATGTGCACAGTACAACATGCCACATGATCTCCTGCCATGAGTAGTGGCACCAGCACAATGCACTACATGGTGTCCAGCCACAAGCGACCGCAAAACAAGTCAGGCAGTGGAGCAACAGGTGTTGGGCATGGGGAGGCCTGGCTATGGCAGTCCTAAGCCAGTGCGAGCTTATGGGGCAGCTCCACCCCCCAAACCCACCCTAGGTTAATTTTTACATGTACATCTTGCCCCGCCTCATATAACCAGATGGTGGGATGGGATGGGCAGGGTCTTAATTAGAGCTTATTTTGGGGATAGGGTTTATATTAGACTCACACATAAAAATGAAACTAGGTCTTATTTTTAGGATAGTTCTTATTTTCAGTACTTTACTGCAGGTAATCCTCAAATTACGAATGTAATAGAGCCTGCCAATTACATTTATAACCCGAGGATTCGTTAATTGTATCACATTAAATGAATTCCTGCTTTCCCCAACGTGTTCATTAATCAAATGTGCAGATCATTAAGTGCACATTAGTATCTCAGAGTGGGGAAGATCATTGTGGGCCTAGTACTAGAGCAGGCCACCTGCTTCAGTCCACCCAAGGCCGCCCTCTGACATATTGAAATACCTCACACTCCCCTGGGGTTCCCAAAATTGATCGTACCCCATCCTACACTCCCCCCAGGGCTCCACAGGCTGACTCACTTACTTTGCAAAGCTCTCAATGATCAAGCGAACTGTCTCCTCTCCAGCCTCTCTGCCATGGTTTCTTTGCTCCCAGAGCTCCAATAGCAGAGCTGTTGGAGCTCTGGGAGCAGAGCTGTGAGAGCAGAGTGGGACAAGCGTGCCCTGCTTAGCTTGGCTGACCCACCGAGACTGCCTACGCAGGATACCTGATCCACTTTTGGAGTAGCAGGTAGTTGAGTCTGAAGAAGTGTGAAATCATATCCCTGATGGCTTCCATTTTCCACACCAAAGCTTTTGCCACAGAAAATGGAGGCCTGCAGGGGCACAATCTTGCCCTTTAGCTGACCATCCTCTGCTCCAAAAGCTTTTGTAAAGGGACAAAAGACTTCAGGGGCATGATCTTGAGCTACTTTAGACCTCTATCTACTTTGCAAAAGGTTTTGTTGCAGAAATTGGAGTCTGAAGTAATGCGAGTTTGCACTCCCAAAGTCTTCTGTGCCCTTTGCAAAAGCTGTTGGCACAGAGATGGAAGGCTTCAGGAATACAATCTCGTGCCCTGCAGGCCTCCATTCTCTGCAGCAAAAGCTTTTGATGTGGAGAATGGAAGCCTTCAGGAATGCGATCTCGCACTTGTTTAGACTCACCGAGGCTACCTGGTATTCCAATAATGAGTCTGGTATCTTGCACAGGGAGCCTCAGTGAGTAACCAAGCTGAGTAAGATGCGCTTGTCCCATTCTGCCTCTGCTCTCATCACTCTGCTATTGAAGCTCTATGATTAGGTAAAAAAAAAATAATCCGCAACAGAATGGCTACAGAGGAGACAGCTCGCTTGATCATGGAGATTTTTGCAAGGTAAATGAGTCTCCAAACACCCACTGCCTGTTAAGTCCCTGGAGTGGGGGAATAGGGAGGGGAAATGTTGCAGTGTCTCATCAGTCAGTTGTAAGGGTAAACGACTGCCATGCTGCTATAACATTCGTGACTTCAGTACTGTGTCATAAGTACTTTTGGGAGTGATGTCGTAACTTTAACCATTGCTACGTTAGGTGTCATAATTTGAGGATTACCTGTTCTTGCTTAGCAATGGGAATTTTGGGTTCAATTGTAGTCATACATTGAGGACTACCTGTAGAAGAATAGGAAACATCAGGAAGTTGAACTAGAAGGGGATCTTCCAGGGGAGAAATGGCAAACTTAAGACAACTCTCTTGAGAGCAGAGCCAACAATCACAATGGAACAAGAAATCAATGAACGGACTTGGCTTCTCAGAATTCCTCTCCAGTTGAGGACAAGACCTGGAATCATCTGCACATGCTCCAGACAGTTGCTTGTCAAAAAGAAATAGTCTCCACTGGGATTTGAACTCTGGGAGTTAATTTTATTAATACTAGGAGCCTTCAGAATGGCAGATTTCATTACACCTGGTGAGTCTCCTTCCATTCTCAGCAAAATAAGTTTTATGTAAGTTTAAGGGCTTAAAAAAATCTTACTTTGGACAGCAAAAGGGTAATTATAACATTGATTTTGAAAAGTTACAAAAGCTCTAAGGGGCCAGAAGTATTTTAAATAAAATTTGAAAATTAATGGGCTTCCGGTGGCTCCGCCGGCGTCGCTGGAGTCTCTAACGTGAGGCTCCGTTCTCTGAGTTAGTAAAGCCGCTAACAACAGCGCTCATCAGCTGTTTGTTGCGGCGAAAAAACTCCCTTTCGGGCAAAGAAGGGGAGTAGAGCATCAAGAGCCGGGTTGAGCCCTTCTAAGACCCCTGGAAAAAATTTTCAGGGGCAGAGAAGGTGTGCTCCCCAGGCACTTGAAACGCTCCTGCTCAGAGACGCTTCTGTCGGCTGACAGAATTAGACGTCGCGACCGCCTCTGCTTTTAAAGGAGAATAATAAGGATTTTATACAGACGGAATGGATACAGGAGTCTTTTGAGTATCGCAAGTATTTTGTTACTTTGTTTCTGCCTTTGTATCTACAAATTTTTCTGAATCAACATAACCTTTTTAAGATGGCGTTTGCTCTTTCTACTGAGTGAAAGTGAAAAACGAAAGTGTTTACTCCGCTGAGAAAATGAAACTGAACTTTTTCTTTTTCTTTTGAAGAGATGTTTGAGAGACTATTTGGATTTGATTTATTTATTGATTTATTTAATAAACTATAATATAATTGGATTTTTAAAAGAAATTGAGAAGGGCGGAAGTGGCAAATTTTTTTTTTTAGTTTTCCTTTCTCTTCTTCAATTATGACTACAAGACAAAAGGCAGCTGCTAAGGCGGCTATGCCCTCTCCAGGACAGCTTGTTAAATCACAGTCTGCTCCTTTAGAATCTCAAGAGCCTGCACAGTCTGTCTCACAAATGCTTACAGTGAAAGACTTACAGTCTGCTTTAACAGATGTAATATCCTTATTTAATGATAGGTTTGACAAATTGGAAGATAAATTTGATGTGAAAATAGAGGAAAAGATGGCAGAGCAGAAAAAAGACTTTAAAGCTATGATAGAAGCTTCTAATCAGGAGATGAGAGAAGATATTGTAGACGCTATTAAAGGTGTCTGGGACTATACTATTGCTGTTGAAGAAAAATTAGAAAATGTTGAGCAACATTTTGAAGAAAAATTAGAAGAAATTAGAAGTGATGTACAAGATCAGGCTACTTTGACCCAATATCATCAGATGCAGTTTGCGGTTAGAATTAGGGGATTTAGAGACGTATCAAATGAGAATCAAGAGGATTTAAGAAAAAAATTTTCTGAAGCTTTAGCAAAATTTTTGGATGACTCAGTTGAGAATGTGGCCTGGCAGATTGAACGATTGTTTAGAATGAACTCACGTATTGCTGCACAAAGGAATTTGCCTAGAGACATTGTGATATACTTTAATACAAGAAAATATAGAAATTGGGTTCTTTCTATAGCTTATAATAAACAACTGAGTGTTGCTGGTCAAGAAGTACAGGTTTTGAAAGAGATACCTCCTAAGATGTTGAGATCAAGGAAAGATTATGCTTTTCTGACGGAGGAGCTTAAAAGAAGAGAAATACAATATAGATGGGAGGTACCAACTGGACTTTCTTTACTTTTTAAAAATAACAGATACCGTTTGTTTACTGTAGCTAAAGCGAAGGATTTTTTTGAGAATATATTGATGGCTGATAGATCTACTTCCCCAAAACCTAAGGGGGAACCTTGGTTAAAGATCTAGAATTATTGCAATCTTCGGAACTTCAACAACCTCGACTAATTTCATCGGTTCTTATGGATAAAGCAGTTGAACAACCAGTGCAGTCAATTGATATTTTCCAACCTTTGGCAGTAGACAAGCCTAAAGATCCAAGGCGTGTACGTGAATCTACTAAGGCTATTGAACAAAGAGAAAAAATACAACCAACTCAAACCAAGCAAACTGATCTGACATCTATGGAAGCCATGGGAGCAAGACCCAAGAGGCAGGAAGAAGTGGAATGGTCTTTGCAGAAGCTTTCACGTAAAGGTCATGTCAAATAAATATTTGACATGGAATGTTAATGGTTTAAATTCTCCACAAAAAAGGAAGAAGATATTTCATTATTTGAAGCAATGTAAAAATGATGTAATCTGTCTACAAGAAACTCATATTAGATCTTTGGACCAGAAATATTTGATTAATAATAAGCTGGGTACACATTTCGTGGCATCATCTTTAGATTAAAAAAATGGAATTGTTATTTATGTTAAAAATAATATAAAAGCTAAATTAATAGAAGCAGATAATCAAGGTAGATTTTTAGCTATAGAAATTCTACTGGACGGGAAGAAAGTTCTTTTGATGGGTATATACGCTCCAAACCAAAAACAAGGTATATTTTATAAATCATTACACAAAAAGTTATTAGAGTTGGATTATAGATCTTGTATTTTAATGGGAGATTGGAATGGAATCCTTGATGCTGGTTTGGACAAGAAAAAGATTTCACTAGTTTCTCAATCGCGTTCAATTTTACCTAAATCTTTTTTTTATATTAAAGATGATTTTAATTTGTTAGATATTTGGAGAGAAAGACATGGTAGGGATCAAGAGTTTACTTTTTTCTCTGACAGACATCAATCATTTTCTAGAATTGATTTTATTTTAACTACTAGTGATTTTATGTTAAGTTTAAAGAAAGTTAAAATCTTACCTAATGTATTGTCTGACCACAATCCAGTTATGATGGAATTAAGGACTGGCCAATTTTTAAGCAGATCCTGGAGACTTAATGAAAATTTGTTTAAATATGAAATGTATGTGCAAGAATGTAAAAAGGCTATCAAGGAATTTTTTAGGTTAAATAAGAATGTAGGCTTACCAATAGAAATGGTGTGGGACTCTAGTAAGGCTCACATGCGTGGAATATTAATTGAATTGAATGTTAGGCATAGACGTAAACAAGAGGAAAAGAGGCGAGTTCTAGAAGCGGAAATAAGAAAGAAAGAGTTATTATTAATAGATAAGCCAGATGATAGTAATATTAAAGAAGGGATAAAGGTTTTACGGAAACAATTTGATATTTTGATGACCGACCAGGTTGCCAGGAATATACAATATGTTAAACATAATACCTTTTTTAATGCTAATAAACCTGGCAGATGGTTGGCTTATACATTAAGGAAAAAACAAAAATCCCGTTTAATTGAGAAGGTAGAATATAAGGGGCAAGAAGTATTTCATCAAGAAACTATTAAGAAGGCTTTTCTAGAGTTCTACACCAAATTGTACGCTGAAGAAAAAGTTCAAGAGAAAGAGATAGATGCCTTTTTACAAAATCAAAATGTTTTGGAAATTACTTTGGAACAAAGAGATAGATTAAATGCCTTGATTAAGTCAGAAGAAATTATTGATGCAATTAAACAATTGAAATTGGGAAAATCTCCAGGAACTGATGGTTTTACCACGATTTATTATAAGTGTTTACAGGAGGAAATGGTGGAACATTTGAGGGAGTTATTTGTGAATATACAAGAGGGTGGTCGGGTTCCACCCTCTTGGAAAACGGCTAATGTATGCTTGATTCCTAAAGAGGGCAAAGATAATGTTCAAGTAGAAAATTTTAGACCTATCTCCTTGTTAAATACGGATTACAAGATTTTTGCAAAAATCTTGGCTAATAGACTAATGACAGTTTTGACACAGAGGATTCACCCGGATCAAACTGGCTTTTTACAAGGGAGACAGATGAAAACCAATGTTAGACAACTTGTTAATATATTGGAATATTTGGATAAACATATCCAAGTATCGGCTGTTTTAATGTTTTTAGATGCAGAAAAAGCTTTTGATAGATTGAATTGGACATTTCTGCAAAGGCTTGTGGTAAGGATGGGAATGGGGGACCAGTTTATTAACTCTATATCAGCTATATATCAGAAACAAACAGGACAGATTATAGTGAATGGACAATTAACAGATTCATTTAATATAGAGAAGGGTACTAGGCAGGGTTGTCCCTTATCCCCTTTATTGTTTGTTTTAACTTTAGAGGTATTATTGAACAGGATTAGAGCATCAGAGGAATTAAAGGGGGTACAAATTAGACAACATGATTATAGATTATGTGCATTTGCAGATGATTTACTTGTGACACTAACTCAGCCAATACAATCGGCTCAGAGTTTGATGGAAATTATTAGAAATTATGGAAAGGTTTCAGGTTTCAAATTAAATTTATCCAAGACAAAGATGTTGGTTAAAAATTTTGATAATAAATTAAAACAAGATTTGGAAAGAATAACGGGATGTGAGATAGTTAAAAAAGTTAAATATTTAGGAATTTATATAGAAGCTTCAAATGGTAAATTATATAAGAATAATTATGAACTCTTATGGTGTAAAGTACAAAAAGAATTGGAGAATTGGAAAAAATTACAATTATCTATGTTGGGCAGAATAGCCGCTATCAAAATGAATGTATTGCCGAAATTTTTATTTTTATTTCAAATGTTACCAATACTTAAAAAGGATGGAAATCTTGATGAATGGCAGAAAGGTATAAACAAATTTATTTGGGATGGCAAGAAACCAAGGGTCAAACTTAAAATTATTTAAGACACAAGAGAGAGAGGTGGTTTGAAAGTGCCTAATTTTAAATTATATTATTATGCAGCAGTTCTAGTGGCAATAAGTGATTGGATTAATTTAACAAATGAAAGAATATTAAATATAGAAGGATATGGGTTAGTGTACAGGTTCCACGCGTATTTAGTTTATGATAAAAAACTGGATAGGGGTTTTAAAGAACATATAATAAGAAACTCTGTGTTGCGTGTCTGGAAAAAGTATTATTATAAGCTAAACGGTAAAATTCCTTTATGGACAGTTCCCAGGCACGCAATACAGAGTGTAGGTATACAACAAATTCAAGACGTGGTGCCCTATGATAAACTCTTAAATAAAGAAGGGAATAGCCTAGAACTGAAATCATTAGACAGATTAAGGGAGGAAGGTATAGCTCATAATTGGTATTATCATGCACAACTTCAAGCCAGATGGCAAAAAGATGTCAAGATGGGTTTTTCTTTAAAGGATGAAAAATTAATTATACAAATTAGAGATCAAAGAGTGATGCATATTAAAAGAATATATGATGCTTTAATTGAAATTGATTCTGGAACTGAATTAGTTAAAGATTGTATGATTAAGTGGGAAGGTAATTTTGGACACCCAATTATGATGGAAACTTGGAAAAGAATATGGGTGAAAAATGTTAAATTTACACAAGCTCAGCACTTAAGAGAAAATTTTTATAAAATGTTTTACAGATGGCACTTAGATCCAAAAAAATTATCGTTTATGTATCCAAATTTGCAACCCAAATGTTGGAGATGTGGTTCTATGGACGCTACTTATTTTCACATTTGGTGGTCTTGTAAAAAAATTAAGGCTTTTTGGATAAAAATATGGTGGATTCTTCAAAATATTTTGAAAAAGCGTATTGAGTTTGTACCACAGTTGTTTTTGTTGGGTATTACAAAGGACTGTTCCACCATAGAGACTAAGTTGATTTTGAACTTGACTACAGCTGCAAGACTGTTGGTGGGACAATATTGGAAGTCATCTGAAATACCATCTATTGAAGAATGGACGTTAAAAGTTACCCATCTTGTTGAGATGGCTAAGATTTCGGCATACCTGAAGAACCACTCAAATGAAACATTTTTGATGGACTGGAAGAAATGGATTGATTATATGCAAAAGAAATATCAGTTGAGAGAATTAGATTTGATATATGGTTAAATAGTTTAACATAGTAGCTTAGCGGGGTTTCTTGCGTTTTTACCCTGTATTCATTCTGGGAAGCCTGGGGGGGAGGGGGGAGGGAGATAATATATATTAGTTTATGTTTCTCAACTGTAGTTGGGGGTTTAAGGGATTAGATAATTTTTGTAGGATGCTCGGGAGAATTTTAGTTAGCGCTTCGGAGGAGGAGGAGGAGGAGCGAAAGTAGAAGAGGAGTGGATTGCTGGAGGGTGTTGTGGAGGGGGGTTCCGAGCAGCTATTTGTATTGTTTTCTTAATATGTAATTTGTTTGTTTTCAGTTGAGTTAATATGTTATTATGTTATAATTGTTAAAAGTTTTTAAAAATTTAATAAAAAAATTATTAAAAAAAAAAAGAAAATTAATTATTTCCCCCTCCCTGTGAGGAGAAATGTTGATTAAAAATAAACATAATAATATGGGACTTTGAAGGTTGAATACTAGAGGGAACTAGAATCAGCCAAAATCATAGTTAAAGGAGAAGAGAACTACTAATAAAGTGTTCCACAAAATTTCTAATTTTGGGGAACAATGCACTAAAAAATTACTCTTAAAATTATGTGCTATAATAAAATAAGATTTTAAGAAGGTTATAGAATAAGAATATATTTTGCTGAGCTAAACTGAGACTGAAGTTGATTCAAATTAGATTTAAAAATGACAGGTTAAAAATAATATGGAAAAACTGTCATACCAGATATACAAATGAAACCAACTGATGTCTCAATAATTAAAAGAGATATACAAATAACAAAGCAGAACAGTGACTTGGATAACTTTCTAATTTTAGGTTTACAAAAAGGATATGCTAACATTCTGAAGGATTTTCCTAAAGGGATAAAGAGAAAATGAAAAGAAATGGGTCACTATATAAAGAGATTAAAGATCAAGATTGTTAAAAAGGGAAATAATATAAATATGGTTTATTTGATCAAGGTTTGTATATGTATTGTTGTTTGGGGTAACTCTTAATGAATATTTGTTTATCAGAATCTAATGAGGTTTTAAAGATTACACAGATAAGATATGGGAAGAAGAGATCTTTTATTGTATTTCAGAAAAAGAGATACAGTATTATGCTAAAAAGTAAGAAAAGAAATATAAAATTGGTTTATTTGATTAAATTCAAAATATATGTTATTTATAGTACCTCTTAGTAGACTATTCCTGATTAGGATTGAGGCTTTAAGAATTTGTTTATGCACAGGAGATGAGTTATGGGAAGAAGAAATTTTTGGTCATAATATTAGAAAAAGTGTAAGTTACTAAAATTGTACTTGCCATGATAAAGAAAAAAGAGATGATTTTCTCCTTTATTATATTTTTATTTTTTTCTACACATTTATTCTTTTGTGTTTCTTACTTTGTATTAGTGTTTTGCTTTAAACTTTAATAAAAAATATTATACAAAAAGGAAGTTGAACTGAAACAGAACTGTTTGTTTTGCTTTTTAATGTTTTATTTTTTAACATTTATTTAACGTTGTTGCTGCTTTAATTCAAAGGATGCAAAATAATCTGCTGACATATAGTTTGTTCAAGTGCCATAATCACAGTTGATCTAAAAATATGCTATTAATACAGAATACAGTTTGACTGAAAATGCTTTTACTGTTGCTAGCAGAAGTCATTTCACTGTAAAACAGATAACAATAAAGGTCGAAGACTAATCTCTTGCTTTCAGCCATTTAAAGTTCAAGCCACAAGGTCATTCAGTGATGTGGATATTAAGATGTATGATCCATCATAAAATTGACTGGTAGATGGTTTGTTTTGAGAAGTATAAAATGCTAATAATATTACCAATTTCTGATTACAATAAATAGCTCATATTCCTTCAGCAGTCAAACAGTAGCTTTATTTTAATTCTATTATGTCTGAGTTATAAGATACTGTAATCATTCTAATTACAATTATCTATACAGAAAAGCTATTATATTGCTGTATTTACACACAGATCTAGAGAAAGAAACTTAATGATTATAGAAATGAACAGGATCCCTTGATTTCAGTACTACTGTAGTTTTCAACCTTCCTTTTAATTCTTATTCCTACATCATACTGTATTATTTGCTTTGTTAGGTTTAACCCTAGCCTTTTGCATGAGCTATTAAAATTAAAGCCTGAGATTATGTTACTGTATTACAAGAATCCAGGTAATTGTTGTTTCTCAACGAAAATGGTTATTGAATTACTACTGAGCTAAGCAAAATCTTTGATGATAATTCATGGGTTAAAAAAAATTGAAAAGTGAAGAAAAAAATTATGTAACAGAATCTTTAGGAAATTCTGGATATTTCTGTATACTTTGCTACTTTGACAAATCCTCCCATATCAAGAAAATATCAAAAGGAATAATCTGACTAGTAAAATAAAGTTCCCTTGGCTTTGCCCTGCTTATTAGCATATATTGTTGTTTTAACTGGCTCATCATAATAAGCTTGAGTTTGCATCATAAAAGCACAACTCTAAGATTGGGATGTTGATTGTATATTACAAAATGACAAAGGAGCATTCCCTTCCATTTCATGACATATGCACAAGACATTCACTTACCCACACTAACCTTACATTTGGCTAAGAATTCCCTTTGAATAGAAAAATCTCTATAGCCTAGGCCAGGGGTGTCAAACTGGCAGCCCACGGGCCAGATGCGTCATGCTGAAACCGCACCCACCCCATTGCTGGCAATGGCAAAAAAGTTGCGACACATCGCAACACGTCATGTGGCATTGCGAGTTTGACACCCCTGGCTAATATCCATGCTGAGTTACTTTACCTGTTGCCTCAGTGCACAGGTAGACAAGGGTTGTGGCTCAAAAGATATGAAATTGAAATTGACAGCAATTCTGCCTTCTTGTTTAATTAGCATTTGAGATGAATTTACACATATGCTGTAGAGATCCTTGATCCTAAATCTGTTTCACTCTCATTTCAAAGGTAACAAAGCAACATGTTTCTAGAAGCTTCAGTATTTGCCTCTAGCTTAGAGTTTTTTAAACCTCAATTACAGTTGCTTGAACTTTGTAATATGAAGGATTCAGGATTCAGCTTATATACAAAAAAGTCCCTGTCTAGAAAAATTAATATTTCTTAATTTTTGAATTAATTTATTACATCAAAATATTCCTGCTTCAACACACTTTCATACTGTACTATAATGATAAAAAGTTGGACTACAAATGGGAAGATTCTGGTACATTGAAACCCACTGGATGACTCTAAGCCCGTAATGGCGAACCTATGGCACACATGCCACAGGTGCCATGCACAGCCCTCTTTTGGGCACGCGCACTGTTGCCCCAGTCTAGACCTTTAGCTGGGTTTTATAAAATGTTTTCGCTTTAGGCCTCTGCTGCTATGTGCAAAATAAAAAAATGGTTCAATCGATCAATTTCAATTTTTCGTGGGGAAAAAAAAGATCTCTCAAAGTTGGAATTGATTGATTGAACTTTTTAGTCCCACCCAGTCTGGGTGCCATGCCCATCCAATTGGCCACACCCACCCAATGGGCCACACCCACCCAATGGGCCATGCTCACCTGGAACCCAATGATACATAAGAGGATTTTGGGTTGCACTTTGGGCACTCGGTCTCTAAAAGGTTTGCCATCACTGCTCTAAGCCATCTCTCCTTCTTCTTTCTGGTTAACTTACTTCACGATCAAGTATATTATTGTGTTGATAAAATGAAGGAATTTCACATAAGATACTCTCCACTGATATCCTGTAAGAAAGACACCATTTCATACCAATCACTTCTATCATTCTAATTTCTTGAAGTTGTTGTGAAATGATAAAGGGAAGAGAGATGTTGTTTCTGTTAGAATATCATTAGCAAGAAGAGTCATGTGGTAACTCAGTCAGCCAATGTGAAGAAAGTGTTACTGAGTCTGTGCAAAAAGAGTATTGAGTTAGAACAGCGGTTCTCAACCATTTTCAGGCTGCGACCCCGACCTGCGCCACGCATGCGTGGTGCTACCCCCTGTGCCGCGCATGCGTGGTGCTGCCCCCTGCGCTGCGCATGTGCGGTGCTGCGCTGCGCATGTGTGGTGCTGCCCCCTGCACCACGCATGCGTGGTGCTGCCCCCTGCACCAGCCGAACGGGCGGCGGCAGGCAGGCCCAGGTGCTCAGGTGTTCCTGGGCGGCCACGGCGGTGACGGTGCAGGGCGACCACGGGCTGGGCCACCAGCTGGCCCAGCCCAAGGGAGGTAAGACACCCGCCGGGCCCCACGTGTGCAAAAAACCCTTCCTGCACCTGCCGCTGCCCCGCTAGCCTTACCTTCGCTGCCGCCCATTGGGGCAGCGGCAGGCAGGTCCAGGCGCTCCTGGGCGGCCGCAGCAGCGACGGCAAAGGGCGACCACGGGCTGGCCCAGCAGCTGGCCCAGCCCAAGGGAGGTAAAAAACTCGCCGGGCCCCACACGCACCAAAAACCTTCCCTGTGCCCGCCGCTGCCCCGCTAGCCTTACCTTTGCTGCCACCCGTTTGGGGCGGCGGCAGGCAGGCCCAGGCGCTCCTGGGCGGCCGCAGCAGTGATGGCGTAGGGTGACCACGGGCTGGGCCACCAGCAGGCCCAGCCCAAGGGAGGTAAAAAACCCGCCGGGCCCCACGCATGCCAAAAACCCTCCCTGCGCCCGCTGGCCTCCCACCTCCCACCCCTGGCCCTCTTTTACTTACAGTTTTAGTAGTTGTTCAGCAGGGAGGGGTGGAAACTTTCGGAGAGCTCGCCTTCGCTGCAGACAACTTGCAGCACCGTTTGCAGACCTGGACTTTGGGCAGGCTCAGCAGGGCGGAGACAGCCTGGACAATTCCTATTGGCTTTTGAAAGTCAATAGAATTAGACTCTATTCAAGAGAGTCTATTCTATTGGCTTTCAAAAGCCAATAGAATAAGAGTAGCACAACTAAGGAAAAGGAGAAAAAATGGCAGACTGCATTTGGCGACTCCTGTGAAATGGTCGTTTGACCCCAAATGGGGTCGCAACCCACAGGTTGAGAACCGCTGAGTTATAAGCTGAATTTTCAGTCTCAGGTTTGTCTCTGTATCTCTCTGTAAGAAGTCTTCATTTGAGCTATGTTGCTGTAAATAAGAATGTATGGTATTGTAAATATTTTGATATAAATATAAAGAAGTTATTTTGAATCAGCTAAATGCAGCCAACTGTGAGAGCTTCTGATTTATTTTTCACCAATAGAGAAATTAAAATTCTCTAACAGGTTATGGGCCCAGAGCTTACTAAGGACTGCATTGTAATTTAAAGCTGGAAGAAATTGCCTGCGTTTAGAAAGTATAAGAACAAGACAGAATTAGCAAAATGGCTGCAATGGAATTTAAGGAAAGCTGTGTGCCTCATTTGGGCCAGAAGAATTACATTGTGTGGGCTGCTAAAACGGAATGTTTGCTTAAAGCAAAAGAACTGTGGTATATTGTAGAAAATCCACCAAAGTATTTGCAGCTGCTGATCAGAAAAGTCATGATCAAGCAATGGCTTATCTCATTTTGAATTTAGATGATGAACAATTTCTAAATATTGCAAATTTAAAGACTGCAGAAGAGATTTGGTTGAACTTGAAAGCTGTGCACATGAATGTTTCTACATGCAATATAGTGCAATTGTCAAGAAAACTTTACAGGACCTGTTTGCAACCAGGTGAATCTGTGGGACAGCATTTAAATAAAATGCAAAGTTTATTTTTGGTCTTAGAACAACGTGGGATTAAATTCCCTGAGTCCCAGAAGGTTTTATTGTTGTTGAACAGTTTAGATAAAATCTGGGACACCGTTTCTGCGATATTTGAGTGTAAAGAAGAGCAAGACTTAAAATTTGAGGCTTTAAAGGCATGTTTGCTTAATGAAGAAGAAAAGCAACATTTTAGAAACAGCCAGGAGGAGGAGAAATTCCTGAGGAGGAGGTCCAGACTGCAAGTCTCCAGAGAAGAATCAAAAGAGATTTTGCAAGCAGAGGGCTTTGCAAGAAAAGAATTGCTACATTTGTGGAGCAAAGACTCATCTGAAAAGGTACTGTTTGCAGAGGAACAATTTGCAGCGAAGGACATTTGTGCAAACAAAAAAGACTGATTTGCAAAAGGAACATTTTGGTGTTGCAAAAGTTTGCAATAGCAACAACAGAGACAAGTGGCTAATAGATAGTGGGGCAAGTCAAACAATTGTTAATGACTCTGAATTATTTTGCAGGTTTGTTCCAGTAGTACAAGAAGCTTTGGCAAATGGCCAGAAAGCAAAAGTCATCAGAAGAGGCGATGTAAAAATTCCATATTTGGAATCAAAGTTTACCGATGTGCTTTGTGTACCTGAGATGGAACATAATTTGTTAAGTGTGTCTAATTTAGACAAACAAGGTTTTGAGGTCATTTTTATAAATGGGAAGTGTCTCATCAAAAGGAATGGGAATATTTGTGCAGAAGGCATTAAGGAAGATAATCTATATGTATTGCAGGGACAAAAGGTTCAATGTTCCCATATAATTAAGAATGTTGCAGAGCATGATTTGTGTGTTCATCTTCTATATAGAAGACTTGGCCATGCAAGCTTTAAAGTTTTGCAGCAAATGCAAGAGTTTGCAGAAGGGCTAAATTTGAAAGGATGCAAAACATATTTGGACTGTGCAGTATGCAAAGCATCAAAGTCAAAGGTATTCCCAGTTAGTAAATATAGCACAAGACAAACAAAAAGAGCTCTAGAGCTGGTCCATGCAGATCTGGTGGGACCTATGCAAGCCAGTTTGGGAGGAGCAAAATATGCACTGGTAATTGTTGATGATTATAGCAGGTATTCATTTTGCTACTTGCTTAGAGGAAAGACAGAGGTGCTACAACAATTCAAGCAGTGGGTAAGTTTTGTAGAGAGAAGGTACAGACAAAAAGTGTGTCAGTTGCAAACTGACAGAGGTACTGCATTTATGTCAATTAAATTCCAACAATGATTGGGGCAGTTGGGGATAAGACACAGATGTACAAATCCTTACACAGCAGCAGAGAACGGTGTAGCTGAAAGAAGGAATGGTGTTTTGCAAACAATGAAAGATTCATTATTAGAGGATTCTGGAATGAGCAGGTCATATTGGGGAGAAGCCATACTGATTGCCAATTATATAGTTAACAGGCTGTGGAGTTCTTCCATTAATAATACTCCATATGCCATTCTATATGGGAGAAAGCCATCACTGGCTCATTTGAGAATTTTTGGAGTACTGCATGGGTACATATTCCGAAAGCAATCAGAAGAAAGGGACAGCTAAAGGTAAGAAAGCTCAGGTTTGTGGGCTATGAGCCAGGGTCAAAAGGATATCGCTTTAGCGATGGAAGTAAAAGAATTGTAATTTCAAGGTCTGCTAATTTTGCAGAACAAAATTGGGACAGAATTAATGCAAATTCTGGGTATGTCTCACTTAATGATGGTGATCTGTTTAATGACAATAACTCATCTAATGATAAAAAAATGATTATTGAAGATGTCAATGTTCAGGGAGGAGAGGCTGAACAAGACATGAAACCAGAAAGATTTGAGACACAGGAGCACTTAATACCATGTAGGTCAGAGCGATGTAACAAAGGAATTCCGCCTGACAGGTATTCTGCCAGCAAGGTAAAGGTTTGCAATGTGTGGTATGAGCCAAGAAGTTATAAAGAGGTGTTGGCATTACCAAAAGCTGAACAAGAAAGATGCAAGGAGGCCATGGATAAAGAGATGAAATCCTTGGGAGACCATGAAGTATTTAAATCAGTGACTTTGCCATAGGGAACCAAAGCTGTGGGTTGTAAGTGGGTGGGTATATAAGAAAAAGGTATTGCCAAATAATGATGTACAGTATAAGGCCAGGTTAGTGGCACAAGATTTTTCACAATTAAAGAATGTGCACTACGATGAAATATTTGCGCCAACTGTGAAAAGAGAGTATAAGATTAGCACTGGCATTGGCAACGGCATATAAGCATAAAATCTGGCACTTTGATATCACAACTGCATTCCTCAGTGCTGAGTTAGAGGAAGAAATTTATATGATCCAAGCACCAGGATATGAAATTGCAAAACCTAACATGGTATATAAATTAAACAAGGCTATTTATGGTCTGAAGCAGTCAGCCAGAAACTGGAATATCTGTTTAGATACTGCTTTAAAGGGTCTTGGATTTAAAAGTTGCAAAGCTGATAATTGTATATATACTGGACAGTTACAAGGAGGGAATTGTCTACTGTTATCATTTGTGGATGATCTTTGCTTCATCGCAAAGGATGCATCACAAGTCAAGGAATTTGCTGATAAATTGGGAAAGAAATTTGAATTAAAGAATTTGGGAGAAATAAAAAATTATCTCGGTGTAGAGATACAGAAAAATGAAAAAGGTGGTTATATTCTCAGTCAAAGGAGAAAAATTGAGCAGTTATTGGAGAAATATAATATAAAAGATTGCAATACTGCTCCCACACCATGAGTACGGATTTTTATAATAGTTTAAGTGCGGACAAATGTGAAATCTGTGATCAAGAGATATATCACTCAGCAATAGGGCGTTTGTTATATCTATCACAGTGGTCCAGACCAGATAGATATAGCTTGCGCAGTAAGCATTTTGAGTCATTTTACTGCTGCACCTACAAAGCAAAAATAGGGGAATTGGAATGCTTGGTGAAGGAAAATAATATTGATATTATTGGCATAACAGAAACCTGGTGGACAGATGATAACCAATGGGACACAAATTGAATAGGATGGACAGGAGAGGGAGAAATGGTGGTGGCGTGGCCTTGTACATAAATAAGGAGTTAGAATCTCATGAACTCGAAATTCAAGAAAATTCAAACTCACCCACAGAAACATTGTGGATAAAAATCCCAGGACAGGAAACTAATCTGATGTTAGGGATCTGCTATCGCCCTCCCAACCAAACTCCAGAGGCAGATTGATATTTGGAAAATGAATTTAAGGAGGCCTCAAAAAGAAATAGGGTAGTCATAATGGGGGACTTCAACTATCCCCAAATAGATTGGGTAAATTCTTGTTCTACACATGAAAGAGAGACAAGGTTCCTCGACATGTTAGCCGATTATTCCCTTGAGCAGATGGTCATGGAACCAACCAGGGGAAAGGGTATCCTGGACTTGGTTCTAACTAACGCACAGGATTTGGTTCATGATGTTCTTATAACCGAGCCCATAGGAACCAGCTATCACAACACAATAACCTTCAACTTAACCATGGATAGCAAATTGTCAGTGAAAACTAACACAGAGACCTTAAACTTTCACAGAGGGAATTTTGACAAAATGAGGAAAATAGTAAAGAAGAAACTAAAAAGAACAGTAAAAAAAGTCAAATCCCTCCAAAATGCTTGGAAACTGTTTAAAAATATGTTACAGCAGGCTCAAATAAAATGCATTCCTAAAAGAAGAAAGAGGACTGGAAAGTCCAAGAGGATACCAGTATGGCTTACAAATGAGGTAAAGGAAGCTATTGGAAAGAAGAAAAACTCATTTAAGAAATGGAAGGCTCTTCCTACCGAGGAGAACAGGAGGGATCACAAACTCTGGCAGACCAAATGCAAGGTGATAGTCATGAAAGCCAAGAGAGACTTTGAGGAGCATATAGCCAAGAATATTAAAAATAATAACAAAACCTTTTTTAAGTACATCAGAAGCAGGAACCCAACCAGAAAATCAGTTGGGCCACTTGATGACAATGGTCAGAAGGGGATAATCAGAGAAGACAAGGAGATTGCTGAGAGGCTAAATGACTTCTTTGCCTCCGTTTTCACTGAGGAGGATAGAGAACATTTGCCTGCCACTGAATTAGTTTTCCCAGGGAGGGAAATAGAAGAATTAAACCTGATAGAGATAAACAAGGAAGATGTTCTTGCATGCCTTTCTAAACTAAACGTCAACAAATTGCCGGGTCCAGATAGTATCCACCCTAGAATTCTCAAGGAACTCAAGTGTGAAATTGCTGAACTTCTAGCTAAAATATATAATCTTTCTCTAAGATCAGGCACTGTACCGGAGGATTGGAGGGAAGCAAATATAACCCCGATCTTCAAGAAAGGATCCAGAGGTGATCCAGGAAACTATAGACCAGTCAGTCTAACCTCAGTTCCAGGCAAACTGATGGAAACCATTATTAAAGATAAAATTACAGGGCACATAGAAAAACAGGCATTGCTGAAAGAAAATCAACATGGTTTCTGCAAAGGCAAATCATGTCTTACTAACTTGTTAGAATTCTTTGAGGGTGTAAATAAATACATAGATAAAGGGGCCCCAGTTGATATTGTATATCTTGACTTTCAAAAGGCTTTTGACAAAGTCCCTCACCAAAGGCTCCTAAAAAAGCTCCCCAGCCACAGAATTAGAGGACAGGTCTTGTCCTGGATTGGTAACTGGCTAAACTGTAGGAAGCAAAGGGTGGCAATAAATGGACAATTCTCTGGATGGAAAGAAGTGAGAAGTGGTGTACCCCAAGGTTCAGTTTTGGGACCTTTACTTTTTAATTTATTCATCAATGATCTGGATGTAGAAGTTAATAGTGAGGTAGCCAAGTTTGCTGATGACACTAAATTGTTCCGGGTTGTGAAAAGTGAAACTGATTGTTGAGAGCTCCAGAAGGATCTCTCGAAATTGTGTGAGTGGGCAACAAAGTGGCAAATGCATTTTAACCTAAACAAGTGCAAAGTTATGCACATCGGGGCAAAGAACCCCAATTATACTTACCAACTGATGGGGACCAAACTTTCTGAGACAAACCAAGAAAGGGATCTTGGGGTTTTGGTGGACAGCTCGATGAAGATGTCAACCCAATGTGCAGCAGCAGTAAAAAAAAAGCAAATTCCATGCTTGGCATGATTAGGAAGAGAATCGAAAATAAGTCAGCAAGTGTTGTATTGCCTCTGTACAAATCGATGGTGAGACCACACTTGGAGTACTGTGTACAGTTCTGGTCACAGCACCTCAAGAAGGATATAATGGAACTGGAAAAGGTGCAAAAAAGGGCAACAAGAATGATCAAGGAAATGGAGCGCCTCCCTTATGAAACCAGATTGCAACGCCTTAGTCTCTTCAGCCTTGAAAGACGGCGTTTAAGGGGTGACTTGATTGAAGTGTATAAAATCATGCATGGGATAGAAAAGGTGGATAGAGAAAAATTCTTTTCTCTATCACACAATACCAGGACAAGGGGGCACTCCCTAAAGCTCATAGCTAAGAAAGTGAGGACAAATAAAGGGAAATATTTCTTCACCCAGAGGGTCGTTGATTTATGGAATTCACTTCCAGAAGGGGTCGTGACAGCTGTCAGCCTTGACATCTTCAAGGCAGGGCTAGATAGATTCATGGATGCCAAGTGTATCCGTGGTTATTAAAACAGATGTCCATGTGCCGCCTCTATGTTGGTTGAGGCAGGCAGGATTCCCTTGAATACCATTTGTTGGGGGTCAAGGGAAAGGGAGGGGTTTGCCTTCTCTTTCTGCTCAAGATCCCCATGTACAATTGGTGGGCCACTGTGTGACACAGAATGCTGGACTCGATGGGCTTTGGCCTGATTCAGCATGGCTCTTCTTATGTTCTTATGTTACATTGGATGGGTGTAAAAAGGGTTCTCAGATATTTAAAGGGAACTATAAATTTGGGTTTTCAAATACAGATTATTGAGGAATTGAAATTAAAGTGTTATGTCGATAGTGACTATGCAAATGACATAAACACAAGGAAATCAAATTCTGGGATTATTATATTGTTTGGAGGGACTCTGATTGGATGGAAGTCCAGAAAACAAACAACTGTTGCTATTTCAACAGCGGAAGCAGAGTTTATTGCTTTATCTGAATTGTGTTCTGAAGTAACATGGTATGTACAGTTGTTGCAAGATTTAAATATTAATGTAAAGGAATCTGTAAAGGTATTTGAAGACAATGCTGCCTGTATAAAAATGGCAACTGATGACAGGGTGAAGAACAGAAGTAAACATGTAGATATTAAGTATTGTAATGTCAGGGAAGATGTAAAAGGAAAATTGATTAGTTTACATCATTGTTCTTCTGAGGATAATTTGGCAGACATGATGACTAAACCATTGGGTAGTGTTCACTATGGAGAATGTGTTAAGTCAATAGGTCTGATGTCTCTTCCTATCATGAAGAGAGGAGTGTTGGAATATTCATGAGCAGGAAGAGTCATGTGGTAACTCAGTCAGCCAATGTGAAGAAAGTGCTACTGAGTCTGTGCAAAAAGGGTATTGAGTCTCAGGTTTGTCTCTGCATCTCTCTGTAAGAAATCTTCATTTGAGCTATGTTGCTGTAAAGAAGAATGTATGGTATTATAAATATTTTGATATAAATATAAAGGAGTTATTTTGAATCAGCTAAATGCAGTCAACTGTGAGAGCTTCTGATTTATTTTTCACCAACAGAGAAATTAACATTCTCTAACAGTTTCTGCATCCAGGAGGTTTTTAAGACAAGATTGGACAACCATTTGTCTGAAATGATATAGCATCTCCTGCTTGAGGAGGGGATATTAGAATATCTCCAAAGTGCCTTCCAACTCTGTTATTTTGTTCTGTTCTGCTGGTGAATTTGTAAGTGATAGATTTATTTTGCTCTGGCCTATAACCTTTCTTCACTGTCCTACAAAGAGGTGGCAACATGATAGCACTTCGGAATTTGTTGGAGATTGACATTAGGGATAGAGTTCTTATAGCCTTATGAGCATCTGGTGTCAAAAGTATAAAATATCAATATACACATAAATGGGAAAAACAAATAAGATAAATATAGTCCTAGCCCTCTAGAGCACTCATACTGCAAATTTTCTTTAAATTTTCTTTCCTGTTTTGCCCTCCTGTTTCTTTTTCTGCCCTTTGATAATCTCTCTCTCTCTCTCTCTCTCTCTCTCTCTCTCTCTCTCTCTCTCTCTCTCTCTCTCTCTCTCTCTCTCTCTCTCTCTCTCTCTCTCTCTCTCTCTCTCTCTCTCTCTCTCTCTCTCTCTCTCTCTCTCGTTCTTTGTATGTGTTTGTGTGTGTGTTTTACTCCTCACAACTACCAGGACAAGCCCCCTCAATATTCTTGGCAAGGTTTTTCAGAAGTGATTTGCCATTGTCTCTTTCCTTGAGCTGAAAGAGTGACTGGCTCAACGTCACCCAGCTAGCTTCAGGCGAAAGAATAATTAAAACATACAGCTTCCCAGTTTCTATTCTGGTGCCTTAACCATTACATTATATTAACTCTTAAGAATAATGTACAGGTAGTTCTAGACACAACCAATTTTGAGATTAGAATTTCCATGGTTACACAAGCCAGTCATATGAATCGCACCCAGTCTTAGGAACTTTTTTTACCATGGTCGCTAAGCAAATCACTGCAATTGTTAATCACAGAGTGCTTAAGCAGATTTGGCTTGCCCCATTGACTTTGCTTCTCAGAAACTGCCAACAAGGATATAAATGGCGATCCCATGAGCAGAGATGCTGCAGCCATTCCAATATAAAAGTGCAACTTGCTTAAACTCACACCAAGAAACTCTTCAGAATTAATTATGAATGCACTTAATTGGTCCATTTTATATTATTATTATTATTAATAATAATAATATAAAAAAGTTGGAAGAGACCTTGGAGGTCATCAAGTCCAACCCCTGCTCAGGCAGGTAACTCTATACCATTGTGGACAAATGGCTGTCCAGTTTCTTCTTAAAAACTTCCAGTGTTGGAGCATTCACTGCTTCTGGAGGCAGGTTGTTCCACTGGTTAATTGTTCTGTCAGGAAGTTTCTCCTTAGTTCTAGGTTGCTTCTCTCTTCTGTACAGCTTTATAAAAAAAACTGAAATAATCAGAGAAAATTTTATTCACAACATCCATCCTGTCGATTATAGTATGACAGTCATATGGAATGAACATTTGTAATCATTACTGCTGTCTTCCATACCACTTTTTCTTTGATACTTAGGGAAGTTCTTTTCTATTCTGTGTTTTGTGCTTCTTAAAGGTACACTGGTTTGTTCAAACCTGTCCTGTAGTTTGATCTTAGATTGTATTAGTTATTTATGTATTTTACTTATATTTTATATCACAGAACATTTATAAGAAGTTTTTTTAGAAATTGTATGAAATAAAGGTATATATGGTCTTTCCCAATCTAGCCATGCTTGTGGAAAATATGTCAGGTGCAAAGTAATAGGACCACTGTTTAGGTTGCAACACAGAAGATTTATTCAAGCCTATGCATAAGAATCTGGTCAACTTATGACTATTTTTCACACTTATGACCATTGCAGCATCTGCATGGTGACATGGCATGTATTTATGACAGTTACAGTGTCCTAGGATCATGTGATCACCGCAAAGCCAATGGGGGAGTCAAATTCACTTAATGTGTAAGTTAAGAAGGGCGTTGTCTTACCTGAATGCCTTTTCTCAGCATGGTGGGTAGAATCCACTTGATTGGGTTATTTCAGCCTTCCTGCTCAGAGAGACTAAGTCAGAGCTTTAGTCACGCCTCCCTTTGGGTGTGTCTTCCCAGTTTTGACGAGGTGAAGGATCCTGACAAAGTCTGACACAATGACTCCAAAATACAAAACAAAAAAAAAGACAATACACAAGCCTAGACCTCTATCCAAGGGAGGGTGTGGATTCTACACCACCATGCTGAGAAAAGGCGTTCAGGTAAGACAATGCCCCTTCTCCAGCATGGTGGATGTAGAATCCAGTTGTTTGGGATATACCAAAGCCCCCCATGTCCCTAAGGGAGGGAAGGTCTAGGCTGGTGTCTCCCAGGCTGTTGGAGAACCTGTCTGCCAAATGCAGCGTCCGCTGCGGCAAACCTATCAATCTTATAGTGCGTAATAAAAAATGATGGAGACGACCAAGAAGCCGCCCTGCAAATCTCCTCCACAGAAGCCTGGGTAGACCAGGCCGCAGAGGTCGCTGCGCTGTGCATGGAGTGAGCCGTGATACGAGCTGCGACCGGAAGGGACTGGGACGCGTAGGCCCTAGCAATGCAAGCCCTGATCCACCTGCCAATGGTGGAAGAAGAGACCTTCCTGCCCATGGCAGAGGGTTGAAAAGATACAAATAAGGCCTCCGACTTGCGAAAGGAGGAGGTACGCTTAATGTAAACACGCAGAGCCCTGCGGACATCTAGCTTGTGCCACTAACATTCCAGACAGTGAGAAGGATTTGGACAGAAGCTAGGCAAAATTAAATTTAAATTAAATCCAATGACCTGTGAAACCCGGTGTTCACCTTGGGAATAAAGGAGGGGTCTAATCTAAGGACCACCCTGTCCTCATGGAAGGTGCAGACATCATCTCTGACTGAGAGGGCGGCCAATTCCGAGATCCTCCTGGCCGAAGTGATTGCAACTAAGAAGGCAACCTTCAGGGAGAGAAAATGCAGGGAAGAAGACTGGAGAGGTTCGAAAGGAGCAGTGGTTAAAGCCTGTAACACAGTAGGTAAATCCCAAGATGGATAACTATGTACTGTGGGAGGACCAGAATTGGCTGCCCCTTTAAGAAAGGCAGAGATAGGGACTTCCGGTGGCTCCGCTGGCGTCGCTGCAGCCTCCTTCGGAGGCTCCGTTCTCCCGGGTTTTGTAAGGCCGCAAAACAGCGAACATCAGCTGTTTTTTGCGGTGAAAAATCCCCCCTTCTGGCGAAGAAGGGGTGAAGAGCATCAGGCGTGGGTTGAGCTCCTCTAAAAACCCCCTGAAAAAGTTTTCAGGGGGAAAGAGTGAGAGCTCCCCAGGCGCTCGAAGACGCTCCTGCCCAGGGACGCTTCTGTCTGCAGACAGAAAAAGATGCCGCGACCATTCCTGCTCAAGATAAATTTTCAAGAGAGACCTACATGCAGGCGGAGTGAATACAGGAGTTTTATATTGCAAGTAACTTTTTATATTTTATATTTTACTTCTGACCACAACTGCTTTTACAATTAACATAATGTATCAAGATGGTGATCGCTCTCACTGTAAAGGGAAAGTGACTGGAAAGTGAAAGTGAATTTTTTTTAGAGCAAAACCAGAGCGACCGCTTAGATTTAAATCTTAAAATCCTACAAAATACAATTAAATTTAGATTTGAAGAAGAAAAGAAGAATAAAAAATTTGGCAAAATTTGGCAATATACATCTAAAGACTCTTTTTTATTTAAAGTATTTTTTTTAAAAAAGTGACTGAATACAGTATGGTAGCCAGACAAACAAAAATAGCTTCTGCGAAGGTGGCAGTATCTTCTCCGGCTCAGCCCTCTAAAATACAAGCAAGTAGCTTTTCTGCTCCCCCAGCTTCTTTAACATCTACAGAATCTCAAGCCGCCTTGTCTATTCAATCTCCTCCAGAAATGCTTACCATGAAAGATTTGCAGGCTGCATTATCAATAATGACTGACAATATAGAGAAAAAGATTGAGGAACAAGTCAAAGGTGTAACTGATGAACTGGAGACAATTAAAGAAACAATTGAGACTCACAATATTGTGATAAGAGAAGATATTGTTGAAGCTATTAAGGGGGTTTGGGATTACACTTTGAGAGTTGAAGAGAAGGTGGAGGGGGTTGAGCAACAAATTGAGGGAAAACTTGATGAAATTAAAAGTGATATACAAGATCAAGCAGTCATGGTACAATATAATCAAATGATGTTGGCTATTAGAATTAGAGGGCTGAAGGAGGTGGCAAATGAGAATTTTTGAAGAAGCTTTGACACAATTTTTAGAAGATGGAGTACAAAATGTCTCTTGGCAGATTGATAGGATCTATAGAGTTAATTCATGGATTGCAAGACAAAGAAATTTACCTAGAGACATTGTGATTTATTTTGTTACAAGGAGATTCAGAAATCATGTTCTTACAATATCTTACAATAAGAAATTAAGTGTTGCTGGTCAGGAGGTTGTGGTTTTGAAGGAGATTCTTCCAAACATGTTAAGAGCAAGGAAAGATTATGCATTTTTGGTGGCTGAATTTAAAAAACGTGTTTTACAATTTAGGTGGGAGGCTCCAGCTGGACTTTCATTATTTTACCAGGGCAATAGATACCGCCTGAATTCTGTTGGGAAAGCAAAAGATTTTTTTGAGAACGTGCTGAAGGCTGGTAAACCCCCATCTCCAACACCCAAAAGTGCAGATTCACCAAAAGAGAGAGATATGGAGTTAAAACAACAAATACAATCTTCAGAGTCACAACCCCTTGCAGCATCAGGAGTCGACAAAGGAGTTTTGATGGAGCTGCCTGCGCAGAGCATTGATATTTTTCAGCCCTTGGAAGTAGAGAAGCCTAAAGATCAAAGGCAAACAAGAGCAACTACTAAACACATGGAACAACAAGAAAAGGAACAAGAAGTTTGTACAATTCAAGCTGTATCTACACGTCTGGAAGCCATGGGAGCAAGACCAAAGAACAAAATGGATGAAAAAGTTGATTTGGCCTTGCAAAAGCTTTCTCAAGTTGGTCATGTCAAATAAATATTTGGCATGGAATGTCAATGGTTTAAATTCTCCACAGAAAAGGAAGAAGATATTTCATTATTTGACTCAATCTAAAAATGATCTAATTTGTTTACAAGAAACACATATTAGAATTACTGACCAGAAATATTTGATAAATAATAAATTAGGTTCACATTTTGTGGCAGCGGCTGCTGAGAAGAAGAATGGAATTGTTATCTATGTTAAAAATCATATAAGAGCTAAATTAATAGAATCAGATATTCAAGGTAGATTTTTAGCAATTGAAATCCTAATAGATTGGAAGAAAGTTCTTTTGTTGGGTATATATGCACCAAATCAACAAGGAAAATTTTACAAGTTAATACATAAAAAGTTATTACAATTTGATTATAAGTCTTGTATTTTAATGGGAGATTGGAATGGTGTTATAGATATTGGTTTAGACAAAAAGAAGATATCATCAATTCCTCAAACACGTTCTATGTTGCCTAAATCTTTTTTCGATATAAAGGACGATTTTGATTTGATAGATATATGGAGAGAAAGACACGGTAAAGAGCTAGAATTTACTTTTTTTCTGATAGACATTAGTCATTATCTAGAATTGACTTTATATTAACTTCAAGTGATTTTATTTTTAGATTAAAGAAGGTGAAAATCCTACCCAAAGTTTTAACAGACCATAATCCGGTTTGGATGAAATTAATGGTAGGACAGACTCCCAAAAGATCTTGGAGACTTAATGAAAACTATGATATAAATGTGAATGAATGTAAAAATGTTATGAAGGAATTTTTACGCTAAATCTGCATAAGGACACATCAATAGAAATGGTATGGGATGCCAGTAAAACGTATATGCGTGGGATTTTAATTGATATGAATAAAAGGTATAGACGTAAACAAGAGGAAAAAAGGAAGGAGTTAGAGGAGGAAATAAGAAAGAAAGAGCAATTATTAATAAAGAGACCAGATGATAAAAACATTAATGAGGGGATTAAGATTTTACGGAAACAATTTGATTTGTTAATGGCAGACCAAGTTGCTAGGAATATATAATATGCTAAACATAATACATTTTTTAATTCTAATAAACCTGGCAGATGGTTGGCCTATATATTAAGGAAAAAACAAAAATCCCACATAATTGAAAAAATAGAATATAAAGGGAAGGAAGTGTTTCAACAAGAAATTAAGAAAGTTTTCTTAGAATTTTACTCCAAGTTGTACGCTGAAGAGAAGATACAAGAGAATGAGATAGATACTTTTTTGCAAAATGAAAATGTATTGATAATTACCAATGAACAAAGAGATAGATTAAATGCATTGATTATATCAGAAGAAATAATTTCAGTGATTAAACAATTGAAAATGGGAAAATCTCCTGGGACTGATGGGCTAACGGCAATTTATTATAAGCATCTTCAAATGGAAATAGTGGAACCTCTTAGAGAGCTATTTGTTAATATACAAGAGGGTGGTCAGGTTCCACCTTCATGGAAAACAGCCTATGTTTCTTTAATTCCCAAAGAGGGAAGAGATAATGTTCAACCAGAAAATTTAGACCTATTTCATTGTTGAATACAGATTATAAGATTTTTGCAAAAATTATGGCTAATAGACTAATGACAGTTTTACAACAAATAATTCATTCAGACCAAACTGGTTTTTTACAAGGGAGACAGATGAAAACTAATGTTAGACAACTCATTAATATACTAGAATACTTGGAGAAGCATATTCAGGTGCCCGCAGTTCTTATGTTTTTGGATGCGGAAAAAGCCTTTGATAGACTGAATTGGTTGTTTTTGAAAAGATTAATTGTTAGGATGGGAATGGGGGATCAGTTTATTAATTCTATATTTGCAATTTATCAGAAACAAACAGGTCAGATTATTGTGAATGGGGATTTAACAGATTCATTTAATATAGAGAAAGGTACTAGACAGGGATGTCCATTATCCCCTTTATTGTTTGTTTTAACTTTGGAGGTTTTATTGAATAGGATAAGAGCTGCAGATGACTTAAAAGGTATACAGATTAGACAACATGACTATAGATTATGTGCTTTTGCTGATGATTTGCTTGTGACACTGACTCAACCAACACAGTCAGCTAAGAGATTGATGGAGATAATCAAAAATTATGGTAGGGTATCAGGCTTCAAATTAAACATATCTAAGACAAAGATGTTAGTTAAAAATTTAGATATTAATTCAAAACAGGATTTGGAAAGAATAACAGGTTGTGAGATAGTTAAGAAAGTTAAATATTTAGGAATTGATATTGAAGCCTCTAATGGGAAGTTATATAAAAATAATTATGAAGTTTTGTGGAATAAGATACAAATAGAATTGGAGAAATGGAAAAAATTACAATTATCTATGCTGGGTAGGATAGTGGCAGTTAAAATGAATGTATTGCCAAAATTTTTATTTCTTTTTCAAATGTTACCTATACTTAAAAAGGATGCGAATTTGGAGAAGTGGCAGAAGGGTATTAATAGATTTATTTGGAATGGCAAGAAACCGGGGGTCAAATTAAAAATTATTCAGGATACAAGGGAAAGAGGTGGTCTGAAAATGCCCAATTTTAAGTTATATTACCATGCTGCTGTTTTAGTAGCGATAAGTGACTGGGTTAATTTAACTAATGACAGAATACTAAATATTGAAGGGTATGATTTATTGTATGGTTGGCATGCATATTTAGTTTATGATAAAAAGGTGGATAGGAGTTTCAAAGAGCACCTATTGAGAAGTGCTCTGTTGCGTGTTTGGAAAAAGTATCAGTATATATTAAATGAAAAGATTCCTGTTTGGACTGTTCCCAGACACGCAATAGAGAATATAAATAGAGCACAATTTCAAGATGTGGTGCCCTATGAGAAACTCCTAATTAAAGAAGGGAATTCATTATTATTAAAGTCCTTTAACATGTTAAGAGACGAAGGAATAGTCCACACTTGGTTTCCATATTTACAATTGCAGACTAGATGGAAAAAAGACTTGAAGATGGGTTTATCTCAAATAGATGAAAATTTAATTAAACAAGTTAGAGACCAAAGGTCTATGCATATTAAAAGATTGTATAACATATTGATAGAAATTGATTCTGAAACTGAATTAGTTAAGGACTGTATGATAAAGTGGGGACAAAATTTTGGACAACCAATCATGATGGAAACTTGGGAGAGGATCTGGGTGAAAAATGTAAGATTTACACAAGCGCAACATTTAAGAGAAAATTTTTATAAAATGTTTTATAGATGGCATTTGGATCCGAAAAAATTATCATATATGTACCCTAATTTACAACCTAAGTGTTGGAGATGTGAATGTATGGATGCTATTTATTTTCATGTATGGTGGACTTGTAGAAAAATCAAAGCCTTTTGGATAAAAATATGGTGGATACTTCAAAATATTTTGAAAAAACGTATGGAATTTTCACCACAATTGTTTTTGTTAGTCATTATAAAAGACTGCACCACCACAGAGACAAACTTAATTTTGAACTTGATTACAGCAGCAAGACTTTTGGTGGGACAATACTGGAAGAAGTTAGAATTACCATCTATTGAAGAATGGATTTTGAAAGTTATAAATTTGGCAGAAATGGCCAAAATATCTGCATATCTGAATGAAAAATATATGTTGGATTGGAAAAAATGGATAGAGTATATACAAGGGAAATATCAATCTAAGAAATTGTACTTAGCATATAGTTAATTTTTTATATGTGGGATTGAAAAATATAGTTAAATTCTTATTAGGATTTATATAATAATTTGGTTTAGTTTAGTGGGTTTTCTTGTGTTTTACCCTGTATTCACTTTGGGAAGTCGGGGGTGGGTGGGTTGGGGGGGAGCTACAATGTATGTAACTGCAATATTGGTATTATATATTATATAAGTATGATATACTTTTTGATAAAAGAGGGATTGCTTGGACAGTACCTCGGAACCACATCTGGAGGGGGTGGAGACTGAGGAGTGAAGTATTGGAGGGAAGTAGGGAGGTTGTAGGAGGAGGGTGGAGAGAGAGGGAGGGAGAGAGGGTGGGGGGATAGAAGTAGGAGGTAGGGAGGAAGGAAGAGGGGGATGTGGTGAAGCGGGTGCTGCTGAGCAATGCCTATAGTTATTTTAACTATTTTATGTAACTTTTTTATGCTTTGTTTTGTGTAGAAAAAGTTGTAAACGATTGTATTTAGTTGAGTTATATTTATAATTATAAAACTAATAAAAAATTTTTTTAAAAAAATAAAGGTGGAGATAGCTGGGTGGTGTGAGAGCGGACTCAAATTGTCACAGGTAAGAACTGTGGACAAGGCCGCAACCTGCCTACGGATGGTGTTAGTGGACAAGCCCTTGGAAATGCCCTCCAACAGATAATCTAAAATACTAGGGACTGTGACTGAAAGAGGATCCAATTTGTGTGAGCTGCACCACTGGCAGAAGTTCCTCCAAGTGGCGTCATATACCCAGTTCATGGAAGGACGTCTAGAGGCCTGGATCATAGAGATCATCCCCGAAGACTAGGCCTGCTTAGCTAGACTCTCCCGCTCAAGTGCCAGGCGGCTAATTGAAGCCACTGAGGGTCTGGATGCTGGAGCTCCCCCTGGCTGAGAGCTACTCGGTCCGGAGGAAACCTCCATGGAGAAGACAGGGACAGATCCACTAGATTTGCAAACCATGAGCGTCGCGGCCAATAAGGTGCAACCAGTATTACTTCCGCCTGCTCCAGGATCAGTCTGCGGATGGTGGCCTGTAACAGCGGAAGAGGAGGGAAGGCATAAAGCAGACCTTTTGGCCACTTGCACCGGAGAGCGTCCGTCCCCTCTGCCCCCCTTGTCAGATATCTGATGAAGAATCTGGGGAGCTGAGCATTGGACGGGGAGGCAAACAGATCCAGACATGGCCTGCCGAACCTGCTCGCGATCATCTCGAACAGCCTCGAGTCCAGGCGCCACTCCGAGTGGTCCACAGTCGCCCTGCTCAGGGAGTCTGCCTGTCGGTTTGCCTCTCCCGAAATGTGTTCTGCTCTGATTGAGCCCAAGTTGGCCTCTGCCCACAAACCTAGTTCCCTGGCCTCCTGCAGGAGAGCCCAGGAATGTGTCCCTCCCTGTTTGTTGACATGAGCCTTGGCCGCCACGTTGTCCGTCAGGATCAACACGTGCTTCCCTGACACTAGGGAGGAGAGATGAAGGAGAGCCAAATGAATCGCCCTGACAATGTAGGAAGCAATCGTGGGGAAGCAACTGAAACTCGAGAGCCAGGCCCCGTCTGATGGTGTCTCTGACCCAAGAGTCGGTGGTGGTCTGCTCTCAGACCTGGTAAAACTGTTCCAGTCGCCCATCGGAATGTTCCCTTTGACATCACTTAGAACGTCTATAGGGACGACCTAAACCTCTGAAGGAACGTTTGGACTGTGACTGACCCCTGGCTTCACTGTTTGGGTGGTCCTGTTGCCGATCCTGTCTCTGGGGAAAGGATTGGAAGCTTCTGGGCCAATCCCAGGACTGCCCTGCCCAAAAGGGCTGTCGCCATTCCCAAGAGCCAGCAGGGCAGAAAGTCTGTCTGTGGAACTCCTGCTGAGGCCACCTGTCAGTTTTCTTGGAGGGGTGAACCATGACCTTATGCTTGTCCTTACCCTCGACCATGAAAGGATCGAGGATTGGGCCAAACAGGTCCTTGCCGGCATACTTGGCAGTGGAGAGACGCCATTTTGCCTTTAGCTCAGTTCTCCATTGCCTCAATCACAGTAGTCTACGAGAGGCCACTGTGGCGGCAATGGATCTGGCCGAACACTTGGCCGAATGGAGAGACGCATTGGCCATGTACTGGGAGGCTGCCACTAGTTTGACTAGGGTCTGGTGAACTCTGACCTGATCAGGGGGAACTGAGGCCTGAAGGTCACGAAGCCACATGATAGCTGCCCTGGGAAAAAAAGAGGCAGATGTTGCAGACTTAATGGCCAACCTCGAGGCCTGATGAGCTCATCTGAAGGAGAACTCGAACTTCTTGTCCTCCGCCTTGAGCGCTTCTGCTGTGTTGTCTGGGGAGGCGGAAGTAGAGAACAGAGAAATTAAAGGGGAATCCACCAATGGAACCTCCAATAAGGCAGCAAAAGAAGGAGAAACATTGTACAGTTTCTTTTCCATACTACTTTCCTTTGGAGTGGAGGCCAGAGAGGACCACTGAGACTCCACTGCATCCCGAAAAACCAGTGGACAAGGAATCTGCTTTTGTTCGGTTACCTTTACTACAAATAAAGGGTTAGCCTCCTGTTCGGCGGAGGTAGAAGGCCTCTCCTCCTGAACTGAAGTCAGGTTAGTTGCAGGCCTTCAGAAGAAGGGATTTGAAGAGTGAAGGGTCAAATAGACCCGAGGTAGAGGCCTGTTCTGGAGCTGCTTCTTCATCCTCTGACATGGGCGTGTCAGCTATGGCCAGGTCCACTGACTCCTCCTCCTCCAATTGAGAGGAGGATTCAGAGATATCTGAACCAGGCCCTGTTGCACCTCCCGGCTGAGAAGGGGAACTGGGAGGAGGAGGCAATTGTTGAGAAGGGACCTGGGAGCTCCTAGAGGAGGACATGAATTGGACAAAGGCATGGTGCATGAATGCCTGAAATTGGCTCTGAGACCACATATCCCCCTGGACCCTGGGAGCAGTCCCAACCACCATTGGGACATGAGCGACCTCAGGGCTCTGATGGATGGAAGAGGAGGAGGAGTGGGTGGGCCTACCTGTTCGGTTGCCCTCAGAGGAGAACTAATCCAAGAAGCTTCTTGCACAGGTGCTAAAGGAGGCTCCAGGATGGAAGTATCCAGTGGGGCAGGGGGAACCATTTCAGCCCCACTGGATAGGAGCCACTGTGCCTTGGAGAATTCCCTCTCCACTGCCTGATGTCTCCTCAAGGCCTCTTGCTCGGCTGTTTTAGAAGTCTCCTTAGTAGTCAAATGCTTGGTTTTGGCCTTTTTCTTCCCCCCTGCTTCCAATTCAGTAGATCTGCACTTTGGCTGCACGGGGGTACAACAGAGACTTGAGATGCCGAAGGCAAAGAGCTGTCTGCTATTGCAATCTAGATAGAGCCGTCAAAGGGTATCTAGAAGTGGGGGGAACCCAGGCACGCAGATCAAGATCAGAGATGGAGCGCAACCGATCCTCACACTGAGCCTTGGCAATGGCAGGGACAGTCAGACAGCAGACTACTCCTGTCTGATCAGGCCAGGTGGCTAAAGGCCACTACTAACAATAACAGGTGGTCAAACAACTCCCCACTCCAAGGTACAGGTCTGGAGACCTGTAATCAATACCAATCCACTAACAATTACTGTAATAATAGTATTGATGATATAATCACATATATATGGGTAACCGGACTGCCCTGTCAGCCACGGGCCTAGCGAAACAACAAGAAATCTGGCCTAGCCGGCCTTAACACTCTGGAGATCAAGAGGCGTTCACCTATACCTCTCCAACAGTTAACTGTAAATACAAAAACAGTCCCCCCATTTGGACTTGTCAGCACAAGTCAAGGCAAACTGCAGAGATAGAATGCGGCCTAGTAGGCCTAAACTTTAGGGCCCAAAATGGTGGCCGCCTATGGGCCTCCCAAAATGGCGACCGCCTGGCGGCCACACGATCAAAATGGCGGCCATGACTCCCAGATTACCCCACAATGATCGGAACGACGAAGGAAGGATTTGGGACCGGGTCTGGTGAACGGAGCCGCCCACTTCCCCCCTCCCAACAGCGAAAGAGACTTGCGGTTGGATGAAACTCTGCCGAAAATCCAGAGGTCATCAGAAAGACCTCGTGCAAGCTCCTCAGCAAGTGAGATCGCCGAAGAAAATGTTGGTAAGGCAGCAAGGACCGTGATCGCAGGTAGCCGCTCGGATCGGGTATTGAGCACCCGATAGTCTGGCTTGAAAGGCCTGAAGCAGCCTGAAGACCAGAAAAAAAGGGTGGGGTGGGGTAGAGCCCTTTCAGAGCTCACGGGGCTTCGATCTCAAGGAGAATGGACCAAGTCCTTACCTAGTGGCCAAAACTAAACCCCTATCAATTTTAGTAATTTCGAAAAAAAAATTGTCTTAATAAAAAACCCAATTAGTCGATCTAAAGAGAAAAAAACTCTGGAGCCAATACAACCTGCGTTCTGCTGAGCCTAAGACTAAGTCAAAACTGGGAAGACACACCCAAAGGGAGGCGTGACTAAAGCTCTGACTTAGTATCTCTGAGTAGGAAGGCTGAAATAACCCAATCAAGTGGATTCTACATCCACCATGCTGGAGAACTTAAGATTCATTTAATAACTGTGGCAAGAAAGGTCATAAAATCGGGCAAAATTCACTTAACTATCTTGCTTGGCAGTGGAAATTTTGGGCTCAACTGTGATCATAAGTCAAGAACTTCTGTAGTTAAAGTATTGATTGAATATCATTGTTTTTGAGCTAAATTCTGATACAGGTATTTCATGTTATTTTATGTATGTAGTACTTAGAACATTTTAATATTGTATATAGAAGCCATTGTATATACTCAGTGGTTCCCATTTAAGTCAGATATAATATTTGTCTTCTTATCCCAGCCCAGAAAAAAGATTGCAAGATTTCAAGGTAATATATACTCAGCCTAGCAGAAGCTACACATTTTACAAAAGAATATACAGTTATGCCCTTGGGAGGAAAAACAAAAATGCTACTGTAGGTAACATACAGCAAGACAACTCCATCCACTTCACCCTACAAACTATAATAAAATTGTGTTTGATACGGCATGTGTTATTGGTAGCCAAGCACAACTTTGTTTGTTTGTTTGTTTTACCAGGATGTTAAAACCTTGAGGACTTATGCTTAAGGGCCACAAGTCTAGAGTTGCTGCAGCAAAATCTGAAAATCTATAAATGCTAGAAATAAATCTATTAAATTTGACGGCCTTACTTTCCTTGCCTTTGTGCATTGGCTTCTCAAATAAGCAGATTAAATTTGTCAGTAATGGAAATTAAAACAACATTCACAGCTATTCTGCACTGATAATCAGAAGAGCACCCTTGGAAACTTTTGAAATGCATTCTAGAGAATTATTGGAATTAGTCAGATTGCTAATGTTATTTTTCCCAAGTTATTAGTGCCCAATAGCTGATCAAGATATTATTTGAAAATTGGCACTACAGATAAGAAATTGCATATTCACAGAAATGTGGATTAGGAGGGGAGGAGAGACAGAGACATGGAAGATCTTTCCTGATAGTATTCACACTTGGTATCTTCCTTGCCTTCTTGCAAGCAAAATAGATTTAAGTAGGATAAATGAACTGTGTCCTACAAAATGAGGATGGGTGCACTATTAATATTTAAAATGCCTCATTCATGCTTTTACAATAATGTCAGTCATTTTTTTTAGACATTTTAACAGTATGGTAGGAAGATTAGTCATGAATGATGCTATCAAAAATAATTGAATGACAACTAGAAGATACCAGGAAAAAAAGACATCTTCTATGTTCAAACAATTGTTGTTTCCTATTGGAATCGTCCATTGATCTCATTTGATTTCAGTATAGTTCAATTCAATCCTACAGTTTTCTATGTGTCTATTCTAAAATTAATATATTTCTGAATCCCTTCACACATAGTGCTGGAAACATTTAGCACAACTGCCTGCTGTCCAATTAACACTTCAAGATCCTGTCATGGGGGCTCTGTTCTATGACAAAGTTGTTCCAGTTTCTGGAGAGAACAACAAATGGACAAAAATGAGTTATAGCCGCAATTATAGCAGCTGGATTACCATTCCCATCATCTGTAATCACCAAGATTTTCATCATCTTATGTCTGTGTGTGTTTTCACTTCATTGTTATATATTTTGAAAGAATGTTAAAAAAATAGGTTGTACAACTTTGAAAATCAGGCTCGTGTATGGGCAGATAAGCAACAAATATAAAATATTATAAAAGTAATATTTATAATACATAATTAGATGTTTATGACGTTATATTTCATAACTACTGAAAATTTATGTGTTTATTAAACTGTAAAGAAGGAATTACAGCAATAAAGTATTTATTAAATTTTCATCCCACCTTTAATACTTTATAAGTAATTCAAGGTGCAAAATATATATAATATTCCTCCTCCTCCTATTTTCTCCACAACAGCAACCCTGTAAGGTGGGTTGGGCTGAGAAATGTGGCTGGCCCAAAGGCAGTCACATGGCTTCTTGGTCTAAAGCAGGATTAGGACTCACAATTTCCTGGGTTTTAGGCTAGCGTATTAACCAGCACACCAAACTGGCCCTCCTTGATTATTAGTATCTGAATGGTCTAGGAGTTATAATTCAAGATATTAAGAGGATGTAGGAAGACAGCACCCTATCCACAGAGAAAGAAATATTTTGGGGAATATTAAAAAGGCAGAATATTATATTTCCCAAAGGAATAATGGAGAAAATCTTAAAATGCAGAAACCTCCCCCTTTCCCCAGTCAGAAACACAGCAGACCAGGTCTGTAGAAACGCAAATTTGATAATCCCATTCAGAAAGACTGAGGCCCCATTTGTGAGCAAATACTCCCTGCAGAAAGCCCATTCAAGACAGGATCTTTCAAAATCCCTTGGAGCAAGATTTAATAGCTAACAACAGCAGAGCGATAAGGTTAGAACCAGCAACCCTCACCCAAAAAACCCAACACAGGACATAGCCATCAGCCACAGTCCCAGAGAAGCAAGACATGACCTTTAGGACATAATAGGATTAACCCACCACCACCATTAGAATACCAAAAGGACACACTCAAAAGCTCAGGTCAAAGTTCATGCGATAGGAACAGGAAACACAAAAGCCCAAGAAGGTATAAAACCCCACCACTCCCAGCACACCATTGTGGCCCCAGAGCCACATGCTGTTGTGGTTTTGCTCTTCAACAAACAAGAACCTTCTTTTTAAAGCAGTCTCCATTTTGTTTATTCTTGGCTTGGACTGGACCCTGATGAAGATTTTTCTTTCAACAAGGATACTATCTTGCAAGAGGCTGAGATTCTCATATGACTTGAAATATCTGGGGTTATTGAAAAGTTACACAGAAAAGGATAATATGGCAGCATCTTCCCCTACTAGCTTGCTGATGCAATTACAATTGAGGACATGTTTCAACTGAATGTACACATTACAACTGCAAGTGGTTCAGATAGCTGCTACTAGTTTATGTCATTATTTCTTATATTTAATTACCATAAAATAAACCATAGAAGTTCATATCAAATTCAAGAATTCTAAAAAGTTTTAGAATTTTGATGCAAATCAAATGTACTAGTTTGTAACATATTCTAAATTGATTAGCCAAATGATATTGAAAACTGTCCATAGCAAATAATGTACAACATGCTTTACAGATAAAAGGAGTAAGATTTAATGTCCAATGTACACAAATATTTAAAAGGGGCGTTGTCTTACCTGAACGCCTTTTCTCAGTACGGAGATGGAGAATCCACCAATGGGTTTTCTCTGTTTGCCTGCTCTTGAGACCAAGTAGCCAAACTTGACACACACCCTCTTGCTAGGAGATCCAGTCTTGACGAGGACGAAAGTGGCTGAAGGTGGACGAGGTGTTGGCTCTCAATCCCTTAATATTGGCCTAACTGACCTAAAGGGTGGGTGTGGATTCTCCATTTCCATACTGAGAAAAGGCGTTCAGGTAAGACAACTCCCCTTCTCCAGTACAGGAGATGGAGAATCCACCAATGGGACATATCAAAGCCTCACTGTCCCGATGGGTGGGAAACAGATAAGGCCGGAACAATGTCCCCGGAGACCACCTGCTGAAGGACCCTCTGACCAAAGGAGGCGTCCGTGGAAGCGAAGCGATCAATCCTATAATGGTGTACAAATGGAGAGGGCGAGGACCATGTCGCAGCCCTGCAAATCTCCTCAATGGACGCCTGAGTGGCCCATGCCGCAGATGTCTCAGCGCTGCAAGTGGAATGGACTGTAAGATGACTTGGAGCCAGTAGAGAAGAAGACTGGTACACCTCCGCGATACAGGCCTTGATCCACCTGCCAATAGTGCCAGCAGACACCTTCTGTTCCAGAGAAGTCGGATGGAAGGAAATAAAGAGAGCTTCAGATCTACGAAAAGGGGTGTTGTCTTACCTGAACGCCTTTTCTCATCATGGTGGTGTAGAATCCACTGATTGGGTTATTTCAGCCTTCCTGCTCAGAGAGACTAAGTCAGAGCTTTAGTCATGCCTCTCTCTGGGCGTGGCTCCCCAGTTTTGATGAGGCGAAGTATCCTGACGAAGTCTGATGCAATGATTCCAAAAATAAAAAAGGTAACAACACACAAGTCTAGACATCTAAAAAGAGGGGAGGGTGTGGATTCTACACCACCATACTGAGAAAAGGCGTTCAGGTAAGACAATGCCCCTTCTCCAGCATGGTGGATGTAGAATCCACTGATTGGGACATACCAAAGCCCCCCATGTCCCTAAGGGAGGGAAGGTCTAGGCTGGTGTCTCCCCAGAGGAAACAACCTGTTGAAGAACCTGTCTGCCAAACGCAGCGTCCGCCATGGCAAACTTATCAATCTTATAATGAGTGATGAAAGAAGACGGAGACGACCAGGTCGTCGCCCTGCAAATCTCCTCTACAGAAGCCTGGGTAGACCAGGCTGCTGATGTCGCTGCACTGCGTGTCGAGTGAGCTGTAATACGTGCAGGAACTGGGAGTGACTGGGAAACATAGGCCCTAGCAATGCAAGCCCTAATCCATCTTCCAAGGGTGGAAGAAGAGACCTTCTTGCCCATGGCAGAGGGCTGAAAGGAGACAAAGAGGGCCTCTGACTTGCGGAAGGCCGAAGTATGCTTGATGTAAAGACGCAAAGCCCTACGTATATCCAGCTTGTGCCACTGTCATTCTAAATGATGCGAAGGATTGGGACAGAAACTTGGAAGGATTAGATCCAGGGATCTGTGAAAACCAGTGTTCACCTTGGGAATAAAAGAGGGGTCTAATCTAAGGACCACCCTGTCCTCATGAAAAGTACAGAGATCATCTCTGACTGAGAGTGCAGCCAATTCTGAAATCCTCCTGGCCGATGTGATGGCAACTAAGAATGCCACCTTCAAGGAGAGAAAATGTAGAGAGCAAGACTTGAGAGGCTCAAACGGAGAAGTGGTTAAGGCCTGTAATACAGTAGGTAAATCCCAAGAAGGATACCGATGTACTGTTGGAGGACCGTAATTGGCCGCCCCTTTGAGAAAGGCGGCGATAGCTGGGTGTTGTGAAAGCGGACCCAGATTGTCACAGGTGAGAACCGTGGCCAAAGCCGCAACCTGCCTATGGATGGTGTTGGTGGACAACCTCTTGGAAATGCCTTCCAGCAGATAATACAAAATATTGGGAACAGTGACTGAAAGAGGGTCAAGTTTGTGTGCAATGCACCACTGGCAGAAATTTCTCCATGTGTCATAGATCCGATTTGTCGAAGGGCGTCTAGAGGCCTGGATCATAGAGATCACTCCCGAGGAATAGGCCTGTTTGGCTAAACTCTCTCGCTTAAGTGCCAAGCGGCTAATTGAAGCCACTGAGGGTCTGGGTGCTGAAGATCCCCCTGTTTGAGAGCTACTCGGTCCAGGGGAAACTTACATGGGGGCGATACCGACAGATCCACGAGGTCGGCAAACCACGGACGTTGCGGCCAATGTGGAGCAACCAATATTACTTCCGCCTGCTCCAGAATCATCTTGCGAATGGTGGCCTGCAACAACGGAAGGGGAAGGAAGGCATAAAGCAAACCCTCCGGCCACTTGCACCGAAGGGCATCCATCCCCTCAGCCCCCCGTGTCGGAAATCTGGTGAAGAACCTGGGAAGTTGGGCGTTGGACTGGGAGGCAAACAGATCCAGGCATGGCCTTCCAAACCTGTTCATGATCATGTCGAACAGCTTCGGATCCAGGCACCACTCCGAGTGGTCCACGGTTGCCCTGCTCAGTGAATCTGCCTGTCGATTTGCCTCCCCTGAAATGTGTTCTGCTCTGATTGAGCCCAGGTTGGACTCTGCCCACAGACCTAGCTTCAGGGCCTCCTGCATGAAAGCCCAAGAACATGTTCCTCCCTGTTTGTTGATGTGAGCCTTGGCTGCCACATTGTCTGTCAGGATCAACACATGCTTCCCTGACACTAGGGAGGAGAAATGAAGGAGAGCTAAGTGAACTGCCCTTAGTTCCAGCCAGTTTATATTTTGTTTGAGATCCGCCCGGGACCATCGTCCCTGGGCCAATTGGCTCTGGAGGTGAGCCCCCCAGCCGAACAGGCTGGCATCCGTGGTCAGGATGAGCCTGAGAGGCACCTTGAATATAGTCCCCTTGGCCATGGCTGAGGAAGCCCACCACAGGAGGGATGCCAGCATGTGATGAGGGACCTTGACTTTCCTGGTGGAGGCGCTGAGATTCCTTTTCTGAAAGGGAAGGAGGAACCACTGGAGGTTCCTTGAGTGGAGTCTTGCCCACGGAACTATACCCATACAAGAGACCATCTTTCCCAAGAGTTGGGACAGCTGGACCAGAGGAACCAACCTTTCCCTCCGAACTTGGAAGACCAGCTTTCGAATGCTTTCCCATCATTCCTGGGAAAGATAGACCTTTCCTCTGCACAGGTCAGAATCTATTAGAACTCCCAGATGTAGGAGACGCTTCGTGGGAGTTGTGTGACTCTTTTTGAAGTTCACGGAGAACCTGTGATCCTGGAGGGTCTGGATGGTGACCAGCAGGTCTGACTGAGCTGACAGGAAAGACCGGGACTGCACTAGTATGTCATCCAGGTAGCACTGGACACGCACCGGCAGCATCCGAAGGTGGGCCGCCAATACTGCCAAAACCTTTGTAAAGACCCTTGGAGCTGAAGAGAGACCAAAGGGAAGAGCCCTGTATTGGTAATCCCAGCGTGCGTAGCAGAAGCGCAGGAACCTGCGATGATCCGGGGATATCGGAATGTGGAGGTATGCCTCTGTGAGGTCTATGGGAAAAAAGGAAATCCCCTTTCTTATGCTGGCCAGGATGGACTTGAGGGTCTGCATCTTGAACCTTCTGTATACTAAGAAGCGGTTCAGACCCTTTAAGTCTAGTATCGCCCTCCATCCTCCGGAAGTTTTGGGGACCACAAACAGGATGGAATAGAACCCTTTTCTTATCTGGTCCTATGGAACAGCTTCTATGGCCGATTTCCAGAAGATGTGTGATGGCTGTGGTGACTAATTGTGCCTTCATCATGTTTCGCGATACTGGACACTATATGAATCGGTCCAGGGGGAGCGATTGGAACTCTGGAACTAGACCCTGTCTGATGGTGTCTCTGACCCAAGAGTCAGTGGTGGTGTTCTCCCAGACCTCGTAAAACAGTCGCCCCCCTATCGGAAAGTCCCCTTTGGCATCACTTCGAGCGCCGATAGGGATGGCCTCTAGAGCCCCTAAAGGGACGCTTGGACTGGGACTGGCCCCTGGCTCCAATGTTCGGAGGGTCCTGTTGGCGATCCTGTCTCTGGGAAAAGGATCGCAAGCCTCTGGGCCAATCCCAGGACTGCCCTGCCCGAAAGGGCTGCCTCCATTCCCAAGATGTGGGGTGGAATGTCTGTCTGCGGTACTCCTGCTGTGGCTGCCTGTCCGACTTCTTGGAGGGGTGCGCGAGGACCTTGCATTTGTCCTTGCTTTCAACCACATGAGGATATAGAATTGACCCAAATAAAAGTGTCCCGCTATACTTGGCCGTCGATAGATGCCATTTTGACTTCAAGTCAGTTCTCCACTGTTTCAGCCACAGTAGCCTACGAGAGGCAACTGTGGCAGCTATGGATCTGGCTGAACACTTGGCCGAATGAAGGGATGCATCAGCCATGTATTCAGAGGGTGCCACAAGCTTCACTAGTATCTGATGTGCTCTAACCTGGTCAAGTGGAACAAGTACCTGGAGATTGCGAAGCCACATGATTGCCGCCCTCGTGAAAAAAGAAGATGAAGTTGCTGCTCTTATGGCCCAAGCCAAAGACTGGTGAGCTCTTCTGAGCGAGAACTCGAACTTCTTATCCTCAGCTTTGAGGGCCTCGGCCATGTCCCCTGGAATGGCGGACGTAGAGAATAAAGAAATTAGAGGGGCGTCAACAGCGGGCACCTCTAGTAGGGATGCAAATGAAGGAGAAAAGTTATACAGTTTCTTTTCCAGACTACTAGGAGAAGGAATGGATGCTAAGGAAGACCACTGTTTCTCTACCGCAGTGCGGATGACTAGCGGGCAAGGAATCTGCTTCTGCTCTACAACCTTTTCCACAAATAAGGGGTTAGATTCCTGCTCAGTGGAGGTAGAAGGTTTCTCCTCTTGCACTGAGGTCAAATTAGCCATGTTACAGGCCTTCAAAAGAAGAGATCTGAATAGGGATGGATCAAACAAACCCGAGGATGAGACCTGTTCGGGTGCTGTCTCCTTGTCCTCTGACATGGGCTATGCCCAGATCTACAGATCCCTCTTCCCCCAATTGAGAGGAAGTCTCAGATATGCCAGAACCAGGCACCGTGCCATGTCCCACCTGTGAAGAGGGACTAGTGGGAGGAGGTAGCGGTTGAGAGGAAGCTTGAGGACTCCTGGAGGAAGACATAAATTGCACAAAGGCATGATGCATGAAAGCCTGAAATTAGCTTTGGGACCACATATCACCTTGGTCCTTGGAACTAGCCCCAACCACCGTTGGAGCATGTACAATTTCAGGGCCCTGATGGATTGAAGAAGAAGAGGAGCGAGGAGGACCTACCTGTTCGGTTTCCCCCAGAAGAGAACCTGTCTATGGGGCATCCTGCACAGGCACAAAAGGTGGCTCAGCCATGGAGGTGTCCAATGGGGTGGGGGGGACCACTTCAGCCCCACTGGACATGAGCCACTGTGCTTTGGAGAATTCCCTCTCCAGCGCCTGATGTCTCCTCGAGGCCTCTCGTTCGGCTGCTTTGGAAGTCTCTTTGGTGGATAAATGTTTGGTTTTGGCTTTTTTCTTTCCCCCTGCTTCCAAATCAGTGGATCTGCATTTTGATTGTGTTGCCTGGGGCGAAGAACTGTCTGCCATTGTGGTCCAGATAATCTTGGTCAAGGGTATCCAGAAGTGGGGGAAAACCAAGCACGCAGATCAAAGGTCAGAGATGGAAAACCGATCCTCACTCCGACACTTTGCAATGGCAAGAACAGCCAGACAGTTTCCTAGAACTGCCTGTCTAGGCCCAGTGGCAAAAGGCCACAGCTAAATAAACAGATGGTCAGAAAGGAGAAGATACTCCAACGCTCCTATCACAGGTAATAGTACCTGTCCCTTAATGAGTGGTTACTATGATATGACCCAAACAAAGAGTGAGACCCTCACAACAATAATGTATATAAATATATAGAGATTTTTTTTAATATTTTTTAAAACAATATTAATTAAATATTTCCCCTGTTTGGACCTGCCACCACAGGCCAAGGCAATCAGCAAGGCAATCAGCAAATATACCTGGCCGAAAAGGCCTCAATGAAAACCACGAGGCTCAACAAAATGGCGTCCGCCTATAGGCCTCTCAAAATGGCGACTGCCTGATGACCACACGGTCAAAATGGCGGCCGCACCTCTTCTTGCCTCCGAAATCAAATATAAGTAGATGCAAACCCCAAGGGAAAAACAGAGGAGAATATTGGTCCTAGTAAGGCAAATCCTGCTTCCCCTTAATAAAGGCACTTGTGGTTTGAAGCAGCCTTTGCTGCGATCCTGAAGGAAACGGCTGCAGAAAAGCCTCGTGACGCCACTGATCCGGAGGAGAGGAGAATCCATAACGGCCACCGCTTGTTCCCGCTGGCCAGCTGATCCTCGGAATCGCGGTCCCGCGATTCCACACGGTGGGCTGAAAAACTCACCCAAGGGAGCCTGCAGCCAGCGATGAAAGAAGGCCCCCCCACACTGAGCCTAAAGGCCCAACTCCTCAATTAAAAGGACAGAGTCCTTATTGGAATAAGCCAAATTTGAAATCAAATTTAAATTTGTTAATTGAAATAATCTAATCAAGCTAAAAGGAAAAAAGTCAAATATAAAAACTAAATAACTTAGCCTAGCTAAGGAGCCAAATTTTCTGCGTCCAGCTGAGCTTGAGACTAAGTCAAAAACTGGGGAGACACACCCAGAGGGAGGCATGGCTAAAGTTCTGACTTAGTCTCTCTGAGCAGGAAGGCTGAAATTACCCACCAGTGGATTCTACATCCACTATGCTGGAGAACCTAGTAATCAGACTTGACTGAAGAAAATATTATGTTAGAATAGTTATCTCAAGATGGTAAATTATGCCATTGTTAACATTAAAATGTTTCAGCAATGTTTACTGCTAAATAACAGGGCTCCAGAGATATAATCTTATGTGCTTATCTCTCATCTTCAGATAAAGCAATTGATATAACATGATGATTGTCCTCGGAAACTCAATAAAATTTAAAATTTAAACTGTGCAATTTTTGTCTGCTTTCCCAATTCAGTGTTCTTCAGAAGTCAACAGGGGAAATGAAAAGAACACATTTGGAAGGCCCTAGCTTAGAAAGGGCTGTTTCTGGTACTTTGTTCAGCCTGGAAAACTGATCTAATTGTCCCTCCATACTGCTGAAGGAAAAATCATCAGGGCCCAGTGCAAGCTGGGAATAAACAAAATGGAGACTGCTTTAGAAAGAAGGTTGTAGTTTATTGAAGAACAGAGCCAGACAGAAATGTGACTCTGGGAAAGCTGACCACAGGTTGCTGAGAGTGGTGGGTTTGTATACCTTCTTGGGCTTTTGTGTTTGGAATTGTTCCTGTTTGAGGCTTTATATTTCCAAAGTGTTATGCACTTTGACCTGAGTCTGAGTGTGCCCTTTTGGTATTCTGATGGTCATGTCTTTAGAGTTTGGGTGGGGTATGTAGATTTTAGGGGTCTTTGTCTTCCTAATCTCATAAGCTTCTAGTTCCTGGCTCCAACCTTTCTGAATAGGATTGTCAAATCTGCATTTCTACAGACCTGGCCTCTGCCTGGAGCTATTAAGAAAACTGGGCCTGCTTTTCTGTCTTTAAGATTCTTGGGGAAATATAACATTCTGCCTTTTAATATTCCAAAAATATTTCTTTCTCTGGGAGGTGTGCTGTTCTCCTACAATACTTAGTCAGATTAAGAAAATAATTCAATGATAGTATCTCTTGGTCACTGAAACATAAAACATTTAAAGTTATGCTTAGATTCAAGAAAACCATCTTTTTCAGGTTTTCAGTGAAGAAATGTTTACTCTTCTTCTGAAATTTAATTAACATGTTACCAGTTAGAACAGCGGTTCTCAACCTGTGGGTCACGACCCCATTTGGGGTCGAATGACCATTTCACGGGGGTCGCCAAACAATGCAGTCCGCCATTTTTTCCCTTTTCCCCTTGGCCGGCGCATGGGGCAGCACCGCGCATGCGTGGGGTAGCACCGTGCATGCGCGATGCAGGCCATCGCACTGCGCATGCGCGATGCAGGCCATCGCACTGCGCATGCACGATGTGGGCCATTGCGCAGCGCATGCACGGTGCAGGTCGGGGTCGCGCCACACATGCGCGATGCGGGCCGTCGTGTCACGCATGCACGATGCGAGCCGTCGTGTCGCGCATGCGTGATGTGGGCCGTCGCGCTGCGCATGCGCATGCGCAGCGCAGGTCGGGATCACGGCCTGAAAAAGGTTGAGAACTGCTGAGAAAGTTCCTACTAATTTCTTTATAGTATTTTACATGATTTATAGACCATTTCTTTACTGATGATCCTAGAAGCAAGCCCTTGATATGGCAGTAAACAAGATTGCCAGCATAAAGATCTATTGCCCTGATTCCCTTTTATCCAAAAAGAATAAATCATGGAGTATTTGGGGATAAATCATGATATGTGAAAAGGACTACAATACTGTCATGGTGCAAAAGTAAAATTGGGAAGGTCAGATACTTTCAGTAATGTTGTAATAAAGAAAGTTTATAAAAACTGTGCTTAGATTTCTGTTCTTTTAACCCAGTGGTCTTATATGCAAGAAAACAATTAGCATAGCTAAATTGAGAGCACTACAGAGCATGCCAAACAAAAGTGTAGGTCTTGTATTGTGACATTGAGAACATATTATATTGTTATAGTTCTCAAATCTGGAATCTCAGTATTCAGATAGCATTGACCCATATCATACAAATATTTTATAACTCAAAACATTTCTTGTTTATGATAGTTTTAATCTGAAGGCTTTCAATTTAATGATATGTAGAGAATGTAGATGAAGATTCTCAAAATAAGATCCGAGTGCTCCAATGTTTGGCAAATTGCCAGATGATTTCGGTTGTAAGTGGCTGTGACATGTATTTTGGAGAGAACCATGTTATCCATAAAACTATCTCCGCTATATAAAATAAACTTTTTGAATGGTTTGCAGGGGCAGGGAAGAAGGCTTGGGACAAACATATGGCTTATTTTAGAATAAGACCATGTTAAGAAGGTTCAGATCAACTGAGGCCTGGTATCAATTTATTGAAAAAAATAATGTTAATATAAATCTACCTTATGCTTTCATGAAATCATTATCATTTATTGCATGTAAGGCAAACTTGCCTATAAAGTAATTCTATAATGAAATATTACATAATATTTTGAGGCAGTGATAATATAAAGGGTTGTTGAAAATAATTTCATGTACAAATACATTTTTGACAATGAGATAACCAGGTCAATCTGCTCCATAAAAAATTGATCATCTGATAATTTTTTTCATAGGTTATCAGTTTGACAAACATACATTGTATCTATGTATGGTTAGCAGACAAGCCTCAAAGGTTTCTTGTAATCTTCCTTATTCTTGCGCAATTGCTAATAGTCAAGCACTTTAGCAGGATCTCTGTCTGATAGTTGTAGATTCCCCTTAAACAATTAAAATACCATTTCAATTTCACTCAAGGCAATATAGTAGCTTCTGGACATTGTGCGAAATGAAGTGCTTCATTCTAGACCAAGGGTGTCAAACTGCCACAGCCCATGGGCCGGATGCGCGTCATGGCGAAACCACGCCCATCCAATTTTTGCAAGGGCAAAAAAGTTGTGAGCAAGTTTGGCACCCCTGTTCTAGACTTTTATTAGGAGATTCTGAAAACAATGTTTATCGTTTGGAAGTTGAGTCATGGCAACTGGACTTTTTATTTTTTTTTGTTTGAAACCTTATCCAAATAGTTTCTTCAGTCTTAGCAAGTTGATTAGGGGGACCCCACATATATCCTCCAGAGAGGTTTCATTTCTCACCTAATCTGAATAGACTCATTAGGTGGGTAGGCAGAGGATCATTTAAGAGTAGTTGCTCCTAAATCCTTTTCTTAGGCAGATCATTAAGAAGGTAGTTGTGACCTTTCTGGTGAACCTATAAAGTGGTCTTGATCTTCTGGGGACTGATGCAAGAGCAGCATAAAGAAAAGTGAGACAGATTGTGTCTGAAGTGCCCATCTCTTTTGAGGGAAGGATTTTTCAACTTTAGCATAAATGGATTCCTTCACTCTTCTCTCAAAATATGGGGTCCCCCTAACCAACTTGCTCAGACTGAAGAAGCTACTTGGATAAGCAACAAAATACTTCAAACCAAAAAGAAGAAGAAATCTGGATGCCATGACAACTTCCAGACAACTTTACCTGGAAGACTGAGAATGTTCATCTACATCATGATTATTTTTGTTTCATCAGTGGCATATCAAGCCAGGAGAGGGGAAGAGCAATTCATTATGGGTGTATGCCAGCGGTTCTCAACCTATGGGTCACGACCCCATTTGGGGTCGAACGACCATTTCGTGGGGGTCGCCGGACACTGTGATCCGCCATTTTTTTTGCCCGTCGCGCGCACGCCATGCATGTGCGGTTCTGCCTGTCGTGCGTGCGCCGCGCATGCGCGGTTTGGCCCGTCGCGCATGCAATGCGCATGCACGGATCGGCCCATCGCACACGCATGCGTGGATCAGCTCGTCGCATGCACATGCACGGATTGGCCCGTTGCGCGCACGTGCGCAGCACGGGTCGGGGTTGCACCACGCATGGGCAGCGCAAGTGGGGTCTCAACCTGAAAAAGGTTGAGAACCACTGGTGTATGCAACAAGGGAGAGGCCAGTAAAGATGAAGAGGCTTCAGTTATGGATTCTATTCTCTGCTGCCAACACCATTGCTCAGCTATACAGTGCAACAGTAACAGAAGAAAAAAAATTGCCAACGAGTCAACTTTGACTGTTGATTCTTGCCTCCTGCAGTTTTCTTGGTAGCATTTTTCAAAAGTTGTCTTCCAGTTTTTCTTTCTACAGCTGAGAGAGATAATGACTGGCCTAAGGCCACTCAACTGAGTTTTGTGCATGAGGCATGACTACCACTCAAAATCTCCCTGGTTTCCAACCTCATCTTTTAACTACTGCACTAAACTGAATCTTGCCTTATTCCAGCTTCAGTTTCTAAATTCAAGACAACCAATATTCTCCCATACCCTTTCCGATAGAGCTTCAGCATCATATCCCTTGGTGTCTGCCTGTAAGCGTTATTTTGAAGATATAACCTTCTAACCCCCACCCATCCACTTTATCAACATGCAACCGTGGTTACAGCCATGGAAAAAAGAGCTAGCATGACAACTGCTCACATGCTACCTCCTCACTTTCACAGCTTGCACAGCTATCATTTCACCTTCACAGCCTTAATTGCAAGAGAGGGATGGCATCTTTTTAACTGCTCATAGCAACCATTCACATTTTGTTTGCATACAACATGTATTCAAAAGATGGGATACTAGATGTTTATTTTAGTCCTATTTGGGCAGAGCAGAAATGACCTAAATTTTGTTGCCCCGGGATCTGTGGTAACTCATTGGCAGGATAATGATTGAATTACATTTTTTTATACTCCCCTATTTAACAACTGCATGATAAAAGCAGTGTTCATAGTGCTCATTTTGAGATCTAAGAAATTAAGTACATTTGCAGAAATCAGAAGTTTCAAACGGCTTTATGAGAAAATAGAAATGTAAACAGTATGGTGTGGAATGCCGTATTATTAAACACAATATTTAACAATATGAAAGAATATAGTATGTAAATTTCAAGAGTAATAATATGAAATGCCATTTTTAAAGGGTAAATATAAGCAGAACTGTTCTATTCACTTTAATCAATTTAATTAAGTCTAATCCCCCTTTTTTTGAAATAACATGAGCATCTGTTAACAAACCCATGCTCAATAAAGATTTCCAACTGCATGTAATTAAATCAATCCATGAACTACCAGAAAAGCAAGGCAGCATCATATCTGTTGCCTTATTTGCTCAAACTGCTGAATTGCCAGTATCTGCTATAACAGTGGTGGTGAACCTATGGCACGCATGCCAGAGATGGCACTCGGAGCCCTCTCTGTGGGCACACATGCTATCGCCCCAGCTCCGCCTCTCCCCGCGGCCCCTCCTCACCAGCAGCTCCCCTGGAGGAGAGTCGTCCCGGGCGCGGCCCACACAGAGCAGCCCAGCCAAGGACATAGCCAGGAAGAAGGGACAAGACTCCGCCCTTGCACCCCATAGCATGCAGATGCTGCTGCGGGGTGTTGGCAGAGGGCGTGGTTGCCATGGTGCTGCAGGGCTGCCTGGGTAATCTGCTGCAGTGGGCCATGGAGGCGGTGTGTGGCCCTGCAGGTGGGCGGGGCAGGGGGTAGGCGGGGGCAGAGTAGGCAGAGTGGGAGCAGGGGGCGGTTTTGGGGCACTCAGTCTCTAAAAGGTTTGCCATCACTGTGCTATAATAACAAAACCATACTAGCCTTATAGTTTAGTACAGGGCAATTTAAGAAAGGAACTGCAGAACTCTTTTTTCTCTTATTAAGCATCACCTGATGGTAAAAAAAAAATCAATGGGGTGAAGTTGAATGAAAAGTGCTTGGAATGGTGTGCTGAGCCAATTGTCAAATTGCACAACTAACGGGATACAGATGGGTGGAGGGACAAACAGTGAACATGGGAGTCACTGATAACAAGCAAGCTTCATCCTGATGTACTGAGGCAAGAAAAAAGAAGTGGTAGCCAGTTCTGGCATTACTCAAGATAGCATCTGGAATAGCAAAACGGAACCCTTCCCTCTACAATAACAAAAATAATAGAAAGTATAGCGGCACAAAAATCTTTGTTGATAGAAGCAGTGAAAAATCTGTGCAGTTCTTAGCGCTCTTTAAGCTTAGTTCTTTGAAGATGTTTCATTAACCAACTAGATAACATCATCTTTTACTTAGGTCAGTAAGTAAAACACCTGCAAACTACCCAGCTCAAAGAGCACCAAGAATTCCACAGATCTACCATATTTTCTTCTAACAAAGTGGAAAACAACTACTGTATTCCATGGTGACAAAACTGGTTTCTCTTTCTCAATTTACATCAATCTGTACGGCATACTGTAGAACTATCACTCAGAATAGTACTAACCACATTTTTATGAGAAGCCTGCATAAACCCAGTAAAAACCATTGAGAAATCAATGATTAGGCATTACACAGACAGATGTTGCTGAGAAAGTTGTAGGTGTGGACTTCCCTGCAGGCAGCAGAAACCATCCTGGCCATGGACCATAGTCCATATGATTATGAGGAAGCAGTCTCAATGGCCAATAGAAGCAGCTCTCAGCTCCTGATGGCATCGTCAATCCCACTGCCAGGGAAACCTTCCAGAGCATATCTCTGACAAAAACTATGAAGAAAGGAGAAAAATGCTCTTTTAAAATGGAACGGTTAAAGACTATTTTAAACTGCCTCAACTGTGCACTGGGAATAAGATAAAGGCAACATGACAAATACACATCATTTAAAAAAAAACCAACCCAGTTACTATGACATGTTCATGTAACAATTAGGTGGATTCTGAGATGAACAAATGAGCTTTTTAAAAGAGTGTTCCAAACAGTTACATTCTGCCCACTTTTTTAGAATAATGATTGAAATAACCTTGTCTACTTCCTAATTAACTTTTCTAGGTTGTTTCAGAAATACAGTTTATACCATTACAGTAGATGCAGTAATGGTACAAAGACTCTATTTCCCTCAAGCTCTCCCATCTTAGTGAAAGTTAGTTGCTGATTGTGTTTGGGTCATTCTCTTTAATGTGATTTTCATGAAATTATACCTCAAGAGAGAAACAAAGCGGAAACCATTTAAGGAATTATTACACAAAAGAGATTTTTTTTCAATCAAGTATTAATAAACACAAAAAATTGAGTGGGACAGAAGGCAAGAAACAGCTGGAACCATGGAACAAGGGTAACACAACCACATGTTTTAATGCTACCTTCTCCCATATAATACTTCAAAATCTCAGAATTATGTAATGGAAAAAAATGAGGCAACATTGTAAAAAATGATGGGAGTTTCTTCGACTAGTTTTTCAGTATGTGCACCCATACACATACATAGATGAACAAATTATAAAGTATTCTCAGGAAACTCTTCTCCAGAGGAAAGAAAAAAGGAATTATATTATAATAATAATAATAATAATAATAATAATAATAATAATAATAATAATAATAATAAAGTTGGAAGGTCATCTAGTCCAACCCACTCCTCAGGCAGGAAACCCTATACCATTTTGGACAAATGGCTGTCCAGTCTCTTCTTAAAAACTTCCAGTGTTGGAGCATTCAGCGCTTCTGGAGGCATGTTGTTTCACTGGTTAATTGTTCTAACTGTCAGGAAGTTTCTTCTTAGTTCTAGGTTGCTTCTCTCCTTGATTAGCTTCCACCCGTTGCTTCTTGTCCTGCCTTCAGGCATTTTGGAAAATAGCTTGACTCCCTCTTCATAGTGGCAGCCCCTGAGATATTGGAACACTGCTATCTTGTCCCCGCTCATCCTTCTCTTCATTGAACCTACACATACCCAATTCCAGCAGCCGTTCCTTATATGCTTTAGCTTCCAGTCCCCTAATCATCTTTGTTGCTCTTCTCTGTACTCTTTCTAGAGTCTCAACATCTTTTTTACATCGTGTTGACCAAAACTGGATGCAGTATTCCAAGTGTGGCCTTACCAAAGCATTGTAAAGTGGTATTAATACTTCACGTGATCTTGATTCTGTCCCTCAGTTAATGCAACCTAGCAGTGTGTTGGCCTTTTTGGCAACTGCAGCACACTGGTGGCTCATATTTAGGTGATTTGTCTACTAGGACTCTGAAGTCCCTCTCACAGTTACTACTATTGAGCAAGATGCCACGTATGCTGTACTTGTGCATTTGGTTTTTCTTGTCTAACTGTAGAACCTTGCTTTTTTCACCATTTAATTTCATTTTGTTAGATAGTGCCCAGTGTTCAAGTCTGTCCAGATCCTTCTGTATCTTAAGCCTGTCTTCTGGAGTGTTGGTTATTCCTGCCAGCTTGGTGTCATCTGCAAATTTGATGAGTTCCCCATCTATCCCCTCATCCAAATCGTTGATGAAGATGTTGAAGAGCACTGGGCCCAGAATAGAGCCCTGGGGCAACCACTACACACTTCCCTCCATGTGGATGCGGTTCCATTGAGGACCACTTGCTGAGTACGGCTGGTCAGCCAACTATGGATCCATCTGGTGGTGATGCTGTCTACCCCACATTTTTCTATCTTATCAAGTAGTAGGTTGTGATCTACTTTATCAAATGCCTTACTGAAGTCCAAGTAAATTATGTCCACGGAATTCCTCTGATCCACTAATTTTGTCACTTGGTCAAAAAATGCAATAAGGTTTGTCTGGCATGATCTATTTTTGACAAACCCATGTTGGCTTTTAGTAATGACTTTGTTTGCCTCTAGATGTTCGCTGATTCCTTGTTTGATTATCTTTTCCAGAATCTTCCCATGTATTGAGGTCTGGCTGATAGGTCTGTAATTTCCTGGATCCATTTTTTTCCCTTTTTTGAAAATGGGAACTACATCAGCTCTTTTCCAGTCCTCCGGTAGTTCCCCTATGCTCCAGGATCTTTGAAAAATATAGTTCAGTGGTTCTGAGATCACATCTGCCAGTTCTTTGAGAACCATGGGGTATAATCCATCTGGTCCTGGTGATTTGAACTCGTCTAGGCTGGACAGGTACTCACTTACCATTTTCTTGCCTATCTTAACTTGTGTTTCTATTCTGTTTTTTATGGCACTAGTTTTGATAGGTTGGTCTGTTTTTTCCCTCTGTGTAAAGACAGATGCAAAAAATGAGTTAAATAGTTCTGCTTTCTCCCTGTTGCTTGTCACCTTCTTGCCACTTTCACCCACTAATGGACCAATTATTTCCTTCACTTTTTTCTTGGTTTTTACATGTTGAAAGAAGCTTTTTTTGTTATTTTTGACTTTGGTCACAAGCCTTACTTTACTTTACTTTACTTTACTTACTTTATTTAAATTTCTATGTCGCCCTTCTCCTGAGACCCAGGGCGGCTTACAACAATAATACAATAAAATTAATTTACAATGACAAGCAACCATCCAATCCAAAATACATTCATTCAATCCAAAACACATTCATACAGCATACAATCACAATCAACACATAGTCACTGATAGAGGCACGTTCGTAGGCCCAGGGGCAGAGTACAGTTCATACGCCCCAAGCCTGTCGGCACAAATGAGTCTTCAATACTTTCGGAAAACTAGGAGGGAGGAAGCAGTGCGAACCTCTGTGGGAAGCTGGTTCCAGAGGGCTGGGGCAGCGACGGAGAAGGCCCTTGCCCTAGGCCCCGCCAGATGATATTGCCTAATAGACGGGACTCGTAGGAGGCCAACCCTATGTGCCCTAACCAGTCGCTGGGATTCATGAGGCAGAAGACGGTCCCGCAAGTATCTTGGTCCATTGCCATAAAGGGCTTTATAGGTCATAACCAACACTTTGAATTGTGGTCGGAGACCAATTGGTAGCCAGTGCAGCTCGCGGAGAGCTGGAGTGATATGAGCATGTCTTGGGAGACCCAAGACGGCTCGCGCAGCCACATTCTGGACTACCTGCAGTCTCCGGACATTCTTCAAAGGTTGCCCCATGTAGAGAGCATTACAGTAGTCGAATCTCGAGGTGACAAGGGCATGAGTGACTGTGAGAAGTGACTCCTGGTCCAAATAGGGCTGCAACTGGCGCACTAGGTGAACCTGGGCGAATGCCCCCCTCACCACAGCCGAAAAATGATGTTCTAGACTTAGCAGTGGATCAAGGAGAACACCCAAGTTGCGAACCCTCTCCAAGGGGGACAGAACTTCTCCCCCCAGGGTAATGGACAGACAGTTGGAATTGTCCTTGGGAGGCAGAGCCCATAGCCACTCCGTCTTGTCGGGATTGAGTCTGAGCCTGTTGGCATCCATCCAGACCTCAACAGCCTCCAGGCACCGGTTCATCACTTCCACTGCTTCGCTGTAATGACACGGGGTAGAGATATAAAGCTGAGTATCATCAGCATATTGATGATAACTCACCCCGTGTCGATGGATGATCTCACCCAACGGCTTCATGTAGATGTTAAAAAGCAGAGGTGACAGAACAGACCCCTGAGGGACTCCACATGGAAGAGGCCTCGGAGCCAATCTCTGACCTCCTGCAAACACCGACTGCGACGGGCCAGAGAGGTAGGAGGTGAACCACCATAAAACGGTGCCCCGCACTCCAAGCTCCTCCAACCGGCGCAGAAGGATACCATGGTCGATGGTATCGAATGCCGCTGAGAGGTCAAGAAGCACCAGGATAGTGGAGTAGCCTCCATTCCGGGCCCGCCAGAGATCATCGATCAGCGCGACCAAAGTAGTTTCGGTGCTGTAGCCAGACCTGAATCCGGACTGCTGAGGGCCCAGATAATCAGCTTCATCCAAGGACCGTTGGAGTTGGAGTGCCACCACCTTCTCAACAACCTTCCCTAAAAAGGGAAGGTTGGAGACTGGCCGATAATTATTTAAGACTGCCGGGTCCAGGGAAGACTTCTTGAGGAGGGGGTGCACAAGTGCCTCCTTTAAGGGAGCTGGAAAGGACCCTTCCCTCAATGAAGCGTTAATAACAGCCTGGACCCAGCTCCGTGTCACCTCACTGCTAGCCGAAACCAGCCAGGAGGGGCACGGGTCCAATAAGCAGGTGGCAGAACTCACAGCTCCAATGGCCTTGTCCACATCATCAGGAGTTACCAGGTCAAACTCATCCCATTCAACAGGACTAAGACGGGCCTTTGTCATCTCGACAGACTCATTGTCAGCCGACACTGCATTCCAATTGGAGTCCAAGTCAGCCTGGATCTGAGCGACCTTGTCTGCGAAAAAGATGTTAAATTCTTCAGCATTGCCCTGCAAAGGTTCTTCCCTCCTCCCCGTATCAAGGAGAGAATGAGTCACCTTAAACAGGACAGCCGGACGGGATTCCGCAGACGCGATCAATGCGGAAAGATACTGAAATCTTGCCGTAGTGATCGCTTCCAAATAGGTCTTAATATAAGGTCTCAATTTGGTTCGATCAGATTCGGATCTGCTTTACCTCCATTGCTTCTCTAAACGTCTCTTCTGGTGCTTCATCCCCCTGAGTTCCTCGGTAAACCAAGGAAATCTCCTGGGTCTGCTACCACAGAGAGGTTGCAACACTGCAATCCGGTCTAGAGCCCCCGTAGTGGCCATATTCCAGGCCATCACTAGGGACTCCACCGAACTGTGTACGAGCGAATCCGGCAATTCCCCAAGCGCCCTTTGAAAGCCCATAGGGTCCATCAGGCATCTGGGGCGGAACCATTTAATCGGTTCCGGCTCCCTGCGAGAGAGGATTGGCATCATAAACTCAAGCCACAGCAGAAAATGATCTGTCCATGACATAGGCAACACTTCTAAGCCCCTTAACTTCAGATCGTACCTCAACTGCTCCGAGAGAAAGACCAGGTCAGGTGTGTGTCCCCCTTCATGGGTTGGGCCCTCAATTACTTATGTCAGGTCCATGGTTGCCATGGAGGCCATGAACTCCAGCGCCAACCCAGAGGACTCACCGAGTGACGGCACATTGAAGTCCCCCAGAACTATAAGTCTGGGGAACTCGACCGCCAACCCGGCTACCTCCTCGAGTAGCGTGGGCAGGGCTGTTGAAATGCAGCTGGGAGGCAGGTACGTAAGCAACAAGCCCACCTGTACACCTAGGTCCAACCTCATAAGAAGGGACTCACAACCTGATATCTCAGTAGCAGTGAGTCTGCGGAGCCCGAGTGACTCCTTAGCTATAAGGAGTATGTCTAATTTAATGAAAAGAAGGACTAGGGGTGATATGATAGCAGTATTCCAATCTAAGGGGCTGTCACAAAGAAGACAGGGTCAGCCTATTTCCCAAAGCATCTGAAGGGAGAACAAAAAGCAATGGATGGAAATCAAGAAGAGAATAATCTAGAACCAAGGATAAATTTCCTGACAGTTAGAATAATTATTCAGTGGAATGACTTGCCTCCAGAATTTGTGGCTGCTCCAGCACTGAAGGTTTTTAAGAAGAGATTGGAAAACAATTTGTCTGAAATGATATAGATTTTCTGTTGATTAGGGGGTTGAACTAGAAGAATTTAGAAGTTCCTTCCAACTCTGTTATTCTGTTATTCTGTTATTCTTGCCTTCTGCTTTCCCCCACAATAGCCCTGTGAGATAGGCTGTAACCTGGATTGGTCCAAAGTCACCCAGGCAGCTTTCACACCTAACTAGACCTCAATCTCTTGCTTTTTAGACCAGCACCTCCATCCCTATATCAAACTGGTTCTCTAGATTCTTCCCATTTTCCAAGTTCTCAAGCTAGCCATGGCAACCTCTTAGACAAAAGTTGCTAATAAGTTCTTGCCTTCATCATTTCTTATAACAATTAAATCATTTTTATAAATGTCACAGCTGGCTAAACCAGCTTCTTAATATGAAGAGTCTGTTTTCTCAGAATCAGCAGTCTCAAATCTTTCTATGTCTGCTTTTTTTTCTCAGTTCAGTAAATACTTACTATAAAGAGACTTAAGGGATCATATCTCTCACTGCATCATTTTCTGATTTCATTTGCAAGCATAGTTCAACATTTGTTTTTTGTTTCATTCCAAGTGGTATTTGCAATCACTAATAGGCAAGAGCTATACAAAATAAAGTCCTTCATTTAATCAAATGCTTTCAGCTTCTCATTTGCTGCCTTATCTCCCTCTCTATCTCTGCAGTATTGTGCCAAGTCATTCATTACTAGTTATTCCTTCAATAATAGCTGGAAATAATCCAACACATCTGTAAAACCCCAAACTGAGGAAATTTGCCCTAAACCAATGGGCAAATAGGCAGATATTGGCAAGGTAGTGTCCACAAATATATTCATCCAACAATCTTTTGCTATTACTATGATAGTACAATTTCTGATTTTCTGTTTATCCATTCCCATCTCATAATCCAAGTAGCTCTACTTTTATTTCAAAGTTATGCATTCTGAATATGCATTACTAAACTACATATACCTTAGAATTGAGAGAGATGATGTTGACACGTTTGTTAGTTTGCAAAGCATGCTTCACTTAGAAAAGTTTGTTGACTGTTCTTGTGACATAATAGCTAAAATGTACCAAAATGTATAATCATGATCATTATCAGGAAACACTGCATGCGCACTGATACATTTAAGCCTGGTATCCAAGACTACAAGTAATCCTTGTCTTACAACCACAATTGAAGTCAACATTTCTGTTACTAAGCAAGACAGTTGTTAAGTGAGCTTTGCCCATTTTTATGACCTTTCTTACATCTGGTTTCCCCACTGACTTTATTCATCAGAAGGTCACATGACCCTGGGACATAGCAATTTTCATAAATACATGCCAGTTGCCATGTGTCCGAATTTTTATCTTGTGACCATGGGGATGCTGCAACAGTTATAAGTGTGAAAAACAATCGTAAGTCATTTTTTTTCCAGTGCCATTGTAACTTTGAACAGTCACTAAACAAATGGTTATAAATTGAGGACTACCTGTATATCTTTTCTAATTTGCTATAATCAGAATACCTTAACTGATCAAAAGTCTATATCTATGAGTTCATCTATCAATAGTAAAGTGCATAAATTAGTGAAATAACAAATAGGTATATTGTGAGTCTATGAAACTAAGGCAAAAGGAAATAATGTAATAAATCAAAATGAAGATGATCTGATCTTGTACAGTTGATGAATATATACAGAAAATAAAGTTGCAGATTTAACAACGAAACTAAAATATACGTCAGAAATGTGAATTTAAACATATCATTTAGATAGCCATGAATACGTATGAAATAAAAAATCTTATGTTGGAGATAATTCCTCGTATGTTTCATTGAATTATAATAAAAAATAATCAGAATTATTTGGGGGAGAAAATTTGCAATTCTCAGTAGATGTGATAGGAATAATGGGTGGGAATGAGATAAGATGGTAAACAAAAAGTTATCAGATCACATGGTTACCAGAGAATAGTAATGGTAACTAGTAGGTATCTGCTTAGAAAAAATAGGAGGTTTGAACATATTCATACATACAAATAAAAAAAAGAATTAACCTGAAGATATGTTTGAGTTGACCATTTATGAGAGCCAATATGAGCAAAAGTTCTGAATCACATCTAGGGAAATGGAGGTTCAAGTTCAGCTAGAACCAGTCAATCTCTATCAGTCTACCTCACGGGTCGGCAACCTGCATCTCCGGAGCCGCATGCAGCTCTTTGAGCCTTCCACTGTGGCTCCCAGCCTCCTCTGCCATTTGCAGAGAGAGAGAGAGAGAGAGAGACAGAGAGAGGCATTTGCACTTGCACTTGCATTTCCCTTCTCTCTCTCCCTCTCCCTCTCCCCCTCCCTCTGTGTGTGTGTGTGTGTGTGTGTGTGTGTGTGTGTGTGTGTGTGTGAAAAAGAGAATGGCCTTACCTCCGACAAGCTGACAAGCTTATTGGCGGGGCTCCTGCTTTGGCTACATCTCTGCAGGAAGCAGGAAGGGGAGGAGAGAGCCAGCCCAATAAGAATATGTGTCAGCTTGTTGGAGAACACCTTGAAGCCAGCTTGCCAGGTGAGAAGATCAGACAGAGGGAGAGAGGGGAGAGAGAGAGAGAGAGAGAGAGAGAGAGAGAGAGAAGAAAGAGAGAAGGGGTGTTGTCTTACCTGAACGCCTTTTCTCAGCACGGAGATGGAGAATCCACCAATGGGTTTAGACTGTATTCCTGCCCCATCAGATCAAGTCAGCCAAAGTTACCACACCCGTCCTGGACCATACAGATCCCAGTCTTGATGTGAGCGTAGTGGCTCATCAACAAAAAACTAACCCTAGGCCTAAATGACCTACCAGGGGGTAGTGGATTCTCCATCTCCGTGCTGAGAAAAGGTGTTCAGGTAAGACAACGCCCCTTCTCCAACACTGGAGATGGAGAATCCACCAATGGGACATACCAAAGCCTACTGTCCCTGAGGGTGGCAAGTAGATCGGTCCAGAGTGGCACTTTGGTATACCACCTGTTGGAGCACCCTCCTACTAAAGGAGGCCTCCACTGAGACAAACCTACCGATCTTGTAGTGCCGTATGAAAAGAGATGGTGAAGACCACCTGGCCACTCTGTAGACGACCTCAATGGATGCCTGAGTGGGCCAGGCCACAGAGGTAGCTGCACTCTGTGTAGAGTGAGCTGTAATCCGTCAAGGAACCAGCAATGACTCAGCATGGTACGCCCCCGCAATGCATGGCCCAATCCACCTGCCAATTTTGGAAGAGAAAAACCTTCCAACCCCTGGAGGAAGGATGGAAGGAGACAAGGAGGGTCTCTGATTTGCAGAACGCCACTGTCCGTGCAACATAGTACCGGAGTGCTCTGCGAACATCCAGCAGATGCCATTGCCATTCCAAATCATGCAATGGCTTAGGGCAAAAAAACCGGGAGCACTATTTCCTGGGCTCTATGGAAAGGAAATTGACCTTTGGAAGAAAAGAAAGATCGAGGCGCAGGATCACTTGATCCTGGTGGAAAATGCAGCAATCATTCCGAGTTGAGATCGCTGCCATTTCTGAAATACGTTGTACTGACATGATTGCCACCAAAAAAGGCCACCTTGTGAAACAACGTCCCAGCCTTTAGGGGCTCAAAGGGGCGATGTGGTCAGAGACCGAAGGACCCGTGGTAGCTCCCAAGAAGGGTATCTGTGTACTGTAGGTGGTCTGGTGTTAGCAGCACCTGTAAAAAATGAGCGGAGTAAGGGATGATGTCCCAATAACCCCACAGAGTTACAGGTGAGGGCTGTAGAAATAGGAGCTATTTGCCAGCTCAATGTGTTTTGGGCCAAGCCCCTCTCCGGACCTTCTAATAGATAGTCCAGGATATGGAGAATCGTGAGTTCTGAGAGTGAGAAGTGTAGACCTGAACACCAGAAGCAAAGGTTCTTCCACAGCCTCGTAAATACGGTTTGTGGAAGGACAATGGGAAGCCTGGATTACCGTAATTACCCCTGGCGAGCAAGGCTCCCGTAACAAAATTGAGCACTCAAGTGCCAGATGACTAACTGGAGCCATGGAGTTCCGAATGGAGAATGGTCCCCTGGCTGAATGAGACCCGGACCAGAGAAAACCGCCATGGATCTGCAAAGAAGAGGCTCATCAGACCGGCGAACCAGGGTCTCCTTGGCCAATAAGGGGCCACTAGGAGTATCTCCGCTCGCTCCCGAAGAAGCTTGTGTAATACCGCCGGGAGAAGAGGTAGAGGAGGGAAGGCATAAAGCTGACCCTGTGGCCATGTGCTCCGAAAAGCATCCTCCTGTTCTGCCCCTGGAAATGGGAACTGGGAGAAGAAATGAGGCAGCTGGGCATTCATCGGGGACGCAAAGAGGTCCAAATGCATTAGGCCAAAAAGGGTAACAGATTTCCCTGAATACCCTCAGATGGAGGTGCCATTCCGGGTGACCTTACCATTGTCCTTCTCAGAAAGTCGGCCTGAGTGTGTGCCTCCCTGGGAATATGATCGGCCTTGATGGAGGCCAGAATGTGTTCTGCCCGGGCACCCAGCAAGAGTGACTCTTTCAACAGAGTCTGATATCGGGCGTCCCTTTGTTGGTTTACATGAGCCTTTGTCCATGAGGACGCCATGTCACCAGACTGTGAAGGTGGTGGAGGGCTAGATGTATGGCCTGTAGCTCCAGCCAATTTATGTTGTGCCGAAGGTCTGAGCGGGACCAACGGCCCTGTGCCCACCATGAGCAAAGGTGCGCTCCCCAGCCGAACAGGCTGGCGTTGGTCGTTAGCACTACCCGATCTGGGTCCTTGAAGCAGGACCCTCTGAACAGAGCGAGCGATAGACACCCTTGAGGGAGCGCGATACCTGAGGTGGGAGTCTCACCCTTCATATGGAGGTACTGAGATTCTGCCTCTGGAAAGAGAGCCTGAACCACTGCAGTCCTCTGGGGTGGAGCCTGGGCCACGGGACTAAAGTTATTGCTGAGATCGTCCTCCCTAACAATTGGGAGAGACTGATCAGCGTTACTGTCCAGCCCTTGTATAATTGGAGGATTGACTCCCTTATGCTGTCCCGGCGTTCTTGGGATAAATATACCCGGCACTCCACCGTATCTACAATGGCCCCAAGGTGTAGCTGTCTTGTTGTGTGAACCATATGGCACTTGGGGGAGTTCACCGAGAACCCGTGATCCTGGAGCAGCTTTACCACCAGTTCGAAGTCCACCTTGGCGGACTGGGTGGATGACTACTGTATTAAAACATCATCCGGATAACATTGGACTCTGACTGGTATCATCCTTAAGTGAGCTGCTAGAACCATCAGGATCCTGATAAATACCCTGAGAGCCGATGATGGGCCAAATGGTAGTGCCCTGCACTGAAAATGTCGTCCCTTTCATGCAAACCATGAAAATCAGAGGTGGGCCAGAGAGATGGGTATATGAAGGTACGCCTCCATGAGGTCGATAGACGTCAGGAGACCCCTTTTCTTACGTTTCCCAAGATGGGTCGGAGTGTTTGCATCTTGAATTTGCGAAATGCAATATGAAAAATCAAGCCCTTGAGGTCTAAAATGGCTCCCCATCTCCCTGGCGCCCTTGGGACGACAGAGAGGATGGAATAAATAACTCCCCCGACCTCACTAAATGAAGGAGCGTCGGGTGGAGGCTCCTCCTCCTCAACCCTTGGAATCCCCTGTTCAATGTCATGTTTGCGAAGGGACGAACCCTCAGAACATGTGGACCCAAATGTGAAGGAAGAAGCGTAATAGGTTTCAAGAACCGATTGATGGGGACCCCTGGTATGCAGAGAGTATTGTACACTGGATAAGGACAGGCACACTATTGGGAACACCTGGAACCCAGGTAATCTGCAGCGTGGATAAGAACAGACGCACGATAGGGGATGCCTGGAACCCAGTTATCTTTGCACGGATAAGGACAGACGCACGACAGGGGTGCCTGGAATCTGACTAGGGCTGTTATGGATAAGGACAGGCGCACTACAGGGGATGCCTGGAATCCAAATGAAGACCAATTGTATGGATAAGAACAGACACACGGTAAAGTACGCCTGGAATCCAGTTGATAATTTAGTGATCCCAGTCACACTGGGTTAAATCTGTTATGAGCAAGATGAAGCCGGGAGACACCAAACCTGAAAAGGGCCAATAGGGCCTGGCTAATAGTGAAATCCTGTCAGATCTTAGATGGGGTTAAAGACAAGGGGAACTCGAGACAGAACCACAAATTGTGCTCTAAGGAAGCTTAGAGGCTCTGGTATATCTCCCAATAGCTGGCCTCAAGTTGAAAAACGGGTCTATCTGGCTCCCAAAATGGCAGTCGATGCCCAAAATGGCGGCCTGCCTGACAACAGTGGAACCATTTGTTTTCCCTGGACTGTCTGCTAAGTTCACCCCCCCCATGAGTGCCCCTTCTCTGGGGACAATCACAGTAAAGGAGGAAGAAAAAGGGACGATCATAGGGCCGCGAGCTGAAGCAAATAAACGGAACCGATGGACTGAAGCCGGGGTGAAATAGCGGCAACAACTCTGAAAGGATCCCAGAAACATGGGGTTCCCAAGGGAAGGCCTGAACACGTCGCGAAAGTAAGGCTCCTCCACCGACACTTGTAAGTAGCCACCGGAGCCGCAGCCGCAAGCTCCGGTAGAAATGGAGTTGATTTCATGTCGGCTGGGGACTAACAGCCGTTAGTCCTCAGTTGAATCCAATAAATTAGGGCTGTAAGGTTATTAGTTGGGTTGGGTAGGGGGAGGAGAGGAAGAAGACCCTCCCTTAGATAAACTCAGTTCATATTCCCCCCTCCCCCCAGATCAGGAACTTAGAAGAAATTCTGAAGTTCTTGAATGGGAAAGGAAGGGAAAATTTGCTAATGGGAAATTAAATTCTGTGCTGAATACAGCACTACACAGCAAACTGGAGAAATGAAAAATCCACCAATATAGACTGTACCTGCCTAAGAGCCAAACTTACACGTCTGTCCTGGGTGAGATCAAATCAAGACTGAGATCTCTATGGTCCGGGACTGGTGTGGCAACTTTGGCTGACTTGATCTGATTGGGCAGGAATACAGTCTAAATCCATTGGTGGATTCTCCATCTCCAGTGCTGGAGAAAGGGAGAGAGGGGGGGGGAAGAGAAAGAGAGAAAAAAGAGAAAGGGAGAAAGATAAAGAGAGAGAGAAAGAGAGAGAGGGAGGGAAAGAAAAAAGAGAGAGGGAGAGGAGAGAAAAAGAAAGAAAAAGAGAAGGGGAGAGGAAAGAGAGAAAAAGAGAGGGAAAGAGAGGGAGGAAAGAGGGAGAGAGAAAAAGAGAGGGAGAGAGGAAAGAGAAAGAGAGCAGAGGGAAAGAGAAAGAGAGAGAGGGAGAGGAAAGAGAAAAAGGAAGAGAGAGGGGAAGAGGAAAGAGAGAGAGAAAGAGAGGGAGAAACAGAGAGAGGGAAAGAGAGAAACAGACCAAGAGAGGGGGAGAGAGTGAGGAAAGAGAGAAAGAGAGAGGGAGAAAGAGAGAGGAAAGAGAGAGAGAGAGAGGGAAGGAAAGAGAGAGAGGGAGAGGAGAGAGAGAGAGAGAGAGAGAGAGAGAGAGAGAGAGAGAGAGAGAGAGAGAGAACTTATGCACAGCAGCCTCTATTTTTTTCCCTCCTTATGCGCATGCACATGCATGCATAGGTTTTGCAGCTCCCAGTGTTTTCTTTTCTCTGGGAAATGGGTCCATCAATGCAAAAGAAATATTTCTGGACCTCATCATAAAAGAAATATATGAAGGAAGAATGAATGGATTGAGAGGAAACATTGTGATTGATTGGAATTGATAAGATTAGTAAACAGGTGGAAAAAATTTAAAGAACAAAAGATAAACGAATGAATCAGGATGTAGGACATGATGGAAATAAGGATAGTTTGCAAGAATACGAAGTTACAGTAAAGTATGACATTATTATAAATTAGATTTGTTTTTTTCAGATGCCTTTAATTTCTTTGGTTTACTTGGTCTTACCCCTTTTCTGTGCTTTGCATGCTGCTATTAGCTACAAAAGAGAAGTATGTTTGATTTGTACGTTATAAGAGAAAACAGACAACCTACTGAAGCATCTGGATCACACTGCAGATAAACTGAATCATAGATTGTTTGAAATTTGCTCAAATTTAATAAACTATGCAGGAGTTTGGAACTATAAAGAGCAAATTAATGAAGACACAGAGATAATCTTTAATTCTAGTCTCTGTTACAAAACAAAAACTTTATTTGCTTACACATGAAACTGCTACTTAATATGATTAGCTAACCTTGAAACTAGTAAGGTAGCTGAACAGTTATGAGGCAAATCTGACAATACAGGTAGTCCTTGACTTATGACACAATTGAGTTCAAAATTTGTGTTGCTAAGCAAGACAGTTAAGTGAGTCTATCTCATTTTACCTTTCTTATCACTGTTATTAAGTTAGTAACATAATTGTTAAGCGAATTGGACTTTACATTGCTTATCACATGATAAAAGATGGTCACATGACCCCAGGATACTGCAACGGCCATAAATACAGGCCTATTTGCCAAGTATCCAATTTCTGACCACATGACCATGGGGATGCATGCTACAAGAGTTTTGTGTGAAAAATGGTCATGTCACCTTTTTCAGTGCTGTGAACAGTCATTTACAACCATTTACACCAAATGGTTGTAAATCAAGGACTACCATTATGTGGCTTTGGAATAAAGCAGATATGGAAAGCAAATATGGAAACTGTAACAATATTCTAAAGCTGTTTTCCAAAATGCAATTAAAAATCTGGATTTGTTTCTTTCAGCATCTTATAATTTGGCTGAACTCACTCATTCTGTTTTGAATACAGAGGTTTGAAATATGTTGTGGGAAGTCAGTCCTCCCCAGAGAAGAAACTATTAAAAGGGGAAAATATTATATTTCCTCAAAGGACCTTAAAGAGGCAGAAAAGCATGCCCAGTTTTTCTTAATAGTCCCAAGTCTCCCTCCCACCACGCAGAAACCAGCTCTGTAGAAATGCAGATGTAATAATCCATTCAGGAAGGTTGGAGCCCTCCAGCTAGAAGCTTAGGAAGACAAAGACACCTAAAATCTACATAGTCTACCCAAACTCTAAGACAGCACATAATAGGATTAACCCACAGATGCCAAAGGGGCACATTTAGACTCGGGTCAAAGTACATGACACAGAAAATACAATGCCTCAAACAGGAACAGGAAACAACTCCAAACAAAAGCCCAAGAGGGTATAAAAACCCACTCTCTACTATATGTTCTTTTTTCTTCTAGAGCCATCTTTCTGTCTGGCTCTCCTCTTCAATAAACTGCAACCTTCTTTCTAAAGCAGTCGCCATGTTTGTTTATTTCCGGCTTGGACTGGACCTGTGATGAAGATTTTTCCCTCGATAATGTGATACTGTTTGAGCTCAATGGCATTTCATGGAGCAGACCCCAACCATGTGACTAATGTTTTCAGTACTTGAAAGAACATTGTAGTGAACACTGATTGCTAAGCTGGCCTTACTCCAGCATTCTGCTATACATTGCTGATCCACATCAAATAACATAGCAATTATAAAATAAACACTTCAAACAAGCTATGCAATATGTATCAGTATGGCATAATATTAATATTAATCTTTAATATTTGTATTGCCTGCCTGTTTATTCAGAGGTTAAAGCACAAGTAGTGGGGCATAAAATAAAACAATTTATTAAATTTATACAGGTAGTCCTTGATTTACGACCACAACTGAGCCCAAAATTTATATTGCTGAGCGAGACAATTATTAAATGAATTTTGACCCACTTGATGACCTTTCTTGCCACAGTTGTTAAGTGGATCATTGCAATTGTTAAGTGAGTAACATGGTTGTTAAGTGAATCTGGCTTCCCTGTTGACTTTGCTTGTGAAAAGGTCCCAAAAGGTCCTCATGTGACCCTGGGACACTGCAACCATCATAAATAGAACACAGAATATAGAATAATATGAGACAGTTTGCCAAGCATCTGAGTTTTTATCATGTGACCATGGAGATGCTGCAATGGTCGTGTGAAAAACAGTCATAAATCACTTTTTTTCAGTGCTGTTGTAATGGTCAGTAAGTGAACTGTGATAAGTCGAGGACTATCTATAATAAAGTTACATAATTGTATTAAATGCATAATAAATGCAGCCTGACTTTCAGTGACTTTGGACATTTAAAACTATTCAATTTAAAAAAAAAAGTACAGAAAACATTAAAAACAGTACAAGACAAAGGCACAACAGAAAGGAAGAGAGGGAAATCAATCGTCCTATCCAAAACTCTGGATAAAGAGCTAGTCTTTAAGACCCTTCGAAATCTAAGAAGGGTGAGACCTGTTCAAATTTCGGGGGTGGAGACCTCATTCCAGAGGGCAGACAGGCAGATCCATAATTAACTGAAGAGCCTAGTCCTATGCAAGTTTCTTAGAATAGCTCAAGAATTGCAACGTAATAGCTCAATATAGCCTCAAACTGGTAGGTGATATAAAACGGGAATTGAGGCTCTCTCTCATTTTCTTTCTGAGTGATGAAAATATTCAGAACTGCCATGACTTGTGTCAATGACTTTTCTAGCAAAACTCATAAACTTCCTGTTTGCTGAAGGGGCGGGAGGCAGAAAAGATCTTTTGCAATCGGAAATGATTTTTGCTTCATTCGAAATATTTCAAATAAATAAAATTTATGAAAGTTTGCTATTTCAAAATAACTCCTTCCTAATATAAATTACTCCCTTGCTACTAACTAGGTACAATGCTATTCTGATTCGTGTTCTTATAGGTGCAATCCGTTACAGTAGATCGTATTTCTCAGACTGCGGCGTGACCATCGCGGGGGTGAAAATATCTTCTTCCTGTGCCTTCCTGGGTTTGCAAAAAAAAAAAAAAAAAAAGCTTGCAATAATAACGTTTGCAAGATTTAGCCTAACGATACTATTGGCCTGTGCTGACTCTTTGCCCTTTGTTATCAGATTTCTGGTCAATGAAACAGAGGTTGAAATGACATTTCCCTCCCTGTTTTTACAGGAAGAGACTCCACCGCGCCGAGCTTAGCTCTAATGCCTACACAGAACAGGTGAAATTCCTCCTCCTCAGCCAAACCAAACAGTGATGCCCCGAGCTCATTCAAACTTACCTTAAATGAAATGTCAACCTGCCATTACTGGCCCCGGAGTATTTGCAGCCCCGCTTTCTCTTTCTCTTTCTTTCGATTGCCAACCCTATCCCCACCCCCAAGTTGCTAGGCAACCGCATGATATGCCTGCGCTTGCAGGGCCACCAATACCTAACCCTGCCTGATCATTTTATTTCATGTCTTCCATGGAATATAATAAAATCCCTTGGAGCAGCTTCTTGGAGGGTCATTTCCTGAAGAATTTTGGAATCTGTCATCTTCAAAATCTCATCACCATGGCCCTGTCCCTTGCAAGACTTTCTTATTGTGATCCCTAAATATAGCGGTGCTACCCTACCCTATGTAATCCTAATTTTGCTTTGTTTTTATTTTCATATGTTAATTCTTTGAGTTATTTGGAAGGAAATAATTAAGATCATTCTGTGGCTTTATCTCGTATACCTAGGCTTGATTTTTTTTTTAAAAAAAGAAAAGATTTGGTGGTTGGAGGAACAAATTTAAATAAATAATTATCATAATCTAACCCAGCTAAGGCTAAATATTTGTAAGACGTAGGGCAGTGTTTTACAATCTTGGCAATTTGAAGATTGATTTCAATCCATCATTATCTGCATGGGGAATTCTGGGAGATGAAGTTCACCCACCTTCAAATTGTCAAAATTTTATTTATGGCTGCCCGGGAAGTGTAAAGATGAAAAGATGGCAGTCACAACTATATGATCTTAGCCTTACTCTTTTTACATGTATTTCACAAGAGGCAGGGTTTCACTTGCACAATCTCAGCCACTGTCTTGAATGTTTTGACTTCCTCCCCTTTCAGATACCTCTGGTAAGACTGCAATCCTGTGCATTCTTAATGCTTAGTGAACCCAATGGTTTTACTTCAAATAAGCAAGCACAGGATTAATCTATATGCTCAATTTTGTTTCAGCCCTATGGCAGAGATCTGGAGCACTGTTAACTTCAGCCCAGTGAGATGGAAGGCATTTCCACATGAGTTCTCTATACTGGCACTGGCTCTCTATGATCTAATAACAACAGGGTTTGAGAACTGAGATTATTTCTGGTAGAGCCATAATTCATTTGAAACTGAGAAAGAACTGGTATTTTCTGTAAAATGCTGTAGCCAAAGGGAGAGTACAATCTGTTTCACCATTTCCGAGAAACGTTGTTTTACTTTGCTTCCCAGTACCTGGGTTTAAGCTGCCCTAGCACATTTTCAAGGAGAAAAGTGTTATGATAGCTCTCAAGACGGCCTTCATAAGAATCATGACAAATGCACATAACACTAATAAACAATCTGCTTTATTTGTCTTTTGCCTGATCTAGTGATGAAGGCATTTTTGTGTCACCATGATCTGTAGAATCTTCAGATAGACACTGATTCTTTCTCCTTTTAAACATTATACATTTGACAGTTTAAGAGCAGAACTAGATGTACTATGAAACTATTGCTACTTCCAAATAATCATATCTGGCAGGGAGAGGAACTAGGTCAACTGTTCAAAGAATTGATGAATTGGAGGATGGTGCATTAGCAATACACATGTATCACAATACACATGTACATTTGTCCTGAGCCTCTTAACCATATCTCTCTTTGCAGGATTGATGATCATTTGGTACAAAACCAATCTGCACTCCCTAATCTGATTTGCTTTTCTCATGTACTCATGTAGAAATTCAATTACTATACATGTAGGATTATTAAATTGGATTATATACCTGTTATATATATGGAATATGTGAATGAGCGGGAACAACCTTTTCCTTTGCTTCAATAGTACAAAATATGGTAGCAACCCTAATTTAAAGCAACCTGACTGTGCTAATCTTAAAGAAAAGTGTGTTCTCCCCTACCAACCACAACCAACCTACATTATGTGCAGTGTGAACAATACTATCCAATCCTTATTTCAGTTTTTAAGTGCTACTTGATTCCACACTTTTTTCTTCTATATTTTATGCATCAGATCACAAGCTCCAACTTGAGGCCTGGAAACCTGAATGCCCTAGTGCAGAGGTCCCCGACCTTTTGGGCACCAGGGACCGGTTCCGTGGAGAGAGGTTTTTCCATGGATCGAAAGGGGCATGGTTTTGTGTGCTGCCTGCATCCCATGGATTGGGGCTTTGCTTGTTTGTGCGGACCAGTTACTGGCATGCCACAGTCTGGTACTGCTCCATGGACCGGATGTTGAGGACCCCTGCCCTAGTGAATGGAAGAAGCTCATTTCTTTTCCCTTGTAGGACTTGGAGTGGAGTAGGATCCAAATTTAGAAACTGTGCAAGATCTGTAAAATCATTTTCTTTTTCTTTCTTCATGAGCGCCTTTCAAGGTTAAACAAATATTATAAAATATATCTTCCCAACTTCATACTAAGGCAGTTCTTGGCCTCTGAATGACATGCCAGAATAGGAAGTACATAGCTAGAATAATGGTTGTGAGGGAATAACTGGAAGGAAGACCATAGTGAAGTTTAAGTTTAAGTTTAATCAAATTTATATGCCGCCCTTCTCCTAAGACCCAGGGCGGCTCACAACAACAATACACTGGGAAAGTCTGATCATCTAGAAATTTAAATTTGTGTTCATCAACCTATCTGCTCCTAGTAGCTTGAAACAATTTCTAGCCAGTGTGTCTAAGATTTAATAGATCAGGACTTGTGGTCTTGGTCAAATCCATTCAACATTTCCATGAAGATGGCTAGTCAAGTTTGTTAAGAAAAGATTCAATTACAGAATGATATTTGTACAGCTAAAAAAAAACAATTCAATAATACAATGAAGAATGAAAGATACCAAAGAGAAGAAAGATGATAATGGTGATGATGATGATAATGATGATGATGATGATGGAAGGGACCTTGGAGGTCATCTAGTCCAACCACTGCCATTTCAGACACATAGCTGTCTAGTGTTTTTATCCGTATAATAACTCCCAGTACAACTAGCTAGGCCACACATGGAAAGTAAAAGAAAAGAAAAGAAAAGAAACCCTAGTTATGCAGCCACAGCTAGACTGGACTTGGGGAGAGAAGCAAAGAGACAAATGCAGGGAGCAGTATCACAGAATACTGGGAGAACCAGTAAGATTCATGGAAGAAAAATGTCATGTGGAGCTGCCTCCCACCCATGCATCAACAAATCCTACATTGCTTGCCTACAGTGACTTGAAGCAAGGATAAGGGAGAAAACACCCCTTCTATTGTGAGATCCCACCTTTGGCTCGCCCTTATTGCAGATTATTCATGAGGTAGATAGGGAGGTTGTTGGGGACATAGATTTTTGGATGTGTTCTTCTGACAGGATGAGGCAAAGATGGCTTGTCTTCAGTTAAACCTGTTCTTAGGGTTGTTGCAAGAATAAGACAAAGAAAAGAAAACTATAAATAGTATGTTCTCTGAGAAAAAGCTGGATGTGTAATTCATCAATAAATCCTTCCTAAGAGTTCCCACATGTTCCTTCTTCCTCCTTTCTTTCCCAATTTGTTATCTTCTTTTTTCATCCCCCCCCCCCAGTTATCTTTCCATTTACCAATAGTTTTGTTTCTTTCAGAATTGTCTAACAACTATTGTAAAGTATTTTTCTGGAAGTGCAGTTTCACCTTAGGAGATGGAAAGAGAAACCTTGAGAAAGAATCATTCCACTAGATTTCTTATTCTAAACCTAGGAATGTTTTGGAATGCGAAAACAAACCACTCCTATTTTTTCCCCTTCAGTCTTCTGGTGCCTTGCATGCCTAAATGCTGAAGTCCCAGACTAGAAGAGATGGAATGATACTAAATATTCTTCAACATCAAAGGCCGAGCTACATTTCACATGTTCGGTGGAGTCTGTAAGATAAATATAATTTTATTTAAATTAAAATTGGAATAGCATTTTTCTAAAATTGGTATCTAACATGCTAGGGTTCTGTTTCCCAATGTTATCACAAGGAATGCCAAGAAAAACCACATATACACAGAGCAATGTGGACTTTGCAACTTCTCTACATATTGGGGAGACCTCTTTTAATTTATGTTATAAAATCTCTCTTTTTCTCACCATTTCAACACTTCTCTGCTCTTTCATATACAATCTGTTGAAGAGGATGGATGCAGTTCCCTCCTTTGACTTATTATGGTATATGTCACTTGGGTGTCTGTTAATTTGTGTATTATTTTACTCCAGGATATAGGGACACAAAACCAATGAAACTTATTGCATTGATGTTTTCTGGAAATTCAGAAGAGAGGATACCCAGTAATTATACTCTTCCTGTTCCTAACCGGCTAATTGATGCCTACAATTATTAAAATTTGTTTCAGTTCTGAGGAATTGCACTTATGCTTATAGAAAGGATAAATATACTAATTATTATGTATTAAGAACCAATTTTAATGTGTTGTGAAACTAACGTACCTCCAACTGTTTTGGAGGGAAACTCCCTCCAAACTCCCACCCAAATTCAGGTTTGGGCGGGAATGATCCAACATTGCGATTGGCTGACGCCCTAATAGAAGAAAGTATAAATTGCAGGCATTTTGCCGGTTTTTCTCAGTTCTGTTATGACTTAATAAACTCTGTTGTACTACACATTTTGAGCTGAAACTCTCCATAATCGCTTGGCGCCATGCTTTCGAGCAACGAAAGGAGAGGTCTGGAGAATCGGCACCTGAATTTGTGACCACACTTCGACAAGCTTCACGCCACTGTGAGTTTCCAGATTTGGAAGACTTCCTCAAAGACAGACTCGTTTGCGGGTTGCTGAATAGAAGGTTACAATTGCGCCTATTCGACATAGAAAAACTGACTTTCCAAGATGCTTTAAAGAAAATCATGGCGGATGAGACTGCTGGAGGAGCAATGAAGGCTCTCCAGCCACCAAAAACACACACCAGCCCTGCAGCGATTCACCACAAGACCGCAGATAGACCAGGAGAGACTGATGAAGATGATGAGATCAGTCGGTTGCAGAAAGAGCCACCTAGATGGAAATGCTCAACAGAGCAAATAATGTCCCCACAGAACTGCACTAGCTATGGGGGACAGCATAAAAGAGTAGAGTACAGATTTCACACAGCTGTTTGCCACACCTGTGGGAAGCAAGGGCACATCGCCAGAGGCAGCCAACAAGAAACGTGAATTGCGACTCCACAGCAGAAAGGTAAATGGGCCCCAGGGCAGAATAGGGTTGAATATTGCTCAGGGAGGCGAAGTATCCAACAAACGGGAGCCCAATGGCCCCTCAAGGAGTAGTTAAAACTCCAAATTAGACTTCAAGGAGTTCCATGCTCCATGGAGCTAGGCACTGGGTCAGCTCTATCAATCATCTCATACAAGGGCGAGTTCCGCTCAAGCCATCAATCCTCATACTAACGGACTTCCGGAACTACCATGTTTCCATACGGGGGAGGAAGCCACCATCAGAGTCAAGTTCAAGGAGTTTGAGGGTCCCCTCAGCATTGTGGTCATAGATGGACAGTGCACCAGCCTCAGGCTGGACTGGTTCAAAGCCCTGGGCATCCGTGTGATGGGTATCCATCGCACGCAAACAGCTGACCTGTTTTTTCCAAAGCATCATGGAACAGACACTTAAAAACATACCCAGTGTCTGTCTGTACTTTGACAACATCCTGATCGCAGGGGAATCAGTGGCACTTCTGGCAGAACGTCTCCGGGTAGCATTTCAACATTTCCATGAGGCAGGCTTAAAACTAAAAAAAGACAAGTGCCAAATTGATGTGGAATCCACAGAGTTTCTGGGGTTCTGAATAGATGCTGCTGGAACCCACCCATCAGAGGTCAAGCTAAGGGCAATTCAACAAGCCCCCAGACCCAAATCCAAGGGAGAACTACAAGCATTCCTAGGCTTGCTGAATTTCTACCACTCATTCTTGCCACACAAGGCTGCCCTGGCAGAACCACCTTACCATCTACTGGACAAAAAATGCCCTGGGTCTGGCCGAGCACCCATGATAGGGCATTTGAGATGGTCAAATTGCTGCTATCCTCAAGTCCACGTTGGCTCATTTTAATGAAAAGCTGCCAGTAGCGCTAGCCTGCGATGCTTTGCCATATGGCATTGGGGCAGTGCTAAGCCATCAAATGCCAGATGGTCACGAGGCCTCCATTGCATATTATCAAGAACCTTATCATCAGCTGAGAGGAACTATGCACAAATTGATAAAGAAGCTCTCACCATTGTTGCAGGTATTAAGAAATTTCATGACTTCTTATATGGGCATCCTTTCACCATTTTCACAGACCACAAGCCGTTGCTCAGCCTTTTTACAGCTGACAAGCAGACTTCGCAGATCCTGTCACTGCGGATGCTGCGATAGTCAAATTTCATGGCGGCCTACTCATACAGGTTAGTCCACAAGCAAGGGAAGGAAATGGGCCACGCCAACGCGCTCAGCCGACTGCCTCTGCCACAGACGGATCCAGACACAGCCCCAGCAGCACATATCCAGGCAATCCAAGACCTACCAGAAACACTCCTACATACAGGGGACGTGGCCTCTAAAACTGCCACAGACAGAATGCTCAGCCACGTTCTCAACTGGGTGTTGAGGGGATGGCCAGAAACCTGGCCAGGCCCCGAGTTCTGGTACCTCATGTGCTGGAAAGATGAAAATCCACAAGGGTTGTGTGCTGTGGGGCAGCAGGATCATTGTTCCATCCAGTCTTTAAGCCAGGGTGCTGGATTCCCTACATGAGGGGCATCCCGGAATTGTAAGGATGAAGGCTCTAGCCAGGAGTTATTTGTGATAGCCAGGCCTGGACAAAGACATTGAAAACCAAGTAAGGAGCTGTCAGGTCTGCCAAGAGACCAGACCAGAAATGCCCCAAGCACCCGTGCACCGCTGGGAGACCACACACGCTCCATGGTCTCACATGCATATTGACTTTGTGGGCCCATTCTAAGGACAGGTATTCCTCATTGTCGTGGACAGCTATTCCAAGTGGTTGGAAGTGGTACCTGTTCCATCGATGACCACCTCCAGGGTCATCCAGGAGCTGTGCCGACTCTTTGCCACACACAGTTTGCCGGACGTCATCGTGTCCGACAACGGGGCACAATTGATGGCGGCCAAATTTCAATCCTTCCTGAACGCCAACATGATATGGCAGGCAACTTCTGATCCCTTCTACCCTGCTTCCAATGGTCAGGCTGAGAGAATGGTGAGATCCATCCAGGAATCACTCAAGCGGATGACAACGGAAGATTGGAATCACTGCCTGGCAGATTTTCTCCTGTGCCAGCACACGACTCCTAGCACCGCAACAGGTCGCAGCCCGGCAGAACTAAGGTGGAGCTGCCAGCTCACAACGAAGCTCAATCGACTCCACTCAGACAGGACAGCAGCAGAAACAGCTCAACCAAAGCCTCCCAGGAACCTATAGCTGGGCGAACTGGTATGGACCAGTATTCAGTCAAATTATACCCTAGTTGTGGGCTTATCAAAGGCATATGGCTGTGAGATACCATAAAACTTCATTAGATGGATGCCTTTATCATAATCCAAGCAGTGAATGTTTATATTCTTGAACAAGTTGAATACTGAGATCCTTCTACTGGAAAGCATTTTTATTTTCTAGATTTAGATGTATTATGGCTTGAATTCCTAGGGCAGAGGATGAACATTAAAACAAGAAATTTGCCAGCTGAGCAAATATGGGATACATATGTGGGATAGAATCAAATGAAGATGAAAAGAAATGAAAAGCAAATTGAGTATGTTATGAAGATGTAGCTATATGGTATGTAGCAGATATCTGATTGTAGGCCATTTATTGATGACACTAAATAAGTATTGCATTAAATTTCAGCTGAGCTTGTCAGCCAGCAATTTTAATGTCAGAGATGTATCAATAACTCCATAAAATTTCTCTATGAAATATCTTCATTACTGTCTGAAACAAAAGTGGTTATGCTATTTTTAAATGAAATATATAACAGGCATCTGCAATGCTTATTCACTGCACAAAGATAAGGATGCTCAACATTTCATATGCAAATAATGAGTACTCTAATCCACAAATATAAAGATGTGAGAAAATTTGTATCACAAGTATTCCTTTTTTATATGTAATTTTATTCAATTTATTAGAATATAAACTCCAGGATGACACTGTACCACAAGTATTCCTGATGGTTTCCCATCTGCTGCTTGAGATAAGTTATCTTGAAAAGGTTTCCTAAGATCATGATGACATAGGATTCATATGGCAATCCAAATTTACTTTCATTCCATTGGAAAGGAAAACTCAACGAGTATAACTAAAAATCATGGTCTGTAGTTCACTCACATACCAGTTTTTCTTAAAAAAATATCTTTCCTTTTTTTGTGTGCCTGCTTCCAATTCCAATGAAAAAAAGCTTCTTTCTCCTGCCCAGTAACTTCTTCTTGATGAAACTTAAGACTTCTTTTTGCTGAAATGGTACAACAGTAGACTTGCAGAGAAGCTTCTCTGGAGGAAAAATTCATAAGAAAAAGAAATCAGAACAAATGGGGGAATGTATTCCATGAACCATGAGTAAATCAGATGTAATAGATCTGACGTTGGATAGATTTCCATCTAATTATCCTTTTATTTGACTGGCTAGCTAAAAGGAAGCTAGGAGAGCTTTCTTTACCAATTCTTTGCCTGTCGTGCCTTTTCTTCCCCCTCCTCTGAATGAGAATAATGAGGAATAGTGGCTATTTCAGACAAATCTATTGTAAAACTATCCGCACCAACCAAGTGCTCCACTACCAAAGTAACAGCCCAACCTCCCACAAGAAAAGCTGTATAAGAACACTATTTAGAAGAGCAAAGACACACTGCACCAACACTGAGCATCAGAAAAAGGAGATAGACTATTCATACAACATCTTCCAACAAAATGGATATTCATACAACTTCATCAAAATGATTCTGAGCACTCAATCCAATATACCACAATCAGCATAAGCTATGAAAAGGATAATACTGCCATATATCAAAAGTATCTCAGAAACCACCAACATACTATTACAATCATATAATGTGACTGTAGCACACAAATCAACTAAAGTCCTACAAAACTAAGTAAACCTAAAGACCCAGTAGCACCAGAGGAAAAAACAGAAGTCATCTACAACATACAGTGTAAGGACTGTAACAACTACTGTGTAGGGCAAACAGGCAGAAGACTTGTAGAGCACATCCATGAACACCATCTAGCAATCAGATGAGATGATGAGAACTTAATTTCAAAACATATGGACACCATAGTTTTAACTGAGAAACTGTGAATATTCTAGACCAAGCCAAGTCCAAAAATGCTTGAGAATTCCTGGACGTCTGGCACTCAAACAAATTAGTCATTGACAGGCACATAGAAATAAACAATATCTGGATACCATTCAAAAAGAGAGTCAAATAGTGAAAAAGTTAAAAAAAAAGACTAAAACATATCATCACCAGCAATCAGTACCCAGATCAGCAGACAGTAACCTCAAGATTAACATTAAATCAACAACAAAACATACCCTAATCAAAGAACTACCAACTTCACCAAACAAGTTAACAGTGAACAACAGCGCAATAAAAAAAACCACCAAGACTACTCCCAACAGGACAAGCCACTAGTACAGTGGTGACGAACCTATGGCACACATGCCAGAGGCGGCACACAGAATCCTCTCTGTGAGCACGCGCCATCGCCCCAGCACACGTGGTCTCTAAAAGTTCACCATCACTGGCCTAAGGCCAGCCTGGAGCCGCCATTGGGGAGCCCACTATCCTACCCGCCAGAGACTCCCTGGATCTCCCCCAATCCTGCCCAACTCCCACAAGTGTCCCTCCCCATAAGCAACATCAAGGTGGCCATGCTCACCCCGGCCATGCCCACCCAATCTGCCATGACTACTGCAGCCACACCCATCCAGTGGCCACGTTCACTGTAGCTGCACCCACCAAGTGGGCCACACCCACCCGGCACCCAGCGATACATAGGTGGGTTTTGGGTTGCAGTTTGGGCACTCGGTCTCTAAAAAGTTTTGCCATCACTGCACTAGTATATAATATGACAGCAAATCCGATTCCCTACTACCGGTAGCACTGTAATATTACTAAGTTTGGTATTGAAATGTCTCCAAGAAAATATCCAAGCTCAGGGAGCACCAAGAACCCTGCCAAGCAGAAAATAGGAAACATTGACAAGTCGGCATAGTCATTCATGGGCTAGGGGAGAGCTAAGTGGAGCCAAGTGATACAACATGTGTTGCCAACATCAAATTCTGCCTTTTTTGCAGTTGCATGTGATGCCAATATGAAATGGGGGAATTTAACATTATGATCTTACAAGGCACTTTTCATCATGTTTGTGTTATTGTGATTAGGAATGGAAACCTGGGCAGTAGGGTAATTCTTCGAGCTATTTTGCTGTTTCATCTCCCTGCTAAATACAGTTGCTAAAGCAGCAATACTATCCTTTTCTCTAACAGCACACCTTGCATTTAACTTTATGAAAGGTAGGTACTATTACTTTCTAATGTTGGAACACAGATTTCTCTTAAATGCACAATACCTTTTCACAGTGCTTTTTTTCTTAAAAAAAAAAAAAAGGTGCCGGAACTCACACACGTCATACAACCCGCCTTGCCTACCCTACAAGGTTTCATCCAAAAAAGGTGCCGGAACTCCGTTCTGGGCCTTCTATGAGAAAAAAAGCCCTGCCTTTTCAGCTGATAATATTTTTCATAGTAAGAGGTAAGACAGTCCTTCCCGACATTCCTTAGTGCCCTGGATTTTCTGCTACCTTCTAATTTTAAAATGGGATTTTCTGGAATAACTAAAGAAATGCAGCTGAGGTATATCTTTCCTGTTCATTTGGATAAGCCTGTTGATATATTACTTTTCAATGATGCTCTGTTTTTTATGAAGTTTTTCAATGGCAATGTGCATTAATTTATTTATATCAAAATGTAGTATGCTCATGATAAACGACGGTAGATCCTAGATCTTTGTCCAAAAGTGTTTGTTGTTTTTGTCTTTTTTAGTTTTAATGGTTTAAAGAACTGAGAACAGGTTCTATCACACTCACCAAGGTCTTATTTCTCTTCTACATATACAATGAATCATACTCTTATGTTTCTAGCATGTAATAAAAAAAAGAATGGTACATACAATCCACCTTCCTTTAAGGCTCTCAGAGTAGACCTATATAGATGTTACATTATGACATATTCCTAAGTTTGAGATTTTATATTACTACTTCCACCACTTTCCCCATTTGGAGATAGTGGAATTCTATAATTTTACACAGTGTGTATCCTATGTGTTATTTTCAGTTATACTGACCAGCAAGAGATATAACATTATCTATTTGGCCTATTTAGGATTTCTCAGATTGGTCATTTTTCATTATTTCTCATTAGTTTGTGGGGTTCAAGTCCTCTAACAGGAAATGCACTCACAAGTACATTGGATGCACTCATAAGCATTTCAGATGCTTATATATAGTATATGAGTTTTAGGAGTTATTCAGGCTCTAGTGCTCAGTGGTGTATGTAGTATCCATCTCTCTTTCTGGTAGTCTGTATCAAATGTTAAATCTGTGAAACACTGCACTGTACTTTATAATAGTTATCTAAAGTGCAATGATCCATGAGTTCAGTTCCTGTAATTGTTTGTGAGGATGACTTTGAGAGACATGTGAAAAAACTGTAGACTAGACAATGGGCAGACAAATGGCAACTGAGTCCTCAGAAGGAAGGTGGTGGAGGGGGGGGAGTTTCTCAAAAGAAACACTCCTGTAAAAATGTAAAATGTAAAAATGAGGGGTGACGGATGTTTTCTCAGACATGAAAGATTTTATTAACATAATCTTACAATAAATCTAAAGCATTTCTGGGTGTGTTTTTTTTGTTAGGACTACCTTACAAGGGTGACAGTTCCTATCACAGGTTTTGAACCCCACATAAAATAACAGCTGATCACTTACATTTTATGAAACTGGTCATGTAATGTCTCTCCATATGATAAACTAATAGTCCTCATTCACTGGGGTTGTGTTCAGTTCACTCACATCCTGTAAACTGGCATCTTTCTTTTTTGTATACAGACTGTGTCAACTAATAAGTGCACAAATTTAACTATGAAAGTGTTAATTCAGTTATTTTAGACTTTAATAGGATGCTGTCAGTTGGAAGGAGATAGGGTGATGTCTTTATTGGATAGAGGACAGATAAAATATGAATCTAAAATCTAGCACTTCAGAGTCCTGAATGTGTCAGTCCTTTCTCTGTATACTTATTTTATTCATACTGGTTTAATTGAAATTAATTAAATACATACCCAAAGAGGGGAAAAAATAATTCCATAGGGTTAAGCCCTTAATTCAACTACATAGGTACGCTATATAAAAAGCCATTGACTATATGAGGCATCAGTGGGGCACTAAAAGGTTTGACATGGAAAACAATGTGAAGGATGTGGAAAGAAAGATAATGGCCCATGTCTGTAGAGCATAACTAGGAGTTTTAGATCCTTCAAAAAAATACTATACTGTGACATTATTCATCAGTTTTCCTGGTGGCTGGAGCTGCTTTGTGTGGTAATGAATCCCAGCGACCGGTTAGGGCACATAGGGTTGGCCTCCTATGGGTCCCGTCTGTTAGACAATGCCATCTGGCGGGGCCTAGGGCTAGGGCCTTCTCCGTTGCTGCCCCAGCCCTCTGGAACCAGCTTCCCTCAGAGGTTCGTACTGCTTCCTCCCTCCTAGCTTTCCGGAAACTGTTGAAGACACATTTATGCAGACAGGTTTGGGGCGTGTGAGCTGCACTCTGCCCCTGGGCCTTTGACTGTGATTATGTGTTGTATGAGTGTGATAAATTATCTAGTTTTTATATAGTATTGTAATTAGTAATTTTAATTGATTTTATGTTTATGTTTTTACTTGTATTGTTGTTGTGAGCCGCCCTGGGTCTTAGGAGAAGGGCGGCATATAAGTTTAAATAAATAAATAAATAAATAAATAAATAAATAAATAAATAAATAAATAAATAAATAAATAAATAAATAAATTTAAGAACATCTGGAGGGTCAAAGGTTTCCCTCTTGTGAAAGGGACAAGCAGTGGAGGAGGCAAATGTCCTTTAACTGGGACAGGGTCTGCATATCTTCTCCTGGATTACATTTTTCACTATATATAAGAACAAAACTAATATGTTTCTAACATATTTTTCCCAGAGAACCAAGAAATCCTTTTGAGCAAGAGTCATATTTGGAATCAATAGCCATAGTGCCTGGAATGTTTAAGAATTATAATCCTATGATATCTGGAAACTAAGAAAACTACTCATGATTAATACATGGATGGAGAACTTTGTGTGAATTATAGAGTTTTGTGTTTCAGGATTCGAGGCATTGATACATGACACATCGTAAAGCAAACTTCTTTATTTCTCCTTAACTCCACTCCAAGCAACTGCAAAACAGGCACGCAGGCCTTTTATAGATTTCCAACCCCGAGGCACTCCAGCCAATAGGAATCCCTCTTTCTTCGCGCCTTGCGCATGCGCATTAGTCCGGCGCCAGACAGTCTGGTCCCGGGCAGCTTTTAGGTTGCCCGGGATCATTTGCAACATTTCTGGGCCTGCTGAGTTCCCTCATCAGGCCCAGGACACAACATAGTGCTTTAGGTTAAACTGTGGCATTAAAAAAATATATCCCAGAGAAAGGCAATAGCAAACCACTTCTGGCAAATCAATAATAAAACTATATGGATGCAATCATCAGTATTAAGCTTTATTTTTACCCAATACAGATCCTTGTTTCCTTTTTGATTTCTCTCTCCTCCAAATATTTTGTTTATGGCAACACCCCTTATAGCAACAATGTTGTCCCAAAATTTCTAAAATTGTTAGGCAGCCATTAATTCTTTTTTTTATTAATTTTATAATTATAAATATAACAAAAAAAGTCAAATTAAAACAACTCAACTGAGTACAATCATTTACAACTTTTTCCATCACAAAAACAAAACATAAAAACTTAACTAAAATAGTTAAAATAACTATGGGTATTGCTCGTCGGCACCCCCCCACCACCACATCCCCCTCTTCCTTTCTCCCTACCTCTACTTCTATCCACCCACTCTCTGCCTCCCTCTCTCTCCTCCCTCCTCCTACCACCTCCCTACTTCCCTTGACCTTCACTCCTCAGTCTCCATCCCCTCCAAATGTGGTGCCAGGGAGGCAGCCATTAATTCTTGTCTACATCAACAGTACATAAATGTGAGCTCTTCACAAGATAGTTAATAACTAATGTAGCTTAGGACCTTTTTCTTTACTTTTGATTCTTGATTGGTGTTGCTGCTAATGGGTGTTCCTAACTAATAACATGTGGAATTTGCTCACTGAATATGTCTGACACATATTTATTATTTCAACATAGGTATCCAAATTTTATTTAGATCGGTGAGAAAAGAATATTTGCAGCAAAGTCAGGAAAGAAAGGAAAGAAAACAGAAGAAAAAGGCTAAAACAACAGCCCCCAATCTTTTGGGCACCAGGGAGCATTCTGTGGAGGATGGACCGGAGGAGGCATGGTTTTGCATGGACCGGAGGAGGCATGGTTTTGCATGCTGCCTGCATCCCAGGGATAGGGTTTGCTTATTTGTGCAGCCTGATTGCTGGCATGTTGGTCCATAGACTAGGAGTTGGGGGCCCCTGGGCTAAAACACTAAGTTTTAGGACAACAGGAGACATACTCCCAGCTTAAAGGCCTAGTCAAAAATAGCTGAGAAATACTGCAAAACAACCCTGCATTGTAAAATACACTGTAAACTAATTTAGCATTGTTACTAGTGCACTTAATCTGGAGGATTAGAAACAGTACATACAGTGTAGCAGTGTTACTCAAACTTAGATTCTTTAAAATGTATGGACTTTGGCTCCCAGAATTCCCAATCAACATGATGGCTGGAGAACTCTGGGAGTTCAAATTTAAATATCTTAAAGTTGCTATAGTAGAGAGACACTGATATAGCAGGAATCAATTGGCCATTTTCCTCTTAATGAAAGTAGAATTGTGAGTACCAAGTAACCTATCCTAATATGCTCAAACTACTTTGTTGCCTCAGTTTTATAATGGAGAATTATAATGGATGATTCTATTTTTTAACAATGTTAAAATAAAATCTAACTGCAAATTCACACAACTTTACATATGCAACAAAATAATTTTAAGCTACCTAGCATTGGGCAGTGTGGGGGAAAATGCACGCGCAGCAAACTGCCATGCTTTCCCCCCACAAACCTCATAACCTTTTGATACCCTTTGTCCCAAGGAAGCAGCCAAAAAGTCATCCCCTTCTGACTTAATACCTCACCTTTTGACTTAGTACCTCACCTAACTAACTTCCTATCTTTTCCTGCCTTTGTTAGTTCCTTCTCCTGTTTGCTTTTTACCTGATCTTTGAACAGGTAATATGTTACTAGAAATAGTTGCTTATATGAAGGAATTTTCCAATGAAGAAACTTTATGTCAGCATCTAATGGTTAAACTTATGAATGTAAAATGTCAGCATTTAATGTAAAGCCTATGTATGTAACAAGTATATAAGAAACAATAAACTCAGAGTTTGTCAAGCTGTGTCCTGCAGCTTCAAAGCTGTTTTCCTGCAGCTTCAAACCTCTGCTCAAGAAATGTCTGCATCTTTCTCTTAGCCTCATCACACCTGGCACCTGTGAACAAGGACATCCCCTCCCGAGGGAAAGCAGCAACCAACATATTTATAGTCGTCTGGAACAGAGCCCTTGGTGAACCTTCTCGTCTTCTTGTCCTGCGAGATTTCTCAAACTGTAAGTATGGGCTGCGATATATCTCACCATCAGCGAAAGCATGTAAGAGAGTTAAAAGTTTCTCTTACACAAATCAGGCATGGCAATGCCTGAAAAGGAGCTTAGGAAGCTGGTGAGTGAGATAGGGAAAAACTGTCCTTGGTATCCTGAATGGGGAATGCTCCAACTTAAGGATTGGGAAAGAATAGATAACACCTTTCATCAGGAACCCTGAGCCTCAGTGGATATTTTGCATTGTTGGCATCAATGTCGCCATGCAGTGGAAAAATATGGGGCTGATACAGTACAATTAAATTCTACTCCCTTTCCAGGTATTAATCATGAAAAGGTTTGAGTTCCATCAGCTCCTATATCTTCCATGATGGATGTGACACCTTCAGAGCAAAAGAATTCTAGATCTTATGTTTCCATTCGCCATGTATTAGAAAATCAAATGGCGAAAGGGAAGGGAGATATGCAGGAAATAGCAGATATGCTTTCACTTTGTCCTGTACATTTGACTGGGCAGGTAGATGCAAATGGAGCCCCAGTGGTTGAATATCGACCACTTTCTTATGCAATCTTAACAGAATTGCGTAAGGGTATAAGAGATACTGGGTTAGGAAGTTCTTATGTGCAAGGTATGTTAGAAGTAACAATGAGGAATCATGTTTTGGTACCAGAAGACTGGAAAACAACAATTCGTATGTTATTAACACCAGCTCAGTATGTGATATGGGATAGTGAGTTTAGACATCAATGTGCATTAAGAGCTGCAACTTCTGGAGGTGCTTACCTCCCAGAGCAGTTATATGGCTCTGGTGATTACACTCCAGTGGATGCACAAATTGTTTTGCCTATAGCTACTCTTCAAATATCCTCTGAATGTGCTTACAAAGCTTTTGGAAAAGTTCCTATAACTGGGAAACCATCTCAAGCATTTTCAAATATTCGTCAAAAGGCAAATGAACCATATGCAGATTTTATTAACCGTCTGCAAGATGCCTTGAAACAACAAATTGATAATCCTGATGCCCAAGCTGAATTGCTTATGAAATTGGCTAAAGAAAATGCCACCACTGAATGTAAATGGACCATCATTGGATTGGGAGCTCAGCCAGATTTAGCAGAAATGATCAAGGCATGTCAGGACATAGGGACTGCTTCTTTTCAAACTAATCTCTTAGCTGCAGCTCTTACAAAACCTCAGGGGAAATGTTATAATTGTGGTAAAATTGGACACTTTAAACAGGATTGCAGAAATCCTGGGGAAGGAAGGTATGCCTCCCAACCATTTAAAAATATTTCTAGGAGGCGTTCAAAACCAAAATGCCCTAAGTGTAATAAGGAATTTCATTGGGCTGATGAATGTCGGTCGAGAAACTTCAAAGTGGGCTGGTCTCTGGCCCTGGTCCAAACAGAGACCCTTCAGTAATTCCATCAACAATTAACAATAGCCCTGCTGCCACTAGAGGGAGTGCTGGGATAGATTTAACTATCCAACAAGAAGTGTGTTTCAAATTTCCAGGAGAAGTACAACTAGTTCCTTCACAACTTTCTGGACCTCTCCCTCCTGGATATGTTGGATTAATTTTGCATCGATCTAGCATGGGAAAAAAGGGATTTTTTGTAATACATGGAGTAATTGATTCTGACTACACAGGTGTCATCTTTATTCAATTATGGACTAAACTTTGCCAAGCAATACTAGTCCTGCACAATTACTCCATTTGCCCTATTTTGTCCCTGCAGGGGGTCATGATAGGGATCAAGGGAACGGTGGGTTTGGTTCCACGGATCCCGTTGTAATTGCATTAACCACCCCAATCACCATCCAGTGACCCCATCAGACAGTCTTTTTTCAGGGTAAGCCTTTTGAGGGCATAATTGATACAGGGGCTGATGTTTCAGTAACTTCAGCTAAAGATTGGCCTGCATCTTGGCCCACTGACCCATGCCCTAGTGTTTGGGGTGTAGGAAGGCGACAAGGTGCACGACAAAGTACACAATTTCTTTCTGCAAGTCTTCCCAATTCTACTGTAACTGTTCAACTTCGTCCTTTCATTCTTGACATTCATGTCAACCTATGGGGACGAGACTTGCTTAGTAAATGGGGAGTTACCGTCACCTTCGATGAATAAAATGTTTGCCTTACCCTTAACTTGGTTAACTACTACACCTGTTTGGGTGGAACAATGGCCTCTTCCTCTGTACAAATTACAGGCCTTAAAAATTCTTGTTCAAGAACAATTACAGGCCAAACACATTGCCCCTTCCACTAGTCCATGGAACACTCCAGTTTTTGTTATCAAAAAGAAAATGCATGTGAAGGAGAGAAAACTATTTTTTAGTGGTGAGAAGTTTGTAACCAAAAAAAACCCAACTTTCCTGTCTTTTTTGTTTTTCAACTGGCTGTGTTGTTTTAAGAGCAAGAGAGACAGGAAGAAGAGAGGGGGGAACTGTTCGTTTTAAACTTTATTTCCTCTCTGCTTAGAATTCCGGTTTGCGAATGGAGATGAAATTTAATACCCACTCTTGCAGTTTCAGCTGGAAAAAGTTTTACTTAAAGAGGAGACAGTAATTATTAGACAATTATTTTGGGGAAAATTGTTGAGTTTAAATTGTTTAGTTAGACCTATATATCTATCAGCCAAAAGAAATGACTCTGAATTGTTTTGCTTAAGATTTGTGAATGTTTAACATGCTTAATAGAAGTTTGTTTCCATCTGAATGGTATTTGATTAACTTGTAATTTAAGTTATTGACCAAAGGAAAACAACCTGGACATCTCATAGTAGTTCCACTTGTAGCATTTACCACAGTTGAGCAAATTAATGACATCTTGAGTACTCAATTTGTGGACAGAATTCCACATAAGAATTGTCACTTAACACTTTTGATATTTCTTACCAGTAAGCTACTTAAAGGAGTATTATCTGTGTTAGAAGTGCAAAAAGTATATTGTATTGAATGGTTTTACTTATCCCATCCCAAAATGTTTTATCTTTTATCCAGGTTGTTGCCGAAATAATAACCTCAGGACACAAACAAGCTTGTCCTTGAAATGGGACTGAATTAATTAATATTGTTCTTCTTATCCCAAAATTTGATTTTCAATTTTATTTTCAGAATAACTTATCTCTTCTGCTATTTTAGCTTTCCACATCTTTTCTCAACTCAACAGACTTTTAACTTAATCTCTGACTCTCATTATGTGTGCCAACTTATTTTTAATTTTCCAGGTGCTTACATCATGCCCAGGATCAACCCCAATCTGATGGCTTTGTTTTTAACTTTACAGCAGCTATCCTTTGTTTCTCACATATGTATCAGTCCTTTAAGGACTGCCTTCACAAACAAATAAAAAAGGAGGGATCAAGGGTACCTAATTTGGCATGGATAACTCGTCAAGTCAATAAAGTCTTAATAACTTTAAACCAGCTAAATATTTCTTAATATTTCTTTTCAAAACACTACTGTCTACCAGCGTCACTTTCAGCAGAAAGCTGTGCTCCCTAATTCATGGGTATGTTATTGGCAATTGCCTGATAAAACCTGGTTAGGTCCAATTCCCTTACTAACTTGGGGGCGAGGCTATGCTGCTGTGCTTGCTCCTACAGGCCCTCTCTGGATTGTGTGTGCGACCAGCCAAAGATGTCATGGCATCAAGTCCAGAACCCAATACTGGAAATGAAGCAGGTGACTCTTCAGACAGCACAATGTCCCTTTCGCTCTCGCCATCGCAGACGGCCAACGACCTGGGGCGATGTGAAGAACCTAACATCAAAAGCGCAGGAGGTTCTGAGGCAACAGGGGAAAGAACCTACACCAGAGAATTTATGCGTTGCTATATTTACGGTTTTGACTGCAAATTCCTTAGTCATTCTTTGCCTCTCTTTCCTTCTTAATTGTTGTGTGGGGGCTGAAGCTCTCCCACCTCATCCTTTAGAATCACGGATGAAATATAATATTTGGGTGCAATTAGCTAATGTAACACAAGTGACAGACTTTTGTATTTCTGAATCATATGACATGGAAAATCTACTCTCTACCTGTCTTATACCTGTGTGTGTCCCAGCTTCAGTTTTAAAAAAAATTGATACCTTAGAAAATTGGTGGAGTGCTCTATGGTCATGACTTCCCATTGGCCTTCTCAGAAAGATTGTTCAATATCTCATTATAATAGTTGCTATCCTTATCAGCTGTTGTTGTTTATTTCAATGTCTTTTCTCTTTACTAAGACCCACTAACGACTCCAGCTTAGAATAATTTGTTCACTAATAAAATAAAGAAGTGTGAGATGTGGGGGGAAATGCACGCGCAGCAAACTGCCATGCTTTCCCCCCCCACAAACCTCATAACCTTTTGATACCCTTTGTCCCAAGGAAGCAGCCAAAAGGTCATCCCTTTCTGACTTAATACCTCACCTTTTGACTTAGTACCTCACCTAACTAACTTCCTATCTTTTCCTGCCTTTGTTAGTTCCTTCTCCTGTTTGCTTTTTACCTGATCTTTGAACAGGTAATATGTTACTAGAAATAGTTGCTTATATGAAGGAAGTTTCCAATGAAGAAACTTTATGTCAGCGTCTAATGGTTAAACTTATGAATGTAAAATGTCAGCATTTAATGTAAAGCCTATGTATGTAACAAGTATATAAGAAACAATAAACTCAAGAGTTTGTCAAGCTGTGTCCTGCAGCTTCAAACCTCTGCTCAAGAAATGTCTGCATCTTTCTCTTAGCCTCATTACAGGGCAGAGTTGTGGTGGCCTAAGCCCTCAGAAACAACACTTGTATGGAATTATGTAAAGATATTCAAACCATTTCTTAAATTTGCAATAAATAGCATATTATATTCACAATATGTCCTGAACATATAGTTTGTGTTAGACATAAAGCATTGCAATAAGAGATCACATTTGAAAATAGAAATTACCTCAACTCATTGGCATATCATCACTGATCTAAGTCTTTAAAAAGCAAAGAATTCAACATTACTTATATAATGCAGGGTGAGTATTCCTCATAACCCCATTTCCTTCTATAAGAACCAAATGAAGGCTAGCCCCCGTGATGAAAAAATGTGAATGATGAGTGATTTTATTTATTTAATTATAAAATTAATATTCTGCCTTTCACCCAATGCAGCATATATGGTAGGCTAAAACTTCTCAAACAATGGTCAAACTAACCAGGCAACTTGGGAATATTTGTGCCAATTCATCTGGAGGAAATGGATGGAGAAATGCTGACATAAACCTTATGCAGAAATACTTTCTTTCAGTCCAGGAGAAGCCACAAAAGCATATCAGCATAATTTGCTCTGACCTGACAGCCAATTTCTATTTTTCCTCACTAAGTGTTCCCCTTACAGTTCTAATGCAGGACAAGTTAAATGCAGTGACTGCTTCCCCTCCTGCATCATAGTTCAAAAACCTACAAATAATCACACAGTTTAATATTGTGGTGGAACAATGATGGTCAATGGAAGTCTTAAAATTATAGACCTGACACTTTTTCTCCACCAGCAAGGAACTGCTATTATAAACTATGCCGGGTCATTTAACAAGCATTAAAAAGAAAGTAAACGCTTTGTGCCATCTTTTAAGTTGCCCAAATCACAGATTGCTGGCAGTGGGCTTCCACTTGAGTAAATCTGGAACTTTGTCTAGTGTTATTTTAGGATGTAGTTGACAGGTTGGTGACATGGGGAAGACCATGTGATAAAATGGGAGTACAAAAAAAGTGACAGAATAGTTTAATTCTCCTTCATCCTGAATACAACACAGGAACTCTTATTATCCAATTATTATAAAGATCAACTCCTTGGTACAAAGGTAACTAATGTGCAAGTACTGGAACCCATAACACCAGACATGTCACTGGAAGGCAAAATCACAAAACTCTGTTTCATCTACTTTGGCCATGTCATGCATGGGAATTCACTGGAGAAAGCAATTGTGTTTGGAAGAGTTAGCAATAAAAGGAAACCAGACAATTTATTAAAGAACGCTGTGACTGGATACCATCAAAGCTGACATCAGCCAGAGCATAGAAAAATTCAAACAAATAGTGCAAGATCGGAAGATGTGGCCCATAGAATTGCCAAGAACTGGACACAACTGAATGGGTAACATCACTATCATCACCATCACCATCATCAAGATCAACAGTAAAATCACAATGAAGATGCATGTTTACTCTTGCTGCACACACCACAAACAGGAGTGCAGAGCAATCCATAGCAATCTTCACTGATATAAAAAGCCATTGATCTTTATAAGAGTCTTGCTGTCAATCTTCTTCTTTAATATATATATATATCAGTGATGGCGAACCTTTTAGAGATCGAGTGCTCAAATTGCAACCAAAAACCCATTTATGCATCGTCGGGTACCGGGTGGGTGTGGCCCATTGGATGAGCGTGGCTGCGGTGGTAACAGCAGACTGGGTGGGACTAAAAAGTTCAATCAATCAATTCCAACTTTGCAAGATCTTTTTTTTCCGCGAGAAGTTGAAATTGACTGATTGAACCTTTTTTTTTTGTTCATGGCGGTGGAGGCCTAAAGGGAAAAAACCTTTTAAAAAACCCAGCTGAAGGCCTAGGACTGGGGTGACGGCACGCGTGCCCACAGAGAGGGCTGTGAGTGCTGCCTCTGGCACCTGTGCCATAGGTTCGCCACCGATATATATTAAAAAAATTGTCTATGACCTACTGCTCCAGCTAATGTTTTTTCATGAGAATACTGAGTACTGAATATGTGTTTTGAAACAGATCCAAAGCTGCTTCACAAGACCAACTCAATATGGCCAGCTTGCCACAGGATAAATCTCTGCAGGACAATTCAACAATTCAATTTAATTATTTAAAGTAATTACAACATTATTTTAAATTTTGTCATTCACATTTCATTTTGTTCCTCCTTTGGCATCCTTTCTACCTCAGGATATGAAACTTTTACCTCAGGATCTCCGGTTAGGGACTATAAAAGTTTGCACTAGTAATGGGATGAAGTCAATTCAAAAGCGCAAACGAACAATATGCAATAGACTAGATACAGTAGATAGACCATATATAAGAGAAACACCAAACAAACAAAAGGTACTCGGAGTATACTTGAAGAGGGAAGGGAGGAGGGAAGAACGTTTACTAAAACAGATGTTTACAAAGATTAATATCTAATGTTGTATGCTATGTTCTAGGATGATTGTTTAGCAATAGGATCTTTGGTTTAATGTTGATCACATTAATATGGAACCAGATAAGAGAAACACCAATCAAACAAAGTGTAACAGGAGTATAGTTGAGGCTAGACGCGAGGGGTGGGAAAAAGGCTTACTAATTCAGACGTTTTCAGTGACTAATACCTAGTATTGTATATCAGGTGCCATGATGATTGCTGCACAATATGTTTTTTTTATGTTCAATGTTGATTGTTTTAATAAAAGAATTTTATATTAAAAAAAAAGATTCTATTCCACTGTTTCTTCGATATTAGTGTAACTCTTGTCCTGTGGCGAGTTGTCCCATGGCAAGTTGGCTATGGCGAGTTGTCACATGACGAGTTGGCTGTAGTGAGTTGGCCGCAGCAAGTTGTGGTAGACCTCCAGCTGAGAGGCCAAAACTCATGCATGCAGCAAGATTTTTAGTGGGAGAAAGCTTAAACAGAAACAGAAAGATAGGTAGCCTGGATACGACAGTAAGGCAGCATCATAAAAGTTGCCCTCAACTTATAACCATCCATTTAGTGAAAATTTGAAGAATTCAAAGTTATGACGGTGCTGACAAAAGTGACTTAGTACTGGTCCTCCCACTTACAACCATTGCAGTCATGTGATCGTGATCCAGATGCTTGGCAACCAGCATGTATGTATGACAATTGTAGCATCATTTCCAAGCCAGCTTCTGATAAGTAAAGTCAGTAGGAGAAACTGGATTCACTTAATGACCATGTGACTCACTTAACAACCATGGCAAAAGGTCATAAAATTGGGCTTGACTCACTTAATGACTGTAATTTTGTGATGGAATTTCTGGTCTCAGTTGTAGTCATGGATTATTGTGGATTATCTGTACAGTTATAGATATAGATACAGATAATGACGGATTATCTGTAATAAGATATTTTCAAGCTGCCATTAGTGAATCATGTGGATAATGTACATTTCAATCATAGTTAACAGTATGATACTTGTTCTACAGGTAATCCTCAATTTACCACAGTTCATTTAGTGACCGTTTGAAGTTACAATAGCATTGAAAAGAGTGATTTATGATCATTTTTCACACTTACAACCATTGCAATATCCCCATTGTCTCATAATCAAAATTTGAATGCTTGACAACTGTTCATATTTATGATGGTTGCAATGAGGTCATGTGATCACCTTTCGCAAAATTCTGACAAGCAAAGTCAAAGGGGAAGTCAGATTCACTTAACAACCATGATAGTAACTTAACAAATGCAGTGATTCACTTAACACAACTGTGGCAAATAAGATCATAAAATGGGGCAAAATTCACTTAACTTAGCAACAGAATTTTGGGGTCAGTTGTGATCATAAGTCCAGGAGTATCTGTATTTTATACAAATATGCAATCCAAAATTGTCTGAAAACTAAAAATTAAAATGAAATAAAACTTGCTGCAGAAATTGTCTATGTTCATCATCTTTCCACAATCCATAACTTATTACACTGAACTGCAATAAAAAAATACAATGTTGAAACACCAATAGAATCCACTGTGTCATTTGGATGGTGAAGAGATTCTCTTGAGGTCATTTTTTTTTGCTACCAGAGCCAAGATATCAGATCAAAGCTCAAACTGGTTTGATGCCAGACATTTAGCTCTTTACCTTATAATAATTCTGCATTTCTTAAATCATAGGTGTTCAATAGCAGCCATTGTGGAACTAAAAGATCAAATTCCAAGAAACTAAGGATTGAAGATTATAATACAGAATAACAGATTTGGAAACTACTCTCCTAATCCAACCCCCTACTTAAGCAGAAAATCCTATACCATTTCAGACAAATATTGTCCAATTTCTTCTTAACAATCTCCAGTGATGGAGCACCCACAACTTCTTGAGGCAAGTCATTCCACTGAATAATTATTCTAGCAGTCAGAAAAATTTTCCTTAGTTCTAGATTATTCTCTCCTTGATTTCCATCCATTGCTTCTTTTTTTTTTTTTTTAATATTTTTTATTGACTTTTTTCCCCCCCAATTTTAACAGAAAAGAAAGCTAATCATATCAAATCTTAATATACAAATAAACAATCAACAACAAAACATAAATACAATTTCCAATACTTCTGATAATAATAACTCAACTGAAAATAAGCATCTCAAACAATTTACCATCATTCTTCCCCCTTCTTATCAGCTCACACTTAGCTCATCCTTCAATCCACCAAAGGCCACCCAAACAACCCATTAGTAACAATAATTAATTATTCTTCCACCAACCCTAATTACAGCTAAAAAAAACATCATACCTAAAATTATGCGGCTTCCCAGAATGATTACAGGGTATAACAAAAGAAAGCCCCACTACATCAAACAAAATTATTATATGAACTTAACAAGAATTTTAAACTATATACTATCTCTTACTCAAAACACACACAAAAAAAAACGAAAAGAAAAAAAAAGGGAAAAAAAACAAAAAAAAAACAAGAAAAAAAAACCCATCTTATTAAAATTAAACAAATAATATTAACCATAACAATATCAATAAATCCCTCGATTCAAGATAATAATAATGATATTAATAATAATAATTATATTCTTATTCAATTTAGTTTATCATAATATATCTTAGTATATATCATCATATAAACATCCTCTTCTAAACCATACTTATAATATAAACAATCAACTCATCTTGTTAAGAATAATATTTATCATTAACTTCTAAACCGTCAATCTAAGTCAAATCTACTAAATTTAGTTTATAATAATATATCTTAAAATATCATTTAAACATCCTGGTTTGCAGCTTACCTATGAACTTATATTAATAATAATAATTATATTCTTATTCAATTTAGTTTATCATAATATATCTTAATATATCATCATATAAACATCCTCTTCTAAACCTTACTTATAATATAAACAATCAGCTCATCTTGTTAAAAATAATATTTATCATTAACGTCTAGACCATCAATCTAAATCAAATCTACCAAATTTAATTTATAGTAATATATCATAAAATATCATTTAAATATCCTATCTTACAGCTTGCCTAAAATCTAAATCTTTAAATCAACCCATTATCTTAGATTAACCTTAATTCTCTCATTTAGTTATAAATTTCTTTTAATCAATCAACTTCTGGACTCTCTCACCTGACAAATAAACCTCCATAATAAAAACAAAATATTTTATAGCATTTCTAACTTACATTCCAACCTAATATCACACCTAGAATAATTCCTTACATACAATTTTAAATTTCATTACTTCAAGCGAACTCTAGGTTTCTTTTTCAACCAAATAAAAGGCCATAACAAGGCCACCCTTCCAACTAATAAGTCTCTCTTCTGTATTTCTTCAGCCCCGTAGCTAAGTTGCTTGTTGAATTGAGTCTTCCTTTCTTGAATCATATCCTCTTGTTTTACATAAATAAACTGTTCGTCAAACAACATCCATTTCATTTTATAGTCTAATTGCTTCATAAAGTAGAACAATGCCTCTCTTTTGTCGATTAAATCATCTTCTTGCTGCCCAGCTAGACAGAATTCCCCTTCTTGAAACAAAACCTCTTGCTCGCTATAAACAAACTTTTCATCTAGCAAAATCCATTTGTCATCTTCATTCTCGAAACCCTCCTCATCTCTTCCCTGTTGAACTTCTTTCTCTTGTGTTATGTAGTAATCATCTCCATATACAGATTGTGAAATAAATTGTTCAACAGTAGGTTGTACATCGATTTCATTTGGAGGAAGGAGTTTAGCTAATTTCAAAAATACTTCTGTCAAAGCCTCTTTCACAAATGCTTTAAACTCTTTAACCTCTTGCGCAAAAGTCTTCTGTGTATCAGACCTTTTTTCGTAAAATTCATCAGTAAAATCCAACTTAGATTTAGCATTTGGCTGTATATTCCACTCCATTTTAAATTTCAAATCACAGCCGTCTCTCTAGCTGCGCTTGAAAGAACAAGAAGAGAGAGAAAAGTAACAGATTCCACTTTCACTTTCCAGCACTTTCCCTAACAGTGAAAACAGTGAAAGCTAAACGCCATCTTGAAACATTGTTGATTGAAAACGTTAGAAATGTATAACCAAGAAAAAAAACAATAAAAATACTTGCAAACCATTTGGACTCCTGTAGTCATTCAGCCTGCTTATAATCTCTTCAGTGTTAAATCTTAAAAAAAAAGCAGAGGTGGTCGCGGCGTCTTTTTCTGCCCGAAGACAGAAGCGTCTCTGGATAGGAGCGTCCTCCGGAGCTATAGGGAGCTCACTCTTAATCCCTGAAAACTTCTTTTCCAGGGATTTAAGAAGGCTCAACCTTACTCCCGATGCTCTTCACCTCTCCTTTGCCCGGAGAGGGGATCTTTCACCGCGAAAAAACAGCTGATGTGCGCTGTTTTTCGCGGCTTTACACATCCAGATGACGGAGTCTCACGAAGGAGACCCTGCGGCGCCGGCGGAGCCACCGGAAGCCTCCATCCATTGCTTCTTGTCCTCCCTGCAGGTGCTTTGGAAAATAGGCTGACCCTGTCTTCTTTGTGACACCCCCTAAATATTGGAACAATGCTATCGTGTTACCCATGCTCCTTCTTTTCACTACACCAGACATATCCAGTTTCTGCAACTGTTCTTTATACATTTTAGCCTCCAACCCCCAATCACCTTTTTTGCTCTTCTTCGCACAAATATTTATGGATATAAGAGCCTTTTAATGTTCTCATTAAATAGAAACAATTTTAGCCTGTTCCTCTAGCTCGTTGGTTACTGATTCTTTTATGAATCTGCTTTGAGCAATACAGCAATCTGAAACTCTATGAGGAACAATACAACTGATACCAGAGAAAGTAGAGGTGCTGATAGCTTAAATGAATTTTGTATAATCCTAGCAGCAAATTTGGCTTGATATCAAGGCAATATTGCCTTGATTCCTGGCGATATAGTTGGTCTATAAGTTGTGTTTGTCTGTGTATATCTGTGTGTTTTCCAGTAACTATTCATTTTGCTGCTAAAGATATACTCTAGATTTTCATCCAACTGTGCTACAGAATAGGTGAAGTCAGGACACAGCAATTAAGGGACTGAAAGTGGAGTTCACTGATTTGAACTTTGTTTAAAATACATTCTTCTTCTTGTTGTTGTTGTTGTGCCATATCCATTATTGGACATTGGTGATCATATTGGCTATCCTGTTTTTATCAGCAGTCGCACGAAAAAGTGCTGCCGAGTTTTGTCCAAACTAATCCCTTAGATTTTGAAGCCACAATGTTCTTCTTCTGCCTTCAATCTTTCCCTGGAGGATTAAATGGAGTATGCTGTATTTTTCTGGATGTCGCATCACATGTCTGAAATATTCTAATTTTCGTTTTTTAATTGTTTTGATGATTTCCCTTGGCTACAAGAACAATAATAAAACAGAATAAGATAGACCCCAATTGATGGTATTAGAATCATATACCAGATGAAAAGTTTCATAAGTGGATATACTTGGAGTTAATTATCCAGATATATAGGAAGGCAGTTCCCATCAGAAGAATAGACTTCATTTGAAAGCCTAAACTGTCTTAAAAGATTTATTAATTCAGACAGGGTTTGCATGACACACCAAAGCAAAACACACTTTAATCTTGAGAATGATATGTGAACTGGAAAAATGTCATATGGCCACTAGATTACAGCAAAGATATATAAAAACATATGACTCTGCTTCTATCCAGAAGGTTATCTGTAATTGCTTCCTGGATCCACTAGGACAGTGGTGGTGAACCTATGGCACGCGTGCCAGAGGCGGCACTCAGAGCCCTCTTTATGGGCACGTGCGCTATGCCCCGGAGATGGCAGCCCTCCCTCTTCAACCAGCCACCCGCTAACTTGCTGAAGTCCCACATGGCCGGATGCATCCCAGTACCCATGCGCTCACTAGCCTCTGTGTGCAGGGTCTGATGGTGTCAGGCAGCAGCCACCCCAGCCCCTGCCTCACCTTTCCCTGTGACAATGGCACCCCTGCTCTGCCTTCCCTTACTTTACCCCACAGGACAAGCCTCCTGCCCACCGCCCCACCTGCCAGAGACCCCCTGGATCTCCCCCAATCCTGCCCGGCCCCCACAGACGTCCCTCCCCACAAGCAACATCAAGGTGATCACGCCCACCTTGGCCACTCCCACCCAATCTGCCATGACCACTGCAGTCACACCCAGCCAGTGGGCCACGCCCACTTGGTACCCGGCAATAAATAAGTGGGTTTTGGGTTGCAGTTTGGACACTCGGATTCTAAAAGGTTCGCCATTACTGCACTAGGAGTATGCTAAATAATTCATATGATTGCTTAATGAATTATCAATCCAGAAAATGTATCAATTTAGTAAACTATGACTAAGTTAAACACAGATATATAAACATAGGCAATATCAGTGAAACATTAAAATATAAAGAAATGTTACAATAAAACATGGACCTAAACATATATTTTTAAAATCTATTTAAAAAGCCCAAACAGGACAAAGATTTTTGTGTAGTCCAGTGTTTTTTAAATTTAGCACCTTAAAGTGAGTGGGCTGAATGACTGAGGAATTATAGGAGTTAAAGTCCACAAATTTTAAAATTGCCAAGTTTGAAAACACTGGTCCCAAGTAGCACCTAAGTTAATTTTGGAAATAAATTATTCCACTATTTATGTTTCTTTTCTGCTTATGTATTTCTTTTTGCATGTTTTATTTACAACCATTCTGAAATCCATGATGAAGAAGCTAATGAGTGGCTCAGTGTTATAAAGATATACTAGTAGTTCTCATTTAGCAATCACAATTGGAACTGGCAATTCAGTTGTTAAGTGAAGCAGTCATTAAGTGAAACCATGACCATACTTACAATCTTACTTCAGCTTTCCATTGCTTTACAAATCTGTGAAAGGCATAAATGTAATGATTGGTCTTAAAGTTATTTTTCATCATTATCACAACTTCACTAAACAAGGCAGTGGCTGAACAAGGACTACTTTTATACTATTGCTTAATCCTTTCTGTATTTTTCACTAGTCCTCTTCAGTAGTCTAGTCAAGAAGGGATTGTGAATATTCAGAATAATTCTTTGTTTATTATTGATACTACTCAATTATTAGGATTAAACAAATGTAAATTTACTGCCAACCAGAGAGAGATGCTTGCAGATGCTTATCTACCTCCCAGTTAACTATCACTGGGTCAGAACAGTAAAAACCTGCCTATTGTTCTTATGAATGGTTCAACTGGGGTCAATGAAAGAGAAAAAATATTGGACCACAAACAATTAAAATGTTAGTGATCTGCTATTGTAATTACACCTCTAATAACTTCTGAGAAAAAACTGTTAAATTAGCTCCGTATTAATGATATATAAGTTTATTAGAGTAATTTTCCTTGGCTTGGTAACTAGTAACTATTCCAGTAGTTTATCTGACAGTTCCAAAACCAGATCATTCTTATAGCATAGCCAGAAATCTTCCCAAACAATACTATCCATAATTTACTCCATAACCAGAGTTCACTGGGTAGATTATAAGATTATTTAAAACAATAAAAAACAATAATAGTAAAACAATCTAGTAATAAGTAAGATCATGTATTGACAAATAGCACAAGAGAAAAATACAGGAAGTTATTGATTTATTACCACAACTGAGTCCAAAGTTTCTATTGCTAAGTGATAGTTGCCCTATTTACAACTTTTCTTGCCACAGTTGTTAAATGAATCACTGCAATTATTAGCTTAATAACATGGTTGTTGTTCCCCATTGACTTTGCTTGTAAGAAGGTTGCAAAAAGTGATCACATGACCCCTGGACACTGTAACTGTCATAAATATGGATCAGGTGCCAAGAGTCAAATTTTGATCGACTCTTGGCCATGGGGATACTGCAACATCATAAGTGTGAAAAACAGTCAGAAGTCGTTTTTATAAATGCCGTTGTAACTGAACAGTCTTTAAATTAAGGTGACCAACTTTTTTACAATGAGGAGGACACAAATAAATTGAAGAAAAAAAAGTGAGTCTAATGCATGCGTGTGTGCCGTGTCATGTTTCGGTAAGAAGTAAACAAAAGCCACTTGCGTGCAGCACACTCTTGCACGCAGCGCACTCTCTCAAAACGATTCTCCTGTGCGGAGCGCATAATCGCGTCTCACCGCACTGTACCGAGCCTTGATGAATCGTCATGTCAAATACAAATACGTCACATCAAACTCAACGGATCGTATCGGCATCGATCGAATACGGAGATTTACAGATTAGTCTTCAAATATCGAAAAGGAGGACATGTAGAAGGACACTTTTCTAGAGAGGACAGAACTTACAAAAGGAGGACTGTCCTCCCTAAAGGAGGACAGTTGGTCACCTTATTTAAATGCACTATTGTAAGTCCAGGACTACCTGTACTAATCCCCCTCCCGTATTTTGTCCATATATGGTCAAGAATGGTCAGGATTCTCAAGAATCTGGACAGGGCTTAGGGGAGGAATAACTCTTCCTGACAGCATTATCAAAAGGCTGCTATTTAAAAAACGATTATAGCTTGCAAATAGAAGAATGATGATCATAAAGAAGAGGAGAGTAGGCAGCCATTTCTGACTGGTGTCTATACTTTTGCTCTTTAAAATGTACCACCAGGGACAGTTCACCACTAGGTAAGCTGTCCTACTATTTAGTTGTTCTTTATGTCAAGAAATCCCTTGATATTCACCCTGAATCTTCTTTCTTTCTATCCATTAGTTTTTCTCCTGCTCTCTGTTTCAGTAGAAAACCCGTTTACCCTTTGAATAAATAGGATGTTCTTATGGGGCTTGGTTTTCACATCTTCTATCCATCCCTGAATAAACACAAAGGGAAGGAAATCAGTCAAATGAAAATGTGTGCGATAACATAATCATGTAATTGCCATTAGTTATATATTTATGACAGTTGCCATGATGCCAGTATGTAATTGTGATATACCTGGAATGATACAATTATGCATGAAAGATTTTTTTTATCTGTATTTCTTTTAAAATGCACTGTCTAAATACGGTATTCTAAGTGTGTCAGGTACAAAATGTAGTAGAACATTGTCATCTTGTGATCTGAACACAATATTTTTGTTAATACAGCCCATGATTACATTGACCTATTTGCTGCTAACTTATGTTCATCTGGTGAGTCAATCACTAATTTCTTAGCCTTTGGTTCAACAGTCATGATTCTATCAAGTCACAAGACTGTACATGTATGCAAGAGTTATCTGTTCTGAGCGATAATATCAGCTGTTTGTTATTTTGTAGCTTGCTGATTCCTAAGGCTGCTTTCACTTATATAGGGAGAAACAGGAAACGTGATTAAAAGGCAACCATGCTGATACAACCTGCTAATTATCATTAAATAAGGAACTGTAATACTTTTGTGCTGTTTGTGGAAGTAACATTCTATTTTTAATTAAGATAAAATTTAAAAAATGATTAATTTGCTTATCACATGTCAAACGTAAAGACAGCATGAATAATGTAGAAGCAGTGTGTAGCAGCATTTAGCCTGCCTTTTTGGACTTAGAAACAATTAGTGTTGGGCCAAGAATTTAGATGGGATACTAACAGGACATTCATGAAGTATGGATCATACTTGGAAATGGAAAAACCTCTTAGAAGAAAGCATGAATTTCTGTATTGTTGTCAATATACACATCATTCCATGTCACCATGGAATGCTTGACTTGAAGAAGATTTTATCTTACAGGGTAATATCCAGGTAGTCCTCACTTACCAATTACAACTGGATTGGCAACACCATTGCTAAGTGAGGTGATCATATACTGAAATGTTACATGACTGCAGCAGACGTCCAATGTCAGTTTGTTGGTTCCAGTTGTAGTCATGAAGCAAATCACTGCAGGTCATTTAGTACAATGACAAATAACCACAAATTCTGATTTTTCGCTGGCTTCCCCACTGACTTTGCTTCTTGGAAGCTGACTTTGAAGGTCAAAATTGGTGATAATTACCACAGGTTACTGTGACCGTCATTAATGTCTACTGGTTCCAAACACATGAATCATGATCAAATGACTATGAGGAAACTATGACTGCCACGACTTTAAGAACCAGTTGTAAGTCTCCTGGTTAAGTACCATTGTAACTATGAATAGACCCTGAACAAGTAGTCAGTAAGTGAGGACTACCTGTAATTTAGACATATTTAGCTTAAACACTGTATTTTTATGAAATGGAACAACTCTAGTGAATCTTCAGAACATCATTGTTAATTCAAGTTACAGTCATTCGATAGGTTTACATTAAACCTAATTCTCATATGAATTAAATGTTCAAAGGGTTTTAAAAGAAGACCCAATAAATACGATATGCTGGAAAACAGATTTTAATTAATGTTAAGAATTAATTCTCAAGGCAAACAGACATGTTGCCCTTGAATTATTACCATTTTGTTCCATGACCATGTACTTTTAATTATTACCATTTTGTTCCATGACCATGTACTTTTAATTATTACCATTTTGTTCCATGACCATGTACTTTTAACTGCAGAGTACGTCAGCTAACCCCATCCACTTATCTCCCCCATCTCTACCCTTTTGGATCCCTGCACTCTGTTATGTTTGAGGGTTGGAGGCATTAAGAGGAGATGCATGATGTAACAACAAGTCTTTCTTTATTGTTCTCATCCACAACCAACAACAACAAAATGGCAGGCAGGCCTTTTATAGTGTCCTAGTCCCGGACAACGTCAACCAATGATTGCAGAGGCTGTTTCCCGCCTTGTGCATGTGCACAAGGCTGGAGACAGCCAGTCTGGTTCCGAGCAGCTTTTGGTCTGCCTGGGACCCTTTGCAACATTTCTGAGCCTGCTAATGCTTCAGCAGGCTCAGGACATAACACCCCTTCCCCCTGGATGAAACAAAAATACCTTACTATGTAGCAGCACTAGTACATGCGTTCAATGGACTGGATGTTATTGTGAAGCACAATATGCCTGCACACAGGCAGGGCACCCTTACCTTTATAATTATTTACAGAAAAAAAATACAACAAATAATATGCTGGATAGAACACCCCTTTACTGAGTGTTTGTTCTGTATCTTGTTTAAGGACTAGTAAGGTTCCCTTGACTTGACAGAAACCTCACATAGTCCCCAAGATATTTGGGTGGGCCCTTGGCCTGCTGTGACCTTCTGATGGCTGGTGAGGGTGCCTGGCCTGCCAGCTCACCTGCCAGGCTAGGCAGACCAGGACTTTGATGCCCCAAAAACTCAGGTGACCCACCCAGCTGCTGACTGGCTGGATCCACTGAATCCAAGCCAGGGTTCCTGGGGGGGGTGGAATTCCCCAAGCCCAATGGTGGGGTGGAATTCCCAAATCCACAATGGACTCCTCTTAGGAGCAGTGTCCCTCAAGTCTAAGACCAGCAGATGGAGTGGCCTGAGTGGCTGATGTGCCCCAGTAACCCATGGCTCCTGTCTAAGTGCCGGAGGTACCAGAGTCAGGAGCCGCTTCCATGGCAAACCCCCTTTTTGGAGACTCTCTGTTTGGAGCACTTGCTGAAGTCTGGGATGACCCCCATTCTGGAGCAATAGCTGAATCCTGTGAATGTCCCCGTTCTGCCACGGGAACATGTGCGGCAGCATGTGAAAACCCACTGGAGCTGGACGACTGTGGTCCAGAATAAAGATTATGGTCCTCCTCCCCTCTGAGAGCAGAGCCAGGAGTGGAAGTGTTACTGGGCAGCCTCCAGTGCAGTTGGTCTATGTGTCATCGGATGACATGCCCATTGTCCAAGGCCACTTCGTATGATACTGGCCCAGAGATCTTGCAGACTACTGCTGTGACCCAGAGATGTCTAAGTCCATAGTTCCTTGCCCAGACCGGATCGCCCACCTGTAGTCTCCTAGGTGCCCATGGCTGTGACACTTGTGAAGCCACCCGGTCTGGGTGAAACCTGTCCAGTTTTGTGGTGAGGCGGCAACCCCAGAGGAGTTCTGCTGGGCTCTTCCCTGTGGCTGTGTAAGGTGTGGTGCAGTGTGCAAGAAGGAAATCAGCTAACCTGTGATGCCAGCTGCCATACGTGAGTCTTTTGAGAGCATCTTTGGTAGTGCGCACCATCCTCTTTGCCTGGCCATTGGAAAATGGGTAGAATGGAGCAGAAGTCGCGTGCCGGATCAAGTTGGGCTGAAGAAAAGCCTGGAACTCAAAAGAGGTAAATTGGGGGCCGTTATCTGAGACCAGGACATCTGGAAGTCCATGAGAAGTGAAGATTCCTCTCAACACCTGGATGGTCCTGGCAGTAGTAGTGGAGGAAACAGGCACAACCTCTAACCACTTAGAATGGCTGTCAACGAGGAGAAGGAAGAATTGCCCTTGAAAGGGCCCAGTGTAATCTATATATACCCTTGACCAAGGGGCTTGTGTTTCCTCCCACCTATGTACAGGGGCCTGAGGAATTTCAGGCCTTGACTGTTGGCACACTTGACACCCATACACCTGGGCCTGGATGGCTTTATCGAGCCCAGGCCACGAGAGATGGCTGCACGCAAGCGCTTTCATCCGGACTATACCCAGATGTCCCTCATGCAGAGAGATCAAGATTCTAGACCTCAATGAGGCTGGGATGACTACCCTACTACCCCATGACAGGCACCCTTTGAATGTGGAAAGCTCGTGCTTCCTCTGCCAGAAGCTTTGAAACTCAGTAACTGGACACGTGTCAGGCCATCCTGACAACACCCATGTCAGCACACGTGTAAACGTGTGATCAGTGACAGTTTCTGCAGCCATGTTCCTAGCATTGAGGGGAGATTCAGGTAACTCCTGAATGGAGAGAATGTTAATAGCAGGAGCAGGATCTGCCTCTATCTGTGTTAGAGGTAATCTGCTGAGGCCATCTGCATGGCCCATTTCTTTTCCAGGTTTGTAGTCATATGCAGACAAGTAAATTGACCATCTCAGCATTCTGGGAGATATTATATGAGGGGTTTGCTTGTTTGTAGTAAACAACCCCAGCAGAGGCTTATTTATTTATTTTATTTATTTTATCAAATTTCTATACCGCCTCTCTCCTAAGACTCGGGGCGGCTCACAACAACAATACAACTACATATAAAAATTTAATAATAATGATCAACATCCAAACAAAAATCCATACATATAACATGCAAACACAATCAAGTGCATGGTCTGTATAGACCGTGAAGTGGCGGCCATATAAGAAATCATGAAATTTCTTTATGCCAGCCACTATGGCCAAGGCTTCTCTGTCAATCTGAGCGTAATTACGCTCTGTAGATGACAGAGTCCTTGAATAATAGGCCACAGGGACTTGTGTCCTATCAGCCTTCAGGTGACCGAGTACTGCTCCCACCTCATAAGGGGATGCATCACATGCGGATGCACACTGGCAATTTCTTATTGAAATGTGCTAAGACCGCATTTGAAGAGAGCAAGGCCTTGACCTCACTGAAACTCCTTTCATAGACCTTAATCCACTGCCATGGAGCCTGTTTATCCAAGAGCCGGTGTAACGGCTCAGCCACTGCAGCCTTGTGGGGAAGGAATGTGTGATAGAAATTTAAGAGTCCCAGGAAAGCCTGAAGCTCGCTTTTGGACTTGGGACTTGGGGCCTGCTGAATTGCTTGAAGCTTGGGTTCAGCAGGATGGATGCCTTGAGCATCAATTCTGAAGCCTAAGAATTCAGTGGAAGTGACTCCAATTTTGCATTTATCTTGCTTCAGTTTCAGACTCGCTTGGCGGAAACAAAGCAAGACAGACCTTAATCTTTCAGCTAAGTTTAGAGATGACTCCCCAGCAATGAGGACGTCATCAAAGTAGGGACAGACCCCAGGAATACCACGGAGTGTGTGCTCCATTACACTTTGGAAGATGCCAGGAGCTACATTAACCCCAAACAGCAGTCTTTTGACCTTAAAGGCTCCCTTGTGCGTTACAATTGTTTGAGCTTCAGTGTTGCCTCATCAACAGGTAACTGTTGGTAGGCCTGTGCCAAATCAAGCTTTGCAAAAATTCGCGCCCCCCCCCCTTGAGGGAGGCCAGAATGTGGCTTATCACAGGCACTGGGTATGCATGCTTTTGCAGCACTTTGTTCAATGTACACTTATAGTCCGCGCAAATTCGGACTTTTCCATTAGCCTTTAGAGGTGTTACAATGGGGGTTTCCCATGGACTAGAGTCCACAGGTTCTAAGATGCCCTGCTGGAGCAGCTTGTCCAGCTCTGCATCTATTTTGCTTTTGAGAGCAAAAGGCACCCTTCTAGGCGTAATCCTAATAGGTGTGATAACTGGGTCTAAGCGTGGGGCAATCGGAGGCCCCTTGTATGAACTAAGCTCTGTGCTAAACACATCAGCAAACTCCTTGCAGACTTCTGCGAGGCCTAACTTTTGCATGCTGTGAAGCCCAGTTACTTGGATCCCAAGGGCCTTGAACCAATCGAGTCCAATGAGACTAGTGAGATCACCCCCAACTACCACCACATCTAGTAGGCCCTCAAAAGTCTTACGCTGCACTTTGAGCATAGCCTCCCCCTTCACACTGACTCTGGAATTCTGGAAGTCATTGAGAATTAAGTTCGATGGCCTGAGTTTGACTCGAAGGTCACTACTGCTGCAAATCCTTTTGAAGGTGTCATGTGAAATGATTGATAGAGCGGACCCTGTGTCCAACTCCATTGACAAGGGAATCCCTTGCAGCTTCACATCAATGCGAAGCTTTTTCTTAAGGGGCTTGTGTGTCCCTGTCCTCAAAATGCTCCTGCATGATGCGCAGAAACCCACCCTGTGTTGGCTGGGGACCCTGGTACTTTCTGAAGCAATTCTTCCCAAGGTTAAACCTTCTGGCAACCCAAACAGACGGAGGCAATGTGGCCTTGCTGGCAAATGGTGGAGTGGAACCTGCAGTCAACTCGCTTGTGACATCCTCCGCACCCGAAATACTGAGGAGATGCTGGGGCCTTGTCTGGACGCTCCTTCAGCCTTCTCTCTGCTGGCTGGTGCAGCCGGTCCACGTCCTCTTCAGGATCCTGTTCTGGATCTTCTTGAGCGACCTCTTGGTCACGGTGGCTGGATGATTTCTGTCGAGCTGCAAAGCCTTCACAGCGCCGCCCGCTGCTTCTTCAGCTGCAACCTCTCTCAAGGCATCTTGGAATGAAACATTTTCCTTGGCGAAGATCTTCTGTTGCAGCTCACAACTCTTTAGGCCACAAACAAAATGATCCCACAGCCTCTTTTCCAGGTCCTTGAATTCACAAGGCCTCGCTGCTTGCCTTAAGGCAGCAATAAAGTCCGCAGCAGACTGACCAGGCCTCTGGTCCCTCTGCTCAAATGCGTATTGCCAAACAATCACAGAAAGTTTGGGTTGGAAATGTTCTTTCAGCATTTCCTTCAAGTCTGTATAAGTCACTGACTCCAAAAGTGCTGGGGCCACCAGATTCTCTGCTATGTCAAACGCTTCCTGTCCGCAGACACACAGCAGGGTAGCCGCTTTAAGGCCATCTTCCCTTATCTGATTGACCCTGAAATAGTTTTTCACCCATGCCACATACGAATTCCAGCGCTCCAGGTGTGCAATTTCAAACTCTGACAAGCAGCCAATCTTAGACATCTTCTGTAACCCTCGTTAATGCCGTCGCTGCAAGCCTGTTATCTGGAGAAGGGGTCCCTTGGCTGAGCTCACCTCCAGCAATGCTGTACTGGCAGGCAGAGTCGCTGTGCTGGACGCCGAACTTCCCAGGACTTCTTGGTAAGTCCTCTCTTCTTCATTGTTAAATGTGGCTTACAGCGATCCCACCTTCGTTGCCACTGTTATGTTTGCAGGTTGGAGGCATTAAGAGACGTATGGTGTAACAACAAGCCTTTCTTTATTGTTCTCATCCACAACCAACAACAGCAAAATGGCACGCAGGCCTTTTATAATGTCCTAGCCCCGGACAACGTCAATCAATGATTGCAGAGGCTGTTTTCTGCCTTGCACATGCACACAAGGCTGGAGACAGCCAGTCTGGTCCCGGGCAGCTTTTGGTCTGCCCGGGACCCTTTGCAACATTTCTGAGCCTGCTGAATGCTTCAGCAGGCTCAGGACATAACACACTCCACAGGTCCTATTGTCCTATGCCGCCCAAGATCACTATCCTCTTGCTACTGACTAAACATATCTGGCCTAGTCCCTAATAAGGTAGCTGCTTGCATCTGGGATCTCTTTTATGAGGTCATACAAAGTAGCTTTCTTGTGAAGAAGAAAGGAAGAAGGCCTCACATGGCCAGCAGCTATCTTGTGAAGGGCCAGACTAATCACTCCTTGTTAGCAGTGGGATCAGGAAGATAGCAAATTCAGCTGGGGTAGCACTGGGTGACAGGTAGCTTGGAGTGCAGGATAGCAAAAGGTAGATGGGGTAGAGTTTTGTGCCATGCTGCACTGGACTGGGCAATGCTGGGCTGGGTGAAGCCAGGTTGTTTGGGGTTTCACACAAGGGTGCAGAATAGACTGGGGCAGCTGAGGATTCCCAGAATAGACTGGGGCAACTTCATGCTGCAGCTCAGAGGTTTTTTGTATTCTGAGAATCATGGTATTTCAAGAAGCCTCTGGGCTGCAGTATGGTAAGCAGCCCTAGAGCCCAATTTCATAAGGACCCTGAATGATCTTGATATGCAAAAAAATAGGAGCTATAAATCATGCTACATTTTATGTTGATTATGTATATTTTCCTCCTTTGTTAGGAGTGTGAATATGCAGTAAAAACAAATCCTCCCTCTAATCCAGCCTTTGCCAATTTAGTGCACTAGAGCTGGGCAGATAATAAATTTAAATAAATAAATAAAAATATTGTAATCGTCAATCTATGTTTATTTTATGCAGATAGTACTCACCATGATGGAGTGTATAATTTCAGTCATAAGTTATTGCAGTCTTATGGTATCATGTGACTCAAGTTGATTTTACTACAGTACTAGTTTTATGATAGTCATAAAGTGAGTCATGGTGATCATGAAATCATGGGACTGTTATAAGCATATGGGCATTTTTTTTTGCCAGAAGCTGAAAGGAAAACTCCAGAAACTGGGGGAACAAGTCGCAAATTGTGGTCATATAACTGTGTGATGCTGCAACTGATTGTAAATGCAAGTCAGTTTCCAGGTGCCTAAAATACAATCACATGACTGTGCTAGGGGTAGAATTCATAACTTTGAGGATGGGTCATGAGTAGGTTTTTTTTTCCAAATTGTCATAACTTTGAAAAATAGTTAAATAAGATACAGACTACCCGTATAATCTGTATCTTTTAAGATAGAAGGTGCAAAAGACAGTTTTGTTTTTAAATGTTATAAATTATATAGGCTTGTAAAATATTTTTGTGGACAAAAAAGTAAGTCATTCTATAAATATAAGTGAATGGCATGTTTTTATAAATGTGATATCAAAAGTACATTTATATACTGGTGATAGAATTATTTAACAAGGATACCATTTACAGATGTTTGAAATTACTTGAGAAGGAGGGCTGGATAATTTAGCATTAAATATATCCCAAACCATACCTCAAAAATCCCATTCATTTTTAAACTAAAGCTTCATTTTCTTTAGATGCATTGGTTCGGATATTGAATCCACTGCCACTGAATTAGTTTTCCCAGGGAGGGAAATAGAAGAATTAAACCTGATAGAGATAAACAAGGAAGATGTTCTTGCATGCCTTTCTAAACTAAACGTCAACAAATCGCCGGGTCCAGATGGCATCCACCCTAGAATACTCAAGGAACTCAAGTGTGAAATTGCTGAACTTCTAGCTAAAATATACAATCTTTCTCTAAGATCAGGCACTGTACTGGAGGATTGGAGGGAAGCAAATATAACCCCGATCTTCAAGAAAGGATCCAGAGGTGATCCAGGAAACTATAGACCAGTCAGTCTAACCTCAGTTCCAGGCAAACTGATGGAAACCATTATTAAAGATAAAATTACAGGGCACATAGAAAAACAGGCATTGCTGAAAGAAAATCAACATGGTTTCTGCAAAGGCAAATCATGTCTTACTAACTTGTTAGAATTCTTTGAGGGTGTAAATAAATACATAGATAAAGGGGCCCCAGTTGATATTGTATATCTTGACTTTCAAAAGGCTTTTGACAAAGTTCCTCACCAAAGGCTCCTAAAAAAGCTCTCCAGCCACGGAATTAGAGGACAGGTCTTGTCCTGGATTGGTAACTGGCTAAATTGTAGGAAGCAAAGGGTGGCAATAAATGGACAATTCTCCGGATGGAAAGAAGTGAGAAGTGGTGTACCCCAAGGTTCAGTTTTGGGACCTTTACTTTTTAATTTATTCATCAATGATCTGGATGTAGAAGTTAATAGTGAGGTAGCCAAGTTTGCTGATGACACTAAATTGTTCCGGGTTGTGAAAAGTGAAACTGATTGTCGGGAGCTCCAGAAGGATCTCTCGAAATTGTGTGAGTGGGCAACAAAGTGGCAAATGCATTTTAACCTAAACAAGTGCAAAGTTATGCACATCGGGGCAAAGAACCCCAATTATACTTACCAACTGATGGGGACCAAACTTTCTGAGACAACCCAAGAAAGGGATCTTGGGGTTTTGGTGGACAGCTCGATGAAGATGTCAACCCAATGCGCAGCAGCAGTAAAAAAAGCAAATTCCATGCTTGGCATGATTAGGAAGGGAATCGAAAATAAGTCAGCAAGTGTTGTATTGCCTCTGTACAAATCGATGGTGAGACCACACTTGGAGTACTGTGTACAGTTCTGGTCACCGCACCTCAAGAAGGATATAATGGAACTGGAAAAGGTGCAAAAAAGGGCAACAAGAATGATCAAGAAATGGAGCGCCTCCCTTATGAAACCAGATTGCAACGCCTTGGTCTCTTCAGCCTTGAAAGACGGCGTTTAAGGGGTGACTTGATCGAAGTGTATAAAATCATGCATGGGATAGAAAAGGTGGATAGAGAAAAATTCTTTTCTCTATCACACAATACCAGGACAAGGGGGCACTCCCTAAAGCTCATAGCTAAGAAAGTGAGGACAAATAAAGGGAAATATTTCTTCACCCAGAGGGTCGTTGATTTATGGAATTCACTTCCTGAAGAGGTCGTGACAGCTGTCAGCCTTGACAGCTTCAAGGCAGGGCTAGATAGATTCATGGATGCAAAGTGTATCGGTGGTTATTAAAACGGATGTCCATGTGACGCCTCTATGTTGGTTGAGGCCGGCAGGATTCCCTTGGGTACCATTTGTTGGGGGTCAAGGGAAAGGGAGGGTTTTGCCTTCTCTTTCTGCTCAAGATCCCCATGTACAATTGGTGGGCCACTGTGTGACACAGAATCCTGGACTCGATGGGCTTTGGCCTGATTCAGCATGGCTCTTCTTATGTTCTTATGATCGTGTCTAGCTTTTGTTACATTTCTACAGATTCTTACTAATTCTTGCTGAATTTCATTAAGGTACTCTGAAAGAGATCACAGGTATATCTGAGGACAGCAATCAGCTACCTTGTTTTATAAAGTATATTTGATCTATATTTTCTTAAAAGGGCATGCTGTGTCACATTTGAATATTTATTACATCTTAAAGAGTACATCAATGGGCTTTGAAGCCATTTACCTGGAATTGTCAACATTTAACCTACACAATGTGTCATGGTGAAAAGTAGCATAGTAGCTCTTTTCTTTTTGCATTAGCAGCTGGACATTTTTCCATTTTGCCCTTAATATAAGATTGCACACTTAACCTTGAACTAGATATTTCATTTTCTTAGCAGAATTTTAATTTTTATTAATTTGAGCTTGCCTAGTCCCGTTCAGTCTTTTACTGTTACCAGAGTAGTTAAACTTTTCTACTATCTGTTTATAAATATATCAAAACAAGAGGGAAGTATTATCTGTATGTTAGTAATTCAAAACCTTGGATTATCTCACTTCATAATTTTATATTATGTTGGCTCCATGGAACTCTGCAGAAATCTGTACACCACATAGGTTGTCAAGGATAAGATGGAAATAAGTCAATGTTTCTAATAATTCAGAAATAACCATGAAAATTAAAAGTAGAGAGATAAGATCAATTTAGATGTTATAAGCCAAATTTCTACTATTAATTTTATCTGTAAAATAAGCTCATAAGAGCTGGTTGTTATATAACTCCAGGGGGAAAAAGTTGAGATCCTTGAACACTGAGTGAGTTCAATAACAGTCTAGAGAAGCCGAAGCTGAATAAGCAGAATTTAAATACAGGCATAAGAGAGGAAAATGGTGAATAGAAAACCAGATCTGGAGGCTGAGATTCAACCTATTCTAGATAGAATTGAAAGCCAAGTATCTTGAGTGGGAAGAGGTGCCAGCCACTCTTAACCATTACTTAATTATATCACAGTTGGTCTTTTGTACTGCTGTCAATACAAAACTACCCTTGAAGTATGATTTATTGGCACAAAAAGGATAGGCACATTGCTAAATAATTATAGCAATACTACGGTATATCATGTTGATATTAAAACAAGTCAGGGCGTTGGATTTTAACAAGTTACAATTTCTTTTAGTGGTCACCTCTCTTATTATGAACTGGTCTGCATGCTATAAATATTCTCTCTTGCATACGCACATTAATCCCTATTTTCCTTTGTTTTTATAAAAAATTAAATTAAAATACACCTCTTCAACCAAACATTTTATATTAAAAGTAATGTTCTGTATTTTTTTAAAAAAAATTCTTCTGTTTATTTTAAGTAAACTATTAGCTATTTTTTAAATGTTTTAGACAAGCATTGTATTTCTGAATGATATTGTCAACCATAACTAGGATATGTATCACTTTGAGCCTTAGATCATTTATTTTATCTTTAAATTATTTGGGCCAGAATATTTTTTTTCTCTTTACTAAAATATAGATATATTTAGCATTTAAGCATATTCTACAAGCATCAGAATCAGTATTAAAACAAAATGAAGAACATATGACCAACACATGATCATTAACAGTTTTATATATCAAAATCTAATAAGAACAATTGCTTTTCCATTCTACCTGAAACATATCTGCTATTATAAATGAGTTACTCCATTGGAAAGCTCAATGTCTCTTTGGATTTGGGATGCTGTTACATAATGGAAAAGCAATAATAATTGTGGCAGATCCCTTTTTGGGCACTCAGTCTCTAAAAGGTTCGCCATCACTGCCCTAAGATAACAAAGTGGTATTTTAAAATGTGTATATTTAAATTCAATGAATACCTTATATATACTCATCAGAGTATATATTTACTCATCAGAGTAAAATGCCAGGGTTTGAAAGTCTGCTTATAAAGCCGGCTGTTTCAGCGTTCTGCTCATAGAGCGCATCACAGGTCTGCCGGTTCTGATTGAACATATTACTTCTAATTGTTTCGCCTCTGTCTATGTGTTTTTGGATTCGGACATCCCCACCTCTCTTGTTGTTGCCGCCCCTGCCAGCTTTGCTCGTGTCCGGATGTATGCTGTTGTCAAATCATCCTCTGGTTCCTCTTGTCTTATAGCCATCCTCTCCGGCTGTGTGTCTGAATGTGATGCCATACTCCCCATTCTTGATTCCTGTGCGGCTGTGCTGAAGGTTTGTCTCCTTCGCTGGTTGTGATTCTTTGCTGTTGCGTGAGCCAGCCATTCTGATCTTGTAGGAGCGGTGCTCTTTGCACTTGTTGTGAATTCTTATGTTGTTGTTCACACTTCCTTAGTGCCTGATAAGCAGGCAGTAAGTCTATGTGATGGTTGATTGAGTGCTCATCTGACAGCCAAGCCTCCCTCAGTAATCGGTTATTTTTAGAGGTGTCTTGGGCAATGGCCTCCACCCCTGCAAGATCAAACGAATGGTTGTTGCTGGCCATATGGATCCACACCTGTGAGCGTTGCTCATGTTGTCTAATGGCCAGTTTGTACTCGTGAATCCTAGTTTTGAATCATTTGGTCATGTCCCCAATGTAATTACAGTGGCAGTCATTGAATTTAACTCCATATACCACCGACGATCTTTCCTCATTGGGTAACGGCTCCCTGGAGTGCATTATTTTGGTACGTAGGGTTGGGTTTGGTTTATGGGCTATGCTGATGTTGTATGGAGCCAATATTCATGCCATCGCTTCTGACACCCCGTTAATGTAAGGTAGTGTTATCCATGCCATAGGTGTGCCTGTATTTTGTACTCTGCGAGGCTCGTGCTATCTGCTGTACTGCCTGATAAAATCTACTGGATAGCCGTTTTGTCTGCAAACACAGTAGGGGTGGTTCTTCTCCTCAATTTTTGCACGGTCCGTGTTGCAGTGAGTGTCCACATGCTTAAACAGCGTTCTGATACAGCCAATCTTACGTGACATGGGATGATTGCTCCTATAATGCAGGATTCTGTCCGTGTGTGTTGCTTTTCGGTGATGGTCATATGGAGGGTGCCGTTGGACTGGCAGCTGACCAGCACAATGGCACAGGAGTGCCATTGGTCTCCTCCTCCACTGTAAAATGAATACCTGGGTAGACAGAATTTAATTTGTTCAAAAACCTGGCACTATCTTGCCGTTTGATGACAACAAAAGTATCGTCCATGTATCTTGCTCAAAATATGGGCCGATACTCAGACATCACTTTGGACTCTAGTTGTTGCAGGATTGCCTCTGCAATGATTCCCGAAATCGGGGATCCCATCAGCGTTCCTTTCACCTGCTCATATATAGTGCCCTGGAATGTAAAATATATTTATAAGCAGACTTTTAAACCCTGGCGTTTTACTCTGATGACGTTGGCAGTGGACCGATGAAACCTCAGCTTATTAAATAATCATTTTTTACATTTATCCTGAAGTTCAACTATTTCTAATAAAGAGTATAAAAATACTTTAATCTATCATGAACTAAATTCTGTGATTTCCTTTCGAGAAAATAGCATGTAAAGACCTCAGTGTTCTCCACCAACAACAATGGATTTCCTTTCCTGTTTTATTTCCATTCTTTCATGAAGATTTGTCATGATATATGGTGTTTATTCACCCTTACTCTTAACATTACAAACAAACAAAAAACAAAAACAAACCTACTACAATATGTCATGCAAATTACTACTGAGGACTCAGCAGGAGATAGAAAAAAAGAACTCAACATTGTCTACTGTTCAATGTTACAAGGGCCATAATATTCAGCACAAAGACCATAATGAAAATTTAGTCAATAAAATGAGACACAAAGTCTACCTATTGAGTCTTACCAAGGACCTGGAATAGGCAGATGTGGATGTTTGATGGTATTACAGATATCATTGCAGGATGGAAGCTGTTCCTAGTAAGGCTGCCTTTGCAATTGACTGATGGCAAATTTGTCAATGCCAATGGTGTTCAAGTAATGCTCCAGTTGTTTTGGGATTGCACCCAAGGTCCCTATTACTATATGTACTACCTTTGCTTGCTTCTGCCACAGTCATTCTATTTCTATTTGTAGATCTTTGTATTTTTTTATCTTCTCCAGTTCTTTCTCTTCTATTCTGCTGTTTCCAGGCACTGCCACGTCCACTATTCAGATTTTTTTGTCTTTCTTATTGTTAAGTCCAGGGTGTTATGTGGCAGGTGCTTGTCTGTTTGAATTCCAAAATTCCAGACCAATTTAACTTTTTCATTTTCTATGACTTTCTCTATGTTATGGTCCCACAAATGATATTTCTTGCCGATCTTCCAATGCACCATTGTTGCTACTTGTCATGCCACTGCTTGTAGTCAGTCTGTGCGATCTTCTTGCAGCAGCTTACCAGGTGGTCCACTGTTTCTTAAGCCTCTTTGCATAGGTGGCACTTACTATTTGTTGCTATCTTCACAATTTTGACCTTGTATCCATTTGTCTTTAAGGCTTGGTCTTATGCGGCCAGAATTAGTCCCTTAGTCTCTTTCTTCAACTTTCCTGATCTTAGCCATTGCCAGGTCTTGTTATTATCTCTTTCCCAGCTATTTTTTTTAGTGTACTGGCCATGTAGTGCCTTCCCATGTCTCCATTCTGTTCTTTGTTTAGTCTTTCTTGTAGGCCAATTTGGTCTCTCTAGTAACCTTTCTGATATATTGACTTCAGTGCATCTTAATCACTGTCCTTCAGATATTCTTCCAAAACATTTTTTCATCTTCAAACATTTGATGTACTTGCAACATTTCATGCCCACCTATTTGCCTTGGTAGATAGAGTCTGTCAATCATGAAGGGCATGATTCATTATCATTATTTTTCTGGTCTTCCTATCAATTGCTTTTAGTTCTGCTTGAGTCCAATCCACTATTCCAGCTGTATATCTAATGACTGGAATTGTCCACGTGTTGATTGCCAAAGTCCATTGAATTTGGACTTTAAGATCTTTTTCACTATCCTGATGTATTCACCTCTAATCTTTTTCTTAACTTCAGTGTGCTTCATGTTGTCAGCTTGAAGGATGCCCAATTATTTGTAGTAATCTTCCTCATCCAGACTCTTAATGTTATTTTCGTGGAGCATGTTGATTCCTTCAGTTTTCACTATTTTTCCTTGTTTGATAGTAAGTGTGGCACATTTGTCCAAACCAAACTCCATTGCAATATAATAATAATAATAAAAAATTGGAAGGGACCTTGGAGGTCACCTAGTCCAACCCCCTGCTCAGGCAGGAAACCCTATACCAGCGGTTCTCAACTTGTGGGTCACGACCCCTTTGGGGGTCGAACAACCCTTTCACAGGGGTCACCTAAGACCATCGGAAAACAAGTATTTCCGATGGTCTTAGGAACCGAGACACTGCTAAAGCTGCCGCCGCCGCCTCAGGAACGTGCAGTGGACGAGCCAAGGAAAGGAACTGAATGAGGAGAGGGGGCGTGCCCGCCTGCATGTTTGTGTGTGCGTTTGTGTAGAGTCACTATTTTCAACTCCCAATATTACGAAGAAAAAAAAGATTGACGTGAATAAAATGTGGTGGAAGACAAGCGCTGTGTGTGTGTGTGTGCGCGCGTGGTGTTAATCATATTCTTTCCCTCGCCATGCACCTTGAGCTGTGACGCCAATAATTGTCTGCTCTCAGTTCGTGATGAGGGGGGCTCTTCTCTCTTTTTCCATCCCTGTTTCGAGCGAAACGTTGAAAACAGTATGACACCAAGTGGTGTGAGTCCCGCTGGCAAGGGCCAGGGAAGCGCCAGGATCAGCGCCCATTTCTACCTGATCGGTGCTTCTCCTAGACCGGGAGAGCTCAGGGGAAGTGCCAGGATCAGCCCTCCTTTCCGCTTGATTGGTGCTTCTCCGAGGCCGGGAGAGCTCAGCCCCTTTCCACCTGATCGGCACTTCTCTGAGGCCAGGAGAGCTCAGGGGAAACACCAGGATCAGTGCCCCTTTCCACCTGATTGGTGCTTCTCCGAGGCTGGGAGAGCTCGGCCCCTTTCCGCCTGATCAGCGCTTCTCCAAGGCTGGGAGAGCTCAGGGGAAGCGGCAGGATCAGCACCCCTTTCCGCCTGATTGGTGTTTCTCCGAAGCCAGGCGAAGTCGGCTCCTTTCCGCCTGATCGGCGCTTCTCCGAGGCCGGGAGAACTCAGGGGAACACCAGGATCAGCGCCCTTTCTGCCTGATCGGTGCTTCTCCGAGGCCATGAGAGTTCAGGGAAAGTACCAGGATCAGTGCCCCTTTCTGCCTGATCAGTGCTTTTTCGAGGCCGGGAGAGCTCAGCCCCTTTCCGCCTAATTGGCGCTCCTCTGAGGCCGGGAGAGCTCAGGGGAAGCGCCAGGATCAGCACCCCTTTTTGCCTGATTGGCGCTTCTTCCAGATCTGATCCTGGTGCTTCTCCTGAGTCCCAAAAAAGCACCAATCTCCTGGAAAGAGGCATTGATTCCGGTGCATCTGCTGAGCCTTGAAGAAGCATCTATCACCTGGAAAGCAACATTGATCCGGGCCAGTGCACACACACACACACACACACAAACATGTGCGAGCAGTTACAGCTGAAGGCGTTTCAGCCTTCAACTATGGCTCCCAGTCCTCTGGCACCTCATTGGCTCAGGCCAGCTGTCTGTCAGAATCTACGTCCCATGATTGGCTGGCTCCCTCAACGCATCCCTCCCTTGCAGAAAGGGTTTGGCTCTTCATGCCGGCTTGCCCTCCTTGCAGGGCTCCTGATACTGTAGGCCCCGCTAGCCAGGAAGGTGTACTGGAGTCCCGGCTGCCAGTAAGGTGATCGACCCACTCCTCTCCCATTGCCCACTCTGCCCGGCTCAACCCTGGCTGGAGCAGCGTTGGTGCTTCCAAAGGTGGCCACTTCAAAGTCACACGGGCAGCCTTCAGCTGCTCCCCCTCCTCTCCACGCTTCCAAATCGATCCCCAATTGAAGAGAGAGAGAGAAGGAGGGAGGGATGGAGGAAGAGAGGGAGGGAGAAAGAGAGAGAAAGAGGGAGAGAGGGAGAGAGAAATAGAGAGGGAGAGAGAGAAAGGGAGAGAGAGAAAGACAAAGAGGGAGAAAGAGAGGAAGAGAGAGGGAGAGAGAAATACAGAGAGGGAGAGAGAAAGACGGAAAGAGAGAGAGAGAGAGAGAGAGAGAGAGAGAGAGAGAGAGAGAGAGAGCGGGAGGGAGAGAGAAAGAGAGAGAGAGAGGGAGGGAGAGATAGGGAAAGAGAAAGAGAGAGGGAGAGAGAAAGGGAGAGAGAGAGAAAGACGGAGAGAAAGAAAGGGAGAGGAGAGAAATAGAGAGAGGGAGAGGGAGAAAGGGAGAGAGGGAGAGAGAAAGAGAGGGAGAGAGAAAGAGAGGGAGAAAGAAAAAGGGAGAAAGAGAGAGAAAGAGAGGGAGAGAGAGAGAAAGGGAGAGGGGAGAGAGAGAGAGAAAGGGGGAGAGAGAGAAAGAAAGGGAGAAAGAGAGAGAGAGAAATAGAAGGGGAGAGAAAGGGAGAAAGAGGGAGAGGGAAAGAGAGAGGGAGAGAGAGAAAGAAAGAGGGAGAGAGAAAGGGAGAGAGAAAGGGGAAGAAAGAGATTAAATTAGTAACATAGTTGTTAAGTGAATCTGGTTTCCCAACTAACTTTGCTTGTCAGAAGGTTGCAAAAGATGATTGTCATGTGTCTGATTAACGAAACACTTCAAAGAACCTTCAGGCATTTTTTTAACCTAAAAAGCCTTTATTAGTGCTACAGAGATGTCAGCACGGCATGGTGGAATGCTAAGATCTGAATTTCCCTTCCTTTGCACATAACATTCCAGGCATTTTCCCTCCCCTATTTTGGGGTCATGATTCACATATTCCAATTAACTTGGAGGGCAAAGATTTACTTCCGTTTCTTTTTCGCGGGCTTTCCTTATATTCTCCTCCCCTTTCGCTGTCACCTGATTTAACTCTAAAAATACCAGACAGTTCTGCATATATTGTCAAAGCAAGAATATTCAATATTAGCAGCGTTGACAGTGATCACATGATCTTGGAACAATGTGACCATCATAAATATGAATCAGTTGCCAAGCATCGAAATGTAAATCACATGACCCTGGGGATGTTGCAGCGGTCATAAGTGTGAAAAATGGTCATAAGTCACTTTTTTCAGTGCCGTTGTAACTTTGAACAGTCACTAAGCAAACTGTTGTAAGTCAAGGACTACCTGTATTTTATTACTTTTTTCCATTTTTGGGGGGGGGCAAGTTTTTGACACCTCGCTAGGTGACTGGTGATACTCGAATGTTGCCACATTCTAAAAGTGGTACAATCGGTGAAAAGGTTGAAAAGCCCTGATCTAAATAATATTATCAGTAGGAGTGAATCCACTGTTTTTCCAACAAGATTGGAAATACTTTTATTTTTAATGTGATGGTGTAATAAATTCTAATCCAGGAACTCTCAGTTTCATTAATTTTCTTTCCATCTTACTGCTTATCTTCAAACCCAGTTTGTTTTTGTGATTAATCACTATGCTTTAATTTGTAACAATGAAAATACATCCTGCATATCAGATATTTACATTACGATTCATAACAGTAGCAAAATCACAGTTATGAAGTAGCAACAAAAATAATTTTATGGTTGGGGGTCACCACAACATGAGGAACTGTATTAAAGGGTCGCGGCATTAGGAAGGTTGAGAACCATTGCTCTAAGTGGTATTTCTTGATTAGGTATTCCTTGGTCTTCTTGTTCTTCAGCTTCTTTTGTTTCATCTGTTCTAGCTTGCTTGCATCTGATCTTATTTTCCAATCTCATCTTCCATTTTTGTGGTGCAGTCTTTGTTGATTTTGCATCCCAGGTATTCAGTTATAACTGCAGCTGTGCTGTACATTAGTTGGTTTGTTTTTTGCAGTGAACTGGTGCTTACACTTGATATTGCAGCATTTGCATCTTTTAATGCTTGTGCTAGCTGTTTCTTTGGAACAAGCTTCAATGCAGGCAGCCTTATTCTGTTGTTTTTTGCTGTTCTAGATGCTCAGTTATTCTTTGTTTCAATTCTTTTATTTCTTTAGTTAGAGGGCTTTGTTCTTTCTGAGGAAGAGATGCCTAGTTTCCAAATGAAAGCAGTTGTATATCTCTGCTGGATTTCTCTACTGCCAACTCCCCCTAGTTTGCCTCTACATTCTGAGTTACTTTTGGCAAGGTTTTGATTTCTTTGCCCTGGGTAAAGTTTGCAGTTTGTCGAATTCTGTTTCTGTGAATACTTTCTTTCATATTATAAATCAATGTTGATCTGCTAGTCTCTGCTCTGTTATTTCTGATTCTGGATGTTGTTCTTTCCAGAACTGGTGCATTAATTTCAGATATCCTCTTCTTGTTGGACTTGATCTGTAATAACAGATCATTATTTCTTTGTTTTCAATCACTTACGACGGGTAAACACCTTTTCTTCCAGTAATTCTGCAGCTGTGGCCTTGGTTGCCCAGCCAACAGTCATGAGTCTAGCACATTTTTCACCAGATATCCAGGAACTCCAACATTTAATATGAATCTTGTTAATGTAGGCAAAACCGAACCAATATGGCTTTCTGAAATTTACATTTCATCATATTTTTTATGGGAGAGACACTCTTTGTCTGATTCCCCTGATGAGACCTATCCAGTACGGTTGAACCTTTGGCATAACTCTCATGTTCCTCAGAGTACACAAGCCCCACAACCACTTCAAGGTGATGCCTCACTGGGGAATTATTATTATTGTTGTTATTGTTATTTGCACAGCCAAATGTTTAGACTGCATTTGGCATTTTTGTTCACCTATCAAGTTCTTTTCAAGGACCAGGGATAGGCAGATGTTGTTCTTTGACAGAGCTAACAGTATCATTGTAGAACATAAGCGCTCTGAATAATATTAATGTTTGCTCCACAATTAGCCATATGTTTAGACTGCATTTGGCATTTTTGTCCACTTAAGAGACCTTCCCAAAGATCTGGGATAGGCAGATATTATTTGAAGACATTAAAGAGTTCATTGCAGGATATAAGCTGTACTATTGTCATAATTCAACACACAGTCAGCCAGATGTTCAGACTGGATTTGGCATTTTTGTCTCTCTATTGAGTCCTGAGGTAGGCAGATATGGATGTTTGTTATCATTACAGATATTGTCCCAGGATGTAAGCTGTTCCAAGTAAAATTGCCTTTTGCAATTGACTGATGGTGAATTTGTCAATGACAATGGTGTTCAAATGCTGCTCCAGTTGTTTCAGGGTTGCCCTCAAGACATCTATTACTATTGGTTTTACCATTGGTTTTTTTGCTAATTATTATTACACATAACAATATGGCCCTCCATGGATCCCTCCCTTGTCATAGGGGAGGGGCTTGTAATGCTCTGATGAGGTTGATAACTATGTTGATTATATTCTATCAGAAAGGCCACCCATGACAGACAGGTCTAAGTGTATTCATCAACCCATTTAATATGGTGAAAAAACAGAAAACAGAAAAAAGAATCGTATATTGGATCAATCATTGCTTGGATTACTGTACCATGGCAAACACCAATGTCATAGATTGCAAATTCATGGGAGATTTTTACTTGAGTCATGCAGACATAAAGTGCTTGGCAGCAGCCTTTAATATGTTGTAAAAGCTTTCCTGCTTCAGTTACAACCTTTATATCATGCATTTGCCAGTTAACCATCATCCATCATACCTGTACTGTTACCTTCAAGACCTAGGCTTTAACTGTTAAACTAAACTTAAACTAAATTAAATAACATAAAGTTGAAGCATACATGACCTTAATATTAAGATTAAGATATTAATTAGAAACCCAGACTTGACATAAGGTGCTGGGTACAAAACATTATTAAATGTTAGCATAAATGTTTAGAATTTATAAAGAAATTGGAGCAGAAATATAGCCTCATGAAAGGGGTTTTAATTGCCTGGTCATGGAATTATTTCAGAGCATAATGAATCTGCAAGAAAAAAACGTAAGAGAAACTCCACTCTTGTCTTAGATCTATATTTAGCAAAGAGACGGTATTGATTACCTTCATGTATGATCTGACCAGAAGAAACAATAGGAGAAATATGACCTGGTTGATATTCCAATTCCTGGTCTTAAGGGAAATGGAAGTTGGAAGAGAGTATTTGTCTCCTTGGTAATTGTCATAACATGTCTAATATTCCATCCTGTCTCATATACACTTAAAATCTATACTAAGCTACTGAGAAACTGGATTTGGAGTTATTTGCCATTACTGTGCTGATCATACTGCATCCAGTTTTGGTCACCACGATGTAAAAAAGATGTTGAGACTCTAGAAAGAATACAGAGAAGAGCCTGGACTGGAGGCTAAAACATACAAGGAACGGTTGCTGGAATTGGGTATGTCTAGTTTAATGAAGAGAAGGACAAGGGGGGATATGATAGCAGTGTTCCAATATCTCAGGGGCTGCCACAAAGAGGAGGGAGTCAAGCTATTCTCCAAAGCGCTGGAAGGCAGGACAAGAAGCAACGGATGGAAATCAGTCAAGGAGAGAAGCAACCTAGAACTGAGGGGAAACTCCTTCACAGTTAGAGAACAATTAACCAATGGAACAACCTGCCTCCAGAAGTGGTGAATGCTCCAACACTGGAAGTTTTAAAGAAAAGACTGGACAGCCATTTGTCTGAAATGGTATAGGGTTTCCTCCCTGAGCAGGGGGTTAGACTAGATGACCTCCAAGGTCCCTTCTAACATCATCATCATCATCATCATCATCATCATCATCATTATTATTCAAACCTTTGGGTAAATAGTGATTTATCCACATTTTTTCATGTTTCATTTCAGACACTGCATACTAGGTATATCAATCTATATTATAGGTTACTGGGAAGACAATTTACTTGTCCTTTGTGAAATGAATTTGTATTCCCAGACAACTCCTTTAAAGTGTTATTTAAAAGATCTGTCTAGGAATTTAAATTCATTACTTTATTGATAGAGGGCAAACAAATCACAAAGGATTAAGAAGATTAGAACAGTTACAAATTCTTATCTCTTATTCAAGAGTCTTGTAAATGGCTAGTAGAACACATTTCGTCCATCGATCCACAGCTAAGTTTAGAATATCATTTTTCGGCTGTGGCGAGGGGGACATTTGCCCAGGTCCGCCTGGTGCGCCAGTTGCGGCCCTATTTGGACCGGGAGTCACTCCTCACAGTCACCCATGCCCTTGTCACCTCGAGATTCGACTACTGTAATGCTCTCTACATGGGGCAACCTTTGAAGAATGTCCAGAGACTACAAGTAGTCCAGAATGCGGCCGCGCGAGCTGTCTTGGGTCTCCCAAGACATACTCATATCACTCCAGCTCTCCGTGAGCTGCACTGGCTACCTAATGGTCTCTGAACACAATTCAAAGTGTTGGTTATGACCTATAAAGCCCTTTATGGCAATGGACCAGGATACTTGCGGGACCGTCTTCTGCCTCATGAATCCCAGCGACCAGTTAGGGCACATAGGGTTGGCCTCCTACGGGTCCCGTCTGTTAGACAATGGTGTCTGGCGGGGCCTAGGGCAAGGGCCTTCTCCGTTGCTGCTCCAGCCCTCTGGAACCAGCTTCCCTCAGAGGTTCGTACTACTCACTCCCTCCTAGCTTTCCGGAAACAGCTGAAGACGCATCTATGCCGACAGGCTTGGGGCGTATGAGCTATGCTCTGCCCCTGGCCCTGGGAGTGTCCCTCCATCGGCGACTGTGGGCTGAATGTGTTTGTATATTGTGTGAATGGAATTAATTTTTAAATTTTTAATTTAATTGTGTTTTTAATTGTGTTGTTGTTGTGAGCCACCCTGAGTCTTGGGAGAAGGGCGGCATACAAATTAAATAAAATAAATAAATAAATTATGTTTAGTGCACACAGAATGCAGTCTACTATATAGGGGTCTCTTTCTTATCAGCAATAACACTCTCTGTATGATTCCTTAAATAGCATATCTATAAAAAGAAGATATGTGTATATACATTTTGGATAGGGAAGGTGGTAGTTCACAAAAAAAAAATCTAACAAAAAAATCCAAAGTGATTCAACCAAATGGCACAAAAATGTCAATAAATATTTGAATTATCTAGTCTTCTCAATTTATTGTCAGCCATATGTAGATCTAGATGACAGATAGGCTGCAGTCTGAAAATAATACTTCTACTACGGTTTTCTTAAAATGAAGATAAAGAATCTGAAGATGAAGAAGAAACTACAGTATTGATAAACAATGTTGCTCTCCCACTTTTCTCAACTCTTTTCAGAAATTTACTGTTTTCTGTATTTGTGATTCAGTCAAGGATAAAATCCTAAATATGTAAGTTTTTATTTTGTTTTGTTTAACAACATCTTATGGTTTCTTTTAATATGGACCTTTTTACATGTCTGCTTTTCCTAAAAACACAAAATAAGTCTAGTAACTTGTAGCTTCATATGCAATAAAAATCAAAACATAAAAAGGTAAAATTGAAACAAGAAATGTATAACTATTATTCAAATATATTTTTTGTTGTGTCCTGAGCCTGCAAAAGCAGGCTCGGAATGTTGCATTGGTCCCGGGCATTCCAAAAGCTACCCGGGACCAGACAGAGCGGCACCAGGCTTGTGCACATGCGCAAAGCGTTAGCTCCTGGGACCAGACTGAGCGGCGCCAGCCTTGTGCGCATGCGCAAGGCAAGAAGCACTCAGATACTTTGTTTGCCATTGTCCGGGTCTCTGGTCTCTTAAAAAAGAAGCCTGTTGATTTGCCTGTTCATTCATTGCTGTTAGAGAGAGAGAGAGAATGAGAAGAATAAAGAGCTGTTAACATCGCCATGTGTCTTCATCATTTGCACAAGAACAAAGTACTTAACACTGGTGATGAAGGTGGGATAGGATCCTTTGCAAACTAAAGAGAAAGTTTTAAGAACGTACCCAAGAGGTCCTGAAGAGGGGAAAACGGTGTCTGAATCAGCGTCCCAGCCTGCTAGTACAGCATCGTTGGAGGGTGAGTTCGGCTAAAGGACCCTTTCCCTTATAGCAGTTTGCAGAGGAGCAAGTGGTGAAGTTTGTAACTAAAGGATGATGAAGATTGGCCGTTTGTCTGATTTTGATGTCTCACACCCAGAGAGATGGAATTCTTACGTAGCAAGGGTGGAGAATTATTTCAGAGTAAATCAAATTAGAGAAGATGGCTTGAAGGCTGCAACTCTCTTGTGTGTTTGTGGACAGGAAGCTTTTGAAATTGCAGAGAACCTGGTAGCCCCTGTACCTCTGGAGTCAGTGACATATACTGACTTGAAGAAGCTGTTGAAGGAACACTTCCAGCCAAAGTTGTCTGTTATTGCTTGGAGGCACGCGTTTGAACAGAGGGACCAGAGGCAGGGTGAATCTGCTACAGATTTTATTGCGGCCTTAAGAAAAGCAGCCAGACCTTGTGAGTTCAAGGATCTGGAAGAGAGGCTGCGAGATTGCTTCGTTTGTGAATTAAGGAACAGAGACTTGCAGCAGAAGATTTTTGCTAAGGAAGAAGTCTCTTTCCAAGATGTGCTATGAGAGGTGACAGCTGAGGAAGCAGCAGGCGGGGCTGTGAAGACCTTACGGCTCACCAGAAGCTCTCCAGAGACAGCTACTATCCATCAAGAGGACACTCGAGAAGGATCGGAAGCGGATCCTGAAGAAGAGGTGGATAGACTTCACCAGCCAGCTGAAAGGAAGCAGAAGGAATGTCCGGACAAGGCCCCAGCATCTCTTCAATGCTTCGGTGTGGAGGTTGCCACAAGCGAGCTGACTGCAGGTTCCGTTCTTCCATCTGCAGAGCATGTGGCAGGCAAGGCCACATCGCATCCGTCTGTTTGGGTCACCAGAAGGTCCAACCTCGTGAAGAATTGCATCTGAAAGGTACCAGGGTCCCCAGCCAACATAGGGTGGGTTTCTGCATATCGCGCAGGAGTATTTTGAGGACAGGGACACATAAGCCCCTTAAGAAGAAACTTTCCATTAACGTAAGGTTGCAAGGGGTTCCCTTATCAATGGAGTTGGACACTGGGTCCGCTCTCTCCATTATTTCTATTAATACATTCAAAAGGATATGCAGCAGCAGTGGCCTTCGAGTTAAACTCAGGCCATCCAATCTAATACTTACAGGTTTTCAGAATTCTATGGTGTGTGTTAAGGGGGAGGCCACCCTTAGAGTACAGCATAAGGATTTTAAGGGTCCCCTAGATGTGGTGGTTGTTGGGGGTGAATGTACGAGTCTTATTGGACTCGATTGGTTCGAGGCTCTGGGAATACAGATAACTGGGCTACACCATTTGCAAATGTTGAGCCTTGCAGAAGTCTGCAGGGAGTTTGCAGATGTGTTTAGTTCAGAGCTAGATCCTACAAGGGGCCTCCCACTTCGCTACGGTTAGACTCAACCATCATGCCCATCAGGGTTAAGCCTCAAGGGTAAGATTGATGCTGAGCTGGACAAATTGCTCCAGCAGGGCATTTTAGAACCTGTGGATTCAAGTCCATGGGAAACCCCCATAGTAATACCTCTAAAGGCTAATGGGGACATACGTATTTGTGCAGATTACAAATGCACACTGAATAAGGCGCTGCAACAGCACACTTATTCAGTGCCTGTGGTAAGTCACATTTTGCCTGTTATGGGGCAGCAGGGTAGTGATCCCAACCTCATTGAGTTCTAGAATCTTGATCTCTCTGCATGAGGGACATCCTGGTATAGTCAGGATGAAAGTGCTTGCATGCAGCCATCTTTGATGGCCTGGACTTGATAAAGCCATCGAGGCCCAGGTGCACGGGTGCCAAGTGTGCCAACAGTCTCGGCCTGAAATGCCTCAGGCCCCAGTACATAGGTGGGAGGAAACTCAAACCCCATGGTCTAGGGTGCATATAGATTATGCTGGGCCCTTTCAGGGGCAATTCTTCCTGGTTGTTGTTGACAGTCACTCCAGGTGGCTAGAGGTTGTTCCTGTTTCCTCTACTACTGCCAGGACCATCCAGGTGTTGAGAGGAATTTTTGCATCACACGGTCTTCCAGATGTTCTGGTGTCAGATAATGGGCCTTAATTTACCTCTTCTGAGTTCCAGGCTTTTCTTCAGGCCAACCTGATCCACCATGCAATTTCGGCTCCCTTCCAGCAATCCTCCAATGGACTGGCAGAGAGGATGGTGCGAATTACCAAAGATGCCATCAAGAAACTGACTTACGGTAACTGGCATCACAGGTTAGCAGATTTCTTTCTTGCACACCGCACCACACCATGCACAGCCACAGGGAAGAGCCCTGCTGAACTCCGCTGGGGTCGCCGCCTCATCACTAAACTGGACAGGCTGCACCCGGACCGGGTGGCTTCACAGGTGTCACAACCCCAGGCACCTGGGAGACTCCAGGTGGGCGATCCGGTTTGGGCAAGAAACTATGGGCCCGGTCATCTCTGGGTCACAGCTGTGGTCTGCAAGGTCTCTGGGCCGTTGACATACGAAGTTGCATTGGAAGACGGCCGTGTTCTGTGCAGACACATAGACCAACTGCATTGGAGATTGGATTCTCACCCTTCCGCTCCTAGCTCTGCTCTGGGGTGGGGGAGGAGGACCATAACATGCATTCTGGGTCACAGTTTTCCAGGGCTAACAGGCCACCACTAGCTGCTACTGAGGTTATTTGGGATTCATCCCAAGGTTCCACAAGTGCTCTTAACAGGAGTTCAATGGATAGGGGGTCATCCCATACATCGATAATTACTCCAGACAGGGAGTCATACCGGGGGTATCCACAGTATTCATATATGTCAGATAGTGCTCCAGACAGGGAGACTGACCAGGGATATCCAAACAAATCACAAGCAGCAAGAGAAAAAGAATTCCAACAGGGGTGCTTGTCCAATTCCACAATTGCTCCCGAAAGAAGGTCACCAGCAAAGGGGGTTGCCATGGAGGCGACTCCTGACTCTGGCACCTTGGGCATGTGCTTCGGGGCCACAGAGTACTGGGGCACTTCCGCTACCCAGCACTCTCCATCTGCTGGCCTTGGGTTCGAGGGACAGTGTTCCCAAGAAGGATCCATTGTGGATCCGGGGACTTCTACCCCTCCAAGGTATGCTGGCTTGGACTTAGAGGGTCCAGCCAGCCAGCAGATGGGTGGGTCAACCGGGTATTTGGGGCAGCAAAGTCCTGGCCTGCCTAGCCTGGTAAGCGAGCAGGTAGGCCAGGCACCCTCACCGGGGTCATCTGGGGATTTAAGGCAGCAACGCCCTGGCCTGCCTCACCTGGTAGGCGAGCAGGTGAGCTTGGCAATCTCTTCTGGCCTTAGAAGGTCGCAGCGGGCCAAGTGCCCACCCAAACATCTTAGGGAATTTGTGAAGTTGCTGTCAAGTCACTAGGGCTCTTTTCATGAGGTCTCTGAATAAAGGGAGTACTCGTGATAGAATATTGTAGTATTTTTTTATTTCGGAAACATTCATTGTATTACTGAAATTGAAGGGGGTTTGTCTGAGGGCAGACTCGATTATTCCACACTCATTGCATTTGATTATTGGAACTGTATGACACTCCTTCCAGTGCATGGCGCACATGTGTGTGTGCAAGGTATGTTCCATCTAGGGAGGAAGGGTGTTGTGTCCAAAAGCTGCCCGGGACCAGACAGAGTGGCGCCAGGCTTGTGCGCATGCGCAAGGCAAGAAGCACTCAGATACTTTGTTTGCCGTTGTCCGGGTCTCTGGTCTCTTAAAAAAGAAGCCTGTTATTTTGCCTATTCATTTGTTGCTGTTAGAGAGAAAGAGAGAGAAGAATAAAGAGCTGTTAACATCGCCATGTGTCTTCATCATTTGCACAAGAACGAAGTACTTAACATTTTTATATATCAAACATAATTTTGTGAACAAATTCCATTATATCATATATAATACATTTTATATCAACAATTGTTTTATATTTGTAAAATGACTATGAAAGTATTCTATATAACCCAATTTTTCTAAAGCTTATTCCAAAAAGGTAAGTAAATATCTTTCTTAAAAGTCTAATATCCCATGTTTTTAGGATCCTATTGGACACTCCCAAGTGTTATTAAGATCATATGCTTCCTGATGGAATTTTAAAGCTTTCTATGAAAAGGATTTTGTCAGGTGGAGAGAGATATTAATCCTGGGAATTTTTGGATAATACACTGCAAAACCCTAGGGCAGATAAGAATCAGGAGCCCAATTACAAGGGACAGTAATCTAGCCACTTGTTTCAAAATGGTGCACTGGAAAAGGAAAATTAAATTGTGCTGAGAATGAAAAATGGAATTGCTTGAAGAATGCCTATTAAAATGGTTAAGAGTTGCTATCAGAACATGTAGCAACAATTCCTCCCTTTAACAGTACATGTGCCCATGAACTGTGTTTGATAAGAGCCCATTTAGGATCTTAGTGGGCTGGGCCCACACTCTAAAATGTAAACAAAGTAAAAACAAACACTGTTTGATTTAATTAAAATTCAAATCCTATCAGTGACATTGAAATTAATAAGAGAACTTCCTGTCAGCCGTACATGATAGACCCAATCAAGAAATCAACTCCAAAGAAAGGTTATGAAAGATAGCTTGCCATTAGCACCCAAATGAAACACTTTAGACATCAGAGTTAGCCCAAACCCTGAAACAAGTGGGCAATTTCCTTTAGAAAAAGAAATCTTACAATTAAATATTTTCAAAAAGAAAATATTAGAAAGGAAACCCAGGCCCGTAAAGGATGTAGATCAGGGGTGTCAAACTCAATTTCACTGAGGGCTGCATCAGCATTGCAGCTGCCCTTGGGGGGCCAGGTGGGTGTGGCCAGAGTAGGTGCAGCCTACTGTGTGGGCGTGGACAGAGTGGGCGTGGCCTACTGTGTGGGCGTGGCCGGTTCTACATCATTTGCGTCAAGGGTGCATGTGGGGGCCTGGGCAGGAGTGGGACAGATCTGAGGGTCTCTGGCAGAAGGGGGCAAGTGCCAAGGTATGGTCCACTGGGGCAAGTGCCAAAATCACACACTGGCTCCCAGCTGGCCTAGGCCAGGGCCAAGGCAGCAGGGGCCATTCCCTCACTGTTTCCAGGATGGCTTCGCGGGCCACATGAAACCACTTCGCGGGCCGCATCTGGCCCTCGGGCCTTGTGTTTGATATGTCTGATGTAGATGATCCCAGGAAAGGTGGGGAACACCTCAAGAAAAGGCCACTTAAGGGATAAGCCAAACCAAATTTAAAAGACCAAAGAAAAGTTTTTTCCCTCTCTTCCCTCCGCCCTGAGCAATTCTAGGCAAGAATTGTTTAGCTAAAAGAAACATTCTGAGGACAGGAAACTGCAGACACACACCTTGGACAAACAATCAAACCCATCAATCCCACTAGATAGGAGCAATATAATGCTTGCAAAACAGACATTAATCACATATAGAAACCCATTTGCATAAACAAAGAAACATTTCCTAGGAACAATATTGAATGCTCCCTGTCTAAACAAGCACAAACTAGGAGAGATCAGGGGAACAATTACCTTTTCAAAATCTAAATCATAATCTCAATAACTCAAGGGGTATAAAAACACCTTGGGAAGGCACTAGCTAGTCCAGAAACCATCGCTGTGTCTCAGGTTTCTGCAATAAACCTACTTTCTGGCAGCTTGCTTCATTTTGTGTCAATTCTTCTGTCTGAGCTGAAGGTCTGCTTCCCAGCTGGAAACATGAACCACGGGGAATTCTTTCTACAGTTAGAACTCTATTTTATTGAGATAAGTTTAATAACAGAATTTTGAGAGCCTGTCTGTGCTTTACCTCCCCTCCCTCTTACATCCCAGTAAATCAGGGACAAGACTTGAATCTTTTCTGAATGCTATCTTGTTTCCCAGGACTTAAGGAATATGTATTTTTCAGCTCTCTTGCTTATTTCTCTCAAGATCATGTCCCTGATTCCATATTATTCATGCATTTAATGATCATATTAAAACTTACAACTTAATGGAACTGCAGGTAGTCTATTGAAAATTCTACAATGCTAAAAAAGTGAAATAAAAGAGAAGTGAATGAAGTGATGGACTTCATTATTGCAGTGCTAGTTATAAAATTAAAAGTTCAGAAGGCCCAAGCTGGAGACAGATCAGCCTGGAAAAGATTTGTCTATGTTGTTGCTACAAGTCAACACTATCTTGAGAACATGATTAATACATAGAGTGCATCCGGGACTTTCACAGATTGTGATCTAGATTCTCAAAGTTGGGGGGGGGAGCCAGATTTGCTTAATGACTGCGTGATTCATGTAACTTCAGTGATTTGCTTAACAACCATGGCAAAAAAGTTGTAAAATCAACCACCTTGATTAGCAATGGAAATTGTGATCCCAATTGTGGTCATAGGTCAAGGACTACCTATATAAAGGTAGTCCTGGACTTACAATCATTCATTTAGTAACTATTTAAAATTACAACAGCATTGAAAAAATTATCATTTTTTTGCACTTACAACCATGCAGCAGCCTAAGGGTCACGTGACCAAAATTTGGACACTTGGTAACTGACTCATATTTATGACAATTGCAGTATCCCAGGGTCATTTAATCACCTTTTGTGACCTTCTGACAAGCAAAATCAATGGGGAAGCCAGATTCACTTAACAATCATGTTACTAACTTAAGAACTACAGTGATTCACTTTACAACTGTGGCAAGAAAGGTCATAAAATGGAGAAAAACTCTCTTAACAATTGTCTCATTTGGCAATGGAAATTTTAGGCTTAATTGTAATTAACTTTCGGACCGTTGCACCCCACCGCAGGGTGGCGGAACCGGTGAGATGGTACCGCCCCAGGCGGCTGATGGAACCCGAGCGGTTCCAGGCAGAGCTTGGGCCAATTCCTGAGGTTCTGACACACGACTCGGTTGGAGAGCTGGTGGCGGCCTGGGACAGGGCGGCTGCCGGTGCCCTGGATCGAGTTGTGCCTTTGCGGCCTCTGATTCGGCGTGGGTCTCGACCGGCCCCGTGGTATAACGAGGGGTTGAGAGAGATGAAACGCCGGAAAAGACGCCTAGAGAGCAGTTGGAGATCGAGCCGTGCCGAATCTGACCGAACATTGGTAAGAGACCATATTAGGTCCTACCTAATGGCGATAAGAGCAGAGAAGTGTTCCTACCTCACTGCTCTTATTGCGTCATCAGATAACCGCCCAGCCTCCTTGTTTAGGGCGACCCGCTCCCTCCTTCATCAGGAGGTGAGGGGAGACCCCTTAGAGGGTAGAGCTGAGGATTTCGGAAAATATCTGTATGATAAAATCGCTCAGATACGGGAAGGCTTCGACTTCAATTGGGTATGTCCAATGGGAGAGGCGGAGGCTGGTCTTGAGACTGTTACCTGGGTTGAGTTTGACCCCGTGACCCCCGAGGACGTGGACAGGTTGCTGGGGGGACTTAGGGCGACCACATGTTTACTGGACCCGTGCCCCTCCTGGTTGGTGCTGGCCTCCCGGGAGGTGGTACGAGGCTGGTTCCGAGCAATTATCAACGCTTCCTTGAGTGAGGGTGTCTTTCCTGCTGCCTTGAAAGAGGCAGTGGTGAGACCCCTCCTCAAGAAGCCTGCCCTGGATCCAGCTGTTTTATCAAACTACCGTCCCGTCTCCAACCTTCGCTTTCTTGCGAAGGTTGTTGAGAGTGTGGTTGCCCGACAGTTCCCGCAGCACCTGGAGGAATCGTCATATCTCGATCCGTTCCAGTCGGGCTTCAGGCCTGGCTACAGCACGGAAACAGCATTGGTCGCGTTGGTGGATGATCTCTGGCGGGCCCAAGACAGGGGTTGCTCCTCTGTTCTGGTGCTATTGGACCTCTCGGCGGCTTTTGATACCATCGATCATGGTATCATGCTGCAACGGTTGGAGGGGCTGGGCATAGGAGGCACTGTCTTGCAGTGGTTCTCCTCCTTCCTCTCTGGCCGGATGCAGTCTGTGTTGACAGGGGGCCAGAGGTCGACCCCGAGACCCCTCGTATGTGGGGTACCTCAGGGGTCGGTCCTCTCGCCTCTACTGTTCAACATTTATGTAAAGCCGCTGGGTGAGATCATCCGTGGTTTTGGCGTGGAGTACCACCAGTACGCTGATGATACCCAGCTGTACATTTCCACGCCAAACCACCCCAACGATGCCCTTGCCGTGCTGACCCAGTGCCTGGAGGCCGTGCGGGTATGGATGGGGAGAAACGGACTCAAGCTCAACCCCTCCAAGACCGAGTGGCTGTGGTTACCGTCGTCCCGGTACAGCCAGCTGATTCCATCGCTGTGTATTGGGGGCGAAACAGTGGCTCCCACAGGAAGGGTTCGCAACTTGGGAATCCTCCTGGACTCACGGCTGTCCTTAGAGGACCATCTGACGGCCGTGGCCGGGAGGATGTTCCACCAGGTTCGCCTGGTGCGCCAGTTGCGTCCCTTCCTAGACCGGGACTCGCTACGCACAGTCACTCATGCCCTCGTGACCTCCAGGCTGGACTACTGTAATGCTCTCTACATGGGGCTCCCCTTGAGGTGCATCCGGAAGCTCCAACTTGCCCAGAATGCGGCCGCGCGGGTAGTGATGGGAGCGTCGTGGCGCTCCCACGTAACACCGCTCCTGCGTGAGTTGCACTGGTTGCCGGTGGTCTTTCGGGTGCGGTTCAAGGTGTTAGTGACCACTTTTAAAGCGCTCCATGGCATCGGACCCGGATACTTACAGGACCGTCTACTGCCAGCAAATACCTCCCGCCGTCCGGTACGCTCCCACAGAGAGGGCCTCCTCAGGGAGCCGTCGGCCAGACAGTGCCGGCTGGCGACCCCCAGGGGGAGAGCCTTCTCTGTGGGAGCTCCTACGTTATGGAACGAGCTCCCCCCCGAACTCCGTATAATAACAGATTTACACACCTTCCGTCGGGAATTAAAAACATTCCTTTTCCGACAGGCCGGCCTGGCATAGAAGCTTCGGTTCCAATAGGGTCAAAATGTTTTAGGGGGACTGAGTATTTTTTAAGATTTTAAATTTTGTATGTTTTGGGTTTTAAATGGGATTTTGGCCAAATGATTTAATTTATTTTTAATTATTTTAAATTTTGTATATTTATATGTTTTTTAAATTTTAGGCTGTACACCGCCCCGAGTCCTTCGGGAGAGGGGCGGTATAGAAATTTAATAAATATAATATAATATAATATAATATAATATATAATTGCATGTCGAGGGCCATCTGTAGTTAAATTATTGATTGGATATCATTGTTTTTGAGTGAACTCTGAAACAGGTATTTCATATTATTTTATATGTACAGTACTTAGAACATTTTAATATTGTATATAGGCATCTAAATACTGCTTCTACTGCTTGACTAATCTTTTCAAGGAAAGTGAATGAATCATTGGCCATAATGAGCCCAAAAAGGATAATTTAAGCCTACTCATTTGTGGCTTGAATGAGAACTCTGGTTTGCTTGATTTGTTTTCTTGGCTATCTATGGCATTCTCAGGAGTTTTCTCCAACATCAAAGTTCCAAATTCTACTTTATAATCACAGGGAATACCACTGCTTTTATTATTCTGATTTTTGTATGTATAGACACATCCCAGTATAGGAATATCTTCTCATGGCTACTCTATCAAATCTGTGCCATATTTGATGGCTTCTTCCTTTGCTATTTATCAATGGTTGATCCTAAAAAAACCCCTTCATTAAAATATTATATAAAATTAAATGAATAAAAAGGAATACATTGTTAAGAAACCAATTAAAAACATAGACATGATACCATGGAAATAAGTTAAAGAAATTCAATGTACTTTTTTAAATTGAAACACTAACATTTTTTTCAAATAATTAAAAGATTCGTCTTTTTGGATTTGCTGAGCAAAGAAAAATATTTTTTCTACTTCAATTTCCTTTCTGAGAAAGTTAATGTGTTAATTTTTTAACAGGCTAACTTTTGTAGATGTGGGATAAGCAAATTTTATTCATACCCTTGCAGTCTTGATGTTAAGCCCCATCTTGTGGTGAAATGGAGTATCTCTGGAAATAACATAGGACCGGAACTGAATTGAATTATATCCACATTTATAATTATCAGTTTTTGTATTATTCCGTTAAGAAAAGTACTGCAATACTGTAATTAACGGAACTGAATTCTCAATCCTGATTTTAAGTTAGAATTGCCTAGCTAAAATTGTAGAGTTGACCTTGTGGAATGAAAAATCTTCATCAGGGTCCAGTCCAAGCTGGGAATAAACAAAATGGAGACTGCTTTAGAAAAAAAATTGGAGTTTATTGAAGAGCAAAGCCAGACAGCTGATCATATATAGTAGGGAGTGGTGGGTTTTTGTACCTTCTTGAGCTTTTGTTTGGATTAGTTCCTGTAGCATGAACTTTGACCTGAGTCTGAGTGTGCCTTTCTGGTATTCTGATGGTGGTGGGGTAATCCTATTATGTCCCAAAGATCATATCCTGCTTCCCTGGGGTATGGCTAATGATTATGTCCTGTTTTGGATTTTTTTGGTGTGAGGGATTGTTGATTCTAGGGATCTTTGTCTTTCTAATCCCATCAGTTCCAGTTTCTTGGCTCCAACCTTCCTGAACGGATTATGATATCTGCATTTCTACAGAGCTGGTTTCTGCTTGGGGGAGGGAGACTTGGGGTTATTAAGAAAACCTGGACATGCTTTTCTGCCTTTTTAAGATCCTTTGAGGAAATATAATATTCTGCCTTTTTAATATTTTCTTCTCCATATATTTGGAAAGCTGAATGGGATGTAGAGGTAACATATTTAAATAAGCATTAACTTATTGCTGATTTTAAATTTGTATATAAAATGAAAGTTTAGAAATGCAGTCTTTTTTTAAAAAAAACTAATTTTATTGGGTTTTTTTTTAGTTCTTAAAGGAACATATTCAGGACACACCGTGGCGCAGGGGTAATCAAACATCTTAAAATAAGACATATATACACAATATAATCAATATGTCAAATATTCCCTCTCTTTTTCCCTCAAATAGCATAGTATATTTAAAATATCCAATTCTAACTTAATTGTATTCAACCTGAGCCTGTTTTTAAGCTTCATCAATTTCTACCATAATCAAATTAACATTAAATAAAAATATTTTCAGTTCAAATATCCCTTCCACATATGTTCTACTTTCTTAATTTTATCAAAATCTTATTTATTTCTTCTGCCATTAATCTCCCTTATTTAGAGTAAAATATTAATCTATCCTATACCTATCAAATCTATCAGCTGATCCATCTCTTCAAGCTAAAGGAAAAAAAATAATATCATACCTTAAATCATGTCATTCCATTAAGCAAAGTTTAAGTCTCCAGTTAATTATCATAACTAATAACATCCATATTATCAGAAAATCATATCATCGTATTAAATTTCAATTAACTATTAGTACTTCAAATCTGAAACCTCTTCAGTTTTCGTCATTCCATTACATCATAATTTTCATAGAAATAAACCTAACATTCTAAAAGGAACATTCCTAGTATTCTAAATTGTCTTTAATCCCTTATACAGAAAAATATCTCGTCTTTAAACAAACATATTAGTCTATCCTAAACACATCTAAATGTATATATTTATCAAACTGTTCTCTAAATATCTAATACTTTGTGAATTTCAAACTATTGCCAAATTCCAAAGATCTGTGAATTTAGTTTAATGAACCATATGTCTTTTCAAAAATAATTTTCTTGGAATTCAGTTAGATTAGCTTCCAAGTAAAACTCAAGTTTACTTTTTTAAAATGATTTTTCCCCTTTGTTGAACTGCTCTCCTGTCTTATTTTCAAGTATCATATATCATACTTACTTTCTCCAGTTTTTCCCCTCCACAGCAATCTTGTGAGGAAGGTTGGGCTGACAAAATGATTGATTCAAAATCATCCTGTAAATTTGGAGATTAGGGCTTTAAACTCCTAGTCTAACATGCTTTTGAAATAGCAAAGTATTGAGTCAGAATAATCTAGACAACAAAATATGTGTCCTAGTCCACTGAATTTATAAATTTAATCCCAAATATTCAAATCCCAGCAGTCAGTTCAATTTCCAATTAAACAACAAAAAATTTAAATCAGATGTCTAACATCCCATGAAACTTAATTTTTCTATACTATATATCAGTGGTAGCAAACCTTTTAGAGCAGGAGTGTTAAACTGCAGGCCCGTGGGCCAGACGCGTCATGTGGAAGCCGCAGTGGCAAAACCGGCTCAATACGTTGCACGACGTCACGAGTTTGACATGCCTGTTTTAGAGACCGAGTGCGCAAACTGCAAACCAAAACCCACTTATGTATCTCCGGGTGCCCGGCGGGCATGGCCCGCCAGATCAGCGTGGCCCACCGGGTAGGCATGGCTATGGTGAAAATGGCAGACTGGGTGGGCATGGCCAGGGTGGGCGTGGCCAACTCGGTGTTGCTCTGGCGGGTGGGGCAGTGGAAAGCTTGCTCAGTGGGTGCGAGGGCATTGGGGTAGGCTCCTGAGCGCCACAGCTCTTCCGAGGGAGGCAGGAGGGGCTGTACTGGGATCGGGGCTCCTTGTGCTTTCTGATGCCCGCCTGCGCTCTTCTGCTGAAGATGCCGTGGCTCAGCTTACCTGGCAGGGCAGGGGTGCATGCCATGCCGTGATTGGACTGGGCACAGAGCCTCCTCACAGCTTCCCTCATGGATATCTGGAGCGCCCACCCTACCTACCGCTCATCCTGGGGCAGCTGCTGCCGTCCCATGCTCTACAGCCCATTGCCGGCTAGCCAGGTGCACCGAGCTCTGGCCTCAGCAGATGGAGGCCGGAAGGGAACGAGAGCCGAGACCCGAGCTCAGTGCGCCCGGCTAGCTGGTGACAGGCTGGAGAACGCGGAATGGCAGCAGCTGTCCTGGGACTAGCAGTAGGTGGGGTGGGTGATCCCGATGTCCGCGGGGGAAGAAACGGCGAAGAGGTTTGTGCCCAGTCCAGCCCAGCCACGGCAATGCATGGCAAACGAGGCAGCAGCCCCATGTGTGTCGGACTCAACCCTCGCAGAGCGCCCTTCTCCCGCCGCCCAGACCAAGTTCCTTACCTTCACACGGCTTGTTCCGTGGCCTCATGGCAGTGGCATTGGGCAGGAAGCAGCAAATGGGGCTGCTTCACAGAAGGACTCGGGGCGCTGGGATCCAGCTCTACAAAGCCCACATTCTTCTCGCCCGAGCTGCCCAGACACACCCCCGTTGCACGACTTCTGCAGCGGTGCCACAGGGCAGAGTGGAACAGCCGCACATGGCAGAGGCACTGCCGGGGCCAGAGGGGAGGCCCGCAATCTGCCCAGCCTTCCCTCTGGCCCCAAGCAGTGCCTCTGCCATGAGCAACTATCCCCTCATGCATGCAATCACCCTCCGCACTGGCGGCACCGCCAGCGCCCGTAATCTGACTGGCCTCCCCTCTAGCTCCGAGCAGCGCCTCTGCCATGTGCAGCTATCCCCTCACATGTGCGATCTCCCTCTGTGCTGGCGCTGCCACTAGCACCCACAATCTGAAGGCCTCCCCTCTGCCTGCTTTGCACAGCTCCTTCTGGGCCTCCTGCGCCCACGGTTACCCCTCCCACCACCATGCAGGGTAAGATTACCGCCCCCGCCCCAACCCAGATGGGGCAGGGGGTGGTCTACCTGTGATGACGGTTTCCCTGCTCCGGGGTCTCTCCTTTTGTGGCCTCCACCTGGCAGTGAGCACATTGCCTGGCCAAAGCTGGGGACAATGGCTTTCCTGCCCTCAGCCAGTCTGTGATCTCACCTGCTGGGCAGGGAATCGACGGATCGCTTTCCATGGGGGGTGGGGTTGGGCGTGGGCAGCTGCATTCCATTTCTCCATTCGCTTCTTAGCCTTTGCATATGTGTGTGGGACTATCGGTAAAAAAAAAGTTCCATAAGATTTTTTAACTTCTTGCAAGATCTCGTAAGAAGTTAGAAAGTCTCATGGAACTTTTTTTCTCCCACAAATAGGCTGAGAAGCAATGCAGTTGCCTGTGCCCAGTCCAGCCCAGCCTTGCCTTTTGCTACCACCATAGCCTCACAAGGCCAAGGTGAGGCAGCCCCACCCTCCCCCGGCTGCCATTACCTCTTTTCTTGCTGCTGTCACCAAACAAGGCCAAGGCAGGGCAAGGCGAGGCAAGCCCCAGCAGGCCGAGTCATTTCTCACCAGCAATGTGAGCTACCTACCTGGGTAGAGGCCAGATCAGGAGGAAAGCATTGCGGACAGGACTTGAGAGGCATCTTCTCCGTTCCTTTCCTGGGTGAAGAAAAGAAAATCCTCAGAAAAGAAAATCCTCAGAAGAAGGAGAATCTCTGGCCACTTGGTGCCGCCATTGCCCTCCTCACCTGCAGGAAAGCCAAAGGGCTTCACTTTCGTTCCCCCTTGGCTCCATCATGGCTGGACTCCGAGCTGCAGGGAAGCGGAAAGGGGCCACAAATGTGCAGCTGGTACCCAAGAGGGGCCTCCAAACTTCCCGCACCCACCTCCCGCCAAAGGTCGGGTGGAAGACGGGAGATACCGAATGCACTCGCCGTCCCACACACCCGCATCAGGCCACTGCCAGCGGCTCACACGAGGGCAAGCCAAGGCAAGGCAACCCCTCAGCCGCCATTATTGCTCGGCCACCACCGCCTTACACGTGACCGAGGACGCTACCACTGGTTTACACAAGACAAGGCAAGGCAACCCCCTCCTGGCCATTATCACTCGGCCACCGCCACCACCAACACTGCCTTACACGTGGCTGAGGCAAGGCAAGGCAACCCCCTCTCATTCGCCATTATCTTTTGGCCACCGCCACTGGTTTATACAAGGAAAGGCAATGAAAGGCAGCCCCCCTGCCCCTTCCGCCCCCCATTACCACTCTGCTGCCCCCACCACCCCTCATCCTCATCCTCCTGGACATGGTCGACCGCTGAAACTTACCACTGTCGGCTCATGCTTGCTCGCTATCCGCTCTGACTCATGCTCGCTCTCTTGTTGTCTGCAGCAAATGCTGCTTCTGCCAAAAGTTCCTCTTTTTATAGCCTCTTGCCTATTCCCAGACTGCACATGCGTGAACAGCTGCGCATGCACGGAGAGGAGGGAGCAGCTCGGCCCAGCGAAGGCTTGCATGCCACCAGAGACAGCTCTGTGTGCCACCTATGGCACGTGTGCCATAGGTTCGCCACCACGGCTATATATGATTCATTAAACGCTACTATTTTAGTCCAAATTCCACAGGAGAAATAGCCAATTTACTTTTATTTGTTACATTTGTTTAAAAATATACAACTTCAAGACTGAACAAGGAAATTAAGAAAAAAATAATTTTTAAATTATATTTTATATAATTACTTACAAATGGTTATGGTCTGCTTTAATCAAAAGCAGTTGGAGGCTATTTCTGGAATAAACAAATATTCCAATAGAAGAATTTCAAAGAATTTTCAAATCTCAGTTTGAAATAATTGAAATAAAATACACCAAGATGTGTGATTCTATTCACTTACATATATTTTCTTGGCCTGTACTTAGATTTATAAGGGAAAGGTTCGTTCTCCAAGCTTTTGCATTGCTTTCTGAATGTTTCATTACCAGGCTAGTTTACTTCTTCAGAATCTGGGGATGTCAGTGCTCTTCTGTTTATAAGAGTTTCAGGTGTGTGCATGTCACGTGTGGGTCTGTGATTGGTCTTGTGATGGGTTAGGTGTGAGTCATCAGTGAGTCTTGTGATGGATCTTGTAATCAGGCCAGGGTCATTCTGTTTCTGGTTCCCTGTGCAGTTGTTTTGGATTCTGAGGGATTCATAGGCTAGTTGTAGGTCAATTGATTGTTGATGGAATTGCTTGTGGACTGACAGGCAGGCTTCGATAAACTCATTCGCGTGGCGGGTGGTAGTATGGCCAATGATTTTTTGTGTTGTTCAAATTGAATTGGTGCTGTTTGGTGTTAGTGTGGGTAGAGATAAGAATTTGGGATCATGGTGCTTGACTGCCAGCTGGTGTTTGTGGATCCTGCTTTTTAATTGATGTAATGTTTGTCCCTTGGAGAATTGGTTGCAATGGTTACAGTTGATTTTGTAGATTACTTTGTTTCTTTCATCCATCCGTATCTTGTCTTTGGTTCTGGATAATTCCTGATGGAGTGTGACTATGGTTTGTGGGATATTGCTATTCCTGGGGGCTGGAGAATTCTGACTGTCATTTCCAACACCTCTTTTCTGTTATGGTAGGGTTAGATTTGCGTAATGATTGGCTGTGTGATGTGCTGTGGTTGGGTGCTGTATGTCGGAATATGAAGGCTTTTGGATAGTCGTTACAGAGAAAGATGTTGAGCAGCCATTTTTCTTCTGCTTTTCTTAGTGTTGTGCTGCAGTGTGTCCTGACCCTTCTGAAGAGGGTCTGAACAAAGCTTCTTTTGTGTGCAGTGGGGTGGTTGTTTGTGAAGCTGAGCATCTGGTCTGTGTGCATGGTTTTGCAGTAGACATGGGTTTCCAGTTCTCCATTGTCTAGTCTCCTTATGGCAATGTTGAGGAATGGGAGTCTGTTATCTGTTTCCTCTTCGTATGTGAATTTGATCCCAGGGAATGTTATTGAGCAGGTGGTGTGTTTCTTCAATTTGGGAGTGTTTGATCATGACAAAAGTTTCATTGAATTAGTGTGTCTGGAATTTTGGTTGGATGGTGGGTAGAACTATGAATTCAAGTTCAGGGTTGCTGCAATGAGTTTGTGCTCATCTAAATAAAGTTCTTACCCAGCTTTTGCTGTGAAAGGTTAGGTTGTTGCTTTGGTTGGTGTGGGAGGTTTTTCTGTATATTTGTATTTCTAATTTACCATTTTGATCTCTGCTGATCAGTATGTCCAGGAAAGTATAGTGAGTTGTTGTTTTCTTCTTCTCTGGTAAACTGGATTCCTTTGAAGATGTTGTTGTTGGTTCTAACTGGTACTTTTTTATTATGGTGAAGATGTCATCTACACATCTGATCTATATTTTAGGTTGTATTTGTGGAAGTGCTCTGGCTTCTAGACATTGCATAATGACTTCCACTATAAGTCCTGAAAGCAGTGAGCTCATAGGTGTACCTTTAATTTGTTGGTAATTTTATCCAACTAATTGAAAGTGGTTAGGCAGAGGTTTACAAGATCCATAATCCTGAATGTTTCAGTCTTGTATTTGGTTAAGTCAGATGTGCTGTGGAGCAATATGCTCATAGATTCTTTGACTAAGAATTCTTTGACTTTGACTAATTCTGGATCTATGGAGGTGTTTGTTGTGTAAACTAAAACATATTTTTCTTACCTTCTGTTTTTCAATTCTGTTAATGTTTTCTTATCTCAAAGTTACACCAAACTTTTTTATTACACAGAACTTCTTTACTTAAAATAAATGGCATTTTATCTTTCTATACACCTAGTATAAAGTAATAATCTTTTGCTACACAATATATATATATATATTCATTTGTTTAATTAAGGGTGAACTATTGACAGGTACCAGAATTACTATATTTTTATACATAAGACATATGTCTTCCTAATTGCAAGCATCTTCAAAAATTCCTATCACTCCAGGCAGAAAATGAGAAGGGAGGAATATTTATCTTTTTAGGAGACTTTTTAGGTTAGTGTTTTCATGCTTTTCCTATTATCTCCACCAGTCAAAGAGAAAAAGAAAGTAGAAAATGTTATGAGTTATAGCTAGAAAGATAAATTCCCTAGAGTTATGAATCTAGGAATAATTAATAGTGTTACAACTTTCTAAATATAAATCTTAATAGTAATGAATGAAATATTTAACTAGTAATCCTTTACCAGTAATACTTATCTAAAAATCAAATTACCCATAAGATATTGTGATTCTTGTTATATACTGTTGTACATATGCAACCCATTTTAATCCCTATGTATATGTAATTATTTAAAACTGTCTTTAAGAGTAAAACTTTCCACAAAAACAACATTTTAAAACTGATGGTTCAAGAATTAAAACAATAAAAATTAAGAGAACCTAACAAATTTTCTGAACACTTGAAATAAAAAGATTTTGAACCCCTCCCCAGTGGAATAATTTAATTCAGTTACAGTACTGTGATTATAACACCCTTAGTAGCCACACATTATAGATATATCTGTTTAAAACTTTGTGAAGAGTCAAAGAATTTAGCAAATCCATATAATAGAATGTTTTTTAAAAATTCAAGAATGCACATAACTTTTTTACATGGCGTTGTCCCCCGCCCAGACTACAATTAAAGCTGAAACTGAATTATAAATTCACTTCTTACAGCTACCATGATAAAGGTTGTCATGAATTTTTATGATTCTTACAAAGAATACATATAGATTACAACTATAACCACCTATAAAAATAGCATGCTCCACATTTACAACTTTTTGAAAACTTGATCTATAAAATGCATTTTTAGGCAGAACGCCCACTAAAACAAGTCCAGGTCTTAATTTACACCCATGAAATTGCATCTTTAAAAATTAATCAGAAGCTTGTAAGTTTTATTTTGTTATGGATCTTCTGGTGGATTTACCAATAACACCAACAAATCCCAAATATGTTTCTTGGATTTCAGTGTAAATGCTAAGACTCAGACACCTCACATTTTAAAGAAGATATCCACAAACCACAGTGGTTTTGATGCATTACAAGGAATATATGTGATGTGTGATTGATGTGGTTTGCAAGGGATATACTATAAAATAACATTTTTGTACTATGGTGATTCATTATAAATAGATCTTTGATTAAAGAGCTGACTTCTATGGACTTTAAAGTTCCTGTGGAAAAAAATTATAAAGCTTTGTTCTGTTGATTATACATTTTTGTGCAATAGATGCTAAATCCATTTTATTTATCCTCATGTGAAGAAATATGTATGTTTGGTAGTAACTTTGTGGGGAGTATTTCCATAAGTAAATTAGGATTTCATGAATAAATGAATATAATAAAAATATAGATTTGAACTTTTACACTGCAGTCAAAAAGACAAGTGTGATATACACATCATTACTTTGTGAAGGATACCACTAAACACATAATTAGATCATTTTAACTTTCCTGGATCTGTCTACTGAGAACAATAAAAATACCAAAAATATTGGCCATTTCAGTGTTGCTAAGGACAGAAGAAGGTAAGTGCTATAGTACTTCCAACTAACTCGGATTACAATAATTCTAAATGGAAATATTAAAATGGTCTCACAATCAAGAGTTCTTCTCTTTTAAGCTGATCTGTTGAGATGAATAATAAAGAAACACTTCCATTGCTCGAATTTCAACAAGGGAGCCACAAGGCGACAACATGAAAGACAATTTTGGTTGTTGGTTAAGCACTAGGGCTAGAAACAGGGTGATTGCGAGTTTTTGTCCTGCTTTAGGCATAAACTTTAGGTCAGTCACTCTGAGCGACTCCCTCACAACCGAACTCATCTCACAGGGTTGTCGTTAGTATTAGGCTCGAGTTATTTATAAAGGCAGGATAAACGTGAATAAACACGACCCAAGATGTACCTCAGAAGTGACGGGGGGAGTGAGGGGATGGGAGCCAACAGCGTAAAATTATTAGACCATGATATTAACAGAGCTATGAAGGCTACCACCAATGGCTTAATAAAATAACAAAACACCTTCATGGGATTAAAAACGGAGGGAACGCAAGCATGAGAAAAGTTTACCGTCCAAAGAATTTCCCTCTCCCCTCTCCCCCCGCCTTCCTTTAAAAGGCAGCTCTCATCCACTCCCGAAGCTCTGGGTGTGGCAAAGCCTCGGCTGCTCACCTCGGGGCGGGGTCTGGGCAACTTTCCGATTAAGCGTCGGCTTAGGAGGCGCGCAGGTCGTGTTTTCGGGGGGAAGGGTGGGGGTTTTGTGGGGTTGTTACTTTAAAACGGGGAACACCAGTCTTAGTTATTGTTAGCGGGAAAGACTTTGCTCTGACGTGCGGTAAGATGGTAAGTTCAAGTAGACCGTCGTATTCCATTCAGCCATGGGTTGGCTTTTCCTTGATACAACTCTTGTTGTGTTTTAAAAAATGGTTTGAAGATCCGGGGGGGGAAAAGGGCAGTGGGAATAAAAAAGCGAAGTTTGGCATACGGGTTGCCTAAAGCGAAAATATTTTATAAAACCCAGCTTTAAAAGCCACTTACCCTGGGAGATTTTGATGCAGGTTGTTCAAATGGACGGGACTGAAGGCCCCGGGGCGTTGTGAAGAAGGGGGCAAGAAAAAGGCGGGAAGTGGCTGCGCTCGCCATCCTTCGAGGTGGAGGCGTGCAAAGGATGTGTGGAGATGGTAGGCTACGTCGACCAGAGGAAAGCCAAACGAAAACTAGGCGAAGATGTTTCTGAGGCGGAGGCGCGATCACCATTTTGTCGTCACGTGGGAATCAACGATCGATTTATGTCCGCCTCGAGTCATTTTGTGGGGTTCATGCTAGACCACCGTTGTAAAATCCTCTTTCCGTCCCCCGACCCTTCGCCTGGGGGTATTTTATGGATGGAGAGCGCTTTAATTTTCGTTAATAGAATTTACGGGTGTGAAATTCTTCCTGGGTTAGCGAAAATCCTATCTCTAAAGTAGTCTCGGAGATATGACTAGCCCCTTTTGGTTTCAGTGGGAATTCCTCCAAGATAAACGTAGATCGGATGGTAGCCAGTATTAAGGTATCAGACTTCAATTCTTCCTGCACTTATTTCAAAGTAAGTCTTCAGAATTTGAAGGAATAGGTTGATCCTCGGACATTGAATCCGTCAATAGTGTTGCAAGTTTGGAATGGAAAAATAACGGCTGCCTTCCTTTTTTTTTCTATGTTAAATGGAGACTGGCAAAGGTTCAATTCCAAAAAGAATTAACAGCCAAGTTACAACTAACTTAAGAGTTCAGTATGGTAGTTTTTTTTCCTTGAGCTTGGTATATTATCAAGCATATATCGAGACTAATAAAATGGATGCTTTAAAAAGTTTTTGTGTTTTATTTAACGTTATCTGAAATTGTATCTGTAGCCAATCCAAAATATATTTGATTAACTTGTTATTTTGAACTGCAATTCATATAAGCTTCATTCAGCATAGCCCAAATATGGTAGTTCAATACTACACTCTTTAAGAGGGCACTTCTGATCAGTTGATTGGTAGATTGTTCCATAAAAGTTTCCTGAGTTCCTATTTGCAAATACCGGTAGTAGTTTAAAAGCATTAATATAAAGGATTGCTATAATAAATTTAATTCCAATGACCTTGGTTAAGAGCACCAAATTCCTGCTATCAATTCAAGGTGTATCTTTCTACAGCTTTGGAAGCTGCTGAATTGTTGCAGTGGGCAGATTATCTTGAAACTGAAAATACTCCAATACATAGCCCATAATTTTAGAGAAATGTAAAAACAAGGATCCTCTATTTTGGATCAGTAGAATATATGCTTGGGTATCCTTTGTATTGTTATCATTTGTGTCACATTTTATATATACAAGAGGAATATTTTTTAGATACAAGTGTAATAGTATTTAAGAAGGACGAAGAATTTTTTTAAAACTTAAAATTTGTTTTGCAGTCTACTTCAAATCAGGAGTCTCAAAACACAAGTATTCCACAGGAAGAAAGCGCTCAGTTACCTGCTACCAGCCAAGGCTATGTTCTGCCTGAAGGGAAAATCATGCCAAATACCATTTTTGTGGGTGGAATAGATGTAAGGGTATGTATTTATTTTTTAATAGGATTTCTGTTGTTAGGCTGTGTCTTGTGTATTCACAGAAACTTGAAGCAGTTGAATTCTGCACAGTGAATATTGCAATCTCAACTGAAAATAAACCCATTGGTGATACTTTCTGTGAAGAAACCCAGAATTGTAAAAGAAATATTATTGTTTCCAAAATTTTCAGTGGAAGTTTCATATGTTCTTATCCTTAGTATGTGTTGGGAGTACTGCTGTTTAATAAATAATTTGATAGTTATTTGGAATTTTTTTTAAAGTTAAAAGTATTTTACTATAAGGCTTTCTGTAGTATTTCCTTCATGTGTTTAGTATGCCTTTACATAATTTATCCCTAGATGGATGAGACAGAAATTCGGAGCTTTTTTACACGATATGGCACAGTTAAAGAAGTGAAAATAATCACTGACAGAACTGGTGTATCTAAAGGGTAAGTTGTTTGGTTTGGGTGGCATTGATAAAAAATAATTATGGAGGCATTAAGTAGCTATAGTACTTAGATCAAACACTAGTATTCAAAGATTAACTGGTTATGAATGATATTAATGTGGAATGGAATTAAATGTTTGTAAACTGAACTATAGGTTTCAGGCATAAATTTTCATTCTTCAATGGTGTTCTCAGTTTTAATTAGCCATTTCTTTGTTGCTATTATGTTTAATTGTAATATTGTTACTTTATTGTGCATTATTTTAATCTATTGTAGAATCAAATAGAGGGTTATTGATTTTTTAAAAATAAAATAAAAATAGATAATATCACTAGAAATGGGGCCACAAGTCAACTTAAAAGTTTTGCCTTCAATCTCCTTCATGTTAGTTTGAGAAGTGCATAAGATCTTTCTTGAAGTTATAGGGATATAAACATTCTTATTAATTTGATCCCTTTATCTATGTCATACTTCGTCTTCTATTTTTCTAGATGCAGCCATTTTAATGGACAACATTGAATTACACAGTGGGGTATTAATTGAAAATTAATATACTTTTGATTTATCTTTATAGATATGGATTTGTATCATTTTTGGACAATGTAGATGTACAGAAAATAGTAGAAGTAAGTTGTTAATTTGGGGTCTACGTGGAATTGTTTAGAGACCTATTGGTTTCTTTTTTGAAATGGAAATCATAAAAAAACTAGATGAGATATTTGATTACACTGTTAATAATTAGAATTTGTTTACAATTCAGTTAATAGTACTTGGACCTAAGAAATGATTGGACTCACTATTTTGATCAGCTTTCAGGGTGAACAAAATGAAATAGATCAAGAAAACAGGATAAGTGATTTCCTTGTATTGGATTCTGGCCTTCTGTATGTAATCCAAGTTGCAAAATTTGAGTTATTTTTACCAGAAAAAAATGCAGGTGAAGATTAATTGGGTTTTGAAATGTCTCCCAGACTATCCTGAGTCTAGTTTATTTAAAATTCTTTAAAATAATCTTTTCCTATTTGTGTTTCAGTCCCCTATCTAAACGCTTTATTACTTTATGGGCTATGTCTGTACCATATTAAATATTGAAGAAAAATTTCATCTGTAATCAAAGTCTTCTGTGTTCTATAGTTAACTGTAATATCAGTAGGATTTGATTCTGTGGTGTCTTGAAAATTCACCTAAAGACTGGGCCACGTAATAGATTTTACATTTCTTGCAGAAGCTTGAGTCCTAGAAATTTTGTTTTCTGTTCAATTAATTCTATTCAATTAGTCAATGAGGCTCTTAATAATATATGTAATACATCCTAACAAAAACTAGATGAGCTGCATACACTGCTGTATATAAATTATATACAGAGATAGTCATAAAACGCAAGTGGCTCCTAATGAGAAGTTTAGAATAATTATTCAAATTCCTAAGCATATATTGAAAAAGTTTAAGCAGAAAGATAGTAGGTAGCACAATGATAACTATCAGTCTTTGATGGCTTTAACATGTCAACACCTGTGCATGTGTCTGGCATAGTATCTCAGTACAAGGATGGACTTGAGATTGATCACAATGACCCCATCTCCTCACTAATCAGATGCCTCTCATAGTAAAAAATAATGTGGAATTGTCACTAAGTGGGTTTTTATTATTTATTATATTAAAAAATACAGGAGAGGCTTTAGTGAATCGCAGGATCAGGTTTTCAAGTATTTCTGAAAGATCAGGAGAATGGGTGCCCACCTCAGATGGTTGTTTTATAATCGTATTGCTAGCTCTTATGATTGCTTTTTTATTTAAGATATTGCTTTTTTTATTTAAGATATTTAAGATATTTTCCAGTATGATTGATTATGTGCCATCAAGTCATTGTTGACTCATTTGATAGATACTTTATTTGACTTGTTCAGTACCATTGTATTTTCTTGCTCTGCTGGTAACAGGTGGAGTATTGTAACTCTTCTTACCTTCTCATTTTTGACCTTAGCTGTCTCAGAAGTCTAATACAGATAGTCAGTATAGCTAAATTCATATTTTATAACCTAAAAAAGAATTCTCTGGTGGTTTTTACATTTGCCAGTATAGAATTCTATTACAAAATTGTTACTGACTTTAAAACTATTGATATTATTGAGAAAAGAACATTAATCAAAACCTTTAAATTACTCTTTTCTAGTCACAAATAAATTTTCATGGGAAGAAGCTCAAATTGGGACCTGCAATAAGGAAACACCCAAACTTATGTGAGTATTATTGAATTGGACAGCCTGTCTAAAGAAAAGCTCTTGATAGAGGAAACAATTTTATTTCTAGATAAATATAAGGATGGCAAAAATACTTGGAGGCACAAACATATAACATTGGTATTTACTACTATTCTACCACCAGTTACCTGCTTTCTTTTGCAAGATGCATATGGGAAAATGACTGTCATTGTGCAATAAGTCTTGTCATGTAGCTCAGGTGCATACTTATAACAATTTATGTGGCAATGTGAAATATATTTGAGTATTGAAACATTTTTAAGGTAGAATACAACTTTATTTTTCTTATCTCACAAGGTGCCTATCATGTGCCACCCAGGCCAATGCTTATTAATTCCCCTACACCTCAATTCCATAGTGTCTGGAGTAACCAGGAAACATATATGCAGTCTCCAGCTGTGATGAGTCCTGTCACGCAGTATGTTCAGGTAAGGTTTTTAGAATGAAATTTAATTCATTTAATTGCATTTTAGAGAAAATAAAATTCTACAACTAGTTTAAAAAGGATTCTGCTAAATTGGCATAATTTCAGATGCATGGAGTACAAGCTTATTATTAATATCTAAACATTTTAAAAGAATATAATAGAAACTATTCCCATTTTCTATTCCTATTTTGAAATATTCTGGGGATACTGTCAATACTTTTTTCCCTTTTTTCTGTGGAGTCTGTCAAGAGTTAAAATTACATAAGTTAAATTCAATTGAATAAGATGGAATTAATGTTTATTCATCTGTCATTTCCCATATTATCTTCTGAAGGAGTAGTACTATTTCTTGAGCATGTCTGGGATGTGGAGACATTGTCCTGGATCCATGATTACTGCTGGGTGAACAGATGGAAGCTATGGCCAGGAGAACTTTTGCTCAGTTTTGATTGGTGTGCCAATTCTGGCCCTTTCTGGAATGGAAAGCTCTGGCTACAGTGATTAATACCTTTATCACCATCCAGTTAGACTTTTGTAATCTACTTAGCATGGGGCTACTTCTGAAGATCACTTAAAGACTACAGGAGAGGCAAAGTGCAATGGCCCACTTGCTAACTGTTGCTATTTCTTAAAATATTAAACTTATTTTTCAGATCTTGGGTTGAGTAGCCATAATTACTGGGTACAATTCAAAATGATATTTTTGACTTGTTTTATTATATAGTATTTTATAGCAAAATTACAAAAAATAGTCAAAAATACAGAAGATAAACAGTGAAATTAATGAATTGAAAAAAGCTGAATAAATGCATAAAGAAAAGAAATTGAAGATTTTTTTAAAAAACAAGCATGTAATAAGATAGAAATCACTGGTTTATAAAAATTACCTTATAATACTATATTGTTATCAAATAGTGTTGACTTAAAACAGTTGTAAAAGATTTGACATTAAGGCTTTAAGTTACCTACTTCTACTAGAATTGACATGTCCAAAGAGATCCTCCCCAGGGCTAAGGGTGGCTAAGACCAATAAGTATTGCTTTTTATCATAACATCTGCATTCTGAAACAATATGGAAATGTATTGGCTCCATCAATGAAGGCCTCTAGAAACTAGTGAAACGGAACATTTTCATTGGGTTTTTAGAATATTATTTGCCATCATTATTTCTATTTTGTACTGTTATTGCTGATTTTCGTATTCTCAATACTATGTGGTGTAAAGGATATAAGAACATTAATCATGCAAAGGGCCGTGAACATCTAATCACCTTTGTAGTTTAAGGCCATTCTTGAACAATTCTGAATGCTGTGTCAAAAAGTCTCCCCATGGTTGTTGTGTTTCCAAGCTAAACACATCCAGCACTTGCAACATTTCCTTATAACTTTTTTCTACTAGCCCCTTATGGTTGCTTTCCTATGAAACACTCCATTTTGGCAATGTTCTATCTAAAATGCAATGGTTAAAACTGGATGCAACTATCTTAGTACAGTTTTATTAAAACGGAATAGAGAGATACAATAACTTCTTTCTCTTTTGACTTAATGACTTCTGCTGATGCACCTTAGAATAACATTTCCTTTTGGGGTGAGCCACATCATACTGCTGGCTCATGTTAAGCTTGTGATTCACAAACATCCTTTTTTTTTAACACGTCGTGTGATTATTCTTCACCCTTCTTTCCTAAGTTTCATCTTTAATTTTCCTTTAGGACTTTGCATTTTACCTTGTTGAAATACATCTTGCCGGTTTTGTGTCATTGTTTCAGTTTGTAGATATCTATCAATAGTATATTGTCTTCTAAGATTTCTCTATTATCTCTATATTTGTGTTAAATGAAAAGTTGATATATTTTTAAATCCCTCTTTCGAAATGTTTATATTGAATAACACAGGAGATCTATTGTAAGTCACTCAATATTGAATAACACAGGAGACTTATTGTAAGTCACTCAACAGTTTCTTCTATTTCAGAGTCATTCACTTATTCTTTTGGTCAATCTAATGGTTATACAGTTAGTTTATATTTTTCCATGTTTTCTAGTAGAGTCTCCTAGAAGAATTTTGGGTGCTTTGCTGAAATCAAGATATATTGTATCTTCCACATCCATGGTCAGCTAAACTGATATTCTACTAAATAAGATCAGATTGATTTGACATGATATTCTTGAAAAATCCATGCCAAGTTCTCCAAAGTACTGAATTATTTTCTAAGTGATCAGAGACTGATTTTATAATGGATCCTTAAGTTTTCCTTGCTACCTGAAACTGATCAGTTTGTGGTTATATGGAGCTTCTTCCCCCCCCTTTTGAACATTTGCTTTTCTCCAATGTTTTTGTGCCATACCCATCCTCTATAATTTCTCTTAATATTCTGGAAAGGGTCTCTACGAAAAAGCTTCTTCAAAACTCAGATGAAATTGAACTGAGATTCATAATAAACTTACATTCATTCATGATAAAAGGGTTTAAAGTTTTCCCCTGTCCATTCCTGACTAACTCAAGGGAATGGTGCTCATCTCCAATTCTCAACTGAGAGAGCCTGTCTTGTCTACGAGATATTTTCATGTGGCCAACATAAAAATGTGGTAATCTTCCTGCCAAGTGGTATCTATTTATCTAAAATTAATTCTGTTTTTGAACTTACAGGCCTACCCTTATGGTTCCCCAGCTTTATTAATTCAGCAACAAGTTCCTGTAGGATACCAGCCAACTTATAATTACCAGGTTTGAGTTTATATTAAGTCCTATCTTAACTAAAGATGATTTAATGTGGCTTTCAGATCATGCTATTTGATATTTTGAAATGTAATTGTAGGAATAACTAAGGAAGAAGAAGGTTGTACATATACTGGGTGGTAGTAGGTCTTGATAAATATGAATTGTATTTCAGTTATGAGCTTTTTTGTTACTAAACTGCAGTAATCCAGATTTTGAGGAGAAAAAATAAAGGGTTTATACCTTGCACCTTTCAGCAGTTGTGGAGACTTTTAAACTGTCTAAAACTATTTATACAATATTAAACAAAGTTAGAACCTTGGTATTTTAGGATTGTCTACTCCTGATTGCATATAAGATCAGGATAATTCTCTTTAGGTTCCGCCCCTCTCGGAAGAGAGCACAAGTCGCGTTACACGTCCACACATGTCGATAAGCGTGGCTAGTTTTGAGCAGCTAGTCAATAACGTCACCTAAGCGGAAATACAGGCAGTCTTCGACTTAGCATTTAGTGACCAAAGTCACAACGGCACTGAAAAAAGGGACGGAGGACCGTTTTTCACACTTACAACCGTTGCAGCTTCCCCGCGGTCACGTGATTTACGTTCGGATGCTTGGCAACTGGATTATGTTTATGACGGCTGCAGCGTCCCAGGGGTCATGTGATCCCCTTCTGCGATCATCTGTTGTGAGCCGCCCTGGGTCTTCGGAGAAGGGCGGCATATAAGTGTGAATAAACTAAACTAAACTAAACTTTCAGAAGAGGCAATAAACAAGGTCCAGAAAAGCAAACTTTCAGTTGCTGCTCCCTTTGTCTGGATCATTCTATCTGAGATCTGAGCATTCCATTTGATAACTGATAACCCACTCCCAATGCTGCTGGATTTTAGGAAGGCTATAAACATTTGGACTAGGAGAGGGGAGATATATTATCAGGCTTTTCTCTCTTACAATGGAGTTGAATTTATTAAGGAATTATTCAGTAAATGATAATATTGCAGATTCTTTTTTTTCTTATGTATTTAATCTTATTTACAAAGAAAACTATGCAAGCTGATTAGAGTTGGTATAATTCAGAGCAAGAAATACAGTGAAAGAAAAAATTATTTGATCCCTGCTGATTTTGTACATTTGCTCACTGACAAAGAAAGGATCAGTTTATCATTTTAATGGTAGGTTTATTTTAACAGTGAGAGACAGAATAACAACAAAACAATCCAGAAAAACACATTTTTAAAATGTTATAAATTGATTTGCATTTTAATAAGTGAAGTAAGTATTTGATCCTCTATCAAATAACAAGATTTCTGGTTCCCAGGTGTCTTTATACAGGTAATTAGTGAGATTAGGGAGACTCTCTTAAAGGGAGTGCTCATATCTCAGCTTGTTATGTGTATAAAAGATACTTCTCTACAGAAGCAATCAATCAGATTCCAAACTCTCCACCATGGTGAAGAGCTGACCAAGGAGGTCAGGGACAAGATTGTAGATCTACACAAGGCTGGAATGGGCTGCAAGATTATCACCAAGCAGTTTGGTGAGAAGATGACAACAGTTAGTGTGATTATTCGCAAATGGAAGAAACACAAAATAATTCAGTCTCCCTTGGTCTGGGACTCTCACCTCATGGAGTTTCAGTTATGAGAATGGTGAGGAATCAGCCCAGAACTACACAGGAGGATCTTGTCAATGATCTCAAGGTAGCTGGGACCATAGTCACAAAGAAAACAATTGGTAATACACTGCACCGTGAAGGACTGAAATCCTGCACCGCCTGCTCAAGAAAGCACATGTACAGGCCCATCTGAAGTTTGCCAATGAACATCTGAATGATTCAGAGGAGAACTGGGAGAAAGTGTTGTGACCAAATCTAGCTCTTTGGCATCAACTCGCTGTGTATGGAGGAGGAGGAGGAATGCTGCCTATGACACCCAAAAACACTATGTCAAACATGGAGGTGGAAACATTATGCTTTGGGAGTGTTTTTTTGCTAAGGGGACAAGACAGCTTCACCGCCTCAAAGGGACGATGGACGGGGCCATGTACCATCAAATCTTGGGTGAGAACAAAATCCCTCCTGAGATGTATGCAAACCTGGTGGCCAACTACAAGAAATGTCTGACCTCTGTGATTACCAACAAGGATTTTGCCAAGTACTAAGTTATGTTTTGTGAAGTGGTCAAATATTTATTTCACTCATTAAAATGCAAATCAATTTATAACTTTTTTTGAAATGCATTTTTCTGGGGTTTTTTTGTTAGTTTGTCCCTGTTAAAATAAACCTACCATTAAAATTATAGACTGATCCTTTCTTTGTCAGTGGACAGAGATCAAATAATTTTCTCCCTCACTATAATCCTGACAAGCAAATAAATTTTATCATCCCTATAAACTTGATCATTCATTTTACTATTCCTGTGTTTTTGAGTTGTGTAAACTTGGTTGCTTAGTTTAGGGTACCAACTTTAAATTTGGAAAACAGACATTCATATTTCTAAAAATTACTACTCAAAGACGCTTCATTGCAAGAGGGAAAAGCCTCAGGTGCTTTTTTCAAAAGGCAACTGGACTTTCTTAGTTTTTTTGTTTTAAAATTTTTCACTTTTCATCCAAGAAGCTTCTTCAGTTCTTCAACAAAATGTTTTCAAACAAAGTCCAGTTGCCTTTTGGAAAAAGTACCTTTGGGATAACCATGACCTGGATAATTGAGAATCTCCATAGACACTGCTACTCAAAGATGCATTATTGTATTCCTATTATTTTATCAAGCAAGTTAAATGCTATATTCTGCTAAAAGTCTGTTAATAGTTTCTTTGCTTACTGATTTTTTAAGATTCCACCACAGTGGCCTCCTGGAGAACTAAGAAATTATATTGTGCCGGTAAGTCACATTTCTTGTTTTTATTTCAATTCAGTGGCTAATATTTACAATGATCAAAGAAGACCTGCCATCCTTATTTATGTACTAGCTACTGAGTATTTTTATATTGGCATATATGTTAGATTTACATGAACATAATTTCTCTGATATTTTATTAAACAGTGACTTCAAGGTATTTTTGAAATTTAGCAGAAACAGTCAAAGAAGCCTCCAAAAAATTACCTAGGTATTTGGACAGATGTACTTGGGAGGAACACTTTCTTTAAATAGTCTGGATCAGACTCTGTAGCACGTTTTAAAAAATGATGCTAATCTTTTATGTTTGTTAGAAAATTCTGTTTTATTATAGAAATGGTAGGAGAGGATTATTATATAGCCATACAGATTGGTAGCAACAGATGGTTACATAACCGTACAGACCGAAATAAAGTGTACAGTATACAGTCAACATGGGCCTTGCCGACAGGAAACCCCTCAGAATGTAAGGGAACCATAGATTATAACCATAGATGCCATCTACTGGCTGAATAATTCTGTATTGTTGCAATACAAAATACTTTCTAACATGTTGAGACTCTAGAAAGAGTACAGAGAAGAGCAACAAAGATGATTAGGAGACTGGAGGCTAAAACATATAAGGAACAGTTGCTGGAATTGGGTATGTCTAGTCCAGGGGTAGGCAACCTCTGCTCTTTTACGACTCATGGACTTCAACTCCCAGAATTCCTGAGTCAGCATAGGCAGAAAGAAGAGGGAGTCAAGCTATTCTCCAAGGAGCCTGAAGGCAGGACAAGAAGCAACGGGTGGAAACTAACCAAAGAGAGAAGCAACCTAGAACTAAGGAGAAACTTCCTGACAGAACAATTAGCCAGTGGAACAACCTGCCTCCAGAAGTGGTGAATGCGCCAACACTGGAAGTTTTTAAGAAGAAACTGGACAGCCATTTGTCCGAAATGGTATAAGGTTTCCTGCCTGAGCAGGGGGTTGGACTAGATGACCTCCAAGGTCCTTTCCAACTTTATCATTATTATTATTATTATTATTATTATTACTATTATTATTATTATTATTATTATTATTATTATTATTATGTATTCCAACATCCCCACTCAACAACTACTCCTTATAATAGTCCCATTTTAGCTCTTAGTTCTGTTTCTGGATTCTTATATTTCTTCTTGTCCTTTTTCTTCCTCTTCTTGCTGTTCTGGTTGTCCACAGAGCTAGCGCTGTTGTTTTGGCCTTGACTCTCTGAAGAGCTGGCACTGGAGCTGCTTGGGGCTCTGGTTATGCTCTAGCTGGACTGGTGGACCAGGGTCTCTTTCTCCTTTATGTCTCTGCAACATAGAACAGACTTTTGGCTGGGATGCCTTTATTACTTCGTGTGTATCTCCTGGTTGAAACTTCTTGTGTCCCAATGCCAGCTCTTCTTTCATTCCACTTAGATAGTCTTTTTCAGTTAATTTCTTTATTATGTTAGGACTTCTGTGTCCAAGTGAATGAATGTTTTTTTTTCTATTTGGCAGTATTAGCTACCTGATTGCAGTTTAGCTGATACAATCTATCTGTAATTTTAGCCTTTGTAAGATATCCCTTTTGTGATAACAAAACTTGTCTTTAAAAGTCACTACATTGCCTTGTTTTGTGAGCTTCATTGACAAAAGATTAGTTTCAACAGCAAAGATAAGTAGTACATTTTTCACAAATAACTTTCTGGTGACACTCTGAGAAATAGGACAGTAAAGAAAACCAACTCTGACCTATTACTTCTGATTATTTGTTTCTGTGGTGTGGTGATTGTTTCTGTTTTACTCTGGTCAAGGTGAGTAATTAAATTTCTGTCATCAAGCGCTGTGACAAATGTTTCATAATTTTCTGATAAACCACTAAGTAATAGTACTGCAACATGAAAATCTTTTATTTCTTCTCCTCTACCTCACAGACTTCAACCATTTCCAAGGGTGCCTTGTGTTATGTAATCCTACATATCCTGGCCTTTCATCAGCTTGATTTGATACAGCTTTCTAATCAAATGCAGTTTGTTGCTTAGATTAACTATTTCATGCACCTTTTGTAATCCTTTCCACATTTCTTTAGCAGTTTCACATTTACATACATGTATGATTTGATAATTTTCTATGCTAAGAGAGATTACGTACTGATCTTTCTGATCTTTCTCTGTCCATTCATCTGAAGACTGCTCTGGCATAACTTCATTTATACATTTTCATGTACATTTCCTTATTAGCACCATTTTCATCTTGAATTTCCAAGACTGGTAGTTCTGGTTTATCAGGTTTGTAAATGAAATCTTTGTTTCAGCTTTGTCACTGGCCATTTTCTTTTATTTATTTATTCTGTTACAGTCTTCTTTCTGTTGCCGTTCTTGCACTTATTTGCTATAGCTGGCTATAATTGGTTTATTTTTTTCTATGCTGAATTTTATATTTGTCCTCTATTCTGGTTTTATACTGGTTTCATCTCTGGTTTTATACTGATTTCATCTCTGGTCTACCTGGATTGAAGCTGGTTTACCTGGGCTCATAACTTGCTAGAAAATTCTGTTCTATAGAAATGGTAGCAGAGGATTATTATAGAGCCATGGAGATTGGTAGCAGAAGATGGTTGCATAGCCATATAGATAAAATGTAGAGTGTACAGTCACCATCGGCGTTGCTGCTTAAGTTTCAACTGTCACAGGAATCTAAAGGAAACAGATCATAACTATAGATATAAACTAAACACTATCCTATACTGGCTGAATAATGTAGTTGTTGCCATACAAAGTACATTCTAACATGTATTCTAATAAAGTTGCTGCTAGAAATGAACTTGAGTCTATCTACTGAAGCATTGCTTTACATGATTACTTTAACTAATTTGATTATAAATGAAGCCACGATTTCCAACATGATGTCTTGGTATTTTTCAGTAGGGTCGAAATGCTACATGTCTGGCACATACAGTGGTACATCAGTACTCGTTGTTAATTGGTTCCTGGAGGTCCGATGAGTACCAAACAATTTTTTCCCATAAGGAATAATGTAGCAAATCATAGAACAGCTGACTGACAAGTTCTAGCTTGTGTGTTGTGTATCAAATGATGAGTACTGGGACAAAATTTTCATGTGAAATATGTTGAGTACCAAATTTAACAAGTTTCAAAACAGTCAAGTACCTAGGTACCATTGTATAAGCAATGAATGAATGAATGCTACAATTAAGTTTTATGTATGTTTCTAACTTGCAATATTGAATTTTTTTTCTGTAGTTTCTATTTCAGACTTCTTTGATCAGTTCATAAAATGGATAGCATCCATTTCTATTAACTCTTTTTAAATAGGCATATACTACAGTGAATTATGGTAGTGAAATGGATGTAGGAACTGACCAAGCAGAGTGTTCTATGACTGACACCGCACAGTCATGTGCAAACAGTCCACAAAAGGTAATAATGAATTATATTGTGATTCACCTTTACATAAAGAATAATTAAACTTTGGATGTGTAATAAATGAAAAGCAAGAGCAAAATAAAAATAGTACAGGTAGTTTTTGTTTACCAAACACAATTGGAATTCACAATTCTGTTACTAACTAAAGTGTTTACTAAGTAGGAAATCAAGTGATTGCAGCTGTGCTTTCCAAGGTATCAAGACTCATCCGTTTTGCACCTATGGGTTGTTGGTTTTTTTGCCTACTAACCACTCCCCATTCTTTGGAATGCTCACCTAGGGCTGAGATAATTAAAAAGAAGGGAATTAATGTTTGTATTTTCATTCAGTGGAGAGAAAAGGGATTATAAGACAGTAAACAGGGACTCAGTGGGGATTGAACCTGAAAGCAATGGCATTTGTAAACAGCCTGGTTAGTCACCATTGTGTACTTGTTTACTCTCTTGTAGTCCCTTCCTCCCCAATTGCAGGGAGGAGGACAGGTCAAATACCAGATATTACCTACAGAAATTGCTTGGCTTTATTTCTCTCCCCCACAGTTAAAAGGTTAGGGATAAAGGGATTACAAGAGAGTATGCAGACATACAATTGGAACTACATCAGGTTGTATGTGTAATGCATTAGCAGCTGCCAGCACATTGCTTTCTATTGTATTCCCCATTGTATGTCTGCTTACTGATTGTAATAGTGATCATGAGAGTAAGAAACAGCAACAGTGATCTAACAAGGCAGTTGGTAAGCAAGGGCTATCTGTAGCGTGTTCGTTGCTTTTTTTCTTAGTGTCTTATGTGTAGGGTTATCTGCCAAACAGTTGAAACATTGACCTGTTACATCTGCAACATCTATATTTAAAAAGTCTATAAATGGCCAGTTGCTAAAGCCTGAGTTGACAATTTGTGTCCATATATGAACCCTCTGCATAGTGTTCATGGCTATACCAGGACTTAAAATTTCATGTTTATATTCAGTGGCAAATACCCAACTTTCTGTAGTATAATTTTGTTTTGTTATTTTCCAAAGAGTATAAATGGGAGCAAGATACCTCTTGAAGACACTTTTTAAAATGTCCATCCTTAATACATCTGCCCCAAGATTAACTCTGACTCTGAAATTTGGCTGTTTTGTAATCAGATTTAGATTCATACATATAGGGCTTTCAAAGGATGAAAATGGAAGCAGATAAAGTAAACTGAGGGTTATCTCTTCATACAACATTTGTTCAGGCATTAGAAAGCATCTAACACACAATATTCATAATATATTAATAAAGTTTAATTGTTTTAGAAATCTGTGGATCGCAGCATACAGACAGTAGTATCGTGTCTATGTAATCCAGATAATCGGTTGAGGAACAATATTGTAACTCAAGAGGACTATCTTAAGGTATCAATAAAACTGAAAGATAAGACTGCTTAAGAGATCTGTTACTAAGAATTAGAGAAGGTCAAATTTACAGTGATCTTATGTATGGGAAATATTCTGACTCCAGATTTGACAGAGATGGCTACAGTTAAGTACTCACCTCCTTTATAGATTTATTGTTGCATTCTAATTTGGTATTCAAATGCTGTTTGTACTGTTTTGATGATGGAAATTTGACAGCAGCGTCACACATCACAAAGAAGCTATAATAGAGAATGCATAAATAAATTCTACATTTACTTTCTACATTGCAGAATAAATGAATAAATAATGAATATATTATTGTAGTCACACACCAAAACAATTTAGCCTAATTTAATCTAAAATATAAAATATATGTTGTTACATTTTAGGTCAGTTTTGCATATCTAATTAGCATTTGATACTTAAATAACAGTCTAATAAATTATGAAAATAGCAGAAAGGTAGTCTTATACCTAAAACTCAACCAAGTGGGTAGAATGGCAGAGATAATCCCTTTTTTAATATTTAAAAAACCCGAAAGGCCACCTTATAATTAACATAAGGAATCCTGTCTTAGAGAAAGTTTTTACATCAATAATATTTATTTCCTTAGTGCCTTATAAAAGAAGTAATAATTAATACCATTTATTTGAACTTTTACAATATGGACAAAAATGCTGTTCCAGAGGATCTTTATAAAAACTTTTACAATACAGTAAATAATGTGAATAAATAGCTTGTAATTAATAACTACTTGTTACCTTGCTAAATTGCCCCAAAGTATGGAAAGAAACTACACAGATAGCTTTTTTACTTCCAGGGTTTCCTTAAATTTTTGTTTGTTCTTTGATCCAAGAACTCTATTTTTAGGAGTAAATAATTAGAAAATTTTAATTTGAATCTGGCTGCACTTTAATTTATTTTCTTTAATCTTTATTTGTAGGAGAAGAGAGCACATCATTTTAGAAGAAGCAGAGCTGTTCTTAAAACTGTTTGACTCAACAATATATACAGAAAACCTGAAATATTCATGTTTGTCAATTGTAAAGATAGAAAAACTTGCAGTTTAATATTGGTGACAAAACATACTTGACAATTATGTAGCCCTACTGACAAAAGTTATTTGAAGTTGGAGTTCATTTGAAGTTTGTATATGATATGTTTCTCAATGTTTGAATTTATATGTTATTTATTTCTAGACATGTTTACATTATTTATCTAATCTAGATTTTTCTGTATTCTAATTCCTAACCAGAAAATTTCATGTTTTAACAGTTGGAGTTTTTAAACTTTCTAAATACAAGGTTGTGTTTCTAAGCTTTAAAATACATTTTACTGCATGTTGACACTTGTTTCTAACATTTTAACTTTCTCCCAGCTCACACTTAAAATAGGAGGATCTTTTTTTTCAACAGATGTTTTTAAAACTGTACTTGAATCAGGTGATTAAACAGACATCCAGTTGCATCTCAATTACTGCCACAAATACATACTCAGTACAGTACAGTATTGCCTTACATATCCAATCAGTGGGGACTTCATTCATTAGCTGTGTGTGCTGCTTAATTATCAGTACTGAAACTGATAGGAATAAAAGTGTACTCACGGATGTAATTAATAGTATTAACTATACTTCGTGAGTTACACTTTTTTATACTAGGCCATCCTGGCTAAAATATCTTAAAATTGTGGGAAAAATGAGTACTATATGATCTTGTGCTTTTTAAAACGTCACCAGCTTTAAATCAAAGAATTTGTAAAACTGTTTAATTATGTAGACTTTAGTTTTATATCAGTAAAGTTCCACAATAAACTCTTTTAAGGTGGATTCCTTTTGTCACTGCGGTTTAGCAAGGGAGAATTGCAACATATTTTTAAGAAAGTTGACTTAAATATTAATATTGCTTGTTTTGATCTCACATACCATAATTCGAATAAGACTTTATAATTCGAATAAGACACATTGAGAAAGTAGTTTTGTTGTAAATGTTTAAATAGCTTTAAATTGAATTTATAAAGAAAAGTATTAAGATTGCATTTATGTACCTTTTGGCAAAATCATACTAACTTTACATGCTTAGATTTGAGCACTTAGTGTTGGTAAGTATAGTGTGTCTTTTACTCTTTCCCTCAACCTTAAAGAGTAAATAAATAATTCTATAGATAAAAGCACAAATGTATCCTTTAGCTTTCAGGAAATGGGACAAATAAAACTCAAGCATTTCTATTTATATTGTTATCGCTGCCTTTTCTGATTGTTTATAGTCTCGAATTTACCAAGAATATGTTTTGGCATTCACTAACTTTAGGATGTAAAAGGAAACATCTATCCAAAAGCACAGTGTATTGTGCTCTTCAGTTCTGCTTAGATTAGGCTCATGCAGAAAATGACAGGGAGATGGGATGGATTTCAACACAGATTCTTCAGTCCTGCAAAAAGAAGTGGAATACACCTCATAAATGAAGAACCCTGGAAATATATTTGTTGAATTCAGGTTATTCTGAAAATAAGAAGCACAAAGATAATGAAGTTTAAATGAAGGAGACAGACATATCTTTAAAAACATACAATGGGGGTACCCTGCTCTCTGTTTCACTAGAAGGCATAATTTCTTGAGGTTTCAGGAAATCAACCCCACTGACAGTTTGTGCTCCTAAATTGAAAGCCTGATTGATGTCCCAAGCAAGATTTTAGAGTTTACACCAAAACATTATAGAAATGATGTATGGGTATATGAATTACAAGGTAATAAAAAGAAGCTATCCTGAAATAAGTTGCACAGCACTAGTGTATGAGAAAAGATTCTAGAATGATTGTATGCTGTGAATCAAATGCTGGGCAGATGAGGCTTAATGGTTGAGCCAGCTGACAGCTAACATTTATGAAATCACAAAGCATTCAAGGGATGCTAGGTGGAATGCAGTAAATAAATCACATGATTCAAATAAAACTATAAAAGGGTACTATGATGAGTAACGATATATTTTAATCTAGTGGTTCTGAAATCTGAAATTCTATGTAAGGATAAAGCAAAATAACAAAACGCACATTTCTGAGTTTTTCGAAACTGCATGATGCTGGGAAAATTGGAAGGGGAAATTTGAAAAAAACAACAACCCAGAATTAGACCGTTTCTCAGAGAGGCTTTCGATATACCAATAGGCCTATGTGAAATTATTTGTATTTGTCTTGGTAGAGCCCTTTGTACTGCAAAGGTAACATTCTTCATTGATTTGAAGTGAAGGTATTCATGGTGATCTTGTCTAAAGTGGATGAATTGTGTATGAATTGATATTTTCCCAGCTATTGGAACTGCCTGAGAGGCTTCAGAAAAAAAGGAGAAATCAATGTGGTCATTTTGCTAAAAAGGCACTGAGTGCTTCATTCAAGGTTCTCTTGGAAGTGAATTACAAACAATATCTTCAAAAAATGTATTGCCAATGCATTCCTATATTGTAGGAAAAAAATTAAGCTTCAATAGAGGACTTGAAAGAATGCTGACAACTTGCATGCCAATAATCTAAGTACCACAAGACAATTCATGCAGCATTCCCAAGAACAAGAGTAAATAGATCCTAATGGGTACAAATTTCCATGTATAGGCAATGGCCAGCTAATAGACATTGTGTCTTATCTTGCATTCTGTATTATGCCCTTTCTTTTCCTTGTTCCCATCTGGGTTTGTTTTATCTGTCATATCTATTTGGGGTTTTCTAGTTTCCTTGTTTTTAAATATTTTTCACAATTTATAAGTCATCCAGCGCTGCTGAGAGACTAGGGCAACATGTACACGTTAAGATTAATAATATAAAGAGCTTTAATTTTGGGTCCACAATCGCAAATGTTTTTAAGATGGTTGTAGGGACTAGAGATGTTTTAAAAATCAAATAAGCAATTCATTTGAAAGATGTGCTGTTTCTTGTTCTTATAAATTTATCTTGTTACAAATTTATTATGAAATTATCAAGTGCAGGAAATGAGTTCAGACTTCAAATGAATATATAGGTTTATTGCAAGCTTAAGCTCTACAAGAATCTGAACTACTAAATTGGGAGAGATAAGAGTCAATAGAATTAAAGATGAGCTGGACTTACTCTTGTGGGCTTGTGTGGCTCAGCCTGGTCATCTTAAAGAAATATATCAAACCAATTAAAAAAAAAAGATGTAACAACATCTTTGCTAAAGACTGCTTTCGTACCCTTCAGATACTGAAAATATGTGGCCCTAGTTCTGAAAAGATACCTATCTGCTATAATTCTATTTGTTGATTAAAGAATAAGGCAGCCATTTTAAACTATTAGTATTAAACTAATTCACTTCTTGAATTTGCTATTTTATCAATAATACAAAAAAAAGTTTAGCAGAGGAAAATAAATGTCAGACTAGATATCAACTTTACTAATGTTATCTCTTCTATCCCTATTGCAAAATAATCACTGGCCAGCAGATGGTGTATTAGACTAAATATTACTAAAATTTTAAGAGATAGCTTAGCAACAAATGTACAGCTTTTATCTCTCAGCTTTCCAGCTGTACAAAGATATTAATATAGGGCTAGCATATTCTTTCCCGAGCTAAAATACATAAGATAAAATTAAAAATAGCATGAAAAAAACTATATGGAAGATGTGTGTACGTTCATTTCTAACATCAATAAACATACCTCTATAAACTCCGTATTCACTTAACACATACTTAACCCATACTTGAGTAAGTCAGTTTAAGGAGTTGAAAAGAACCAGTTATTGTTTAAAATCTCTTTGCTTCCATGACATGCCTACCTACCTTCCTTCATTCCTCTCACCTGCCTTAAATTTTTCTTCTAGAATGTTTTAGAATTACTTGGTTATAAGTAGCCTTGGCTAGTGTAAAGTTTAGTAGATTTTTTTTAAAAAAAATCCTGATATATATGTGTGTTGCAATGTTATTCTTATGGTCAATGCTTTTTTTCTTAAAAAAAAAAAAAAAAGTGCCGGAACTCACACACGTCATACAACCCGCCTTGCCTACCCTACAAGGTTCCATCCAAAAAAGGTGCCGGAACTCCGTTCTGGGCGTTCTATGAGAAAAAAAAGCCCTGCTTACAGATGTTTTTTACTATGGACACCAGTGACTGCAAAGATGCTATCCTTGCTTCCCACCACAGCTCCCTGTGCCACAAGAACTTCTAATATCTCCCTCCCCCCCCAATGACTCATATAGGTCTACTAAGTATTTTTTTTTAAAGTACATAGCTGCATGCCAGGTTATGACGAAATTTCATCTAAAAAAAAGACAAGTAGAAAACATTCCAAGAAGTTTTCAGCAAATGGGAAGAAATGGTCTAGTTTGCTTTTAGGTAACTTGTATTTTGTAGTTGATCACTCCATCATAGTAGCAGTTTCGGGAATAAACCTTCCTCAGAAATGTCATTCATTTGTGAAAATAAAAAGTAAAGATTTTAGTTAAATAAAATAGCTAACTGATCCCTGTATTAAAATTTTATATTTTAATCTTCCATTCGTCTTACATATATTTGAAAAATACTAAGAAATTCAAAATGATGAATTACTGTAATATGTGGCAGTGGTATATTTTTTATTTTTATTGACTTATTCAATTAAACATTAAAACAAAAATTTCTACAAAAAAATACAATAGCCGTTTTGATTAATCAACTAATAATATAGCTGTAGGAGATATGCATCTGCTCAATAAACCTTAAAAACATTTAATTTATATCCCACCTTATTTTTAAGGTTTTATTATTTTTAATTTAAGGTGGTAAACATATCTAATGTTTCTTCCTCCTATTTCCCCCACAACAAACCTGTGAAGTGAGTTGGGCTGAGACAGAGTGACTGGCCAAGGTCACCCAGCTAGGCTTTCATTGCTAAGGCCAGGCTTGAACTCAATCCTTCTATTTCTAGCTTTGTGCCTTAACCACTAGACCAGGGTTGAAGTCCACGAGTCATAAAAGAGCCAAGGTTGCCTACCCCTGCACTAGACAATACTGGCTCTATGATTTATGATGTTTGCACATTGTACTAAATGCAAGATCATGTAAAATTCCTAAAAATAGTTCAAATTTAGTTCATTATTGTCTACATTGGATGTTATATTTTGCAATCTAAGGTATGACTTCTATTGTGGATAGCAACACTTCCATTACAAATAAATCCTAGCAATGATTTTTTTTAATAAATATTTTATTACTTTTCTAATTTTACAATCATGAGTACTTAATAAACAACATGTTGTCTGGGTCTATTGGTAATTCAGTGGTACATATTAACTTTCTCAGTCTAGTTTCAATACTACACCATCCAGTGTTTCCTTGGTTCTTTCTTCTTCCAGTGGTATGCATTTTTCGACACTGGGCAAATACAATTCTGTTAATACATATACAATTAAATATAGACATCTTCATATTTTTCTGGTATTATACATAATATTGATAGTGTCAGTTTATAATATCTTTTCTAGCCAGTTGTATTTGCATTTAAAATCCATTTGTTCAATCAATATCCTGTTTTTCCCGCTTTTTAAAATTTTTAATTTCTCATAAATGTTCAGAATATCTCTATCACTTATAATTTTCTCATAATAAATTAGATTTGGGTAACCAAAAGCTTCCCTTATTCAAACCTTTTAAAATTTTCATATTTCCCATCTCATAACAAAGTATAATATTCGAGTTACAAATCGTATCCTAATTATAATACTTTTATTTTTAACTTATCTATTTTCTTAACTGTATTCAAACATCTGTTTAATAATAAAATATCCCATCTAATAGGTCAAAACCTCTATTTTCTTCAGTCTTATTCTAGCTTTCTTCCTTTGCCAAATAATTTTCCAAGTCAGTGCATTTGAATCATCAAATAATTCTCTGTGTTGATATATATTGTTTGGAATGAGGAAGAGAATTTGACTGAAGTATTTTTGGAAGAACGCTCAACCCATTTATATTCATTAAACAGCCTCCATTCTTCTCCTTTAGTTTTTCTTTTCATTTCTTGTTTATCGATATTCAGTATTTCTCCTAACAGCTTTATCATCCATTCAATCAGCTCTTCTTCCTTATCCTCAAATGTGTTCTTGACAAGTAAGATATCTTTTCCATTTCTGATGTTATCACTACATCTTCTGATTTTTCATTTGTCTATCTGTTAATTCCTTCCTTTAGGTCCTCCATCTTTGAATCCATTTTTTCTAATTTTCCTTCTGTTTTCTGGGTTACTAGTTCCTTCTTTGTACGTTTAGGTTAGAAAATTGTTCTTTTATCTCATTTGCATTATTTTTTATCTCATCATGAAATAAAACAATTGTCTCTTGGATTGATTTCAACATAGAAAGAATTTCTTTCTGAGTTTCATTAACATTTTCTTGTATTTCAAGTTGGGGGCTTTGGAGACAAGTGTTAAAGATGGTTTTTTACCATTTGTGCTAAGTATGGAAGACCCATTTTGTTTTTATATGTAGTCTTTATAGTCCAATGGGGTCCCCAACACAGTTAATCAGCCCAAGAGTTTTTTTCCCTTTTTCCAGCTGCAGTTTGTAAAAGTGAACATTTCCAGGAACAACAAAGAGTCTTATCTAAGTCCAGGCTTCAAGCCAAGTTTCCTTTAAGCATAATAAATTGTAGTGTTGTGATTTGCCACTAGATGTCATTGACACCATCTTCCAACTTTCAAAATCCAAGCCTATTTTACAGACTTTCAAATATTTTTCTTTAAAAAGTCTCAAAAGCACTTTTAGTCCCCAAATTTCAAAGCTACATATCTATATTAATTCCAAATTGATCTTGTAGTTTTCTCTATTTTTTCCCCAAAGCAAATAATTCACTGCTTTTCTTTTGCAGAGGGAGTGGGGGAAATACTTCCCTCTTTTATCGGGGAGGATTCTTTGCTTTGGGCATTCTTTTTTTCCAAGAAAGTAGTATTAAGGTCATAAAAAGAAGATAAAGTCTCACCCAGTTCCATCCATGTTGCTCAAAATTTGCTAGTTAGTGCTTATCTTCGGTTGTCAGCAGCTTCTGACTGACCACACAAATGTAGCCAGTCTTTCCCCCACTGGTTTGGAAGCCTTCCTCAGATCCAGTGGAAGGACTGCCACTCCTCTACGATCAACAAGGGTTCCCTCCTTCTTCGTCACCTCTCCGGGGACACTTTCAACTCTTTTTAGGATCCCCAGTGGGGAGAAATCAAATGTGGAAGACAGAGCCCCTTTTTCCTGCATCCGTTATGCCGCAACACCTAACTGGAAGTCAATCCTAGCAATTATTGATTTGCTGAGGGTAGGATGTCAGAATAGTTAAGGCACACTCTGTATTATTTAAAAATGTAACCCCAAAACATTAATAATTAGAAAAACCTGGATAACTGTTGCTTCTAAAATTCAAACACAGAACATCATGTTTATCCCGTATTAAAGAATAAGCTAACTGCTATATGGCATGCTTAGAGGAGATTCTATATCATACAATACAACCAAGAAACAAAAAATATGAGTTTTACAAAATGCAAATGCCCCAAACAAATTTACCAACCATCTACATTTAAATAAGAAATAGTGTAAATATTTTCTTACACTATAGCCTAGTAGGGAAGTGAATACTTATCTTTATTGAAAAACATAGTGGTACAAGTGCAGATTGAAATCACTTTGGGATGAAATATTTTACAAACATTATTTTATGAAAAGATAGATTTCAGCTTGTTCTCTTAGTCCAATGCTTTTGTGCAATATAAATAATTGCATCCTATATTGCTGATAGTAAAGATAAATGCGTACTGATCACCTATCCATCCTTTTGTACTTCAGTACATTTCAGATGATACAGGGATTATCAGATGTTTAACGGATTTTGAATACCTCACTAGAAATATTGTTCAGGCCTTTTAAAATTCAGAGATCTGTAAATTTTAAATAAAAGGTCTGAATCCTTACTTAGTCCTGTATCATTGAAGACTACTAGTATTAGACAGATCTGAAATTGTTCCTGACTGGAGTTCTTATAACAATATATTGGAAATGCTGCATTTTCACTCTTCTCCATAGGCTGTAACACTACTATCAAAACCTATACAATTATAGGGTCCCCTATGGGGAGTGCATGCTGTTTTTTCACACAGTCAGCTAGACAAGTCAATGAGTAGGAAAAAAAAAAGATGAGGTAAAAAAAGAGGGTGTGAGAGAAAAACTGCAAATGTAAAAAAAGGAAATTCAAGGAAAGGAAGAACAAAAGACATATCTGAATCAAAAGTCAGAAAGTAAAATGATTGGAAAATGTATAGCAATGTTTTCTAACTAAGGACAAGAGGCTGTTTATGCTTTTCTTTTTTTGGCAGTTTTTAATTTTTCCTATTTTGTGCTAGATGGCAGCATTATTTACATTATTGGTTATTTGCAAATGAGACTAATTATCCTCAATAAGCCCCCAGTGCAACTTCTTTTCCCTTGTGAGGTGACAGCACATAAAATTTTTAAAGTACGTGTGCCCTGTCTAGTTCATTTTTTATGGCAATGATGACAAGGTTAGGAAGGCTAATTTTACTGTAATTGTTACATGGAGTAAGGGTACAGTTTACTTTAAGCAAAGTATATGTATTCAGATTCTAATGTCCTCTAATACTGATCTTTCTATTTATACCAGAAATAGTATTAAATTATGTAAGGCTCCTTTTTTAAAGATAGATTTAGTCTGCCTACTAAATACTTATTATGATCTAAATATCTAAATAATTCACTATTTGTGGTCCTAAAGTATAACCTTTCATTAGGCTACTAGAAAATAATATTGAAAGAAAATTAACACTGCTTGGGTACTCTTGAAGGTGCCTTTTTCCTAATCTGTTTTTTTTTACAAGTGAAACATATATATAAATAAAACGATAAAACAAATGAAACATACAGTATATCAAACATATATATGCAGATTATATGCTTTGTGGTATAATGAGAGATACTTTTAATAATAAGTAAGGTGACCAACATTTTTACAATGAAAAGGAGGACACAAATAAATTGAAGAAAAAAATATTGTAAATAAAAGAAACATTTTATTCATTGCAACAATAATACAGAATACACTATAATATGATAAATGCATAATAAAAAACATTTGTAACAATAACATTTAATATTGTAATATGCTTACATGCCGCGCCCCCGCCCGCAGCCACCCCGCCAGTACTGCTGCCCCATGTAGAGCGGGCCCCATGACTCCCAAAGTACCAGCTGCGCTGGGTCCGGCCCTGGGGGGGCAGCACACCCCACCTGCAGCTGCCCCACCAGCACATCGCCCACCCTGCGCAGCCCCGTGTAGAGCCGGCCCCGCAGCTCCCACAGCATGGGGGGCAGCCAGCCATCGCCGCTCCTCACACCCCCACCCACAGCAGCCCCGCTGCCCCTGCCTCTTGCGCCCACAACCATTATTGCCCTAGCAGGGTCAAATATCAAGAGAAAGTTACTGTGGCATCGCCGCTCCAGTTTCCTCCAGGTATCTTCGGGACTAACTAGGTTTTCAACCTTCCTAATGCCGTGACCCTTTAATACAGTTCTTCATGTTGTGGTGACCCCCAACCATAAAATTATTTTCGTTGCTACTTCATAACTGTAATTTTGTTACTGTTTTGAATTGTAATGTAAATATCTGATATGCAGGATATTTCATTGTTACAAATTGAACATAATAAAAGCATAGTGATTAATCACAAAAACAATATAGCAATGCTGGCTGGAGAAGCTTACTCTTCCTTGCTCAAAAATGTTGGGAGGGAGGGAAGGGGAAGGAAGGAAGGAAGATTGAAGGGGAAAGGAAGGAGATGGAGAAGGAAATTGAAGGGGGAAGGAAGGAAGGAAAGGAAGGAAGGAAGGAAGGAAGGAAGGAAGGAAGGAAGGAAGGAAGGAAGGAAGGAAGGAAGGAAGGAGAAAGAGATTGAAGGGGAAGGGATGGAGATGGAGATGGAAGGAAGGAAGATTGAAGGGGAAAGGAAAGAAGGAAGGAAGGAAGGAAGGAAGGAAGGAAGGAAGGAGAGATTGAAGGAGAAGGGATGGAGATGGAAGGAAGATTGAAGGGGAAAGGAAGGAGATGGAGAAGGAAGGAGATTGAAGGGGAAGGAAGGAAGGAAGGAAGGAAGGAAGGAAGGAAGGAAGGAAGGAGAGAGAGATTGAAGGGGAAGGGATGGAGATGGAGATGGATGGAAGGAAGGAAGGTTGAAAGGGAAAGGAAGGAGATGGAGAAGGAAGAAGATTGAAGGGGAAAGGAAGGAAGGAAGGAAGGAAGGAAGGAAGGAAGGAAGGAAGGAAGGAAGGAAGGAAGGAAGGAAGGAAGGAGAGATTGAAGGGGAAGGGAAGGAGATGGATGGAAGGAAGGCAGGAAGGGAGGAAGGAAGGATTGATCTTTGGAGAGTCATGTTTTCCCAGATGGTGATGAATTGCAATTCCCAGAATTCCCCACTCTTCCAGTGCTTTTTAGGGCTGCTGGGGATGATAGTCTGGAGCCCCACATCCTTATCCTGGCACCTCTTGCCCTCTCCCAGCGCCCCCCAGGACCTACCTGCCTCTCCAGCCTCCTGAGTGCCATCGCAGCGGCGGGATCGTGGGAGTCCCTTTCCAAACCACGCAGCCCTTCCCTGCCACGACCCTTCCCCGACTCGTCACATGCGAGAGGGGCGCAGCCGAAGCGCCAGCTCCCGCTTGGAAGGTGTTACTTCTCCCCTCCCAGCACATCCGGCTGGCCTCCAATGCACATGCAGGCATCGCCTTCTTCCCTGCCACCTGGCCACTTCTGAGGCCCAGAGCCTGGCAAGCCAGGAAGGAGTCGCTCCTGCCCACCAACCCCAGGGCCGCGCTGGGCGCCAGATGGCAGAGGCGGCCTCCAACGGTGAGGGCCAGGCAGCGTGGGGGAAGCTTTGGCGCAGTGTGGAGGGCGGCCAGGGGTGGAGCGCAGCCGGGCAACCAGGAGGCGTGGGGACCGGCTCGGTGCCGCAGCTCAGCTTAGCCAGCAGCGGTGACAGTGGCAGAGCAGCCCAGTGGCAGCGCCAGCAGTGGCCCAGACCCAGCTCGGCTCGGACCGGCCGTCCATGCAGCTGAGCCGGCCCAGGGTGACATCGGGGGCGTGTATTAAGCCCCTGGGCTTGCCATGAGCCAGGAGATGGGGAGGATGCAGCCAGCAGCCGGGTGACGTCTGCATGGCCCTCATGAGCAATGCCCGACTCCCGACAGTAAGCTGGGAGTCGGGTCAGCATCTGGACGTCGGTGGGGAACCAGCGGGGGCGCTACACACTGCCTGGCTCCCGATAGCCAGCTGAGAGTCGGCCCGGCATGCACACGTCAGCTGAGAGTCGGCCCAGCCTCCGCTTGTCGGCCAGGCTCCTGGGAATCAGCGGGATGGCACTGCGGCAGCAGGAGCAGGCGCTGTCGGAGAAGGGCATCCTGGAGGCGGAGGAGCCGGCGGAGGAGGGTGGCGGCGACCGGATAGAAGAGCGGTGTCCGATGGTCTTAGGCGACCCCTGTGAAAGCGTCGTTCAACCCCCAAAAGGGTTGCGACCCACAGGTTGAGAACCGCTGAACTAGGAGATGGTGTAGTTGGGTAGAAGGAAGGGGTGCAAAGTTCCTGCCAATTCGCCTTTGCTGCAGACAACTTACATGTGCAAAGTTTGCCGGCCGGGTGTTTTGGCGTTCTCAGCAACAATTCCTATTGGCTTTTAAAAGCCAATAGGGGGAGTAGCACAGCTCATGCAAAATTTGAAAAAAAAAACCATTAAAAAAAAGGTGCCGGAACGCCGTTCTGAGCATTCTATGAGGGAAAAAAAGCCCTGCAGATTAGTCTTCAAATATCAAAACGGAGGATATGTAGGAAGACACTTTTCAAGGGAGGACAGAATGCACAAAAGGAGGACTGTCCTCCCTAAAGGAGTACGGTTGGTCACCTTATGTGATGAGAGATTGGTTTCACTGAATTTGTGAATGAATTAATATCCGAATGTCTGTTTTACTGAATTCATTTACATAATTTCTTTATACTTGGAAAAAAGACTAGAAGCAGTAATAAACAGGCACAAATTAAATCTTTTTTCAGGAAACTAATAGACTGCCCACCATCACTGTTTCCTAATTCCTACCCATACTTGAATGCAAAGGATTACACTGCACATTTATAAAGGCATAAAAATGACATTAAAATTAATCTAGAATGGCAGTATTATATGTGGAAATGATCTCGGAATTGTAGTAATCACAGCTGAATAAAAGTTTGTGAGTGCCATGATGTTAAAAAAGTAAATACAATTTTAGGTTCCATCATTGTAAACATTTCCTCCCAAATCATAGCAATTTATTTTAATTTTATTAGGATTTACTTCCAGTACTTTGCAAAGATTAAGATTAATGAAACTAGAATGTTTGAATTTGGGGTGAGGTGGGAAGAACATGAATATTTGGAGCCCTGTTGTAGAAAAATTGTTCTCTTTTAGTCCCATGGGATATACATTAGTCTTCCTAGTATAGGAAAGTAGGCAATGTTAGGGAAACTCTGGACTCTCCTTTACTAGATGTATTGAAATAATGGCTGGGGATCATCTTTGGGGATGCTTTAATACAGATTTTACAGAACAGAAGCTGGATTTGAGTGCCATAATGGTCCATTTGATATTTGATTCAATGGTGAGTCACATTCAGCAAAAATTATTCTAAGCAGCCAAGCTGTTTAAGTGTCTAACTTTTTCCTCTCAAGACTTGTACTTTCTAACCTTGTTTGCTCAAATTTCCTTCCCCCTTTTTTTAGTGCAACTATGATTTGCTACTAGATCAAATCAATCAAGTTATGTTTAATTAAATATAAAATCGGAATCTGAACTCAGTTTCAAAGGTTAGTTAAGCCTGCCCGACTTGATACCCTCCCCATAAATTGGATTATGACTTCCATCGCTCCGATCAGCAAGGATTAAAATTATTCAGAAGGCTATTAACCCGATGCAATTCCGCAAGACCTTCTCAGTTGGACGGCGGAGACTCGCTTGGAGAGTTGGTTTCTTTAACTCAACAGAACCTCCGAGAAATCAGCGTCGAGGATGGGGATCATTAGGCATGCCTAAGGGAGTGTCCCGGCCTTTAAAAGCAGCCTCTATTAGGGGGCGAGAGGCGGCGACGGTTTTCTCATAGCCAGCAGCTTCACTTGGCTCCTCCCCGCCTTTAGCCCTGTAGTGTGTAGCGAGGAAGCAGCTTCTTTCGGAGACGAGGCGAAGCATCGCGGTTCTCAAGCTGGTTGGGTTGCTGCACCCACAGTTCTTCCTCGAGTCGAGGCACCTCCCAGACCCGCTAGGGGTTCTTCCTCCGGCAACTGGTGAAGCGCCGAGTCTGCTGCTCAATTCCGAGACGGTGGCGAGGAGCAAACTTTTCAGCACTGGCATAACTGTGGGCTGCTCGGCGGAGCCTCTTTAAGGAAAGCAAAGCGGAATAGCGGCGTCGATTCAGAAAGAAGAAAGGCGGGCGAGTCTCAGGTGCGGAAAAATAGGGCGGTGGGACTGTAGAGGCAAGCAAAATAACCCCTAGAGTAGGGAATTGGGAGGGACGATCCGCCGGGCGTATTCGGAAAGGACGCTATTTCGTTTCCGAAATTTGTCTCGCCTTCTACTCTCTCGGTCTTTAGCTCCTTATGAAACTTTGCCGTTAGGCGGAAATGGAAAATGGGTATGTATCTACCTAAGTGCCCGTGCGTGCGGTGCTCGTGCTTTGCATTAGATTTTTCTCCACACAGCGCGCTCCTGCTTATTTTTTTTTTATTTAAATCTGCGCAATAGGCGACCTGCGGTTAGCGTTGGTTATTAACGAAGCCTGGAGTTTTTGCAGATCCGAGGATTCTCTCTCTTCCAGGTTGAATTCGAAGCAGAACCATTTGGGAAAGGGAGGGGGAAAATGTTAAAGAGCCCCGTCTGTTGATTACTTTGCAATTGAGGAAAGAAGAAAAAGAAACAATGCGACAACGGATCGCGGCCTTTATTATTGGTTTTATTAAAGAATTTAAAGGAAGAAAGTTGAGAATTGGTGCTTGTGTTTTGCTAGCCTCTAGTATTGAATTATTCTTGAAAACATCTAAGAAGAATAGCTTCTGAAGTTCCAATAATGGAAGGTAGTAAGAGAACAGGAAAATTAAGGACTTTTATATCTAACGCTGGAGCTATCTCGGCATATCCCACAATGAGTAAAAGTCTGTGCTGAAGAAATGGTTAGGGTAGAATGTCATTACATCCTATAGAAACGTACATTGGTATCAAGCAACAAAATAGGTTTAATCCCCCCCCCAAGCAGCTAGATATGATGCTTCCTCAATAATAGATGTCATTGCTGAAAGATCTAGCATAAACTTCGTTGAACAATTTTTTTATTATTTGATGTTATCTCTGTGAAAGTCTTTTATGACTCTTAAGGAGGTCTGCAAATTTTCTGTTGATGCTTCTTTTGGGCCTAATGCAAAGTATACAAGATGTATTAGTGTTGGTGATGTGTCTATCTGCAGGCTCAAACTAAACTTGTCAGTTATGGCTTTTTAAAAACTAGCAATATTTTTCACAATGTTCTAGAAACAGCCATTGGTAGTTTTTTTTTTAAATTTTATCTAAATTTAATTTTTTCTAAATCTTAGCATTTTTTCCAATATACAGTAAACTATATCAGGGCTTTTCAACCTTCTCACCCATTGTACCACTGTTAGGATATGGCAATAATTGAGTACCACCTAGCAAGGTGTCAAAAACTTGATGACAAAAAAAAAACCTGTTCAAAGTTGCAATTGTACTGAAATGACTTATGACCATTGCAGCATGCCCAGGGTCATGTGATTTATATTTGGATGCTTGGCAACTGATTCATATTTATGATGGTCACAGTGTCCCAGGGTGGTATGATCCCCTTTTGCAACCTTTTGACAAGCAAAATCAATGGCAGGGCTGCTGGTGACCAAGCGCTAAGGTGGGATTTCCCTCCCTCCTTCTTTCTCATGCCCACCTCCTTCTGAAGGAAGAATTTGAACCCCCCCCCCAATATTTTCTCTCTTCCATATATTTATCAAACAAGGAAAAGCCTCCAGAGATAGAAAAGACAAACTGCCGAGTGAACTAGCTTAAAAAGGCACATTCCCCTTTAAGAATTAGCTGCTGGCTAGAAAGGAAAGTTGAGCACAGCGGGCACTTAAGAAAAAAAAATGTAAGTTTTGGCTGCGGACTAAGGCAGCCTCCCCAAATGGCTCCATTCATAAGTAAAGGAATGCTACAGGCAAAATCCATTCAGAAGAAAAATACTTAAAAATCCCTTGCAGCAAAACCTACAGCTAACAATAGCAGAGCAATAGAAGCTAACACGAGACAACAGCCAAATAGAAATTGCCAAACACTCCTTAAGAACACAAAGCCCTCATTGCACAAATCCCAGAACTTCAAAATCACAAAAGTACATAAGAATCCTTCCACTCTTCATCTCAGTCCCTCCTCCATGCCTCACCTCCAGCCATTGCTGCCTTTTTTCATTCCTCTTGGAGAGCAACCCCTCCCCCACTGCATTTCTTGCCTGTTTGCTGCTGCCAGCACAGGTGGCTGCCACAGCAGTTGTAGATCGGCTCATGGCCAGCCTGCTTGATTCCTCTTCCTCTTCCTCTTCCTGCTCCCCCTCCCCCTTCTCCTCCTCCTGTGCAGCTAGAGTTGACTCTGCCTCCTCTCAAGGCTGCTTCTTTCTCTCTCTCTCCCTCCCCTGCCCAAACTGCCTCCTTTTATAGCCTCTCCTGTCTCTGCTCCCCCTCCTTTCTCGGAGGAGGGTGAGCCAGAAGTAAGCCTGGGGCTTTTGCCTCCCCTCAGCCACTTTGCAGCTCCAGAAGACTCTCACAGTAAGTCCTTGCCTGTGCTAGCTGTTTCCATCCCCCTCTGCACTTGGCTGCAGGGCTGTGAACCACCTGCCACTTGTTAATGTACCACAAGTGGTACACGTACCACTGGTTGAAAAGCCCTGAACTATATCACTTTTCTTTAACTTTCTCCAATTTGGTATCTAAGTATCAGTGACAGTGACATTAGCACAATATCTATTAGAGTTGAACATGCCAGGGCTTTAACATAAGAATATACAAAAATGCTGTTATGTCAAATCTATCATCTATCATCTATCTAGTCTGTTAATGTGGAGACACAAACCACTTAAAACTAAAGGATGTTGTGATTTTTACCATATGAATGATGAAGTCAGGTCACAATAGAATAGGTGGATTGAGGTACAGCAGTGCATATGCTATATTCAGAAAGCTAAATTGGCTTTAGGGGGAACTCTTTAAAGGACTTTCAGAATGCAGTGGATGTGGGATTGTAAGTATACATATTTTCTTGTAGAGAAGGCTCCTGTTAAGCTAATAGCTATTACCACTTGTGCAAATAGCAATTGGATTTCTTAGATTTGTTCTACTTACTTATCCTACTAAAAAGATATCTGGTAGTTAGAATGGCCTTAGAAGCAATTCTTGACTACGTGGTTTGAAAAATTTAGGATAGGAGTATAACCAGAGCTTCCCAGTTTGTGTTTCCCTGATCTAATCCAGCAAAGAAAAATTATAAATGGAGCAATGGAGCAAAATCATACTTCTGGGGGGGAAAAGGTTATATGGATTTGCAAATCAGTTTCTCCGCTAATTTCTCTGCACAGATATTTAACCTGTTTTGGATTAACAGATCTGAAGATGCTCTGGAATTCCTTGGTTTCATTGGGGATGCTGGTAAAATATTTTTAGGTATATTTTTACTAGTTTTGCCATGAGTCTGTTTGACTAAATAAACGTCACTGCAATGAAATATAGTCTATTTAAAATTAGTTTGAATTACTATAATGTAGTCTTTGTGGGATTGCATTTTAAACAAGAATGGAAACTTCAGTTGAATACAAAACATAGCCACAAGAATGCTGGTAAACATAAAAGTTTTGGAAATACGGCATATTATTTTTGTTTGATAGTATGGTTTTGTTTCCAATATCAGTTCAAAGCACCCTAAAGCCAAAATTGTTTGGCTTGATTGTCTGGCTCATCACCTGTTACCATGTAAGTTTATCCAGGCCTATTGAACTATTGATATGTATCCTAGATGGGGGAATTACCAAGGCAAATATATTTTCATGGTAGCCCGAAATCCAAGATGTTGCTAGGTCTGTATTATGCATGTAAGCATACATTGTCAAGGCATAGATTGGTCAGATTTTATGTCAACTACAAGAGGAAAATATTTGCTGTGGGGATAGCCATAATGTGCCAAAGGGATTTATCCTATGCTACTGCTGCATATTGGTAGTCCTCAGCTGCATATTGGTTGTCCTCAGCTTATGCCCAATCATTCAGTGACTGTTCAAAGGTATAGCAGGGCTGAAAAAAACTAGACCTATGACCAGGCCTCAAAGTTTCATCCATTACAGCACTTCTGTGATAATGTGATCATGATTTGGGCACTTGGATGCTTGCAATTACAACATTGCAGCGAGCTGCAGTCACACAATCACCATTTGAAACATTACATGACTGCTTCCCACAAGCAAAGTTAATTGTGAATTGGCAAGGAAGGTTAAAAATTGCTCTAGTAAGCCCCCCCCCAGCTTTTCTATGCTTGCACTGTGCCCTCTTCCCCATTGTCTTCCTGCACTCATGCAGCATCACGTTGCTCCGCCCAGCATCCTCCAACTCACCCATACCTGTGCCTGGCCACTATTACCACCACCATGTGGCACCCCCACACTTAATAGTTGAGGCTCCCACTGCTTCCTGCTTAATTTCTTGGGGTTATGACAGCAATCAGACTGCTGAGATTGTCATCACCAAGCAATGCAGTTATATGACATTGCCATTTACAGTTGTATCCCTTAGTATTCCTGTATTGGAATAAATAGCAACAAGAACAATAAGTTACTGAAGTTTTTGTAAGAATTTCAGTATTAAGGTGGGATATATGAAGCATTCTGAATCTTCAGAATATGCTATATAAATGCTAGGTATTGTATCTATTAAATTATATGTATTAGTTTTCCATAGTTTGGTGCCTTCCAGATGTTAAAATCCTGGCTCCCATAGTTCCCATCTGCTGTGCAGTTTTGGGGTTATGGGTTTGGGTGAGCACTCATTGAAACAAATGGAAATGTATCCATACATATAATGTCCAATACCTGCATAGTTCATGTAACTTAATTAAGGTTTGATAACAGATTGTTTATATAATAAATTGAGTAAATTACCCTGTACAGTGCCTCAAGATCCTGGCCATTTTGAATTTCATAGAAATTTTGAAAACATTCTGTAGCGCTATTCTTTATATTTCTCTGCTCCTCCCAACTTTATTTTCTTGGATTGATAAAACTAATTGCCAATATCTGTGTGACATATTGTATATATGTGGTCTATTTCCAAGTTCAACAGAAAGATTTATTACTTTTTCTTCACAAAATGTTAAGGCTTCAAGCCTTGTCAGAATATATATAAATTTGCTGGGTTTAAATTTTATATGTGATCTATCAGTGGGTTACTTGTACAATAATACAGTGCAATGTGCTATGATAGTATATTGTATAATAATATGCTTTTTTTAAAAACAGAAGAAAGCATTAACACAGAGAGAGAGCATTTATAGTATCTTGTAGTGTGACCCAACTATTGTTGCAATTTAAATCATGTCCTCATACTATTTTAGCGGTACAATGAAGGCTGGATAACTCTTGAAGACACTAAAAAAACCTAGTGGAAAAATGACCACTGTGACACCCTTCTCCCCAAATACAATATTTTTTGCCTGGGGTTTCTGACAGAAAACAGATTTAACAAGAGCAGAACGTGAATAGTGCCTTAAACATGGACCAAGTACTCTATCCCCACTTCTTATATAATCACAAAATAATTTTTTCCCAAATAGTCAGACAAGGCAGGATATGTGGATATCAGCAAATATTGAATAGGGAGGGAGAAACTTCTCTTTCCAATTAGATTGCTCTGAAAATTTCCTGCCTATTTGTTAATTTAGAAAAAAAATAGTGGTATGAATGAATGCCCCTCCTTTAAGTTTGTGTTACTCCCAGGAAAACTGTTTAGGAGTGCAGAGAGGGATAATCCTTGCTTCTGCAATGGAAATCTTCTGAAAATCCTTGCCATATGACTACTAAGAAAAAAAAACCTTTTATACTCTATAGAGATTTGCTGTACATGATCTAACTCATGATTTCCCCATGAAAATCATTCCCCTTGGTAGACAGCTGTAAACTTTAGAGGAAAACCTTGCTTTGTGCTAATGGACATTCCATTTTAAATGAAATGGCTATGTGGAAAGAGGATTTTCAGGGAGTTCTAATAAGAGGGAAGGTCTTTAACATTGATGTCAAGAAAATATATTCATAGTTAAGACAGCAAAGTCCCATGCCTAGCAGGGTTTTTACTTTGTAAAAATATTAAATTTTCCCTTTCCACTTAAAAATGTTCAAAGAAAAAAAAATAAAAGCTTTATCTTATCCCAGTTGCTACTTTTTTGTTTAATTAGTTTTCTTCCGCTTATGTATTGTCTTCGACTTACAACCATTCATTTACTGTCTGTTTGAAAAAGTGACTTATGACCAGCTTTCACACTTGTGACCGTTGCAGCAAAGTCATGTGGTTAGGATAATTTAAGGTTACATGAAGAACTGTCTCACCCCATTGGGAGTGGCCTTCCCCATCCACCTCCTCTTTCAGCAGAGGAGGCATGCTGTGGGCCCCATAGGTCAAGGAATTCCAATTGGCGGAGCCTTCTCTGCTGTTTCCTGCCCTTTGGAATATCTTACCCCCTGAAGAAATATCCGCTCCCACCCTTCTGACCTTCTACAAGAACTTGAAGATCTGGCTCTTCCAGATGGCTTGGGGCCCAACAGAGGAGTATCACACTGAAGGTGGTAGATGAATTAAGAGGCAGTCTCACAGCCTCCCCCGTACATCATGCTCCCTTCCTCACCATTTTTAACAATAGTTCTATTTTTGATTATAATTTCCATTTGAATTGTTTTAGGAATATTTACCTTTTATGCTCTTCATGCTCTAATCCAGGGCTTTTCAACCTTTTCACCCATTGTACCTCTTTTAGGATATGGCAATATCCGAGTACCACCAGTGTCAAAAACTTGACGACCAAAAAAAAAAGAAAGAAAAAAAGGGATGTACAGGTAGTCCTCAACTTACAACAGTTCGCTTAGTGACTGTTCGAAGTTGCAATGGCACTGAAAAAGTGCCCCCCAAGGCACAGCCGAGCAAGACATCTGCTTGCCCAGCCAATGGCGCTCTTCCTCCTGTCCGAGGTTTTCACTGTTGTGAGCATTTCTGTTGAGGATTAGCAGCGGGGTGGGGTGGGGGGTGTTCGGTTTTTATTCCCCCCGTCTGCTGGGTGGTTGCAGCAGGTTTTGGTCATTTCATCTGATCCTGGGACACTGTGACCGTCATAAATATAAATCAGTTGCCAAGTATCTGAATATAAATCACAAGACCCTGGAGATGCTGCAACATTCTAGCTGATTGGCACTTCTCCTGGGCTCAGCAGAAGCACCAGGATCAGCGCTGCTCCTTGAGCATTTATTTATTTATTTATTTTATTTGTTCGGGCTTGTATGCCGCTCCTCTCCGGAGACTCGGAGCGGCTAACAACATATCTATAAACAACAAATTACAATAAAAATCCCAAACAAAAAATATCTAAAAATACAATAAAACACCCACTCATATTCAACAGTCAACCACAGTCATCCCCAGGCCTGCCGGCAAAGATGAGTTTTAAGATTTTTTCCGAAGGCCGGGAGAGTTGGAGAAACGCGGACTTCAGGAGACAGTTAGTTCCAGAGGGCGGGCGCCACAACAGAGAAAGCCCTCCCCCTAGGGCCCGCCAGACGACATTGTTTCGCTGATGGGACACGGAGGAGGCCGACCCTGTGTGCTCTCACCGGTCGTAGGGAAGTATGTGGCAGAAGGCGGTCCCGTAAATATCCTGGTCCCATGCCATGAAGGGCTTTATAGGTAATAACCAACACTTTGAATTGCGCTCGGAGACCAATAGGCAACCAATGCAGCATGCGGAGAGTTGGTGAAATGTGGGCACAGTGCGGAAGGCCCACAACTGCTCGCGCAGCTGCATTTTGCACTAATTGTAGTCTCTGAACACTCTTCAAGGGTAGCCCCATGTAGAGAGCGTTGCAGTAGTCGATCCTCGAGGTGACAAGGGATGGGCGGATGTCCTTCCTGATACCATGCAGAATTCACAGCAGATATTTTTTCTTTGCGCCTTAAGAGAGAAACATCTGCCACTACCTAGGATTGAACTCTCAGCCTTCTAAATGGGAGGCGAGCATCTTCACCATGCTGCTCATGGGTGACAAATACATTTAATAAATAAATTATAAAATAAATGCAAATTTAGTGCTTTGCAACTGACATATGTTTATGACAGTTACACTGTTCCAGTATCATGTGATTACCATTTGTAATGTTCCTAGCTAGCTTCTTAAAGCAAAGTCATGGGGGGGGGGAGCCAGATTCACTTAACAATCCCATTATTCATTGCAGTGATTTGCCTAACAACTATGGCCAAAAATGTCATAAAATGGGGTATGACTTATTTAACAACTGCCTTTCTAAGCAATGGAAATTTTGGGCTTAATTGTTGTCTTTTAAGTCGGGGACTGCCTGTATTGTGATTTTCATTAATGTTTATATTTTACTGTTGTTAGTCTTTTTCGTGAAATATTTAGTTTTATGTTACAATTCATATCTTCTTGTTCTGTCCATAGTTATTCATTTATATCTTGAAAATTTATATATGCCATATCATACCATATCATACAATTTGACATTTGAGAAAAGCTATATTAAAGCAAGAGTTAGAAATAGGTACTTTTTTTTATAAATACTTATTTTAGAAGATACTCTTCCCATATCTATTGTGTCCATTCCAGTTGATCTAATCTAGCATAGAATTGCACAAGAGAGTTTAATACTGTTGTGATTCTGATAATAAGGATTCTTCCATAAGAGGAAAAAGGATCCAAAGTTATTTTATGAGTAACTGACTAATCTTGCTTTCTCTGTGTACATTGTAGACTGACTTAGTCAGGATTAGGCTGTTTTAGGAAGTAGAACTGAAGCAGAGTTAACATAGGCTTGTATGGACTAAAACTACTAACTGCATCACTAAACTGAAGTGGTAAATGAGAGCAAAAATACAGATAAACAAGAAACAAACAAAGGTATGCTTACCAGACCCTCATCAGATTCAGTAGTACAAAATAAAATGCATATAAACATCTTCCCCCCACTCCCAAATCATCAATAGGGTTGAATATATAGTGTTTCAGCTAGGAAAAAAAAAATCAGATTGTGTCTAAGAGTTTTGAGATGGGTGAGACTGACAACTTAAAATCCTGAATAAGAGCATCATAGAGTTAGGAGGAAAGGGTACCCTGCTACATTTTGTTGGAAATCCCACTTGGGTTTTTTTGTTTGTTTGAAAATTCTTCAGTGTATTATTACATTTTATATGGCTTGATTTCCAGATAACTATGAGTATAATACATAACTAAAACAACTAGATGATCAGTTATGTGACAAGTTCCATAGATATGAGGTCAGGATAATAAGAGTTCTTTTTCCTTCCTCAAATCTCATTCTATTTTAAGACTCTATGTCTGGATTGCATTTGTGCATTTTTGTTGTTCTGTTAAGAGATTATATATCTGTGGAACAGTAACGATGATTTCTGTAAAAGTGGAATCTGATTAAATGTGTGAAAAATAGTTATTTTAGTTGCACATGAACTTGCTGAAAAATGGGAATTGTAGTATTTATTTTCTCCCACAACCATGATATCTTTCATAACAAGGAGGTATTAATGATGCTCTCAGCATGCTGCCAACGTCTGAAAAATGGAATTTGAATGGACTCTCCTTTGAGTTTATGTGTGATATTGTTAGATTGATCAGAGGGTTGCTGTTAAGCAACATAAAACAAAATTTCCATACTAGGAAATAGCCTGGTAACTATTAGCACTTAATCATATTGATCTAAATACGGTATTTCTGCAAGCAATCCTGCCAGCTGAGTGGACCTGATGATTGATTTTTTTAAAAAAAAAATCCTGCAATGAATTTGTTTCAGTTGAGATTATTTATACTATAATTTGAAATCTTTAATTCAAGCAAAATGTTAATCTATTTGTCTTTAGATCGGTACTATTTTCAAAAACAATCACTTCAATTGGAGACTTTTATTTATATCTCAGACTTAAAAGTATTACAACAGAAATGATGGACCAATTGATTTCTTGTTATTTTTGTTATCCTGTAGTCTTTATTTCTAGCATGGAAAATATCATATAATTTTGAATGTACTGTGTAATTCTTTTATGTTTATTATTGTCTATCTTTTCTTTAGTCTTTTATGTTCATACTCTATCTTTTGCATAATACTGTCTGTTCTAGTTGTGCGATCATGAGTGGCCATGTTATATTAGAGCAGCGATGGTGAACCTTTTAGAGACTGAGTGCTCAAACTGCAACCCAAAACCCATTTATGTATCATCAGGTGGGCATGCCCCATTGGGTGGGCGTGGCTTCGGTGGTAATGGCAGACTGAGTGGAACTAAAAAGTTCAATCGATCAATTCCAACTTTGCAAGATCTTTTTTTTCCCCCCACCAGAAGTTGAAATTCATTGATTGATTGAACCTTTTTTTTTGCTCACGGTGGCAGAGGCCTAAAGCGAAAAGGTTTTATAAAACCCAGCTGAAGGCCTAGGATAGGGGCGGTGGCGCGCATGCCCACAAAGAGGGCTCTGCGTGCCACAGGTTCGCCACCATGGTATTAGAGTATCCAGATAGTGGGATTATAGTTCTGCTTTTATGAGTAGGGAATGAGAAATAGTCTCATCTGTGGTGGGACACCACCCTTGGGAAATTACACTAAACTGTTAACTTTGTTGAAGAATTTATAGAAAGAATTGTGTGAAACTGAAATTATTATATAGAAAAGGAAGAAATAATTTGAAGACATACATGCATACATACAGGTTGCCCTTGTTTAGGGACCATAATGGGAACTTGCAACTTGGTCATTAAATGACACAGTCACTAATTGGAAAATCATGTTACTTCAACTGTGCTTACAACTTCAGATTTCCTTTGCAGTGTCAGAAATACATGAACCCAAACACTAGATAAGCCGAATCAACAGGGAGAATTTCTATAACTTGATTAACAAGGATGCCTGATAAGGGGCAAATCTTAAAGCCTTTTTTTCTTACTTCCACGCCATTTGGAATGCTTACCATTGTGCTGGAATATACTATATAGCAGTGGTGGGGAACCTATGGCACGCGTGCCAGAGGCGGCACTCAGAGCCCTCTCTGTGGGCATGTGTGCGGTTGCCCCAGCAGAGTTTGCCAGAGTAGCGAGCACGTGGTGTTTGGAAGCGACAGGGCAGGAAGTGAGCGAGCAAGCGGTGTTGGCCCCCGGGATGCCCCGGAGATGGCAAGGACTGGCCCCCGCCGCCCTGGCCCTGGCCATGCTCACCCAGTCTGCCGTGACCACTGCAGCCATGCCCACCCAGTGGGCCACGCCCCCCCGCCCCCCCCGAGGGCACCACAATACTGATGCAGCCCTGCACTTTGCGATAAATAAGTGGGTTTGGGTTGCAGTTTGGGCACTCGGTCTCTAAAAGGTTCGCCATCACTGCTATATAGGAAGAAAAGTATCAATGTTTCCATTTACATTCATTGGAAAAAAGGGATTAGAAGAGAGTAAGCAGGCACAAATGGGAAATACATATCAAAAGGAATGTGCTGATATTGGCAGTTTGCCTAGTGTGATCCTGGTTTCAAGTTCCAAGCCACTTAAAAAAACAACGATGTAAAATTGATTAAAATCGTGTTAGTTTCAGGCAGCAGCTGTGAGCTGCCTGATTAAGATCACAGATGTGAGTCTGTTATCCTGAGGTTAACATTTTTAGGGACACGCTGTACTGCAGAAAAAAACAGTTCAGGAAGAGATAGCTTCTTTAGGCAATCCCTTTGCTTTGTGACAAGGGGAAGGAAAAAATGGGTCAGGAACCAGCAACATCAACTAATTGACTGTAATGGTGAACATTTGACTGAGAGAGAGAGACTGTATAAAGTCATAAAGGTGAGCATTAGTTATAAAATTACTTTTTCATCACCCAAGGGACTTGTTAAGCAAACACATACATACATACACATATTATTCTATTCTGGGGAAAGCAACAAACAGCACCAAATAGTGAGCAATAGAAATAAAAGGCAGAAGATATAAGATGAGAACAGGCAGTCCAGCTTAATACATCTTATTCCATTCACTAAATTTCTCCAGAATTTTGCTAATGTTCCTTGTTTTCACCATCTTCTTAAATTGATTTGTATACAATTGTATTTTTTCTTTAAATTTCACACTTTCTCTCTTCTTGAATATCATTTCCTTCCAACTACAACTTCTTAATTGGCTCTTATTCTTCGCTTCCCCACAATACCATTCACTTTCCCTTTATGTTGAGTGATAACACCATTGTCAAAAATTACTTTGCTGATGTGCCATTTGTTGGTTCTCATGGAATGAGTTTAGAAACTACATAAAGAAAATCGATACATTTATGTTTTAACAGTGTATTAATAGTGTAAATATTGTTTAAGGGTTTGTTTGTTTCTTGAAACCATAAGGACTGTAGGGAGTTTATAGAACTTTCATGCAAAGCACAATACAAGTCAATATAATAATTAAAATAGTAATTATTTAATTTGGAGTTAAATTAATGCTAAAGCCAATATGTTAAATTGATGATGCTATTGATTATAATTAGTTCCTAAAAGCCTTCTAGAAGAGACAGCCCAATAGAGTATCCTTAGTCAGCCTGCAAACTATTCCAGAGGGAATTGCTATAGAAAACACTCACTGAGTTGGTTGTTCTCCAGCATGATGAATGTAGAATCCACCGATGGGTTATTTCAGCCTTCCTGCTCAAATGAGACTAAGTCAGAACTTTGGCCACACCTCCCTCTGGGCGTGTCTACCCAGTTTTGTCTTAGTCTCAGCTCAGTAGGATGCAATTTTGTTAGCTCCTTTAGCTAGATTAGGTTAATTGGTTTTTTTGACTAAATTTAATACTTTTCAGGTGTTCAAATTGTATTTCTTTTTTTTTACTTTATTCTAATTGGATTACTTTTGTTAAATTTGGTAGTGGTTTCCTCAAACAACTTGGGGTTTTTTTGGAGCCTGTAAGGCTCAGGTGCAGGGCTTCAGGCCCATTTCGGTTGGGGCTTTTAGTCCCCGTTTGGAGCGGAAAGGCTGAAGCGCAGCTGGCTGGCTGGTCAGCGGATAGCGGAGCTTCCTCGGAGCCTGTGTTCAACCGGCAGGCTTTTTTCAGCTTGCAGCCGCGTGGCTTTCTCACAGCAGGAGTCCATTGATCGCAGCAGAGGCTGCTCAACCAAACACAAGTCTCCGTTGGGGAAAAAGGGTTGATTCAATTGAAGCTCGTTAAGGGCTTCTCTCTGGCAGGGGATTTTCGTTTTCCCTCTATTCTCCCCTATTCTTGCCTTTGTCGTCAATTGCTGGCGCGGCAAGGGCGCGGACGCCATTTTCAACAGCGTGATCAGGTGGCCGCCATTTTGAAAGATCAGGGCGTGGTCACCATTTTGTAGGGCCTTGTGTTCCCTCACATTGATTGTGGCTTGACTTGATGGTTGCTGGTCTACTGTGTCAGGCCTGTACTGGGGGGAGAAGATCTTTTTGATACAACCTGTGATACCTTGTTTAATCTAGGGGTTCCCTGGTCCTGAACTTGCTCTATTGATAGTAAGACTCATTGAGGACTAGTTACTTACTTCCTATAATTGTTTTGTGTGGAGCGAAGGGGAATTGTTTTTTCTATACCACCTGTTTAACTTAGTTTGTGGCCTTTTGCCACAAGGCCTAGACAGGCAGTTCTAGGAAACTGTCTGACTGTCTCTTGCCTATTGCTGTTGTTCAGAGCGAGGATCGGTTTTCCATCTCTGACTACCTGATCTGCATCTTTGGGTTCCCCCCACTTCTGGGTAACTCCTTCTGGATTACCTAGCTTGCAGTGGCAGACAGTTCTTCGCCCCAGGCACCACAGAGCCCTGGTGTTCCCCCCGCACAAGGAAAACACAGATCTTCTGATTTGAACGCAGGGGGGAAGAAAAAAACAAAGACAAAACATCTCTCCACCAAGGAGCCCTCTAAAACAGCCGAGCGAGAGACCGCGAGGAGACATCAGGCACTAGAGAGAAAATTCTCCAGGGCACAAAGGCTCATGTCCAGTGAGGTGAGGTGGTTCCCCCTGCTCCATTGGACACTTCTTCTCTTGAGCCTCCATTTCCATCTCAGTATGATGCCCCTAGACCGTGGTCTCAGGGGGAATCTGAACAGGGTGGTCCCCCTTGCTCCTCATCTTCCTCGGCCCCCCAGAGGCCTTTGGCCACGTATGTCCCAACGGAGGTTGGGGTCGGTTCAGAACAAGGTGAATATTGGTCTGAGAGACAATTTCAGGCTTTTATGCATCATGCATTCAGACAATTTATGTCATCATCTGGGACTCAACAAATCACATTGCACCCACCACCACCTCCATCTATCCCTCCTTCTCAAGGGGGACATGTCACATTTCCCGGTACTGGCATTTCTGAAACATCCTCCCAGTTAGGTGAGGAAGGGTCAGTTTACCTAGAGATAGCAGATATGCCCTTATCAGAGGATGAGGAGGCAGCGCCTGAACAGGTGTCAACTTCTGGTCTCTTTGACCCTTCACTATTCAGATCCCTTTGGTGAAGGCATGCAACACTGTCAACCTTACTTCGGCACTGGAAGACAAACCTTCCACTTCCACTTGCCAAGAGGCCAACCCTCTGTTTGCGGAAAAGAACGTGGAGGAGAAGCAGATTCCTTGTCCACTGGTATTCCGTACCATGGTGGAGAAACAGTGGTCATCTTTGGCCACATTACCTTCTCCTAATGTCAGTGAAAAGAAATTATATAATGTTTCTTCATCTTTTGCTTCCCTTTTAGAGGTTCATGCCATGGACACTCCCCTAACTTCTTTGTTTTCCACTTCAGCGATTCCAGGGGATATGGCTGAGGCCTTGAAGGCTGAGGACAAGAAATTTGAATTCTCTCTTCGCCGAGCTCACTAGGCCTCTGCATGGGCCATCAAGGCCGCCCCCTCTTCACTTTCTTCGCAAGGGCATTGATCATGTGGCTCCGCGAACTTCAGTCCCTTGTTCCCCCTGACCAAGTTAGGACTCATCAGACATTGGGGAAGCTTGTGGCCGCCTCTGAATACATGGCTGATGCCTCTCTTTATTCAGGCAAAAGTTCTGCCAGGTCTATTGCAGCCACGGTGGCCTCTCGTAGACTACTGTGGTTGAAACAATGGTGGACAGACTTAAAGTCTAAGTGGCGTCTGTCGACATCCAAGTATAGTGGGACCCACTCTTTTGGCTCAGTTCTTGAACCGCACGTAGTCGAAGGTAAGGATAAGTGTAAGGTCCTGGTGCATCCCTCAAAGAAGTCTGACAGACAGCCCTAGCAGGATTTTCGCAGACCTGCTTTTGTTCCAGTGGGTCCTGGGAGTGGAGGCATCCCTTTCGGACTGGGCAGTCCTGGGATTGGTCCAGAGGCTCACGATCCTTTCCACTCAGGATCGTCAACAGGACCACCAAAACATTGGAGCCAGGTGCCAATTCCAGACCAAACGCCCCTTCAGGGGGGTCGGGGAACCATCCCTACAGGCGGTCCAAGTGATGCCATGGAGGACTCTCCCATAGGGGGTCAACTGGCACTGTTGAGTGACATTTGGGAGGTCACCAACATGGATTCTTGGGTCAGAAAACCGTAAAATACGGCCTCTCTCTAGAGTTTTACTCTCCTCCTCCAGATCGCTTCATACAGTGTCCAGTATCACACAACACAAGCAAAGCAGGGTTAGTGTCCACAGCCATCTCTCACCTGTTGGAGATGAAGGCCATAGAACTGGTTCCACAGGAACAGATAGGGAAAGGATTTTACTCCATCCTGTTTGTGGTTCCCCAAACTTCGGGAGGATGGAGGGCGATCCTGGACCTAAAAGGTCTGAATTACTTTCTAACATACAGAAGGTTCAAGATGCAGACCCTAAAGTCCATCTTGGCCAGCATCAGAAAGGGGGACTTCCTTTTCTCCATAGATCTGACAGAGGCATACTTCCACATTCTGATACATCCAGCACATTGCAGTTCCTGCATTTCTGTTATGTGCACCGGCATTATCAATACAGGGCCCTCCCCTTTGGCCTCTCATCGGCCCCAAGGGTTTTCACAAAAATCTTGGCAGTTTTGGTGGCCCATCTCAGGATGATGCCGGTGCGCATACAGTGTTATCTGGACGATATTCTAGTGCAATCCAGATCTTACCATTCAGCTCTGTCAGACCTACAAGTCACGATACAGACACTTCAGGATCACAGGTTCTCCGTAAACTTCAAGAAGAGTAACACGACCCCCACAAAACGTCTCCTCCATCTAGGAGCTTTAATAGATTCAGACCTTTGCAAGGTCTATCTCTCTCAGGAGCGTCGGGAAAGCATCCGAAAGCTTGTCCTCCAAGTTTTGAGAGACAAGACTGTACCTCTGGTCCAACTGTCCCAACTCTTGGGGAAGATGGCTTCTTGCATGGGGATCGTCCCATGGGCCAGGCTTCACTCCAGGAACCTTCAGTGATTCCTTCTCCCCTTCCAGAAACGGAATCTCAGTGCCTCCACCAGAAAGGTCAGGGTTCCCCATCACATTCTGTCATCCCTCCTATGGTAGGCTTCATCCGCCATGACATAAGAACATAAGAACATAAGAAGAGCCATGCTGAATCAGGCCAAAGCCCATCGAGTCCAGCATTCTGTGTCACACAGTGGCCCACCAATTGTACATGGGGATCTTGAGCAGAAAGAGAAGGCAAAACCCTCCCTTTCCCTTGACCCCCAACAAATGGTACTCAAGAGAATCCTGCCTGCCTCAACCAACATAGAGGCGGCACATGGACATCCGTTTTAATAACCACCGATACACTTTGCATCCATGAATCTATCTAGCCCTGCCTTGAAGCTGTCAAGGCTGACAGCTGTCACGACCCCTTCAGGAAGTGAATTCCATAAATCAACGACCCTGTGGGTGAAGAAATATTTCCCTTTATTTGTCCTCACGTTCTTAGCTATGAGCTTTAGGGAGTGCCCCCTTGTCCTGGTATTGTGTGATAGAGAAAAGAATTTTTCTCTATCCACCTTTTCTATCCCATGCATGATTTTATACACTTCGATCAAGTCACCCCTTAAACGCCGTCTTTCAAGGCTGAAGAGACCAAGGCGTTGCAATCTGGTTTCATAAGGGAGGCGCTCCATTTCCTTGATCATTCTTGTTGCCCTTTTTTGCACCTTTTCCAGTTCCATTATATCCTTCTTGAGGTGCGGTGACCAGAACTGTACACAGTACTCCAAGTGTGGTCTCACCATCAATTTGTACAGAGAGTCCATCTTCAAGGAGCCTTCCAGGCTTACCTTGACCACAGACACCAGTCTATTCGGTTGGGGTGCCCACCTTCAGACTCATCTGACTCAGGGACAGTGGTCCCGGTCGGATCTCCAGCACAATATAAATTGGCTAGAACTGAGGGCCATTCATCTGGCACTTCTCCGGTTTTCCTCCCTGGTGTCGGGTCAACATGTCTTGATCCTGACAGACAACATTGCAGCCAAGGCTCACATCAACAAACAGGGAGGGACACAATCTTGGGCCTTTATGCAGGAGGCCCTGAACCTGCCCTGGGCTCAATCAGGGCGGAACACATCTCGGGGGAGGCAAATCGACAGGCACTCACTGAGCAGGGCCACTGTGGACGACTCGGAGTGGCGCCTGGATCCGACCCTTTTCAGGCAAATCTCGGACAGGTTCGGCCATCCACTTCTGGATCTCTTTGCCTCCCCGTCAAACGCCCAACTCGCCAGATTCTTCACCAGGTTCCCAACGAGGGGAGCGGAGGGAACAGACGCTCTTCGGTGCAAGTGGCCGGAGTGTCTGCTTTATGCCTTTCCTCCCCTCCACCATCCACAAACTGATTTTGGAACAGGCGGGAACTAACCTTAGTTGCTCCTCATTGGCCGCAACATCCGTGGTTTGCAGACCTCGTGGATCTGTTGCTTTCGCCTCCGTGGAGGATTCCCCCGGACCAGGTAGCTCTCAGCCAAGGCAGTCTTCAACATCCGGATCCACAGTGGCTTCAGTTAGCTGCTTGGCACTTGAGAGGGAGAATTTAACCAAACAATCCTATTCATCAGGGGTGATCTCGATGATTCAAGCCTCAAGGCGCCCCTTGACCAATAGGATCTATGACACTACATGGAAAATTTTTTGTCAGTGGTGCACTGCACACCAGCTGGGACCGTTCTCTGTCACTATCCCCAACATATTAGAATATCTGTTGGAGGGTCTAAATAAAGGCTTATCACCTAATACTATATGCAGGCAAGTTGCGGCCTTGTCAACGGTTCTTACCTGTGACAACTTGAGTCTTCTTTCAAAACACCCGGCTGTTAGTGCCTTTTTGAAGGGGGCAGTTAATTCTGGCCCTCAGACTGTACATCATTATCCATCTTGGGATTTGCCTAAGGTATTATAGGCTTTGACCTCTCCTCCATTTGAGCCTCTAGAGTCCTGTTCCCTTCACTTTCTTTCGCTGAAAGTGGCATTCCTCGTAGCTATTACGTCGGCCAGGAGGATTTTGGAATTGGCCACTCTCTCTGTCAGGAGCGATTTATGTATATTCTTTGATGACAGGGTGGTCCTTAGATTGGACCCCTCTTTTATTCCCAAGGTTAATATGTGGTTTCATAAGTCCCAGGATCTAGTTCTTCCGAGTTTCTGTCCTAACCCTTCCCACCATCTGGAAAGACAGTGGCATACTTTGGATGTGTGCAGAACTCTGTGTTACTATATCAAACGAACCTCGGTTTTTCGTAAGTCGGAGGCCCTGTTCATTTCCTTTCAGCCCTCCGCCATGGGACGGAAAGTCTGTTCTTCAACTATTGGTAGGTGGATTAGGGCTTGCATTGCTAGGGCCTATCTCTCACAGTCACTTCCAGTTTCTACACACATTACCGCTCATTCAACATATAGTGCAGCGACATCAACGGCCTGGTCCATCCAGGCTTCCGTTGCGGAAATTTGCAGGATGGTGACATGGTCATCTCCATCCTCATTTGTCACACATTATAAAATTGATAAGTTTGCAGCGGCAGATGCTGTGTTTGGCAGACGGGTTCTGCAACAGGTAGTTTCTTCTCGAGAGTCACAAGCCTAGACCTTCCCCTCCCTATGGGGACATGAGCGGCTTTGGTATGTCCCATCGGTGGATTCTACATTCATCATGCTGGAGAAGGGGCGTTGTCTTACCTGAATGCCTTTTCTCAGCCGAGAGGGAGGTGTGGCCAAAGTTCTGACTTAGTCTTATCTGAGCAGGAAGGCTGAAATAACCCAACGGTGGATTCTATATCATCATGCTGAGAAAAGGCGTTCAGGTAAGAGAACGCCCCTTTTCCAGATGTTTCATTATCCAAGTAGATAACATCATCAGAACATCAGATCCCACAGTTCTTAACCCCAACCTACAAATATTTTATTCTATCAGTATTCATTATAGTTCCTAGTAAATGCAGATTTTTAGAAGGCATTTCTTAGTTTGGGTAGGATAGATAGAAATGTTGGGAAAAGGTGGTCCCTAAGATATACAAGCCACAGCTTTCTAGATACAACCAACACTTTAAATTGCACTCAGAAACCTATTGGTAACTAGTGCAGCTCGCAGAATAGAAGTGTAGTCTACTGGTATCATAAGTGATCACATGCATGCCACTCCATTCTAGATAAGCTACATTTCCAGGTGATTTTCAGGGATTGTCCCATGTAAAATAAATAATCTAATCTACATGTTACAAGGGCATGCATCTTTGATGCATCTTCTTCCAAATAAGGCCTTGATTGGCATACTAACTGAAACTCTGCAAAAGCCCCACTTGCCACAGTTTCCACTGTTCTTTGAGGATCCCCAAATGAAAACTGCTCTTTCTATTCAAAAACAATCCCATAAAGAGTAAAATATAATAGAATAAAAAGTTTAGATGAGTGCACTTTATCTGTTATGGATTCCCCATTTACACCCTTACCACTCCAGATGCTGGATCTTGATTTCCATCACATTTTTTTCAGTGAGCCCATGTTAGAATTGTATAACTAAGTATCATCTATCTGCATATTAATGATACCTCACTTTGAACTGATAGATGTCCTCCACTGGTCCAATACAGATGTTGAATAGGATAAGGGGCATTTTATACAGATAATCTTGATTTATGAATAATTGTTTAAAACTGTTTAAAGTTACACTGCTTTGGAAATAGTGTTTTATAGTCTATAAAGTACTTCCACTATAAAGTACTAACGTTGCACCATATACATATCCCAGTTACATGATCACATTTTGGATGCTTGACAATTTACTTGCGTTTACAACCTGTTGCAGCATCCTGCAGTGATGTGTCCAGGATTCATAGTAAAAAACACATTTAGAAAAATGGATTTGCTATTCACTTAACTGTTGTAAAAACCAGGTGAAAAATTAAGTCCAGTTACTCAGATTCGCACAACTTATAACCAACATTCTGATCTCAGTTATGATTGTAAGCTGACTATCATTCTTACCTGAATGAATATACACCTGCATTAAAATGCCTATGTGTTTAAACCCCCTCCCCACAACCACATTTAGATCTGGACCCATTCAGGTGACAGTAAAACCATTGTAATATTATGCCCCAACTCTCAACCCTTGGTTTAATAGAATACTATAGTGAACAGTACTAAAGGTTGCTGAGAGATCTAAGAAAGCAAGAATTGTTGTACCATATTTATCTAAATGTTGCCATAATCATCGTCTATAAGAGTGATAAATACAGGTTTTGTCCCATGTGTAGGGTTGAATCCAAATAGCCAAGAAACTAAATAATCTGTGTTCTCATGAGGTTTCTTGTACTCCTTTGAACTTCTATAACTGTAGGTCGTCATTTTCTCCATAACCTTTCACCATAATGAAAGATTTAATTTAGACAGTAGATGGCTACTCTAGTTGTCCAAACCTGCTTCTAAGAAGTAGACGAACTAGTGCTTAGGATACCTCTTTCTCCAGCATGGTGGATGTAGAATCCACTGGTTGGGTTATTTCAGCCTTCCTGCTCAGAGAGACTAAGTCAGAGCTTTGGTCACACCTCCCTCTGGGCGTGGCTCCCCAGTTTTGTCTTAGTCTCGGCTCAGCAGGACGCAAAAATATTGACTCCCTAGCTAGACTAATTCATTCAGGTACTAATTTGGCTTTTACTTTAAATTTGATTAGATTCTTTCCAACAATTAAAACACTGTCTAAATTTGGATTATTTGATAAGGACCTTGTCCTTTACTGAGGAGTTGAGCTTCTAGCTCTGGTAGGCCCCCCTTTTTTTCCTGCAGTTGGCTGCAGGCCCCTGGGGTGAGTTTTCACACCACCCGGGTGAAATCGCGGGACCGCGATTGTGACAATCGGCTGATCAGCAGGGCTCAAGCGGCTGCCATTTCTGGTGCTCCTAACCATCGGGACAAATCGATACGAGGCTTCCAGCAGCCGTTTCCTTTTGGACCAGCAGCAGAGGCTGCTTCTTCTAAACGCAAGTGTTTCTGATAAAGGGGGAAGCGGTTTTACCGATTTGGCCCAGAATTTCCCCTGTTTTTTACTTCTCATTCCTCTATTTGCCTCATTTTCGGAGGTACGAGGAGGCGCGACTGCCATTTTAACCGCGTGGTCACCCAGCGGCCGCCATTTTGCGGGGCCTTCAGGGCGGCCACCATTTTGGAGCCTCATCATTCTTTGAGGCCTTTTGGCCTGGCCTTTCTTGCTTATTGCCTTGGCCTGCGTTGGCAGGTCTGAACGGGGGGAGTAATTTGTTGATATCAATAACAAAAGAGAAAAAAATAAAAATTATAATAATAATAATATCAATTGAAAACAACAATCATGTATATATACATATTTTCCATCTGTTGAGGGTCTCCCTCATTTTTTTGGGCTTTATATTGTAACCACTAATTAAGGCACAGGTTTACACTGTGTGGATTTTCATCCCACCCTTCTCCAAAAAGACACTTTCAAGAGTGCAGCTAGCTGATATTCTGCAGATGCAGAAAGGGCAGAGGAATAATTATGCCTTGACATCTTTATTGTCCCCATAATAGGTCATCTGTGGGTTCTTATTTGTACTAAATCACATTTGGTGCTGCTTCTTCTTTTTTCCACTGTCAGTCACTCTAGCCTTCATTTCTTAGAGTTCTTCAGGAGTTGCATAGAATCTAAGGAGGGGGGCGGAGGTCAGGGAGAGATCTGTATAAACAAATAATAAAGCAAAACAAAAGACATAATTGCCTTTCAGATCCTGATGGTTTCACCATTAAGAGTTTTACCACCCATTGTATTATATATGCAATATACATTTTAAGTACAAATTGATAGGATATGAAAAAGCAGCTGTTTCCTTGTTTTTTTTATAGATCCTGCTAAAGTTAGCTTATATGAGGATCTCCCTTCATTCTTATATGTACTGCATATACCCATGTTGCAAGGCTTTTATCCTTCTCATCTACTACCCTCTCCTATTGGTATCATATTATTATTATTACTTTGTTGTTTTGCCTGTACATTGAGAGCTGCTGCACCAGAGATAAATTCCATATGTATCTAATATTATTTTAATCTAAAAAAAATTAAAGGAAATAATTTTATTAGAGAAATAGAGCAATCAATCAAAGCAACCAGTAACCTTTGGCTTAGTGATATATGCTAAGCGGACACACATGTTCTTTCCTTGTCTCTTGGAAGATAGAGTTTTGTCTGTTTCTTTCTCTCATATTATCTCTCATATCTTAATATTATTGTTCTTTGCATTTCTGCTTTTTTTCATCAATGAAATTCACATATTCAGAGGCAATGGTCTCTTATGTCACTTCACTTGCTGACTAGCAATGAATCTTGCTAGTAGCTTTACCATTTTAGTAAAATGTTTCATTGACAATTGGGGTGACTTCCGGTTCCAGTCGTGGCTTCACTAGTTGAGTGAGGAGATTGCTCTCCCCGCCGACTAGTTTTCCCTCCATCAGTGGACCCTTATGCGGGTCCAAAGTCGCCCTGGAGGGCACGACTTTCCTATGAGGAGGCAGCGTTCCGGCAGCGGAAGAACAGCGGCTCCTCCAGCTATCCGGACGGAACTCCGAGGGCCGACGGAGAAGAAGAGCGGCCAATAAAATGGCCGATTGCTTTGCCACAAGAAACCACAAGTCCAAAGAATATCTAAGCTGCAGACCCACCGTGGTGAATCTGGGTGAGACCTTTCCTTTTTTTTCCCTCTTGTTTTTTTTTGTTTTGTTTGTTGTCTGTAAGAGCTGTGTTGGAAAGATTTCCCTAACTCGGAAAGGCAGCTTTCACTCGTTGGAGAAGAAAGGCGAACAAAGGAATAAAGTAAAGTTTTAGAAATTACGTTGCTTTTTTTATATAAGTACTCTGGGGTATTGGAAAAACTTTTTTTACGAACTTTATTATTAGCCTATGTTATTTTTTTTTTAGTAAAGAAAGAAGAATGGAAAGTGAAATAACTTTGGGGGGAAAATGGATTTATTTACTTTTTTAGCTCTCTGAGGACATCTACTGGTTAAAAAGTAATATTGCAATTGGAGAGGAGATGATCTTTTTATATGAAAGTTAACTGGATGTTTGAATTTTTTTTCTAAAATGGAGCTGTACTCACATTTAAATTGCAAACTTATTCTGGAGAAAATCTATGAGACTAAAGAAGAAATATGTGCTACAATGCAAGAGCTTACTACAGAATTAAGAGCCAGAATCTATTCCTCAAACTTTAAAATTGACTTTCAGACTGCACCTGATTCTTCTATTAAACAGACTCTACAAAAAGAGGACCTAACTGAAAACAAAGAGAAATTGACTCTGCCTTATATGCAACTCAGTTATGGCGTTGAGAATCAGGAAAAGCAAAGATTGGGACTTGGAACTCTAAAGCAATGAGACTTTATGTAAAAAAAAAAAAATCAGAAGGCCAATTCAGAGGTCAAGATGGTTCTCACTGATCCTAAAGATATTACAAGCAATAAAGAGAGACTTATCTGTTGGAAAGGAAGCTTTGCTATGGAAACCTACTTGGCATTTGAAAAAACCCAGAATAAGATTTAAAAAAAATGAAAATTAAAGTTTTGAGTAATGGACTAAAGGCAATCTAGAACTATGGACTGACTTAAGCACCAAGATTATAAGTTAGATGTAAGAAAAATGGGATTAATGGAAGATATAAAATTTAGCTACATGGAAATTACTGATGATTTACTTGTTTGATGATTAATGAATTGAAATATCTTAAAGTTTGATGTTAGCTTGTTAGTTTAAAGTTGATTGATGGTTTATATAGCTTTAGGACAGATTAATACGTTAGTTTAAAAAAGAGATATAAGAGAAAAAAGAAGTGACTAATGAAATACATATTAAATCCTTTAAGAATGTATTTGTTCTTTTTTTTTCTTTCTTTTTTTTGTTTAGGATAATTGGGTTATTTGTAAGAAAATTATTATGTAATCTTGAACTAACTTAAGATGATTTTTGCTTGATAAGATTGATGTCATTGGTTATGACAGTTTAATTGGATATGAGCTGAATTATGTTTAATGGATTGAAAAATTTAAGATTTGATTTTATCTGTTAGCTATAAGAGATTGATTAGTTGATAGATTAGATATATATAGGATAGATTAATGTTTTAGTTTAATTAAGGGATATTACTGGAAGAAGAGTTAAATAAAATTTACAATAAAAAACTAAGGTACCAGAATATATTTGGAAGGAATACCCAAACTGATAGAGTTTGTATTTAAAGTTAATTTGATTATGGTTGTATAAATTTTTTAAAGTGTTAGAAACAGGTATAGGTTGACTAAATTTAAACCAGACTGAACTATTTTAAATAAACTATGTTAGTTAAGGGGAAAGAGAGGGAATACCAGAGGTATTGATTGAAATATGTATAAATGTTTTGCTTTTGGATGATTGTTTACCCTAACACCATGGTGTGCTTTGAGCATTTTGTTGTTAAAATTAAAAAAACCAATAAAATTTTTGCAAAAAAAAAAAAGAAGAATTGGGTGGAAATAGCAAAGGGAGAAATAAGAAATAGTTAAAAGGGTTCCTGCAACTGACAAATTATTATAGATACCAGAATATAATATTCAACATCCTAGGAAACTGTTTATATTGAATCATATTGTTGATCCCTCTAGTTCACTGTTGTCTATATTTATATCTATTAGCCCCGGGTTGGCGAATCTATGGCACGCGTGCCACAGGTGGCACACAGAGCCATCTCTATGGGCACGCACACCCTCACCCCAGTCCTAGGCCTTCAGCTGGGTTTTATATAACCTTTTCGCTTTAGGTCTCCGCCACCGTGTGCAAAAAAAAAGATTCAATCGATCAATCAATTTCAACTTCTCACAGGAAAAAAAAGATCTTGCAAAGTTGGAATTGATTGATTGAACTTTTTAGTCCCGCCCAGTTTGCCATTACCACTGAAGCCATGCCCACCCAAGGGCCACACCCACCCAATGAGCCATGCCCACCCTGCATCTGATGATACATAAGTGATTTTGGGTTGCAGTTTGGGCACTCGGTCTCTGAAAGGTTCGCCATTACTGTATTAGACATTTCTCTCTCTCTTCCATGAAAGACTGCCTGTCCAATTGCTTTTTGCTTCTTGATAATGTTTCATATTCTAGCACATAGGTTTGCTTGCTGTTGGTGTTGATTATTATTGCCCAATTCTTATTGGAAGTGTTTTCCTTTATTTGCAAAATAATTTAATAGTTTCTGTTGTATCTTACAAAAGATAAATTGAGAGTTTCACAGCTAGTTGTTGTCTGAGATGAATAGTATTTAACTCTCAGAAGGATATGCTATATGTGATGAGGCAGAGTATTCTGCTTTTGATGCTACCTTTTTTATCACAGAGAACTTTAGAAAGTATTTAATTTTAAATCTTGATGTTATATTTTTCTTCAATATTAGTACCGTTTACAATAATATATACATTCTGTTAATAGTTTATGCCAGTGATGGCGAACCTTTTAGAGACCGAGTGCCAAAACTGCAACCAAAAACCCATTTATTTATCGCTGGGTGCCAGGTGGGCATGGCCCACTGGATGGGTGTGACTATAGTGGTCATGGCAGACTGGGTGGGTGTGGCCAAGGTGGGCGTGGTCACCTCAATGTTGGTTGTGGGGAGGGACGCCTGTGGGGGAAGAGCAGGGTTGGGGGAGTTCCAGGGAGTCTGGCAGGTGGGGCAGTGGGCAGGAGGCTCGTCCTGCGGGGTGAGGCGAGGTAGGGCAGGGGTGCTATTGCCACAGTGCAAGGTGAGGCAGGGGCTGGGGCGGCTGCTGCCTGATACCATCAGCCCCCGCACAGAGGCCAGTGAGCGCATGGGGGCCAACAGTGTCCGTCAACAGCCACAGTCTGCCAGCCCCTCAACCGGCGCTCTCTGGAGCTCCACAGCCCACCGCCAGCAGTTCAGAAAAGCTGCCTCTGTGCTGGATGGACGGCCAACAGTTGAGGAAGTGCTGCAGTGGGTCATGCCCAGGAAAAGGAGAGCAGGAGGCATGGGACAGGGGAAGGAAACCAGCCATTCTGGGATGCATCCAGCCATGTGGAATCTCGCCGAGTTAGCAGGCGGCTGGTTGAAGAGGGATGGTTGCCATCTCCAGGGCATGGCGCGCATGCCCACAGAGACGGCTCTGAGTGCCACCTCTGGCACGTGTGCCATAGGTTCGCCACCACTGGTGTATGCAGTCTGGTATAGATTTTCAGTCCATAGTTATTCAAATGGCTGAGCATTTTAATGATTTAAGAGTTTCAAGATCATAGTATTCATGGAGCAATTATTGGATCGCTTAAATAATTTGATAATTAAATAAAGAAAAATGTACAGTAGAATGTACAGTTTTAGAAATATTTTTCTGCTCATCGTGTTTTATATAATCTTGTTTTCAGTTCATTTTTCATTTCATACACAGTTTGAGTTTGATTACTAATTTAATTATCCAGAAATAGTTTAGGATGACTTTTAAGATTTTTCTCATTTTTTTCTTTTAAAAAATAAAAATTGACTACAAGGTGGTTTTTTTTAATCCTCTGAGAAATTTTCAGGTGCACTCTTAAGTGACTTTAATGAGCAGGAGATTTTTTTAAAAAACAATTATTTTAATAAATTGATGTCCCCCCCCTTGTATTGGCTATTTTGCTATTCTCTGCCTGTTTGGGGCTTTTAAATAATTTACACTGTGGTCAGATGTCTTGTGGGGACAGTTTGGAGGGAGCAATGTTGAAAAGGGAAAGGATAATTCCCAGATTGACGTTATATTTCTTTTAAAAAATTGCTTCTCAGGCTGCATAAGAAAAAAAAAGTACGCCATAAGAAAATAAACTATATAATAGACTTCTAATTAAATCTGGGAATCATAGCTTTATATCAGGGCTTTTCAACCAGTGGTACAGGTACCACCTGTGGTACATTGGCACCTGGCAGGTGGTACATGAACATCCTAGAAAAGTGGTAGCGGGGGAGGGGAATGAGCTGAACCGGTGGCAGCACTGCATCAGCCTGAGCGAGAGATGGCTGGAGCTGCAGGGCTGTCAGGGCTCAGTGGAAGTACCAGGATGAGCGCCAGGCTCCAGCTGGAGCTCGGCGCTGATCCTGGTGCTTCTCTGAGCCCAGAAGAAGCGCTGATCAGCTGGAATGTTGCAGCATCTCCAGGGTCTTGTTATTTACATTCAGATGCTTGGCAACTGATTCATATTTATGATGGTCACAGTGTCCCAGGGTCATGTGAAGTGACTAAAACCTGCTGCAACCACCAAGCATATGGGGGGGGGGAATAAAAACCAAACACCCCCCCACCCCCGCTGCCAATCCTCAACATGCTCACAACAATGGAAACTTCAGACAGGAGGAAGAGCGCCGCCGGGTGGGCAGGCAGGTATCTTGCTCGGTTGTGGCTTGGGGGGGCCCTTTTTTTCAGTGCCATTGTAACTTTGAACAGTCACTAAGCGAACTGTTGTAAGTCGAGGACTACGTATACTTTATCACTTTTTTCCTTTTGGGGGGGTCAAGTTTTTGACACCTTGCTAGGTGACTGGTGGTACTCGGATATTGCCATATCCTAAAAGTGGTGCAATGGGTGAAAAGGTTGAAAAGCCCTGCTTTATATAATTAAAGTTTAGGCTTCCTGTATTATGATCATACAGTGTCAGATGTTGCTGCTAGCATCTCTTCTGTCGTATCCCTTTATTTGTTCTATTATTTGCCATTTATTGGAGAAATATTGGGGAGCCTTTCTTCTTATGAAAGATTGGAGACTCCTTGAATGTCTAGAAAGCTTATAAAACCAAGGTTTTAAATGGCATGATGAATCCCTTTCAGTAGGAAAGATAACTCTGGGACAAAGATACTCTTAGCAGGTAGAAGATAGCAAGATGTGTACAGTGAGCGCATTTGGTTAATGCACTCCTTCCCATTCTTCTTACTGCTTGAGGAACATATTGCTTAAAGAAAGACCAGATATGCATTTGATGTATAAGATTGAATGTAATTTAAGTATTTAATTATGCTGCTGAAAAGTCTATGAAAAGTTTAATGGTTCTTAATGTAATAACTACACTTGTATTAATGAAGTTATTTAGACACCTCATCCATGTTTTTCTTCTCCCTTTCTTGCCATCAGCTTTTACAATGGGTTGCAGACTAAATAAATTGGAAAAACATGATGACAAACGGCCTGGAAACATATATTCCACTTTGAAGAGGCCCCAGGTTGAAACGAAAACTGATATTTTCTATGAATACCACTTTCTAGATTTTACAACTTTAAGTAATGGTAAGTCGTTCCTCTCTTTTCAACGTATTATACATATGTAAGTCAAAATGATAAAAGCTCAGCTTTAAAAGTTTTAACAGCATTGTATCAGTTCTATATATGGGGACAAGCAAAGTTTTTGTCGCTGGAAGCTGTGTTCTTTAATTATATTATTGTTTTTGACAGGTAAACATAGTAAACAGAGCAATGATATAATAATTGATGTGCAGAAGTGGAATTATGTGGGTTCTATGAGGTAGTTTGGAATTTTGGATCCAAATAATAAAGACATTATTATGCAGAAATGCTAGGTATTGCTCATAGTGGATTCTTGAATTTGGCTAAGTTGTTTCCAAAGTTCCTTCCAACATTCATATTCTGTGATTTGATGAAGGAGATCTGATTTTCATTGTGCCCATGAAAGAGAGAAATGGGGTACAAAGTAGCTATTTATTATTAAAAAGATGGCATGATACATTTGTCAAGTAGATAATCTTTAGATAAACAATTGTACAATTGTCTTTTAGCACTTTTCATATATACATTCAACAGTTCTGTGATTTAGCCTAAAGAAAAGAGTTATATTTCTGTGGGGCAATGCAAAGTATTTGAAGCAAAACCAGCATTTGCAGGCAATAATTTATATTTTGTGTACATGTATTTTTTGTACCTACAAAACTACTTTGGTTATTTATAGTTTGTAACTCTCATATTGAATACATAAGAAAGTTTTCCATAGTTTGTACAAACTGACTTGTTATGTTGCAGTTTTTTAGAACATAAATGATTGAAATGTAAATTATGAAAACATATTATATATATTCATGTATCATGATAGTGATGATAATAATAATAATAATAGCACCCAAGGTGCCTATTACTATTGGTACTACCCTTGCTTGCCTTTGCCACAGTTATTCTATTTCTATTTGTAGGTCTTTTTATTTTGTTATCTTCTCCAGTTCTTTCTCTTGTTTTATGCTGTCTCCAGGCACTGCCAAGTCCACTATCTAGACATTTGTCTTTCTTATCGACAATTGTTAAGCCCAGGGTGTTATGTGGCAGGTGCTTGTCTGTCTGAATTGTAAAGTCCCAGAGCAATTTAAGAAAGTCATAGAAAATGAAAATGTTAAATTGTTCTGGGACTTTAGAATTCAAGCAGACAAGCATCTGCCACATAACATTCTGGACTTAACAATTATCGATAAGAAAGACAAAAAAGTCTGGATAGTGGACTTGGCAGTGTCTGTAGACAGTAGAATAGAAGATAAAGAACTGGAGAAGATAAAAAAATACAAAGACCTACAAATAAAAATAAAATGACTATGGCAAAATCTGCCTATTCCAGGTCCTTGGGTAAGACTCGATAGGTAGACAAAATGCCAAATCCAGACTGAACATGTGGCAAAGGCAAGCAAGGGTAGTACCAATAGTAATGGGCGCTTTGGGTGCAATCCCCAAACAACTGGACACCACTTGGACACCATTGGCATTGACAACTTCACCATCAGTCAATTGCAAAAGGCGGCCTTACTCGGAACAGCTTCTATCCTATGACAATATTTGTAATACCATCAATTCAAACATCCACATCTGCCTATTCCAGGTCCTTGGGTAAGACTCAATAGATAGACAAAATGCCAAATCCAGTCTGAACATCTGGCTGACTGTGCGATGATCCATAATAATAATAATAGAATTGGAGGGGACCTTGGAGGTCTTCTAGTCCAACCCTCTGCTCAGGCAGAACGTTCTTACATACATTTTGAGTTTTCCTTAGAAATTTATAATTCTTATTTTTATTGAATATAATCTCAAACTAAATTGTGTTTTTAAAATTTACATTATAATTCAAAGATATACCATTTCTTGACCCATTCAGTATTGTTTCTTTTTAAAAACATTTGCTGTCTTAAAATAGCTTAAATGAAATGAGAGTCTCTGACTGAGAGCATAGTCATATAAAAATGCTCAGATTTGTGACTTAGCTGGCATTATTTTTGGAAAATTAAATTCTCTTCTTTCAGTTGTAGCATTAAAGGTTTATTACTATTTTTACTTCATAGGAAAAGGAAATGTAGAGTCTATAAAAATAGAATCTGCTTCCTGTTTAAATTTCAAAGTATTCAAAATGAGGCTAGTAACCATTGTGCAAAATAATGTGAATTTTGTGTCATGTCAAGAAATTATATCATGTAGCTTGTAACAATACCTAATTTCTAGACATTTTAAATTTGATCCATTTCCTGTTTAAATCTTTTAAATTTTTCAGATTTGCTTTGTCTTTTAACATTGGCAAACTTCAAATATATGAGCTAAAATAAAATAAATGCAAAGGAAGGTAATGTAATCCACGTGCTCTGGGTTTTGTGTAATATATCAAAGTGAATTGGGTTCAGAATGGGATAAAATGTAGATTATAATGATGTAGTTAAGAATTTTTTTAGAGGGGAAAAAATTAAAGCTCATATAATCTTTTAACATTCAGTTATTTTTTAAGTGAAATTTGAGCCTGGGTGACCTGGATGGGGGAACTTGAATCCTGATAAGACTGAATGGCTTTGGGTGCACAGGCTTGCCAGGATCTTTGACTCTGGCTGAGGTGGCCCTGCCCCAGATAGATCCGGTCCACAACTTGGGGATTCTCCTGCACTTGCAACTCCTGCTCAAGGAGCAGATGGTAGTCATGGCTAGGAGAGCTTTCACACAAGTTTGTATTATGTGCTAGTTGTGGCCTTTCCTGGATCAGGATTCTCTGTGCTCAGTCGCTTAGTCCTGATCATCTCACAGTTGGACTATTATAATGGGCTCTACCCATGAAATGCATATGGAAGTTACAGCTGGTGCAAAGTCCGGCTGCATGGGCAGTTTAGGGACTATCCTTGAAGAGCATCTGGAAGCTACTGCTGCTGCAGAGTACAGCAGCGCGGGCAGTTTTGGTGGCCCCAAGAATGGTCCCTGCTGGTCTGCTTCTGGGTGCAATTAAAGTGTTGGTGATCACATTTAAAGCCCTTCATGGTATGGGTCCAGGCTACTTGAGGGACATCTCAGCTCACTGGGATTGGCCTGTCCCACTTCTACCGATAGAGAAGACATGCTCTGGGCCCTGTCAATCCAGTTATTTCAGCTGGTGGGGTCCAGGAGGAGAGCCTTCTCTGTTGTTGTTCCTATCCTCTGGAACATCTTGCCCTCTGATATGAGGCTGGTCTCAACCCTTGTGTCCTTTCATAAGGGCAGAAGACCTGGCTCTGCCAGTTGTCTTGGGGCCCCAATGGTGGAGCAACATAGTGGAGGTAGTTGATTGAGTAACAACATATCCCATCTACCTCCACTTTCCCCCTGCCCTCCCCATGTGACATTAGAATTTAACATTTGGTTTAAATTTATTTATATTTTAATGTATATACATAAATACACTTTATGACTGTAAGCCACCCAGAATTACCCTGTGCTAAGATGGGAGACCAATAAATTTTATAAATAAATAAATATTTGTCAAATTTATTTGTCAAATAAATAACCAAAGTGTGCATTGCCCAATTTCAAACCTCAGAGTTGAGTAGTACTGGCTATATTTACTATGTTTATAGATAGGTTAACTTTGTACAGTATAAAACTATTTGCTTATTGAGAAATTTTGGATAGAGCTTCTTACGGATACTTTTTTATTCCCATAACATCTTTATTGTATTAATGTACACATATTTATCATATAAAGTGCTCTCTATCCAAAGGTTTTCATAGGTCCCAAGGTGTTGTTTCCCCTTACCGTAATGAAATCTTAGATAATCCTAGATGGAATATAATTGCTAGAATAAGGTATTGTAGAGCTGCAAGAGTTTCACAATTTTAAAAATATGGCTTTGTTAAATATGGCTTTGTTAATATATTAATCATATGCCTCAACTTTGATAGCTGATTGCAATTTTTCCTATAAATAATTCTGATACCGATTATTAAAAAAGGAATGGTATGTAACTAAATAGACGAAGAATCCTTATTTAGGACCCAATTTCTCTTTTTTTGTTTCTGTTTCAAGTGAAATAATCTTAGTAACACACAATTTATATTCATTTTTTTCAATGGTTGTTTTGCAAAATTGAGTATCTTACTTTCCAGTGTTAGGAGTAATATAATTACATTATTTCAGTTAAAAAGCAGAAGAAATAAGAGATAAAATAAGTATCCTGTTAGTTTCTCATCCTCAGTATTCCATCTAGCCCATCTTCCTTTTTTCTTTTTGTATCAAGAAAAGTGTAGAAGTGGAGTAATATGCTTAAGTATAAAGTAGACCACAGTGATGCTGTGTAATTAGTTTCTAGCCCTTTTGCATTAAGTACCCAAGTGTTTTGAACTCTGGCGAACAGAGTATTCATTCTAGATAGATCAACTGGAGAAAGAATCATAATCTCATGTAGCACATTTCCCCATTGCATATAAAGATTGGCACAAATATGGTGTTGCAATATCCCTTTTCTTCTATTTCTTCTCCCCAACCTATGAATGAAACAAATATACATTCTCCTTGGATATTAGTCATATTTTCTCCTTAAGCTGAAAGTATCCAGCATCAGTTGTAGGATGTATAACATCTGGGGTACTTCACTAGCTATTCTATCAGCAGTGCTGTCAAGTGATCTGTAGCGTTTGGGATTATCCAGGTGCTTATTGGTCGTTTCAGGCTGATATGGGCATGCTTCCTCTGTTCTGGTGCACGATCAGCTTCATCTGCCACCATTCTGCTGTTGTCTTTCACTGTGTCCCTTGTGGCTTTGGTTGTTTCCTGCCTGTCTTGTTTTTGGTGTTTTTAGTTTGTCAGCACTGCACTTCCTTTGACAAAACAAAATCAGGCTCAAGAGTAAAAACAAAGCAATTAGTGTGGAAGAGAGTTAACTAAAGAGGCAGCATCCATGATGGTGGTGGGGCAAATGGTTAATGCACATGGATGACTATAATATCATGCAGAAGCTACAATTTATTTTCTTGCATCTAATTTCAGGACACATAAGAGTGGCATTTGCACAATGATGTGGCTATAAATAAAGTCATTACGGTGTTATCGTGATTTATTATGGATGCTGCTGTAGCAAGCTTTGCAGGCTAATTTTATGTGGTCAGATGCAATGCTGCAGGGAAAGACAAAATGGGGAGAGTGAAGATTGACAGAATAGGCAGAGAATGAGCAAGCAAGCAACTAAGGAAACAAGGATGGAGGAGAAGAAGATAGGAAGAAAAATGTGGGCAGGGAGAGAGGAGCAAGGCAAAGAAGCTGGCTTTGAGTTAGAAGGTAATCATCTCACTCAGCTGCCCTGGAGACCAGGCCAGGAAAGCTGAACCTTCTTCATTCCTTTCACCAAAGAGTGAATGAGTGCAGCCTTCATCACCAAATGGAAAGCTAGCAGTGGTTTTAATGGACAGTAAAGCTATAATTGTGCAAAATGGAATGATAATTAAATTGGCTTTTTACATGTTCTGAACTGAAGAATCGCTTTCCAGTCCTGAGCTTTCATTTATCCAGTGAAAGGTCCATCAGCTCTAAAGTGTCAAGACATTTCTCCCATTGCTGTAGTAAATGTTTACCTGTGATGTCTAGTGATATCTAGAAGAAGGGAAATTAAGCTGGAGGAAACAATCATCCTCTTTGTTTAACACATCCCTCAAGTATATAATCAGGAAATCATCAGGGCTAAAAAAATGAAATATAGGGAATAGCAAAACTGACAATAAATTTCATGCTGGCATCATTTTGTGCCAACTCAGGGATGGATAGATGCCTCTTAATTCAGTAGGAAGAAAGATGCATACAAGGTCATATATACATCTCTCCCTTGCCAAATGCTGCTGATTGAAGATATGACCGTTACTTATCCCAGTTGCAAAAAAGGGGGTTGCAAGTAGCTCCTATAGGAATAATATGTTATGATTGAACTATTATTTCTGGCATTTGGCCATTCTGATAGCTGGCACATTTTGAATGCAAGGAATTCAACTTTTCCAGCATGGCAATTGCTGACAGTTCTTGGAATTGAAGTAATGTATAAACATCTGTAATTCAGACAGATTGGAGAAGCTTAGCTTAAATGATCCATTATGAGTAGCAAATAGGAAGAAAAATCTGCAGAGAATTATTATAAAAAGGCAAATATATATATTGTGTGTGTATGCATAAATTGTATGTATGTGTGTGTGTATACACACATATTCTGAAATGATCTAGTACAAATTCTTTTGTAACAGCTAATTTGGATTATAGAATGATTTTAATAAAAATGAATTTCATAGTGGGTAAGAGAGCATGGCTTGTATTGGAGAGCTTCAGTGCATGCTTCATTAGTAAGTCTGGGCATGGAAGAGTGCATCTTTTTCCTATATTCACCTCTCTCCAGTGTATCAGAAATTAATACTGCCCATTCCTGTTTTCTGTTATACAGCTTATGAAACTATCCCAGGCTTCTATTTATGTCCTGTTTTTATGTCTACAATTAGTCTAAGAAACAAAGTTTCAACCCAATAATATTTATTTTCAATTAAGCAGAATAGTCTCCTTGGTACTTCTAAATAGCTAATCAGCAAATTGTAAGGAAAGCTTTTTCAGTAACTCTGCATATACACAGATGAATGTAAAAGTGTAGTTATACACGGTAAGCACTTACTTGCATATAGAAAGATGTAAAAACTTAGTGGCTTAGTTAACAAACCATGGTTATATATGTGAACCTACTAATGCTGGACAAAGTAATCTAATTTAATAATAGGTGCTTCCATGTCTCTTATTTCTTATACTGTTCATTTCCCCATGATCTGGATAGCCCCCACCCTGCTGGTGTTTTTTAAAGGGTTTTAAAGATCTGGCCCTTTGCATAGGCTTTTGGTAAGGGTAAGTACACCCCACCCCCAAATATGTGGATTTATTTTTGTTTTTGTCCACTTTGTTGGCATCCTTGCCATCTTCATTCTTCCTTTTTGTCTGTAATATTTTTGCTGTTTTATTCACTTTTATTTCCTTAGGATCAATCAATCAATCAGAATAGAGCTGGAAGGGACCTTGGAGGTCTTCTAGTCCAGCCCCCTGCTCAAGCAGGAGTCCCTATATCATTTCAGTCAAGTGGCTGTCCAGTCTCTTCTTAAAACCTCGAGTGATGAAGGAGTTAGACAGTATATAAATTTAATTAATAATAAGAAAAATTATTCGGTTAAGCATAAATCTGCTAAGGCAAATATATCGTTAACAATTTAAATATAATTCAGGTTACATACCTATGTTTGTGATTTGGTTTGCTCAACCTGAGGTAGCAGTTCATAAGAAAATACACACACACACACATATCCATACACACGTTTCCATATTATTTGAGAAGTACAGTACACAAATTGGGATATTTTTGTTAATAACCAACTACCGGTAGGTAAATTTGCAGTTTGTTGATTATGGCCAAGGTCCAATATATGCATTTTGATAGATCATCTTGCAATAATGAGAAATTGCTTAAACACCCACACAACTGCTGCTTGATAGACAGATGGTTAAAATCTTTTTTCCCAAGTGGTGACAGCTTCCCTACTGAGAGAAGATGGGAAATCTTGTCTTTTGACTAAGAGTTAATGTAAACCAATTGATGATAGAGGAATGTACATTATTCTCATGGAGGGGAAAAATAAACTTTAGTGAATGTCACTAATGAACCAACCAAGATAAATTGTAATTGCTTTATCTGAGTAAGCAATACACATTTTATTCCATGTGGTATGGTTTCATTGTTCTTATGTTCATTTCAGACTGAATGAATTGTAGTGTTATTTAGAATTTGTTCTGCTTCAGCAAGTAGACTATGTCAAGCTCCTCAAAACATGGAATACACATACAAGTATACTCCTGCAAAATGAATTATCTTCCTTTGTTCCCTAGTAATTTTGTGTGCACTCTGAAACATCTCCTTAAGGGGTAGAAAACTTTAAAGAAAAGTATGACAATGTGACGGGAAAGAGAGCTTGTAGTTGATGGAAGGTGAAGTGACAAATGAGTCAAGTATAGTAGAGCAGGGGTCCCCAACCCCCAGTCTGTGGATTGGCACCGGGCCATAGCATGCTAGAAACCGGGCCGTGCAAACAAGCAAAGCCCTATCCGTGGGATGCAGGCAGCATGCGAAACCACACCCCCTCCGGTCCTCAGAAAAACTTCTTTCCACAGACCTGGTCCCTGGTGCCCAAAGGTTTGGAGGCCACTGCACTAGAGACTTCCAGCCTTTATGGGCAGTACAGCAGTACTGGGTAGTTAGTAGTATGAAATGCTTTGGAGAAGTTTAATAGTGGGTGTATACTTCCCCGTGAAGGTTCAGATAATCATCCACCAGAACTATCAGTGCTTTTTACTAGTTTTTGCTTACCCGGATCACTAGGAACTGACGCCACCCTCTTGTATCTTTGTTATCTCTGAGTTAGACTACTACTATAGTTCACTTTTTTAATGTGGTTGCCCCTGAAAAGCCCTTAGAAGCTGTAGCTGGTACAGGTACTTTCCTACTGAATGATAGTCTTTTTAAAAGCATTACATCTATCTTGTAAAAACGGTATTTGTTCATTGCCAGTTGGTTTCCAGACCCAATCAGAGTGCTGATGATAAAAGCCTGCATAACTTGGGCTCCTGTTAACCTCTAGGTTCATTTCTTCATGTAGAATCTGCTTGCCTTAAATGCTTTAGGAAAGAAAAAAAATACTACAAGTGTCTAATCCAAGAGGGTTTGGATTCTAGAAAATGATATTCTCAATAGTAGCCTTCTTACTTTAGAACAGCATTCCCCTTATGTTTCTCATTTCTATGCTCTTTAAAAAAAATGGATATGTTCAGTCAGAGCAAGCTTACCTAGCAATTCATTTTCAGTGAATAATTTTTATTAATTATGTTTTAACCAATGTTTTTGCATGTCTAGTAAATAATATCTATACATACTGTAAACTGTCATTTCAGTTAGTTAAAGATGCAAAAAACGTAATAAATTTTCCCTACTTCCTTGATTTTTTTTTTATAAACGTGGAATATCTTTGACAGAGTGAAATAAAGTTAATATAGAATTAACACTCAGCTGTAACTTAGCTTTCTTTCTCAGAGTTAGTTTAGAATCTGGAACTATGTTGTTACAAAATTCAGTGATTTTAAAAATAACTTTAGATAATGTCATTACATTACAATATTAAAATTAAAATTAAATGCCACAAATGAAATTCGAACTGTACTATAAAAAATGCAATATTTATTTTATTTATTATGTACATCTATTTATATAGCCATCAATGTTGCCATTGTGACTTTGGGCAGTAATTGTAGAATTAGAGTCCCCGAACTCTTTAGATCATTGACCCCTTCATGAAGTTTCAGATTCTTCATTGACCACCAAACATTTATTATAGGAAAATAATTTAATATATTCTACTTTAACTAATACAGGCAGTCCTTGATTAACAGCCATTCGTTTAGTGAGTGTTTAAAGTTACACTGAAAAAAGTGATTTATGACCGTTTTTCACACCCATTGGTCACGTGATCAACAGTCAGATACTTGGCAACTGGTTTGTATTTATGATGGTTGCACTGTCCTGGGGACATGTGGTCATCTTTTGAGACCTTCTGAAAGCAAAGTCAATGGGGAAGCCAGATTCAGTCAATAACCATACTTAATAACAGCAGTGATTCACTTAACAAGTGTGGCAAGAAAGGTTGTAAAAAGGGGCAAAACTTGCATAAATTTCTCACTTAGCAAAATTAGCAAGCAAATTGTGGTTCAGTTTGCTTGCTAATTGTGGTCATAAGTCATAAGGACCACCACTACGGTATTTGCTATTACTACTATTAATAAAAAAATAATTGAAAATGAGCAAGATAAACTGGGATTTCTGAATACAAAGAAAGAAAGCATTGGTACATAAAAACCACAGTTTTAACTGTGATTAAAACAAGAAAGTGTGGATAAGTGATGTGGCAATAGCAGAAGTTAATAGAATAGAAGACAAAGAATTGGAGAAAATCACGAAGTATCAATATCTGAAAATCGAAGCTGAAAGATTATGGCACAAACTGATAGTGGTGATCCCAGAGATTATTAGCATACTGAGTGCCTTATCCAAAAATCTTGGACATCACTGTAGAAAATCTGTATATTGACAAAATTTATATTACTGTCAATTATAAAAAGCCATATTGCTTGGATCCATGCAGATACTATGCTGATACATTACAATGTTCTAGATTCTTGGGAAGAACTTGATGTGAATGAAGGCCAAGACTAGCTAAAAAACTGGCAGCTGTGATTTCAGATTGTTGAATATAATAATAATATCAAGCCCTTAGATCAGGCATGTCAATCGCGTGACGTATCGTGACTTTCCCCATTGCCAGCAATGGGGTGGGCGGGGTTTCAGCATGACGCATCCAGCCCATGGGCTGGCAGTTTGACATGCCTGCCTTAGATAGTCCCATCGAGCCTTGGGGTCAATATTGACCATTTTGGGAACCCTGGATTAAAGCCAACAAAGAAAACAAAAGCAAAAATTAAAATAGTCTAATAATGACATCTGAGGATAATCTAATCCAGTCTACACACCTACAGTCATATTAATAAAAGTCACATTGATAAGCTCACCCAAAACTTAGATATATGTCTGATAGAATCCTAAATCCTCAGTGACTTAAGAAATGCTAGGAGTAGAATTAAGATAAAAAAAATAAATGGTTATTATAACACACATATAGAATTAGAAAAACCCTTCCAAATATATGTATAATTTCACGTAAATATTTATTAAATATTTATCCAAAGTGGTAGTTTGAAAAGAAAGCATAGAACATTCTATGATAAAGTGGTTTGTGTACAGCTGAACCTCCTGCAAAAAAATATAAATAATTCAATTACCTATTTATCTTCCTTTAATATAATGCTTTCTCTTGTAGCTGGAAATGTCACAGATTATCTTCCCTAGTTAATTTATTTTTAAATTATAGTCTCCTTTTAATCAACTACCATTTCTTCCCATGCCTTACATGGGTCTTCATTTTTTTATTTCTCAATTGCAAAGCATGCTATTTTAAGCAATTAACATCAGCTACGTGAACAAAGAACTTTAACACTGCAGTGTGATTAAATAAAACAGTGTGAACTATCCGTCTTCCAACAGTACTAAGTAAATACAGATACAGTTATACATTATTGTCAAGAATAATATACAGTATTAATTTACTCACAATATTTAGATGACTGATATATTTTCCAGGCAGTATATAAAAAACCAAATTGGATGTTTCATATTTTATCACTTTTATTTTATACTGTGTGATATTCCGTAATGAACTTCCTCTGTGATATCATAATCTTTGAAAAAATGAATGAATAGCAAAAACGTACATCATTTTAGGGAACCATATTTGGTATTAGCTTGGAAAAGAAGTACACATAGTACACATAATGGTTTTAGAACACCATCACAAACATCTAGCCTTGAAATTATAGAATTAATAAAGTTTCAGGGTTCTAGAAAATTATTTAAAAATTGGCAGTATCAAACTTTAGGTCTCATCTTGTTTTAGTTTTAAGCACAGATATGTGCTCAAGCCAAAACATCTTCAGTAAATCCTTGTTATGAGGAGAAAATAAATTTCAGCACATGGAGATTTTCAGATAAGCTTAAAACAGGCTTTTGTAATTTCATCCAAATAGGCAACATTTTCTCTTTGTTATTGTGATTAGATATTCCATCTGTATGTGCCTGTTTGAATTTTCTCTGTTAAAAAATTGTAAAACAACAGTTGTATGTAACAGGTGGCCAACAATTTTTAATTATATCTAGAATTACAATTAAATAAAACAGTTACAGAAAAAAGGATCATCAATCTCTTTATAGACGACTTTTTAAGATGTTTATGAGATATAATCGTGGTAATAAATGCCCTAGATTTTAAAGACATTGCAATTTTTCTTACGTAATTGGAACTGGTCTCATCTCATGATGTTATTTCATTTCCATTTGTGTCATATTATAATATGACTAACAAGCCCCTGTAATATGATAGTACAAAATACAATTTTTTATATTACATTGCTTACAAAAATATAATTTCAAAATGATAAGCAAACATGTAAAGTAACGCATGGATGATTGTTTCTAAAGATTGCTTAGTATCTAATACTTATTTGTCAAACCACCCACTCTTTCTCTCTCTCAACAAATGATAGCAAAACTGACAGGAAGTGTAAGGGGTGCAGTTTGATAACAAAAAGTCAGACAATAATGAAGCATTTTATTCAGTGAACATGTGGTGAAGAACAATGAAAATTATCTTGCAAATATGTTTTAATTTTAGCTATTGACCATTTGTAAAGCTTCATCAAGGCAGTCAACCCAGCTGGTTAAAAAAAGAAGCAAAGCTACAGAGAAAAGACAGATGCTGTTTCTGAGCACAGCTTTCTGAAATAAACACAATACAGTACCAAAATAAAAATTATTCTGAAACAGTTCCAAACTTCACATAACAGCAGCTTAACAAGAGACTGCTTATTGTGCCATTCTTTCCCTCTTCTTTTCTTTTTTCTTTCTTTTTTCTTTTTCAGATGCAGAGTACAAGTAGAGGTCAGTTTGTTTTGCATTTTAATAAACAGTATGATGGGAGGTAACAAATTAATTCATACAATAATACTCTTTGTTATTCTTATATAAGAAAATGGTTGCAATCTTATCTGGCAAAATGTATCAGTAGCAGACTGATTTTTATTCTTTCATTATTATCTGCAACATCCCTTAACTTCTTCAAGACTATCAGTTTAATTTCCAGACTTCATACTTTATTCGTAATTTTCAGATTAATTTCTTTTGATATTTTCATTTTTAAATAGGTGACATCTATGGGACTTCTTCATATTCAAATGTCTTAATCTTTTTAATGTGTGAAGGCTCCCTGTTATTTGAAATGAACTTAGTACAATGACTATTATGAGAACTTGCTGAAAAGTTTGTTGCTTGGCACATCTGTCAAATTTCAGCATAATGATCAAAGATACAGTTCATATGAGAAGCTAATGAGAGTTTTTCATTCCCTTCTGAGGTATTTCTTTCCTCAAGGAAAAAAAAAAGCTATATCTGATCTTTAGAAATGTGCGGTCTCTGATTCCTTTTTAATATTTTTCCTTTGTACTATTTTGCATGAATTGCTGACAAGAATATTTCAGTTTACAGCTATACAGATCGTTTGTAACCCCCCTCCCCAAATGGACAGGAGCAAAAATGGGCTTTATTAAAATAGATGTCTTATACATAAATAGGAAACTTAAAGTTTTATCTTGAGCTTAAATTCAAGTAGTTTCATAGATTATTTCATACACAGAAATTAAGATACAGTAATGTGTTTTATTTCTCATTCTTGGATATGACATAAGCAAAGTAGATTGGGCTGAAACAGTAAGTCATAGGTCTATTTGAGATCAATGGATGAGATTGTAATCATTTGGAGTAAAATCCTAAATCAAAATACACTGACTAAAGAGGATGGAAACATAAGTAATGTCTGTCATCTGAAATCTCTATTTTCATTTCAAAGTACTTGGTGCCAATTCATGCAAAAAAGTCCAGACATGGGAGGAGTCAAGTTATATTTGTCCGAAATGGTGTAGGGTTTCCTGCCTGAGCAGGGGGTTGGACTCGAATTCCTCCAAGGTCCCTTCCAACATCATCATTATTATTATTATTATTATTATTATTATTATTATTATTATTATTATTATTATTATTATTATTACTACTACTACTACTACTACTACTACTACTACTACTACTACTACTATTATTACTATTATATTACGTACAATTTCCACTCAGATTCATGGGTTGTGGGAACAAAGAAGAGTCAACCTCTCTAAGTATTTATTAGCACATTGAATCCTATGGGCATTCCACTCCAAATTTCTTCCCTTTGAATTCTGATCTGAGACCACTTTGAATTCAGCATAAATGTGGCCAACAAAATGTTACTTCTAGTAATTTAGAATTGAGCAGTCTGCATGTCTGAGCAGTAATGTGTGCACAAGTATTGCTTTTTAATGGTAAATCTAGTTTGTACTTTCAGTTTGTAGATATGTTCATGAAGTTACCAGGTGCTGCTTTCAACTTGAAGACTTTTAAGTTTATCTTATCTTGCACCTATTTTTAGTCTTGTTCACTGCTAAAATCCATTTGTCTTTGGTTTGCTGTGCAGATTCAAGGTCTTTGTGAACCACAAAAAAGATTTGGAGGGCAGGTGCTGATTAGGGACTGCTCATGATTTAAAGTTTCAGCTGCTTAGGTGGTAATAAACAATGCCTTTTACTGTTCCAGAAACAGTAATGTAGTAGAATACTTGCATAACATATTGGATTTGTTGAGATTAATAAAGGATTTTAAAGATGTAATTCGTTACACAAGTTAATTTTGTATAGCAGATCATTATCAGGCTTGCTTGTATGTTGTGTTGATAATTGTTATTGGTCATCTTGAGTGCAGAAGAAAAATGGAATAGGACTATAATATGTGATATGTTTCAAAAATTGTCTATCTCTCTCTAATAAGATAGCATGGAAAGATGACCTATACCACATACATGGAGCTCAACATAGAATCATAGAGCTGGAAGGGAGGTCTTCTAATCCAAAGCAAGAGTTATTATTCCATCTCAGACAAATAGTTGTCCAATCTTTTCTTGAAACCACCAAGGATGATGCACTCACAACTCTGAAAGGCAAGCTGTTCCATTGACTTATTGTTCTAACTGTCAGGAAGTTTCTCTTTTGTTCCAAGTTGGATTTCTCTCTGGGTAGCTTCTACTCATTGCTTCATATCCTGCCTTCAATTTTATTGTTTGTTTTGTGGGGGATGAGACTTTACTGGGTTTTCCTTTGCTATTGCTTTCATCTTCATTTCTTCATCCTCCTATTAAGAACATGAATGCAAAATCCAATACAGTAATGTATCTGGCATTTGAAATAAATTTTGGGTTTGATACTCCCATTAGCTGCATTTTGGCACTTTTCATTGCATCACTCAGGCACCATGATTTAAAAGCCAACTACAGCTCATACAATTTGCATTTCCTAATATTGTGATAGGGAGATATTAGAGGTTTGGGGTATTATTTCTGCTTCACAAAACAGATTACTACTAATAATATGGAAGAATAGTAGTTTAAATGGGTTAGTGCAATTATATTTGTCCAATAATACTCAGGGCTTGCTGTCCTTTGACCTTAGACCTTTCCTAGCCTACTAGAAACTGCCATTGCTGTACTTTAAGTATATTTGCATCCAAATTGATTTTTTTAAAAGTTCTCCAGTGTCTGCTGAGGGCATTGATCATATTGGCTCCATTAGCTGATTTTATAGTATTTGCTGAAGCATATAATAAATACTTTTTAAAAGCTGCCCTGTGAACTGAACACAACAGAGCTTGAAGGCTTTAGCCAATCATTTTTTGTTCCCATGAGAAAAGTCATAAATTCTTATATATAGTGTATGTCAATATCATTTAAATATATTGTAGCGGGATCTCTTATTATATCGTACAATGCTTAACTAGTGTGTTAGAACTGCCACATAGCCCAGCAATGGGAAGACTTGTTTTTGTCCCCTAACCTGAGCTCCAGAGATCTTCAAAAGGTAAGTGCACTATTGGTAACTTGAGGTAAGGAGCAGAGGATGGGATCTAATAGGGGTGGGAAGCAGGCACCCCAAGGGGCAGGAAGCAAACCACAGACTGCCTTCAGGGAATGGTGGAAACCTTGGGAGACCCACGTCAGGGTCTGTACTATAGCTCCTGGGGCTACCACTGGAGCCCTGAGGCACCCCAAACTCAGTTTAATGACCTACATGTTCATTTAATGACTGCATCGGGGAGAGCTGGATGGAGAGTTGTAAATAATGTGACCACTTAATGGCCATCACAGTGTCTGACCATAAAGGGCAGGTTTAATTATTATCATGAGTCAAGGACTAGCTATATAGCATACTGAATAAAATCTTGACATTATTGGAAATAATAGTCTGTATGTTATAACTCTTCTCAAAATTTTCTACGTATTTCTAAATAAAATAATTTAGGTAAAGATTTTATTAATAACAGCTAAGCTTCTTTCTCCCCCTGCTTACTCCAAAGTACTTCAGTATAAAAATATCAATAAGAGAAGACATATTAGTAGTTTTATTAATAAAGGAGTATATTTGTAGCTCAGAATTGAAGAGAGGTATGCTCTCTGAGCTTGGTTGTTTTCTTGCAGATGTTTCATTACAACTGGGCAACATCATTAGTGCTACTACTATTAATGCTACTAACATCATTAGTGCTATTACTTACTATCATTAATAGTAAGAAGTGGGGTTTTCTCTCAGTTTATATTCTAGTGGCTTGCCCTGGGGCAGTCTTAGAGATTCTTTGGTTGGGTTTTTGACTTAATTTAATTAAATTAAACATTAGAATTTAATAGCCATATTTGAATAGGTTTGTTAATCAATAACCAACAATTATAGGAGCTGTATGTGCCTGAGCATTTTAGGTTGTAGGATATACCAGCATACCAAACGCTGAAAGCATGGGAAAGATAACATCATAATTCCCAATGAAGGCAATTTATCCACCTGTCGCAAGGTCAGAGAGATGGAATGATGGAGAGAACAATTTGCCGACAAAGCAACGGATTGACAACACATTCCATAGATAGAACATAAGAAGGGGGACAAGAAACGCACCCCACAGACACCCTAAGTACATGCACCCCCAATCCACCTCACAAGGATAAGAGAAAGCGAGATAGAAGCGATGCCACATCCTATTGGCGACCTCGCAATGGGTGCCCGTGAGCGATTGATAGTAGACGACACCTTGGCAGCTTGCACATGAGCAAGAAAGACAGAGTTGTCAAATGGTGGAGTAGAACTAAATGCGTGCCTTGCAGGCAACCTGGCGATGGAGGCATGAGGATCGTGAGTGGTGGAAAAGAGGAAGGAGGATGAGAGTGAGTGGCTGTAAGAAGATCCCCAACACACCTGGATGCATCCCCAAAAAGGGACAGTGCTCTCAAACAGAAGAGCAGATGTGGAGACACGCTTGCCGGAGGCTTCCTGGACGAACACCTGGACCCGCTTGGCAGGCCGGCCTGTGAACACCCGCACACGTGCAGGAGCGACAGGACAGAGAAGCAAGAGGACCACGCTGAATGCCCAGCCTGCTGACAGCCCCACAGGGGAAGAACAGACATGCCCCAAGATAGAAACGAGGGGGGAGAATGAGCGAAAGTGCTCAGCACAATGTGACAGCTGGATGCTTATGAGGAAAGCGATTGGGGGGAGGAAAGGGGAAGGGAGAATAGCAACTTCGGAAACCAATAGTGTAGTAGCAGACAGCTGGATGCATACGAGTTCTATACAGTAGATAATGCCTGAATCATGATTTGAAATGCAAACACAGTTAGAGCACATGGACCCTTGCAGCTAGAGCCACATTTTCCCCCATTCAGTAATAAATGTAATAAAGAGGATGCCCTAAGATCATTGGAGAAAATCAGTAATAAATTTTAAATACTTTTTGTACATTTTTAGTGTTCTTACCTGTCATGAATTCTGTTGTCATCCTTAAGCTTGCCTCAGCTTTGCCCCTTCTATTGCTACAATAGCTGCTTTGTATGCTCACACAGTGATATGGCAGTGATGTACTTTATGATGTTTATCAATTTTCTTCATTGATATCAACAGCAGATATTTTAAATTTCAGTGAAGTGCCAGGGTTCGGTTTATGTTTTTATAAATTGGGTTACTGAAAATGTCCCCATTTTCCATTTTCAAGATCAGCTTATGTCAATGGTGGCTATTGTATTTCACAATGTGGCATTTTTTTTTAGTTTTTTGTACTGAGAAAAAATACACTTGTAAATGTTTAAAATATTAATAATTGCAGAGAATAATTCAGATTTATTGATAAATGTACCTTCCCCCCCCCCAGCAGAGTTACCAAGATCAGCAGTAATCAAGCTGTCTTCCTTACGTGATCTTCCACTTCAACTGCAAGACTTCTACTATCAGGGCTTCTGTTTGGCTGCTATCTATCCCTTTCTGCAGCCACCTAATAAGAATGAGAAGACACTTCAGGAGCAAATCTTCAGGGCTGTATTGATCAAGAAAATGGAAAGGTAAACTGACAAAAAGATTTCCTGCTGAACTTTGACCAAGGTCAGAAATTATAGCAGTATCATGTTACTATTTATTGCACTAAACATGAACATTTCTATAGTCTTACCATGCTTTGTGTGTTTAAGAATCTGTAGATTGGCAGCATTGTCTGAGGATAACAAGCTGAAAATGTATTTCATATCTGAGTCAGCCTTGGGCATAAAGTTAGGAAAAATTTCTTATATATTTCTGCTTTTTTTTAAAAAACAAATTTTATTGGTTTTTTAAGTTCTTAAAGCAACATATTCAGGACCGTGGTGCTGGGGTAATCAAACATCTTAAAACAAGACATATATACATAATATAATCAATTCGTCAAATATTTCCTCTCTTTTTCCCTCAAATAGCATAGTATATTTAGAATATCCAATTCTAGCTTAAATTTATTCAACCTGAACCTGTTTTTAAGCTTCATCAATTTCTACCATAATCAAATTAACTTTAAATAAAAACATTTTCCATTCAAATACCCTTCCACATATGTTCTACTTTCTTAAATTTATCAAAATCTTATTTGTTTCTTCTTCCATTAATCTCCCTTATTTAGACTAAAATATTAATCTATCCCAGGGGTAGGCAACCCAAAACACTCAAAGACCCGTTTCCCACCAAAAACAAAACACTGGGAGCTGCAAAACCCTATACACACATACACATATCTTCTGCACACACACACACACACACACACACACACACACACACACACACACACACACACACACACATGTCTTTGGTTCTTCGGGTTTTCTCCCACGTAGAATTTGAAGTGTCTTGGCAAACGTTTCGACGAAGTCCCATTTGTCATCTTCAGGCTGGTGCTTCTAGGAGCAATGTGTGATTGTAGCTGTTTCTTCCTTTTAACTGCCAGTGGGGGTTTGAACTGATTGGCTGGGAGCTCGGCTGTGTTCTGATTGGGTGGAGGTGTGTTCTGATTGTTTAGGGGCTTGGCTGTGCTCTGATTGGATGGGGGGTTGGCTGTGCTCTGATTGGATGGGGGAGTGTTCTGTTTGGGTGGGGGCTTTGTTGTGCTCAATTTAGTCTGAGTTACAGGGGGATTAGAGATGGTGAGCTGCATAGCTGTTTGGCTTCACGTTCATGGTCGTGCCTCATCTTCATGGTGGGTGTCAGTTTGCTTCATGTATGGAGGGGTTTAAGGTGGCTAATGATGCAGCTGTGGTCTGGCTTCTGGTTTGTGATCGTGCCTCATCATCGGTGTGGGTTTGGGTTTGCTTTTTGCCTGGATGTGTGGTGGTGACATCCTGTGTGGGTTTTGTGAGTGTAGGTCTGGTGTCATTCTTTGTGTTATGGACTCGTGTGTCAATAAGGGCGGGTTTCCAAATGGCTGGTAGGCGGGAGGTATCATCTCGTTTGTTCATGCTGTGAGGGCGTTTTTCTATCTCGATGGCTTCTCTGATTATTCTGTTATTAAAGTGTTCAGTTTTGGCATCGAGATAGAAAAACCCCCTCACAGCATGAACAAACGAGATGATACCTCCCGCGTACCAGCCATTTGGAAACCCGCCCTTATTGACAAACGAGTCCATAACACAAAGAATGACACCAGACTTACACTCACAAAAAAAGAAATTTTTAATTAATCCTACCTAGGATTAAACTCTCAACCTTCCAAATGGGAAGCAAGCGTCTTCACCACTAGACTATCACACCACTCTTTATATACAGCCCACTATATATGTGGCCCACTAAAATGACTTTTTGCTGCTTTCCAATATTTTTTTAAAAGTCAGTAAATTTACCACTGCAAAATATTGCCACTGTCAGGGAAACCTCAAAAAATTCCTTCATCTCCTGATCTTACTATTGCCACTTACTATTAGCCACCAAAGAGCTGATTAGCTTATCACGCATTCCTTTGCAACTAGTGAATAGTAATCCTTCACCAAAGCTAGAAACATACTGTAGTTAGAAATATTTGTCCTCAGTAACATGCATTTATGGATTAAAGATGAATAAACATTTTGAAGTAGAGGGCTTTTATTAATCTTTTATAAAAAATAATTCTAAACTTCAAATTTTGACTAGCTTTCACAGCCAGAAGAGATTTCTAGTTTCACTTAGCTTAGGTCATGGGTTGGCAACCTGTGGCTCCAGAGCCGCATGCGGCTCTTTCAGCCATCTCCTGCAGCTCCCAGTCCGCAGCCATTTTTAAAGCTGCTTGTGGAGGCATGTGTCTGCTCACATAAGTGCGAATGTGTTTATTTTGCAGGGAGGCTGCTTTGCTGAAGGTTATATCTTCCTTCTTTTTCTTCCTGTTTTCTTTCTTTCTCTTTTTTCTTTCCTTCCTTCCTTCCTTCCTTCCTTCCTTCCTTCCTTCCTTCCTTCCTTCCTTACTTCCCTCCTTCCTTTTCTCTCTCTCTCTCCCTCCCTCTCTCTCTCTCTCTCTCTCTCTCTCTCAATAAGCAAACAATCTGGGCTCTGACTGACTGCTCTGCGCTTCCTCCTCTTCTCCCCCCCACATATGTAAAGTGCATGCAAAAATCCCACAAGATCTACCAGCAGTGTTTTCACTTCTAAGTCAGCCTATGTTTTTGCACATGCACAGACTTAAATAGAGTCTTCCAAACCTGACACGCATACAAATGTGGATGTCTGCAACTGGTTGTTGCAAAAAATAGGGGAAAAGGGGAAAGTGGGTGTGACTATTTAAAGACTCCCACTTTTCCTTTCCTTCCTCTTTGGCAGTGTTGACTTCTGCTCCTCCAATCCTGGCTGCTCCTCGTTGTCCCTGCCTGCCAGCCGCTGCATTTGACTTTTCTTTCATTTGCTTGGCGGACTGGGGATAGAGGCGCTCCCCCACTTCTTTCCACTCCTGCCGCGGTGATTTCTGAGAGTGGGGAGCAGCTGCCTGCTGGGCAAGCCCCGAAAGCTTTCTTCCTCTCCCCGATCTTGCCTTTCTTGCTCGCCCTCTGATATAGGTGTCTGCTGGGTTTCCTCAACTCCCCCCCCCCGTTTTATTTTAATTTTACCACCACCTCCATCTTTTGCAAAGTTGACATTCCGGGGACATGGACCTTGCTCGCTCCCGGAGTCATTTGGCGAAGCCTGAAGGAGAGGCCGCCTACTCCCACCTCCCGCGAAGCAGAACTGCTGCTTCCTCGCCCTCCCAGCAAAAGAACCCAAGAGAGCTGGCAGAAGTCCTTTCTTCCACTATCCGCTTCTCATCCTCTCTTTTCCAAGCATCCCTTCCAGAAACCAGTTGGTTGAGACTGCAAACCCTCTCCATCTTCCTCTGGGTCTGTGGATTCCGGCTGAGTTTTCCTCCATCCGTCAGCCAAAGAGGAGGAATGGAGCATCCCTCCCAGAGCGAGCCAGAACCTTCAACTCCGGCCTCCTGCAGCAGGCTGAGATAGGCGAGCCCAAGTGGCCATCTGCTGCCACCTCGGAAGATTTGCCGCAGCAGCTCCTTATCTCCATTGTCCTCGTCCTCCGTTCCTTGGAACCTTCGCGCCAAAAGGCGGAAAGAAAGAAAGTCCCAGAAAGGGAGAGCGTGGGGCTGGGGGAGAGCAGTCTTTTCCAAGGGGAGGAGAAGCCAGGATGGCAGAGCCGTCCATACCAGAGCTGGATGGGGGCAGGGCCGGTGCATGTCTCATCTTAGTCTCCACTCTTCAATCAAGCCCCCTGTTCATTTTGCGGCTCCCAGTTTTTTATTTTGTGAGGGAAACAGGTCCAAGTGGCTCTTTCAGTGTTTCAGGTTGCCGATTCCTGGCTTAGGTGTATTGATTTGACAATATGGCTACCAAGAGCGGAACATTCATATTCAAACTCTTATTAAATTACACAGCCTGTAACCTATGTAGACATAGGTGTTTAGATGTTTTTAGATGATATATTACCAAGTAGAAGAAACACACAAGATAATATCTGCAGTAATAACAATAAAAAAGGAGGTTTGGATGGACAGTTTTATGATTTATTTTCTTTATATAAAAAAAATTAAATAGAAATCCTTCATTTTCACTTGAGATGGTTTTCACAGGAAAACTTGTCATTGATAGCAGTTACATGTATGGCTATGGGTTACAAATATGGGTTCCTAGGTTCCTGCTTCGGCATACGTATTTTCTAATGAAACAATGACCGAGATAGGAAGATCATTTTATTATTATTCATTTATTCAGAACATTCTGAGTAAAAAGGATTCCTCTCATTCAAAGAGGGAACTGCAATCCTCAGCTTTCAGTCCCTCTTATAGTTAACACATCAAAGAAAATGCAAGAGAAAAGTTGATTGTATAAGACAAAAGTAACCCTCCTTTTGATAGAAAATCAGTTACGTGGAATCAAACATGTTACATATTTGCAGCCCATAATATCACACATGCTCATTTAAATTAATTTTGATAAAAATGGGCATAAAATTTAGGATGTTAATGAGGAAAAAAGTCATGAAGAGACAAACCAAATATCAATTACCGCTAACAAGCTCTCTCTTATCAGAAGATAAACTGCAGGTGTCCTATCCTGACCTGTGGAACAAAGACAGTTTTTTTAATCTTGTAATTTAACAACGTTAGAAGTTATCAATCAAACTATTAACATCATTTAGATGTTAAAAGATAAAAATAAATCAAATTAAAATACAAAATAACTATGTTAGTTAGCAAGTACAACAGTATTACAAAGCCCATGTTGGTACTACAAAGTCCATCCTGTGTGGCCCTCATTTCATCAGCCATTTTTATGGTTATCCGTGGAAGTAAAGCATTTTGCATCTTGTATTAGGATTTTCTGCAATATAGAATGAAGTATTTTCAGTTAAATTGCTTGATTAGGAAACATTTTAGCCAACAATATACAGTTTTAAAAGCTGTAAAACTGTGTGCAGTGATAGACAAGTTATAAATTAGATGATAATAAAACATGTCTAATTCCAACATTTTATTGAAGAGCTTATAGTTAGTGAAGGTGTTTGTTTGATGTAACTAAAAACCAAGATTATTGGAGGCTCAGGTGTAAGTGCAAATTCATTAAGCAGCAATTTTATGTCCTTTAAATGTAGTTAAGTTTGCTTACTATGCTCTAAAAGGCTTTTATCCTTCATCTGTCTGCACACAACACAATTTGTTTTTAAACTACTCCATATAGGCGCAGTTTGTTTTTAACAGTGTCCCTATGTCTCTATGGCCCTCTTTGTATCTATAGCTGATTTTTCATCTATCACCATCTATAATTCCATTTAAGAACAGGAATCATTTGCTGTTTTTTTTTAAACAGAGAAATGTATATGTGTAATGTAACACTTGAAATAATATGACATTAGTATTTTAGTTGTTGTTCTAATTTCATTTTAATCTGACAGATGAACATTTAAAGCTACAGGTAGTCCTCAATAGTCCTCAATTTAAGGTCACAACTGAGCCCAAAAGTTCTGTTGCTAAGGAAGACAGTAGTTAAATGAGTTTTCCTCATTTTATGATATTTCTGCCACAGTTGTTAAGCAAATCATTTAGTTGTTAAGCAAATCTGGCTTCCCCTATTGATTTTGCTTGTTAAAAGTCAGCTAGAAAGGTTAAAAATGGTGACCACATGACCCTGGGACAATGCAGCTGTCATAAATACACACCAAATACCAAGCGCCCTAATTGTGATCTTATGACCATGGGATGATACAATGGTTGTAACTGGGAAAACGGATCATAAATCATTCTTTAGTGCCATTGTTACTTTGAATGGTCACTAAAAGTCAAGAACTACCTTACTATGTTGTATCTTGGAAAATACTTATTGAAACTATTGATGATCATGGTACAGTCTTTTTAGGCAATTGTATGAATTTACTAAGTTGATTATTCGAATTCAGTTCTCTGTGGTAACAGATGATTATATGAATTCTGAAAGGCTCAGTTCAAAGAATTACATGAGGTTATTTTATAGGATTCACTTGATGTAGTATTTTTTAAAATCTAGACTATATTATTTAACTTAGTTTCTCCCAAGCTGAAATATTCTACAAATGTGTGTATTTAACTTCCAGAACTTTCAGTCAACCTGAAGATGGCCAAATCAAGAAAGGTTTTTCTAGCTGAATGAAGTGTTATTGTTGGTGCTGTAATTCAGTGTTAATTATGAACTCAGAAATACTCATAACAGGCAGCTTAATAAAAATAGGCCAACAGGTTGAAGTTTAATGCTTCCAAATTCAGAGTCATTCCAATTAAAGTATCATAGCCAGTAATAAACTTTAAAGTAAATTAAAATATTTTTTTTTTAAATTTTTTTATTAATTGAACACATAAAACAGTGCACTGTGAAAAGTGCCCTCCACCAGACAAAATACAAACATTAACAAACATTAATCCCACCACCAATATGGAAGATTCAATTTCTATTACATATATACTTCTCAACTCTGGGTTACATTATTCATACTTTATAGAGTGACTGAATTTTATTCTTTATTTTTGCATCGCCTATTAAGTTCAACATATAATTTTTTACCTTTTCCCACCGCTTCATCGTTGCCACCAATTTACCTTCATTATAATTGTGTAATCTAATTTCCATTATTTGATAGTGAATGTGATCTACCATGTACTTACACCAATTTTGTATATTCCATTTCTTCGCATCTTTCCACCCAAGCACTATAGTTGCTTGTGCGCTTTCTATTGCTGCAGTTTTAATTTCCTTGTATTCCTTTACCTCACTATTTTTTATTAATAGCGCCACTTCCTTAGTTATTCTCCAATTAATATTTAGCATCTTATTTACCTCAATTTGTATTTGCTTCCAAAATTTTTGAACTTCAGCGCATTCCCAAAACATATGCATAAATACTCCCTTTTCATTGCATCCATGCCAACAATTCCCTTTCTTCTCCCTATGGAAGTGCGCTAATTGTAATGGTGTATAATACCATTTATGTAAAATTTTTCTTCTCATCTCTCTTATCCTTGTATTTTTAATCTTCCTGATGTCTTCCACTATGCTTTCCATTTCCCATTCATTAATTTCTAATTCGTCCTGCCAATACCTTGTCAATCCTTTTACAACTTCCTCCTCTACTTGCAATAAGACCCTATATATGTTACTTGCTTGCGCTTTTGTGCACTTATTCTTTTCTTGTAATATCTTTTCTAAAATTGTTTCTTGTCTGAGGAGTGTTTCTTTATTCTCACGTCTACTTAAATATGTGCATATTGCGTTAACTTGTAACCATCTTTCTTGGCCCAGACATTGCTCTAGTTTACTTCTAATAATCTTTCCATCTTTTTCATATAATTGCTCAATTCTCATTATTCCTTTACTCCTTAATTCCCTTATTATTTTCGTGAGATTACCTTCCTTATTTGTATTTATTACCTGCAGCGTCGCTAGTTTAGAATTCGTCATTTTCAATTTACTTTGCCATTTCGTCCAACTCTCTATAACTGCCTTAGCGGGGTCTATTAAGCTTTTTATATCTATCCTATTCCATTTCCTAAATAATAGTTCTTCATCCTGTATGTCATTAATTTCTTTTTCTAATCTTACCCAGAATCTCTCTTCAAATAGTTGTAAATCCATTAATCTATCTATTTGATAAGCATCCCTATAATATTCCAAACACGGGTGTCCCCACCCCCCTTCGCTCTCCATAGCTACCAACCACCTTTTTTTAATTCTTGGTCTCTTATTACCTTCAATCCAAAGATTCAATTTATTATCCCACTCTTTTAATCTTGCTTTAGGGAGGGTCCCCGGCATTACTTGTAACATATATAACATTTTTGGAATTATCATCATTTTTAATGCCCTAATCTTTGCCATTCTTCTCAAATTTTTATTTTTCCATTTTGTGATCTGCTTTTGAATCTTTTTCCATACTAAATTATGATTAAACTCAGCCATTCTTTCTGGATTTTTTAGTAACCATATTCCTAAGTATTTCATCTTTTTACGTCCCAATTTTAAACCTGATACTTTGCGTATCTCAATCTGTTCTTTGGGTCCAGTATTTAAACAAATAATTTCTGATTTTTCCATATTTACTCTTAACCCTGATTGTTCTTTAAATTCTTGAAGTAAAATTGTCATTCTTTTTACCATCTCTATTGGTGTTTCTGTAACTATTATGGCATCGTCGGCAAAGAGATTTAATTTTAATTCTAAGTTTCCAATTCGGTATCCCTTCCACTGTTTATCTTTTCTAATTTTATTAGCTAGTGTTTCTATTGCCATTACGAAGAGCATCGGAGATAGGGGGCACCCCTGTTTAGTTCCATTATTTATTTCTATCTCATCTGTTCTATTCCCATTTACTCTAATATAAGCTGTATTTTTTTTATATATTTCTTGTATAATATGACTGAATCTATTTCCCATGTTGAAAGTTTTACATAGTCGAAATAAATAGTCATGATTTATTTTGTCAAAAGCTTTATAAACGTCTAACTTCAACAATCCTAATTTCCGTTTAGTTCTTGTAGCATGGTGTAGCACATTCACTATATTTCTAATTGGTTCATAAATTCTTCTGCCTTTTATAAACCCATATTGATCTTTCCCTATTATTCTGGGTAATATATTTCCTAATCTATTTGCTAGAATTTTCATAAAAATCTTATAATCTTGGTTTAGCAAACTGATTGGGCGGTAGGAACCAGGTTCTTTTAAATCTCGTTCTGGTTTTGGGATAGTTACAATTTCAGAATTTCTCCACGTTTGTGGAATATCCATGTTTAATAAAACATTATTATATAATTTCTCCAAATGTGGTAATAAAGCCTCCATATACGTTTTGTAATATTCTCCTGTAAACCCATCAGGGCCTGGGGCCTTCCCAGGTTTCAAATTTCTAATAACTCTAGTTATTTCTCCCTTTGTTATATTTGCATTCAACAATTGTCTTTCTTCTTCATTTAACTCTTCATTAACCTCTATATCTTGTACAGTGACATGTTCTTTCTCATATAATTTTCCATAAAACTCTTTCATTACAACTTCTAACTCTCTATTATCATATTTTAATAACCCATTTTTATCTCTTAGAGCATTGATATTTGATTTTTCTTTCCTTCTTTTCAAATAATTTGCCATTTGTTTTGCTGACTGCTTTCCCCACATTTCAATTCTCTGCGTTACCGCCGTCCTCATATTATTCCATTGTTGTTCTTCTATATCCTTTAATTGTCTTTGCTTAATTTTTAATAAATTATTCCATTCCCTATTCTTTGTCATCCTTAATCTTTCACGTATTGTCTCTATCTCTCTAATTTTTTCCTCTCTTTCCCATCTCCAACTTTTTTTAATGAAAGACTCCAGGCTAATACAATGTCCTCTAATAACTGCCTTTTTAGTATCCCAAATTACTGATTGCTTTATTTCCCCATCCTCATTTGTTTTAAAAAATTCCTGAATTTCTTTCTGTATTTTTTCTTTATTTTTTTCATTCACTGAGACAACCTGATTATATCTCCAAATTCTTTGTTTCCTACTAAAATGTATTTTCAAGACCGCCATTATAGGAGCATGATCTGAAATCCAATTGTCTTTTATTTCTGCCTTTTTGATTTGAATACTTCCTAATTTATTCACTAGTATATAATCAATACAACTAAACTTATTGTGTCTTGCAGAGTAAAACGTTCCCCTATGTAGTTTGTCAGCATGAGTGTCTATCATATTTAATTTATTTAAATTCAATTGTTTCTTTTCTTTCTTATCCGCCATTATTTCCACGTTGAAATCCCCTGCAAATACCACAGTCCCTTCTGAGAAAGCGTCTAACTTACGTTTTGCATTCAATATAAATTGTTTAGCATTTACATTTGGAGCGTATATTACTGCTAAAGTCATCGTCATTTGATTTACTTTAATTTTAACAAATAATAGTCTTCCTTCCTTATCCCCTTTTGTTTGTACCACTTGAAACTGATTCCGTTGATGAATTAATATCGCCACACCTTTACTGTTTGTTTGTCCCCGAGATTCAAAAATCCTCCAATCACTATTAGTAATCAATTTATCCATTTTTGTCTTTACCTTATGAGTTTCAGTGAGGAACAAAAAGTCCACACTGTTTTCTTTTGCTAATTTCATTAATCTATACCTTTTCAAGGGCGATGCCAGACCATTTATATTCACTGCCATAATTGTTTGATCACTCATAACTTTCCCATTTGATATTTTTCCCTCCTGCAACCCAGAGCTTTAATGAGATTTCCACCTTTATAAAAAAACCTTCCCACCAGAGTGCCCCTCCCTCCGCTTCTCTCAACATGAGAGAAGAGCGGAAAAACATTCCACTATAACAGCCGGGCACCATTGGGGGTGCGGTTCTGCCGAATCTGCTGCTCCCCCTAAACAGTTTTAATAAAAATCACATCAAGAATAAAACCCCCGCACTCCCCCTCCCCAAGCCTCCTTTACCTATTTCCTTCAAAGTTTAAAGTTAGAACTAAGGACTAGGCCTTTATCACTCCCCTTACAAGTAGGAAAACCTTGTGAATCACACTATTTCAAACTGTTCATTTTTTCTTCTGCCTCGTGATCCTGCCCTCTTTAGCTGGGTCTTCTGCTAGTTCTGCCTCTTTGTGAATTTCTTTTGAGGCCAGCTGCATCGCCTTTTGCAGTTCTTTTTCTTTTTCTTTGCCTTTTAAAAGTGCTAGCCTTTCTTCCAACGCTTGAATTTCTCCACCCACTTCCATTTCCAAGGGCTGGAGGGCCGTTGCAATCAGCTCATTAACATATTTAACTCCTGCGTTCCCAACTGCTCCAGCTGCCTCCGTCTCCGTCTGCTGATTTAAGTCCAGATCAAAGCCGAGCTTCACCAACAATTCTTTCCCTTCATCCAAAGATTGCGCCCGGTACATTTTCCCATCTTTATAAACAATTATGATCGCCGGATATTGCCAGCTAAATCTGATGCCTCTGTGGAATAAGGCATCCGCAACTGGTCTCATTTTATTTCTGGCTTGTAATGTTTGCCTGGATAAGTCTTTCAGAACTCTGATTGGAATCCCCTTACAATTAAGGTTGGTAATTTTCTTTAAATCTTTATATACTTCCGTAGCTGTTTTTTCAAAAGAAAATTTGATTATAATGTCCCTTTGGATTCCATGTCTTCGTATACCAAAAACCCAATGTGCACGTTCAATTTGGTCTTCTTCAATTTCAATTTTATTATCTTTAAACCATTTGCTAACATTCTGAATCATGTTTCTTCCGTCAGCGAAATCTTGTTTGAACCCCCTCAAGCGTATATTAGCCCTTCTTGATCTGTCCTCCAAAATATGCAACCGAAGGCGATCTTGATCTCTATCCTCCTCCAACTTCTTTACCCTGATACCCTGTGCTTTCTGTTCTGTTTTCACCTCTATTAACTCATTCGCTGTTTTTGCAACAATATCTTGCATATCTTTTATCTGCCGGCCAATAACAGAAAAAGTTTGCACTAAAGCCTCCATTCTTTTTGTAAGTTCTACTTCCGTGGCCGACGCCATTTTCTCTCTCTGTTGCAACTTTAATTACTTACAGTTCAGAACAGAAAGTAAAGTTTCCTACGGCTCCTTTTCCTTCTCCAATCCACCCAGGGTATTTCCAGGTTCAGAAGTGTTAGCTGTTTTCTTTAGTCTAACATTGTTTGAGGCTCTGAAGGGTTTAGCGGAGGTTTAATTCCGATGTTTTAATATTTGTTTGGAGAGCGTCCGGCATAGCGTCTATCCACTTTGACGCATGCGCAAAACCCCTCAAGTAAATTAAAATATGATTCAAATTTTGTAATCTCTTACATCAGGCATATTTTTTTCATCTTTTGATTCTTTCTAAATCATACTGTGAATTTTATTAATTTTATTGTTATCTTATAATAGAATAATCATATTATTAGTACACCATTTGGCATTTAATGCTATATGAAACTTTGTTCATGAACAAAGGAGACTGAATTCCAGACAATCTTGATTTTATACTTCAATATTTCACATACAGACTCTCTCACACAAATATAAAATCACCAAGGTCTCCAGCCAAACAATCTCATTATCACCTTGTGTTTCCAATGCTTTCTGTATAATAAGAAATAATGCCTGATACGCACATAAGGCCTTGAAATGAACTGATGAAAATCCAAGATTTTTTTCTTAATTATGAAATACATATCAAAGGTTGATGAAGAAGTTTCAGAATTATATAAAAAAGAATTTTGTTGGTGACAGGTATAAAGAGGTTGTAGATACGAATTTTCATCAAGGGACTGGTTGTTCTCAGTGATTCTCACATGACAGAACAGATTCACACTGATTTACACTTTCAGCAAGCCCTGAGCAAAAGTGGAATTGCTAGGTGGCAGTAGCTTATTAGAGGGCCTGTCTCTTTTACAATTTGATTCACTTCAGGCATATTGCTAGAATAAAAACATGAGGAAGAAATATATCACTAAGAAGGAAATAAAAATAATAAAAAGGTCATTTATGGTTTCACAGAAATATCTTGGCAATCTTGTTTTTTTGATTATCAGATAATCACTTTTGTGTGTTTAACATATCTTCTTCAATTAAACAACAACAATAATAATAATAATAATAGAGTTGGAAGGGGCCTTGGAGGTCTTCTAGTCCAGCCCTCTGCTCAGGCAGGAAAACTTATATCATTTCAGCAAATGGTTGTCCAGTTTCTTCTTAAAAACTTTCAGTGTTGGAGCATTCACAACTTCTGGAGGCAAGTTGTTCCACTGATTACCGGTAATTGTTCTGTCAGGAAATTTCTCCGTAGTTCTAGGTTGCTTCTCTCTTTGATTAGTTTCTACCCATTACTTCTTGTCCTGCCTTCAGGTGCTTTGGAGAATAACTTGACTCCCTGAGATATTGGAACACTGCTATCATGTCACTCCGCAGGCTAAGGCTGAGGGAAATGAGCTGCAGGAGGCTCCAGGCGAGAACCAGGAGCAGCTGCTACCTATTAGCAATAAAGAGGAGGTAGCGTCCACATTTCTTCCTGGTCCAAGGACACATAGAGCAGAGAGAAGACAGGCACAATGCCAGTCAGCAACCTCACCTCTCACGAAGGCATTGCCCTGAGGTCCAGCTCTGTGCCTTGTGTGTTTGTGCCATGTATCCTGCCCTGTTTGACTCCTGGACTGCTTTTCTGGACTTGATGTATGCCTCCTCAGTTACCCAGTCACTCTTGTTGTATTGAGCTTGGAATCCACACCTGCGCAACAGGGGTGATTTCAAAGAACCTGTTGAGGGGGGTGTTGAATTCTTGCCATATGTGGGGGGGAGGAGCTGGGCAGAACATTTAGTGACCACTCGAAGTTACAACAGCACTGAAAAAAGTAACATGACCATTTTTCGCAGAACTATTGCTGCATCCCCATAGTCATGTGATCAAAATCCAGATATTTGGCAACTGACCCATATTTATAACAGTTGTAGTGTCCTGGGGTCATACGATCACTTTTTGCCACCTGCCGACAAGCAAAGTCAATGGGGAAGCCAGATTCATTTAATATCTATGTTACTAACTTAATAACTGCAGTGATTCACTTAACAATTGTGGCAAGAAAGGTCGTAAAATGGGGCAAAACTCACTTAACAAACTGTCTTGCTTAACAACATACATTTTGGGTTCAATTGTGGTCATAAGTCAAGGACTATCTGTACTGGAAATACGGAACAATGAAAGAGTTACAGAACGTCAATTCCAATTACATAGAATATTCATTTAAAAGTAAGATTAGGAAAGAAGAATTAGTATCTTTTGAGAGTAGCATGGCAGTTTAACATTTATATATTTAGAACATTCTGCCATTATACTATTCACCCATCTAGGCATAGGCCATTTTAACAGAATAACAGAGTTGAAAGGGATCTTGGAGGTCTTCTAGTCCAACCTTCTGCTCTGGCAGGAAATCTATTCCATTTCAGACAAATGGTTGTCCAATCAATTTTATAAACAAGGTTATTTGAGCAGATTACATTACATCGTAGTACATGACATTGAGTCTCTGGTTTCAGATCAGAAGCCAGGGACATAGAATGGGGCTTGATTCTACTATAATTATGGTGCCTTTGGTGATTTCCATCTGATCATCAAATGAAAATTCCTCTATGACATGTGTGTTGTATTATTAACTTACATTCCTTACAAAGGCAATTAATAATAAACATTCTCACTTATTAAAAAACTGAATTGCACTTAATCTTCATCCTGCAATCTCAATTGCTACCCATAAAAACTTCACACAAAGTAAATTGTAAACTAACATAATATGTTTATTGTTTTTGCCTCCAGGCAAAATCAGTAAATGTACTCAAATCTTGTAAGAATCCAGAAGACTTTGAGGCTAGTAATATAATATAACAGAGCATTTGAATGTATGAGCCAAAAAGAGCAACTTGGTTTGTAAGTGCTGAATGTTTATTGTATCAGTATTATGACTATATTAATATTAAGTACTAATACTAAACAAAAATCAGAGGATCGCAGTAAAATTTGGGATAAGGAAAAAATAGACCCATTACATTTTTGAAGATTTTTAAAGTAAAAAAATAAAGTTCTATCCGTCCCTGTCTTTACATTAGGTTGTTCGGTATGGACGGCATATTATAGCATGGACAGTCTTGTGTCATTCTGGAGAACAAAAACTAAATCAATTCAGATTAAAAGAGAGTTTTGAAGAATATTTTGACTAATTCAAACTGTTCCAACAGTAAACAAAGTCTTTGCTCTGAAAAACATTTTTATCTTAATTAGAAGCTGTTCTTATCCATTACCTCTGGAAACCGATATGATGCTTAGTTCTTTAAGTATTCTGAAAGTACCTTTCTGAATACCCACTTACCCCTCTCCTGTTTATTAAATGAAAGTAGCAATTTTGTTCTACTTCCTTCAGAAAAACAAATTAATGAACACTTGAACGCTGTAAAAGAATCTACTGTATCCTATAATTTTCAAACAATGTGTGTTGTATCATGCAATTTGTAGTTCTACAGGTTTAGTAACAGAAAAGATGAGGTAGGATAAAGTGATATGTTAGGGCTTCCCTCCAACCTCTTTTCCTGCCTGCTTGCTGTTATCCATAATGTCCCATAGGTATACTCTAATCCTGGGTTGTCCTGACAGTCATTTTCACTTTTTAATTCCCTTGGCCATAGTTATGAATGTGATAGAACTTTAGGACATTCATAGGATCCATCTTTCTTTCTTTCTTTCTTTCTTTCTTTCTTTCTTTCTTTCTTTCTTTCTTTCTTTCTTTCTTTCTTTCTTTCTTTCTCTCTCTCTCTCTCTCTCTCTCTCTCTCTCTCTCTCAGCAAGGATATACATGCATATATTTGAATGATATGGTTGGAAAACTCAAAAGATTATATTTTACTCTGCCTCCTATTTAGCTAATATTTAATTACTATTTGGGCTCAAGAACAACATGTAGTTTTCATTCAGATTAGAATTGTCTACTAGATCAAGAAATTAAATTATTTAAAAATCAGATATAAAAATGCACAACTGGATTTAAGACAGTATGTAGAAACAAGCCAATATTTTACTAAGAGTGGTAATTTAAAATATGTGAGAAAATTTAATATGAGGTTGGAAAATGGTTGAATTATATGTAAATTAGATAAAGTTGTAAATCCATATTTTGTGATACTTAGTAAAAGTAAGGATTGTGTGTTTTTAAAATACATTAAATTCTGCTTCAAAACTACACTCAAATATTTATTGTTATTGGAAATCTATAAATTTCTATACTTTCCTGTTGTATGATTTGATACCCTGTAAAATGTTTACTGTAGGAATTAGAATCAATTTAAGATATACATTATATTACAAGCTTTGCATAAAATGTGATATTTTAGTGCTATGATATAATTGAGACATCTTTTCTTTTTCAGACCTTTACAAAGGGAGCCTGTCAATGAATGGACTTCTTTGGAGATTGAAAGTTGTTTCTTCTCAGACCAACTTTCAGATAAATCAAAAATACCAGACCTTATTAAAAAAGTAAGTTGATAAGTAAGTTGATAGAAAATGCTTGTAAAATAATAAAATGTGAATGCAAAATCCTGAACGGAAAGCCCCTAGAATTTATTACATTTCTGAAACCCATTGGTTTTCTTTATTTAAGTTAGCCATGCAATTTAAATAAATATTGTAATAACAATAGAGTTATCAAATTCTAATTTTCCATGTGTATTTAAATTGCAATTTTGTGGACGTGTCCATCCTGCTTTCTTGGCAACATTACACAGCTTTCTTACAGGATGTTCTTACAACTTCCCAGTCTTACTTGCATCCTGAGTAAATGAGCACTAAAATTTGATTGCTGTACAACAAACCCTGCCCATTTTTTATATAAGAAAATGCAATGGATTGGATCTAGGAAGGAGGAAAGTAGTGTGATGGATACAATGAAGCAGCAGTTTTCCAGGCAGGAGGGAGCACATTCCAAGGTGGGGGAGACAAAAGACAATACAGCCAGTAACTGGTTTGGAGAAAGGGGATGTAATTTAGGTTAGCCACTTGCTTGAATCTCTCAGAGTATAATAATTAGGATTAGACTAGTATAGGTTTAGGGTAGTGAAATTCTATCTATATGCTGCAAGTTTAATAGGTTTATAAAAGTTAAAATGATCCAATTGATTCATAATCTTTTAGACTCAGTGTTCAGATTACCCTATAAAGAAAGCAGAATCTTTTATAGCTAAGTTCTATAAACAACTTGCCTGGCAGACTTTCCTAACTTTTCTAAAACAGGTTCTCTTTTCTTGGCCATGTTGAATTGTTGGAATCATTTGAGACAGCTCAGTTCATCCTGAAATGTTTCATATTTATTCAGTGTGCCTTGGAAAGCAGTGCACAGAAAGAGCAATTGCCACACCTTGTGCTGGTACTTGCAGTCATTTATTTCCGAAGCTGTTAAGAGTACAATCTGTTACAATAGCATAATTTGCAGATGGATTTTAACTGAGAGAAAAAGATAATGTGTGTGTGTGTTTTAGTGTGTTGTTTTATTGTGAATAAAGATCATAGATTAACAAAGTAGAAATACTTAAACTGAAGTGATCGTTCAGCAACATTTGTTTTTGTTTTTATTATTTTACCGAACTATTAGTTAAATATTTCAATTTCATGTTTTTTGTACAACAGGAAACTAATATGGCACATATGTTAAGCATTAATAGTATCATAAAATTAATATGATTAAGAATATAGTATTACTACATTGAGTGTATCTTCAGTATGCTAATATTTTTAAATTAACTTATTTTAATTATTTCAAATAATGAACTCTAAAGTGTTTTAATTGCTTAAGTAAAACTGTCCAAGATTATCATGTAATACAGTAACTCGATTGATTGATTGATTTCTCTAGTAGTTTAAGTATTATAAAACTTCAATTCAGTTTCAGTTACAATAACAGTTATAAAGTAATTTAAAACCTAAATTAGAAAAGTTAAAACAATAATATTCTAATACTTTACAATAAAGGTAGTCTTAAGTTATAACCATAATGCCTGCCCATTTTGGTTGCAAGTCGGCCCACTACAGTCTAAGCTGGGACAAATATTAAATGAATTGCCTCAAGTAACAACCATCGATCTCTTGTTTCCCCAGTACAATTGTTAAATGAACATGTTGGTCATTAAGTGGAGTATGGGGTGCCTCAGGGATGGGGGAGATTCTGAAGGCCTAATGCAGGTACAAGCCCAAGGCCTCTCCTACCCCTTGAGATACCCCATGTTTTGCTTCCTGCCCACCGGAGTCCCACATGCCCTTCCCCACTGATCACTCTCTTACCTTTTAATGTAAACCGTGTTCTGGAAGCTCTGTCATATTCGGAATGAAACCAAGCTGTTCTATCCCTTAGTGTCCCTAGATTGCATGGCTGTGCCGGAAGCCATTTTCAGAGTAGCTGAAATGAATTGTGGATCCTTCAAAATGGTACTTGCTTCCAGAAGCAAAAGAGGAACAGCCTAGGGAAAAGAAGCTTGCTCTTCCCCAATCCTCCTACTAATTTGTATGCATGCTCACTTCATAATTGACTATCTTGTCAGCGAGAAACACTTGGGAAGGAAAATGCTGGGCGTTCCTGCTTTTTTGCCACTGTTCATCTGCTGCCAATCTACTTCTGCCTTTCTGGAACAAAATAGAAACCAGTTCTCTAGTCTTTCTGAGCTTTCTCCTGATGGCCAGCTGATTGGGGCAAAACTTTTGAGATCAGTCACCATTTCCGGTTGAAAATGGTGTCTGCTTCCAGGAGGCATGGGAAGCAGGCCATAGCATTTCAGAGTCCTGGGAAGATGGGATGGGGAGAGAGGAGGTGGACACTGCAGTATCCCTTGGTCAATCGTAAGGGTGAATGACTGTGAGGACTGCAACCATCATAATTTTGAAACAGGTTTATATGTAATCTGGGGGATCCTTCTAACTTTGAATAGTTGTTAAGTGAGCTGTCATATCCCAAGGTAAAATTCTTTTTCAAAGTACTTAATTTGGTTCCTAAGTTTCTGGGTTTTTTTATATTTGTTAAGTGTCCAGGAAACATGTATTTATTGAACTATGTAGATACATAAAATAAAGAAAACAATGGACAGGAATGCTACTATAATATATAGTATAACATTTGTAAAACATTTGTGAAACAAAAAAATTCTGGAAATTTTCATTGGATGCGATGGTGTGAAAACAAACATATGCTCTTGACTATTTTTTCAAAGTACATATGTTCATTTTTACTTTGTGTTTTGCATTGAGATAAGAGCTTTGTGAATATAACAAAAGCATTTCATGATTTGCCCAGAAAATATGCTTGCTTATTTTCCCGGTGACTTTTTAGAAAGTTCATTTTTCTGGTTAAACTGAAAATAGATGTGGTAAAGGACTATAGTGCTTGACCCCAGCATTCCAGAAATTGTCTGAAGAACAGAGATTTTGATACTAAATCTTGCTATTTTGTATATCCATATATGACTTGTTCAATATACTTTGCATACTTCAAAATATAATGCTTGAAAAGACATACAGATTCAATGTAACATTTTTAGATTAAAATACTTTAAAAGTCAAAATCACATGTTTCTCCTATTTTTAATGCTCTGATCTAGTAAATCCATTATGTCTTATATCTTATATGTTATCCTGTGCAGCATTTTGGATTGACGGACCAGAGGGCATTTCGAAGCAAAATAAATGAATCAATATAGTAATCATTTGCAACATCTTAAAGTTGCTGTGCACTTTCCCAAATTGTTATCTGCATGCTTTGAAGCAAATTTTGGAAACAGAATCCAAAGTAGTGCATAGTTCTAAAATAAAACTCACATATATGGTAATGCTTGAAGGTTATAAGAATTACATTACATTAACTTCCAGATCAATGGAAGTTTTATCATTTCCTTCTAATTAGCCCAACTTGCAATGACTCCAAATCTTAGCACAGTTCCTGGCTGGCTAGTTACTTGATGGCTTGGATGGTTGATTAATTATTATGGAGTTGGGCCAAACTCAATATTAGTTAATATGAACAGTTACCATTCATTTCAACTTGCTGCTAGTCTCAGCTTTTCCTGGGACGCTCCAGTAATATCTCTGATCCTGACCATCTTGCCCTCCCTCCTCTCTCTTCTTCTACTTTTTTCAACCTAGTCAAGCATTGTCATTTTTTCCAATCTATCATTCACTTCCATTACATGCCCAAATATGTGAGTGTCTGCCTGTCAATTATTGCCATATAGTTTCATGAACATATATAATTTATTTTTTTGTTCAAATTGTGTATTTGTTACTAATAACTCATGATCTATTCTACAGTCTGCACCTGGAAGTAACCAGTTTAATAGGTAATATCTTGCTTCCCATTTCCTTTTATGTATTTATTTTCTTTATTTCATTCTAATACTATACTGAACATTGATGCAGAATCTGTTTCTTTATTAATTTATGCTTATTTACATTTATTTGAATTAATCCTACATGGTTTATAATAATAAAACAATAAAATAAATAAACCAATTAATGCAATACCATTATAAAAACATGTTCATCAAGCCCCATTAAAATGCAGTCTACCTACATAGCAATGTCCTTTCTGAGAGCTCCTTGAAAAAAATGAAGCCTTAATTGGAATGATGGGAGAAAGAGGGACAAACTTTATCAAATCAGAAATACAATTGCAGAAGGTCTTATATGTATTTTCCATTACCTGGGACCTGGAGAATTTTCCGTGTGTGTGTGTGTGTGTGTGTGTGTGTGTGTGTGTGTGTGTGTCTGTGTACACATACACACACATCAAAGGGGACATATTCCACATGAAGCTGAAGGTCCTGAAGATAACAAGGATCCGAGCCATAAACAGCTCTAGAAGTGATAATCAGCATCTTGATTAGAGCCTGGAAGCAAAGCAACAACCATTTTAGCTTTTGCAGTATAATAATCACTCTGCTATAGCAGTTAACCCAAATCAGATAGCCACATTCTGTGCCAGCTTATGGCTTGTAAGTTGTCTTCAAGGGGAACCTCATCTAGAATAGTTTAAGCAGGAAATAATAAGATTCTGATTCACTGTAGTTTACAACTGGTGAATCACTAAAGTTGGCCACAAGCCCCTGGCCTTGATTTATCTTATTTAAAACAGATGTTGGCAATAAAACAAATTAACTTCACAAAATTCAACTAATTCTATCTCATATATTATTGCATTTATTTAGTCGAAACCTTAATTAAATTCAATTTCTTCTGGGTTTGTCATTTTAATAATCCATTAGTACTAGTGTGTCATTAAGTTGTATTTATAATATTTATATATTTATTTATTTGTCCTTCCTGTAAGTACATTATATTTAGATTTTCTCTTACCATCAAGAAAGCCTTTGGGGAAAAAATATATTTAGAAAAAATAGAATTTCAAAATAATAGCCAAAAATTCTGAACTTCATTAACACGTACTAACTTGAACAGACATTCCAAAAAATATGAATATGCTTTTATACAATATGCTGGAAGTTACCAGGCTTAACAGGAAATTATTTACTAATCAATGCAGCAGTGATTGGTGGGAGATTTTAACAGATGGCTATAGTTAGCCATCTCCCAAGTTTTACTCTGTATTTTTCACACTGCTGTGCCTAGGCAAGGTTGCAAGAGGGCTTATCCAGTCAAAATAGGAGCAAATTTTGACACCTTTGACTATACTGCTTGAAATCTTGACTAAAATATCAATGACTGTAGAGTATGATTCATAGTTTAAGAACTTTTATTTATTTAAACTAATAAGTTAATTTTTTTATGTAATGCAATTTTTATTTCAGCACTTACAACTGCTAACAATTTGGGTGGTTGCTAAATTAAGGTTCAAACTGTACTTTGTTAAATTGGTGAACCAGACATTTGATAATTAAGAGAAGACCAAAGTAATATTCTCTTTATAAAGACATTGCTTTGTTCATTTTCTTTCTCATATTTGTGAAGAAAGATTAATTGATTATGTTCTATCTTGCTACGGTAGCTTTTGAAACAATTTTTTTCCAGGATGATCTGGCCCCAACTTGACTTTTTAAATCTTTCCATTATTGCTGTAATTGAATCTACTCTCTTTGTTGCTGTCAGCCGCTGCTTCTGTTTCTTTCCACCTTTCCCAGCTTTATAGACTTATCAAAAGTGCACAATAATTTGATAATTTGCACCTGATTATTTATGTGAGTGTAAACATTGGATTAATTTAATCATTGATCTATTTGTATATTTTCTTGCCTCCACATTGCTTTTCTCCAACATCAAAGTTCAAAAGCATAAAAATGCTTTTCTATCTGCTCCTATCTTTTGCATTAGAGAAATGCATTAGGGAAAATCTAATTTTATAATACAGACATATGGTATTTGAGTATTTTTTTTCCTAAGGTTTACATTGCTATTCTACATGTGCTAGTCTGTATTTCTTGATTGAGATTCTCTTACAGAATAGTATAATCAGCATTTCATAGGTTATTGGTATTTCTTACTCCAGTTTTAAAATCATGCTTATCTTCTTTCAATCCAGCATTCCTCAATAAAATTCAGCTTATAAATAAGGCCAGATTATATAGCTTTGTTTCATTCTTTTTATTAACATATGATGTAAATAAGTGACCTCAGCATGTTCTATCTGTAGTGTAGCTTCTTGTCCCATGTTTAAATTTTGCATTAAGATGATGATGTTAAAGACCAAACAATAATAAAGTAATATTAGTGTGAAATACATTTAACTAGTGCTTAACCAGTGTATAACACACGTCATACAACCCGCCTTGCCTACCCTACAAGGTTTACCTTTGTAGTTGAAAAAAAAACACCCTTCAGTTTTTAATGTATCTAAAAGACTAGGATTTTGTTCAAAGTAAGTTTATACTGTACAATACATGATATATTTGGAGATCTCAGAAATTAGTAGATTAGCCTAGTTTGCATATTGGCCTGAGTAGTTTGTTGTTTAATTTTGGTTTATTGAATTATACCAAATACTGGATGGCAGACTCTAACCACTCTGCTCCTGCCCCCCAACTTTCTGCTCTTCACCAATCCATCTTTTTGGTTATCATATTGATGCATTATTCTTGCTATGTGCCTTTGTCATTGTTTATTTTATTGTTCTGTTATTTTACTTCTGTTTACACTCCTTTCATCTTTTTATTATTGAAAACTGCCTAAAGTAACCCCATGGCGAGATAGACAGCAAATAAATTTATAAATAAATAAGAAAGTAAGTAAACAATATTTGGCAAATGTATGCAATCAACTAGACCATAAATTAGCGGTATCTGTCCAATACATTAAGCTAATATAAAACTACATACTTGCTTAGCACAATGTATTAACTCATCTGTTAATTATCTCTTGGAATGATAGACTCAACATTATTATTTGTAAGACCATTACTTGCTATATCTATATCTTATTAGGCTAAATATCCATCAGATTTCACAGCGCAGCAAGATATGAAGACTCAGATATCCATCTGCGTTCAATTAACTTTTTCTGAAACCATTCCCATAGTCCCCCAAAAGAGTGAGACCATAATCTCTTTTTCTAAAACTCCTTTTGATTTCTGTTTCATTAAATTTGATATATCATTCAGTTATAAAATTATCTACTGCAGATATTTTTATCCTTAAATCCGAAGTAATATGTTTACCCCCGTTACCATGTTAATACTGTTTTAAAACAGCATGGCTGATACTTACTTGCTTTTTAAAAAAAGAACAGAAATCAAGCATATCTATAACAGAAATATTGTTGTCTTGCATTTTTATTGCAAACTGGTAGGTCATTGTTATTCTTTTTTACAGATAGGATATTAGAGACCTGATTATTTTTCCATAAGAAGGTAATGATGTGAGTCAGTGCTTTATTCTTATTGTACAAATAAGGAATTCAGGCTGAAAAAATTAATACTAGCATTTTGCTGAGCTGGCACTTTGAGTTATGTTAGATCAAAGTACATAGATTTTGTCTATTCTCTCTTCTGTACCAGGCTGAGTCTATCGTAATATTTTTTTAAAGAATATTTTTGGAAAACACACTAATACTTATGCCTGTTACTCAATAATTACTTAGTGCTGGGAAGAGTGGTGGTTGACCAAAATAGTTTGTTTTGTGTTCAATCTAGTTTGTTTTGTGTTCAAAGATGCAATCGACTCTCTGGTTAACCATAAATAAGAAAACAAAATAGTTCAACTTTAGTAAAGCAGAAAAGGAAGGGAAATAGTAAGCTTTCCCCAAAAATTCTATAAATTTTCGGTGGCCAGAATTTATGCATTTTCTATAGCTTTGGGAAATATTCCTTCATTTATAGCATTCCTTCATTACACTAAGTTGCTTTTTGTACTCACTGAAAATATTTGTATCAATGTGTGCACATTATAAATATGCCTAATATTCAAAATTTATTTACATTAGAGGCAGAAGAAACAAGGTATTTGGAAGAAGATAGTACATCTTCTCTACACTGATTCCATGTTACAAAAAGAAAACATATTTACATTGCTTTTGTTTAAGGTTTAGCTTTCTTTCTCATGCTGTTATATTTATCCCTTAGAATTGCAAAAGAATGTGGGAATAATCACTGCCATACCTGACATGCTAACTGACACATAAAACAACACAATTTTGCATTTTTTCCACCCTGGAAAATATGTCAAAAGAAAATACCATTCTTCTTTGGTTCAGCTTCTCATCAAAGTGAAGAGTGGATTTCATGATGGTGAAAGGAAGATCAAAAGAGAATTTAACATACCTTTTATTTATTTATTTTATTTTTATTTATTTTACGATTTTTATACCGCCCCCCTCCCGAAGGACTCGGGGCGGTGTACAGCCCAATTAAAAACGTCAACATACAAAAAGTAAAATTATTTATGAATTAGTAAATTTGCACTAAATGGAGTTTTATGAAGTGTAATTTTTATGATATTTTATAAAATAGGTGTTGCTGAAGGAATACTGCTGTTCTTTGTTTTCACTCACAGATTTGTCTTTTCACCTAGCTCTCCCACATCCTGTACGTACCTTCCCTATATACTACTTATATAATGCCATACAATCACATCTGTTTTCTGAGTTCTTTAAAGTTATTTTCTGCATAGCTATGGTTTGCAGTTCTGCTTTCAGTGCTGCTGTAATGTTTTCAACAGTGCTAACATTTTGTCTTAGTGTCTTCTGATTTTCTATTAAAAATTAAATAATTTATAAACCAATGCAAAATTGAAACAGTGCAGTCTTGGAGTTTAAGAAAAGTTTATATAAGAAACTTATATAATCTTTTATATTTTGGAGACTGTTTACCTAATATAACATATTATGAATTCAGTGCCTGATGATGGCAAAGTTCCTAAAATCTAAGAATTTTTCTCTATATTAGGGATCTTTTTATTTTTAAAGAAAAAAATGCTAATAGTCTTCTTGGATTGTAATGTACCAGTCTAATGGGACATTTTATGCACTAGAGAAAAATTCAACCATAAAATAACTTTAGTTTCTAGTTTCTGCACTTCTTTGAAGCACTCATATTTCTCAAGGACATTTTATAAATTAAAATATTATCTCCTGATTTTATAGATTCAAGATGCTGCAAGTCGGGGCTTGAAATTTGTTGGGATAGTACCTCAGCATGTTTCCCAAATGAACTCCAAGAGTAGTAGTGCTGTAATATCTATCAGCAACAGCTCCAGAGAATTAAAAGATGACAAGAATCCATTAGATATTCCTGAAGATTGTGCTTCATTAAATCTTGAAAAAGGAAATGACATTGATGTATGCAAAGTCCCAGCAGGAGAAGAAGGTAGTAACGAGCAGGTGAACCCTAGTGAAGATCTAGGAGGTGAACAGGCGGTCACTGAGCATTTTAGCTTGAGCTCTCCTGGAGAACTTGGAGGGCAACTTCATGGTGAGTAGGCCTATTGAAAGTAGGTTGAGGTTAAGGTCTTGACTTGCTGTTTCATAAATGTAACATTTTGAAGGAATGAAAAATACATTTTGCCATTCATTTTATACTAATGATGATATTATTTTCTATATAATGTATAATAAGCCTAAATGTACTTTGGTACAAACAGAACATAAGAAATATACAATTACTGGTCTGTTTTGCACACAAATAAGCTAACATTTGTTTAAGATAGTTATTTTTTTTATGTTTGAATTTATGTATTAGATTCCCTTACTAAGAGAGGTGTTTAGTGATATATATTGCAATATTATTGCACTTATTTCTGTCTTTTTCTTTGAAGGTTTAAGACAGTGTAGTGTATATGAGATTCTCCCCTAATTTTGTTCCCACAATAATTCTCTGAAGAGGTTGAATGGAGAAAGACTGGCTGGCCCAATGTCACCAATTAAACTCTGCTCAAATACGATCTCTTGAGTATAAATCCTTACTTACTACAATGTCAGGAAAATCAAATTTGACTATAGCTTGAAAATGGTTTACAAATACTTGCTTTTTCTGTGATTGCTGTTTAGTTTTAAATTGAAATTTAAACTTGTTTCTGTGCCCTATCCAAGGTTGTTATTAATCCCAGACAAAGGGAGGATAGCTGTAAAAGGAAGCAACTCTTAGATAAAATGTTCTTTTTTTGGTGTTTCTTCCATCTTCCTTATCTTTCCAGTGATATCCTTTTCTCTGCTCAAAGAAACAGAGAAATGTTGGAAAAGGACTGGATCGCATGTTAGAGCAGTAATAATTACAAAGCACTTCTGGAAGGTGGAATATATGAGAAAACAATTCAAAATAATCCTGTTTTGATTTATTTTTTTTTAGTGTAAGTAGAGTAAGAAAGAAACTGATAGATTTTTAGTATTCTGCTATTACAAGTTACAACAGTAAAGTAGCATTTATTGAATTTTGTGCCTGTTTCCTAATCTGACTTACTTTGAAGAGCTAATTACTATATCCAAATTTATTTTCTCTTCTAAAGTTCCTCCCTATAGCAGAATAAACTATGCCATTTGCTGCTAGTTTATAGGGGAAGGACATTTCACAGTATGTATGTTACTGCATTATTCTCGACAAAAAAAAACTTCATAAGTTTCAGTTATGCAGAATATCACATCTAAAGCATGGCTTTTGTTGCCTTCTCATCAGTTAAAGTATCGGTATCTATTTTTATGGATAAGCCTTCAGGAAACATGGGTTATATCAGCTAGGCTAGGGATTTCCAGCTTTTATGGGCCACTGGATGCATTATTCTGTGCCATGAATAGGATCATAAAACGGCTTCTATGAAGTGTATATGTTCACAAAATGTCTGCAATAGGGATAGTGGCCTATCAGAAAATTTAGTATGTAACAAAAATATCTGTTTTATATAAAAGCTATTTGCTGGTTGTAAAAGCAAGTTACTGGCACAGGAACAAGAACTCAAGGCAGACTGTGACCTTGAAATGTCACAAACAAATCAAAATACTTATTTCTTTGGAGGAGAATTAATAACGCTAAATTAATGCTAAAGCAAATTCTTCCAGCATGAAACTACCGGTAAGATTGAGGAACACATTTAGATTCTTATTTTGTGATTCAAGCTATTAAAGTAGTGTAGTTCTTCATTTTGTTAAAAAAAAGCTTAGTATATAGCAAATATAGATACTATTGGGCTTAATCTGGGTATTTTATTAACTTTCGAAACGTCAGTTTGGAATTCTATATCATCTTTCTGATGACATCACTACTACATAGCCATACCTGTGGCATTGAAAGGCTGCAAAATAATCAGAAAAAGAAAAAAGAATGAAGAAAGAAAAACTATAATCAGGGCTTAAGGGCTCCCGTGGGAATTAACCAGTACTAAGGTCCAAACTCCAAAAGTAGGTAGTGTTAAATCCATTTTTTTTCAGTTTTATTATTATTTGGTGCTTTTGTGATAATGCAGCTTTTTAAAAATTCCAGGTTTATTATTCATCAGTAGAGGGTGTAATGTCAATGAAATTCACTGCCATCACTCCACCTAGTGATGAAAAATGCTCACACATCTTTAGGAAAGAGCATTCTGAAAGAAGCTAAAATTGATTGAAATAAAAAATAAAGTAATAGGAGATCAACACAAGAAAAGAGCAGAAGAAGCACAGAGGTTCATTTGGAGAAAGCTACTGCACTTGGTAGATTTATTTAGGGTAGCGGTTCTCAACCTTTTTCAGGCTGTGACCCCGACCTGCGGCACGCATGTGCGGCGCGACGGCCCACATCGCACATGCGCGGCGTGACGGCCCACATTGCGCACATGCAGCGTGCGCGCAATGGCCATGCGGGATGCGACGGCCCGCATCGTGCATGTGCGGCGCGACGGCCTGCATCGTGCATGCATGGCGCGCACATGACGGCCCGCATCGCGCATGCACGGTGCTACCCCGTGCATGCGCGGTGCTGCCCCCTGCACCGGCTGAGGGGAAAAGGGAAAAAAATGGCGGACTGCGTTGTTTGGCGACCCCCGTGAAATGGTCGTTCGATCCCAAATGGGGTCGCAACCCACAGGTTGAAAACTGCTGATTTAGGGGGATTGGTTAAGATTGGGTAGCATCTGACATGTAACCGGATGAAAATAATTAGCATACATAAGAGGAAAGACAGATTAAAAGGGTTAGATTTGCTACCATTGATTTTTGTATGTGTGTTACTTCAGTTTTCTCCTTGCCAATTTCTGCCAGATTCAGATTTCCATTTCCATTTCATCTTGACTGAAGATGGTGCACATATCAGAGATGTCTACATCTTCTAAATAAAGGAAACAAATTTTGAAAACTGCAGTATATATGGAGTCACAATGACATTAGACTAGCTCAAGTGATAATTTGTAGATAATAATATTTGCAATTATGCAGATTAATAAAGTTTTACTTTTCATCATAAAGTAAATATTTAGACTCCCTTTTTATTCAGCCTTGTTTGGCCTGGTAGCATAATTACTTGAAAGAAAGAAGCAAATTAGTAATATTCTTCTCTCTCTCTCTCTCTCTCTCTCTCTCTCTCTCTCTCTCTCTCTCTCTCTCTCTCTCTCTCTCTCTCTCTCTCTCTCTCTCTCTCTCTCTCTCTCTCTCTCTCTCTCTCCCCCCCCCATCTCTCTGTACAACTTCTGAATAGGAAAGCTCTCTCTGTCTCTTTCTCTCTCTCTGTGTGTGTGTGTGTGTGTGTGTGTGCGTGTGTGTATTTATTTCTACATTATGTCTTGCAAAATGATTATAATTAATATCATATATAGTATTGCATAAAAACAGAAACATCTGTACATGGTATAGAATCTGCTATTCTAGAAAGCATGCATTCTAGAATCCCTTTTGAGGATTTGACAGACTCTTCTTACAATCTCCTTAAATCATCAGATGGGCATTATCTTTCCCCCTCTAGGAATTTTTGTTTTTGTTTTTGTTGAAAATTGCCAATATCAGGCCACACTTCTAAATTACTCTCTGTGTTTAGAACTGATGTTTAAACCTTGTATTAGGTCCCAAAGAGATCTAATTAAATCAGAGTATTGTCATATAATACCTTTTACTAATTTTGCATTATTGCCAGAACAATAGATACACAGCTTTACAGATTTAAATTAAATAATTCCTTCTGAAGAATTAAATAAACATTTAATAAACATAAACATAATAAACATTTAATAAAACTATTGATATTTGATAATCATACTGATGTACACCAGCTTCAATACTTTGTTTGAAAGTATACTCACCTGTCCAGGAAACAAAGGTAACTGTAATAGTTTGGGTGCCTTCTGGTGTTAACAAGAACAATTTCCCTACTGATATATAGGCATTTTGCCCACAACTGTAGCTATTTTATGAACAGACAAGCACCCGATTCTCATAGTTAAATGTGAGAAGATTCAAATTACACTGTCAAAATTCTAAAGTGCCCATCTGCTCAGAATAGTTGCCTATTCTTGTTTAAAGGAAAGGGCAACTCAGTAAAATAAGCAATTATAAGTAGAATAAATAATGTCAAATGGTTCGGTAATATTACAGTAGCTGTATTGGAAAAGAATATTACCAGAAAAAAATTATGAAGATTCTTGTGGTTATGCAACAGAAACATGGAGATGCAAACTAGACAGAGAGCAGTCCACTTTAAATGTTCTACTGACACAAATATAGCTGTAACTGTATATAGAGAAACAGTGCTATTATTCCTGCCTAGTTTATCAAAGTTTTGAGGAAAAGGTTAGAAGAAAAAACCCTATTCTAAGTAAGCAAGGTCCCTTTATGATTAAAAACAATAAAAACAGTATCTTTTAGAAATTTTTCTCAAGCATGAGGATAGTGAGGAGGCTGACAGAACAGCCTTCCCCAATGAGATGTCTTCTACCATAGCTAGATATTCTTCATAGTAAACTCCATCATATCTGAAGGGGCTAATTTGGAGAAAGGCTGCCACGGTATATTACCTTACCCTCTATGTTCCTTTCCCCTGTACAATATTCCATTAAAAAGTATATCTGGTAAGAACTTCTGAATATTTTTTTTATACTTAAAGTGGGGCTCAAACATTGTCTATATTCTGCATTTGAAAGAACAATCAGAGTACTAAAAATGGGTCAAGTGGAAAAGAAAAAAAAAGATTTAACTTAGTGGTGACCATTGTCATAATCACTAATGACAAGGGGGAAAATGTGCAGGAGTTTTCCCAGAGGAAAAAGAAGTCCCAAAATGTCGCTCATTTTTTTAATTATGAAAAACAAAAAACATTATTTATGATGTATCTGCCAATTTAAACATACTACCGGTATTCAGGCAATATATAAAATATCACTTTAGCATAAACTATAGGCTGGGAACTGCTGCATTGGGAAAAAATAACAAAATAAATTATAGTTAATATAGCATTGCAGCTGAATTACTTAGAGAAAAACAGTTCGTAAATTGTGATTTTCTGTACACCAGATTTTTCATGCATTATATAAATGAAAGAAAAGTAAAATCTTGTCAAGAATGGAAATTCCTGGAATTAAAGGAAGTAACTTTGCTTGCTTTTTCTGGATAATAATTCTGTATAGCACTAGGAGATCATGAAATCAAAATAAAACAGCAACAAGAATTACTACTATTATAGCAGAAATATCTTTCATTGCAAAGATTTCTGAATGTTGAGAAATGTGCCCTAAGCTAAGGCATCATTTGTTACTCTAAAAGAGGACTATGTTGGCAGGTAGTGTTTAATATTCAAAGTTTTACATCGTATTTTATCTTTATATTAAATGTTTATTATTTATTCATATTTTTGATGTGATAAACAACTATAATTTTTAGTAGGGTTCCCCAAATTTTATGATTACCAAAATGTGTATATTGCTTTCTCTACCCTGGTGTTGCAAAATATTTTAAATTTTCAAGGGAAATACAGCTATATTTGACCTCTTGTCAGCTATTGCTCAAACTATTATTCAAATTAGTTCACAGGTACAGTTAGGGGTATTGTGAAAATATTTTTGAGATATCAGAGGCAATGTGCACCAAGACAGTTTGGCAACTTATGCTCTAATATTTTTACTGCTTATGACATATAAAGTAGTTTCCTATTTTATTTTATTTATGCAGCTATTAGATGGCAAGATTTGATCATCAGACCAATATTTTAATCCAAGTATGTTAACTATATAAAAATCAATGCTACATATTTATATTAACTACATTATGCAGATCATTATGTATAATAATTATTAAATAATTCTGTTTGTATTAATTATTCAAAACTTTCAATTCACGTGAGAAAACTCAAGTTGTGCTTGTTAAATTTGTTATTTATTATATTTCCTATAATATAATACAGTTTTCCAACAATGTTCTCCAGTTGTGAAGCAATCATGCCCCAGTACTTTAGATCCTAGCACATCTGGAAAAAGATAATGCATCATATTTGCTAGTCCTACAATTGCTATTTCTATTCTTATATTTTTGTACAGAAACTGAGATCTTGGCACTCTTCAACCAGCCAAAGACCTTGCAGACATCCAGCCAATACTCTACTGTAACCGTACCTGTAAGAATCATCAACAATGGAAAAAGCATTTGTGCCTTAGAAGCCAATTGGCTTGAGCACATGACAGATCACTTCCGGAGAGGGAGTAGATTGGTACATGGCATCTTGGGTCTTGGACTGATAAATGGTAAGAATTTTTTCGTCTATTACTTGCCTTAATTTCCTTAAGTGACTCTTAATATGTGCCTTGCTTTCTTGCTTCAGTTTCAATTTCAACCTTTTTAATAGTCTGAAATTATTAATGTTTTTTTAAAAAATTGTGATTATTGCCCTTTGAAATTACATGCTGTTCTGAGTATGAATTGTTACAGTCAGGCAAGAACAATCTTTGAAGCAGCAGCACCTTTATAAGCTGCTCATTTACATTTCTGTACAATGTGCTCTTTTATGGAACAATGCTCAAATGGGAATGATCTATTTAAAATTTAATAAAAAGCAAGCCATGTAAAAGTTTCAATTCAAAGCCTATGAGATGTGTCTGAGAGAAAATGGACAAATTTAAAATCAGGAGGCATCTAAATTCACGTTAGTGGGGGATAGTTAAAGCGCTAACAGGTTACATATAAAGAACTGGGCATTCCTATGTGTTAATGACAAATTACTATGTAATATAGGCAAATAACCATAACCATTACAGGTACAACAACAGTGTATCAAGCAATTGGAATAAATATTTACAGGTCATTCATAGTTCAAATTTATCTTTCTCTTGCGCTGACCACATTCAGAAGAATGATTTCATTTTTATCCATCAGTGAATATATTTAAAAGAAAACAGAAAAGGTTAATCAGTGAGCCTGTTTATTATAAAAAGCAGGAATGGCCACAATTCTATCCAGCAACCAATAGGAATGCACACATTGCCCACTTCAAATTAAAGAACAGCAGAGAAATCAGAAAACATTATTTTGGAAGTATTGCAGGAAAACACATTTACTGGCTGCTTCTGGGCAAGGATTGGGGTGAGCTATGGGTGGCATTGTCCATTCAGGCTCTTTCAGGTGACTGACTGACTGGCTAAATAATAAATAAAAAACAAATATTGAAACTTTTTTCTTAAATTCAGTCATGTAAAATTCTTGAAGACTGCATGAATAGTACCTTCAGTTTTCATGGCCAGGTTTTTCGGAAGTGGTTTGTCATTGCCTCCTTCCTAGAATTGAAAGTAATTGGCCCTAGGCTATACAGATCTCTTTATGCCCAAAGAGGAACTAGAATATTTGGTTCCTATACCAAACTGGCTTTGCTAAGCATTGCTTGCCTACAATTAGCAAGTTGTGTAGAACAGGGCTTTTCAACCAGTGGTACGGGTACCACCTGTGATAAATTGGCACCTGGCAGGTGGTACGCGACCATCCTAGAAAAGTGGTAGCGGGGGAGGGGAATGAGCTGAACCGGTGGCAGCACCACACAAGCTGGAGAGATGGCTGGAGCTGCAAGGCTGTCAGGGCTCAGTGGAAGCGCCAGGATCCAGCTGAAGCTCGGCGCTGATCCTGGTGCTTCTGCTGAGCCCAGAAGAAGCACCGATCAGCTGGAATGTTGCAGCATCTACAGGGTCGTGATTTACATTCAGATGCTTGGCAACTGATTCATATTAAGATGGTCACAGTGTCCCAGGATCATGTGAAGTGACCAAAACCTGCTGCAACCACCCAGCAGATGGGGGGAATAAAAACCAAACACCCCTCACCCCACCCCCACTGCTAATCCTCAACAGAAATGCTCACAACAGTGAAAACCTCAGACAGGAGGAAGAGCGCCACTGGGTGGGCATGCAGGCACTGCTCGGCTGTAGCTTGGACGGCACTTTTTTCAATGCCATTGTAACTTTGAACAGTCACTAAGCGAACTGTTATAAGTTGAGGACTACCTGTACTTACCACTTTTTTCCCTTTTTTATCATAAAGTTTTTGACACCTTGCTAGGTGACTGGTGGTACTCGGATGTTGCCATATCCTAAAAGTGGTACAATGGGTGAAAAGGTTGAAAAGCCGTGGTGGAGAAGATTTTGCCACCTTTACTAGTTTTTCCATTCCACCTAAACTAATATTTTTCTTATTTTTATCCCACTTTTTAAAGGTAGTCCTTAACTTATGACCACTACTAAGCCCAAAATTTCTGTTGCTAAGCAAAACAGTTGCTAAGTGAATTTTGGCCCATTTGTTACCTTTCTTGCCATAGTTGTTCAGTGAATCATTGCAGTTGTTAAGTTAGTAACGCAGTTGTCATATATATTTGGCTTCCTCGTTGACTTTGCTTGTCAGAAGATTACAAAAGGTGATTATATATATACCCGGTATATGCTGCAATTGTTATAAATATGAGTCAGTTGCCAAGTAGCTTAATTTTGATCATGTGACCATGAGGATATTGCAACTGTTGTAAGTGTGAAAAATTGTCATGTCATTTTTTTTTCAGTGCCATTTAATCACTAAACAAGCTGTTGTAAGTCAAGGAATACATGTACACATACCAATATAGGCCAGCATTTTTATCACTACACTAACTGGTTCTCTGTGGACGTGATGCTATGTTACGCTACGCTATGCTGTGCTGTGCGATATAAATACCATCCAAAATTATTGGTGGCTTAAAACATCCACATATTTTGCAATCTGTTGCACGACCGCTCTTGATGAGTATTATTAAACCAACTTTTTAGTTAATACCAAAAAGCTGATACATAATCAAGTTAAAAGTAACTTTGGGGTTTAATTTCCCATTAGCTTTGAGTAAACAATTTTCTGAAAATCTATTATATTATTTTTAAGAAAAAATAATCTGTAGGTACAAATATACCATATGTAAATAAAAGTGCATTTTTAGAAACATAAATTTAGAATAAAATGCCTCTTTGCTATAATATGGGATCTTTTTCATAATATGTGATACTCCCTTTCCTTAAGAATAAAGCTTCTTCCTTCATATCAGCTGTTATAGATCCCATGTAATGATTGCAAACCACAAAGTCTTAATTCTGGAATTGCTCATTCACTTCACTATTATGTACTCTGGTAGAGGATAGCAATGTTTTTGTCTTTTGTTCATTCTGAGTGTAGAAATCATGGCTTATATAATATCAAAGATTTAATTAATCTCATTGCTACTCCTTCCTACAGATTAATTTTGTCTGTTCTTAATTGTGTACATCTCAAGCATGCATATTATTTTTATCATTCATAAATAATTATACAAGCAATTTTAGAGTACAGCTATAAAATTGCCCAAAGTTTTTGCAAGGGACTGCTTTAGATATAATATGCAAGATGGAAGGGAAAAAGTCCTTGGTGGATGTTGGCAATCCATTCATAAAAAGTTCCTTAGTTTTAGTTCTTCACCCAGTAATGAAATTCGTGATGATTGAGAAACTACAAGATAATGGCCCTTTTATTCTTGCTGTAATATAGTATTTGTTGATGCTATTATGAGAAGTGAACAGTTTGTTTGAGAATTTGGCTGGAGATCTAAAGATGTTTAATATTATTGCCTTTCTGTCTTTTGAAAATAAAATTGTTTATTTAAGAATTATTTTCCTGTACTTCACTTAAAGAGTTCAAGGCAGTGTACGTGGAGATTTTAGACAGATTCCTTTTGAATTACTGATTCAATGCAGATGCATTTAGCTTTAGCAATCCTCTGTTTGTTTTTTGTTTTTATTATTATTATTGTTATTGTTATTATTATTATTATTATTATTATTATTATTATTATTATTATTATTTTGCCTAGTGCTAGTGTTAATGAAGATGAGACCAGTATTGACATTCTAATTGCAAGGGAGACTCTGCTACTGAAAACAACAGAAAGCAAATTCCTTTTTGTTATCTTCAAATAGATCTATTTTTGGCACCTAATTTCAGTGTTTAGCACTATACTCCCTAGCATGGCACTGAGATAGGGTAGAGCAGTGATGTCGAACCTTGAGACTGAGTGCCCAAACTGCAACCCAAAACCCACTTATGCATCGTCGGATGCTGGGTAGGTGTGGCCCATTAGGTGGGCGTGGCTGTGGTGGTAACGGCAGACTGGGTGGGACTAAAAAGTTCAATCAATCAATTCCAACATTTGCAAGATCTTTTTTTCCCCGTGAGAAGTTTAAATTGACTGATTCATTGAACCTTTTTTTTTTGTACACAGCGGCCAAGGCCTAAAGTGAAAAGATTTTATAAAACCCAGCTGAAGGCCTAGGACTGGGCGATGGTGCGCGTGCCCACAGAGAGGACTCTGAGTGCCTCCTCTGGCACCCGTGTCATAGGTTTGCCACCACTGGGCTAGAGTGTTTTTGGTGGCTACCAATATTCTTGCCCTGACTTCTACCTTTTAAAAAAAGTTATTTCTAAAAATATTGGAAAGCTTCATCAACTTTCTTAGGAAATAACAGTGCTCTCTGTGTTATCTGAAAGTGTGCCCTCCTGACAGATAAATAACAGAAAAAATCAGCATGCATCATGCAAAGGAATCAGATTAGAAGAGTTGACATGTAGCATTATGATAGTTTGGTGGTTTATGTCCCATGACAGCCATTTTTATTTTGAAAATCAAACCCCTGCGCAACTTTTCTGTGAGAGTACCTACAACAAATACTTAAATTCCAAATGTGTTCACTAACTCAAATAAGTTGAGAATTTCTGATCTAGTGCTTACTTTATTCTATGCGTAAAGTGAGTATGAGTAAGTACTATGTATATATTCCTTACTTTCTATGCCCCATGGCACATTTAAAAACTCATCTGTGTTTATCTGAAACAATTGCATATTCCATCATCTCCTATGCCTGTTAGTTCACTTTTGTTAAGTTTTAGAATAAAAGACTTCAGGATGCAAGTCTATCTCCAATGTTAACAGAAATATTAAACTGAGAAATAATGCCTAATGCAAATCTTTACAGTAGGCTTCAATAACTAAAATGGATTTGAGCCTTAATTCCAGTCCTAATCTAGCATTTTATGCTGTCTCTCAATGTACCCTGCATTATATATAAATTATTTATATTTTTATTATTAGCATTATTGAAATGGCAGTATTTGTATGATAGTGCTGTGTTACTTGCAGGAGAAAAACAGTACCCATTCAGAAATGGAGACAAATCAAAATATACAGGATGAACTTTTCATTAAAATCAATTGGTATCAGTTTGAAAATTGTTTGGTATGGGATGAAATTTTGACTATCATTTTGGGAATCATAAATTTGTAGAGGTGGATTTAAAATGTTCAGGAATGGAAAGTGTTTCTAGCATGTTTATCAATTTCATCAAATATCTTCAATTGAGTAAATTCCATGTGGAAACAAGGGCCAGCCAGCTAAGTTGGATAAGTTGTACCAGTTTTAAAAACTACCAAGAGTGGAATTCAATGAAACATTTAACGCAGCACAAATACTTCACAGCCATATAATATTATTTACAGTATTTATAGTCTGTCTTGCTTCTGGGAGCTTTGGGTGCATCCATGAGAATCTCTCCTTATTTAAATCACCATAGCAATACACTCGTTAAGTCAGCTTGGATGAATTAAGAATAACAGGCCCAAGGACACCCAGTAAGCTCCATGGTTGAGTGGGGATTGAATAAATGTCTCCCTGATCTCAATGGAGCACCTTAAAAAGTAGCTTAATTCGTGAATCAAATGAAAGCAGTTTCTAGAATGTTTCCTGTTGTATTATAGCCATAAATGCCATCACCAATTAAAATATTCAGTGAAAATCTTGTTGAAAATTACATTGAGGGAAAGATTTTTTTAAAAATCCTTTAAAAAGGGAATTTTAAAAGGCACTTGAGCGAATACTTTCCTTCGGGTTGGGGTGGGGTATTCTTTTTGGCAAAACATGAATATTGTTAACTAACTTATTTGAAGACAGATGGTTTATTTTATTTATTTATTTATTCTCATACAAATGCATACTACAATTTCAAAAGTATGAATCATTAGACATGCCAAATTAAGTTGTTTTTTAATTGGATTTCTAGATCATTATCAATTATTGTTTAACATCTTAAATGATGCATATGAAAAGCATTATCTTATTGTTTAAACACGATAGAATAGTGCATTTACAAGACTCTGGAGAGTTTTCCAAAGAATAAGAATTAAAATTCCTTCAGAAAGAGTATTGCATGTTGGCTTAACAATTCATTTTTTTCACAAGCAAAATAAGTTTAAATTTGTATAATGAGTTTGAGGTGAAGAATTCATTGGTACAAATCAGCTTGCTTCTAGGCAAACCTTCTAATTGTAATTCTATAAACTATGATAAGATAATACATTGCAGAGGTTAAGATTAGTTTCTGAGGAAAGTTAAGTTTAATTTTCAGTCCAAAGAAAATCATGTTGTTATCAAATGCTTTCAGAATTACATTCAGATTGAAAAACTAGCAATAACATTGTAATAATAACAAGATGCCATTTTCATTCTACAGGATATTTAGCAAATTTGCTGTTAAATAAAGCCATCATCAAATGAAATGATCAGTATTAAATGTGTATATTGAACTCAAGTAATTCATATTTGTACTTATTGAGAGGAGTTGGAAATTTTGACTTATTGTAAAATTCTTACATACATATATAATTTTCATATAGGACATTCTACATATAACTCAAATGCACAAACAGACACTGTCATGCATAACAACTATTTATGTGTCCTTGTTACTTATCAGGTTGTGGCAGAAAAGTCACTAAGCTATGATATTCGCAAATCATAATCAAGGAAAGAAACTCCCCTAATAAAAAGCAGCCAAAGCAGTGGTTGTACATCTGTAAATTTGCAGGGCAAACACCTATATCAGTGGTGGTGAACCTATGGCACAGGTGCCAGAGGTGGCACTTGGAGCCCTCTCTGTGGGCCTGCACATCATTGCCCCAGCCCCGTCTCCCCCCACGGTCCCCTCCTCACCAGCAGCCCCCCTGGAGGAGAATCGCCTCTGGGCAACAGGGACAAGACTCCACCCTTGCACCCCCATAGCGTACAGATGCTGCTGCTGGGTGTGGGCAGAGGGCATGGCTGTCATGGTGCTGCAGGGCTGCCTGGCAATCTGCTGCAGCAGGCCATGGAGGTGGTGCGTGATCCTGCAGGGGTGGGGCAGGGGGTGGGTGGGGGCAGAGCAGGCAGGGTGGAAGGCGCAGTGGGGGCGGGGGTTTTGGGCACCCAATCTCTAAAAGGTTCGCCATCACTGACCTATATTATATATGGGCCAGTGAGTTTTATAGTAATAACTGTAATGCAAAGGTTAAGCTTTGTATGGAGCATTTAATAGTTCAAAGAAAACAGAGAACACAAGGAGACATTGCTTCCCAGTAGTATGATTGTCATCATAGCAGAAGATTTTCTCCCCATACTGCCTTATAAATCATGTGCAGGAACATTAAACTGACATTTTGCCCAGCAGAACAGCATCAAATATTTATATACCCAAGTGAAAATAGTCTTTTGAGATCAGTGAGGGAGCATCGTCCCATTAATAAAAAAATTCAGTAATAATGGAAGGTTCTCTTTTAAAGGGAGGGATTAACCTTTTACACAAACTGATTGAAGGTAAAGAAAAATAATTATTATGGCAGAGCTTGAGTATTTAGTTTCATGGGTATGTGATATGGTGATTAGAACAAATGAGGCATTGCTTGGCCATTTAGCATTAAGTTTTATTTAAGTAAATAGAATATGTTGAGATGTATAGGATTAATCACACAAAAATGTAAGTAAAAACAAGTTAACTACTCAGGAAGTTAGTGAAAACAAGAATGTTTAAATAGATGTTTTTAAAATAACACATCAGAAATTCAGTTCTTGATGACTTCATAATTGCATTGTCAAAGTGTTGTGCAATTTGCCACTATAATGTAGTGGAAATATTTGTTTATCAAACAGAATTGCCATTGTAGGAGCTTTAAGTATATGGAGGCAGGGTAATTAATGCTGCATGAATAGGGGCACAAATGTGTAGATATTTTAAGAGCAATGTGCTTTAATTCATTTTTCTCTAATGTGATTTCAGTTAGAATGATGGCCTCCATGTATTTCTCCAAGTTTTTATCAGAAAAAGTAGCCTAGAAATTGTGGTTTCTTATACAGGCAAATACTACAAAAAGACCTTAGAAAAGCATTAGTAAGTTGATTCAAGATCAGGCAGCATAGACAGGAAGTAGAGTTTAGTGGGCCTTTTCTGTGGCTTGTTTTTGCCAATTGCTGATGTTCGTTATTAGCCTTTTTTTCATTTCCTACCATTTTTTCTTCCTACCTTGCTTTCTTCTTCTTCTTCAGGGCAGCCTTTAAATTCAAAAGAAATTAAATCTATGAATATTCATTTACTCTTGGTATGGCTTACTCACAACAAGGCAGGCATTTTCCTTGGACCACATTTCCATCTATTATTTAATGGTTTACAGAGGCTTCAAATACATTATGAGGTAGAGCGACACATGCCATAAGTATTTGTTGATTGCTTTAATCATTTTATCTTATGACTGGAGTGAAAGAAATGTCTTGGTTATTTGTTGGTTTGTCCTTGGCACATCTCAGTAGATGTTCGATCTTCTTCAGTGGTATAAATTGACTACTGGGCAATCAGGATAGAAAATCTACAGCTAGGTTCTCTTTCCATGGTCTATATTTAATGGTGAATTGATATGGTTGTATTATCAGTGACCATCAAGTCAATGTTGTCTTAGTTTGATGCATGAAGTATAACAAATTAAAGCCTGATGATTAGTAAAAAGTTTAAATGACTTCCCTATTAAATAATGTAGATGTATAAATCCCATTAGATGGCTAGACACTCCTGTTCTGTAGTGGAGTAACTTATTTCTCAAGATAATAGTTTCCTGCTAATTAAGGCAATGGGCCTACATCCCCTAATGGACCTTGTTTGAGAGTAGCTCTGATACCTATGAGGCATCTATCTTCATTGTCATGTGTTATGAAAATCTGGTCTCTTGAGAAATAGAGCTTGGAGTATAGCATACTTCACATTCTGAAATGCTCTGTCACATCCCTCAGTTTGTGTCACTTCTATTGGTTTAGCCTTCTGAATAAGATCAATCAAAGGAGCAACTAAACCCAAAAAATTGGGGATGAATTATTGATACCATATAGCATATTCAACATGAATTGTTTTTTAATTATTTGTCAAACCAGATGGCGGTTGGCTTCCACTTGAGATCTCTGTGGGTTACTATATATCCTAAGTATTTGATATCCAGATATATCTTAAGTATTTGATATTTTAATAATAAACAGTCTTGCCTTTAGCAAATGCTTAAAGATATGATGAAAATGTGCCAAATGATCTTGCCAGAAGTCCATAAAGATATCTGTATCATCTAAATAATACAGCTGTAAAATCTTTATACCACTGTAGCACTAAATCCTTAAGCCCTTGAAAAGTTGTTGGACTTCATGGAGTTTAGAACAATATTACAATAATGAAAGTGGAAGCTTTACACTTTATGCATCAGTATATTTGGGTATGTGGATGTTTCCCATATGTGGTATACTAGTACAAATTAAGTCCAGCACTCATGATTACCAGCAATGCATTGCAGAATTCAAATGGAAATGTACTAGTTCTATTACTATCATTCATGCTAATAAATTTTAGCCCTCCAGAGATATATTCCAGCTTCTATTATTTTATAACATGGTAAGAAGAATTTTGGATTGTGATGAATAATGCACAGATTGTTGTTAACAGATAATAGCTAATAATACAGTTTATAGAACTTATTTGTTTCGGACAGATACCTTCCAGGGCATGACAGATGGAGTATTCATCTTTGAAGATCCTTCTGTAGATGATAGCAGAAGTATGCAAGGCTATGATGCTATTGTTGTAGAGCAATGGACAATCTTAGATGTAAGTATATAATTTTGACGTATTTCTAATACCTTGATTCACAACTTAGTGAGAAATTATAAATTTTAAACTAATATCTGTATTTCTTTAAAAAAATAATTGTTTTATCTTGCTTATGTTTTATCTTCATTTTTCACCAATTAATTTCATACTGCATTAATTCTCCCACCAATGTTGTGATTGTTGATCAGCTTCAATGTTTACTTTTTTATTGTGCATTCATCATGATTTCTGTTGTAGCCTTTTAAAAACAATTGTCAAGAAAATTCTCAGAAAGTGTTTCTTTCCTACAGCAAATCTATGCAGAATAAAATTATTCATGCCATCGCACATAAAATTTACCTGAGACTTCTTACATTATTATCTGTTTGTATGGAATGTACACTTCATAAAACAAAGCTGTTTTTTTAAAAGAAGAATCTTTATTATTATGTCAAGTCTCATTATAATCTACTTATTCCTGCTTAGTTCCAAAATTGTTGAACAACTCTTAGACAAAATTAAGCTATTTATTTAAGTGAGATTTCAAAAAGAAAAATTATATAAAAACATTTATGTCCTATGATTAATTTTCAAGCAGAGATATAAAAATAAGTTTAAGAATATTTATACTCCAACAGCATATTCAAGCACTCAAATTTTTACAGTGACCTAATTAATATTAATAGAAAAAACAAATTCAGTTGCTAATCAAAACTCAAAGAGCAAGTAGATACAATTTATTTATTTATTACATTTATAGGTTGCCCGTCTTGCTGTCAGTTGATTCCAGGAGCTTTTAGCAAGTTAAAAACAACAGTGTAAAACAGGGGTGTCAAACTGCAGGCCCGCGGGCCGGATGCATCATGGCAAAACCACACCCACCCCATTGCCGGCAATGGAAAAAAAGTCACGATATGTTGCACATGTCATGTGACGATGCGAGTTTGACATCTCTGATGTAAAACATTAAAATAGTAAAACAATAAATATTAATAAAATTAACATATATGGCTAAGGAAGTATACAATACACATTGGGGTAGAGGTAGAATCTTCTCTCAATTCACTAACACCTCCAGTGTGGAACATCCCTATTGGGAACCGAGGTCAATCAGCAGAACCTGTTTTAAATCCCAGAAGGCCAAGAAGGTGGGGGCAGATATCACCTTGAAGGGCATGATGTTCCAGTGGGCAGGAGTTATGGGAGAAAAGGCTCATCATCTCACCAGCGGTATTTCAGAGAAATGTAGTTATCAGGCATCCTTTGTTTAAATTTCCAGCAAATTTAACTGGAAAAAGTTCCTAAATGAATAGCCTTAAAGATCAGTGTTTGGTGTGTGTGTGTGTGTGTGTGTGTGTGTGTTTACATACATACAGAAATACATTTTCAGTACACACAAACACACACAAATACATGATTGAGTTTTTACCCAAAAATAGTATTTTGAGAAACAAATTATGATGATCTAGTCAGGATTTAGGTAATTTGATCATGATGATTGTAAACATTATAATAATATAAGAAGTCATCACTTGCAAAATCTTTGCTATCCAAATAAGATCAAGCTATAGTAATAACGATTGTTTACTGTTTGGGTCAATCCTACTAGATTGACTTCATGGATATTTTGTTGGTTTTAAGATAACATTTCTGGACTGCTCTGTTAAAAATTGGGCCAAGTTCTAATCCCTATTTGTTTGGATTTATTGCAAAAGTTTTGTTTTCATTATTCAGCCTTTGGTCTAGTTCCTGGATGGAGCTGAATATCAGAAGAGGGGGAAGTGTTGTTTAATGTTATGTCAATCACCCTAGTTACTTACTGGTTTTAGGTAAGTGTCTTGCTCTAAGCTCTAGTCCTATGAACAAGAAAATTCCCAGGAATCAAAGAAACAGAGTCTCTCTTGAGTCAAGATCTACTGTTGTTTTTTTGTCAACAATATGGAAGTTATTTGCTTTCTTCTCAATTTTTTAAAAATGTCCCAGTCTAAAATACAAATCTGAGATTTCTTGGTATCCAGTCAAGTCCATCAAATAGGACTGCTTAGGTTTTGCTGGTATTAATAACTATTTGCAAGCTTAGGAGATGGGGAGGGAGAGTCAAAATAAAAATGAAATCAGTTGACAGGAAGACCATAAATAAAATAATCTAATCTAGGGTAAAGGCACAGCAGAATTTGGGGGACAAAAACAAAGAAATAGAAATAGATAAGGAGTACAAGAGGCTACTGCAAGGATGTCAAAAGCAGCCGAATGTTACCTGTAAAGCTGCCAGCTGATGGAAAAGCTGCCAGCAGGTGTAGGTTTCAATGCTGCATAGTTCTGAGCACAAGTATCTCTTGTTTACAACCATATAAAAGTAATTAAAATAAGAGGATGAGGAGCTTACTAAAAGAGCTGTCACACGGTGGCTGTCTTGCTTGCTCTCTCTGCGTTGTTTAAAATATTGTAGAACTTTATTTTTGCAGTTTTCCTGAGCCTAGTTTTCTAGGTTGTAGGGACAGATTCTAGATCCAATCTGTATTGGTCATCAAGATCAGAGATTTAGTTCTTTGAGCTTTCGGACTCATGCTAAAGCCCATCCTCAGGGAATTTCTCTCTAGCAAAGGGATAGACTCCAGTATGAGTCTGAAAGCTTGGAAGACTAAATCTCTGATCCTGGTAACCAAATCAGATTGGATCCTGCAACATTATCCTGGGACACGTATATTTGCCTTCATTCGTGACAGATTCTAATATTTAGGGAAGGATGGCAAACGGAGTCTAGCAGTTTTCTTCATTAACTCACTTGTCTCCAGAACTGCTGCTTGACTCAGTCTTACCTGGTCCAGCATCTGTGGCTCTACTGGTTTCTCTTGAAAATCTTGCTTTAGCAGTTTCTACTCTACTTCTTCCTCTGGGGGTTTGTCAGAAGGAAGATAACACAGGTCAGTGATCTCATACCCCTGTGGAGCTTTTTCTTAATGTGCTATTTTTTTCCATGATGGAATTTAGAGTGGTAGATTTGTTGTTAGATTCTCATTCAATAAATATTGGCTAAAAGTGGATGAAATATGCCTTCCAACCATTCTGAATTCAACATTAGCAGCATACTGAAGTTCCTCTTAGCTTTTCCCTTGCTTTGTATATTGATACGGGTATGAAACTCTAGCACATCTTATAATTGTTATCATAAGAATTATGCAGACTTTCAATGTTTCTTTCTGAATGGTCTGAGAAATGTAGTTCAAGTTGCATTTTCATATACAGTTTAATTCAACAACATGACCTTCCTTTGAATGGGAATTGGCATTGTCATTCTAATGAAAAAAAAACTTGGCATGCTTAATTTCTACAAATAGAGCAGCTTCACAAGTGTAAGCAACAGGAATATGCTCATCATAGTACTCTGTATGTGTGTAAAATGTCAGTATGCAAAAAATGTAAACCTTCCAACTGCCACAGTAAGTGATTCTTGCCAGCAGTCAACAGGATGTAAGACAGCTGAGTTATTTAACCAAATGTAGAAGAAACTGATATATGGCTTTTAATAGCCACATGTGTCCTACTTCCTAATTACTCCAGTTCTACAGATGTCAGACTCTATTAATTCCAATAGGCTTTGTGTGATTTAGCATTAAATCTTTTTTCCTTGTTTCAGTTTTGCTTGCATAGATAGATCTATTGTGCTATTTTAACAATTAATTGAAGGTCAAGATAAGATTGAGATTCGTGGATTTACTGCAGTTAAAAAAGAATCCAGTATCTCTTCCAAAGGTGAATTGGTGTTAAGAGCAGGGACAAGTTTTGACAGATGGCTAAAATCATAGGTTTATCCACCTGTAGGAATCTGAGTTGCAAGAAGGATGGGGTCTTTCTACTGCTTTTCCATCTGCAACAACTGATATGCTGGTATGGAGTGATGGAGGCTGCAATCCTCAGCATTCTGGCACTGTGGATTAAGCAAGAAACCTTTCCAGAAAAGTAGAAGAGGCTCTCCCCCATGTACTTTTCTGAAAATTTAATGCCCCACATGGCCTGCTGATACACATAGATCAAAAGGGTTCTGAAAGAAAAAACTATGACTCTCCTTTGAGCTCCCCCCCCTGCACAACTTGCACATAAACTTAAAGAAACAACAGGGAGTGATGTTCCTTTAAGCAGGAGTAATCTTTTATTTCAGCCAACCTGAATGTCCCTCTATGGCCTGACATAATGTTTCGGGATTCTAGCAAAAGAAAATATGATTTCAAACATTCATGATCTTCTTTTCAAGATCTATCCTATATCTACCCTAGCATGCTGGCACTGTCCCTCCAATCTCTAGTGACAGAAGTTAGCAAAGAGAGTATTTCCAGCCATGCTTTTGTGGAAAACAGCCGTATACTATTTTTGAATAAGGAACATATAGCCCAGACTGGAAGGACATACATCTTTCATGAACCAGAACAATAATTGAGGTATGATATCTAATACACGTTATTGACAATATGCTGTTGTACCTTAGAGCAGAGGTCCCCAACCCCCGGTCCATGGACCAGTACCGGGCCGCAGCATGCCAGCAACCAGGCCACACATACCAAGCAAAGCCCCATCCGCGAGATGCCAGCAGCATACAAAACCATGCCCACTCTGGTCTGTGGAAAGACCATGGAGCCGGTCCCTGGTGCCCAAAAGGTTGGGGACCTCTGCCTTAGAGAAATGAAGATTGGTCATACACCACAATTTTGTCATCCATAGACAATTCATGGCAATAGGCAACTATTAACATTATTTTTATTCTTTTCCACAACTACTAGAAAAAAAACTAGAAAAAAAAGAAGACAGTCCAGGTTCAATACTTGACTATTCAATACAGGATTAGAAGAATTTTAGATAGCCATTGCCATCCAGAATACAGCCTCTGGACCAAATACACCAGAGAACTACATCAGAATAAAATGCTTGTACTTTTCTTTAATTCATATCAATATTCAGAATCACAAGGATTAGAGCCTTCATTTTTTGTTACCTTAGTTGATGGATTATACATTTTTCAATGGAAATTTCCAGTGAAAAAGCTTCCATGTTCTGCCTTTTGGCATTGGGTCAGCAAAGCTTATGTCAAGAGCAATGGCAAATGCCTCTTTCACATCAGTTCATTTACTGGCCTCAGCTATGAAGATCGGAGAAAGGCTGCACTTGTTATGTACACAGTTAGCAAAACATCCTCAGTTCAGTGTTAAATGTGTAAATGTTAAGTGAATAGGGATTGTGGGCCTGATAAATACAGTTTGATGTCTGTAGCCAGACAGTTGGAGCTCTGAGCAGCAGGAGGGTCAGTAGTGATGAGTGTGAAGTTCAATCTCCTGAAAGATCCTATTTGCTATTTTTCAGAGTGAACTAGAAAAAAGGAAGAAGAAAATGAAATATTTGTGGCTCTTGGGGATCCTATTTAATATATATTAAAAATTGAACCTATTAAGTGTTCTACATATGTGGTTTCTTTGTGTGTATATCTGCACATGTGTCTTCCTACCTTGAAAATCTTCAAAATGCCAGATGTCAAGTTTTGCAGAGATCACTGATAGATAAAACAATGTGGTTTGGCAGCAGTTTGAACATAAGGAGCATTTTTCACACCTTTTTTTAAATAAGATGTTTAGACTAAATAATTGGTGTAAAAGTAAACAGTCGGGATAAAAATAACTTTCCATTGTAGTTTTGCATATATTTTTGTTGCATACATTTTAAAGACTTTTTAAAAAATTATAAAACCTTATAGAAAATGCTGTTAAACTTTGTTAATATATATATGAAAAAAGATAGTAAATATTGGATTAATTTAACATATCCCTAAACAAAGTATTATCATGATATATAAAAAGACTTAGAATCATTTCTACACAGGTTAATATTTATTTATTTATTTGATTTACTCAACTTTCTTTGTAGCATTTAATGTGGAGGTGTTAAAAGTATATGTCAGTTTGCATGCAAGTAGAAAAATAATACTATATATACTTTGGACAATCTTTCTATTGTGAGAGCATGCTACAGCTATGGGCTATCTATCATGTGAGCTGTTTTTAAGTTAATAACATAGTTGATGGAGGAAGAGGTAACATCTTTTCAGACAAAAACTTTCTCACAAAAAAAGGAGGACAGATGTATTAGCAAGGAAGAGTGAAGAACTGCATAGTGGTGGCCCCCATAGGAACAAGACAAAATAGATAAGATACTATTCACAGTGATTACATATTTTGTTGGTTATGGAGGAGATGAAGGAAGACTCTTGAAATGGACCATGATAGGGTTCAAAAACCATAAAAGAAGGAAGATGCATAATGAGAATCCTGTCTTCTCTTCCAGAGAAGATTGAAGACAGAAAATATGTCTTACCATCTTGAAAGAAATAACCAGTCAATACAGTTAAAGCCCATATTTAGATGGGGAGTTCTGTAGAAATAGCTAATATTAACAGTAGCTAAAAATGGCATAAACTTTATTAGGGAACTTTACTAGTAGAGAATAGTTAATCTACCGTAGTAATTCTTGGCTAGACATACATAAATCTGATCTCCCATTATTATTTTACTCTGATCAGAGGAGTTAATTATAGGAAGGTGGAAGAATGGAAGAGAGTGCATCCGAAACAGATATAATTTTTTTAAATAAATGCAGGTAAAATTAAAAGAATCTTGTTTGCTGAAAGAAATGCTTATTTTTCTGCTCCAATAAAATGAAAAATCCATAAAGATTTTTAATTCTCTCTGTACTGGAATAAATCAAGCAAAAAAAATTTTATATTGCATATAATGCTATGTTGGTTCAATTTTCTGTGAATCCATAAAGCCTTCAAGACATGAATGAAACTGCAGATTAGGAATTAAGGATTTGCCCCCTATTTATTTAGATAATATGTCATTGATTTTGTTCTTCCTGCATTTCAAGACAATTTAGGCTTTCTTGAAAAAAAAATACAATTGCATGCATCTAGTTACCTTTTTTAGAAGAAGAGGAAGATATCCTTCCATTTAGTTTATCTGGTGCATCTAAGTCAGTGAATGGAAGAATACCCATTTTTCTGTTCTTGGTTTTGAAATGTTTGTCAATCTGATGCTTCTGACAGAATTAATTAGGAGAAACTCTTTTTACCCATTTGTGAAGGAATGAAATCCCCGTAACTTACTGTAAATCTTTTTTAGGTTTCCTTTCTAGCCATTTTTCAATTTCCAAAGGATTTCAATCAATGTGATAATCTTATGGTAATTCAGCATTCAGATTTTCTTACCTGGTCTGATTGAGGACTGGTCTATTTCTGTGATAAATAGAACTAAGGAGAAATTTCCTGACAGTTAGAACAATTAATGAGTGGAACAACCTGCCTCCAGAATCTGTGAATGCTCCAACAATGGAAGTTTTTAAGAAGAGACTGGGTAGCCATTTGCCTGAAATGGTATAGGGTTTCCTACCGGAGCAGAGGGTTGGATTAAATGACCTCCAAGATCCCTTTTAATTATTATTGTTGTTGTTATTAGTAGTAGTAGTATTAGTAGTAGTAGTAGAGTGGACATCCCAAAAGGTAATTATGACTTGGTTTCTAAATTCCTATTTCCATGTCTTCTTCACATGATTGCTTGATTGCATTTGGGGCACTCTGAAACTTGCCTGTATTTACAGCTGTGTTTATAGCACCTCACAGTCATGTGATCATGATTTATACTGTTGTTGCCAGAAATTAGCATTTACTTCCAGTTTCCAGCAAAAACCACCCTATTGCAAACAATGGGCTTGCTTAATGACCAACATATTTGCTTTGCTTAATAACTTCCACTAAAAAGGTTATAAAATTGGGCCTGGTCATGTGGTAACTTGACTTATGACTATCACTATGTACGACTGTAATTGTGGGCTCAATTACAGTTGTAACTTAAGGACTATACATAATAGCGAACGGTTATGGAAAAACTATTTTATATTGAAAAAATTATATCTCCCCCATTTACGCTGAACATCTCCCCATAGCCTAGTGAATGAAGTTTAGTTGATGCCATGTTAAATGCATTCTCACTATTTACATATCAGTTTCTCAACAGAGGAAAGTTACCTACTTACGTCAGATAACTGATGAATCCAGGTAACAGCTGAGCAACATATCTAGGCAATGGAGTCTTTCATGAGTTTGATTAATAATAGTAATAATAAAAACAACAACAACTTTTATTGTCACTTTGGATGTACACCAATCAGCATACATAAAAATGAAATGTTGCATACAGCTCTCAAAGTGTCACCACTTCTGATATACACTCCTCGTTCGTGGCCAGCTCAAGTTTCCGAACGTCCATTTTAGTCTCTAGGGAGCGAACAATGGCAAACAGGACAGATGGAAACGTAACTCCATGTAGATTAGCCCTCAAATTAGCTTGTATTTCTGCATGACAACCTCGCCTCCTTTCCTTTTTCTGATCCTGTCTCTTCCACCTTTTCCTTAAAGGGGCCTCAGTCCTTTTTGCCCCTGGAGCACGCTGCTATTGCCTCCAACTCCTCCAAAAGCCTCTCTCTCTTCCTCTGGGCCTGTCAACAGCCTCATCCAGTTCCTTTGCTCCATGAGTCCCGGGACCTCTCTTCCTCTGCCTGCTTTGGAAACAGCCCTGATTTGCAATAGAATCCGTCACTGGACCAGCAGTCAGATCTTGCTGCCGGCAGAACAATTTCAAACAGCGCCAAAGACTTTTAACGGTCTCACCAACAGTTCCGAAACAGTTAAAAACTCACTATATCAGCAAAGGTTGTCGGTCATATGTTACCTTATATACCTTAACTAATAAATCAGTTGTGCACAGAGACTGATTTTGGTAGGACAGGTATCCTCAAGTCTGGGTTGCTGCAAGTATTTTTCATGGCAGGCTTCTTGAAATATTACTGGAAACTACAGCTGGTCATAAATGTAGAATGGGTTTTGTATACTTGACAAACAATTTCTCCACACTGCTTCCATTTCATAAAGGTCCTTTAGTTATATATAGAGTTGGAAGCAATAAAATATGTAAGATAATGCAGCAGTATTTTCTAGTTAGAGTGCATCATCTGGCTTTTTCCCTCATGTACTTAGAACACTTAACATTAGAGATGGTCCAGTGTAATAGAAACACTGTTGTTATTTTAGTTATGTAATATACGTACAGTGTGGAATTGTGATACAGTGGGTGTTGTTTGCACTAAGGGTTAATGTTTGCTCCTTGTAGCCTTGTATCGTATCATCAGTTATTTGTATTAAACATGATCCATGCCTTAAATAGATCCTAATGTAAACACTTTTCTCTGCCAAACCTGCCCCAAATTAGATCCCGTACCACTGATAATGAATCATATATATTTGGTATTATGCAGTTTAAAGTTACAAAATGTGTAAAAAAAATTCTGTGCAGACTTTTACAAGCTAGCATAATTCTGCTGTTGATGACATGGTGTTGGAAGAAATTTCAAAAGCACCCCAAAAGATGTACGTGTTTGATCATATAATATTATACAGGTACAATAGGCCATTTAATAAACATCCTAAATTATGACAGACCTCCCCCCAAAACTACATATAAACTCATTTCAAAGTTACAATGGCTGCAAAATCCTGCAGTCATTTGCCATTATTATTATTATTATTATTATTATTATTATTATTATTATTATTATTATTATTAATTGGATTTCTATGCCACCCTATTCCAGGAACTCAGGGCGGCTCACAACATGGATAGAAATCTAACATTAAAATACTTTATAAGAAAAACCTCTTAATTAAAAAAAACAATCATCCAAACAAACATGCACACAAACATACACTGGCTAGGGGCAAGATGTTAACTGCCCCAGGCCTGTCGGCAAAGATGTGTCTTTAGCAATTTGCGAAAGGCGGAGAGGGTGGGGGCAATACGGATCTCCGGGGGAAGTTGATTCCAGAGGGCCGGGGCCGCAACAGAGAAGGCTCTTCCCCTAGGCCCCGCCAGGCAACACTGTCTGGCTGACGGGACCTGGAGAAGGCCGACTCTGTGGGCCCTAACCGGTCGCTGGGTTTCATGGGGCAGCAGACGGTCGTGTAAGTAACCTGGTCCGATGCCATGTAGGGCTTTATAGGTCATAACCAACACTTTGAATTGCGTTCAGAGACCAATTGGCAGCCAGTGCAGCTCGCGGAGTGATGCCGAAATGTGAGCATTTCTAGGCAGGCCCAACACTGCTCGCGCGGCTGCATTCTGCATTACCTGAAGTCTCCGAACGTTTTTCAGAGGTAGCCCCATGTAGAGAGCATTGGAGTAGTCGAACCTCGAGGTGATAAGGGCATGAGTGACTGTGAGAAGAGACTCCCGGTCCAAATAGGGCCGCAGCTGGTGCACCAGGCGAACCTGGGCAAATGTCCTCCTTGCCACAGCCGAAAGATGATGTTCCAGATTTAGCTGTGGATCGAGGAGGACACCCAAGTTGCGGACCTTCTCTGAGGGGGTCAAAAACTCTCCCCCCAGGTTGATGGACGGATAGATTGAGTTGTCTTTGGGAGGCAAAACCCACAGCCACTCCGTCTTGTCGGGGTTGAGTTTGAGCCTGTTACAATCCACCACAGGGTCACTGCATTGCCCTCCCATCTCTCTCCTCCCATCCCATCCCATTGAAAATCTGCAGTGCTTGGGTCTCTTCCCCATATGTCTATCATGCACAACAGTTGTCTTCTGAAACTTTCCGGACTTCATGTTGTTGGAGGAGGGCAGACCATGTGTCCCCGGCCATGTGGCAGTGATCCAAATGTAGCCACCATTTTGTCTTGTCTGTTTGTGGGCAGGACAAAATGGCAGCTGCCAGAAAAAAATTGCTTCATTTTGCTGCCTTAGAGAGGTGTTGCAAAAGCTGCAGAAGCTTCTGCAGCACTGTGAAGAATTTGTTAAGGCAACAAAACAAAGCAGTTTGTTCCCAGACCATGCAGCAGTGACCCTAATGTAGCCACCTGTGGGCAGAACAAAATGCATAGCCACTTTTGCAACTCTGGCATGCAGCTGTGCAAAAGAAGTAATTCTAGGATTCTAATAGGCCTCAGAGCTCTTCAAAAAGTAAGCAAGGAGAGGAATGTTTGGCCTGGTGGGGTGGCAAATCAGACCTAAGGTCTGGTGGGAATGGAAAAAAGCTTGTTGGGTCCCAAGGCATGGGAAGTGGGCCATGGGCTGTTTTGGAGGTGAAGTCTTTGGGAGAGCCAGGGCAAGCAGGCCTGCACCTGTACTAGGCCTCTTTCATCCAGAAAGCACCCCACACTGCACTTAATGATCCACACATTCGTTTATGTTTCCTTGGGAGAGAGTAGGGGTGAGGTCATTATGACTGCTACAACATGTAACCGCAATGGGCAGACACCATTACAGTCATGTCTTGACAATTACCTGTATGATAATGGAGTTTAGGAATATTACTTTAGGAGTGATGCATTCAACAAAAGGCACTGTTCCAGCTGCCTGTGCATTGTGGCTTTTGCTTATTTGATGTTTTCCAAGAAGTATTTGACAGGCAGTAATCAAGACTGCTTATTCATAGATCCTTCAACATATAACAGGTTAAGCTGGATTGATGACCATATACATCATCTCAAATTCTAAAGTTATTTCAATTCTACAGCTGCCAGACAATTTTGATCCAGAGATTGGAGAAAAATTGTTTCTGATGCACTTTCTGTAGTCTTATACAAATGTGGATTGTATTCTTTCATTTATTACTGGTTTTATTTTAAAGTTTGTATTATTGAAGAAAAAGGGTAAATTGCTAATACATGTTGCTTTTCTTTATACTGACTTGGCCTAGATATTCTCCCATCCCATATCTCACATTATATAGCTTTTTAGATTTTTCCTAATGAGCCAAACGATTGCTGAGAATAGGGAAAAATTAATAAACACCAAAACCATGAATAAGATTGAATTCTTTTTATCTGCTACAAGATAAGAAAACGGCTAGCTCAACATTCTCTAGTTTTTTGACACTCAAGGTGTGATCAGAGATTACTTACCAACTGCAAGAGAATGGGGAATGAGTTCATTAAAGCTGTGCTCCCTTTCACACATAAAAATATGTCTTTCACTATGATTTGTAGACCAGTTTACACTCTTTTCCCCTTTGTACATATGCTTTCTTTTTAAAAAAATTTTTAGATCTTAACTGAATTCTTTGGAGGTTTAAAAATGACTAATATTATATATTTCCTTATATATGGTGTTATAAATGTTAAGGTTTTATTATATCTAAAGTTCTGTATGAATACATGTATGTGTTTTCTTTTTCATGCCCGTTCAGTATTATTTTTAAGAATTAATTGGCCTTAAATGAAAGAGAAATAGAACCAAAATGGGGCCAGTGAAAAACAAATGATATGTATTAGAGTGTAAAAAATACTTGTGGTTTTAAAAACAATAAAAAAATAACATCAAGACAATGATAATACACCAATCATTACAGCAGTTTTACAGCCTCCAGATAAAAAACGTGTGTATATAGGGTGGGCTGGCTGATTTAACAACCCTGATGACAGTAGTTTGGAGGTAATGTATAGAGACATTTTATTCCAGATGATCTCTTATGTTTTGATCAAGTTAATATCTGTTTTTCAGAGGTTTGAAACTTTGAACAGATTAAAGGGGGGAGGGCTTTCTGGCCTTCTTGCTGGGTGCTTCTTTCCATCTTTGTTTAATTCACTATGCAAACATTGGACTATATTTAATAATGACATTGAAGAAAATTATATAATTTTAATATCCATCCTTAAAAACATTTTGTTTTAATTTGAATATTTCCCCTTTTTTAGAATAGAAGGGGAGATTAAAAGTTTTTTTTTCATTTTTATAATCCAAGGGTTTTTTTGTGAGTATTAGTATTGTGCTTTTTATTTCTTTTATCATATAGGATTTTTTTTATAAAATAGGTTAATATTTTTTAAATGTGCACTCTTTTATATAATAGTAATATTTGTCATTGTATAGTTATTGAATTTATACATTAAGTTACATATTCATAATTAATTATTTTAAAGAAATATTGATTGTACTGGTTTTATAGCTTGATAAAATAAAAATTGCAGTAGTTTTTTTTTACAAGACTTTGATTATCCATATTCCCATTTAGTCGTGGAGTTTTATAAGAAGCCCAAATACTGTGTCCTACATTGTAACTCTGCCTCTATCCATGTCTGGATAGGAAAGAATTCTGATGAAAATATGAAATGGCTCATAAGATCTAATACTTGGTACCCTCAGGGATAGTTCCACCATGACTGGGTAGGAGCTACCAGGAGCAAAAAGGATGGTTAAATCTGAATAATCATAATAACAATAAGTTGTAGTAGCACCCCAGTAATAAAAATAACCTTGTGAGCTCACTTGACATGCCTATAGTGAAAAACACCTCTGATAGCAAAGGGCAAAATGATATGGCTTCTGCAAAAACCAAGCATGGACAGTTGTAATGCCCCAATACTTGAGTGCCTAGTTGCCAACAATACTTAGTCCTGCTCTGGGTTGTGAGGAAAGAAGGTGACACCTCTAAAGAATGACTCCCTCCCCAGATGCTTTTGGTCATTTAAAAACTGGCAAAAAAAACCCCCCAGAGATTTGATTGGCAGTAAGACACTACAAAGCCATAATAACCAAGGCAGTGAATTTCTGCTTTGATTGTATTAACTGCCAAAGTATCCACTGTACTTTAGAGCCAAGAGGCCTTGAAGCCTGCTGACTGGTTTTCTAACAGTTGAAGTCCAAACCATCCTAAAGGGTGTTCCTTGAGGAAATGGTTCATTGTTACATTGAGATGGGCCAATTCTTAGCAAATCTTTAATTCTTCATCAACCTTTGTATAAATTATGATTCTACCCACTTTTTTCCTATTCTAGATAAGACTTATGTATTGTGTTACATTACCATTTGAAGCCAAACAATCCTTTACCTATTGCGTGTGTGGAAAATAATTCTGTTTGAGTTAGAGCCCAATGCATAAAGCTTTACTTAGTGCTTGTTTGCATACTTGCTAATGGTAAATAACAAATTGGTGATGTTCATGTGCCTATGGGTAATACAAAGAACAAAGCAAATTGCATTCATTTTTTTAGTTTGTTGCTGCTGCTGGGATGTAAATGACCTGGACTCATTATTACTCTAATGTTGTTTAACATACCATGAAATTCTCTGGAAGTCAGAAGCAGGATTCCCCCTCCCTTGTGTGTCCTTGGTCCATCTGGTGTAAATAAAGAGCTTCTTGCTGTATTTTAGCTGTCATCATGCTGTGTTTGTACAATCCAAAGCAAGATTGTCCATGCTAGTAGAGCTGAGATTTTTGTATTGCTTGAATACTCTTTTGTCTGGAAGGAGGTAATTGTTCTCTTTCAGCTAATATTGCAGGAGGCCATTCATCCAGGGAATCTCCAACCAAACTAAATGAATTATTCCTGTTGATCTGATTCATCAGCTGCCACATGGAAGGTTTTGGAGCATGGAAAGAAATGTGTTTCTCCTATTTAAACGATATTATTTATGCCTTCAGCAAGAACTGAAAAATGATCCGTCATTCCTTTTCTTTTGAGATATCAATTTCTTTCCCACTTTTGCTGAATTTGCAAAAACAATCTAATCTATTAATAGTCATTATAAAATAGAATCACTTTTAACATTTAATTCTAATATTTTAATTTCTTTCTTTTAGGGGGTTCATATAGAGGCAGATTACAATCCCTTGTTGAACTCTCTTGCGGTATATGGATGGCAGCTGACCTGTGTGCTTCCCACTCCAATTGTAAAGAAAAAGAGGTATAGTCAAGAAATGGCCTTTCCTTAAGTCTTAAGAGTCAATCATAAAAACTGTCATTGATCTTACAATAGGGATCTTCTTTGGAAGCTTTTGTACAGCCTGCACAGAAGCTACCTATATAACAATAGACCATGAAGTGTTCAGCCCTTTCTCTTTTTGTGCTGATAATCTTGCAGTGCAAGTAGAAAGCAGTCTTTGGCAAGCACAGGGGAAACTATGCAAGCTGCAGATGCAAGTCCTATCAATTATCTGAGACATTATCAATTTTCTTTTCCTGATGAAAGAATGGATGAGGGCATTCCTCCTTGCTGGCTCATATCCCAGATTGTTCTTTAATGTAGGAGTAATATTCACCTGCACAACATTTCACACTTTCTCAAAGAGTCTTTAATCTCCAGACACAGGGATGCTTTTTGGAAGGGGTTGTGGAAAGCTACAGGGGAACAGGAAGATTTCATCCCATGAATATAAACGATTGTCATAGAATTCAAAAATACAAAAACCATGTGGCTTCCATGCCATTTGCTGCTACTATCCCGTGTATGTCTGCAATTTATCTTTGTTCCTTTGTAGAAGTTTTCATCTTTAAACACCATTAGCACTGGATTCAGTGTGCGAGGATATTAAACCAGCATCTTGAGGCCAATAACAAACACAATTCCCCTGCCTCTCTAAAAAGTACTGAATTTTTGCTTGTATTCTTAAAATGGTAGCCAAGATCTAACATAGAATTAGTGAGGCCCTTGAATAGCCATCCTTAGTATGATGCAGTAGCCTTGAATTGCTGTCCCCAACAGTTTATCCCAGTTGTGTTGATCATGGATGATAGATCTTGCAATCTGAAGCATCTGGAAGGGAGCAAAGCTGGGACTGTTTTGAATTGCACCTGTCAATACCAGAGGGGAAATGCAAAGACTTAATTCCCATCCTCATCCCCTTAAAGATAGTGCTTGAACACCACATATAGAGTTGTTCTGTTTTTCATAGAAAATGGCTAGGAAGTGGCAGCTTCGCTTATCAACTTGAATTCATTTATCGACATGGATTATTGCTGATTACATTCATTTTTACACTCTGTTTTCTGTTACTTCAACTACATCTGTAGTAGTGTTGCTGTTACTAACCAGTCTGGAGGAGGTGAACAAATTACATGAGGATTGAAGCACCCATATAGCAAACTTTTTCACTATGAATCTATTTAATCAGATGTTTGAAAGTTAGTAATTGTCACATAATGTTTATGATCTCGATAAGCTATAGATGATAGGCTCAGTATTTGCAAATATCTTTGCAGCTATGAAATAAGCCACTCAATTAAAGCATAATACTGAATGGTTAATTAGCAAGGCCTCCTTAGCAAATTTAAATAATTACCTTAAATGTCTTAATAGGCCTGGTTAATATTTGAATAGAAGACCTCTATTGAATACCTAGGCTTTAAACCAGACAGAGAAATTGAAAAGATGTCTTGAAAGAAGGCACGGATAAAACACTTCTGTAACAGACACCCCCCCCAAAAGATGTATGTACATGTCCATTAGTCATCAGAAGTTGTCCTTGACTGAAAGAAGACTTTATTTTTATAGTACATGTAGTATAATGGGGAAAAAAAGTTGGCGGTTGAAGATTTCCTACTTTGGCCCAATGTAGCGTTGACTTCGTGCCTGTTCCAGGTTAGAGTTGTAGTTAGTGCTACAGAGCCTGTGTGATGGAGTGGCAGTGGGGAAACCAGTTTCAAATCTGCACCAATGATGGAAGCGCACTGGGTAGCTTTGGAGTATGATAGAGAGTTTATCAGCCCAATCAACCTCATAAGGACATTTTCAGGAAAAATGGGAGGAAGGAGCACTTATACTCTGCCTTGAGCTTCTGGAAGGTACAAATTTGACAAATTATATTCCAGACAATTATGTTAAGTATTCTGTGTGTATCAGTCCATTGCACATACCTCTTAATTGATGGGATATGGACAACAGTATGTTGGAAGATTTTAATTAGAAAAATCTACTACTAAATAATGAAAAATACTTTATTAGATTCAAATATGTTTTTCTTTTCTCCTTTAGGCAAAAACAATAAACTCCAATTAGTCCTTAAACATAAACTAATTTATTATGATGTACATGTTTTAATCTTTAAAGTGTTATCGTATATTGTATACAGTCTTACAGAAGTCTTTTAAGACTTCTCTGATATATGAAGATCCTAGAGTTTTTTTACATTTGTGAACCAAGGAATGTTTAGGGAGATCTTTAAAACAAGGCCTATAGAATTTGGACTGAATGCAGTCAAAATATGTAAGACCATTTTTAAAATGGGTCTGGCATAGTTCTCCAACATAGTAAATTACGATATATATTATTTTTAACCAAATCTTCTCTTGGAATAAAGGTGATATAGTATATGTGACTATATTTTTGGAGGGGGATGGAGGTTGGATTGTGCTACCCCAAGTTTACAATCACACCTTACTATTGAGATTTCAGTTAAAGAAACAGTGAATTAAAATACAATCTGTATAGTCTGAGTGTTGTCAGGCAGTGAATACAACAGGTATTTTCTTTCCTTACATTCATAACAGTATGAGGATACCTACCATAAGGGCTACACATTTAAAGAACTGTTTATTGATTAAAAGTTTATTTTTCAGTTCAAAGGCATTTTAATAGCTAAACAGTTTTATGTGGTGCCCACATAAGGTCCTTTTACACCTTGGATGGACCTTCCAAAAGCTGTTGTTGAAAGATCCTCTTGAAAGGTAACAGGAAGGAATTGCTCTTAAATACCTGAGTAACCATATTAAATTCAACTCACATTAAATTTAAATCAATTTTAGTTTTTTTTAATGCAAGTCTGACACATCACTCAGGGGTCAAGTTTTCTGCCCATAGGTGGTATACTTCAAATTGTATCACGATGAAAGACAGTTCAGAAAAAGCTTATAGAGAATTGACAAGAACAATCCTAGTGACTTTAGTGGATAGTCCTTAATTTTAAAGGGCAATATGTAGGTATGGAAAACATTCTCAGGTTAGTGTTTTTAATTTTTATTTTGTAGAGATGGAAAACTAGCCACAAAGCAGATTGTTTTTCTTCAGAGACCTTTCCTGCCCCAGAAAACCAAGAGGAAGCAACCTAAGGTATATGGCCTTACACTGTTTGGTCTATTTGTCTTGGCAAAGTTTTCATATTTTAATTGAATTTAATTGAATAACTTATATTTTAGTAAGCAACATGTCAGTTGATTATTATTTAACTTTGCTGTTATTTTCAATTATGACTTAGTTAGCAAAGCTAACATATAGCAATAAAATATATAAAAGATAAAAAAAGGAAGCAAGGACAAGGAACTTGTGGCTCAACACCTTTTAGATGGAGTAACACAGAACTCTTCTTAGTCAGTCCAGTCAGCCTTGAGGAATGCTAGGAATTATAATTTAAGAGTAGTTGGAACATGGCTTGCTTCCTTTCCATCTCTCCAGTGAGTTATTACACTCCCTCCCTTTTGCTTTTACATCAGCGATTCTCAACCTGTGGGTTGCGACCCCTTTTGAGATTGAATGACCATTTCACAGGGGTCGCCAAAGTCCTGGAGTTTTTCCTCATAAAATCCTTATGAAACGAAATCCGGCATTTTTTTGTTTTGTTTTGTTTTGTTTTCCCCTTTTTCATGAGCTGTGCTACTCTCTCTTATTCTATTGGCTTTTGAAAGCCAATAGAATAGACTCTATTCAAGAAAGTTTATTCTATTGGCGTTCGAATGCCAATAGAATAGACTCTCTTGAATAGAGTCTAATTCTATTGGCTTTCAAAAGCCAATAGGAATTGTCCAGGCTGTCTCTGCCCTGCTGAGCCCGCCAAAAGTCCCAGTCGGCAAACGTTGCTGCAAGTTGTCTGCAGCTAAGCTGAGCTTTCTGGAAGTTTACACCCCTCCCTGCTGAGCAACTACTAAATGTAAGTAAAAGAGGCCAGGGGTGGGAGGGCCTCCCAGGAGTGCCTGGGCCTGCCTGCCGCCGCATCAAACGGGTGGTGGCCATAGGGAGGCTAGTGGGGCAGCGGTGGGCTCTGGGAGGGTAGCTGGCACGCATGGGGCCCGGCAGGTGGCTTACTTCCCTTGCGCTGGGCCAGCTGGTGGCCCAGCCAGTGGTCGGCCTGTGCCGTCGCTGCCACTTGCCATGGCCGCTCAGGAGCGCCTGGGCCTGCCTGCCACCGCACCGAACAGGTAGTGGCCAAGGTAAGGCTAGCGGGGCAGCGGCGGGCACTGGGAGGATAGCTGGTGCACGTGGGGCCCGGCAGGTGGCTTACCTCCCTTGGGCTGGGCCAGCTGGTGGCCCAGCCGGTGGCCTGTGCCATCGCTGCCATTTGCCATGGCCACCCAGGAGCGCCTGGACCTGCCTGCCGCCGCACCGAACGGGCAGTGGCCAAGGTAAGGCTAGCGGGGCAGCGGCGGGCACTGGGAGGGTAGCTGGTGCGCGTGGGGCCCGGCGGGTGGCTTACCTCCCTTGGGCTAGGCCAGCTGGTGGCCCAGCCGGTGGTCGGCCTGCGCCATCGCTGCCACATGCCATGGCCGCTCTGGAGCACCTGGCCCGCAACGCCTGCTGCCGCCTCAGCTTGCCTGCCGTCTGCACCCTCCCACCGCCCCGCACTGGCGTCTGGCTCGGTGACTGCAAGCTCTACGCCATTGGTGTGTGCGGGTGGCGCTGTGGGAGCCGTGGGGACTTCTGCCTCCTGCCCCCCCCACGCTTGGCCTTCCCGGGACCTCCGTCCATTTCCCCATGCCTGGAGCAGGAGAGGAAGTGCTGCTTTCTGGGCATGGGAAGGGGCTTCCCCCTCCCAGCCCCCCATCCACCAGGGCAGGGGCACTCCTCTGCACTGGGACTGGGGTTGTGCAAATCACAATGCGCCTCCTTTCCCACTGCCCAGCCTGGCCCGGCTCACCCTCCTGCGGCAGGCAGAGCTCGGCAGGATTTGGCCCTGGAAAGGCCCAGCCGGCTGGCCGACCGGGAAGGCTGAGCAGCCCCAGTGAGGGAGCTGTTCCCACCCCGTGGCCGGCTGGCCAGGAATCTCATCTGGCTCAGGGACCGCCTGACCGCCGTGGGGATGTCCACGTCAGCTGCCTCCTGGCGGGCCTGCTAATTGTGAGCTCCTGGCCAGCTTCCTCCATGAGTCAGGCACCTGGGACTCCGTGAAGCTGCCCCTAATTGCGCCCAGGAGGGCCCAATCGAGCCCCGGGCTGACTTGCACGGCTCCAAAATGCCACTTGCCTGAATTCTTTCTGCCTCCTGGGGGGAAGTTGCGACTCATGGCCCAATTATGGGCATTATTCCAGCGTGGTCACTTAATTTGGATGCTTATGTTGTTTTTATTGGTTTTGCTGTCATTACTCTTTTTAAAAGTTTTTAGTATTTTTAATTGTAATACATCTTTGAACTCTAACCTGCCCAGAATCACTGAAAGACTAAACCAGAGATATTGAGGAGAGAGGAAAGGAGAGGAGAGGAGAGGAGAGAGAGAGAGAGAGAGAGAGAGAGAGAGAGAGAGAGAGAGAGAGAGAGAGAGAGAGAGAGAGAGAGAGAGAGAGAGAGAGAGAGAGAGAGAGAGAGAGAGAGAGAGAGAGAGAGAGAGGAAAGAAAGAGAAAGAGAGAGAGGAAAGAGAGGGAGAGAGGAAAGAGAAAGAAAGAGAGAAGGAAAGAGAGAGGGAGAGAGGAAAGAGGGGCAGAGGAAAGAGGAAAGAGAAAGAGAGGGAGAGGAAAGAGGAAGAGGAGAGAGGAAAGAGGAAGAGGAAAGAGGGTGAGAGGGAGAGGAAAGAGAGAAAAAGAAAGGGAAGAGAAAGAGGAAAGAATGAGAGGAAAGATAGAAAGAGAGGAAAGAAAGGGAAGAAAGAGGGAGAGGAAAGAGAAAGAGGGAAAGGAAAGAAAGATAGGAAAGAGAAAGAGGGAAGAGAGAAAGAGAGGGAGAGGAAAGAGAGAAAGAGAGGGAGAGAGGAAAACATAATCACTATGCTTTAATTATGTTCAATTTTTAACAATGAAAATACATCCTGCATATCAGATGTTTACATTGCGATTCATAACAGTAGCAAAATCACAGTTATGAAATAGCAGCGAAAATAATTTTATGGTTGGGGGTCACCACAACATGAGGAACTGTATTAAGGGGTCACAGCATTAGAAAGGTTGAGAACTGTTAGAGAATTTTAATTTCTCTATTGGTGAAAAGATAAATCAGAAGCTCTCACAGTTGACTGCATTTAGCTGATTCAAAACAACTTCTTTATGTTTATATCAAAATATTTACAATACCATACATTCTTCTTTACAGCAACATAGCTTAATTGAAGACTTCTTACAGAGAGATACAGAGACAAACCTGAGACTGAAAATTCAGCTCCTAACTCAATACCCTTTTGCACAGACTCAGTAGCACTTTACTTCACATTGGCTGAGTTACCACATGACTCTTCCTGCTCATGAATATCCCAACACTCCTCCCTTCATGACAGGAAAAGACATCAGACTTAATACATTCTCCATAGTGAACACTACCCAATGGTTTAGTCATCATGTCTGCCAAATTATCCTCAGAAGAACAATGATGTAAACTAATCAATTTTCCTTTTACAGCTTCTCTGACATTACAATACTTAATGTCTACATGTTTACTTCTGTTCTTCACCCTATCACCAGTTGCCATTTTTATACAGGCAGCATTGTCTTCAAATACCTTTACAGATTCTTTTACATTAATATTTAAATCTTACAACAACTGTACATACCATGTTACTTCAGAACACAATTCAGATAAAGGAATAAACTCTGCTTCTGCTGTTGAAATAGCAACAGTTGTTTGTTTTGTGGACTTCCATCCAATCAGAGTCCCTCCAAACAATATTATAATCCCAGAATTTGATTTCCTTGTGTTTATGTCATTTGCATAGTCACTATCGACATAACACTTTAATTTCAATTCCTCAGTAATCTGTATTTGAAGACCCAAATTTATAGTTCTCTTTAAATATCTGAGAACCCTTTTTACATCCATCCAATGTAACTTTGTAGGTGCAGCAGTAAAACGATTCAAAAGGCTTACTGTGCAAGCTATGTCTGGTCTGGACCACTGTGATAGATATAACAAACTCTCTCCTTGTAATTGTCCAGTATATATACAATTATCAGCTTTGCAAATTTTAAATCCAAGACCCTTTAAAGCAGTATCTAAACAGATATTCCAGTTTCTGGCTGACTGCTTCAGCCCATAAATAGCCTTGTTTAATTTATATAACATGTTAGGTTTTGCAATTTCATATCCTGGTGCTTGGATCATATAAATTTCTTCCTCTAACTCAGCATTGAGGAATGCAGTTGTGATATCAAAGTGCCAGATTTTATGCTTATATGCCGCTGCCAATGCCAATGCTAATCTTATACTCTCACTTTTCACAGTTGGCACAAATACTTCATCGTAGTGCACATTCTTTAATTGTGAAAAACCTTGTGCCACTAACCTGGCCTTATGCTGTACATCATTATTTGGCAATACCTTTTTCTTATATACCCACTTACAACCCACAGCTTTGGTTCCCTGTGGCAAAGTCACTGATTTAAATACTTCATGGTCTCCCATGGATTTCATCTCTTTATCCATGGCCTCCTTCCATCTTTCTTGTTCAGCTTTTGGTAATGCCAACACCTCTTTATAACTTCTTGGCTCATACCACACATTGCAAACCTTTACCTTGCTGGCAGAATACTTGTCAGGCGGAATTCCTTTATTACATCGCTCTGACCTACGTGGTATTAACTGCTCCTGTGTCTCAAGTCTTTCTGGTTTCATTCCTCAGCTGGCTGAGGAATTCTGGGAGTTGAAGTCCACAAGTCTTAAAGTGGCCAAGGTTGAGAACCCCTGTTCTAAACACAGGCAATATCTTCCAGCTTTAAATTTCAATGCAGTCCTTAGTAAGCTCTGGGCACATAACCTGTTAGAGAATTTTAATTTCTCTATTGGTGAAAAAATAAATCAGGAGCTCTCACAGTTGACTGCATTTAGCTGATTCAAAATAACTTCTTTATATTTATATCAAAATATTTACAATACCATACATTCTTCTTTACAGCAACATAGCTTAATTGAAGACTTCTTACAGAGAGATACAGAGACAAACCTGAGACTGAAAATTCAGCTCCTAACTCAATACCCTTTTGCACAGACTCAGTAGCACTTTACTTCACATTGGCTGACTGAGTTACCACATGACTTTTCCTGCTCATGAATATTCCAACAAGAATCACTGCTTTACATATTTAAAGCTTGGACTCTGCTTTGGCTAATTAAAAGGAAAGACATGTCAAAGGTAATGTCATGAAGTAAGATATTTTAGTTTATGATCTTTATTACCCAGGAAAAGAAAAAGAACCAAAATACCAAGTGTTATTTGATAGTATGCCCGGATTCAAAGGTAATAGTTTGAGACTTCACTTTGGACTTTGGCCCATTTAATTGCAAACTGAGCCACATGTGGTCTAATTAGATCTGAGCATATTTAAAATGGGAAGACTTGTTTGTCCTTTTGTTGACCATAAGATAAATTTAAAAGGTTATAGTGCTTTTGATTATATCAAAATGCTACAGAATTTGCAACTCAGTTTATAACAGGAATAAGATTGCCAAATATAATCAAAATATTTTGAACTTCTGTTTCTTCAATAACTATTATTTAAAATTCCTTTAATTTGACATAATTTGATTAAATTTGGACTAACAATAACTTGGTAACTCAGTATAGAAGAACTATTCTAATTTTAATTAGATTGAGGACTGGTTGTGCAAGAACTATGATGTCCTTTCCTGAATGCAGTGAAGCAGGCTTCCACTCAGGCACATAAACACATGAAAATCAAATTATTGATTCAAATTATTTTTTTTCTATCTTATGACTTTTGTTGTTTTATCGTATAAAATATGAAGAAAAATAAAAATAGGAAATTAAGAGAAGGAAAAAGAGAGAGGGAAGAAAATAAGTGGTACAAGGGAATAGAGAAAAGTGTTGATTTCCAACTTTTTATCACAATACAAAATAACATTACAGCCTCAATTTTTTTACTTTTAGACATTAGTATATAACTAGCTATTTCTGTTACAACAAATCTATCTAATCAGCAAAACCAAAGTCAAAATTTCATTTTTTTTAATCACAACCACAAAATCCAATAGTGATATCCAAATAAAAGACATCAGTAAATATATTCTCCTCTTTGAATATAACAGTTAATTTAATGATTTCTGCTTTATCTTCCTTGCTGTGGAAATAATATGTATTTCCATTTGCACTTAATAATCTTTATAAACTATCACCATTTATATTAACAAAATTCATGCTATTCTTTCAGATCCTTTAACCTTAAAGGAAAAAAATGCTTTCCCCCCATCCATTTTAAAGCACTAAACTTTTCTGTAAAAACATTTCTAAAATCAAAACATTCTAATACATCTTTTTTTAACTTCCTGTTAGCATACATACTTTAAAGTTCACTTTCAGACCAATAAAATTCCAACTCTAATTAACTCATTAAATTTAGAGCCCTCCCTCCAAGCTACCCTCATAGAATATTTTTTTCTTCTTGTATACATCCTTTTTAAAAACCTAACCTTTTCTTTAAACTAATAAGATACTTTCAAATATACTTTCAATAATATACAAACTTTAGGAATTACTTAAGTATTATATATAAAGGAAGAATACATTTTCAAACTTTAGATTAAGACTTTCTTTCAATTACAAATATCAGACCGATAAAAATCCATCCTAATTCCAATTGACTCATTAAATTTAAGTCACTCCTTCCAGCTTGTCTTCATGGAATAAAATCTTTTTCTTCTCTGGAATGTTTGTTTGTCAAGTAGTTATAAGCTTCTCTTTTTCTCAAGGATTTCTCAACCTTGTTAATGTCCATGAGAAAATTCCCAAACTTGTCCACTTAAAAGTTGCAGATTTTCTTGAAGCTTCTCTTTCAATTGTGTTGGGAGGTTTGTATTTAAATCATCATAATAAAAATTGGTGTCAGGTTTATATTCTTCTTCTTGTTGTTGTGCCATATCCGTTATCGGATGTTGGCGATCATGTTGGTGATCCTGTTTTTATCAGCAGCTGCATGAAAAAGTGCTGCTGAGTTTTGTCCAAACTAATCCCTTAGATTTTGAAGCCATGATGTTCTTCTTCTGCCTGGACCTCGTTTGCCTTCAATCTTTCCCTGGAGGATTAAATGGAGTATGCCGTATTTTTCTGGGTGTCGCATCACATGTCCGAAATATTCTAATTTTCATTTTTTAATTGTTTTGATTATTTCCTTTGGCTTTTGCAGGCAGCTTATCACCTCCTCGTTTCTGCTCTTGTCAACCCAGCTTATACATAACAGCCGCCTGTAAATCCACATTTCAAATGCTTCTAGTCTCTTCAGGTGCATTTGATTCCTCTGCATTGTTAGCTACTTGTGAAATTGCTTTGGTGGTTTGGTAACTTTCTCTTTGCCTCTCTGAAGAAGTTTGAGAAGTTTTTTTTAATATCCTTGGAATGTAGCTGATTTATGAACTGATGGATTTTATTTAAATATTTTTCAAATACATCTCTAATAATTTGCTCCTCCATCTTCTTAATTCCCTTTTTAGTCAAAGAGTAGCTTTTTTGTAAGTCACTTAAGAATTGCTGGCCAATCAAGAATCATAAAAATCAGAAAGTTTTAGCCATTCACAGCAAAGCAGACCAAGCTACAAATTACTAAAAATAATAGAACCACAGATTTCTGCCCTTATATTTCTTCATTAACTTTTTTTTTAAAGATACTCCACACTTCTTTATTTTAGCTTGCCTTCAGCAGCCTTCTTCCTTGTTGTTTAACAATGAATAAATCCCAAGAATGGCCCAGATTTTCAAAAAGGAATAACAGGCTATGACTAATGAGAGCCTTTTTTAACTTTAATAGTCCTTAAAAATGATTAAGGCATCATCAGTTTGAAAAATAAATTCTAAAACAACTGCTTCTTCAATGAACTGATTGCAACCCTGTCCCCCCCCCCCAGCTTTCGGCATGCAGGCTGCTTCGAAGCACAGCTTCTAAAGCTACTTGCTTTATTGGAAGATCTTGAGGGATAATTCTAGGACTTTCCCTTACCTAGAGAGTCATATAAACTAAAGCAGTGGTTCTCAACCTTTTTCAGGTTGAGACCCCACTTGCCCCGCCCATGCGTGGCGCGACCCCGGGCTTGCGCGCATGCGACGAGCCAATCCGCGCATGCGTGGGGTGCACGCGCCCCCCCCCAAAAATTTAAAAAATAATAAAAAAACAAAATGGCGGACTGAGACGGGCGGATCCGTGCATGCGCGGTGCGCGTGTGACGGGCCGTTCCATGTATGCGCAGCGCGCGCGCCAAAAAAAAAACAAAAAAAAACCAAAATGGCGGACCGCAACGGGCGGATCCACGCATGCGCGGTGCATGCACACGACGGGACGATTCACGCATGCGCGGTGCGCGCACGCCGAAAAAAAAATAAAAAAATAAAAAAAACAAAAAAAAAACAAAATGGCAGACCACGACGGGCGAATCCGCGCATGCGTGGCGTGTGTGTGACGGGCTGATTTGCGCATGCACGGCGCACGCGTGACAGGCCGATCTGCGCATGCACAGCACGCGTGCACGCCAAAATAAAAAAATTTAAAAAAAATGGCGGACCGTGACGGGTGGATCCGCGCATGCACGGCACGCACGCAATGGGAGGATCCGCGCATGCACGGCGCGCGCACGCCGAAATTTTTTTTTTTTTTTTTTAAACCCAACAAAATGGCGGGCCGCAATGTCCGGCGACCCCTGCGAAACGGTCGTTCGACCCCAAATGGGGTCGCAACCCATAGGTTGAGAACCACTGAACTAAAGGAATGCCAGTTCCTTCTGTTGGTAAGTTGAAAAAACTACAGTCTAGGGAAAAAACCCTTTGGGTTCCTTCCCTGGGTGTGTTGTCAGTTGGCCATCTTTTCACCAGAAGTCAGCATATTCAAATTATTTTTTGATGCATTTCACAAAGAAATAGTATTATGATTTGAATAGGAGGGCAAATGGAATAGTAGAACTAAGTAGCATTCATCATATTGTTAACAGATAGGCTCCAACCACTCTGTGACACAAAGAGAAATAAATAAATTTTAGTATACCAAGCCATTAGAAGTAGTTTAAAGAGGTTGCATTCCAACCTTACAGCATTGATATCAAGATAGTGTAATTCTCCAGATCATTAGTACACACTGAATTAAGAAGGCAAACTCAGTTCCTGAAATCTAAGTATTTTATTCACTGTTCCTTCCTTTCCCATCAGTCATGATACCCCATTATTCCTATATCTAAAAGTACCAGGTATGGGCCACAGTTCTTGTATCTCTTTGCTGCCATTTAGTGATCATATGAATTTTTGCACCCAAAATTTTGTAGCGTTGCTAAATTTACACTGTATTTTCTCCAGGTTGTTCTAGCTCTGATTTTACTCTGATAAATCATTAGTATGCTCTGGCCACAGTAGAATTAACTTTTTCCATAGTTAAATGTGAACGATGTATTTAAAGAAGAAAATCTAAAGACAGACTATATGTTCCTTTTGAATGGACAGAAATTTGAAGGAAAAATCTTGCTAAAATTGTGGTGCTGCAAGGTGATTTCTGAACACATGTCAGCATTTCTGTCAGAAAAAAGAAATAGGATATGAAAAAGATCAAACTGAACAAATTAGCTGCATGAATTGGGAAAGAGTTCAGATGGATGATGTTGGTCCAGTTTAGCTAACCTACTATAGTAGTGAATTCAGACTGCTAATCTCACCCTTAATTGTTTTGGATGCTAGGAGTGTTCTTTGGGGAGCTTAATTAGCCAGAATTTGTTAGCTAAGGAATTTGTTGGAGAGCAATTTTTTAAACTTGATTGTGTTAATTTTTTTATTATTGATCATCACACAATCAGCCAGATGTACATACTGGATTTGGCATTTTTGTCTACCTCTCGAGTCCTTACCAATGACCTGGGATAGGCAGATGTGGATGTTTGATGGCATTACAGATATTGTCGCAGGATGGAAGCTGTTCCTAGTAAGGCTGCCTTTTGCAACTGACCGATGGCAAATTTATTACTGCCAGTGGTGTTCAAGTGATGCTCCAGTTGTTCGGGGATTGCACCCAAAGCGCCTATTACTATTGGTACTACCCTTGGTTGCTTTTTGCACAGTCTTTCTATTTCTATTTGTAGGTCTTTGTATTTTGTTATCTTCTCCAGTTCTTTCTTGTCTAGTCTGCTGTCTCCAGGCACTGCCATGACCATTATTCAGACTTTTTTGTCTTTCTTATCGACAATTGTTAAGTCCAGGTGTTATGTTGCAGATGCCTGCCTGTTTAAATTCTGAAGTCCCAGAGCAATTTAACTTCTTCATTTTCTATGACTTTCTCTATTTTATGGTCCCACCAGTTCTTGCTTGCAGGCAAATAACATTTCTTGCACATCTTCCAATACATCATTGTTGCAACTTTGTCATGTCACTGCTTGTAGTTAGTCTGTGCGATTTTCTTGCAGCAGCTTACCAGATAGTCCACTGTTTCTTCAGTGTCTTTGCATAGGTGGTACTTACTGTCTGTTGCTATCTTCTGAATTTTGACTTTGTATGCATTTGTCCTTAAGGGTTGGTCTTGTTGCAGCCAGAATTAGTCCCTTGGTCTCTTTCTTCAACTTTCCTGCTCTTAGCCATTGCCAGGTCTTGTTATTATCTCTTTTCCCAGTAATTTATTTTAATGTACTAGCCATGTGGTGCTTTGTCTTCCCATGCCTCCATTCTGTTCTTTGTTTGGTCTTTCTTGTAGGCCAGTTTGGTCTCTCCAGTAGTCAGTAAGCCTTCCTGATATACTAACTTCAGTGCATCTTCATCATTGTCCTTCAGATATTCTTCCAAAGCCATTTTTTCTTCTTCAACCATCTGATGTACTTGCAACATTTCACACCCACTTATTTGCCATGGTAGGTAGAGTCTGTCAGTGTCACAGTGTGGATGAAGGGCATGATTCATTATCATTATTTTTCTGGTTTTCCTATCCATTGCTTTAGTTCTGCTTGAGTCCAGTCCACTATTCCATCTGTGTATCTAATGACTAGAATTGCCCAGATATTGATTGCCTTCATAGTATTTCCTCCATTGAGTTTGGACTTTAAGATCTTTTTTACTCTCTTGATGTATTCACGTCTAATCTTTTTCTTGACTTCAGTGTGCTTGATGTTGTTAGCTTGAAGGATACCCAGTATTTATAGTAATCTTCCTGATCCAGACTCTTAATGTTATTTTCATGGGGCATTTTGATTTCTTCAGTTTTCAGTATTTTTCCTTGTTTGATAGTAAATGTGGCACATTATTATTATTATTATTATTATTATTATTTATTATCAGCAGCAGCAGCAGCATTATATAACTAAATAATAATATATTAGTAGTAGTAATATTATTATTATTATATAATAACTGTTAATAATAACAACAACAACAACCAGCCATTAAACATCTGCCTATCCCCATTCCTTGGAAAGGACTCTATAGATGGATAAAAATGCCAAATCCAGTCTAAACCTCTGAACCATTATTATGGTTCTTCATACAGTCAGATAGATGTTCAGATTGATTTGGCATTTTTGTCCACCTATCAAGTCCTTCCCAAGTAGATGGGATAAGCAGATGTTGATGTTTGATGGTGTTAGAGGTATTGTTAGATGTAAGTTGTTCCAAGTAAAGCTGCCTTTTGCAATTGATTGATAGTGATTTTGTCAGTGATGTTCAGTGGTGTTCAAGTGGTTCTCCAATTGTTTTGGGATTTCAGATAAGACAGCTATTACTATTGGTACTACCTTTATTTTCTTTTGCTGCAGTTATTCTACGTCTATTTGCAGATCATTATTATAGTTATTATAATAAAAATAATTGGGAGTCCTCATAGTGATACGTAAAGGACTCCTATAATATCAGGAAATACTGAATTTATCAAAGTTGAACAACCTAATTTTACAAAAAAGCACCCTGCTTTGAATTACCTTTATTCTTAGATGTTACTTTAATAATTCTTAGGAACATGGTTAGCACTTGAATTATTCAGTTTCAACTAATCTTAGATCATGCATCTAACTGAAGGTTATTCCCACATAATACATTGAGAGTGAAAGAAATTGAAAGAAAAAACATATTTGAATAATTGAAGTTGAAAGATTATGTCATAAACCAGCCAGACGGCACTTAGGAAATCTGCGCATTGACAAAATTTCCATCTGTCCATTACAAAAAAAAATCACACTGCTTGGATCTACAGATGTACTACACTGATACATTATGACATTCTAGATTCTTGGGAATAACTCAATGCAAATGAAGTCCAACACCAGCTAGAGAATTGGCAGCTGTGATTTCATATTGTGTATAATACATCCTACAGAATATTTCCTTCCACTGCCTTTTTTTTCTCATTTTGCACTTGCCAGTGTGTAATATTTTTCAAGAAATTGAGTACTTTACTTTATTGTGGAAACAACCATACAAGAAGATAAAGTACACAAGTATTCATCAGATGGTAGATGAAATCTCTAATGCATTTTTGTTTTGTTTACTAGGATCCCTATTGGTTAAAACTTTGCAAGGTTTCAGATTCAATCCTGAAATAGTACTTCACAGCACAGAATCCTGGAAAGATGCCGCTGCTGTAACAAGTTGTCAATTGGCACTGTGTTTCTGCTTTTGCATATTCCAGAAGACCTTGTCAGAAGCACTGTAAAACTCTCCTTTTGCACAAGGCTTTCTGTTTTCATCTATTAAAAAAATATTCTAACGACAGTGAAAGGTTTTAGTTTGTAAACTAAGCATATTCTTTTAAGGAGAAAAAAATAACCTGTTGGAGCCACTAAATCACGATTAACACATTTTAAAAATACAACTGATAAAAGGCTGTTGACATAGGGAATTCACTTTTTTTTTCTCCTGAGAAGCTTAAAGATGTATCTGCAGAACATATCTGACACTCAAAGTAATGTCCTTTTTTTTTTTCCAAAATCACTTCTACTTAAAAAGCAAGAACCAGAAGATTGTGTTGTCTTGGGACAGGTTTTTAAAATTAAACTGGCAGTTGAAGAAGATTTCTCCTGATTTCTCTTCTTTTTCTAGCATAACCTGTACTATTATATCTGTTTTCAGTTTCATTGGAGATTCTCTAAGCAAGAACAACACCAGAAGCAAGACAAGAAACCTCTGAAAGCAAAACTAAGTGCCAGAGTCCAACAGCAGCAGACAATAGAAAAGCAGGAGTCAGAAGCCACAAATAGAAAAAATTCAGAAACACAGTTCTCCACAAATGATTTGCAATTCCCAGTAATTTCATATCAGGAGCTGGCTTGTGCTGAAGACAGAACTGTTGAGCACAGAGCTATACCTTCCTACAACAATGAGATGTCTGCAGAAACGTGGAATGCAAGACAGAGTGGTGATCAAGACATGGGGGGAGGCTTCTGTTTGAGCCAGAAAGGCACACATAAAAATTGTGACAGCCAGATGTTTCAGGAGCATTGCACCACAGCAGATGATGGGATGTGTGAGGCAGAAGCTGCAGAAACTGGCTCGATCCCTGAGGTATCAGTTGATTGAGAGGGGCCAATATTTGCCAAAATAAAGAACTCATTTTGATTATCACAGTTAAACATAACTCTACAGTAGACTTGGTTTGATGAGTTTTATAGGTACTTAGAAGAAACATTAGCACTACTGTATCTTCATTTTAGCAGTAGATCAAACTTATTCAGCCTTTTTTTGCTAATCATGCAATTTTATGGGTAAAGAACACTTTGTACTTAATATAATATTTTTAAATAAAGTATTGTTGATGTGTACCACTTTTTTATTCTCTTCCAGAGAATGGAATTTAGGAGTTTAGCAGCTTTAAATAACTGGTGATAATTAGATTTTGTCTTTAGTGCATCCATGTGTATTGTCTTTGGATTAAATACTCTTTTTCAGAATTTTAAAGCAATAATGGAGATTCATATTTTGTTTGAAAACCACTAATGATGGAGAAGCAAAGCACACAGTAATTTTCTATATATTTGTCCAATGTATCTGTTTACCATTCAATCACTTAATAATCCAAACTATAAAGCAATATGTTTATTTTTCAAAAAAGCACCATATTAAGTTTGTATTAATTAAAAAAAGATTGGGTTCCTGTCATCTTCTTGTGTTGCAAAGAGAGGAAGCCTTGCTCAGAATTTCACAGAATAAATAGCACCAGAATGAAAGCCACTGCGGTCTTGAAATATGTGGGTTGATAAGAAAAATAAATTTCCTACACAATTATTCCACACAATGTGACAGTTTTCTCATATTTTGCAAATAGTGGTCTTTACAATAAAACTTGTGTAATTTGAATTTGTAAACCTCTATACTTGAATCTAATTGTACATATTTGTAGTTGCTTCTCTTATTACTGATTCATTATTTGGCCACTGTTCAGATTTTGTAATGTGTTTTGAAAATGCTGTCCTTATACAAATTGAAACTTAGAGACTATAAAAATACTGTTTCTTTTCCCAGCTGGCTGATTCATGTTTGATAGTTCCCATTAGTTTTTCTGTAAAGTATTTTGATTCAATAAAACATGGTCTCTGGGTACACATAATGCATACTTAACCTGTTTTTTTTAACTGTTAGCTTCATGTACAAGAAACGGCAATTTGCAGAACATTTTAAAACAAATGTGGACTACTTCAAATGGACACATAAAATATAATGGAAAAATAGTTTAAAGCATTTGTTCAATACACACCCAAGACATTTCTATCTATCCCCCCCAACAACTTAAGAATGTTTATTCTAGCTACAGCTAACTATTAAGAAATAACTCCATTTACTTTTAGCATTCAATAAACAATTCCCATTCCCCAAAGCAAGCCATACCTTAAGCTTTTGCTTCAATACAAGTAACCTGTAATCTATGTGCATCCAGGGAGAACAGGACAATAACATCATAAACAATTAGAAATATTTAAATCTGGATTTGCCTAACATTTTATTATCTAGAGTCCAGAGCTTAAAACATATGTCTACGAAAGGAATTCATAGGGTATGGTTACAAAAAAAAAGTCAAGATGGTGACCATGACAGTGTGATTGACGCTCTGCCTGTTTTTCATGTGTATCGTACATATAGCACCTGTGCTTTGTGGCTGCCATCTTGACTTTTTTTTTAACGATATCTTGTGGACACTCCTGTATCTACAGAACCTTTGAGGGAGAAAGTACACCTTCTTGAATCCAGTGTGCATACCAAAGGATCAGAAGTAGTTCTTCATCAAATCACCCTTATTTACTCCCATTTTAGTTCTGGTTAATTAAGTTTAGTTACTCCTGGGTTTTACAATAGATACCCAAGTACACTTTCATTTATAAATGAAGTTTAAATTGCAGTTTAAGCATAGCAAGATCAAAGAGAAGCTAAAAGAAGAGGAATCTTCATAAACCATGGTTTATTCATAAATGTTACAATTGACATGGCTCTAATGATAGAGAATATGATTACTCAGCAAAATTTTCTACACTGTATGGAACTAAAAATATGCTGAGTTGCTTCATTTTGAATTAAGAGCAGCATGCAGTTATTTACTCTATTAACACTAGTTCTCTGACACATATTTTCTCCCCTTCGTTCTAGGCAGTCATAAGCTTCATTTTCTATATTGCAACTTCTGGTCTGTACCATCCAGTTTTTACTCTTCCATAGTTTGCTTGTTCGATTATACCAGATCTACCAGTGTTCACAATGATACATATTCACTACACTTCTAGTATAATACAATAATTAAAAATTGACAGTAATATTAAAAATAATTAGATTTACACATTTTTGCATTAAATGATCTTTAAAAAAATAATACAAATGTTTGTTTACATAGATTTAAAAATTCAGATCACTGCATAATAAAAAATAACATTGAACAAAGTTAGTCTGAATGTTAGTTAGTTCTTCATTTTCCAAAAAGATGTTAGAGAAGGAATAAGGGAAGGTTCATCCATAAAATTATGACCAAGAAATAGTGCCTCCAAGACTTAAAATATACACATACATACCTACATGCACATCAAGAAATGAAGAACAACCAGTTCCCTTTCTCAGAACAAGTGTAGGATGGGGTTTTTTCAGCTAGAAGATGACAGTCCAATAAGCATTTAGGTACCAATTGATGCATCAGACAAAGCTGAACAATGGATCTCCTTGCCATGGTTTCCACCTACCCATTCAACAATAGCTGTTAATCCTGATGAATTGTTCAGATATAGTATGAAACTGAGAATCACTTTAATTGGCAACTTCTCCTTGGTTCAGCTTCAATCTATTTACCCTGTCTAGATGCTCTCAACCTCCAGATGTTGGCACAAGATTTCCATGATATCAGCCCAGGCTACAGGGGTGATTTATACTTAAATATCACATTGTGGTGATATTGCACCACAAACTGAAAGATGATCTCTCCTAGCAGCTTCCCATAAATGTTAAACAACAGAAATAAAAAGAATGAATCCTGAAGCACCCCATGAGTGGGTAGCCACAGGGTTGACTTCTCCAATAATAAGCAACTGGAACTGCCCTCAAAGGAAGGTGGAACATTGCCCCCAGCACACAAGGATATAATTGTCAATCATATTTATAGCTGAAAGATCCAATAGGATCAAAAACACTTCATTACATACCCTCATCTAGGTCTCAACAATCATCCACCAGGAATCATCCACCAACAATCATGACCAATGTTGTTTCAAACCTAAAGCCTAAATTGTGACTGAAGGGGACCCAGATGACAAGCTCTAAGTCATTTTTAGAGCTGATTCCCCATCAAGTTGTCAAGAGTCTTCCCTAAAAAATGAAGTATGGAGGCTTCCCAGTAGTTATCAAGTATCAAATATGGTGAGGAAGAGGCATGCTACAAGTCTCTTTCAAGGCCATAGATATTGCTTCCTTTTCCCATAAGAATGTGCTCCTTTCTTTGCCATGTTTATTAGTTTTAAATCAAATTTTAATGTTAATATTTATTCTAATATTTTACTGTTTTATCATGTTGATTTGTTCTTAGTTGTAGGCCTCCTCTAGGCAAGATGGGAGGCATATAAATTTAATAATAATAACATGTTGACAAGCTTCTCTTTGGCAAATAAAGTGAGATAATCTGTGTGTCTTTCGTGTAGTTTTGCATTATGGGATCTTCCTTTTGGAGATATAACCAGTCCTTGTCCCCATCTGCATGAATAATCTTCTACCCAATTAAGGAAGCTTCACATGAAATGAATTATAATTTACAATTATTTTTAAAAAATACTGCTACACTCTTAAACCATTAAGATGTGTAAGAAAATCCCAATGATCAAGAATTAAAGCCTCAGTACAAAATAATTAATTAATAAATCACTTGGGAGAATATAATTTTACAATTACATGGATATGCCCTGTCCTTTTGCTTCAGAGGAAATATTCTAGGTGAAACAGATTTTAACCTTGTTTGAAGTGCTTGTGTTATTGAAAGAAGTATTTGTTACTGTAGAATTGAACATTTCAAAGCAACGCATTTTTCCTATCCTTAGCTGACCAAATTTTCATGGTGAAGAGTCCTTACCAAAATGTATTCTAGAACAGTAGGTACCTCGATGCCTGTGACATCCTATGATCAGAAAGACGTATCCTTGTTACTGTGGTATTCAGTGAGCAGAAAGAAATAAAGAATTACAGAGGGAAGAGGGGAGAGAAATAAAGTCAGCAATAAAAGTCAAGAGGCCTTAAAGTTAGGGACTTTGTTATTGAGGGCAATAGAAGAAGGGGACGACAGAATGAGGTGGCTGGATGGAGTCACTGAACCAGTAGGTGTGAGCTTAAATGGACTCCAAAAGATGGTAGAGGACAGGAAGACCTGGAGGAACGTTGTCCATGGGGTTGCGATGGGTCGGACACAACTTCGCAATTAACAACAACAATGCACCTCCCCTTTGCTAAGAGATGGGCTACCAGAGTATCCTAAAAGAGTAATCAATCACTTGTCAACTGCTTAAAATTATAAAAATAATAGTTCCATTAAAAAGTTGCTACAGAAGACTGGTTTATAATTCCACTTTAAGCTTTACAGTGTTACTGTCACAGATAATCTCCCTTTTGAGGGAGATTAATTTCTTCAAGCTCAGTGAAAGCAAAATTGGCATTTCAAAGAAACAGTATCCTCGCTACTGTATTTATGCAAGTTGACAAGAATTCCCCTCCTGCTCTATTCTGCAGAAAGCCAAATAGTTCTCTCCCCTTCGCCTCACCTCCATCAGGGCTGTGACAAGATGAGAGGGCTTATATGAACACTGAGAGAACTAAAGTGTTCCAAATATATTCTTTACATAGCCAATTGGTGGAATATATCTAGGGTAGAATGTGTAAAAAAAAGTGGAGATTAATTTCAGAAATCTGTGGGGATAGGCTGTAATGATTATTTTGCACTAAAGGAGCAGCTGATAAACATCTACAACAGATGACAGTTTTTAGATTGGTTCTTCCTGGGTTATGTGAGCACCTTATACTCTGTATATATGTGTGGATGAATATGTGCAAATGCTCACATGCATACCCCATGCAAAACAATTTTAGATTGGTAAAATATTAAAATACGGTATTTTTGATTTCTGCTGGAATAATTTTTAAATTTACTATGTTAAGCAACCGAGGTAAAACCTGGTTAGGATTACCAAATGTCTAGCAAAAGGAAGACATGTTCTTGGCTTTTATCCTCATATCTACCAGGCATAGCCTTAAATAAAATATTATTCAGCTTTTTGAGTATTTTGGAGTTTTTAGTAATTCAAACTTAAGTGTATTATGACATTGTTAACTTGTCTGCTTCTTTCGTTCCCTCATCTATCAACAGACTCAGCAGCTAGCTTTACATTATTTTATTTCCAGATTCCAGCAATCAACTTTAATCCAATATCTATGATCCATAATTACTGGATGATCTATGATCACTATAGCCCACAGATCACATGATTCAACATACATTCTTATGGTGTAATTTTAAAAGTGCATCACCAATTTGATATTATTGCTTGCATATGTTTGTGAAAATACATTTTGTTATAAAAATATCGCAATTGAATTTTTTCTTTCTGATACCAGAAAAGTAATTTCCTCTATAGGGCTAAGCACTTTTTTTGCACTTTTGATGTGATTTTTATTGAAGGTGCCAAGGATAAGCCCTTTTTCCCCTGCCCCCATTTGTCCTCATTTTCAGGGGTTCATTTCTCCTTGGCCTGTTTAGTTATCTGGTAAATCTAAATGTGGAACTGTTTTAAAATGCTTGTGAAGAGTTGTTTGTTATATGAATAGTTTTACAACTCGGTTCTTTTATGACAAGCACTCTGATGTCTTTGTGGAAACTAGGATGCTTCTTCGCAGTTCAAAATAATTGGGTGCAATACAATACTTCCTGTGTTCAGATTACTGATCAATATTACAGAACGTGACCTAATACTTATGCAGATGCATTCTCTTTCTCTCAGCTTTGGTTTCATTTCTATTGTGAAGGGAAATGTTATACAGAACGTGTCCAGAAGATGTCCCAGTAGTGCTAATTTCCTTTCTTTCAAGTTGAGGCAATGAAGGAAAAAATTAGACTGCCTAAAACTGAATGCCAATATATAGCAACATATATACCTAGATCCCCCAATTTGGTCCAGATGCTGTAGAAACCTCTAGAGCTCCTGAATGAGTTTGAGATGTTTCCAAGTTTATAGATTTTATATAAGTAATGTAAGAATATCAGGACAAAAGTTGCAGTAATTTAAATTGTTTGGATAGTTGATATTAACAATGAAGTTGTTTATTAAATACATATATGCTGTCCCTCTCATCATTATGTGATTCTAGATAGCTTACAACTTGGTAAAACAATATTTTTAAAACATTAAAAACATTAAAAGAAAAATAGAGCATTAACACAAAAATTGCTAAAATGGTTGGGATATAAAAAGGAGTGGTAATGAGCTTTTATTTAATCCTGTAACCATCTCCACAATGGCCCATGCCCTCATCTTGGCCTTAGGTCAACCAGCAGAGCCAAGTTTTAACATCCTTTCAGAAAGCCAAGGGAATGAAGACAGATCTCATTGTAAGGGGTACGATGTTCCAGAGACTGGGAGCCATAGAAGAAAAGGTTTTTCTCCTGGACCCTGCCAGCTGAAATTCCTTGGTCGATGGGGTTTGCAGCATGTTCCTTTCTACTAATATAGATTAAAATGCCTTTCTTCATATAATGCCATTTATTCAGTAATTTATTTTTAATGTTTATAGGCAATTCAGAGGATGTTTATTATTCATACATTTGTTAATACAGTTCTGGAGAAATGAATGGGAGGTAAAGAAGTCAATATGATGCTGAATTTTATAACTGAGAGACTTTTGGGAATTGAGTGTATATAAATAATAGAATTAAACAAAATGTGTTCATAAGTATTTGAATTTTGTATTTACTGAGTGTGGGATGTAGCAACAATTATAAATGATATCTAGGATTTAAAATCTTAGTCTTAAATATTTATTCTCTACAGGTTCTTTATTCACATAATTAAAGACTCACCAATACCATTCCATATGATCAAGATTTATTACATAGTATGTAAAAAAGATGCTTAATATCTATGATTATGTTAGTTTGTATTTTTCAAGTTGTTTTCTTTTTTTATATTATAAAATATGTATACATAAACCCATAACATAACCTGAGAGAAACCAAAATTTCTTTATAGGGAGAACCATCAATCAATGGCACAACCTTAATTCCTCTTTAATTTTAGCAATCAACTGAATAGGACAGAAGTCTTTTAAATAATAATACAGGACTGTCGTGACCACTTCTCCAAACAATGAAGCAATTTGTGTGACATAAATATTGGTCATGACTTCAGTGTGGTTCTTTACAATATTTGGTTTTTATTTTAATATCCATATCCATTTCACCTTGCCTGTTCCCTGCTTAGCAATAAGAATAGGGTATGGTAAGAGAGGAAGGAAGGAAGGAAGGAAGGAAGGAAGGAAGGAAGGAAGGAAGGAAGGAAGGAAGGAAGGAAGGAAGGAAGGAAGGAAGGAAGGAAGGAAGGAAGGAAGGAAGAAAGAAGATGGAGGGAGGGAGAAGAGGGAGAAGAGGTAAGGGAAGGGACAATCTGGCTCTATCTGTATTGAGTGCCTCGGTGAATGTTTTTCTCCTCTGGATAAGATCTGGGAAGGAGGAAATTGGTGAATTAGAAAGAGATTAATGAGAGGAGCTCTCCTGTTGCTAGTAGTGGAGGCGAGAGCCTGTATCTAATTAGGTGTCTTAATGTGCTTTCATATGTGTGTGTGTGAGGATTGGTAAGTAGTAGTGTATGGAATTGAGTGTGAGGATTGAGTACTATGTTGGTGATCAGAAATATTGGAACTAAAGACCTTCAGAGTGGCCAGTGTATTTCCATAGAGATGTGTGATGAGGAGACTAGGGTTTCTGGTCCTAGGTCTTGAGTGGAGCTTGATTTGGGGGATGAGGCTGTTATGGGTGGATAAAGACAGGCCATAATATTATTGTAGTAATGTAATTCCTTGCAATTCCTATAGACAATACTATCCATAGCATTCTAGACTAAGGGAAAGTAGCATAATTTTGTTTAAACTTTACACCACCAAACCAGAGTATTAGTTTATTTAGTACCTTTTGGTAAACTCAAAATTTCTTACATAATTAGTTCCTAATTGCTGCTAACACAGTAGCACCGCAGACCCTTAGACACCAGCCCTTCATGATGAACTACATGGACTCAATATATGCTAGTCCAGGGGTAGGCAATCTTGGCTCTTTTATGACTCGTGGACTTCAACTCCCAGAATTCCTGAGCCAGAAAGATAGGGAAAAGAGCCAAACACCCAGTTTTAATATTTCAAAGTAAATTCCATTGAAATCAATAAGATTTTCTTCCAAATAAAACTGTTTAGACCTATTTTACCTAAGTACACGACTTTCATACGTTTATAATGGTGCATTTTTGAATCTTGATGCAGTAGAATATAAATAATTCCAAGACTGACTCCTGTGTGTGGTATGCTGCTTTTGATCAGAAACAGGGCACACTTTAATGTTATTTCAAATAAAGTTCCATAACTTTGAGAACTGATAAAAGAGATACTATGGAAATAAACTGGATCCAGACTCCATATGTTTTGAGTAAACCACTGGAAATCAATAGCACTTCATTTATTCATGATTTGCTCAGCTCATTTCATTGATTTTAGTGGTTCTACCCCAGCGCAATTAATTTCAGATCCAATCTAATTACTGAAATGTACATTCAGAACTTTGTTTGCTAATAAGCTTGTGCAAGTTCTCTTTCCTGAAAATACAAGAAACTTCAAAAGCAACATCTTTTACTTTTCAAACAGCCTTCAATAGAAAATACAAGGCGGACTGGAAATGGATAGATGAATTCCATCCTTTTATGTTAAGTTTGCCCTTCCCATTTGAGACAACGGCTTAGATTTCAAGTCATTCTTCTTCTCTTATCCCTTATACCATGAAGTATTGCATATATAATGTTTAATTATAAAGTTACGTATTACGCACCAAAGTTAATAAAATATTTAAGAAAATATTTTATTTTTAGAAATTGTCACTATTCAGTAGATATACACATTTAAAATGTTTCCTATTTGTTTTTCCAAATTGATTGTTAAGAATACATTTTATAATTTCATTATGAATTATTTTATTTCCACAATGGAAAAAAGTTTACTTTGTGTAAATTTTCAGTGTTCATCAGCAAACATGCATATATTATATCTTCATTTTTATTTTGCCTGGAGAGCTGCTGGATGTGCTACCACCACTTTTCAAAGAAAATATTGCTCTGAACCACCCCAAGGTTTTCAAGCAGCTTGGAGATAGTTTCTATCATTGGCGGTGGTCCACAAATGTACCACAAAGTATTCTTGGAGATACATTTTTCTAGGTCACTTCCAGATAATCTTCCTTCTAGTAAAGAATACACAGAGTTAAGAAAACATTTATAAAGACATTTAATAGAACTATACTAATTTTTTGAAATGGGAGCTTCATAAATCATAAGAATTTTCTCCTTGAATTGTTATAGCAGCCAGATCTTCCAGAAGGCATGAGTTTACATGGATCACACTTCTAGGATGACTAATGAAGCAGTGGTGCATATGCATGCATTTAAAACAACCGGGGAGATTCTTTAGAGAAGCCATGCAAGAATTCCAGAGGAAGCTGATCCTTTAACATTTCAAAAGGTGCTTCAACCATGTCAAAGTGCATGGATGTATCCCTTTCCAATGCTTGTTTAGTATTTAATAATTTACAAACAGAAAGTAGGATGCTAGTGGGTCCTTTTCTGCTGCTATAGAAAGTTTATGTGTTTATAGTCCTTCATGTTTCAGCCAAACTCTAATTGCTGTTAATAATATAACATCAAATTAAACATTTGCAATAAACAATTTCTTTAATGAAGCTAGTATCAAGGAAATTGAATAAATCATTAAAAGAAATATCTGTAAAGGCTATCCATATATCTTAGTAAGAGTCAACAGCAAGCAAAAATATATTAACTGCATTTGAAAACTGTTAACTTTCTTAAACATGCCATCCTTGCTCCAATGCTTTGTTGTCCATACTAGGACACATTTTTCAAAAAACATGCATAGCTTGCATAATGAATCCCTCCTCTCCACATTTTAGTCCTCACTTTCCAACCATTTGTTCAGACTGTTTAAAGTTGACAACAATGCTGACAAAATTTAACTTTATGGCCCATTTACAACCTTTACCGTGCCCTACATGTTGTACTGTGTCTGACCTGTTTTTTTCTATGTTCTGGCCCTCAACTCTGAGAGGGAAGACAAAAAAAGCAAATGATTTCTATAGCCTATGTTTCCTTTAGTAGAGGGGGGAAATTGGAGAGGAAAAGATTTCAAAGAGTAAACTATTTCCTCTCTCTGTACTGAGAGCAATGCAATCATGCCAGTAGTGGGAAAGGGTAACGCAAAAAAAAAAAAAAAAGACTGCCAATAGAAATGATCAATGATTTAGACCAGCAATAGATGGAGAACTCATCAAATTTGCAGCTAACACCAAAATGGCAGGAATAGGCAACACTCCTGAAAATAGGCTCAAGATACAGAAGATCTTGACAAATTTGAACATTGGGCCCTACTTAACAAAATGAAATTTAATAGTTCTACATTTAGGTAAGAAAAACCAAATTCACAGGTATAGAATAGGTGGTATCTGACTTAATAACTGCAAGAGGAATATTGGAGTTCTAGCAGACAATCACTTAAATATGAGTTTTGTTTATCACAGTATAAAAAAAATGTTGAAAGTCTAGAAAAGGTTCAGAGAAGAGCAACAAAGATGATTAGGGGACTGGAAACTAAAACATTAAGAAGAAAGGTTGCAGGAATTGGCTGTATCTAGTATAATGAAAGAAGGATTAGAGCAGACATGTAAAACTCGCGATGTCATGTGACATTGTGCAACATATCGGGACGGTTTTGCCATAGCTGGCAATGGGCTGGGAGCGGCTTCCAGATGACGGGTCTGGCCCGCAGGCCGGCAGTTTAACACCTCTGGATTAGAGGGTGACATGGTAGTAGTGTTCCAATATCTAAGGGGCAGATCAACTAGCAATGGATGGAAAGTAATTAAGGAAAGAAGCAACCTAGAACTAAGAAGAAATTTCCTGACAGGTACAACCATTAATCAGTGGAACAACTTGCCTCCAGAAGTTGTGGCTGCTCAAACACTGGAGGTTTTTCAGAAGAGACTGGACAGTCATTTGTCTGAAATGGATGGGGTTTTCTGCTTGAACAAGGGGTTGGACTAGGTGACCTCCAAGGTCCCTTTCAACTGTTATTCTGTTATTTTTTGCCCTTTGGCAGAGTAGAAATACTAGAGAGGAAGAAGTTTTCAGAGAGTTAATCATGTGGTTTCTACTTAATGACCACTTGGTCTAGAGCAGACATGTCAAACTCATGATGTCATGTGCAACATACTGGGACAGTTTTGCCATTGCCGGCAATGCGTGGACACGGCCTCCGCATGAAGCGTCTGGCCTACAGGCCAGCAGTTTGACACCTCTGGCCTAGAGGCAAAGTTGCTGGTTTCAGTTAGGGTCATTAAGTGAGAACTACCTGCATGCTATATTTACTTTGGTCCTCAGAGTATTAAAACTTTAACTTGTCATACAATTTTTTAATGCATCACAAAAATACACACCCTTGATGTAAGGCAAAAATTTCTCACAAATTGGTGAATTCTGCTTGGTAATGTGGAAACTGCATGTGATTTTTCCAGGAAATGCATTTGTCAAGCCAAGAATCTGTTTCTGGAATGTGCAAAATATTTAGTCATACCACAGTCAAATAAATCAAAGCAGATGTGTTGTTGTATGGTCCAGATTCTACAAATTTAAAGAACAGTATATGAATATTGTACTTTGGCACACATTTTAAGAAAAAGGCAGTATAAATAATTCCCCCTTTTCTTACATTAATATATTATTTCAAATTCAGGCAACAATTCCTTATAGTGGAGCTCAGATATATAAATAAATTTTCAAGAAATAGTCACCTACTTTATAATCTAACCCTGTGCAGGTTTCTTCTTCTTACACAAAATATACTTTCAACTGTGGGTTTAGCAAAAGAAATACGAAGTAAAAATAGAACCCATGGAAGGAACATACTCCTTTTAAGTTCAGAAGAAAACAAGTGTCTTTTCAAACCCCTGTATACTGTTTCCAAAGGTCACTAAATGATTGTCAGAACAGCAGCACTTCCAGCTGACAGTATCTTGACTGGGCTGGACATCAGAGGCCTCCTGCAAATGTAGCTAGCTTGATTTGGGAATGAAAAGATTATACTACTGCTACTCAGATTAAGTCAAGCAATAGAAAATACAACACATGCTATTGACATTCTTCCCCTTACCTACTATTGCATAATGCTCAGTTTTACCAAGCTGCTTCAACAACTGGAGCAAGTCTGATATACAATAGAAACAATAGAGTGAGCAACTTGATATCCCAGACATCTTGTAGGCCTGAACCCCCTATTTAGTAATTCCCAATGCTCCCTCTGATCACAAGTTATTTTGAAGCAGGAAAGATAAGAAATATATAAAATCAAGAGCGTTAATCAAAATATTTTGGGATCTCTTAAGGAAACAAAGTTGCATTTTTCAAAAAACTGATCAAACTTGTGAAGGCCAAGTAAAATGCTCCTCATTTTACCTGAAGCAGCTGAAGTACCACATAGTTTAATAATATATTAAAAATAAATGATTATAATTGCTTCTTGCCTAATATGATTATTGGGGGGAGCACAAAATTTGAAAACTTATAAGTGTTTAAGCCCTAAATTAGCTTTAAAAAGTCCACCTGCTTACCAAAATAGAAAATTATTTTCCTTCTTATGTTTATGACACAGCCCCACCTACTTTGCATCAATCTCCTATCCACTGCAGCTCCTGACTTCTCAAATAAAAAAAGGTTAAGTGTGTCTTGTAGCTATTAAATCAAATAATGAAATAATATATAACAAAACCTACCCTGAACAGAAGTTCATGTACATTTTTTGCACAATAAAAGAGTTTGGTTATTCCCACTTTGCAAGTATTTCCTTTCTTCTCTTGAGTTCTGTGAAGGTCTGTGATGTGGAGCAGTATAGAAAATAAAGGATTAATGCCTACTCCACCTGCTATGAGCACAATGTTTGCTGGAAGGTCTTCAGGCTGAGGATCATAAAAGAAGTTGCCTCCAACTCGCAAAGCCACTTCTGAATTAAGAGCACACTACAGGGAAGAACAAAAAAAGGCAAATAATAACAATATCAAAGATGGATTTCAAATAAAATCAGACAGGGAAATTCTTTTAAGTGAAAAGCCATGTTAGTAGTGTTATACAGCTTACTGCAAAATGAGTCAAATTAGTGCAATCCACACATTCTTCAATCAAACACATGTTACTTAGTTGATTTGAGTAATAATAACATATGGTTTCATTCTTCTTTGATACTATGAGATAGGTTTAAAGCAAACCAAGTTTGCGTTAAGCTTATCTCATAGCACGGCATCTTCTCAAAAAATCTTGGGAATTTAAGTTAGAATTCTAGTTTAGTGTTTATTTTACAACAACATACACAGATTGAGGCAGTTATTATGGTTACACAGTATACAATACAGTTTAGCAATTACAAAGATACATAATTTTTCCAGAAAAATCACAGTTCTGAAGAAAATATTTAAAAACAATATTAAACTAAAATAGGTAATAGGTAATAAGGTATAATCCAGTTTTACTCAATCAGCCATCCTCCAGTGTTAATAAAGAATTTAGTTCCAACCCATTTGAGCAGACACCAGACTGGGGAAGAATCCAATGTAATGCGAGAGAAAGTGTGTTTTCTTCTCCATCTCTCAGCACTTCAGGACACATGCTGGACTCAAGAAGGAGAGGGAACTGCCTACCTTGGTTCTACCAATGAAAGAGATTCTGTACCAAATGAGGATTGTTGGATGCCTCACATTTTTTTTATGTTTTGTATGCATATGTATATACCCATGTATACATACATATGTGCACACATATATTTTATGCATGTAGATGTATGAACGTGTATTTATCTGTACATGTATAAACACACACACACACACACACACAAACAGTATATATTTTCTCCACCAAAAGACAAACAGTGACTAAATAAAACTCACAAATGTATTACATATGAGAACTGAAATGATTTTATTATTGAAGGATAACTTAAAAGTATTTCTAAAGTAGTCAGGCCGTTGGAAATTTGAAATAAAACACTCCTCTGGTTTGACTAAGACCTAGTGAGTCCCCTTAAAGCATTTCCTCTGATAACAAAGATAAATCCCAATTACAGTATGGTATCTTCCCCTTTTGTCATTAATCTAACCAATCTAACAATTGTCCTTTTTGAGTGGATGCTAGTACTGAAACTGCAGGCTGAAAAAAAGAGGAATAAGCTAGCCCTAGAAACACTCTGCTCATGATAGTTAGAATCCAAGATATATTTTTCCATAAGCTGCAGAATCATGTCTATGTGCTCATCAAAATTATAATAGCTATAAAACAACTGTATATAGTAAAAATAGTTTATCACCATTATTTTCCCCAAGTCAAATATATTCTTATATTTATCTATCTCTATATTTCCTGACCATCTTAAGAAAAAAGCTGCACTATATTATAGAATTAATGTTAACTTCTTAACAGTTTCAAAATCCAAATCCAATTTAGCACTGTACTATCATTACAGTTTCAGATCACTTTTAAAAATTAAAATATCAAAAACAATAAAAATCATAAAACAATAAAAACTCAATAAATTGCTTCAGTACAAGTAGTCCTCAATTTACAACAGTTCATTTAATGACCAAAGTTACAATGGCACTGAGAAAAATGACTTATGACCATTTTTCAATTATGACCTTTGCAGCATCTCCATGATCATGTGATCAAAATTCAGATGCTTAGCAACTGGTTCATATTTATTGCTGTGTTCCAAGATCATGTGATCACATTTTGCAACCTTCTGACAAGCAAAGTTAATGGAGAAGCCAGATTTACTTAACTCAAAACATTTTCTCCATATGAGAGCATCCAGACACTTGACATTAAAAAACCCTTAATGATAGCTAGCAGTTCTAGCATTAGCTAATGCTTTTAACTGCTTTAATTACTGTGATACTACGAGTTTAATTTAAAATATTAAAGCAGGAAGAAAAGTCTTAGGAAATGCCTCTGAGGCAGATAATTATGAGGTTACATTTTTGGAGTTCCCTAATGAACAACAGAGATGTGATAGAAAATCTCCACCAGGATTTGTCTAAGAATGTGTGGTACAGCCACACTGGTTCTATACATTTTCAGAATACCTTTCAAAGTCAATTATTTTATTGAAATTCCAATGGTGTGTGACAGTAACCTATTTAAGAACAGTAGGACTACTTTTTATGGTATATCGTAATGGATGGATTAGGAGCCACCTGTGAAATGAAGAGGGACAGAGAAAGGGAGAGAATTGCTTAAATGATTTTACACTGATTTTACACTGATCCATTAGTCAACAAAAACAGAAGAAAAACATATTGTTCATAACACATATAAAGGGGTGTCCCCTCCACGACGCTTATCTTTTACAAATTATCCTTTATAAACCATAGTTTGGTAGTGAAAATGTTTAAAGAGATAAACAATTCATCATCCTACTAGTTTTCAGTGGACAGCAGTTTTTCTAGAGCAAAAAGGTGGCATCTAAAAAGTAAATCTATTTTATTTCATGTAAACTTTCATGAGTCCCAGGCCAAGTCTTTAAATATATCTGATAAAGAGGATGTTATATATAGGAGTTTATGTGATAAAACTTGCATTCGTATTTCGATATAATATATAATATTTGAGTATTGGTCAATGAGCCCACTATCTGGCACCTTTGTGTTTTAGCAACATCACAAAAATTAAGCTTAGATTCAAAGATCTTCTTCCTTCTGGTATTACCTCACATTTGTTCATTTTTAAAATGGAAATGAGATTAATTTTGTATTAGTTCAGCGGTTCTCAACCTGTGGGTCGCGACCCCATTTGGGGTCAAACGACCATTTCACAGGGGTCACCAAACACCGCAGTCCGCCATTTTTTTTGGTCGGCCATTTTTTTGGTCCGCCATTTTTTCCCCTTTGCGATGCGGGCTGTCGCGCCGCACATGCGCGACGCGGGCCCGCCTTTTTTTTGGGTCGGCCATTTTTTTTTGGGTCGGCCATTTTTTTTGGCCCACCATTTTTTTCCGCTTTGCGATGCGGGCCTTCGCACCGTGCATGCGCGATGTGGGCCCGCCATATTTTTTTTGGTCCGCCATTTTTTTCCTCTTTGCGATGCGGGCCGTCGCGCCGCGCATGCGCAATGCGGGCCTGCCATTTTTTTTTGGTCGGCCATTTTTTTTTGGGTCGGCCATTTTTTTTGGTCCGCCATTTTTTCCCCTTTGTGATGCGGGCCGTCGCGCCGCACATGCGCGATGCGGGCCCGCCATATTTTTTTGGGTCTGCCATTTTTTTCCCTTTGCGATGCGGGCCGTCGCGCTGCGCATGCGCGATGCGGGCCCGCCATTTTTTTTTGGTCGGCCATTTTTTTGGGGTCGGCCATTTCCCCCCCCCTTTGCGATGCGGGCCGTCGTGTCACGCATGCACGATGCACCCCGTCGCGCCGCGCATGCGCAATGCAGGCCGGGGTCGAGCCCCGGAAAAGGTTGAGAACCGCTGTATTAGTTAATTTCTGCCATTTAACTGTGCTTTTTGAAATATTCCACCTGCCACTATAAAAGAAGACTTTTGTATAGGTGGACCATGTACTGGCAGAGATTTTATATTTGTAAGAAAGAAAAACAAGTCAAGCCAAAACGATATACATTAATTAAACACAGATTATGCTAGCTAAAATGTTACATTTATACAGATTTAAATATGAAGAGTGAGGAAAAGAGCAGCTTTTTGTCTTTTGTACACAGATCATTTCATGTTTAAGTGTGATGACAGGTATGGCATTTAACAAGTCTAGCACAAGACCAATGAAGAAGAAAAATAATAGCTCTCAAAAGAAACCAGCATGGCTTCATAAAAAGCTCTCTGATAAATTGAAAGACAAAAAGGACAAGTATAGAAAGTAGAAAGAGGGACACATAACTAAGGAAGCATATCAGCAGATAGCTTGAACCTGCAAAGATGAAGGGAGGAAAGTTAAGGCTCAAAATGAACTAAGATTTGCGACAAAAGTTAAAAATAACAACAAAAACTTCTTTTAATATGTAAAAAACAAGAAAAAAATCAAGGAAACGATTGGTCCATTAGTGAGAGAAAGTGGCAAGAAGGTGTCAAGCAACAGGGAGAAAGCAGAACTACCTAACTCGGTTTTTTTGCATCCATCTTTACACAAAGGGAAAAAATAGTCCAACCTATGAAAAACAGCACTGTAAAAAACAGATCAGAAAAACAAGTTAAAATAGGCACGAAAATGGTAAGTGAGCACCTGTTCATCCTTGACGATCATTAAACCCCAATGTTGTGAAGGAACTGGCGTGATCTCAGAACCACCAAACTATATCTTTCAAAGATCCTGGAGTACTGGGGAAGTACCAGAGGACTGGAAAAGAGCTGATTTGTTTCCATCTTCAAAAAAGGGAAAAAATAGATCTAGGAAACTACAGACCTATCAGCCTGCTCAATATCTGGGAAGATTCTAGAAAAGATAATCAAGCAATGAATCAGTGAACACCTAGAGGCAAACAAAGTCATTACCAAAAGCCAACATGGGTTTGTCAAAAAAAGATCATGCCAGACAAATCTTATTGCATTTTTTGACCAAGTAACAAAATTAGAGGACCAGAAGAAAGCTGTGGATATAATTTACGGATTTCAATAAGGCATTTGATAAAGTAGACCACAACCTACTACTTAATAAGATAGAAAAATGCGGGTTAGACAGCATCACCACCAGATGGGTTCGTAATTGGTTGACCAACCACACTCAATGTCTAGTCCTCAGTGGAACTGCATCTCCATGGAGGGAAGTGTGCATTGGGTACCCCAAGGTCCTGTTTTAGGCCCAGTACTCTTCAACATCTTCATCAATGATATGGATGAGGGATAGATGGGGAACTCATCAAATTTGCAAACAACACCAAGCTGGCAGGAATAGCCAATAGTCCAAAAGATAGGCATAAGATTCAGAAGGATCTTGGGTACTATTTAATAAAATGCAATTTAATGGTGAAAAAAGTAAGGTTCTACATTTAGGCAAGAAAAAACAGTATAAGTGGTATCTCACTCAATAGTAGTAACTGTGAGAGGGATCTTGGACTCCTCTGCCCAAAAAAGCCAACGTAGTTCTAGGCTACATTAAAAGAGAGATAGAGTCAAGATCACATGAAGTGTTAATACTACTTTATAATGCGTTGGTAAGGCCACACTTGGAATACTGCATCCAGTTTTGGTCACCACAATGTAAAAAGATGTTGAGACTCTAGAAACAGTACATAGAAGAGCAACAAAGATGATTAGGGGACTGGAGGCTAAAACATATAAGGAACAGTTACTGGAATTGGGTATATCTATTTTAATGAAGAGAAGGACAAGGGGGGACATGATAGCAGTGTTCCAATATCTCAGGGGCTGCCACAAAGAAGAGGGGGTCAAGCTATTTTCCAAAGCACCTGAAGGCAGGACAAGAAGCAAATGATGGAAACTAATCAAAGAGAGAAGCAACCTAGAACTAAGGAGAAATTTCCTGACTGTTAGAACAATTAACCAGTGGAACGCCTCCAGAAGCTGTGAATGTTCCAACACTGGAAGTTTTTAAAGAAGATATTGGACAACCATTTGTCTGAAATGGTCTTGGGTTTGTTGCCTGAGCAGGGGGTTGGAATAAAAGACCTCCAAGGTCCCTTCCAACTCTTTTATTTTTTTTATTTATTTGTATTGTATTGTGTTGTAAATAATGTAATACACATTAAACTGTACTCTAGTATAGTACAGGTAAAGGGATAAGACAATTCAAAGTAATAATAATGCTGAATTATATATAAAAGAAGATGTAAAAATAAATTTAAAGAACACTAAAAACAAAATTATTAGAAGCTTTTAGTATAGATACCTGAGTATGAATCCAGTGAGCAGGTGGGTGTGATGTATGTTTTACTGCAAGTTCTAATATTCCCTCTTCTTCCAACATACCAGGACTCGAACATATTGAGAATCCACCAACAACAGAAACTCCAGGTATAAAGAAGTCTACCCTAAAATAAAATAGCTTTCCTTTTAATTTCTTCTATGCAATGTCTTGGAACATGTTTCTTTTTTACTATTTAAAACTTCTTACAAAATTATTAAAATGTGTACAGTTTAATAATGGATTAAGCATATAGATATTTGTTAGAGAGAGAGAGAGAGAGAGAAATCTTCAGTTGGCTTTTAGAGTAAAGAATGGATGTCTGAATCTTATTCATTTATTATACACATATCTCTGTTTTTAATCAATGCAATCAAAGCAGTTTAAAATTTTTAACATAAAAGTACATAGCCTTATAAATGATATAAAAAAGGAAAACAAAATGAGACAAAAGAAAAATAAAATTTATGTTCTAAACATAAAATTGTAATTGATCTAGATAGAGTCATAATAGCAAATATATATGGTTAAAAGCAGTGTCACAAAACTTGTACTGATAGCATATTCTTAAAATGTAAAGTTTCATTTCAAGAATATTATATTACCATCCAATTTATTTCTACCTGAATCATTTTACAAATGGATAATTTCCATCTTATCAGAGATATGTTTGCCTGGCATTTTCAAAAGTTCAGTTGTAATTTTGTCAATACTGCTACAATTTAATCCAATTTTTAATCCAGTTTTTAAAAATAATATTTAACAAAAAGTACTTTAAAGTATGTGCAATTATTTATTTGTATTTTATTTATATGAACACTTTTATAACCCTTGTAAATTAATCCATGTATTGTAGTGCCTTCTAGTGAGGAATTATTCTGCCTGTTAAATGTTGTAAAACCGAATTATGAACATATATGAAAGTTCAAATTTAGTACAAAGTGAACTCCAAAGAGTTCAAAATTAAACAAAGTTTAATCTGTCTTCTTTTGTAACCCAATTAAAAACCAGCCACCCTGATAGCATTTATCTGGACCACATACCATTTACCTTAGAATATTACTACTGTTTCTTTTATTATTTGAAACCTTGCGGAACCTAATGCAAACTACAATTAAATTTTATTTACAGAACACATCACTATAATGCTACTAGCATTCAGAAGAATCAGTAGAAAAGAAGACTATACAGGATATGTTTAACGGTTTATAAATACAGATTATAATGCTGTATAATCATTAAACCACTAAAACAAAAAATGAATTTTCAATCTGAAAAATGCAGTACATTGGATAATGTAATAGAAAAATATATTTATTAATCATTAATGCAGCCTAGGATAAGAAAGCAAAGGCCCATTTAAAATATTATTGTGGCCTGACGTTCGTTCATTCATTCATTCATTCATTCATTCATTCATTCATTCATTCATTCATTCAATTTAATGGCCACCCATTTTACTGATTGATTGATTGATTGATTGACTGATACAATTTACTGGCCGCCCATCTTACCATAGGGTAACTCTGGGAGACTTACAGTTACATCTAAATTAAAACATAAAAAGTTAAAATCGAATGACAAAAAACATATGTTCCTGAAGATTTTCCAGGAAGGCACAATTTTATGAGAGTCTTATTCTGTGCATCAAGTCATAAGTTCTACATGTCCACAGGATAAGAGTAAAATCAGTGTAACATAGTAATAAAAATACAGTTCTTTGTGAAATAAAACAACTTGGAGATAAAATTATTAGAATCTGATTTTTTTAAGAGAGGCAGATAAGAGGATCTTTTGATAGATCTTTGACTTCAATGAACTTTGAGCTGATTAGCTACATGAAAAAACTTCTTGGGTTCCCACATCCTTTTTTTTCTAATTGGGTATCTTTTGCAATTGCCTATAGTAAATGGCTTTTGGGTTCTAAAAAAAAAAAGAGCAAAATAAATCTAAGACTGACATTTGCTCTCCCCCACATTAGACTGTTTGCAGAAAGTGTTTCACTAATTACAGATACCAACAACAGCTTATAATATATTCTGTACAGAAAGCTATAGGTATTTATAAAACTAAATGCACATAAATGTTATTTATATGCATTTATTCATAATTAAGCAGAACAAATGTGCTATATAAAACAGGCTATCAAGAGAGGATGAACAGAAACCTGATTAGAGAATAGGTTCTATATATAATATATGCTAGAATACTTTCTAAGCCCTCCAAAGATCTTTTTCATTTAAATGTTTCCCCCAAAAAATACTTGTTGGGAGGAGACAGCTTCCTCCGTCCCCTTGGTCATGGATTTTTGCCTCTGTTGAATTGAATTTGCATGCAAAACTGCAACTCTGGGAGCAATCCTCATGTGTTAGACTCCTCATATCTAAATATTAACAGCCAAGGTGTACCAATTAAGATATTAGACTCTACTCCATTCTCTACCAGAGCAATTCATTTAATGTCTTTGGACCAGTCACTCACTCTCAATCCAATTACCTCACAGGATTGTTGTAAGGAAAATAGGAAGGAGTCATATATTATCTGAGCTTCCAAGTGAAAGGCAGGATATAAATAAAAGACAACACTTTTATTTTCCTACATGGTGTCCTACCTCATTATGGAGTTCAACAGAAACTGTCTAATTTATAAATGTCAAAGTCAATGTCATAACCCAAAGTCAAAGTCATCTACATAACCCTATCCATTCAATATTATTTGCATTAAGTATGGATGAAATTTAATATTCATTTATTGAGCATAAACTGCACTGATAAATAGTATTTTTAAATAAATGAAAGATAGTGTTTCCAAGTGACTACAGATCAGACTTTTCTTAATTTTGGTATTATACATGCCTTATATTTGTCTATTTCATTTTCTGGTTTCTTTTTCAACTATTTTTTAGTTGTAAATACAGAAATATTTGAAAAAATGTTCATATAAATGAAAATTCAACTTGCATAATATATAATTTTAATTTTAAAGAAAAAAAGCAACAGTAATTTTTATTAAACATTCAACAGTATAATAGGTACTGTGATGAAATTTCAACCAAGCATCAATTTGCGAAGTCAAACATTTCAGAAAGTAAGTGTAACCCTAACTATGTAGCTCCTCTGTGTGACAGAAATATTCATTGAGGGAAAAAAATATATATGTTTGAAAGAATAAAAGACTTTCAGCCATTTCATTGCAAATGTAAATTTATTAACCTTTTCCCGCCACTTCTATTTTTCGGTACTATTCATTCGATCATAAACAATCTTACTAGCTGCACTGGTGGAACGTTAGCATGCCAAACAGAATTAGAATAATTTAAAAGGAAGATAATGAAAAGAGTAATTATAATTAAAGAACCCAGTTTTCAGTATGATGATTACCAAAACATTTTTGAAGGGTAAATGTTTGCTTAAGAACCAACACGCACAAATTTAGTATGCATCTGTGCACATGTGCAAAGGGTGCTGCAAATTGCTCTACAAACATGAATTATTGCAATCAACATCTTGTTTTCTTGTTCTAAATGCAAAAGACTGCAAAATTAACACTACTAGTAACTCATGCTATTAACATCCTACAGAAGAAGTTTGATCTTATAAAACATACTTGCCAGATAGATTGATAATAGAAAGTAAAAGCAAAAATATGAACAAGAAAACAGTGTCCAGACTGAAAAATATAGTATCCAATTTGATATAAAAATGTACCTGAATTTTTGAAAGAAAACATTCAGATCTTGAAAATGTTCCTATGATTAAATAACAAATTGTAATTTCCAAGAAAAAATACTGTCATTCTATTTTTCAAAGATTATAACATTATTCTGTATTTTACAAGGCAGTATATATGGAGCCTATCATGATTTTATCTTCACAGAAACTCTGTGATGTAGCTTAAGTTGAGCAACAACTTTCTAATCAATATCCTATCCAGTAAGATACTAGGTAATTCATTTTAGAGAGCTTCTTCTAAAAACGGAAGAGCGTATTTATTTCCTTCCTTCCATCTGATATACTAAAAATACCACTGAATTTTTAATCCAATGATTAGGTTACAGAGGAACAAAATAAAAGTAGTACTACTGACTTTTTCTTTCTCAAATAGTAAATAGCCTTGCATCTTCTCAAATGAGATTTCTTATCTACATACTGTTGTTTCTCAATGACATTCACTTACAAATAGTCATACGGCTTTTGACCCTTTGTGTTAGTGCAAATAAAACAGAAAACTCTCTTTAGAGTAGAGTAGGCTTAAGGAATTTTTATGTAGAACCATTTCAAAAGAGATACAAGGCTAAACAACATATGAGGAAATTGCTGCAATTGCAATATATTCTATTTGCAAATCAGTTTATTCAAAGGTGACAAAATTAAACATTTGCACATGCCTGTAATAAACATTAATAATTTGATGTAAATAAAAATTGATAATTTGAGTATAAATATACCATCAATTTAGAATTTCATTAACTTCTTTTTCTATTTAATATATACAGATCAAAGAATCTTACCATTGTCCTGCCTTAAAAGTAAATTCTTTATCTGTCACTGCCAAACGGAGTCTTTTAACTGTTTCAGATTCATTGCTGATGCCACACACTTTTGCTTTAGAAATAATCTAAAATGACAAAAACCATCATCATAACTACCATCACTATTTTAGGAAATAAACACAACAGAACAAAATATAATTGTTTCTGATCCTTCCAAGCACGAAACACCAATTGTGAATTTGAATAACTATGATTTCTACTGGCTTCTTACAGTGCTACTATTATTATTAGATGCAACTATCTCACATTTATAGAAATTTTAAGTTCTAATCTCACTGCAGATTAAGAATTCAAAAACAAGCAAAGACTAGGCTTGTTCATTCATTCATACATTTTTTTTATGAACACCCCCTCACATATGACTATGGGCAACTTATAAAAGATTAAACCACACCTTCCTCACCTTTGGCTTTAGCATTTTTAGTCCAGAAATTCATCTATAAATTTCAAGATCCTTATATTAATTCATTTCTTTATAGCAAAATTAGATATTTGTGGCTTATATAAAGGCGCAGTTCCATTTTTTTGTGCTTTTAACAGAAATACAATATGGACATTTAGCCTCAAATTAGCTTAATACACCTATTTTTTTAACTAAAAAAAAAGAGGTTGAACATTCTGGTCCACAGACTCATAGCCTCATTTCTGGCATGCCTTTTGCAGCTCTCAGATTAAAAACACAAAGTTTAAAATGCAGTTCTTGCTGAAAAAAGCTGCTTCTTTCCTGTATTCTCTGGGAGGAAAATAATAAAATCATTATTGAATAAAAAGCATAATTCTAAATAACCACAGACAAAATATTAAAGCAAAATAAATTCCTATTTTTATTATGTTTTATTAGATATTTACTACACTGTTTTCTCTGGGACCATCCTCTGTCTCTTTCCCCTTCCCAATTTTTCTGATAGCAGTATTACAAAGCAGACTGCATGACTCAAGACCAGCTACAAGTTTATGGATGGATGAGATTGAACACAGATTATTTGGAACGTAACCAACAATAGCTTTTATATAACTTCTAATCAATCCAGTGATAACATTTTCTTTTCTTGCTTTCCGCTGTGTTTCCTCTAAATTTCATAGTGTGGCAATCAGCTCATAAAATATAATTTGGAATTGTTTGTTAAGCTACAGAACATATTAATAAACCTAAACCTAAAGTTCTTAAGATGAGTCAAACAAGTCCAAAAGCACAGAAAATGTTAAAATGATAAGCTACATCAAACTAAAATCATGAGTATTTCATTTCCCAGCCAGAAGAACTGGAGTCCAATAAATGAAATTTGGCCAGCTATGTCTTAATTTAAAACATATGGCAGGAAACAATTTCTGCATAAAAATAGTTGAGTATTTCTACTTTCTTGTAAAACAACAGGATACTTGCCAAGTAAACACTATCATACTTTTTCTTATTTTAAGACTTATTTTTTAAGAAAGTTATATTTCTTAATTAGACTTGCTCTCATGATGCTCATATAATATTCTCCTTAACACAGAAACCCCAGAGTAAGAATAAGTCTAACATTAATATGTCACATTATTTTATAACTGACTTCTGAACTGGATCTTGCACACAATGTTGTTACAAAAAAGTGATGTCCCTTTGGTTTTTAAATAATCCCCAAAATGTTTATTTGTTTGATTTATATCGTTGCCTATCTTGGCAAAGTGAGTCTGAATGTCAGAAAATATTTTTGTTCCCACAGTTTCCAAGAATTGGAAATGTATAGCCCAATGCAGCTCAGCTGTTTCCATTACTTTATTTTGCCAGTGATAGCAGCTAAACAAATGTGAAAAGTGCTTTGCTTACTGTTATGAACAAAGTGAGAACTATACCAAAGTACCCTCCTGACAATGTCAGGAGTATCATACACTGTAAGAGAAACCATCAAGAGTTACCACTCTAGATATATACTCTTAGTGAACCACAGTTATCCAAATGTACTTCTTTACTCCCATTGACAGGTGAAGCCAAGTAGAACAAACTGAGTATCAGAATACCAGAACATCGTTCATTCATAAGTTGTACTGTAAATATTAAAGCAGGACCACAATCATAAGAAATATTATTCTTCAAATTTTGCTACTCAGTGTCTCATATTGGGGAGGCAAAATATGGATTGTAAGCCAGAATACTCATTCACACACCCAATTAGTATGGTCAGAGTTTAAGACCTTGTATGGCGTGGAGCCAGGTTACTTGCAAGACCACTTTCCCTAAGAGTTTCTACTTATCCCATCAGCTCTGTCAGAGTGGGCATGCTCCACTTTCCTTGAGTGAAGCAATGTCAGTAGGTGAGTCTTAGGTAATGTACCTTGTTATGGCATTTGGGTTATAAAAGAGCTGAAACACCCACCAACCCTCGCCAAAGTTATAGATGACCACAACCTCGCCAGTACTTCAGAAGAATCAAGTTGTTAGCTCTAGAATCCTAGCATGGGTGTAGGGTGAGGATGTCCTTTGAGATTTTCAACAAGAGGAGCTCAACTTGTTCTTTTACAATTGTCAGTGTTTTACTGTATATGTTTGCCATTCAGATTGTTAATAGATGGTAGCCTAATAAATTTGATAAATAAATACAAAGTGAAACAGTCATTACTGTTACATCTGTATCATCTGGAAATAATAATTTTCTCAGCTACATTTATTATTTCAGTGGCACTTATTTTGTAAACCGACTCTAGAAGGTTCACAACAATCCATAAAATATGGCCAAAAATATATTCTTCCCCCAAGTGCCAAACCAAACAAACTTAAACTTCATCTACATCTTATTCCAATACTTGGGGCAAAAGCCAGGTCTTAACAGACCTTTGAAAGTTTCGTTTCATTTAGTTTAGTTTAGTTTAGTTTATTTAGATTTTTATGCCGCTCCTCTCCAAAGGACTCGGAGCGGCTAACAACATGAACAAAAACAACATCACAGCTTTAAAAAAAAAACCAAAAACCAAATCTACAAAACATTTAAAAGACCCCCCAAACACATTCATCATACGCACATAATCACAGTCATCCCCAGGCCTGCCGGCATAGATAAGTTTTTAGATTCTTCCGGAAGGCCGGGAGAGTGGGGGAAACGCGGACTTCAAGGGGCAGTTGGTTCCAGAGAGTGGGCGCCACAACAGAGAAGGCCCTCCCCCTAGGACCCGCCAGATGGCATTGTTTCACTGACGGGACCCAGAGGAGGCTGACCCTGTGCGCTCTCACCGGTCGAAGGGAAGTATGTGGCAGAAGACGGTCCCGTAAGTATCCTGGTCCAGTGCCATAAAGGGCTTTATAGGTAATAACCAACACTTTGAATTGCGCTCGGAGACCAATAGGCAGCCAATGCAGCATGCGGAGAGATGACGAAATATGGGCACAAGGCAGGCCCACAACCGCTCGCGCAGCTGCATTTTGCACTAATTGTAGTCTCCGAACACTCTTCAAGGGTAGCCCCATGTAGAGAGCATTGCAGTAGTCGATCCTCGAGGTGACAAGGGCATGTGTGACTGTGAGTAGAGACTCCCTATCCAAATAAGGGCGCAACTGGTGAACCAGGCGAACCTGGGCAAATGCCCCCCTCGCCACAGCCGACAAATGATGTTCCAATGTCAGCCGTGGATCGAGGAGGACTCCCAAGTTGCGCACCTTCTCTGAGGGGTTTATAACTTTACCCCCCAGGGTAATGGAGGGACAGATTGAAATGTCCGTGGGAGGCATCACCCACAGCCACTCTGTCTTGTCAGGGTTGAGCCTCAATCTGTTAGCACCCATCCAGAGCCTCACAGCCTCCAGACACCGGCACATCACCTCAACCGTTTCACTGATTTGGGTAGGAGTGGAAATGTACAGCTGAGTATCGTCAGCATACTGATGGTATCTCACTCCATGCCGATGAATGATCTCTCCCAGCAGTTTCATGTAGATGTTAAAAAGTAGGGGGGAGAGAACCAACCCCTGAGGCACCCCACAAGGGAGTGACCTAGAGGTGGACCTCTGACCCCCCACTAACACCGACTGCGACCGACCAGAGAGATAGGAGAACCACCGTAACACGGTGCCCCCCACTCCTATTCCTCCCAGCCGTCGCAGAAGGATACCATGGTTGATGGTATCGAATGCCGCTGAGAGGTCAAGAAGCACCAGGACAGAGGACTGGCCTCCATTCCGGGCCCGCCAGAGATCATCCATCAGAGCGACCAAAGCAGTTTCGGTGGAGTAGCCGGGCCTGAACCCCGACTGCAGAGGGCCCAGATAATCGGCTTCCTCCAGAGACCACTGGAGTTGAAGTGCCACCACCTTCTCAATAACCTTCCCCACAAAGGGGAGGTTAGAGACTGGACGATAGTTAGTGAGAATTGCTGGATCCAGGGAAGGCTTCTTGAGGAGGGGGCGCACGAGTGCCTCCTTCAAAGGAGCCGGAAAGGACCCCTCCCTCAAAGAAGCGTTGACAATCTCCTGGATCCAGGTACGTGTCACCTCCCTGCTAGCAGAAACCAGCCAGGAGGGACACGGGTCCAACAAACAGGTGGCGGAGCTCACCGCTCCAATGGCCCTGTCCACTTCATCAGGAGTAACAGTCTCAAACTCGCTCCAGATGACTGGACAAGAGCATGCCCCTGACCCCTCGACTGAATCATTATCAGTCGACTCTGCTATACAATTGGAGTCTAGGTCGGCCCGGATCTGAGCTACTTTGTCTGCGAAACAGTTGTTAAAGTCCTCGGCGCTACCCTGCAAGGGAGGCCCCGGACCCCTCGGGTTAAGGAGGGACCGGGTCACCCTAAACAGGGCGGCTGGGCGAGATTCCGCAGACGCGATCAAAGCGGAAAGATACAAAGATCTTGCCACCTTAATCGCCTTCAAATAGGCTCTAATAAATGAGCTCAACCTGGTTTGATCAGATCCGGACCTATTTCGTCTCCATCGCTTCTCTAGACGGATGACTTCTGGTTCCGGTCGCAGCGTCGCTAGTTGAGCGTGGAGATTGCTCTCCCCACCAACTAGTTTTCCCTACGTCAGCAGACCCTTATGCAGGTCCAAAGTCGCCCTGGAGGGCGCGACTTTCCTACGAGGAGGCAGCATTCCGGCAGCGGAGGAGCAGCGGCTCCTCCAGCTGTCTGGACGGAACTCCGAGGGCCGATGGAGAAGAAGATCAGCCAATAAAATGGCCGATCGCTTTGCCGCAAGAAACCGCAAGTCCAAAGAACATCTAAGCTGCAGACCCACCGTGGTGAATCCGGGTGAGACCTTTCCTTTTCCCCCCCCCCTCTTTTTGTTTTTTTTGTTTTTGTTTTTTTGTTTTTGTTGCCTGTAAGAGCTGTGGTGGAAAGATTTCCCTAGCTCGGAAAGGCAGCTTTTACTCGTTGGGGAAAAAAGGCGAACAAAGAAACAAAGTAAAGTTTTAGAAATTACGTTGCTTTTTTTTATATAAGTACTCTGGGGTATCGGAAATTTTTTTTTTACAAACTTTATTATTAGCCTATGTTGCAGTTGTTGTTGTTTTTTTGAGTAAAGAAAGAAGAATGAAAAGTGAAATGACTTTGGGGGGGAAATGGATTTATTTACTTTTTTATTAGCTCTCTGAGGACATCTACTGGTTAAAAAGCAATATTGCAATTGGAGAGGAATGATCTCTTTATATGAAAGTTAACTGGATGTTATGATTTTTTTTTTTTTTCTAAAATGGAGCTGTACTCACATTTAAATTGCAAACTTATTCTGGAGAAAATCTATGAGACTAAAGAGGAAATATGTACTACAATGAAAGAGCTTACTACAGAATTAAGAGCCAGAATCTCTTCCTCAAACTTCAAAATTGACTTTCAGACTGCACCTATTAAACAGACTCTACAAAAAGAGGACCTAACTGAAAACAAACAGAAATTGACTCTGCCTTATATGCAACTCAGTTATGGTGTTGAGAATCAGGAAAAGCAAAGATTGGGACTTGGAATTCTAAAGCAACGAGACTTTATACAAAAAAAAATCAGAAGGCCAATTCAGAGGTCAAGATGGTTCTTACTGATTCTAAAGATATTACAAGCAATAAAGAGAGACTTATCTGTTGGAAAGGAAGCTTTGCTGTGGAAACCTACTTGGCATTTGAAAAAACCCAGAATAAGATTTTTTTAAAAAATGAAAGTTAACATTTTGAGTAATGGACTAAAGGCAATCTAGAACTATGGACTGACTTAAGGACCAAGATTATAAATTAGATGTAAGAAAAATGGGATTAATGGAAGATATAAAATTTAGCTACATGGAAATTACTGATGATTTACTTGTTTGATGATTAATGAATTGAAATATCTTAAAGTTTGATGTTATCTTGTTAGTTTAAAGTTGATTGATGGTTTATATAGCTTTAGGACAGATTAATACTTTAGTTTAAAAAAGAGATATAAGAGAAAAAAGAAGTATAGGGTTATTTGTAAGAAAATCATTATGTAATCTTGAACTAACTTAATAAGATGATTTTTGCTTGATAAGATTGATGTTTTTGGTTATGACAATTTAATTGGATATGAGCTGAATTGTTTAATGGATTGAAAAATTTAAGATTTGAGTTTATTTGTTAGCTATAAGAGATTGATTAGTTGATAGATTAGATATACCGTGTTTCCCCGAAAGGAAGAAGTGTCTTACTTTCTTTTTATCCCCAAAAGCCCCACTATGTCTTACTTTCGGGGTACGGCTTATATTGATTGGAAAACAATTGTCAGTTTTATTTTAAGTATTTTAAGTATATTAAGTATTTTAAGTATTTTAAGTATTTAAGTATTTTAAGTATTTAAGTATTTTAAGCAGGAGGCGGAAGTGGGCAGGAGTAATATGTCTTACTTTCAGGGTACGGCTTATATTAGCCGACCCCCTGAAAACCCCGATACGTCTTACAATCGGGGGTGTCTTACTATCGGGGAAACACGGTATATAGGGCAGATTAATGTTTTAGTTTAATTAAGGGATATTATTGGAAGAAGAGTTAAATAAAATTTACAATAAAAACTAAGGTACTAAACCAGACGTTTACAAAGATTAATACCTAGTGTTACAGGTTGTGTTCTATGATGATTGATTATTAATATGATCTTATGTTTAATGTTAAACTACTACCTCAGGACTTATTGTTAGAGATCACAGAGGATAAAAAAAAATGTAACAGGTGTATAATAGAGGATTGAAGTGAGGAGTGAAGAATGTTACCAAATCAGACGTTTACAAAGAATAACCCTTAGTGTTGTACGGCAGGTTATATGATGATTGCTTCTCAATACGATCTTATGTTTGATGTTGAATGTTTCAATAAAAGAATTTTATATAAAAAAAAAACAAACTAAGGTACTAGAATATATCTGGAAGGAATACCCGAACTGATAAGAGTTTGTATTTAAAGTTAATTTGATTACGGTTGTATAAATTTTTTTAAGTGTTAGAAACAGGTATAGGTTGACTAAATTTAAATCAGACTGAACTATTTTAAATAAATTATGTTAGTTAAGGGAAAAGAGAGGGAATACCAGAGGTATTGATTGAAGTATGTATAAATGTTTTGCTTTTGGATGATTGTTTACCTTAACGCCATGGTGTGCTTTGAGCATTTTGTTGTTAAAATTAAAAAAAACCAATAAATTTTTTGGCAAAAACAGATGATTATAGAGAAGGATCAAATTATTACCAAATTTATCCAATACCTTCACCATATATAGCACATTTTATACTCATACACTACATTACCAACCTCATGTCGAAAGTCATTTGCTGTTCTCTCCAGATGCTCTGACTTTCTTCTGGATTTCATTTTGCTATAAATAAGGCAAACTGAGATGTATCATTACTCAATATAATTTTACAGCTTGAACTGATCACTGAACACTCTTTTAAATAGTAACTTCAGACTCATTGATCTCTAACCATGATATCATAAGAATGTGTCCCTTGGACTGACAAAAATCTATGTAATTGCTTACTGTTTTCAACAGCAATCTGATTGCATTATTTGGACAGTAAAAAACAAAGCATATAGTCATAAAAATACTAGTGCCCAGTATGTAATACTTAGAAGTACACTGCTTCTGAACAATGCTTTGTTGCATTATTAAAACTTGAAAACCATCCATTACATTTTCTAAATCTTAAAAAAAAAATCCTATTGACCCAGTTTATATTCATGAAGCAGAATGAGTTGTTAAAATAGAAAATCTGTATTCTTGAATTAAACTTAGATACTTTTAAAATAATTTTGTTATCAAATAGGCCACGTGTGTCAATTTCATTGAGGGCCACATCAGCACTGTGGTTGTGCTCAGGGGGCTGGTAGGGTATGGCCAAGATGGGCGTGGCCTACTGGCTGGGCATGGCTGGGGTGGGCATGGCCTACTAGATGGGTGTGGCCAGCTCGACGTAGCTCGTGTCGGGGCACCTGTGAGGGCCTGAGCAGGACTGGGGCAGATCCGAGGGTCTCCAGCAGAGGGGGGGTGGAACTGAGGTGAGCACCAGGGCACAGTCCACTGGAGGAGCCTCACCATCCCTCTCAGGCTGAGGGGGGGCTGGATGGTGGCATAGGCTGCCTAGAGCTCTGGGCAGCAGAAGTCAAGCACCCAGCCCTCAAGCTCCTGTGGCACCAGGACCCCACAGCCCAGCCTAGTGCAGCTCCACTTCCCCGAGGGGGTGCCCAGCTGCGCTTACCTCCTCCTTCCTTCCTTCACTTTCCATTTCCCTCCCTCCCTCCTTCTCTGCTTCCTCTTTCTCATCCCCTTCTCCTTCCTTCCTCTCTCCATACCACCCAGCAGATGGGACACGGCCAGTGGGATGAAAGGCACAGAAATGGGAGCACGTGGTGGCACAAGCCGAGTGTTGGAGGGGCCAGCTGCCAGTTGCTCTCTCTGCCACATTGTAGGGCTGGAGAGGGGGACAAGGCACTCATATCGTATATAGAGCTAAAGCCTGTAACTGCCGGCAGCCGGCAACGTGTGAGCCACTCCATCAAGGATGGCTGCATCCCAAGCCCTAGGGCACAAGGCTGACAGAATTCCATGGCCTGAGCAAAGAGAGGAGAAGCCCAGCAAAGTGGGACTGGGCATGGTGAGATTGGCCTGGCAAAGCAGAGGCAGAGGAGAAGAGGAGAGGCCCGGCAAAGTGGGGCATAGCTGGGGGTGATGGGGTGAGAACAGAAGGGGTGGGATGAGACAAATGAGCTGCAGCTGCTGTTGTATACCACTGAGTGCTCACTATTTCCTGTGCATGCGCTGGGGGAGGTGCCCAGCTGGGGTGGGATGGGCCAGGGCAGCAGGAGCTGGTCCCTTGCCATTTCTGGGACAGTCCCATGGGCCAAATCTGTTGTTTGACATGTCTGCAACCAGTCATAAATGGGAGCTGCTCATCAAGCATCCCAACTGCAATCTAGTGTCTACAGAGATGATGCAAAGATTATTAAGTGTGAGTATAGGTCTTGTAATTTTAAACCATCATTAAACAAATGGTTGTAAGTAAAAGACTACTTGTAAACCTCTTTTGTTAAGCAGCAAATCTGTTACTAATTATGTTTATAACATGGTCCCATGTATTAATCTGAGAAAGTAATTTATTATTTCTGCCCATAGTAATTTCAGAACCTTCATCTCCCATTTAATCATACTTTCTGAAAAACTGTACTAAACTGTTCAATAAAACTGTTTCACTCCAAACAAGATAAGCCCTAAAGTCAGCCTGTTGATCCAAATTTCACTATACTATAGTCTAGAACAGCGGTTCTCAACCTATGGGTCGCAACCCCATTTGGGGTCGAACGACCATTTCACGGGGGTCGCCAAACAACACAGTCCGCCATTTTTTTCCCTTTTCCCCTCGGCCGGTGCAGGGGGCAGCACCGCGCATGTGCGGGGTAGCACCGCGCATGCGCGATGCGGGCCGTTGTGCCACGCATGTACAATGCGGGCCGTTGCACATGCGCAATGCGGGCTGTCGCGCCACGCATGCGTGATCCGGGCAAATGCGCCACGCATGCGCGGTGCATGTCGGGGCCGCGCCGCGCATGTGCGGTGCAGGTCGGGGTTGCGGCCTGAAAAAGGTTGAGAACCGCTGGTCTAGAAGATGATAGTTAGCGACTAATTCTTTATTCAATTTTTAAAGAAAAGTAATACGAGTGCTATGTTAATATTTTCATTTCACAGTAATACTTAACATTTGATAGCTTACCCATTTATTGTGCAGTATTTTATAGCTGCCAGTCTTAGACACAAGTATGAAGAATAACAGGAAAGAATTCTATTGGCACTTTTCATTAATATAGGCAAACCAAAAGCTGTTGTACATATCATAATGTTCTTTTATGGTAAATGTTCCTGTAAAGGCAATTTAAAATAATATTTGCATCAATTTTTCAATAAACAAATATTGGCAGTAAAGTCAAATAGCCCAGCTGTAAACTTTTAAAGCACACCAAGTATCACAAGAAGTATTTCTTTGGCACTTTGCTTCAAAGAAAATGAATGAACTTCTAGACTGTGACTGACATCACAGAAATATATATGAACCATTATTCACATCATAAAGATCATATCCCTCTCAATCTGTGGCTGTTTCAAAGACACCCAAGCAGGAAACAATATTTGTGTCATATATGGGATCCTCCAACTTGCTGACTACTAAGATATTTGTTGGGGGGGAAACCAATATCAAAGATTGGACTCAAAGAAACTCAAGAAGAGGGAGGATGTAGACCAGTTTGTAATATTATTTGTTAGTCCTGAATACAGTCACATTCCAATGAACCCTTACCAGTTCTGCTAGAACTATCCAGCTCATGAACTAAAGATTTAAATTTCAATTAAGAACTTGTTAAAAGCCTACATTAATGCAATTCCATACATATTTACTGAAAAATCCCATTATGTTTAGTAAAGTTTATTCTCAACCTAACTTAACCTACATTGCTAATCCCTCATGCTGTTAATCTCAAAATCTTGTTTTGGTAAATTTGATATTGTCTATTTTATTTCTAAATCTCATGAACTTAAAATGAATAGTACAAGGCAAGTTACAAATGATAACTTCGAGGTGTCTTCAACATAGTCAAAGTAATTGCCACCAAATGTGGATATCATCCATACTTCCTAGAATTCTCAATTTTTATGTGAAATAAAATATGAGTAACAGCACATTACAGAATCTTTGGGTATTTTTTTGCTATCTTCTATGAAAAATAAATTAGTTTCTCTGCTTCCAACTTTTGAAACAATTCTGCTTGATCCTATCATTATCTCAAGATTCTTTTCTGAAACTGAATATGTATCAAGTTCTTGTTCTGAGAGTTCATTCCATATCTCTGATGAAGTGGGTTAAGATTTCTGAAGATTTATTTAATTGTAAGTTTGTTTATTTTTATTTATTTACATTTATTTATATTTATTATTTATATAAAATATTACTTTTACAAATAGTCCAAAGCGACAACATATTCAACAAACCTTCCTCCTCCTAATTTTCCCACAACAACCCTGTGAGGTGGATTAGGTTGAGAGAGTATGATTGGCTAAAGGTTACCCAGCTGACTTTCGTGGCTAAGACTGGATTTAAACTCATGATCTTCCGCTTTGTACCCTGGTGTCTTAACCACTAGACTATACTGGCTCTTTTAAAATTCACCAAAGCTCTTAATATTTTGCTAACATTTCAATTTATTACATTGTTATAGTAATCATTTTAACACTCGGATTATTATACTTGTACTACATAAGAACTGTACTGTACAAATAAGCATTTCTTTCCTTTTCCTACATATTCTGTAACATTAACTTTTGTAATGTACAATAGTGACATCTGCTGGCACTTAAAATCTCTTGTGCTAAAACATTTCAAACATCCACTTTTAGAAAGAGTAAATGTTTATTCCTATGACATAAGATGGATAATATTTGGAACAACAGTAATTGGGTTTCTGTGTGACTTCTTAAAATCAACTTCTTCCTGGTTGTTTTCTTGAATTCCCAATCTATCCTATAGTGTTGGCATTTCCTGATGATCTCTCATGTAATAATCAGGAACTCAGTTTTATGATAAGCCAAAGTCAATTATGTGCTGCTGCAACTACTTCTGTTACATAAGGCTAATATTTTGTGTTATACATAGAATATCTTTATACTTTTCTCATTAACAACTACCATTAATTTCAAAAATCCTGTTTCAGTGTAACAATTCTTAGATTACACAATATACTAAGCAAAATGGAATTTGCTTGCTTGCAACTTAGTATGCTCTGCAGGCTCAGCCATTATGATTGATAAAGGATGGTTAATGATTTATGATATTGTAGGAACTCAGCCAACTGGAATTTTGTTAACCATAATTCGGCAAAATATGATTTAGGGTGCTGTATAGTCACTGCCTTAAAGTCACTACCATTCCTACTGATTATGACTGACAAGGGTTGAATTCTGAAGTATTTTGAAGGCACCAGGCTGCCTAACTATCTTCTGGATATATTCACTAACAAATGGGAATTAATGTAATTATTTCTGAACATCAGTGGTAATTTCTTCATTCTACATTAGAAAAACAGTAGCTCAGCTGGTTCATTTGGAAAGAAATGAATGAAAAACCAGATAGATAATTGGATTATAAACACATTAATTGGGCTTCCTTAAGTTATTGCTGCTTGGAGCTGGTTGCGTCTGCAGCCCAATACACAGAAAGGTCATTTCAAACTGTCAATAGGCCCGAAGAGCAGGAACAGATCAACTACCACAGAATTCACGGGCTGCCTTTGGCCCCACCCAGCCTCTTTCGTCCGACTCACCTCACAGGGCGAGAAGTACCCAACAGGGTTCTCATTTCACAAGCAGATTTTACTAAATGGGATCCAGCTTCTCACTTTTTGACTGCGAACCCTTATTTCTTCATTATGGATGAAGCATTATTTTAGACAGATCTTCCTTTTCTCTTCACCTTTGACAGACTGCATTTATTTCTCCAGCGCTTCCTTGAACGCCGCTTCTTCCAGCTAAATTTCCAGCCTAACTACATCATTTAGAAGCCAACAATAACACTCGAGCGCCTTCCTCAACGTCCTAAGGAAATAACCGGCATCCGGAGAATTTCAGCGGAAACGGTCCCTAAAATGTGAGGTACCATTCCAGCTCTGATTTCGGCACTTCCGGTTTAAATCATTCTGCTTTTGCAGGTCGGTGACTTTTTTTTTTTAAAGAAACCCATTTCATGCTTTTTAGGCCTAACTCTTAAGATTAGCGAAACAATGGACAATTTCTACAGAGGAATCAAGGTCAGAGCGATATTACTGTGGGCTCAATAGGAATGATATAAAAAAAAGACCATCCGACATGGAGGTGAAAAACACCGGCTTTTAATTTGAAACACCACCCTACAGCAGTGATTCTGAATATCGGCAGATTTAAGTTGTGTGGACTTCAACTCCTAGAATTGTTGGCTAAGGAATTTTGAAAGTTGAGGTCATCTCAAAGTTGCCAGGGAATGAGAAAACTGCTCTATACTTTCTAGTTCTATAAGTTAGGGGTGGGATTATAGGAATCCTTTGTTATTACGTAAGCCGGAGTTCTGATGTGCTGCTTACCCCCCCCTTCCCCCCCAGCAAGAACGTGATCCTCCCTCTTCAATCTTGGAGTCTCATTGGTCACTTTTTTATGGGATGACACCGCTGTTCGAACCCATGAGCAACGGATATGTAGGATTTCTTTCTAATTTTTACAACTCTATGGTTTTTTGTCTTGAGCACGAGTTCTACCTCACTCATTTTTATTGGATACCATGCGACTAGAGATGTTGTCAAATCTCATCTTGAATGCTTATTGGCTAGAAATCATTCGTTGCTTCAATCCGGAACAAATATGGTGGTGGTGAAGGTTTAGATTGCTTTATTTTAGTGCCGTTGCCGGTTTTCTTGGACACGCGGCGCTGGCTACATTTGGCGGAGGGAGGCAAAGAATCGCGCTGCGACATGTCCATTTTCCATGACGAAGTGGAGATAGAGGACTTCGAGTACGATGAAGATACGGAGACCTACAGCTATCCGTGTCCCTGTGGAGACCGCTTTCTTATTACGCGGGTAAGGGGATGAGTGAGCCAGTCATTTCTAGGGACAAGAGACATTGCCATCTGACAAACGTTTTTACGTGATGGAGCAAATCATCAAAATACAGATTGTCCTTGACTGTTCGTCATGTAGGAAAGTAGGCGACCATTAAGCCTGCTACCTTTCCATCTTCTGCAAGCTAGACACTGGAGCAGTGTTTTTCAAATTGGCAACTTTACGATGGGTGGACTTAAACTCCCAAAATTGCCAGCACACCAAATTTGATAAACATTGCTCTAGAGCTTTCCGAATATGTTTGGACTCCAAGCGCTTCTGGTTTAGGATTGAGGAGGTTGTGGCCAGTACATCTAGAAAGTGACAAGTTGGGGAGGGCTGATGCTTCTCTGTTCAGCCAGAGTGGTTATAAAATATTGTAATAATTTGTTCCAACTAAGAGAGATGTTCAATGGGAACTTGGTATGCTGATAATAGGGCAAGGCAGACTGGATATAATCTTATTAAAATACAAAAAGATTGATAAGCCTGAGAAGTTTTAGATGGACAGAAGCATTTTAATGCAGTGCCATTCTAACCTGGGTTTAAAAATCAGGACCCACAGTTTAATCTTATCTCAAAACTAAATTGGATCAATTAATATAGCATTAGATAATGTAGACTTTATGTTCCTGAGGCAAGGATAGACATTCTTCAGCCTTGAGGGAACTGTTGTGGGTATTTATTGTTGTTCTTTTCTGAGTTGAAAGATTTTTCAGAATGTCATAATTTAATTGAGTCTGTCCAGAGAAATGTCCACATTTACCCAAGCTGTGCATTTCAGCACTATGATTTTGGGAAATAATTTGTATAGATATGGTTTTACAGATAAAAATTAATTTCTGATCATAGGAAATTGAGATCTATTATTAGTTTCCTTCTGATGAACATATGTCCTAAGCTAAAATTAGAACAGTGTCTAAATGTCTAAACTGCTAAGATGTCACGAGGTAGAGTTTGAAAGAAATAAGCATTTAACTGGTTTTTAAAATGAAGCTTTTAAGTCAGTCGTATATAGATATTATGGTAAGTATGATCAGCAAGAGACTTTTTTTCAGAGAAGATAATATTAATAAATCACTTAAACAAAACACTCTGAAGGACATCTGTCACCTAGAGCAGTGCTGAATTTGTCTGTAAGTGAATTATTGAGCTGAGTTCAGGGCCTTTAGAGGAAACTATAGTGCCTTTTTGTTTTGGAGTTCTTTTCTCTTGAGAAATCCAAAACAAAATTGAGATTGACATTATATATAATAAATTAACATTTCTTTTCTCTTCCAGTGTGCTCAACCAGTTGTAATATTGTGCAGATTCATAGAAGACATCTTTAAAAATCAAAATACTTAGATTTTGCGGCAAAAAAGGCACATTGTTTTTTGGCAGAAAAATTAGCATATGGACAGTTGGCTTTATACCCTGATATTCTACCTATTGACTTCAAACTTTAACAGGAGGAGTTCAGTGATTTGTGATCGCATACAGTTGTGAGAAGTATTCTGTTATTTCAGAAATATCTAACAGACAGGACTTGGATTTTGCCATTTTCATTTTACACATTAAATAGGTATGCTTTATTAAGAGGTTAAATTTTTATGTATTATTGCAGGAAGATCTGGAGAATGGGGAAGATGTAGCAACCTGCCCAAGTTGTTCACTTATAGTCAAAGTGATCTACGACAAGGTGAGGAATGAGCAGGGGTGGATGTTGTACTTGTTTTAGACTATGTTTTCACAAGTGGTGACATTTTATTTATTCAAGGTCAATAACCAGCAAAGATCACCCAGAGTCATTGGGAGTTAGATGGCATATAAGTTTATTATGTAGCTACAATACTTAAACAATACATAATAACTGACCAAATACAATGAGTGATAAAATATCTTTTTTGCTGTATCTGTTGGAGCTGCTAACATCTATCTGTTGATAGATGTAAGAGAACTCATTCTTGATTAGGAAAAGGTGTATCTATTGTGCCTGTTTTACAGTTCATTTAGTTTCGTGAATGATTTGAACTCCAGATTGTTTTTTGAACATCTAATATTAACTAATTTGGATAGATGATAGTTTTAGTCAAAGTGGAAGAATGAGCAGGAGCCACTGTGGTCAGAGACCAACTTTAAAAATGAGCACTTTATTAAATAAATGCTGTGAGGTCAGAATATAATTGATTATTGGGCCCCCCAATATGTGAGTTCTCCTTAATCACCTTTCATTACACTATTTAATATGCAGAGCTAAACATACCTAGCTAGCTGTGTTAAGCATTGATTTGCTATGTTTGTTCCCAAGTTCCTATAGTTGAAGCATGTCAAACTCGCAACATCATATGATGTTGCGCAACGTATTGCGATTTTTTTCTCCATTGCTGGCAGTGGGGTAAGTGCGGTTTCGGCATGATGCATCCGCCCCATAGACCGGCAGTTTGACATGCCTGCTGTAGTGTCTCACCTTATTATCCAAATATCCCCTAGAAGAGGAGAGATACCTTCCAAAGCAGGAGAAAAGTATTGTATCAGTGGGGCTAATTCTGGCATTAATTTCCTGTAACAATTAGAATTGCATTTGGATGTTCCCAAGAGATGGAATGAAATGTTACATCCATGTTATTCCAAAGAATGTTGGTTAAGGAAAACAGAAAAAAGGAAGATAAACATTGCCAGATAAGAGACTTTGACTGGATAAAATAATAATAGAAATTAAGATCAGGTTTTCATATGATTGAAGCTGAGTGATTTTAACATAAAATTGTTTCTAAACAGGGTGCAAAGATTTCCACAAGCCTGGTTCTTAGATGTTCTCAATGTGGCTTCTAAAGACTGTATAGCAAACTTTAATTAATTCTGCACTAGCTGAAAGCTCGAAGGACAGCTTCTCTTAAAACCATGTCTCTAATAGCATGATTAGATCATATGAACGAATTAGGTTTAAGAAAGAGAAATTGCCCATCTTGGCTTCTTACCCATTAGTATTCCAGGAAATCAAGAACAGTCCCTGAAATTTGTTTTCAGTAAGTCTGTGAAAAGTCTGAACAGCTCAGCTATTATTTCTATAGTAGATGAATCATCTTGCACAATAGAAATATAGATCAACAGTTTCTGTGCCTCCTAATGGATATTAGACCTTGATAGATATCAAAACAGAAAATTGTTGCATTCTTTAAAGCATTGATGGAATAACTGAAGTATTACAGAAAATAATGGTCTGAAGTTAGCAATGAAGCAGATGGCTTAGCAAATAGAGTCCCATCTTCCTATTAGTTTGTTTTGATATGTATATATAGCAGTGGTGGCGAACCTATGGCACAGGTGCCAGAGGCGGCACTCAGAGCCCTTTCTGTGGGCGCACGTGCCGTCGCCCCAGTCCTAGGCCTTCAGCTGGGTTTTATAAAACCTTTTCGCTTTAGGCCTCCGCCACCGTGTGCAAAAAAAAGGGGGGGTTCAATCAGTCAATTTCAACTTCTTGCAGGGAAAAAAAAGATCTTGCAAAGTTGGAATTGATTGACTTTTTAGTCCCACCCAGTCTGCTGTTACCACCGCAGCCACGCCCACCCAATGGGCCACAACCACCCAATGGGCCACACCCACCCGGTACCCGACGATGCATAAGTGGATTTTGGGTTGCAGTTTGGACACTTGGTCTCTAAAAGGTTCGCCATCACTGATATATAGTGTTTGTCTTATTTTTTAGATAGGTTTTATGATCTATTTTCTGCCTGCATATTAGAAGGCATAGTTTAGAACAGGGTGTCAAACTGCTGGCCCATTGGCCGGATGCATCATAGCGAAACTGCGCCCACCCCTTTGCCAGCAATGGCAAAAAAGATGCAATATGTCGTGACACGTCAAGTGACGTTGCAAGTTTGACACCCCTGGTTTAGAACCAGCAACCTGATAAGAGAGGTGAAGAGATTGTTGTTGTCACTTTGATCAGACTTCTATATGTGCTGGTATTTCATTCCTCAGCTTATCAGTTCTAACATGACCAAGAGGTTCAAACAAGACTAGCACAGTCTGTGCAGTCCAGAGGAAATAGCTAGCCATCAAATCTACTTAGCTTTATCTGTGAATTTGTTAATTTCATTATAGGCTGTTCTATCAAGAGAATTATGTTTGCTGGTACTTACCTTTAATATATTATCTTTCTTTAGTAATTGTCCTGGCAGGTCTCTCTTGTTTTCATAACTTTTGCTTGATAAATTGGAGGCAATAGTATACTTGTAATATCCTTGTGTGGAAAGGCTTCTGATATTCAGTAGAAATATTGGCTGTTAGGTGACCTTTATTTGTTCAGAGTCTCTGGGCTAGATCTCTGTTTCTTCTTTTTGCCCATCCCAGACTGTATGGGAGATACTTATTTTAATAACTGAAACAGATTTGGCACCGAGCAACTATTACTAAGGAATTTCAAACCTTGCAACACGGTATGACAAGTGCCTCAAGTGCGATTATGTCAAAAAGTAATGTAATGTTGTAGTTTTCTAATGTGTATAATAAAAGTTCTGTATCTGTGAGTGCATGTCATTGATAACCAAATGGAGGTTTATTTCTGAATTGCCCTCGTAGTTAGAAGCAATATTGGGGCAGTTTGCTTCTTCTGTCTTTATAACACTGAATTGTTTGTTTTCCCATGATATTAAGTGCTCTCTTTTTCAGTGATCTTGTTTGTAGACAACATTTTATCAGAAAATTATTTTTTGCCATTAAAATAAATCATTCATTATTCGGATTTGTACCAGCCTTATATTAATACATATAGAATATATATGTGTACTTACAATATATACATTAATGTATGAGTCTTGTTTTCTTATTTCAGGAACAGTTCATGTGTGGCGAAGAAGTCTTACCACTTACAGAGGGCAAAAAATTGGTTAAATGCTGATACTCATTCAGCAAATAATATTCTTGAATAGCATGGCAATGATTGGACAGAAAGGATACCTGTTCTGAAGATTTCATCCTTTATGCTTTAGTAATTTATTGCATATCAGCAGCTACTTCAGCTCAAATGGGAATTGATGTGAAAAAACTATGTTTACTTGTGCATAAAGAGACAGTGCAAATAAGTGATATTTGAAAGTAGTGAATAATCTGTCAAGTTTAAGGCTGAAAATGAAGATGGTAGACATGTATATAGGTATCATGAATGCTTCTTGAATTCTTCTATTGAACCTGGACTCTAATTCCTCTGACAAAATACAAAATGTAAACTACTGGTTCTGTGTTTTAACAAAGAAAAACTACAGCTTGTTTTATAAGATGGAGACAATAATACAAATCTTCAAATTCAGCCCTATAATATGCACCATTTCTCAATCAACTGAGGCCATAGGCTTGTTGAAAAACACAGCTTGTAGTTGTTTGAGGAAGACTACTAGGTAAGGAGTCATGATGTCACAAGACAGGAGTGGTATTCCAGAAAGTGAAGGCTGTTGTGGAGAAGATTCGCTGTCCAATCCATCCCCCAGATATTTGTTCCATATGAGGTATGATATTCTCTGGGTAACTATCATGGTCACTCAATTGGGCAAGATCAAAGAAGCAAGAACTGTATAGACTTCATTAATTAAGATATCATTAATGTGAATTTTAGGATAAATGCAGAATTTTGGAAACAGGAATTTATCATCTTTATTTAAATCAATTCATTAAGGTGGAATTTTTTTTTGAATGATTTGAAATTCCTTTTCTCAGGTTTCTTGCTATCTCAGCTGAACTGCTATTTATAAAATAAACTACCAAACCTTCTGTCTCTTGTTATGTCCATTCCCCACAATCTTTCACAATAACCAGGCTGAGCAAACAAATTAAGTTTTAACAAGCCATTATTTGATTTATCCTTCATGCTACATTTAAAGTGACTTTATCATTAATAGCTAGCACTCTGACTTGAGTCAAGAATCCACTGATAACCAGTGCATCAACATTAAAATTGGTGTTATTTTTTACTGCTATATACCAACTGCACTTTTGTCTCAGAGGTAGCACCACACAAAGTATGTAGTAGAATCCAGTTGTAGTAATCAGGAGTGAGTTACTTAATGTCAGTCCACTCTAGTCATGCAGAGGTGTAAATATTAACTAAAGTCCCTGTCATAGCATCCACCTCCTGCTTGAAGCAGAGATACCCACAGTTCACAAACATCCCTTGGGGGAAGAGTATAAAAACCTAAATCAATACCAGATCTAATGTTAGCAGATTGGTTTACTCATGATTAATAACTTTGTCTTATAGGATTTAATCTCAACTTGTTTCTGTCTGTCAGCTTGTTTCTGTCTCCATCCAGATCTTTACAGCCTCTAGACACCAGTTTAGGACTTTAATGGTATCTCCGGCTCCTCTTGGAGTGATGATGTACAATTAAAAGTAATCAAAGTACTGAGGAAAATTGATCCTGAACTGATAGATATTTTTATGCTTTATGTAGAAATTTAACAATGTAGGGGAGAGCACGCAGATCTCATATTGGGATTCCATGAACTTGAGCACTTTCTCCATGATCACTGGCTAGAACTACAGTTCAAATAGCACAGCAATTGAACCACCAGTTCCCAATCCTTGTAGGTGGTCCAAAGGGTGTGTTTTGTGATATCAATTGCTGCTGAAAGATTAATAGGATCTAGGAAGCTTACTCAACCAATCTAGGGTTTATCAGAATTATAAATGAACCTTGATAAGGGCCTAGATAATCCATTTCTTTGAGGATCGTCTAAAATTAATAAGCTTCCCTAAAAAATTGAAAACCAGACAAAATTTATCAAGCATAACTCAGTTCAAGTATGTTCAAAATAAGATCCACTACTGCATTATTGTCTCTCAAAGAAGCATTGATTCCTTGATTCAATTCACAAATTGCCAGAACACCCAAAAGACTTGGGAAAGGCTCAAACCCAACGGCAATGGAATTAAAACTAGAGAACTCATTCAGACTGAGACCCATAGCCCAGCATTTGTTTCTTTCAGTGGCCAGTCAGATAGCTCTGATTGGAGATGGAGATATGTAGTCCTCCCACTATTACTCACCAGAACTGATATATGGAAGTAATACTGAACCTTGGGGATGAATAGTTCCTGATAGATGTGTCTTCCAAGAATTTCTCCAATGCCCTTTTAAAGCTATCCTAATTACTATAGCATAATATCATACCTTATTACATATTCTGTGGTAGTAATGACTCTCTGTGTTCCTCCTCGCATTCTTTGTATCAGCCAGGAGTGTGTGAGTCCGAAGAGCAGGTATTCTACCTTTAACGGCACCTCTATAACTTTTAGTTTGAATGTGTTGTGTCAAAAATACCTTTTGTGGAGAAAGTTACAGATATGTTCTGGTTTTGAATAAATGTGGTTTTATCATAGAAGCAATACATTAGGGAAAGAATATTTATGTGTGACGTGTGATGTACCTGTTAAGGGGCAAATAAACAGCTTCTTGGAAGACCAGATTGTTTCTTTTACTCAACAAACTTCGCTCTATCTATATGTTATATATATTTAATTTCAGGGAAAATATATTAGTCTTCAGTGGCTATACTTCAATATTACTTTAACATCAAGCTTCACTTGAGAAATAATATATTTTTAATTAAACTGACCTTCCCAGTGATAAGGACATTACACTTCAATTGCCAATGTACATAGCTCTTTTTCAGGGGGAAAAAGAAATCTAAAAACATAGTCTAGCATTATTTTCTTGACTTTGTTAACTGGGGAATACAGACAGATATATATTGAATACATGCAGAAATAATACTATGAGATATGATAGAAACATTCTAGATGTTTTTAATTGATGAAATGTAGACTTTGTGTTTTAAGAATTCTGAGGTGCATCTCAGTATGAGCAAAGATAACTTTTATTAAATATTAAGTTGAAATGGTCTGTAGATTTATTCAGTAAACTATTTACTATTGTTATTATTTAAATGATTTCCATAGATAAGTATTTTAAAATTTCAATGTTCATGTTGTAGGCAATAATTTTGTCCTGTTTTCTTATATACTAGAAATCAGTTCAGGGAGTCTGTTTGCATTATAGTAAGCTTAAACATTTTATAAATGGAACAAAGTACATATTTAAATTTAACAAAGTACATACCGGTTTTATCTATATACTATATTCATTTATAAATTTAATAAATAAAGATTTAAAACAGCATAGTGTTCTCTGTACTTTGCTTTCTAAAACTACCTATAGCTCATAGTTACTGAAGGGATAAAATAGCTCCTGTTTACAAATATGTGTTATACATACAAATGTGAGTTTATAGTTTTGTACTATTTAGGAAGACTTCACACATTTTAAACAGACAAATACTTATTTTGTCTACAATTCTAAAACTATTATCACAGTAATGCAGTACTATTCAAAATTAAACTTACTCCTGTTAAAAGTATTGCCTGAATTTCTTGGAAACTTATTTTCCTTTCCCATTTCCAAGACAGAAAGGAAGTCTTAGAAAAACCCTGTGATACCAGAGCTTCTCAAGGCTTTCCATCTCTGCCTCATTTTACTTTTTGACACCAACTACTATGGTCTCGGTTAGAAAATCAGAAAAATTGAAATGGAGAAGACCACCCACCTCCTTTGGTGGTGCTGACCTCATGTCCGATTACAAACATTTAGCATTTTCCACTCCGGGAAGATAGAAGAAGAGGAAGTGCCAGTCTCACAATCTTCTTTGCAGCAGACAACAACACATGAATGGCCACTCAACTGAATAAAGATCCAACTGTGCAGGTATGGTGTGGTAACTGACTGGAGAAGCTGATGTCTTAGTCATTTATGCTATCAAAACAGGCTAAAAATCAGAAGACAAGCAAAGACTACCTTAGAAATAGTCTCAGGTATAAGAAAGAAATATTGATATACGAGGGGTTGCTCGGACAGTACCTCTGGTCTACATCTGGAGGGGGTTGAGTGAAGGAGTGTAGGGAAGTAGGGTTTGAGGAGATGAGGGTGGAGAGAGGGAAGGAGAGAGGAGAGGAGGAGGGAAGTAGGAGATAGGGAGGAAGGAAGAGGGGGATGTAGTGAAGGGGGTGCTGCCGAGCAACACCCATAGTTACTTTATGGAAGTATTTAAAAGAATGTATGTTTTGTTTTTGTGAGGGAGAAAGTTGTAAAAGAATGTTTTAAGTTGAGTTGTATTTAATCTGATTCTTTGTTTAAAATTATAAAACCAATAAAATATTTGAAAAGAAAAGAAATAGTCTCAGGTGGCAATTTTTGAGTGGCAATAGTTCATGCTAACATTGACAGTACTCATACAGACCAAATTTAAAAATTAATTAAAAAATTAAATTAAAAATTAAAAAATGCAGCCTCTCTGTTACCTCTTCTCGCAATGCAAGGTAAGATTCCCAACTTGATGAAGAAATTCTCTCTACAGTATATTCCTACAAAAGTCTTATTCTGATCACTTCATAATATACATAAGAAACTCATTGGTAAAGTGTCAGCAGTTGGTAATCTGATAAAATGATAAAGAGCATTCTACATACTGTATAGGAATTTTTGTAATGCTTAAATAGCAAGATTGACATGAGGTTAATACATTCAATGATCGGAACCAGAAAAACTACCCAACAATATACTTTCAAATGAAAGTTCATTCCAATAATAAGTTTCATAACCTTCCAAATTAAGCTAAATAAGCTTCAGTAAATGAGTTTGTCTATCAATCCCATCCAGGTCTGTATCAACATGTTCCAACAGCAGAGACATTCCTGTCAGTAGCACCTGCAAAATTAAGTATTCACTTCTGATAAATTAATCCAAATCTATGCAATCTACAGTGATGATAACTGAAGTTTTTTTGTAGGTCTCTTTGAACTCTTGCTATATAATGAGAAGATATATTTATATAACTTGAACCGTCAACAATATTGATTTTTAAAAATTATGTGTTTGAATTATTTAATGTAGGTTTACCTGAAGCCAAAAAATTTAGACATTTAGCCTTGATGTTTGATATTAGATTACCAGTAGTGTTTGCTCATTTTTGTGCCACATCTGAGTAGGTCTTTGGTTCTTCGGGTTTTCTCCCACGTAGAATTTGAAGTGTCTTGGCGACGTTTCGACGAAGTCCCATTCGTCATCTTCAGGCTGGTGCTTTTGGCTTCGTGCTCCAAGACACTTCAAATTCTACGTGGGAGAAAACCCGAAGAACCAAAGACCTACATACAAACACCCGCGAAAACCTCAGAAAACCAATGTGTGTGTGTGTGTGTGTATGTGTATATATATATATATATATATATATATATATATATATATATATATATATATATATATATATATATATATATATATGTGTGTGTGTGTGTGTGTGTGTGTGTGTGTGTGTGTGTGTGTGTGTGTGTGTGTTATGTTTTTATGTGGTTTTTTATGATGCACCTGGTTGCCCCAAATATGGGAAGAAGAAATCTTTTTTAGAATAAAGGTTTCTGAGTATTTTGTGCATGCTTGTGTGTGTGTGTGCGTGTATATGTGTGTATATATTATGTTTTTATGTGGTTTTTTATGATGCACCTGGTTGCCCCAAATATGGGAAGAAGAAATCTTTTTTGAGCAGACTGAGTGCATCATAAAAAAGACATATCTCCTCCCCTGGTCTCTTCCCTCCCTGACATAGCTAATTAAGTTAGAAAGAGCCTGTGGCTTAGAGGTCAACACAGCTGCCTAATGTGCAAGCAGCCCAGGTTCGAATGTCAGAAGGGTGTAGCTGGCTGATGAGAGCTAAGGAACTCGAAATAGCTATACCAGCTTCCCTTTAACTCTTTGTTAGCAATCCAAATTTAACACACACATACCCACACATACACATAGTATAGGGGGTACCTTGCTCAATAGTACTAACTGTGAGAGGGACCACAGAATCCTAATGGACAATCACTTAAATATGAGACAGCAGTGTGCTGCAGCTGCCAAAAAGGCCAACACAGTGCTAGGCTGCATTAACAGAGGGATAGAATCAAGATCACGTGAAGTATTAACACCACTTTACAATGCCTTGGTAAGGCCACACTTGGAATACTGCATCCAGTTTTGGTCATCACGATGTAAGAAAGATGTTGAGACTCTAGAAAGTGTACAGAGAAGAGCAACAAAAATGATTAGGGGACTGAAGGCTAAAGCATATAAGGAATGGCTGCTGGAATTATGTCTAGTTTAATGAAGAGAAAGACGAGGGGGGACATGATAGCAGTGTTCCAATATCTCAGGGGCTGCCATAGAGAAGAGGGAGTGAAGCTCTTCTCCAAAGCGCCTGAAGGCAGGACAAGAAGCAATGGATGGAAATTAATCAAGGAGAGAAGCAACCTAGAACCAAGAAGAGATTTCCTGACAATTAGAACAATTAACCAGTGGAACAACCTGTCTCCAGAAGTGGTGAATGCTCCAACATTGGAAGTTTTTAAGAAGAGACTGTACAGCCATTTGTCTGAAATGGTATAGGGTTTCCTTCCTAAGCAGGGGTTTGGACCCAAGGTCCCTTCCAACTGTTGTTGTTGTTGTTGTTGTTGTTGTTATTATTATTATTATTATTATTATTATTATTATTATTATTATTATATGTTGGTTGAAAAGAGTTTGGAATCTGGTTTAAATGTAATGTAAAACTGAATGTTACATTAATTTCCTTGTTCACTGTACAGAGAATTCTAATTCTAACAGTGTATTTTATGTAGTTTTTTTTTAACTCAAGGGTAGGTGCACAAGGTTGCGACACATCTTTTGCCACCACAACCCGTCCTACCTGCTTTTTAAGTTTTTAAAAATTATTTTAATTTTAAAAAATCATAAATGGGTAGCTTGCATGCTGCATACTAATGTACCATTTTCTTCCATTTTCTTTATTTATAAAAATTTATCACTCACATAGAATCTTGACTGGCATGCTTCGGGGGAAAAACTTGATGGGTAGCTGGTTCAGATGTATGCTTTCTTCATCAGAATAAAAAACACAAAAATGTGTTCTAGATGGCAAACAAGCAATATGACAAACTTGGCTTCAGATAATTAGCCACTTTGTGACAGGACAATTTTTCATCCAGCAGCTATTCAGTATAAGAACATATATACGTTTATTGGTTCTCTTACTTGCCACTTTTTCTCCCAAATATGCTTCAAAATATCATTGTAAGCTGAGCAGCATATAAATTTAATACATACGTACATACATACATACATACATACATACATACATACATATATACATACATATATCTACTAGCCCACCAGAATTATTTATTTTAGATAAGAAAATTATGAAGGTTGTAATCTGAATTGAAACATATTTATTCAGAATATAATAAATAAAACCAGATTTCTTCAATTTCTTCCAAACAAATTAAATATTTGTTTATGACGGGTAGGCAACCCCAAACACTCAAAGAGCCACTTGGACTCGTTTCCCACAGAAAAAAAAAACACTGGGAGCCGCAAAACTTTTTTGATGTCAAAAGGGTCTCTCTCTGTCTCTCTCTTTCCTTTCTCTTTCCTCTCTCTCTCTTTCTTCTTCCTCTTTCTTCTCTTTTTTCTTTCCTCTCTTTTTTCTTTCCTCTCCCCCTCTCTTTCTCCCTCTTTCCTCTTTTTCTCTTTCCTCTCCCTCTTTCTTTCTCTTTCTTCTTTCTCTCTCTCCATCTTTCCTCTTTCCCTTTTTCCCTTACCTCCCCCTCTTTCTTTCTTTCCTTTGCCCCTCTTTTTCTTTCTCTTTCCTCTCCCTTTCTCTCTTTCTCTCTTTCCTCTTTCTCTTTCCTTTTTCTCTTTCCTCTCTCTTTCTCTTTCCTCTTTCTCTCTCTTGCCTCTCTCTTTTTCCTCTCTTTCTCTCTCTCTTTCCTCTCTTTCTCTTCTCTTTCTCTTTCCTCTTTCTCTTTCCTCAATCTTTTTTCTCTTTCCTCTCCCCCTCTTTCTCTCTTTCCTCTCCTTCTTTCTTTCTCTTTCCTCTCTCTCTCTTTCTCTCTCTCTTTCTCTTTCCTCTCTCTCTCTTCTCTCTCTTTCTCTCTCTTTCTCTCTCTCACTCTCCTCTCTCTTTCTCTGTCTTTCTCTCTTTCCTCTTTCTCAGGTGGGGGCGAGCAGAACAGGAGGCAGCGGGTCCAGTGGCAGCAGTGGCGGCACAGCAGCACCGTTGGGGTTCCTCACTGCTGCCAAGGCCCAGCCGCTGCCCCCGCCTGGTCCTCAGCTGAATGGGCGGGGAGGGGGGAGTAGGATGGGAGGCAGCGGCGGCGGCAGCACAGCAGCATTATTGGGTTCCTCCCTGATGCCAAGGCCCAGCTGCCGCCCCTGCTGCGTCCTCAGCCGAATGGGTGGGGAGGGGGGAGCAGGATGGGAGGCAGCGGTTCCGGCAGTGGTGGCACAGCAGCACAGCAGCATCATTGAGGTTCCTCACTGCTGCCAAGGCCCAGCTGCCGCCTCCGCCACGTCTGCAGCCGAATGGGTGGGGAGGGGGGAGCAGGACAGGAGGCAGTGGCAACGGCGGCACGGCATTGTCAGGGTTCCTCGCCACTGCCCCGGCCTGACTGCTGCCCCCGCTGGGACTCCACGCTGCCTGGCCTCGCCCTCTGCCCATCGATGGAGCTGTGGTGGAGGCAGTACCCACCCGAGCCACCTGGGGGGCAGCAGGAGGAAGGAGAGGAGGGCAAGGAAGCAGCTGCCCCAGCCGGGACTCCACGCTGCCCGGCCTTTTTCTCTATCCATCAATGGAGCCACAGTGGGGGCTGGTGCCACGCAGCCCGCCAGCCCCTCCGCCAGCCCGGCTGCTCCCCCCAGGTACCCCTCTTGTCCAAGCCACCCAGGGGGCACCAGAAGGAAGAAGGAGAGGAGGAGGGCGAGGAAACCACCACTGCCGCTCCAGCCGGGACTCCGTGCTGCCCGGCCTCACCCTCCACCCATCCGATGGAGCCGCGGTGGGGGGGCTGGTGCTGTGCGGCCCCTGCCAGCTCCTCTGCCAGCCCAGCTGCTCACCCCCCCAGGCATCCCTCTTGCCCGGCGCCCATCCGAGCCGCCTGCGGGCAGCAGGAGGAAGAAGGGGAGGAGCAAGGGGAGGAGCAAGGAAGGGGAGGAGCAAGGAAGCTGCCTCCAGTGCTGGGCCCCAGGAGGTGGCTCTCCTCTCCTACCTTTACTGCATCTCCTTCTTCCCGCCAGCCTGGACCCCGGCGCGCCTTCCCGGCCAGCGGGTCTGAAGGTCGGGCTGGCTGGGGATTGCAGGGGCTAGTCTTCCTTGGGCCACGGCTTGCGGGAGGGCTGGCCCGCTCAGCGGAGACTCCAGCAGGCCACTCCCAGCAGAGATCCTGGGGCTTCCCCAGGCGGCTCCAAGGCCACGAGGCCCTAGCCGCGCTTCTCCCAGGGGGTGGGGCACCTGGGCGCAGGGCCAATCAGGAGCCCTGCAGGAGGTAAGTCTGCCTGAGAGAGAAAGAGAAGGGAAGAGAAAGTGCCTCTCTGTCCCTCTCTCTCTACAAATGGCGGAGAAGGCTCCGGAGCCACAGGTGATGGCTCAAAGAGCCGCATGCGGCTCCAGAGCCGTGGGTTACCGACCGTGGTTTATGACAATCACGAATTCTGTGTTCACAAAGTAAGAATGTACAAATGGTTTAAACTGATTAATATCTGGAATTTTCACAGATGTTTAGACTAAATAATTGTCTCTTTTGATCATTAAAGAGAAAAATAGAGTATGAATTACTTTTATGCCTGGTACACATTTTTCAGGGACAAACCTGAGGGAAATATTCCAGATTCAGTCAACAGTTTGAGTTAATAAATTTTTGTTGCTAACTGTTAATGTATGTTTATTTTTCCAAGCAGAAAGAATCTATCATTGCAGTGACACCTGTGAAGATAAACTAAGGTATAAAGTACAAAGAGCATAACATTTTCGGCCCACTTCATCTCTTTGGCTGGTATATAAAAAATAAAATGCAGCCGCTTTCTGTCACCCTTTTTCTTGTTTCTGTATGCCTTGCATCGGCTGTGGATAGGCAATATATCAGTGCTAATGGTACCTTTGCAAACCGAAGGGATTATGATTCGATAACAGTTAAAAATGGAGGACGTTGGGGGCTTTGGACATGGACTGACAAGTGTCCACCAGGATCGTATGCCATTGGATTTAGCATAAGGGTAAATCTGTGTGCAGTGCTCATTTAGACACTGAATTAATTTATAAACTTGCTATCTGAATCTCAGTGTGTTTTTCCTCTTATTGCATTAGGTGGAAGAATATAGAGGAGCTAGTGATGACACTTCACTCAATGGAATCCGATTATTCTGTTCAACTGAGCAAAGCAATAATATTATGTACACTGTTGAATCTGAACCGGGAGAGTAAGTTTTGTTATCTCCAAATATCTCTGATTTGTTTAATTTTATAGAAAATTAGACATTGACACAAAAAGTGTTGCTTCTAGACTACCCTTTCTAAATATTTATCTTCTGAGTGAGCACAGAGGAAGCAATTCTATTTTCTGTATACTAATACAAATCTAATGTAATTAACATTACTCAATTGAAAGTATAAATATGTCTTACAAATGTTACTGAAAAAATGATCATGCTTATTTTTATGCTTGTTCTAGACTGTAAATAGACATTGTTCAACTTTTTTTTAAAATGGAAGGAGTTTAAAAAGTTTTATAAAATGCAATTTGTTGAATCACTAGCTTTTTTCTACAGCACATTAGGCAAAAAAAAAATAGATGTGTTTGGAACTAATATGATGAAGAAAGTAGAAATCACACCAAGGGTTTGTGAAGTAATATAACTTACTAATTCCTATTTAAGTGACAGATGGTTACTTGCTTGCTACTTATTTAAATGCATTCCTTACCAGTTATTATCAATTAAAATCTAATCACAGAAAACTCTGAAATCTAGATGTCATTCCTGAATTATCTGTGATTGGTTTGTTTTGGTTCTAAAAGGTTGTTTAGATAAACTAAGAAAGACTGCCTATTAAATGGTCCTTAAATTCAGTGGAGAATATAGACAACCAGTAGTAAGATTTATCATGATAAAGTTTGCAATCACTTGTACAAGCTCAAAACAGGCATATTTTATTGTTTCTGAAACAATTCTCACACAAGGTATAAAATAAACTTACTGTAAGAGACAATCTCTTTTGAAAGAGATGTTGCTGATATCTTCTTCTTTCCTCCCCCCCAGATATGGACACTGGTCAGGAATTAGATGGTGTCCACGAAATGGTATTTTACGTTCTTTTCAGCTGAAAGTTGAACCAGAGCAAGGAGCTTTAGATGACACAGCAGTAAACAACATTAGATTCCGTTGCAGCAATGGTCTTCAACTTGAAGAAGCTGGTGGTCAATTTGGTGAATACAGTGAATGGAGTACACCCTGTGAGAAAGGAGGAATTTGTGGCCTTCAAACTAAGCAGGAGCCCTACCAGGGCATTTTCATAGATGATACAGCCTTAAATGATGTTCGCTTCTTCTGCTGTGAATAAATTCTTTAGAGTCAAAGCAATCATTTTAGCATGATTAAATGACTATGCAATGAATATGCATTTGTTTCTTGTTTCTTGTATTTGTTCCATCAAGAAAATAATTAATGATGAGTAGAATGTGTGTGTATGCATGAGGGTGTAAAAAGTAGTACAAAATCTTTATTCTCTAACAGTGATCATGCTTTAAATAAACTGGTATTTTCATTTTATTTATTTACAACATTCTCTGAAGACAGAATACTACCTGAGAGCTCCAATCCTATTCACATACACTGGTTTACTGATATAGTGTACATATTTATATATGTATATATGTGTGCGCCTATAGGTATACACACACACATACACACACACACACACCACACAAGTCAAATATAGTGCAAATATAGCAGTCTTCCAGTCTTCAAAATTAAATAAATCACAGAGAGGCTTGTGCCAAAAGAGTTGTACCTTATACATTCAAATATTGTAGCTATGAACTGAAGCAATTATATATATATATAGAACAACTAGGCTGAATAAAAAAAGATTACCTAAAGTTTTCCATTGCATTCAAAGACCAAGTCAAGCTGTTTCTGGCTGTCACTTTTCTTACAAAATGCATTATACTTGGAAAACAATAATCTGATTAATATGTCACAGACGCAAGTGCAAATTAGTCCTGAACTAACCATCTCACATTTTTAAGATTGCATAACGGATAAATTTCAGGCTTGTTGTCATGATGAATGTTTAAATAGTTGGGATATCTATTTTTATAACTTGATTATCTACTCAATAGTTGAAAATAAAAATGAAAATGAAAAACGACAGCACAGGCCAAGTGCTCACCCTTGTGACTATATGTATTGTTATTAATTAATGGAATAATATGCCAGTGAATGAATTATCAATGCCATAAAAATGATTATCAATTGAATAACTTAAACCAGGATTTTCTTAACAGTGCATTTGAAGTTAGCAAGCAAAAAGAAAAATAAATGTTTTTTAAATATTCTATTTTTTTTAATTGTTTAATCAGTCCTAGGAACTTGTGGAACTACATGTGTTTGAAATCAAAATATTTATGTAATATGGAAGGATATTTGAACAAATGGTGTGAGAGTATCAAAGAATCCTAGGTGCATTCGTCCAGAGCTGCCTCTGGATGATAAAAATGTCCACCAATCATTCTACTAACATGAGCTTAAGTTAGAGCTGGGGTTACAAGAGGGAGGTTTTGAAAGTTTAGCCATCTATCACAATATTGAAATGCAAGGCACACTGTCCACCAGGAGGCAGTACATGGCTTTGGTCTCAGTTGGAACAATGTGATTCCAATGAAATGAAATTGGTTATGATTGTAATTGAAAACACCATCTCAGATATACTATTTACTGTTTAAAAATAGAAATGTTTCCCTCCTTCAGGGTTGAATGGGGATGGACATCATGTGATACACATATATAAGGTGATGATATAATATAACATCTCTCTTCTTATTTCTCTTTCTCAGTGCTTTTTTTGTTAAAAAAAAAAAAAGGTGCAGGAACTCACACACATCATACCTTGCCTACCCTACAAGGTTCTATATAAAAAAGGTGCCGGAACTCCGTTCTGGGCATTCTATGACAAAAAAAGCCCTGCTCTTTCTATCTCTTTCTCTCTCCCTCTCCCTCTCCTTCTCCCTCTCAGAGAAAGGAAGGTAATAATTATATATCTTTCTGATAGATTTGCAGTGTAAGTGCTGCTCTGCAACCTTGGTGCAACCTGCTTGTCAGATCCTTGTAAAAGTAAATACTCCAATAGGCAGGTCATTCTGCATGGTAGTGCAGCACCTCACACAGAAATGTCTCTATTAGGATTTTTGTGTCTATATTGAGCTAACAGGCGAGATCCTAATTTACACCCCGTTCTTAATCCACAGGATTGCTAGAAAGAAAAGTAGACCTGGCTTTCTCTAAAGTAATGAGAGAGGAAGAGATACATCCACATGGGACAAAAGCAAAGTCATTCAATAAGGTAGATAAAAAGACAAGACAATGGAAACCAGTTCTGTATTATTGTTGCCAAGAATGCAGCCTGGACATAAACATATACATATACATATGCATATGCATATGCACATGCACATATATATAGAGTCACCAAAGTTGACAATAGTCTAGTGATTAAGGCATCAGGCTGGAAACCAGGAAACTGTAGTTCCAGTCCCACCTTAGCTAAGAAAGCCAGCTGGGTAAATTTGGCCCAGTCATTCTCTCTCAGCCCAACCCATCTCACAAGATTGTTGTTAGGGGAAAAAGAGGAGGTGGAAGTATTCTCCTTAATTCTGGGTTGGATCTCTCTTTGATAAGCTTCCAGCTGCTATTTCTTGTCCCACCCTCAGAATAGGTTGACTCCCGCTTCTCTGTAACAGCCTAATAATAATAATAATAATAATAATAATAATAATAATAATAATAATAATAATAATAATAATAATAATAATAATAAAGTTGGAAGGGATCTTGGAGGTCATCAAGTCCAACCCCCTGCTCAGGCAGGTAACCCTATACCATTCGGACAAATGGCTGTCCAGTTTCTTCTTAAAAACTTCCAGTGTTGGAGCATTCACCGCTTCTGGAGGCAGGTTGTTCCACTGGTTAATTGTTCTAACTGTCAGAACTTTCTCCTTAGGTTGCTTCTCTCCTTGATTAGTTTCCATCCATTGTTTCTTGTCCTGCCTTCAGGCGCTTTGGAAAATAGCTTCACTCCCTCTTCTCTATGGCAGCCCCTGAGATATTGGAACACTGTTATCATGTCCCCCCCTCCGTCCTTCTCTTCATTAAACTGGACATACCCAATTCCAGCAACCGTTCCTTATATGTTTTAACCTCCAGTCCCCTAATCATCTTTGTTGCTCTTCTCTGTACACTTTCTAGAGTCTCAACATCTTTTCTACATCTTGGTGACCGAAACTGGATGCAGTATTCCAAGTATGGCCTTACCAAGGCATTGTAGAATGGTATTAATACTTCACGTGATCTTGATTCTATCCCTCTGTTAATGCAGCCTAGCACTGTGTTGGCTTTTTTGGCAGCTGCAGCACACTGCTGGCTCATATTTAAATGATTGTCCACTAGGACTCCGAGATCCCTCTCACAGTTACTACTATTGAGCAAGGTACCCCCTATACTATACCTATATATTTGGTTTTTCTTGCCTAAATGTAGAACCTTACTTGTTTCACCATTGAATTTCATTTTGTTAGATAGTGCCCAGTGTTCAAGTCTGTCCAGATCCTCCTGTATCCTAAGCCTGTCTTCTGGAGCGTTGGGTATTCATGCCAGTTTGGTGTCATCTGCAAATTTGATGAGTTCCCCATCTATCCCCTCGTCCAAATCATTGATGAAGATGTTGAAGAGCCCTGAGCCCAGAACAGAGCCCTGGGGCAACCCACTACATACTTCCCTCCATGTAGATGCGGTTCCATTGAGGACCACACACTGAGTACCGTCGGTCAGCCAGCTATGGATCCATCTGGTGGTGATGCTGTCTAACCTGCATTTTTCTATCTTATCAAGTAGTAGGTTGTGATCTACTTTGTCAAATACCTTACTGAAGTCCAAGTAAATTATATACGTATGTACATCGTCAGGGTTAAAAGAGCCAGTTAATAAGGTGTCTATTGCTGTAGGGCGAAACAGCTAAATGGCTAAAAACTCAGTTACATGAACACATATTAGCCATAAAAAGAGGTGAACAACACTCCCAGGTTTGGACTCACATGGCACAGCATGGCCATCATTTTGACTTTGATAATACAAGGATTGTATCCAGCGATGCCACAAAAGGGGGACGGCTATTAAAAGAAGCTTGGTTTTCAGACAAAAATTCCATTTACCGGCATATAGACCTTTGCCCAACACAACAGGCACTAAGGAAATGGAGTGCAAATCGGAAGCATTCCAATGCACCCCCACCCTTTAAGTGGAGGAAGAGTGACAGTTTTGTCAGTGAAGAACCTGTATTCAGCGGCAATACACATGTGAGATCTTCTCTAACAAAATACAAGACACCTACCCTGGACAGGAGTGATGATTGCTGGCAGCGAACGGAATTACCAGATATATCTGGTGTGGACAATACCGATATAGGGTGTGAGACACACACACTAGACTACATGATACGCGGTTAGGTATTACCCACGTGAGAGGAGGAAGGAGGAGGATGAGTACAGAGCGGGGAGAAACCATCGTCCCACAGCTGAGAGGGGTGGAGAAAACTATCTGGAGCCTTAATGGGATAAATATAAAAGAAAAACCAAACACCCCCACCAAAATTCACAATAGAGGGAAAGGTAATACGGGAATTAACACCATTGGAGTGAGTGAAGATGCAAAGATCCTGACCAACTTAGGAACTACCATTGGAAAGATAGGTGGGAAGGCTTGAAGTGATGACAGAGAGGGAGGAGCATCCGGAATGCAAATTTGAACAGCTGAGACCGTTGGTGCAGTCTAGGAGCCATGTGCAAGCATTGGCTAGTCCTATCTAAGACACCTTATTAACTGGCTCTTTTAACCCTGACGATGTTGGAAGTTCCCAACGAAAGCTAGGTTATATTAAAGTCATTCTTTTTAATCTCCTGGTGATCTTAAATTATTTACTTCGTATGTATGTATGTATGTATGTATGTATGTATGTATGTATGTATGTATGTGTGTATGTGTATATATATATATATATGTATGTGTGTGTGTGTGTGTATATATGCGCGTGTGTATGTGTTTAATCTCAATACATCATTAGATAACTCCAAGCATAGATAAAATCACAATACTTTAACTTTTTGAATGCTTAAAGTAACTCTTTGAATCTTATTCTGCCAAAATTTCAGGGAATGCTGTATATAACCACTCTTGCACATCTAATTTTTTAGGATTTACACTTCATAAACAGATATGTTAAGACAGTATATAAACTTTTAATAAAATATGTTAGTCAAAACAGATGTTACCAGACTCCAGGTATTTTATATCCAGAGACTAACATGGGTCTCTACTCTCCTCCTATAATATCTATAATACTAACTATTTGTGAACAAATATGATTAAAAAACAGCTTCATAAAATTTTCCACATTTTGGACCATAATTGATCTCCAATGATAAAAACTAATCTTATCTTGGAACTATCTTCTCTACTAATCTCTCACTCTTAGTATCTCTTTCTATTTACAGGGGGTTTTGTTTTGTTTTTGCACACAGCAAAATTCTTTGCTGAGTGAAAGGACTCCACATCCAGCTCATTAAAAACCATGTTGGGCCTTACTGATAATGGGATTCTTTGTTGTAATCCTCTTATTAAATGGGAAATACTTTCTTTGTACATGCAGCCTTTTTCAGACAATGCAACTGATTACATAATTTAGGCTTAACTGTATCATATTCCCATAGTAAGGTATATAATTAGAGGAAGCTGTGCCATCTGATGAAACTAAAGGAGAACTTTTATTCTGGCAAGGAGCAATCTATGAGCCCCTATTTGAATTATAACAACTTCTTTTTATGTACTTAAACTTAAAACATAAAAAGTGAGCTTTAACTATTTTTCCCTGAGGTATTCATTCTTCATTCCTAGAATGAAAATAGGCCGGTTGGAAAGACTGGTTAACAACTGCCATTTTCATAACAGATGGGTCTGAAGCTCTTAGTCCCAGGGCAATTTGTGTTTGGGAATAGAGGAGACCACAGCCCAATTTGGGCTGATAATGAAGTAAAACGAAGTAAAATGTCTGTTCCTTACTTTTTCTTCCACAAACAAGAAACTCAATATATCTTAAGATTGGCAAGTCAAGAACAACTTGCAGCATCTATAATAAACCTGATTATATCAACATTTCATTGATAATGCCATCATGTCATTGCTGAAGTCCAGAGGATCTGGCCATAGTCAAGGGTGGAATTGCATCATTTGGTCCTCAAATGTCCACTAAAGACACTCATGGTCAATGCAATCAAGTTGTTTATTGTTATAATGCTGAGTAAATGTCTTCAGTTTTGAGACCATAAACACTATTAACTTCTTAACGCTGAGGCTTTTGGTGAATCTCTAGAAGTAACACTTTGCTAGAAAATTTCTTTTAACATTTAACCTTGCATTGGTTTCCAGTTTCCATGAGAGTATTGAGAAGTTATTATTGGTACATAGGCTTCTATAATGTACATCAACTGTACTTTCCAGACAGTCTCATGTACCCTGAATTACATTCTAGCTGCAAGGTAAAATGGGCATGAAACAAATGATATCCTGCTCCAGGAAGGATTATTGAAACATTAACAGACAGTGAGCAAGGGGCTTTCTGGCTACAGTCTCTGCCTGTTGATTCCACAAGAACTGTGAGTCCACAGTTTTAAACCAACTCTATTTGGAGCAGCGTACAACCCTATCTAATGCTAAAAACCGAACAGTACTTGGAATTGGTTGGCTTCTGGATTCAACAACCAGTCCATCTTGTTTTGGTTTAGCTTCAACCAAATCCTTACAGTTTCCAGGTAAGGGTAGAGCTGTGATCCTTGGCTATTGATATTTATCAAATAAGCAAGAGCTTAAAAATAAACAGTAGTATTTAAAAAAGAAGGTTTTATTATAACACCTGAATTATTCCTACATTTGCCAGTGGAGGTCACCAACTGCATACTTTGTTAAAGAGCAAGACCCATTATCTGGTATCTGCCTGATTAAAGAGTATCACTAGCATACAGGAGTAATAGGATTCCTACTGATATTGCTGTAGTTTAGCAACATCTGGAAGGTTACAGTTTCTCACCTATGCACTACACAGATGTTCTGTGATGTTCTCAAGATCAGAAGCTGAAACAAATCAATTAGGAATCCAAATCAAAGTATTCCATACAGATAGTTGTATACAAACATATACACTGAAGAGAACTCTACAATCTCTCTAAGCAATTGGTTCAATTGTAAAACTGCTCTTACTGCATAGGAGGTCCCCCTCACAAACATTTACATGGAATTTGGCTTTTTGTAATTTAAATCTACTGACCTTATTCTCCACTTTGGACTGGGAGAGAATAAGTCTTGATCATCTTCAATATATGTCATGGAGAAAATCTATTCATATGATCATTAGGAATTGAAAACTACTTGATGGTACATAATCAATCATCTTCAATGTGATAGCATTGAAATGTGCTATCATATCTCATTTCAATTGTGTTTTCCAAGGCTAAATATGCTCATATCCATTGATCTCTTTATATAGTTTATAGTTCCTGACAATTTTCACTACCATTTTCTGAATATTTTCCAACTGTTTGAAAGTGAAGCTTTCCCCAAATGACACATGAAGATGTTTTTGCTCTTTAATAATCCTTATTATTTGCCAGACTACCTCATTGTCATGTCAGATTTTTAAAAAACAACCTACAAAACTCAGAAAGAGCCAGGTACCACGTTTTAAGACCAACAAATTTATGTGATGTGTAAATTTTCATGAGCTTCATTTCATCAGACGTTCTCTGTTAGTGTCTGTTAATTATTGAGTTAACAAGACATTCTTTTAACAGTCACAATATTATAAAAAAAAGAGCAATTGCTGACTAGATGAAAACATAATAGCAAACTAGGACAAAATGGCTCTCCAGGGCAGCAATTGGAGGAGAAGGCAATGCAGCCAACTCAGAGCTGGGATTTCACCTAAAATGCTGGAAATATTCTGAGGGGCTTAAGAAGATTTGGGTTAGGAAACAGCAGTTTTGAGTCACAGCTGAAAAAAGACCAACATGGGATGCATTTGTGGTGGGCTAGGACTTGGAGGAAAATAACACTCAGAGGTATAAGTGGCCAGTACAGTGATGAGTCATGCAGGAAGTGAAGATGTACTCTTAGGAATTATTACACTGGGAACAGCACAGTCAAGAATTTTATTTTTTGAGATCTGGAAGATCAGGTTTAAATAAGAAGCTTTACTTACAAAGGGTGTACTTCAGGCAGTTTCCTGTGCAGAGAAATTTGTCTGCTAGCTGCTTCATTAAATTCATGAGTTTCTAGGTCAGTTATAGTCAATTTATTTACTTATTTACAAGATGTATAGATTGCCTCGCCATTAGTCTCTGGCTAGCATAATACAATGGAAGCAAGTAAAACAATAAAATTAAAAACTAACAGCAAGAATAATAATGCAGACCAAAACATGCACACAGAACATTCAGATCCCTTAGTTCAATTAGGGTCCAATGGTTGGCAGACAAAAGTGTTTTTAATTCTCTGAGAAAAGCAAGATCGGAGAATACCTCAGGGAGGCATGTTCAATAACAAGGAGAAAGGCTTGTGACTTCATTCGGATATTACATATTCCTAATGGAGTGGCTACAAAGTTCTTTCAGTGAGCCTTCTTGAGATGCTTGGACTGAATGGGAAGAGTCAACGTTGGACAAAGAACTAGAGTAGGAATTCTGGGTCTTGTATTTCCTTGCCTATCTCTTGCCTTCTGCTCTGTTGTTTGATCATAAGGTATCCTTTCATCTGGTATGGTTTCTCTTGGCTTTAGGTTATTTTAGGATATAACTTTTAGCTCCTGGCAACTGCATGTTGGCTGTTACTATCAAAAGTAAAAGCCAACAACAAGAGAAATAGACATTTCTGCGAGCCATGGGTCTTGGAGGAAAATAACACTCAATGGGTATTTGTCAAGAACAAAGTCATGCCAATTGTTATATTAAAAATCATTTGTGTATGCCTTGCATTATACTTTCTTTGATTTCATGGCAACTAAGGAATCTGTTAATGTATTTTCATCCTGCCTTTAATTTGCTATGGATACTTCATCATTAGTGTTATTAGACCATAAAATCATGTGGCTACTTGTTAGATTAATTTAAAACTTAAAAGAATCCACTTAGAAAATAATGGGGAAAGGGATATTCGTTTTATCAAAAAGTCAATTAAGGATATTTATAATTGAATTGATTTCCCTTTTATTCTAAAATAAAAAAGTCTTTATGATTTTCTTCCATCTACTGTTCTGTAACCGCAAACATAATCTCTACATGTAATTAGAGACAGAACAGAAGAGAGTTTATATTGAGACAGAACTGACAATTTTTCTTCCTCTCTTCAGATGGCTTAAATTCAGTGAGATCAATTAACATAAACTACTCAGCCTCCCACTTACTTCACTCATGAATACACACTTTATCAGATGTATGTATATGTTTCCTTGGTCAATGACTTCCCTATGCTCACTCTCTTAAATCAAAGCCTTGCAAACAATGGAAATATGAAGAGGGCAGCAAATGTAGCTGAAAGCTAATAAAAGTACACAGCTCATCAGTTCAGCCCATCTTTTCCTGTCCTGTCCTGTCCTGTCCAGCCCTGCTCTGACCTATCTTACTTAATTATTTTGTGCTACTCATCCAGGATACAATTCAGGTTGCATACACCAATATGTAACACATTCTATAAAAACATAATAAAAGATGTAGAAAAGATAAACTAAGTCAAAACTATATAAACACACAAAGTGTTGTAGAAAAAACTTATCCAATGAAACATACTGCTCCCAGATCCAATGCCTGAGGAACAAAACATTCTTTATTGTCTTGAAGAAGGCAAGGGGCATCCAGACCTCAGAAAGAATGTCATTCTGAAGCTGCACAGAGAAAGCATGTCTTCTGGGACCCACCAGATAAGTGGCAAGCCTTGAAGCATGCTGTTTTATAACCTCCTAAACAAGACAGTGCTGACTCTTAAAATATGTTTTGTTGCAGAATTTAATGTTGACTGCATTCTCATTTAATCTACCAGATAATACCAAAAATTAAGCAATCCATTCAAATTCACAGTATTTTTTAGTAATCTTTATACTATAGTGATCTTTCCTTCCATGTGGTTGGGATGGCAGGGTCTCTTCTCCTTGATCAATGCAACAGCCCTATGAGATAGATCAAACGTAGTGAGTTTTGCAGCTGTATGGAAATTTAGATGTAGGTCTCCCCAACAGTTTAATCCAGTTTGGTCCTGCCTACTATCTGCCTAATGGTTTCTTTGCAATTATCATACCGGTAATTTTTTTTGCCAAAAAGGAATTTGGATACCAGTATAATTCAAGGTGCAAAATTAGAGAAAATTATGGTAAACATATACTGACCTATTTCTTAAAGAAAATCTGCAGAAGTTTGATGCTGTTGTGTGAAAATCTACTATGTGAAAACAACATTCATTATTGTTACAGTCCTTGAGTTATGACCATAATGGAGCCTGCCATAAAACAAATCAATCTTGTGACTAACCAAATTTTACAACATTTTTGTGGGTGATTGTAAACAAACCACCATGGTCATTAAGCGAATCATTGCTTCACTATGGGGGCAGTTTTGCTAAAAATGGAAGTAAATGTCATTTTTCAGTAAAACCGTAAAATATGGTTAGATGACCATGGGATGCTGCACACAGCCAGAAATGTGGTCTGGTTGCCAAGCATATGACCTGTATTCACATGACTGTGTGGGCGGATGATTGTTGGAACTTCAAATGTAAGTTATATGTACCATCCTGGTATGTCCATTTGAACTTTGAATTGTCACTAAGCAACCGGTTGTAAGTTGAGGATTGCCTGTATATATGTGGTTATGAATTACAGACTTACCAATGCATAATTGGGTTGAAAATGTATTAATTGTGATTATGGCAAGACTCAAATCATCATCATCACCACCACCACCACCACTGCAGTGTTCTCATCATCTTCATGAAATGTTGCCATTCAAACTATATCATTACCCAAAGGACCATATTCTCATTTTTATTATTAATGCTAATCATCCATTCCAGATGAACCTGGAGTGCCCATGAGACAGAGTTTAAATAAATACTTATTCTTTTAATCAGTTTAAATATATGGAGCTGGAAGAGTGAAAAATAGAATCTATCGATGGAGACCATAATAATTTATCAAGCCACTTAGAATACTGGCAACTTCTTTTTCCTTGTTGGAGAAAATAAAATGGGCAAAGCAGATAAATAGATGCTCGTTAAATCAGGGATTGCTGGCAATGGAGTTTTGGAAAAAAAGATTCTCCTTCAAACTCCAACAAGCAAACTTCCAGTCCCATTCAACAAAAGAATTGCCTTTGAAATTCTGTTGCTGGAGTGTCAAATCATTGTCAAATCTTTTACAGCAAAAAGCATAATCCATTGATGTACTTCATTTCAAAATGGCTTGAGAGAACTGCTCTTTTCACAGCATTCCCTTCTAAGATATGTCACTTGCAAAGGATTATTTCCTATAAAGCAGGAGTGGGGAATGTTTTTCAGCCAGACGATAGTAATTGCCTTCTGGTAATTCCTGTAAGCAATAGGTAGAGTTTATTTTGTACAAGGATTGCTTGACAGGGTAACTTTTTGGGTTTAAAAATGTTATTGGCATTATGGTGAATTTAGAGTTAGGTGTCCATGATATTTATGATTAAAGTCAATGATAGGATTAATTTATGGTAGTAGTAATATTAAAAATTACGTTACAATAAAGGTTACTTAACAGGTAGCTTTTAGGGTAAAACATTTCTATTGTTAATATAATAAGATAGATCAGATTTAAACTTCCACAGAAACAAATTCTGTTGGTGGTTCATTGAAGTAAAGGTCTGGGTTAAACTCCCTTAAGGCTTAAATTTAATCTACATTGATTAGAGTTAAATACTTTTTGCCGATTAGTGATAGTCTTAAATTACAGTAGAGATGACTTACTAGAGGAACTGTTAAGACAGAAACTTTTTTATTGGCATTAGGGTGATGATAAGATTTCAGATTACTTTGAGATCTATCGTTCAATTTGGTGTAGGATTAGTTTAATAAAACATCAATGAAAGCTTCTTGGCCATTCTAACTGCTTCTGGACCTTTTCCAATCATCCCTTTCTCTTCTTTTTATCAATTGTTTTAGCTTATGGGAGCATTCCAGTGGCAGCTGACCATCTGGACCATGCTTGCATACAGATATATGCTGCTACTTGAAAAACATACTTATACATTATGCTCATGCACTCATCTTGATAGTGAAATCAAAGCTGATTCATTTTCCTTATGTTAAAATTAGTATCTCATCATTTTAGAGCTTTTTTCTGTTTAGCGTCTCTCTGGATCAACTTCCCCTTGAATCATGAATGGAGTTTGAGCTCTAGATATTTAAAATGCTCTCATAAAACTTATTTTCTTAGGAGATGTGGGAAGCTGGAAAAACATGCTGGTTTTTGTTGAAGCCAGCATATAGATTAATTTATTTGAATTTTGCTATTCTCCCTACCTGCTTGCCCCTATGAATGTTACTCAATCCTTTATTTAAAAATGAAAAAAAGGTTAAGAGGAGTGTGACTTCTCCTCTCATGCATTAATAACAAGGGGATATAATTCCACTAGGAAGAATTTCAGAAAATAGATAGGACAAGGAACATGTAATTGGGCATAGTCTAAACCCCACTGATATTTTCTTAAACCATCAATTTAACAGCCATAATCCTGCCATCTACTACAGTGTGATTAATATACCAAAGCTCTAACATTTGCATGGTGTAATGTCTTCAAAACTGTATTACTACATTAGACATTTTAAAGAACTCTATACAAATATTTGGAGTATGTCAAAAGTATAATGACTACAAGTTATTTGCCTGGAATCATTGGGGTGAGATCAATGGTAGGATTCAGCCAGTTCGCATCACTTCAGCAGAACCAGTAGCTAATTTTTTGTTGCCCAGGCCCAGAATGAACTTCTGGCAGCAGCATCTACACAGAGAACTGTTTTTTCACATATTTGAATCCCACCACTGGGTAAGATGGGCAGCTATAGAAATTGTGTTAATCAGTTAATAACTCAAAGAGATACCCTGTTTATTCATAGTTAGCTTTCTACCAAAATATGTTGAAGGCTATAATTTCAAAGAAACATTATAAACTGGAGAAGACAATATACCCCATGGAATTAAATAGCACAAATTCTTCTTAATTATGACTATTTGTTATTTGTAGTGGCCTCTATGTACCATTTAACCTGACAATTAAGACAGCAATGCATATAAGTTCTGGTGCTTCCAGGTAAAGTTCTATGGTGTAATAGATGCCTCAAAGTACTGGAAATGGGGCAGCAAAATCATTGGCAGTGATTTCTGGAAGGTGAAATCTTTCTAGATAAAGGAAGAACAAGGGATTACCCAGCTGTACTCTGGACAGCTGCTCCTTAGAAGGAGATTGCAGAATGGAATGTTTACAGTCTTCTTATGGGTAGAGCAGCGGGGGTGGGGAGGGGGAGGAGGAGAGAGGATGTCAAGGTAGAAACAGCTTCTTTCATATATATACCTTAAGATATAGTACATTTGTATTCTTGAGTCAAGTGAGAAATCATCCATTTCAGTCCCTAGGTTTACATCTATGCTCTGATATAATTACTAAGACAGTATTAATTCAGTGTCCAGCTCAATAGACAGATGAAGAATGCCAACTGCATGTAAGTAATGTAATTATGTATAAGAAAGAGGAGAGGGAAATTTACAGAACCATTCATATCCAGCTTAGGATTCATGCTTGAATGCTATTTTGCATTCTGCTAAGTTCAGATGTAGCTAAAAACTCTTCTCAACTCCCACAAATTGATTTTGAAATTATTAGTGACCTGTGCAACAACAAATAGAGAGTTGCAGATGGTTGTTACAGGTGGGTAAGCTCTAAAACAGATATTCAGAGTGGCAGCTCACAGATCTCACCACTTATAACAGAGCAACTTTATTGAATTTGAGAAAAATATAAAATCCAAAAAAAGGAAAACAAGCGTATAGGAAAAAGTGGGTGCTGACAAGAAAGAAAGTATAGAAAATGTAACTTCTGACTTTGGTACAGCTACAAGCATAAAATATAATAATCCTTCGAACTAAAGTAAACTACAGTATTTCTATAGCCATAAATAGATTAAGGTTAAAACTTCAAATCCCAAGGTTAAAATTTCATTTCTTTTAATTTGAAGCAGAAAACCCAAAAGTCGTTTCCATGGGGGAAAAGTTGAGATTGATTGATAAATACTTGGGTAGTCTGCCTCAAATCACCATGAAACTCCCAATGGTTTATACTCAGTGACAGTAACAAGAGGCGTGTCTAAGGAATGGTTATAATATTCAAGAGTCCATTTTTGCATGAAAGCCAGACAGCTTATTTCTATTCTAGTTCAAAAAACATACAATCTTAGGGTCGGAGACACACTGTCTTTCAAATCATCTTAACAAATCCTGGGATTTTAAAAATCAAAATAGATTTGACAAATCTGAAATCCCCATATATAGGAGAAGAATCAGTTTATTCTGTATATAGGAAATCAAACATTTCTTCCATGTATAGGAAGAAGCTGAAAACAATTGTTCCATCATTCACTCATGTGAACAAAGTTAATATTTTCCTGCTGTGTGCCGGTGAGGCTGTGAATTACCAGTTCTTCCCCTTTCTTTCTGCCTGGAGAGAGATGGTAACTTCCTTGCTTCACTCACTCAGAGGCCTCGTTTATCCAAGTTTGTTCTGAGGACAACTGTGGAGTGGCAGATGAGGGCAAGGAAATATTAAAACAGGGATTTTTCCATTGAAATCCTTTCCTTGACATCTCTCAAAGGAAAAGTGGAGGAAAAAAGAGATGTTGGGCCAGATGTAGCTCCCTCTCCTTGCAGTAAATGTTATTCTAAGCACAGAGTAAATTGAAGGCTAAGTTGGGAATGAGTAAGTTAGGTTAAAAAAAAGATGCATGGATGTCCAAAACATTGTGTAGATAAGTAAATAGCCATGCTAACTTAATCTTAGTATGTCCTCTATCTTCCCAGTCATTGAACTGAGATATTTTCCATTGCCTACATGTCTTAATAACATTGAAAATATCAGTTTATAGTGGTTTTAATAATTTCATACCATACCTTCTAAATGAAGTGGTAGGGATCAGTGTGATGTAATGGCTAAGGCATCATGCTATTAACTAGTAGACAAGCATGAAAGCAGGCAGGGTGACTCTCAGTCCAACTCACCTCACAGGGTTGTTTGGGGGAAAATAGAAGGAGGAATGTGTATTAGGTAGATTCACAACCTTGAATTATTTATAAAAATCATAAAGATGGGATTAAAAAAAACCTTAAACAGTTTGGTGATTGCTGGGATCATCTTGCTGGGAATGGCAAGGTAAATAAAAAAGCATCATTTGCTGCCATCCTATTATTATGCTGTGAAAAACAAAAACCTTCCAATTATACATCATGAATGGAATAAATTTAAACCAGTTCAAGTTTATTGCCAATTGGCAGTATAGTGGAGGATAAGGGAAGCTTGGGATCCAGTGGATTCTTAGCCTTGCTAAACCACATCTCTTTAGGGATTCCCAAGATCATAAATCTCTGAATCTAACAGACAGACAGGAAAAAATACTTCTTGTTGCATTTCTTCCCCTAAGGGGGGTGGGATGATGGGAGGTCACCCCCTGACCTTAAGGAGGAATTCGACAATCTAGAATCTGTCCCAGAAGATATATTATTGTACATGCCAAGAATATAGCTTGGTAATATGGAATAATAATATTGTTCGTGCAGCTATGAATATTATCATGTTACATAAAAATAAACATGATCAAAGCTCTACTTTAATTCCTATTGGATTTTAAATTTACCTGCAATTCACATCTGCTAGCAACATGAGAGCCTGCAGCATGAGAGCCTGCAAAGAGCCCTGGATGAAGTAGAATATCTGATTCTTTTCTAGTCAGGTTTCAGACCTGGATATGGAACCAAGATTGGGTTGCTATTGCAGATAAACTGTGATAAGATTGGATGGGTCCAGCGTTCTTGGTCCTGCTGTGCCTTTGCTTCCATCAATCACAGTATCTTTCTGTATTTTCACCAAGGACTGGGAACTAGAGTGGGGAAAGAGTAAGAGCCTTAAGACTCTACTAGATGGCTTGGGGAATCAATGGGGGAGCTTCATACTGGCAATGGTTGACTAATTAAAACTTAGTTTACACCTCTCCACCCACCCCCATGTGTCCAGCTTCCTCTTTCCCCATAAGGTCCTAATGATTTTATTTGCTAATAATTTTATACGCTGCATTGCTATGATTGTTGATTTAAATGTTTTCAATGTTTTAATGTCTTTATGTTGTAAGTTGCCGGAGTTGTTGGATAAGAGATAAGTGGCAAATAAATTTCATAAATAAACAAATAAATAAATAGTGCTGTTTTGCAGTAGATTTTCCTCCGATGTAGGCCATTCCATTTGGTAGAAAAACTGAAAGCCAGCGAATCCTCAGAGCAATAGGTTACAGAGGCTGTTCCAGATAACTTTTTTCTTGTGGCATAAATTCATCTTTTTATGTTGTCAAACTCTGTGAAGCTGGCAGACTGAGGAAACAGTTATTACTTACCTCTCTGGAAAGAATTTTCTTGGTCCTAGAGTAATGCATCATAATCTTGAAAGCCTACTGAAGTAATTGTCCTGTACAATTTATACTTAGTGTAATTAAGGTGCGGTTATTTTGAATCTCATTCTCATGCTTCCTTCCAGGATTCCAGAATCTCTTCTGAGATGTTGCCAATAATTATTTTAACACGTTTATATAAAGTTAAAATTTGAAATCAGTTTCAAATGTTCACTTGGTGATGGGCTTTATATTATTCCCATTTCCTCACAAACAGATGCTTTTGCTCTAAAATAGAATAGATTGTGAATAGTATCAGCAAAATTTAAAATTAACATTGAGAGGTCCAAAAGATTAATGAATGGTATCATAGGAGGATGAGAGAGCAATAACAAAATTATAAAATAGTTTAAATAACTGTGAAGAATGTCAAAATTTCGAGTAAAATATGGGCTGAATGATTCACATTATAATTGCTGCACATCCTGATGGATTGTTGGCATTTTCTTACCACATCTTGGGAATTTCTTTTGTTTTATTTCCTGCAGATTTAATAATAGAATCAGGAAGAAGAACATCTTTTCTGTTTCTTGAGTAAGCATACAAAGATAGCCAAAGGCACTCTCCTAAATCAAGAATATGAATAAGATTCATTGCATCGCTATCACTGACTATAAAAGCCAGAGCAACTTTGGGTATCAAGGTCTTATGAATCTCCTGTCAACAATCATAAGTGTCAAGCCACCAGACTACATTAACTAGCTTGTCATTCACTTGTCATATGATCATTTTTGGAGATTTTCTTAATCCAATAGCAGAATACATTACAGATAGACTTAAAGTTACAACTGTAATGGAGCCTGCCTGTTCTGTCCTCACTAAACTTTACTCTGTGTGCAGCTTTACATGCAGCTAAATCCACCTATCCTCCAATAAAAGAAACCGTGTGCTTAGATCTGGATGCTTTATTAAGGGAACAGGATGGGTGAAACTGAGAAAAATAGAAATACATATAAGAACCCAAATACAAAATAAGCAATTTTGAGTTGCTTATGAGCATAACAATTAACAAATAGAGATAAATCTAAATCTCACCAGCAATACTTTGTGAATGGGATGTGGATTTTTGTTCTCAGATGAACATGTGCAAACAGATTAAGTTGGATTCTTTCTGGTGCTTCTGTTTCCTTCCAAATGCTAAAGGAAATGGAGTCTGGCTTCCCAGATGCACTTGTTCTGGGAGTGAGGGTTCATGGCAGAATATAAGGTGACCAACCGTCCTCCTTTAGGGAGGACAGTCCTCCTTTTGTGAGTTCAGTCCTCCCTCAAAAAGTGTCCTCCTACATGTCCTCCTTTTTGATATTTGAAGACTAATCTGTAGGGCTTTTTTTTTCTCATAGAATGCTCAGAATGGCGTTCCAGCACCTTTATTTGATAGCCACATTGCCGTCTGGCTTTGCTCTTCAATAAACTCCAACCTTCTTTCCAAAGCAGTCTCCATTTTATTTATTCCCAGCTTGGACTGGACCCTGATGAAGATTTTTCTTTTTACAGTGGCTAAATAAAAACAAAACTCTAGCTGGTAGTGGTAAGACTGGAGCTAGTAATTTGCAGCAACTAGAGTAAATGAAACTAGTTTGATATAGATAGTTTTGTTTTATGCTCTAAGACTTGGACTGTGTATGACTTGCCTCATGTGCTGAAGAAAGCAGCTGCCTGGGTTCAATCTCTTCAGAAAACAAATATTTTTCCCCGATTTCTTATTTTTTTTCTTGACAACTAGGAGTTCTACAAATGGAAGTGTCAATTACAACAAAATGGCAAATGGCAGGCACACCAGGTAATCAAGCCTAATTCTATTTTGCATCCATGTGGTGTGTATGATAGACATTAAAAGAGAGTGGGACTACAATTGTTCAGTTTTGTCTGCTATTTTGATGTTAAGACACCTTCTTCCAATGCATTCCCCTGTTTTCAACTGACTTTGATCTTGCTGGGTACAGTCAAGATTTAAAATGCATAGCGTATCAGTAATGCTTCTGTGCCCATTCTGGGAATGGGATCTGGTTTTTAGCAGTTTCCTGGTAAGTCAGGATAATATAGAGAGTTAGTTCAATTTTCCTTCCACTGTAAATTATTGGAAGGATTTCTTCAAAGTAAAGTAGTTGGTGGCAATGTAGCTAATTGGCTCTGTCCAGGAACTGTGAGAGGTTAATATAGAAACCCCAAGCCTCCATATTCTGTGTGTACATTGAATCATAGGGGTAATGTTTTTGTCTATTGATATGAATAGAGCACATTTTAAAGGTCCTCTGAATAACTGCAAAATGGTCCAGCTTTTGAATAACATTTTTGCTATGGAACATCCCATTTTAGATTAGCCTTTCAAATAGAATGCAAACTTTCTTGTAGCCAGGATGGGGGTGACAAATCTGTACGTCTTTTGACACCTTACAGAGACAAGTTTTGAAATGTTTGTGCCCTTCCTATAAGAACTGTTGTACTGTATAGCAGGAAAGAAGTAAATTGAATAGTAGAGCTATTCCTCTAGCACTCATTTCTAAGAGTCAGAAGAGGGTTAAAAAGAAAAAGAAAGAAAGGTATATTGAAAATTAAAGAGCAGAACTACAAACTGATGTTTCACATTAACAGGATTCAAATAAACCTATTTTTTTCATGGTATCTTCCATAATGAGATGTATAATTCAGTACAGATAATAAATTATCAGAAATCAAAAGTTTGGGCATTTGCAAAAAAGCTCAAAGAACAAAAGTGAGTTATAGATGGAAACAGAATACAACAGATGCTCTCCTTTAAGTATATGGGAATAGTTTTTCATGCCAAGGAAACTTGGCAATTTCATATATTACTCAAATTTCTTTAAAATACACAGGGTCTATCAAGAAGTTATTTTACATCAAAGGGGAAAGGAAGATTAATATCATTGACCCCAACAGCCACTGGAGCTCTGGAGGCAGCTCCTCATGAGGAAACTAGCAGAATCTGGAGGGACCCAGTAGGCAACTTACAAACAGAATGCCGGGAGCTATGAAAGAATACAATATGTTCACAGCCTCAGGCAAAGTCTGTTTAAAGGACACTGAATTTGCCCAATCCACTCTCTAAAAGACTTTTGATTGGAAAGAATTTAAAGAGAGGAAAGACCTTTGATACAGCAGAATCCATCCCAGTGAGTATACCTTTGGGAAAGATTAAATCAAAAAGCTAGGGAATAACTATATGGGTATAAAAAGGGAAAAAGGGAAATTGGAAGTTGGAAAATAGTTGTTTGTGATCATATTTATATAGCCATCTATCTCCCAGATTTATGACTCAGGGCAACATACAATAGCAAAGACAAACATAAAAACTAACAATGAAAAATTCAACAATTAAACACAATCAAACTTGCTGATAACAGAGTAGCAGAGTTATTCTTATGAGCAATAAAGCCATTGCAGTAATTTACCACTGCTTTGGGGCCTTTAAGCCTGTTGACACAATCATGTTTTAAAGGATTTTCTAAAGCATATCAGAGATGGGGTCAGTTTCACCTGAGGGGAAACGCTCTACAGGTAAGGGCCAAAGCAGAAAAGGCCCATCTCCTGGCTCCTGCCAGATGAAACTCCATAGTGGATGGGATCTGCAGCAAAAGTCTTCCATCAGACCTAACGGGATGGGCAGAAGTAATTGAAATGGGCACACTCCCTCAACTAACTTATCCCCACACTATGAAGAGCTTTAAAGATCAAAACTAACATCTTGAGCTGCACTTAGGAGCAAACTGGTAACTAATGCAGTTTGTGAAGCAGAGATGTCATGTGTGCCATTTTAGGGCATACATGGCTGCCTGTGCCACTGCATTTTGCACCACCAATATGCTTTAAGGGTATGTTTCAATGGTTTATCTGGGAGATGATCAGGGTATGAGTGATTATGAGCAAGAATCCCAGTCCAGGCACCTATGTAACTGATGCATAACAAAACTGTACAAAGAATTTGACTCCAGTGGCTACAGATTACAGAAGACATTACAGTATATCATAATAGCATGTGACTATAGATGTATGGAGTTTCAAAAAGGTTTAAAGATTTACAGACATTGTGGGGGGAGACTTTCTTTTATTTTTTACTCTTTCTGAATTACAAATAATAAGATAAATGATTACCACTGGAACGGCAGTGAAAGCTACAGAAAGGAGGAGAAGGTCCTTTACAGAAGAACACTACTAGATGTAAAGTATGGGATTATAACAGAGTCCTTACAAAAGATATTTTTAAAAATAGGGAAGAATGTAGCAGGCATTTGCAGCATCTAAGGGGAACCCCAATACAGGTTTGAAACTTGAAGTACCCAAAACAGCAGCAAGGGCAAGCCATGAAATACTGGTTGAAGATTAAACGTTTCCCCATGAGCTGGTACTGCCAATTCTGATAGATAACCACCTTTCACATTGACATCAGCAGTGGAACAGACCCTAAAGTTATCTGAGCTTCTCATAGAATCACTTCTGTCCTTTGGCTGTGGTCAGGCTGAAAAGATAGTGCTTCAAACGCAAAATGACATTGAACATCAAACTGAAGTTAGTTAGCATCCTTTATCAAAGTAGCAGCATTTGATAGTAAAGGCATCTGGGAGTTTGCAAGTTATCTATGTGCACCAACTTTTTTCCAAGTTGAGGAACTACTTCGTTATTGCCAGACAAAACATCTTACCACTGGCGTTACAACAGGCAGATTGCACCTGCCTGTGCAATTCTGGGGAAATCAGAATACTGACTGTATGTTGTATTACTGTAATTTTTATCAGAACTCTGCAAGGATTATTTATCATTCTTATAGCAAAGTTTCTGAAGACGTACAACATTCTCCTACTCCCTTCAGATTCCAACTATGTCAATACCAATACTATAGCTACTCTTTGTGTGTTGCAGTGAAAATGAGGCAACAAAAACAATGCATTCTGTATTTTACTTCATTTGTTTTATTATTTTCAGGCTAACTTATCTTTTATTATAAACAATACTTGTTTCTACTCTTGTTATTGCAAAGGTGAACGGAACACTATCATATTTTGTACAGCTGTGGAATTTTCCCGCTTTTTAAAAGATGTTATTTTGAAAAATACCAAAATTTTATCATTTTAGTTCTCACTTAGCCTTGGTATGTGATATGTTGGAAAAGCAACCCAGTTTTCAGAAATAATAACAGTAATTCAAATTCTGCATTAGACATATTTAAGTGATATTCCGCCATTATGAGGCAGAATACATAATGTAGATCACTTTCTAAAATGAATGTATTTTGAATAATTCCCTATGAAACCACATCCTTAAAAGCTAAAATATCCAGTATATTCTGTCCCCATTTATGTGCATGAGATGATTTTGATTATTTTGAATCAATGCTTCATTTACTTAAATCATCTCCTATCTCCTATTTTGCTCATGCTGTCCTAGCTACCAATCCTAGAGAAAATAATTATAAGTTAGCAAATGATGGAAACAGGAAATGCATTTTTACAATAAGAAAACTGAGGCTTGTGTTCCCTTAGACAGGAGTTCTCAACCTTGTCAACTTTGACAAGGTTGAGAACCCCTGCCTTAGAAACTGCCATTTGTTATAATCTTAATTGGAACTATGGAGTGAGCTGCAGTCCACAATATCTTAAGCAAATTTACTGGTTTTTAAGGAGATTCACTGAAAAAGACTAAATTATTATTACTCTGGAATATATAATGGCTGCAAGTAATCCTGTCCATATATATGGTCAATGCAGTTGAAACATAAATTCCACTCTATATGTTTTGTGTTTAGGAACAGAATGTTCCTTAAAGTTCTGATGGAAAATGGATGTTCTATCTAAACATTTCAAATGGTCATTTTGCACACAAGAAAGCCTGTTACTGTCTTTTTATTTATTTCTTAATTATTTATGATGGCAAATTTAAGTATTAATAGTAGGATGACTGTTTCACAATTATGGATAACGGAATGGATATTCTAGCAATTTGCTACCCTTAAATATTTGCTATCATACCAGAGTCATTTTTCTAAACTCGTGGAAAATATCAGGTCCTTCCAATATTTGTAGAATTTGCCTATATTTTCAGGTAAATATAGAGGCTTCTTCATTGCAAATTCCACTAAACACTATGCAAATATATATCATAACTATCTTACAATCTGTGTACATACGCAGCAATGCATACATGGCAAAACAAATGTGATTTACAGAGATCTTATGAGTTATCTGACTATTAATCTTTTCTTGTTGTTTTGGCTACTCCATCAAGTCTCTGTTCTTCTGATCCCCCTAGTGTTCAATAGGTAAAACAGCAGACTTGATTTCTTCCAGCATTGAAACCAGAATGGCTCCACAAACCATGGTTTAAAAATCTTAGTTGACTATTACATAAGAATCCAGTCAACTGTATACTATTTTTCAAATAGATCACACAGTTATGTTAACTTACTATATTCTGTAACCTATATGCCTTTCCTCTTCTCCAAATTGTTTTCCCTTAGAGAAGAAAGAAAAGCAGTTAAATGGTTTTTTTTTTAAATGTTGTGATTGGTCAATTCCTAGCCTACCCAGATATTGTTAATACCTTTGCATTCTTTCATGTATATGCTGGAATATTATTAAGTTGATTACAAGGTTAAAAAAATCAATATAGCATTGTAAATCATCTGGAGTTTTACCCTCTTCTCTCTTACACCCTCGAGATCAGGTTCCCTTTCCCTTCTTTTTCATTAATGAGATGTTCAGACCAGTATTTCTTATTTATTCCACCTTTCATTTAGGGCCCCCTTGTAGAATACACATCATTCTTCTTCCTATTTTTCTGGAAGAAATGAAACTCTCCAGCATTATCACCAGACAAGCAAGTTACAAGCAGTTAGCAACTGCTTCATTTAACAGATCATTTACTGTTACAATACTGATAAAAAATACTTTTATAACCAGTCTTTGTATTTATGATATTTCTTTTGTAAAGCAAAGAAAGCTAAAGTAAGATAATAAGAAGTTTCACTTAGTGCTTTCTCTTAGAAATTGCTTTGCTCAATGACTGAATTGCTATGGTAGTGAACTGATGACTACCTGTATAAGCAAACATTTAGCTATATACAGTGTGGGTATGATAAAGGACTTTGAAATATGGAATACAAATCAGCATTTCAAGTCAATGTCTTAATGACTATTTAGGGAATGCATATATATATATATATAGCAACATCCATACTTGGTCATATAAAGTAGCAACATAGTGTTCCCCGATAGTAAGACACCTCCGATTGTAAGACGTATCGGGGGTTTCAGGGGGGGTTGGCTAATATAAGCCGTACCCTGAAAGTAAGACATATGTCTTACTTTTGGGGAAACATGGGGGTATTGCTGCCTCCCTCTCATCTAGCTACGCGCCGCCTCCTGCCCACTTCCGCGCCGCCCCCCTCCATACGTCACCGCGTCTGCCGCCTCCGTCTGATCCAAATGAGCACCGCCTCCTGCCCACTTCCGCGCCGCCCCCTCTCCATACATTTTTTCCAATATAAGACATACCCCAAAGTAAGGCATAGTGGGGCTTTTGGGGATAAAAAGAAAGTAAGACACTGTCTTACTTTCGGGGAAACAAAGAAAGTAAGACACTGTCTTACTTTCGGGGAAACACGTAGCAGATGGCCTCTTTACATCTTGCTTGTTTTTGAACTTATAAACTTGCAGTTTTTTAAACCGTCTCATCTACCTTGCAGGGCAGGCCTTCTCTTTCTTGTTTACCTTCCTCTGTTCATGGGGTGCAGCAGGATCATTATTCCAATTATTCCTAAATCCCTGTGAGGTAAGTTGGGATAAGATAGAGTCTGGCCCACAGTCACACCCAATGAGTTTCCTTTACTGAGGATGGACTAGAAACTGGGATTTCCCATCCTACTTCAACATTTTAATCTCAGTACCACAGTATTTCTCAGTGTAGTATGTTTCATTCATTCATTCATTCATTCATTCATTCATTCATTCATTCATTCATTCATTCATTCATTCGGAGATGGATTCCCATTTTGCTTACTGGGACTCCAAGTATAAATGCAATTTGTTTTATTTCGTGTTCCTAGAAGTACGAAGCTGAAAACACCAGCTTGAAGATGACGAATGGGACTTTGGCGAAATGTCGCCAAGACACTTCCAATTTTACGCGGGAGAAAACCCGAATAACCAAAGACCTACATATATATATACAAATACATATACATATACATATAAAGTCAATCAGATAAAAATAAAAAGCTCTGGGATGTAAGGTAAAAGGCTTTATTTTATTAATTGCTGAGCTTTCGTTAACAACCTGTTAACATCATCAGAGCAAAGGGCTAAATGAGAAGGGGGAGTATAAGCATAAATTTACATAACAGTTAAACAATGGTTGCAGTGAGGCATGTGCACATAGCGTGCTGAAGAAGCTCTTAAAGGTATAAAGCAGTCAGTCTCGAGACCATTTTCAAAAGTCGCGCTTGTCAGCTGTTTGGCGCGTAGATCCAGCGCGCCTATCAGCTGTTCCACGCGAGGTATTTAGGGCTTCATGCTCAGTCTTGTGCCGGTGCAGCCTGGGGACTTGTCTCACTCCATCGCATGCAGGAGCTGCGGGACTGGATCTGTAGGGAGAAAAAGCAGATGCCCTCGTGGGGCATGTGAATGATTTGCCTGCCCTCACTCCCCCTTTTTAGGAAGCTGTGAAATCGTCTCTGTTAAAGAAGCCAGCCTCTTGGATTGTATAGTTTCTTTGGTGTAGGGTTGCTGTGTCTGTGTGTGTGTGTTTCGTTGGGTACGGATGTTGGGAATGTTTGTGTGTGGTCGTTTGTTATGTTTATTAGTTGTGGGTGGTTTTGTGGTATTTGGGAATTGGGCTGTAATATTTTGTTCCATTGAATGTGATGGGTTACATTTCATTGCAGGGGGGAGTTTTGGTCTTGGTCTTAATATTCTGTTGTTACTTAGGTGTTGTGTGTGTATGTTTTGTTGTGTGTGAGTGTCTTGTGAGGTTGCAGGATTTGTGTTTTGGATGTTTGTGTCCTGGATGTTGTGGTCAGGGGGGGGTTGTTGTTTCTGTGTGTGCGAATATCAGAACGTGGTGTGTTGGTTGTGTGAGTTGTCATGGTTGTGTTAGAGTTATATTCTTTACTTAGGTTTGATGAAAAGGATTGTGTTGTAGAAAGAATATCTATTGTGTTGGTTTGGGGTTTGATAAGTGGGTAGGGTGGTGTTTTTGTGTTATTATTGGTTGGGTTGAAGTGTTTAGGTATTTTATGTTTTTGTTTAGGGTTTGGTAAGGAGGTAGTAGGTCTATGTGTCTATTAATAGAATGACAGTCTGAAAACCAAGCTTCTTTTAAAAGACGGCCTCCTTTGGTGGAATCATGAGCAATGACTTCTGCTCCTTTAAAGTTGAAAGTGTGGCCATGCTCAGCTATATGGGCCCAGACTTGGGTGCATTGTTCTTGTCTTCTTACTGCCAAAATATGCTCTATGTATTCTGGTTTTAAGTCTTTTTGATGTTTCTCCAATGTAGTTACATTGGCATGTGTTGCAGTTGACCTTGTATACGATGGAGGACAAATCACTGGTTGGTAATTTTTCTTTGGGTCGCATCAACTGGGAACGTGACGTTTGGTTGGGTTTGTGTGCTATGTTGATATTGTATGGGGCAAGGATCCTGGTGGTTGCTTCTGAGACTCCATTGATGTATGGGATTGTTGCCCAAGTTGTATTAGTTGGAGCATTGTAATTTGAGTGTGGTGTCTTATCTTTGCAGCAACGTTTAATGAAACTTGGTGGGTAATTATTTTGTTTGCATATGCTGAGAAGATATGCTTTCTCTTTCGATTTTGCTGTTTCTGTGCTGCAGTGGGTCTTGATTCTTTTGAATAAAGTTCTTAAACAGCTGATTTTATGCGAATAAAGATAAAAACAAATCAAAAGAATCAAGACCCAGTGCAGCACAGAAACAGCAAAATCTAAAGAGAAAGCATATCTTCTCAGCATATGCAAACAAAATAATCCAAGAGGCTGGCTTCTTTAACAGAGACAATTTCACAGCTTCCTAAAAAGGGGGAGCGAGGGCAGGCAAATAATTCATATGCTCCACAAGGGCATCTGCTTTCTCTCCCTACAGATCCAGTCCCGCAGCTCCTGCATGCGATGGAGTGAGACGAGTCCCCAGGCTGCACCTCGCGGAAGGAATCCAGCACGAAGCCCTAAGAACCTCGCGCGAAACAGCTGATAGACGCGCTGGATCTATGCGCCAAAGAGCTGACAAGCACGACTTTTGAAAATGGTCTTGAGACTGACTGCTTTATACCTTTAAGAGCTTCTTAAGCACACTATGTGCACATGCCTCACTGCAACCGTTGTTTAACTGTTATGTAAATTTATGCTTATACTTCCCCTTCTCATTTAGCCCTTTGCTCTGATGATGTTAACAGGTTGTTAACGAAAGCTCAGCAATTAATAAAAAAAGCCTTTTACCTTACATCCCAGAGCTCTTTATTTTTATCTGATTGACTTTAAATGTCCATACCTGGGATTCCAATATTCAAAATTATCAAAGACACATATACATACATACATACGTGTGTGTGTGTGTGTGTGTGTGTGTAGGTCTTTGGTTCTTCGGGTTTTCTCCCACGTAGAATTTGAAGTGTCTTGGCGACGTTTCGACGAAGTCCCATTCGTCATCTTCAGGCTGGTGTTTTCGGCTTCGTGCTTCTAGGAGCAATGTGTGATTGTAGTTGTTTCTTCCTTTTAACTGCCAGTGAGCTCCCAGCCAATCAGTTCAAACCTCCTTTCTGTGGGCATGCGAGCCATTTCCCAGCCCTGCCTTCCCCCGCGGACCCTCCTCAGCAGCAGGTCCCCCTAGAGGAGAGTTGCCCCTGGGCATGGCCCACGCAGAGCAGCGTAGCCAAGGATATGGCAGCTGGGCAGCAGAGACAAGACTCAGCCCTTACGCCCCATTGTGCGCAGATGATGCTGCAGGGCATGGGCGGAGGGCATGGCTGCCATGGTGCTGCAGGGCCACTTGGTTGATCTGCTGTGGTAGACTGTGGAAGCTGTAGGTGGCCCTGCGAGTGGGTGGGGCGGGAGGCAGAACGGGGGCGGGGTGGACAGGGGCAGAACAGGGGTGGGGTGCAGTGGGTGAGAGGGATTTTGGGCACTCGGTGTCTAAAAGATTCGCCATCACTGGTATAGGGTTTCCTGCCTGATGGACCTCCAAGGTCCCTTCCAATTTTATTATTATTATTATTATATAATATTTGGGGAAATTTTTATAAATGCTTGACTTACAATAGAGCAAGGGTGTCGAACTGCCGGTCCACAGGCTGGATGTATCACACAGAAGCCGCGCCCACCCCATTGCCGGTAATGGCAAAACAATCCAGATACGATGCGCAATGTCACATGACGTCACGAATTTGACATGTCTTCAGTAGAGGGTTTTTTGAACAACCTATTTAAGATACTAAATAGGACATGCTCAATGCAAGAATCTATGTAAAACTAACAATTTCCTTATAATTCATTTGCCTTTTGTCGTTTTTACTTAGTAGCTTATTTCTATTTTTTTACCCTATTATTTTGAACTGATCTGAAAACATTATTTTTGTTCTTTGCTAATCATAGCTCATAGCATCTTACTTTTTCAGATACCATTTCTACAGATTTTAAATGCATGTTTCTTTGGTAACCCACCTCATTCACACACACACACAGAGAGAGAGAGAGAGAGAGAGAGAGAGAGAGAGAGAGAGAGAGAGAGAGAGAGAGAGAGAGAGAGAGAGACAGAGAGAGAGAGAGAGAGAGAGAGAGAGAGAGAGAGAGAGAGAGAGAGAGAGAGAGAGAGAGAGAGAGAGAGAGAGAGAGAGAGATACAGAAATAGATATAGATAGGTACAGTGCTTTTTTGTCATAGAACACACCTGAACAGAGTTCCGGCACCTTTTTTTGATGGATTTTTCCAAGTTTTAAAAGTAACTTTTGAAAATGTGATGTTTGGTCCACATGGACTTGAATCTCCCTGTCGATCATAGCAGGTCGGCAGCACTGTTCAGATTGTGATTGTTTGAGTGGTTGCGCGCTGAGTGCTTACTGTGGGCAGCGACTGTTATGTTTCATTACACAACTGACATGTGTGGTTGACTACATGCGAAAGGTAAATAATTTCTTATTTTAAAAAATTGTTGGTGAATTGAAAATCTTTTTAAAATTTTTAGTATAAAAATGTGACCCCAAATTTAAAAATTAAAAAAATTACTTCTCAAACACCGGTCCTGCTAAGAACTGAATATATAATTTTTTAAATAAAAGATTAACAAGATGTGAGTTCTGGCACCTTGTTTCTTACAAAAAAAAGTGTTGTATAGATATAGAGATAGAGATAGATATGTATGTATTTATATGTTTTGCAAACTATAGATAGCTTGTTTAGAGACTGCCTCATACTGTGACCATTTACAATTATAATGATGACGAATAAGTAAGTTTGCAACCAATCCGTACATTTAGAACATTCAGAGGTCTATAAAGTACAGGAAGGCTGAAATAAAATCATAATCACAAATGCAGTTTCACATAGCATTTGCTTTGCTTATAAACTAAGCTGCCAGTCCCAATTGTGCTTGCTAAATAAGAACTTTAGTACCTGTACTCATAATTTCCGATTGACAGGAGTTTTCTAGAGTGAAGCCAACTTTAAGATAGAACAGGAATAAGTGCGGATAAACCCCTTTTCTACTAAGTTTTCAATTTGCTTCGGATCTATCAAACATAGCAGATCCTTTTCCTAGCTTCAAGAAAATAATAGTAAGGTGTTTCTGAAGTTTGCAACTATATTTTAAATGGCTATTGTATTTTTTTTCTTTCTTGAGCTTTTGCCACAAATAAATGTTTATATCATGAAAATGTCTGCATTCATATTCTCTCTTTTTCTTTCAAATAATTATTACTACTGGCACAGTAAGTTTCAAATCAATAGATTAAGTAGATAAAGAGACAATGTGGCTTACAATTAGACAAGACCATTGTGATGGTAGGAACAAGAAAACAGTTCCTGTGGCCTGCATTCCATTCAGTGAGAATCTCAGAATATTTGTGGCTGGTTGGATAATACTGAAGAAAAGATACCTTGAGAATGTTGAAAATTATCTCTCAGTTTTTGTTTTCTTATTTTCATCGTGGTTAGATAATAGTTGTAGTCATGGCCCTGAATAAAAGTAAGCCCTTGATTTCAGTATCATTTCTTTTAAGATAAGTGGGATCGTGCCAAAAATGTGTTCCAAACCAAATATCCACTATTCAACAATAACTACTGCTCAGACTTGACTCTTCAGCATGAACTCTAAAACTGCTGATTATGTTTAAATGTCACGTTTTAAAAGTTTTCTATAATATCTAAATTAAGAAGTTACCTATATATCCTATCCTATGGAGACTGTGTCTCCAAATGCTAAAGAGTACAACTATGAAACAGGGCTACTCTTTCTACTTTCTTCAAAGGGATCTTTCCTGTGCTCATAAAATATGTAGTTATATTTATTTTGGTGGTTGAGGCACACATTGCACTAAAACAACCAGGTTGTTTGGTTATGGCTTAGTCCATTGTGTAAATCAAGTCACTGATTTAGAATATTTTATTTATTCCCAAACTGACCAACTCCAGCTCTTGAAAGATTCAGTATGGGTCTTTTCCAGATGTTTTGCATATTTTTAAACTAGAAAAGCTAGGAATTAAAATTGAATCTTGTGCATCCATCACTCCAAGGAACTCTTCCTTATATTAAGAAATAATTATTCTAATATCATTTTGCAGGATGAAAATAATTTCTCTGAATGGGTTCACCATCTTACTAAGAATAAAGGTGCTTAAAAGATCACCTCCTCTCATACCTATTCTATGTCCATCTTATTCTCTAAGTTCAGTTATGGATGTCCTACAATGAGTTTAGCCTAATGTATGGTGACCAGAATTGGGGATCTTCTGAATGGCAAACTCAAACTGTAGAACTCTTCCCTGAAAGATGATTGGCTGGCCCTTAATCCTATGTTTAGTTGTTTAGAAAACAACTAAATATCTATGCTAGACTGGACCATCTAAGGTTGCTTGTTATTCTGCTTTTCTTTTTCAAGGAATTTTAAATCCTTTTCTAAAGCATTGTTGGTTATATTGTGATGGTTTGATTTCAAACGGATTGTATAGTTCTCTTATAAACCATTCTGGGCTGATCTCAGAGATACATACTTCCCTACAACCGGTGAGAGCGCACAGGGTCGGCCTCCTCTGGGTCCCGTCAGCGAAACAATGTCATTTGGCGGGTCCTAGGGGGAGTGGCCCCCACCCTCTGGAACCAACTGTCCCTTGAAGTCCGCGTTTCTCCCACTCTCCCGGCCTTCCGAAAGAACCTTAAAACTTATCTTTGCCAGCAGGCCTGGGGATGATTGTGGGTTGTTGTTAAAAAGTTGTATGTGTGTTGGGTATCTATTTTTAATATTTTGATGTTTTGTATATGTTGTGAGCTGCTCTGAGTCTCCGGAGAGGAGCGGCATACAAATCAAATAAATAAATAAATAAATAAATAAATAAATAAATAAATAAATAAATAAATAAATAAATAAATAAATAAATAAATAATAAAGGAATAGAGAAAATAAATAACTAAATAATATGGCTGGCTTGCTTTTCATTTACAGAATGTATGAACATACAGTACTGACTGTTTATAAATTATGATTTATTCTTTAGCAGTGCTCAACAGACTATGGTTAACCTAAACCATATTTCAGTGCAAGACGGGAATTCAGTCTATATGGGGATCTAGTCTAACAAAGACGCCTTAAAGTTAACTATTTCTCTTTCCCTGAATTGAGATTAAAATATATCAAAACATAGCAGCTTTTAGAGCTGACTGTGCAAATAGAAACAAAAATGTTTTATTTTCTCATTTATGTCTATTTATAAGGCCACCCCAGAGCTTCAGAACAACTCTGAGCAACACACAATTAATTTTAGCAATATTAGCAGAGGGTGCAACTTGATTAGAACACTCTTATGATTGATTCATTTTTAATATTGCTTTAATGAGGCTATCATGTGATTTTAAATATGTAAGTGATATATATAGTGGGTGGCATTGTGCCTAAAGAATGTGAGTACAGTAATCAGAAGGATTCCCTCTTTTATGACTTGCTATATTTTTTCAGTTTCAAAACCTTATGTGACTGTATTACAACAATCAGTAATCATGATTCCTATAGTTAACAAGCAGCAAACCTCAAGTTGGCAACTTATCTACTTTGGTTATAAACTTGATTATATGGAATGCATTAATCTAAGCAGTTTAAATTTCATTCACCATATCTATAAAATCTGGAAACAGTGAAAAAATTAGGTTGAGAAACTGATTAGATGGGCATTCTCAAATGAAATCAATAGGATTTACAGCCTGATCCTTTAATACAATTAATTGAGAGTATAGAATAGATAAAGAAGAATATTTGTAGCTCGGGGCTAAAATGAGGAGTCGTTGGTGCTCCCTAAGCTTGGTTGCTTTCTTGCAGACTTTTCATTACCCAACATGTAACATCATCAGTGCTGGTAGCAAGTTTGGTTTGCTCTCAATTTATATTCTTATAGTTTGCCCTGTCAGTGTTGGTGGGTTTTTGAATTTTTTTTGGTTGGGTTATTTACTGTTGGCTTGTTTGGAAGTTCTTTGATTGGCGTATTACTCAATACTTGTTTGTTCGACTGATGTTAATCTTGGTATTAATGTATATATGTTAATTGCTAGTGGGGAGTTGTTTTGGTCTTTCCCCCCTCCTCCGCTGCCACCTATTGGCCTTGTTGATGTTATCTTTTGCACAGTATGTAGATGTTGTTTATATCTATATGTTTATTATTGGCTGATTTGTCAGAGTAGCAGGCTTCCAGGAAATCTCTACTATTTATGGTCTAAGATGGTCATGCTTTCCTAGAAACTAGTGTTCTGTCCATATGGAAACTAATCAAGGAGAGAAGCAACCTAGAACTAAGGAGAAATTGCCTGACAGTTAGAACAATTAACCAGTGGAACAACCTGCCTCCAGAAGTGGTGAATGCTCCAACACTGGAAGTCTTTAAGAAGAGACTGGACAGCCAAATGTCCGAAATGGTGTATGGTTTCCTGCCTGAACAGGGGGTTGGACTCAATGACCTCTAAGGTCCCTTCCAACTTATTATTATTATTATTATTATTATTATTATTATTATTATTATTATTATTATTATTATTATTATTATTTGATCTGACCATATGTAAAATTATGAAATTAAAGAGTTTTCATCATGTCTTCTGACTACTAGTTAGTGTTCATAGATGTTTTCTGCTAATATTTTGCAATTTGTCCTTCACATGGCTTCTGTAAATTTTACACTGTATGTTGTAGATAACTCCTTTTTTTTTCTGGGGCTGATGGATCTTTTGGTTTATTTAAGATGTTTTGGAGGGCTTTAGTTGGTTTGTGTACTATGTTGATGTCATGTGGTTATAATAATCTGTTGATGGTTTCTGTAATGTTTTTGATGTAATACAGTGATCCTTTTTACAGCTTGGGTTAGTTGGGTTGCTTGCTATACTAGGTTGAATAATCAGGAAGTTTTTTTTATTAAATTGCATAGATATCCATTTTGTTTGAAGATGTATAGATGATCTATTTGCTTTTACTGGTTTTCAGGGTTGCACACAGCTTCTCTTGTGGGAGAGGTTGGGTTATTACTTTGGTATTGGAGCACTTTGTTAGCATGGGTGGCTTTTTGATACATTTGTGTTCTAGTTTGCTACTGTAGTCTCTACTGATAAAGATATCGAGGAAGCATAGCATGCTGTTTTTTTCTTCCCTTATGAATTGAATTCCTTTGAAGATGTTGCTGATGGTTTGTGGGTGTTTGCTAATTGGTCCTTTTTTATTATGGTAAAGGTGTCATCTACATACATGGGTTATATATGTGGGAGTGCTATTGATTCCAAACATTGCATGATGACTTCCACTATGACTCTTGAAAGTGATGATCCTGTGAGTGTACCTTTGATTTGTTGATAAGTTTGTCTGTTAAATTGAAAGTATGCGGTTAAGCAGAGGTCAGTAAGATATATGATTATGGGTGTTTCAATCTTTGTGTATTTAATTAGGTAGTGTGCTTTGTGGAGTAATGTTATCATAGATTTTTTTTTGGCTAATTCTGGGTCTATGGAAATGAAAAGAGCTGTGACATCAAGTAAAACCATGATTTCTCATAGTTTCTGATTGAAAGTATATTTAGCAGCAGTCTCTATTTTATCACCGCCTAAAAAATGAATTCAGCTAACAGTTACTTTTTTAATATTTGTAATTGTATAGCTTCAAAAACTGTAAATACATATATGTATTACAGCCAGAAGAGTGCTACTTATTACAAGCAGAATGAGTGTTTTGATCACAAGAAATGGGACAGGGCTATCCATATGTCATTATGTCTGGCTCACCACGTGGCAGGGAAATATTCCAAGGCAAAAAACCACATTGTCCCCTGACTTCTTGCTATAAAACACAATTCCAATTTATAGCTTAGGGGCAAAGGGGATTTTGTACCATTTGAAGCTGATTTTTTCTAATGTATTCTTAATTCCTTCATATTTATCCATAGTTCTGCCTCAAAGGCATAGGGTCAAATATCAGAATTAGAAATGCATACTGTTTGGCAAGTTTTGCAAGCATGCAGGTGGTTGATTGTCTTCCCCTGCAGAGATGCAGTGACCGAGAAGAAAGCCTTGAGTGGAAGAACAGGATAAAAGGTTAACTTTTTGACAATTGTTGACTATTTAAAGCCACAAAAGTGCTGCTAGAAAAAGGTGAAAAGTTTATTCCACACTGAAAGAATGAGCATCCATCCAGCATTCATCTGTTATTAAAATTGAAAGCAACACGTTTTGCCCACCTTCTCTCCCCTGCTGACTGAAAGCTGTGGACTACAAAAAAAAACCTATTGGATATAAATCTGACTGATTTTTATAAAGAGAAAAAGCCTTAAAACATTAAGAAGCACTTTGGTAGAGCTCCAGTAATTCAGAACTGCAACACTGACCATAGTGAGTTTTAAGGTATCCCAGTTATTGTATAATGAGTCTCAATGACCATTCTTTAGTGCACTTTCTCACACGTTCTTAGGGATAATATGCCAATATCTCTTGTTTTATTTTATGAGGTCTACATATAAAAGTTGCAGTACTGTCCTGGGAAGATGAATACTCTAATGAAACTAGGAAACTTTATAGCAGGTTAGATCGTTTGCATGTCTAATACAGATAGCCCTTGACTTATGACCATTTGTTCAAGTGACCATTCAAACTGAACAAAGAGACTTACAATCCATGCTTGAAGTTACTTACTACATATGCTTGAAGTTACAGCTATTGCCACATCCCCTGGTCATATGATAAAAATTTGGATCTTTAACAAGCTACCCGCACTTATGACTTCAAAGTCCACTGCAACTTCCCCCCCCCCCGCCTATCATCCCTCTGATCTCAGCTGCCCACCATCTTGACTTACCAATGCAAGGAAAATGGCCATGGCCCAAGAAGTTTCACTGCCCACCTGCTGCCCATCCAGCCTGCAAAGCTGCCCAGAGCCAAGAAAATAGGGTGCAAAGCACCCTACTTACCTTCACTATTCTTCTTCAGATGCTGACACAGCCTTCTTATTAAGACTGCCCCATGCCATTCTCCAATGGGCTCCATTCTTCAGAAGCTTCCTTCTCCAAATCATGCAATATAAAGGAGACATTAGAAGATTGCAAAAATGGTATCTTTCTCTTGTCCTTCAAAAGCCTCTCCAAATTGAGCGATTTGGAGAAGAAGGCTTCTGAAGGAGTGTGAGAATAGAGCCCCCTTGAAAAGTGGTAATAGGTGGCCTCCATGAGAAGGCCATGCCTCACATACCATAGCTGAGTGCACCTTTCAACTGCTGGACTAAAATGGAGAAAGTAAGTGGAACACTTTGCTTGTGCTGATGGGCCAGGTAGACAATAATTCTTGCTGGGTTGGGCACTGCAGCATTTTGCCAACTCATGTGTGGTCTGCATCAGTCCTCCCAGAGCCTCTCCCGCTTCCCAATGCTCCTTACCTGGAGCTCCAGCTGCTTAATGTTCACAAGATTGCTTAACAATCCTAACCCAGGAATGCTGGAATCTTGGTTGTTGAGCAAATTGGCTACATGATATCTCACTTATAAACCACTTTGCTCAACAACCGAGATTCCAGACCAATTGTGATTATAAGTTAAGAACTATTTTTAGTTTTGATTGGTCTGAGTCTCTTAGGATCTCATTTTTAATGTCTTATAGATATATTTGTTGATCTATTCTTAGATGCTCTTTCCATCCTAAAGTGGCTCTAGGAAGCTTAAATAGGATTAAAACTTCAAGAAAAAAAAAGAGAGAGAAGTAGAAATAGAAACAATAACATGGTGTGTACTAGGAACTGGAAATTAAATAAACATAATTCCATCAGGAGAGAACTGATCACATCATCTGTTTCTTGATAATTTTAATTGCAGATATGATAGATTGTATATGGGACCATCTGTGTACAAAACATATACACTATTGCTGACCTATCATTTTGTCATAAACAGAAGTTTGGACAGAAGGCAATTTCATATTAAAGAATTTGAGGGGAAAAAATAACCATATTGCCATGTTACAAACTATACAAATAGTACTTAGCATGCCCACAGCCTCACAATATCAGTGAATGTGCTATCTAGATAATTGTGGTATTTGGAGGTGCAAAATATACACCCCCAAATATATTTTTAATGCTCTGAAAATAGGAGACGTTCACAACAATCATCACTTTGAAGGAAAATGTATCCTGAGCAAAACAAATAAAAAAGCTGAATTTTAGAAGTTACTATTAGATAAGACAACTTAAGAAATGGGTGGACAACAATTTCCTTATAGACCATCTGATTAAATACCATCAGTGTTGGTGTCAACTCTTAGTGAACAGAAATATTTTCTGTAGGATGGTTTGTCCTCAGTCTGGCCCTTCAGTTCTCTCAGTGCTGTATTCATTGTCAATGCAATTGGGTCAATCCACCTTGCTTCTGCTCTCATTCATTTGCTAACTTGGAGCTAGTATGTTTTGCCATATACTGTGGCATTTTGTACTGGGTATATGCTACCCATGAAGACCATCAGCTTCCCATTTATTTAAAGGCATTCCACAGGCTGAGACAGTTATCATAATTACAGGGCTTTCTATAGTCAGTGAAGCATATACTGACTTTTTTATATTATTTGGTTTTCTCAATTAACTGTGCATTAGGAATAATGTTTCTTCTTCTTATTGTTGTTAGTTGCGAAGTTGTGTCCGACCCATTGCGACCCCATGGACAACGTTCCTCCAGGTCTTCCTGTCCTTTACCATCTTCTGTAGTCCACTTAAGCTCACGTCTACTGCTTCAGTGACTCCATCCAGCCACCTCATTCTTTGTTGTTCCGTTCTTCTATTGCCCTCAATCTTTCCCAGCATCAGGCTCTTCTCCAGTGAGTCCTTCCTTCTCATTTCTTATCTCTTGCTCTTTCTAAAATCAGTTTGAACATCTGGCATTTCTTTTTCCATGGAAAATTTTAATCTGCGTTGGATAAGCCTAAATTTTATTTTACTACTGTCTGAAAGTAAGCAAAGTTTTACAATAACAGGAATGCTGATCAAACTTCATCTTCTAGTACTAGAGGCTCTTGTAAATAGGAAATATTTTGTAAAGCTGTGATTCTCAAAGTATGCCTCAGAGGATCCTTGGGACACCATAGAAAAACTCATAGGGGCCCAGCAGGCTATTTCAGAGTCTGGCAACATCCGTTTATGAAGCTGGATTGTGTAGTGGCCATTTGTGATATATCTTTGCAACATTAAGGACACCATGAATTAAGAAAGTTTGGGAACGTCTATTCTAAAATATTTGGATGCTGGCACCTGTATTGTATCTTCTTTGAATCAGTTACTAACTGTCCATTGACATCCTTTAATATACCATTTTGGGATTTAAAACTTCTGAGTTTGAAGATCCTTTGGAAATTTTTTATTGTTCCCCCATGTGTTTTCATTTTCAGTAGTTTTATATTAGTCATTGTACTACTGCTTGTTTTTTCTGACAGTTCCCTGAAACTTTTAGTTAAGTTCTTTCCTGAGATCTCTGTCTTTCTTGGCTTTGGTTTCTTTTCTCTTCTTGACAATTTCCACCATCTGTTGTCTCATTTTTTGCTTTCTTCTATTTTTTGGGTTTTGTCAGTTTTCATATTTGTCCTTAACAAGTTCTTTGATTTTATTACCCAGTCCTCTGGTTCCCTAACAATGAGTTTTGGGGTTTCAAGATGAATTCTGATGCTTTCTTTGAAAATGTTGATAAATGTTCAAAATTATGAAATGGAAACTGGTTGGTTTCTTCTTCCACTTTACATTAACTTGCAACTTGCACATGAGCTGTTTGTGATCTGTTCCACAATCCACACTTGCCATAAATTTTCGGTTATGAGCTTCTCTCCCTCCTTACACTATTATTGTTAATAATTTGATTTCTTTGTGTTCCTTATAGTGATGTCCATACATATAGATATTACTTTGGTTGTTTTGGGAATTAGCAATCATTTACTTGGCATAAATATATTGTTGTTTGCCTACTTCATTCCTATTTTCCTTCTTACTGTTTCCAATTTTGACCTAAGTGCTATCTTTACTATGTATCACCTTTCTGATTATGAATTCAGTAACATTCCTTCTTTATTTTTCATATCATGAGTAGTAAACAGTATGATTTTCTGACTGAAAGTGGCTGACTTCAATCCATTTCAATTCACTAATACCAAAGATATCAAGAATATAGTTAATTTATTTCATTTTTCCCTGTGTTGAGCTTTTTCCATGTGCTCATTTTCCCCACAATAATTCTTCTCTGCAACTTAGGACTGGTTTTTGTTTTTTTTTTGCATATTGTAGAAACACTAGTAACTAACTTTTCCAAAGGCATTAATCTAGATGTGTCATAAGCACCATTACTGCACAACAATATTCTCTGATTTTCCTCAGTAGCACACTGAAGGTCCCTGAGGGGGCCATCATCTGACACTATACTGTCAATCATTTTATACTGTCTACTTATCTGATTTTCTGTGTAAAATACAGGAGTGGTTTACAATTTCCATGCAGTATGAAATGCTTTTGCTGTTGTCACTGAATGATTGTCCACTTTCAATATCTTTCTGTATTGCTGCTGTCCAAATAGGTATCTTCTTGCTTCAGCTAGGTAGCTAAAATAACCTCATGCCTTGAGTGATCCTGCTAATATATATTCTTGATGTACATGCATACCTCCCACCAAGATGAGGCAGAATAGAAGAATCTGGGGGACAGCCATAGTGGCCCAGAACATTTTTTTTGTTATTTTCTTTACCTTCTAGGAATGATTTCTTTTTAATCAAATATTACTTCAGCATTACAATACAGTAGGCAATTACTTTTGCTTAAGAGTGCTATTGAATATATATTAGTTCTAAATGTGTTGAGATTGAAAAGGGAAAGTATAACATTTTTCAAATGTGGATTGCTTCTGTCTCCACCTGTAGTTGCTAAAGTTGTAGAAGCAGATTCCATATTTCAGAACAATTGTTCAGAAAATTAGAAGCTTCCATGGAAACAGATATAAAACTGCATAAATACATTCTTTTTGTAAGTATGCAACATCCTGAAAATAACTGCCTACACTCACCTAGATTTAGAATTTGATTTTTCTTAAAAATAACAGAATATGATAATCTAAGCTTAAAATATCCTCTAGAACTGATTCCTACACCTTACATTTCCAGCAGAAATGAGTCTTGCAAGGATTAGCAAAATATTAATGCATCCAATAGTTCCTGTCCATTGATAGGCAGCAGCAAAATTCCTATAGCTGCAAGTCATTCAATGGATTAAGTAGTTAAAGTTACATCATTTTTTCAAGCATAATTAAGTTCACACCATTTGAAGCATGAACCTTAACTACTGCAGTCTTGGTCAACAGCCTATCATTTGTTTGCTTTTCCAATCCTCATTTTCATAATTGCTTCTCGATTTTTGTATAGAAATATTATTTTGTGCAACTATATTTTGTTTGTTTTATTTTTCTCAGAAGACCAGACTATAGGAGGATAATGAACATTTGTTCGAGGTGACCAAATACTTTGGTTGATAATATGATAGTATAATAATACAGAAAGAGTCAGGTCAAACTCATAAGCAGGTTAGGATTTTCAGGCTTTCCCCCACTTCAATTTTGACTTCTGCTCAATGTGGAACTCATCTTTTTTATCTCCAGGTCAATAATCAGCAATTGATAATTTTCAGTTCTACCTATTTATATTTCAATTGCCATTAAACTGCTACTTTCATTACGACTGCAGAAACTAGAAAGAAGTGATTTTCAATTGTTTCATTAGGCTTGTATTTTGTTTGTCTGATGGCATCCAAAAAACTCCCTCTATCATCTTCTCCTACAAAGATGATAGTTTTGATAACTACTGAGAAACTGTAATTGCTTAATGTTCTTTTGGAAATTAGAGACAACACGCAAATTTTTAAATATAATTTTGAGACTGGACATGGCTGGGGATAAAATATATTAACTGGAAGATCACAAGAAATTGGTTTTTAATTGATTTTATTGAAAACCACTAAAATCCTCAGAATAAATAATGCCATAAAAACAGTCTCAGCTGGACAATTTTTAAGAAGAGGCAGAAAAAGGAAATTCTAATATATGAAATGTTGGCTTCACCAGAATGTTATCAATTGGATACCGAGTCATGCTCACCACATTCAGTAGGCAGTTCTAAGTCCCATATGCTTTCGCCAGATTATATCAAGGAATTTCAATCAAGTAGAAAAATATTTAATAAAACACTACAATGCTTCAGATTTGAAAATGAAAGAGTGCTTACATAGTTGGATTTATGAAGGACTCATCAGCAACATTTTAAAGTAACTTATCTTTTGCTGGGATTATCTGGCTACCTTCCAGAGCACGTTTTTGTCTTCAAAATGAAGCAATACACTGTCCTAATACTTAATATAATGAGAAATATTGCTTAGGAATCTTCAATATTAATTTCAGATATGATGTTCTTGAATTGTAACTGGCTGACTAACCACATTCAACATGTCGTCCTTAATAGAACTGCATCTACATGGAGGGAAGTATGCAGTGGGGTATCCCAAGGCTCTGTCTTAGGCCCAGTACTCTTCAGTATCTTCATCAATGACTTATAAAAGGGAAACTCATAAAATTTGCAGACGATACCAAGCTGACAGGAATAGCCAATACTCCAGAAGATCAGGCTCAAGATACAGAAGGATCTTGACAGACTTGAATACTGGGCCAATCTAACAAAATGAAATCCAGTGTAGAGAAATGCAAGGTTTTACATTTAGGCAAGAAAAAAACAAATGCACAGGTATAGAATAGTTGGTAATTGGCTCAACAGTAGTAACTGTAAGAGGAATCTTGGAGTTCTAATGGACAATCATCTAAATAGCCAACACAATTCTAGGCTACATTAATAGAGGGATAGAGTCAAAGCCATGTGAAATGTTAATATCTCTTTATAATGCCTTAGTAAGACCACACTTGGCATATTGCATCCAGTTTTGGTAGCTATGATATAAAAAAGATGTTGAAACTCTAGAAAGAGTACAGAGAAGAGCAACAAAGATGATTAGGGGATTGGAGAATAAAACATACAAAGAACAGTTCCAGGAATAAGGTATATCTAGTTTAATGAAAAGAAAGACTAGGGGTGATATGATACTGATGTTCCAATATCTAAGGGGCTGCCACAAAGAAGAGGGGTCAACCTATTCTCCAAAGCACTTGAAGACAGAGGATGGAATGGATGGAAACTGCCACAAGTTTCCTCTCTTGATTCTGGCAGGCAGAATAACTTATTTTCTGTCATCTTTGATCCTAGAGGAATCATCTGCACAGATTAGAGTAGGTCTTGTATTGCATCCTCTTTCATGGCTCTTCAAAGAGCTTTTAAGGAATTCTTCCATAATGTTTCAGCAATCATCTTTGGAGCTGTCAACAAGCCTTCAGCAATAAAACGCTGCACAGTTCATTTATCAGCCAGCATTACTCTTTACTAAATCAGCAACACTTTTTTTAATTGTCACCACTTTCTAGATCAGTCTTAAGTTGTGCAGCCATTGCACACTTTCCATCAAAAGTTCTTCTGCTATTTAACTATGGTTAAATGCAGGCTTGGGCAGGATAAATGCACAAATGTTCTGAATTTGAAATGTTCCTCAGTTAGCCCTCCTCTTTCCCAGGCACCGAGAAGAAAATAACACATGCCTAGTGTACAGTAACAAAAGGTAATTCTGGGAGATTTCTGCTCAACCCCATGGTATTCGTGCTGTGTCACTCCACAAAGATTCATTCACTCTCTCACACTGTTCAGCTTCCATATGAAAAAGATGAATGAGATAATCAATATACTTAGAACATTCAATGTTTTCCTTTTTTCACCGAATCCAGGTAAGGTAAAGAATTTCTGAATACATAATGAATGTTAATGAAAAAAATTATGGCTAACAAATTAAAATTCAATCTGGACAAGACAGAGATACTAATAGTGACTATATTATCTGTCGAGGTGGGTGTTGTTAGCCTGATGTGAATGCAATTGTAATCTCTCAAAGATTTAAGTATGCATGCTGGGATTATGTCTCCACCTCAAACTAAAAAAAAAAAGGTAAACGTTTCCTCTTACCAATCATATCTGACTTTAGGGAATGGTGCCAACTGTGTTACTTAGCCAAGGGAGTCACATTGTCCAAAATGCTTCTGTGGTCATGTGACCACAGAGGCATTAAATAAGCTCTCTGGCTTAAAGTTTCAAACATACTTCCCAAACTGGTGTCATAGTCAAGCTACTCCGTACCATCTATCTGTCATTAAGAAGGGGACTATGTGATGTAATGAAACCTTGAGAGTAGTTTCTTGCTGCAAAGGCTCTTGGGATATTTCCAAAATAATGATTTAACCACTACTCCAAATTCTGAAATCTGTGACATAAGTCATGTATTGTATAGATCTTTTGCTTTATAAATGCTCTCCCTTCTATGAATATTTCCTTTTTAAAAATAATTTTATCAAAGGGTTGAATGAAACAAAAGGTAATAGAAACTATGAGAAAAAATGCCAAAAAGAATTCCTTACCCTCTTCATGATAGTATAAACAATTTCCTGTCTTTACACCTTTTCTTAGCTAGTAAATATAAAATTCTTCATTCATAACCCATTTCTTAACAATAGGCATACAAAATAAGTAACATCTTCTTCAATCCAGTTACCAGCAAAAGATTCATGAAGAGCTGGTAAGATGTTTACATTAATTAACATATGTAAAACTCAACATTCCACATCTCATCTCTTAACTATAACAAAGCATTCATATTCTTCTCAAGTAAACTTTGCTGCATATCTTTTTGTGTAATATCTTCATTTGGTAACAGAAGACACAACATAGCTTCCATTTCATGATAACAACCTTTTGTGCAGTTCTTCAAAGATGTCTGTAAACATTATAAATTGTCTTATGACTCCAAAATCAAAAACAATTGTTCTTTTCCACGAGCATACATTTTCTTAAAACAATTTCAAAGTCTTAATATTCAAAGTCCAAAACTCTAACTTTTTTTAACCCTTAGAGCTTTCTGTAGCCAAAACTTTACTTTGTGCTCTTTAAGTTCTTAGAATTATAAAAATAAATTTTCATATTCTTATATTGGGGATTAAGAGCATTCCTTTTCCCAGTGTTTCCAGTCATGCCATTCCAAAGGTTTCTAACTTTCTTAAATAAGCTAATAGTCAATTTTTGAAAATAGTTAGCAAGGGAAAGGCATATATTTACTGGAAGGGATCCTTGGTGTTCTCTGAGTTTGGTTGTTTTCTTGCAGAAGTTTCATTACCCAAACTAATAACATCATCAGTGCTACCGTAGTAAGGAGTGGGGCTTCCTCCAAAACTCCTCCCTACCAGCAATCAACATCCAGATGAGCATAGATTAATTCTAAGATCAGGGCTTTTTTTGTCATAGAACGCCCAGAACAGAGTTCTGGCATCTTTTTTGGATGGAACTTTGTATGACATGTGTGAGTTCTGGCACTTTTTTTTTTTTAACAAAAAAGCATTGTCTAAGATTAACATCAAACAAACAAGTAAACAATATCCCAATCAAGGAACTGCCAAACAAGCCAACAATAAACAACCCAACCAAAGAATCTCTAAGACTACCACCACCAACACTGACAAACTTATACTGATGATGTTACTTAATTGGGTAATACGTTTGCAAACTACCAAGCTCAGAAAGCACTAAAGCATCAATCTTGAACTCCCTATATTCACTTTCATTGAGAGTCATCATATTCAAATCAACCACAATGGCACTAGCTTTAAAAAAATATTTATTCTAGATTTTATATTTCTAAAATATGACCATCCTTTCCTAGAAATTTTTAGCATCTCAAGACAGAACCATTTATTTAGGAAGACAATATTGGTGATGTTCCTTTATGTCTGTATATTTAAGAACACATTAGGAAAATGTGGTATTCTGATAAATAGCTCCTATTTATGCTACAATGTTTTGGGGCACTTATTTCTAAATGCAGGTATTTCTCAACTTAGAACGAGTCACTTAGCATCTGTTCAAAGTTCAACATACCCCTCCCCCAAAGCTGCTAATAATTTTGTTTCAAAGTTATGGCTGATGAAGCACCCCTGTATTCATTCACCCTTACAACTAGCTGCAGGGAGATTGCAGTGTCCCCCCAACTTATATCCCCCATCCATTCCGCCCCACCAGATCCCTGCAGCCACTGATTCATCCAGGCTACCTATAGCAGCAACCTGCATGCCTCTAGCTTTCTTCCCATTAAACCATCCAGGCGAGCTCAGGCCAGTTGTACTGTGAGCAAAGCAGCTGCAGTCAGCCTGAGCTTTCATGGGTATCTAGGTGGGAACAAAACTGAAAACTTGCAAGCTGCAACTGCTTCACACATGCCACAACAGCTACAGAAAGTCTGAGCTCCTTCCAGTGGCTGGGTGGGAAGGAAGCTGTAGGCTTGCAAGTAGTAGTCAACTTGTGCATGCTATGGCTGGCCTGAGCTTCCCTGGGTGGGTAGGAAGGAAGCTGTAGACCTGCAGGGATGGTGGTGGGGAAGCAAAAGCAGGCCCAAGGCCTGCGTGGATCCTGAGGGACAGGAAGTAGGTCACAGGGTACCTCAGGAAGTAAGGGAATTCTTGGAAGGCCTGCAACAGGTTACCCTGGGCCTGCTCTAGGCCTCCCAGGCCTTCCCTACCCTTGAAGCACATCATGTTCCACTTCATGACAGCATTGGGGCCAGCAAGCATGGGGTTCAGTAAGCAAAGTGATAGCATGGGTTCTTTGCTTAATGACTGTCACTATAGTCACTTGTGACTATAATGGGCAGGTCCGATTGCATTCGTAACAAGATCTACCTGTACTTAGATATTTCAGCTTCATTATTTATAGCTTATATACATCCAGATAGGTGTGTATAGGACGTGCCATTACTTTCTTCTAAATGATAGAATATAGGATTTGTAATATTGATTTTATTTACAAATCATACATACAGATTAATCAAATTATATATATCCTGCTACTGCAAGAAACAGTCTTTCCTACTAATATTTGCTTCAGATTCTCAGAGAGTGAGTTAATGAGAGTTGTAATTCAAACCATTTCAAGTACGCTAAATTTGGGAAAACTGTTTTTTACAGTTCACAATTTCTGTGGATATTGTCTAGTGTAGGGCAATTCCCAAGCGGCTACATGAGAAACTGGGACTGTAGTGAAAGACCATTGTTGCCCTGTCTCCATTACCCTGCTCCCTGCCAACACCATTCCACTCCTGCCAATGCCACCCATCCCATCCCCCTAGCCTGCCGCCAATGCCATGGGCCAGACAGGGATAGCTGAATGACTAGAAGTGTGCGGGGGCCATAAAATGCCAAGATCTACTCTAGTGTGACAAAATAATGTTTAAAAGAAGAGGATGTTATAGAGAGAAAGGAATAGCTAGAGATATTGACAAGCAAATGACTCCAGATGTAACTGGATATCAATTTGGCTAAATGATGAACCTTATGTAACTAATTTAGGATTTCAGTATGCTTTTCAAAGCAGCATCCTCTTAATGCATTATAAAAAGTCAATTTCAATCTAAAATAAAAATAATGGTAATTAAAAACCAGCATCCACTTTCAGTAGAAGATATAATGAAATTTATTACCCACGCAAAATAATATATAAACATTGCATCTAATCGTCTTCCTGGTATTTAGGGAAGGCTCAATCAATGTGTTAAGGGAGTTTAACACAAAAAGAACCAATAATGTTTCCACACTGAAACATGAATGAAAGGCATTTTTAATCTTTCCAGAGAAGAATAATCGCCTTTGAGAAAATAGTGGATGATATTGTCCAAATGGAAAATTCCTTTATATACAGCAAGCTTGTTACTCAGTAGTGCCAGTTGAGCCTGAAGCAGAGATAAAAGTAGAACAGCATAGCTGAAGTGTGTGTAAGGATGAAAAAAAGGCTAAGACGAAGGCTGGATGGGACAGAAAAAAACCTCAGAAAGCAAATAATATAAGTTCTTGGTGCAAAGAGAAAAAGATCTTCTGAGGAAAGATGTGGAAACCAGTCGTCCTGTTATCTGTTAGAGAGTCTGCTTTATACAGTATTCCAGAATCTCAAACAACAGTAGCAACTCAGTATCTGCGATTTTTGTAATATGCTTGGAAAATGTATTATTCTGGCCAACTTTACAGTATATTTAACTGATCATGTGTGAACCTGTATTTGAAATATTTCCAGTGTTGAGAGTAGCATTATTCTTCAGACTAAAATCATAAAGAAATATGCAAATATTCTACAGGATTGATGTTGCCCATGACACTAACTCCTAATGCTGTATTTTTTATGTAGAACATGATATTGTCATATTGTAGACTATCATATAATGAGAATATTTATTTCACACATCTATTAAGATATATTTGTGTAACGAAGAGTATTGAAATACAGCTAATAATTTATTAAGTTAATTCACATATTGAATGAACATATTACACTTGTTGCATAAATGGATCTCCTAAATTGAGATATCTATGAAGCAAATGACTTTGTAAATAATGTAAGATTAAATTTACTATATAAGAAATGCATGAGATTATATTACAACACCTGCAGCACTTGTAGACCAAAGGCTATCAACTACTGATCTGTTATATTAATCTATTAGATTGATAGATTAATGAATGATGAATGAAATATGACTCTCTCCATAATTCAAGTTTATGGTTCCTGGAGCCCAGAATTCTCCAGATGCCATATTATGAGACTTTGTCCTGAACTATTTTTTTAGTCTAATTATTACATTCATATTCTGCCTCTCTGCTTATATAAGCACTAAAGCTGAATAGTTTGGTCTACTGGTTAAGACATCAGGTTAGAAACCAAGAGAGTGTAAATTTCAGTCCAGCCTGAGGCATGAAAGATGGCTGGTGACATCGGGCCAGTCACACTCTCTCAACTCAACCTCACCAAGTTGTTGTTATGGGGAAAGGAAAAGGAGGAAGGAATATTGGGTATGTTCACCACCTTAAATTATATAAAAATAATAAGGGTAGGATAAAAATAAAACAAATGTAGTGGAACAATTTGATTCCTGGGCCATGGTCTAGTGGCAGCCAGAATGATGAGTCATCATAAAATAAGGAAATATATTTAGTTATTTTAAATATTTAGGACAATATTAAATAATTCTTTATTTTTATAGTTTGGTTATTCTTAATCATGCTTTTGTGAACAGATGAGATTATGTTCATGGAAAAACAATTTACAAACCAACTGACTTCATTACTAAAGTAAGGCTACCACTGCTTAAGATGACACACCATTCTTTTGGCTGTAGTTATTTTATGTTTAAAAAGTAAAAACAACATTGATTGTATTTCATAGCATGCAGAAAATTACGTTAATATGTGAATTTTATCTTGGATTGGGTTCACACAATGAGTTAAGCCATATTGTGATAAATTTGGCTTTGATTTATTGAGGGCAATTTGAAAACCATATTTCATGATCTTATGTTAGTCCAACTGTGACTTACATAAGAAACCCTAATAAACTAATCCATGTCTCAGCATAATGTGTAAACCAAGTCAGTGTCTCCTCAATCAATCTTTATTTGGCCATAAATTAACAAATAAAATCAAAGTTACAATTAAGGTAAAAAAGAAACACATAAAATGCGAAAAATATTTAAGAAAAATTGGAAGAGTTACTATAGTGTATTGTATAAACTGTATAGCAGTGCTTAGCTATGATCAACAAAATGAAATCAGAATGAACATACAGTAACAACTTAAGATAAAGTAAATCAGAACAGCCAGGATTTTAAAGAATTATGATAATAATTCCTGGTAAGCAGCTATGAAGATGGAGCAAGAAAAAATAAAGTATTTTATCGTATCCTCCACCACATGGACACTCCTCATGGACACAGTCTCCATTCAAAAGGAATATTTGGATATATCTTTTTAACAACAGTTGTGCAAGATGGGGAGGCATTAAATCTGGCCAACAATAAAGCCTAAATAATTTTGGAATCATTATACATCTGAAGTGTTTGGCTGGTTGGAAACAATCAATATGCAGAATGTTTCAAAAAGATGTTTCTAGGTAGATCTGATAGATCTGATTGCAGCTCTAATTCAATGACAATGATGGTGCAGTGGTTAGAATGCAGTATTGTAGGCTACTTCTGCTGACTGCTGGTTGCCAGTATTTGGCAGTTTGATTCTCACTGGCTCAAGGTTGACTCAGCCTTCCATCCTTCCAAGGTCAATAAAATGAAAATCCAGATTGTTGGGGGCCATAGGCTGCCTCTGTAAACCACTTAGAGAGGGCTGTAAAGCACTGTGAAGCTGTATATAAGTCTAAGTGCTATTGCTATTGCTGCTCTTGAGATCAGCTAGCACTTCATGGGCTGACAGTGATGGCTGCCCATGTAAAACCATATGATTACAAACTAGCATGCGTCATCTAGGATTAGGAAAGCTGGAAGCTGTTGATCATAATTATAGAGGCCAGTAACTCTTCTTAATACAAATACAAATTAATAGTGATCCCCAACTGAATATTCATCCTCTGCCTCCAGAGATGTATCTCATATCTGACATTATATTTTATATCTTTTAGGATTAGTAACTCACAGAAGACTTGTATCCTTATCTTCCAGAACTTGGTTTTGGGGGAAAATGTTCTCAATAGCAAAATTAAATTCAAATTCCTTGCTTTATCCACAGCTACATTTGCAGGAAATAACTGCTCAGAGTCATTTTAAAGTGCAAGATCGGGTGGCAAATAAATTTAATCATCATCATCACCATCATCCTCATCATCATCCCCAGTAAGGCACTACCTTAACGTGAGACTTGTGTGCTCTGAGGAAGATGAGAGGAGAAGATAGCATACTGTACAAACTATACAGCAGTGCCTTTCCAGGTCCTTGGAAAGGACTTGATAGGTAGACAAAAATGCCAAATCCAGTCTGAAGATCTGGCTGACTATGCAACAAACCATAATAATAAATGGTAGCTCTTTTATAACTCTTATGGCACACAAATTTCATTAGACTACAAAATTCATTTAAAGTTCTTATTATCAGAAGTTATGTTGGTCAAATGAAACAAAAGCAAACCAACAGAGCTTGAAATACAAAGCAATAACTGTATTATTTTTTTTACTTTCCAGAAAACTGCACACATGAAGATATCCATTAGAAATTGTTCCAGCTTTGGCATGATTTCCATATATAAAGCAGATTTTTGAACAATGAAGCTGTAGAGTTGCAGTATGAATACGCTATTATGCAATAAACGTTTTTAAAATGATATTGATTTTAAATAAGCTTTTTGTATAACCATGAATTTTGCTCTTAAATTGGACTGAAGATTCAAATAATGCTCTAACACAGCGGTTCTCAACCTTTTTCAGGCCGTGACCCCGACCTGCGCCGCGCATGCGCGGCTCGACGTCCTGCATCGTGCATGCACGGTGCAACGGTCCGCATTGCGCATGCGCGGCGCGTGCGTGGCGGCCCACATCGCGCATGTGCAGCGTCACGGCCCACATCACACATGCGCATGCGCGACGGCCAGCATCACGCATGCGCGGCATGGCGGCCCGCATCGTGCATTCACGGTGCTACCCCGTGCATGCGCGGTGCTGCCCCCTGCGCCGGCTGAGAGGAAAAGGGGGAAAAAATGGCGGGTTGCGGTATTTGGCGACCCCCGTGAAATGGTCGTTCGACCCCAAATGGGGTCGCGACCCACAGGTTGAGAACCGCTGCTTTAGATTCAAAGTGGGAAATCTGATAGAAAGCTGTACCAATATATTGTTGCCAGAGATAAAAACAAAGTGGGTAAAGTGATATCCACAGACTAATTTAGAGGAAGCTACCGGTATAACATCAATGTCAGATATTATCATATAGTATTATCCAGGGCTTTTTTTCTCATAGAATGCCCAGAACGGAATTCCGGCACCTTTTTTGGATGGAACCTTGTAGGATAGGCAAGATGGGTTGTATGACGTGTGTGAGTTCCGGCACCTTTTTTTTTTTTTTTTAGAAAAAAAACCACTGGTATTATCTAGTTGAAAATCCAGGAAAAACAAATAAAGTTAGAGTTTAATCAGATATGTCTTATTATACAGAAGTTTCTCTGACTTTTAGAGACTGATTTCCTAAATAAGTTTCAAACATTTCTTTACAAAATTAGTCCCTTTTTTGATATTCTTTTAAAATGAATGTTGTATATAGACACTTTTAAACAATTTAAAAAAAAAATCTTTGGCATTTTTCAGCAATCGGAAATTAGCAGCAGAGGTCAAATGTGGTTGGCACTCAGATTACGAACCAGAAACTGATATGCTTCACATATTGATGTTCCCAGTTTAATGAAAAAAGTTATATTTCATGATCTATTCTTAAATTGAATTTGTATGTCAGCCGGAAGAGTATTATACAATAAGTAGGATTGTATGATAAACTTGAATCATTATGCATTTAACTCGAATTATGGTACAACTGGCCCTATTCTTAAGGATGGATTGTCCTTAAACCAGGATGATCTTAACCTAGGGACTTGCTGTATTGGACATTTGGATATTTCTTTTTTCTTTTTTTTAGATAGGCATTACATATTTACTCTCTCAATCACTTTTTGCAATGATATCTCTAAATAGGTCTTTAGTATAATCATAGATCAGAAACTGAAAATCATTAAATAAGTATTAAAGTGTTATGTTCAATAAACAAAAAAATAATAAAACAAATATAAAAGCACTTTTAAAATTATTTCTGTTTCCTTGTATCATTCTTGTATTAAAATCATTCTTGATTTTAATTGCTATATCCCCTTTAATTTTTTTAACTTACAGATGTAATTTTTACACGAATTCTGGGTTAATAAACATGGCAGAAGTTTGTAGGAACTAAGGTTATTGGAATGATTTCTTGAAATCTACCTCCAAACAATTACAAATTCCAGATTCTAAAATCTAGTTTTAGGAGTGTCCAACTATTAGAATTATGCAAATATCAAGTTGAGGGCAACAACAATAAAACATGCAGATTTAATAGGACATAAAAGACTTAGCTGATGAACAAGAATTTAGAACAAGGCTGGCTAGATATTTTCTTAAAAAAAAACAACTTTATTTGCTATTGCTAAACTTGGAGATTTTAAAACTAAGTAATCAATTCCAAACCTATGTTTCTGGCTTACTGCAATTTAGATAATAGACAGATTCTCTAAGGAACATCGATTATATTATGGTTTGATGAGTTATGTGATCCACTTATGATTTACTCATGAATCTGATGTTAAACAATCATGATTTAGCATGTCTGAACACCTCATTCTAATTGGTAACCAGTTATAAATTATGGGCCCCCAGAATGGGTGTACTTTTGAATTAAGTCCAGAAGAGAAGCAGCATTTTGCTTCCTACTCTATGGGTCAGGGGTATACATACAGGACAGCTACTTTTCTAAAATGGGTTAAAGAGGCATTATTTAATTCAGTTGGCATTATTCTGATGCGAGGGATTTCGTTGCCCGTCATACGATCAGTACGCGGACAGCAGACGATGGAAACTACAGTCCAACTTCCCCAGAAAAAAACCCAATTTGGGAAAAGTTGCAAACAAAATACTGCCCCATTCCAAGATGATTTTAACACGCCTCCTCCTTAACACTAACGTCTAACTCCCAATTCTCAAAAGCCGTCCCTCTCTTTCGAGTAACAGCATTCTTCCCTCGCTCATCTTATTCCGACCAATCATATTAGACCTCCCATCTGACCGCCTCTCCCTCATCCAATCACTGTTGCTTTTTCTTTTATTTATATACGTCTGTGGGCGAGCATGTATAGTTTCGTCACTCCGAGCTGTCCAATCAGCTTTGGAGAGTGACGGACGTTGTAGAAGCGGCATCAATAAAAAGGGGAGGGAGGACGGATTAATTCCGTTTCTGTCCCTGAGTGGAAAGAACCTGGGGATCGCTTAAAGATCGTTGGAGAAGTGTTGGGGCGAAAGGTTATCCCCTGCCACCTTCGTCCCTCCTGGTCTTTCCGCCCGCTTGGCAGAACCCGCACCGGCGCCAGCCTAGAGGACGCGAAGGAGGTGGAGCAGTGGGCGGGACCTGCTGCGCGGCCAGACAGGGGAGGAGGCGGGGCTGCTGGGGAAGGAATCGTTGGCGGAAGTGAGGAGCCGGAGCGCTGGCTGAAGCGGCGAAGGACAAGGATACCGCAGGCGGGGAAGCCTCACCTCGCCTCACTATGGTTCTCCTCGAGCTGCGCGAGCAGGTAGATGTTCCCGGGGCGGAGGGCCAACGGCGTTGCTTTGCTCCGTTTCCCTTAGTCTTTCTGAGGGAATGAACCTGGCCGCCTGTTTCACCTCCTGGGAGAAGGTGACAGGCTGGGTTAGGAAAAAGGAGGCACTATGGCGGCATTGGGAACGGCTGGTGGTGGGTGGGGTTGTGGTGTCCCTGCCGCGCTGAACGGCTTCAGGCTTAGTGACGGAGCGCGTGGGAGAGGAGGAGGAGGAGGAGGGGGGGGAGGACCGCGGACGAAAAGGCGTTTGTCTTCCGAGTGATGGCGTGCGTGTCGGCGGAGGTGCTGGGAAGCGCGCCCGCCTGCCAGGGAAACGGCGAGGAGTGGCGGGCTGTTGAATCCACACCCCTTTTCTTTCCTTCCTCACCCACCCCTCCCCTCCCCCAGTCCCTCGAGGCCCCACCTCCTTTCCCAGGTTACCCCTGCCTGGGCCTAACAGGTGGCAGCGAGTCGCTTCCCCTTCCCCTCTCCGGTCCCGCCTGTTCTCATTCCTTCAAGGCCAGAACAATCTCAGGCGCGCACACACCCCCTTTTCCAGTTGTGTGTCTCATTGGGATCTTGAACGTATACAGTGTTTATGTAGCTTGGGGCTGCGCAAACTGGACATAAAGCGATGACCTTTTGCCCTCCGTAGTTATGTCCAAAGCGACTGCTCCTATGTATGTCGGCAAAAAACAAGAGAGAAGTGGATCCGACTAAAGTGTAATAGCCTCCTTTATCCCTCAGAGTTCAGCCAGGTGTTCTTGGGCATCCCTCCATTGGAAGCTTTTGCTGTTGCTGAATATTAGTGAAGGAGATTACTACAAGCATCGTTTTGTCTTTTCCACGCTTTTCCTCTAAGAGGCTCAAATAGCACATTGAGGTGCATCTGTCTTTCAGCCTGATCTGTTTAAAATGGAGCTCCGACTTTGACATAGGTCCTTAATTCTGTTCTCCCATTTTAAGGTATTGCTGCTGTGCAGTAGGTATATTGGCATAAGATCTGAGATATTTAAGGTTTTCATGAGATTTAATGAATTGCCAGTGAGATTTAGTGAATTGCCAGTGACAATATGAAGTTAATAATGAAGCAAGAATTTGAACTCACATTTGCCAGATCTTGTGCTAAAGTGAGTCTCTATATTGTTATTCTGTTTGCCATAGCTTATAACCCAATACCATATTTGCAGCATCAATATCATTATCTTCTTGTCTAAGAGTAGACAGGAGAGAGAGCAAGGTTTCTTTTTACTTAACTTTTAAAAAGGTAATGTTCCTAAACACATTAATGAAGCTTTTAATTTTTTTCTTTTAAATATTTTTGTTAATGAAAACATTGACTTGCTTTTCTTAATGCACATATTTAGGGATTCTTGGTGCTCCCTGAGCTTGCTTATTAGCTCAGAGAGCACCAAGGACCCCTCATTTCAACCCCGAGTTACAAATATTCTCCTTAATTGGTATACATATTTAGGGTTTTGTTATATTTTTAATCTAGATAAACTTGCTGCATATCAGAACTCCTCATTTGTTCTAGCTATACTTTTTCATATGCTTTGCTATTTCCTTTTCTGGTCTTGAAAGATTGCATATGCAATACTGATATCTGACCATAGTAAAAATGGATTATTCTGGATTGATTCAGCCTTCTGATTTTACCTCTTTGATACCAAACATGCTTGAGCCCTTTTAAATATTTGCTTGCTGTCTCATGTAAGTATTTTCACTTTCTTTTACCAAAGTCTTTAAATTGTTTTGCACATGCTAGTTCTAGTGTGTGTTTCTGTCAAAAGTCCTTAATTATTTTTAATTATCCTTTCTAGTGGTCTGTTGGCTTGCCTTTTGCTGTGTTTGTGGGCAGTCTATTTGTAGGTGTGGGCAAGTGTGACTGAACAGGTTCTTTGGTTAATTACTCTTGCCCAGGTATTTTGGTACTTGATTTTGCTATTGTCAGTTGACAGCTTAACAGAAATGCAGTTTAGCACCCTATTGTTACAATGTATGTATGCACAACATAGAACAAACCTATCAGGACAAGATTCAACAATCCATCTGCATTTGGAGACAAAGGTCACTCTTTTGAAGACTGCAGAGTCCACATTCTAGACCAGCGGTTCTCAACCTGTGGGTCGCGACCCTTTTGGGGGTTGAACTACGCTTTCACAGGGGTCGCCTAAGACCATCGGAAAATACATATTTCCAATGGTCTTAGGAACTGAGACAACGCTCCTCTATCTGGCCGCTGCCGCCGCCCTCCTCCCCCTCCACCGGCCCTCTGCCTCCAGGGCTCCCTTCTCCTCCGACAGCGCTTGCTTCTGCCGCCACAGCGCCATCACACGTGCCCCCGACACCGCCCCGGGCCAGCTCAGCTGTGTGGGCGGCGGGGCCGAGCCAGGTCTGGGCTGCTGCTGGCGCTGCCGCTGGGCTGCTCCACCGCTGCCGGCTGAGTTGAGCTGCGGCACAGAGCCGGTCTCCACACCTCCTGGTTGCCCAGCCGCGCTTCGCCCCAGCCACCTTCCACGCTGCACCGGAGCCTTCCCCGCACCACCTGGCCCGCTTCCCTCGCTGTCAGAGGCCACCTTGGCCCTCTGGCGCCTGGTGCAGCCCTGGGGCTGGCAGGCAGGAGTGGCTCCTTCCCAGCTCGCTGGGCTCTGGGCCCTGGAAGTGGCCAGGCAGCGGGCAAGAGGGCTAGGCGGCAGCGATGCCCGCATGTGCGTCGGAAGCCGGCCGGGCCGGGAGGGGAGAAGCTGCGCCTTTTGAGCGGGAGCTGATGCTCCGGCCGTGCCCCTCTCGCGTGCGACGAGTCGAGGAAGGGTCGTGGCAGTGAAGGGCTGTGCGGCGTGGAAAGGGGCTTCCATGACCCCACCGCTGCAATGGCGCTCAGGAGGCTGGAGGGGCAGACAGGTCCCGGGAGGCAGCTGGGAGAGGGCAAGAGGTGCCGGGATGAGGATGGGGGGCTCCAGGTTGGCGGATGCGAGAGGGCGGCCGGCAACTCCGAGGTGCGTGGATCCTCTGCGCGGCTTCCGAGGCCCCAGAGGTGCCGCCTCTCCGCCAGGCTCTCCTCCAGAGCCTCCCCCCCGGGCAATTGTGCGGAGCTGCTTGTGCGTCCTTGGCAGCACCTGCGCGTAAGGCTGTGTGCCCAGGTCGAAACGCCGCACTTTTCCTACCGCTTCTCCCGTTGGTCAAAGGCAGATGCAATTTCCCTTTCCCTGGTTCTTTTCATCTGCGCTGGAAAGGACAATTTGGGCCATTTTATTACCGGTACCTGTTGCTTGTTTTATTACTTGTTGCCTTTGCTGAACAAGGGAAAATTGGTTAAAGTGATTTTCAGGAGCTGCAGAATGCCTCCAAGTAAAGCCGCAGCAATTACCCGGCCAATTTTCCCTGCTAGGGCATCTGTGTGTGTTTCCAGACCTTACTGGACTACCATCCCCAGCAGCCCTAAAAAGCACTGTGGAAGAGTGGGGAATGCTGGGAGTTTCAGTTCATCACCATCGCGAAAAACATGACTCTCCAAAGATCATTCCTTCCTTCCTTCCTTCCTTCCATCCATCCATCCATCCATCCATCCATCTCCTTCCCTTCTCCTTCAATCTCTCTTTCCTTCCTTCCTTCCTTCCTTCCTTCCTTCCTTCCTTCCTTCCTTCCTTCCTTCCTTCCTTCCATCTCCATCTCCATCTCCATCCCTTCCCCTTCAATCTCTCCTTCCTTCCTTCCTTCCTTCCTTTCTTCCTTCCTTCTTCAATCTTCCTTCCTTCCTTTCCCCTTCAATCTCCTTCCTTCTCCTTTCCCCTTCAATCTTCCTTTCTTTCCTCTTCAATCTCCTTCCTTCTCCATCTCCTTCCTTTCCCCTTCAATCTTCCTTCCTTCCTTCCTTCCTTCCTTCCTTCCTTCCTTCCTTCCTTCCTTCCTTCCTTCCTTCCTTCCTTCCTTCCTTCCATCTCCATCCCTTACACTTCAATCTCCTTCCTTCTCCATCTCCTTCCTTTCCCCTTCAATCTTCCTTCCTTCCTTCCATCTCCATCCCTTCCCCTTCAATCTCTCTCTCTCCTTCCTTCCTTCCTTCCTTCCTTCCTTCCTTCCTTCCTTCCTTCCTTCCTTCCTTCCTTCCTTCCTTCCTTCCCCCTTCAACTGCCTTCTCCATCTCCTTCCTTTCCCCTTCAATCTCCCTTGCTTCCTTCCATCTCCATCTCCATCCCTTCCCCTTCAATCTCTCCTTCCTTCCTTCCTTCCTTCCCCCTTCAATCTCCTTCCTTCTCCATCACCTTCCTTTCCCCTTCAATCTTCCTTCCTTCCTTCCTTCCTTCCTTCCTTCCTTCTTTCCTTCCTTCCTTCCTTCCTTCCTTCTTCAATCTTCCTTCCTTCCTTTCCCCTTCAATCTCCTTCCTTCTCCTCCTTTCCCCTTCAATCTTCCTTCCTTTCTTTCCTCTTCAATCTCCTTCCTTCTCCATCTCCTTCCTTTCCCCTTCAATCTTCCTTCCTTCCTTCCTTCCTTCCTTCCTTCCTTCCTTCCTTCCTTCCTTCCTTCCTTCCTTCCTTCCTTCCATCTCCATCCCTTACACTTCAATCTCCTTCCTTCTCCATCTCCATCCCTTCCCCTTCAATCTCTCTCCTTCCTTCCTACCTTCCTTCCTTCCTTCCTTCCTTCCTTCCTTCCTTCCTTCCTTCCTTCCTTCCTTCCTTCCTTCTCCCTTCAACTGCCTTCTCCATCTCCTTCCTTTCCCCTTCAATCTCCCTTCCTTCCTTCCATCTCCATCTCCATCCCTTCCCCTTCAATCTCTTTCTCCTTCCTTCCTTTCCCCTTCAATCTCCTTCCTTCTCCATCTCCTGCCTTTCCCTTTCAATCTTCCTTCCTTCCTTCCTTCCTTCCTTCCTTCCTTCCTTCCTTCCTTCCTTCCTTCCTTCCTTCCTTCCTTCCTTCCTTCCTTCCTTCCTTCCTTCCATCTCCATCCCTTCCACTTCAATCTCTCCCTCCTTCCTTCCTTCCTTCCTTCCTTCCTTCCTTCCTTCCTTCCTTCCTTCCTTCCTTCCTTCCTTCCTTCCTTCCTTCCTTCAACCTCCTTCCTTCTTCTCTATCTCCTTCCTTTCCCCTTCAATCTTCCTTCCTTCCTTCCCCTTCCCCCCCTCCCAACATTTTTGAGCAAGGAAGAGTAAGCTTCTCCAGCGAGCATTGCTATATTGTTTTTGTGATTAATCACTATGCTTTAATTATGTTCAATTCGTAACGATGAAAATACACCCTGCATATCAGATATTTACATTACGATTCATAACAGTAGCAAAATTACAGTTATGAAGTAGCAACGAAAATAATTTTATGGTTGGGGGTCACCACAACATGAGGAACTGTATTAAAGGGTTGCGGCATTAGGAAGGTTGAGAACCACTGTTCTAGACAGAGAGGACCAGTGATTTGAAAGAGCAGTAAAAGAGGCCATATATGTTAAAATTGAAGAGGGATATAACACCACCTATGTCTGGTTTACAACAAAATCCTTTTAGCAGTCCTAAAAGTGTTCCACCCCCATGTGCACTCTGATTCAGATGACTCTGAGGGTACATCTAATTCCCCAAGTGACCTCAATGATCTCAGAGATCTAACTACTAACCTTTAGAATGGTAATGACAAAATGACTGCTAAGGATATAAATCCTACAATTCCCACCATTCTGTCAGAACTGAATAAGCTTCTTGGATGAGAAGTGAAACATTTTCAAGGAAAAAAACAAGAAAGTCCAATGCCTTTGGTTAAACATCTTTTGGGACAAAATGTCTCCATAAACATTGAAGATCAAATGATGATTGTTTGAAAGGGATTATGCATTATAACATACAATAAAAAGATTAAAACAATGTTTTGTAATGGTTGAATGCCTTTTTCCAGTGATCTTTTTTCCTGAGAAATCAGTTCCAGTAGATGGGTAGGAAAGGTCAAGCCCATGTTATGAGGTAGCATAGGACTTAGTCCTTTTTCCATTGTTATTTTCACCTTATTATTAAATTGCTACATAAAGCCCCTGGAAGAAATAATTTGTCAACGTAAGGTGTGGAGGGAGGGGAGGAAGTCTTTTTCAATACATTGCAAATTGATGTAATGGAGATGTTCTTGCTTAAGTTGGCTCAATTTGCAATAGCCTAGATAGTGATGCACACGTCTAGATTTGCCAATTTAACACTTCTGCTGGAAGAGCTCCATAGCTCCAACCAGCTTCTGGATGCAATTCAGATGCTGGTTGTCTTTAATGTGTTGCATGGGCTTGATTATCTCCAAGATTACATGCTCCATATTGAATCTCCCCAATCTATAAGGTTAAGGTCAGAAGCTAGCTGAGGAGCCTGATACTTAAGCAGTTTCATCTGTATGATTCCATTTAATCAGGGTTTTTCAGTGATGGCTTGCTCCTATGAAATAACTTGATCACTTCTATATGGACCACCATCAGCCAGATTAATTTCCATAGAGTGAGGAAAGCCTAGTTGTGGAATAGTTGAGGAGTTTTAAGATTATTTATCCCTGTTGAACTGTGCCATTATGGCATATGTTAGAATCACTTCCTTTTGTTTTAATCTTTTTATGTTATACACTACTCTAAAACTGGTTAAAATGCAGCAGCATAGCAATCTTACAATTATATTAATAATAATGATGTAGAATATAGGTAATAAGATGTTTTGTCTATGATGTGTATACAAAATAATTACCATGGACTTATAATACAGCCTTAAGTAACAAGTTTTAGATTTCATAATTTAAAAAAATTGTAGATATTATTTAATAGGCAAAGAATTGAGACATGTACTTTTTCATGTCCATATTTCTGGTATATTAAATCAATTTCCTGTTATGTTTGAACTGGAATGTTGATTTAAAATGCTGACTGCAAAACATAAGTTCAAATTGATGTTTCATTTTTTAAAATCAGAGATTTTTGTAAGTACTTTACTTAGTCTCCTGGCTGGGCACCAACAACACTGTTGATATTAAAAATAATATGCTTTCTCTAAAGTGGATGCAGGAAAGGGTAGAATTTGATGTTTTTTTTTCTACTCTAATAGCAAAGAGTTGTGGAAGGGTATCATTACCTTTGAATTGAATTTGCTATCATGAACTTTGGTAATTTAATTTGTGGCATACTAAATAAACTTTATTTATCTGTATTATGTTTGGACATTTTTATGGTAGTATAATATTTTTGATTTTTGTTTATTCTTGAGACTATGGAAGCAGTATCTGGAGAAAGCCTAGCATTTAGGGGGGACCTAATTTCTATCCTGTTTGTTTTTCATGCTTTAATATTATGCCTCTTGTTTTTCTTTCCGCAAAATGTCTAGAGTAAAGTAGGTAGATCATAACGCCAAATTCCTATTTAATAAATGTTGGGGTATCAAAACCATAGTTTTGCAGCAATACTATTATTCTTGACTGATTTAAACATTAATTGAATTTTAATCTCATAAACGTTATGGATTTATGCCTGGAAAAGCAATAAATGAACATAGAACATAGAATAACAGAGTTGGAAAGGTACCTTGGAGGTCTTCTAGTTCAACCCCCTGCTCAGGCAGGAGACCCTATAATACTTTAGACAAGTGGCTATCCAGTCTCTTCTTAAAAGCCTCCAGTGATGGGGCTCCCATAACTTCTGAAGGCACGTTCTGGTTAATTGTTCTCCAGCATGATGACTGAAGAATCCACCAATGGGTTATTTCAGTTCTCCTGCCCAATCAGACTAAGTTGTCAAGTTGTCACACCCTCTCTTTGCCTGGGACCTCCCAATTTCATTTTAGTCTTTTGCCCATGAGGATGTGATAACTTGACTCTCTTCATTTGGATAGCATGTCATACTAGATATTCATAAATCATTGGTGGATTCTTCTTGGAGAATAGGAGAATTAAAGTTCTGATTGTTCTTTCTCTGGGAGGTTTGGCCCCTTTCCCTTTCCCTTAGGGGCAGAGTAGTACTCCTCTTTATGTAGGGAGGGGTGGCTGCCTTCCCCCAAACTCAGCAGTCCGCTGCGTTTCTTTCCAATTAAGCTGAAAAATAGAAGTGGGGGTGCTCCTTTTGTTCCCACCTAATAAAGGGACTGAGTTCTTCTCACCATTTGTGCAGCAGATGCGTTCCAGCTAGCGGCCGCCATTTTGAGGCCACGTGGCTTCTTCTCTGACCGGGCCCAGTCGGAACTTCTTGTTAGCGGCTGCCATTTTAAGTCCGCCGGCCTACATTTCTTCTTCGAAGCATTTTCGGGCTAATATCAAGATCTGCTTGCTGCTTGGAGTGCGCTGCTGGGGATGATCAATTTTGTCTTAAAACGCTGTTCCCTGGCTGCCGCTAAAAGAAACGAAGCTTCATTTAGGAGCGGCGAACTCATCACGCCTAACAGCTGTTAGGCGCGACTTGCTTATTAGATATCTTGAAAATTGAGTAACTATATTTTCTCCAGCATGTGGATTTTGAATCCACAGGATGGGTTCATCTTAGTCCTCCTGCCCATGTGACTAGGACCCAAACTCTTAGCTCCGCCTCCAACCGGGCTTCCTGTCCTCTGACCGGACTTCCTGTCTCCCAGTTTTTTCCTAGTCTTCAGCCCGAGAACATCTCTTAGAGTAGGCTCCGAGAGTAAAGTTTCTTTAGTTGAAGCAGTTAGCAGTTTAGTTAGATTACTTTTTCTTTTAACTTGAGTACTTAAATTTGGCTTTTAAATTGAGTACTGATAGCGATTCAGCGGAGGATCCAGCGGCAAGCGGGGCTTTAAGAGAGCCCGGGGTCCCACGGGACTACGCTAGGGAGCCGGAGGGGGCTTCGGTCCTCAGCTCCAGATCGCAGCCGGAATCCTCCTAGGATCTTCCTCCCCCCAAAGGCATTCCAGCGCCCAGCGCCGTTGAAGGAAGGAGCCGGGACACCAACTACAGCGCGGAAGAGATCATCAAAACTCCTAAGCGCAAGTGGGGTTTTCGGTGGGGGGGGGGAGAGCGCGCTCAGCCGCAAGGCCGGCAATCGGCGCGGGCCCCATTACGGCCGCATAGAGAGGCGAGCCGGGGTCGGCGGCGGCCATTAGGGACTGCGTGCAAGGAGGACGGGCGCCATCTTGGCTAGCCGACCTCGTAGTTTGGCGCGGGGGCCATTTTGAAAAAGGGGCGGGCCTAGCACAGTAGCAGAGGCCGCCATCTTCCGCAGGCCCTATCCAGCGGGCAGGGCCTGAGCGGCATTATAGCGTGGTGGGGGATCGGCAGTGCGATTATCGCCGGAAACGGAGGCCTGTGGAGCGGCTAACGCTGCGACAGGCAACCACGTCCCCTAACCACCACAGCGCCTGCGGAGTCAGGCCGAGAGGGGGAGTCTTATCCAAACAGGAACAAGGTCAAGTTCGGATAACGGAGTGGATTATTGGGGATTACACCCGGGGGGATACCCATTCAGCCTCGCAGACCATCCCAAGCGATAAGTCTGCCTGCCTGTCACTGCCAGCGTATCTGTGCAGAACGGGGCCTGGCCCTACCTGCCTGGGAATTGAGCCCTTTTTTCCCCCATTTGTCTCGGTGACCTCGTTGGGATCCCAGACGGACGATGGCAGACAGTGCGTCGCTTCAGGTGTACCAAGGCTGAAGCTCCCCTCCTCCCTCCCCAAAACGCAAAGCCACGGATTTGGAACCGGGGGGTGGCAAGAAGAAGGCAAAAACAAAGCACCTAAATAAAGAGCCGTCGAAGGCAGCCGAGCGACAGGCCTTAAGGAGGCACCAGGTGCTAGAGAGAGAGTGTGCCAAGGCCCAGAGGCTTCAGTCCAGAGGGACTGAACAGGCTGATTTCCCCCAATCCACTCCGTCCACACCAGAGCATGCCGAGCCTGCAGACACGCAGGCAGAAGCAGAACTGGAAACCACAGGCCTTCCAAGAGGGTGGCCGGAACAATTACAAACATATATGCAAAAAGCATTTGATAATTTTATGACTGCCAAGCTCTCTTCCTTCCCTCAGGAACACACCAAACAGCTAGCGCCCCCGCTTCGCAGGGGACACGCATCCACCCAAGCCTCCGAGGAATCTGAGTCCTCTTCACAGATCGCAGAGGAGGAGCCGGAGGACTGGGAGACATCTGGACGCCAGCTGTCGGAAGAGGAGGACGAGACTCCGGAACAGGCCTCAACCTCAGGGCTGTTCGATCCGGCTCAGTTCCGTTTACTCATGCTCAAAACCTGTGCCACCCTTAGCCTGCCGGCAAGGGATAAGGAAACAAAATCCGCCTCCCCCAAGGAGGAGGGAGGTAAGGTCCACCCGGTGCTACATCCACCTGCACCGGATGAGATAAAGGTACCATGCCCGTTAGTGTTCCGCACCACGCTGGAATCACAATGGGCCTCATTGGCAACCATGCCGTCTCCGAGTAGTACGGATAAAAAGATATTAAATGTATGCAATGTCTTGGCTTCCCTCATAGAGGTACCAATTGTAGATGAACCACTAATCTCTCTCTTTGCATCATCCGCCATTCCAGGAGACATGGCGGAATCCATGAAGGCCGAGGACAAGAAATTTGAGTTCGCGCTCCGCAGGACGCACCACTCCTCAGCCTGGGCGATCAGATCTGCAGTCTCAGCCTCCCTGGTGGCCAGTGCGTCAATCTTGTGGCTTCAGGAGCTACAGGCAAGTGTACCACTAGATCAGGTACGTGCACAGCAAACATTAAACAAACTGTTGTTGGCGGCAGAGTACATGGCGGACACCACCTTGTCGGCCTCAAAATATTCAGCCAGGGCCATAGGGTCAACAATAGCCTCCAGAAGGCTCCTTTGGCTCAAAACATGGAAGACGGACCTTAAGTCCAAATGGCGACTAGCCACCGCCAAATACTCAGGAACCAAGCTGTTCGGTCCCATCCTGGACCCGTACGTGATTGAGGACAAAAATAAGAGAAAGGTTCTCACTCATCCCTCTAAGGGAACAGATAGGCGAGGCCAAGAGTTCCGCAGGCAAGGGCCCCGCCAGAGCGGGTCCGGAGAATGGAGACAACCATTTCGAGGGGGGCAGTCCTGGGATTGGCCCAGAAATCAGCGCACCTTCCCTTCAGGTCAGGAGCGCTTCCAGGACCGCCCGGCCGCAGGTAGGGGCCAGTTCCCAAAACGCAACGCCAGAGGATGGACGGGACGACCTTACAGGCACTCCAAGTGACGCCTGGGACAGCCCCATAGGGGGTCGCCTGGCGCTGTTCAGCCAAGTGTGGCAAAACACCACAACAGACGCCTGGGTAAGGGACACGGTGTCTCAGGGCCTAGCCTTAGAGTTCTACGCTCCCCCCAAGTCAATTCATTAGGTGTCCGGAGTCCCGAAACCCCTCAAAAGCGAAACTACTAAGACTGGCCATAGAACACCTGATAGAAATCAGAGCCATAGAACCGGTCCTGGCAGGACAGGAAAGACAGGGGTTCTACTCCATCCTGTTCGTCGTACCCAAGCCATCCGGGAGTTGGAGAGCAATTCTAGACCTCAAGAGGCTAAATCACTACGTGATATACAAAAAGTTCAAGATGCAATCCCTCAGATCCATCCTGGCCAGCATCCGAAGAGGGGATCAGTTGTCATCCATAGACCTCACAGAGGCATACCTAAACATACCAATAAGGCAGGAACATCGACGCTTCCTAAGGTTCTGTCACAAAAACAGACACTACCAATACAGGGCCCTTCCATTCGGCCTGTCATCGGCACCCAGGGTATTCACAAAGGTGCTGGCCGTGTTGGCAGCGCACCTGCGCATGCTACCGGTGCGCGTCCTCTATTACCTAGACGACATCCTGATCCTATCAGGTTCACAACAAGCGGCCCACTCAGACCTGCGGATCACACTAAGCACACTACAGAAACACGGCTTCTCCGTAAATTACAAAAAGAGCCACCTCACACCATCAACTCGCCTACTACATTTAGGGGCGGTCATAGATTCAGAAACAGGATTAGTACACCTTTCTCAAGAAAGGCGGGACAGCGTACGAAAGCTCGCGCGCCTTGTCCAGGGGAAGGGTTCAGCCACAATAGTGCAACTGTCCCAACTCCTGGGGAAAATGATCTCATGCCTGGGCATTGTTCCATGGGCCAGACTCCATTCCAGAAGGCTCCAATGGTTCCTTCTCCCCTACCAAAGACAAAACCAGGGCGCATCCCTCCGAAAGGTTAGACTCCCTCCCCAGGTCCTGTCTTCCCTCCGATGGTGGACTTCTACCGCCACGGCCAGGGGAACACTGTCCAGACAGACTAACGGTGACCACCGATGCCAGCCAGTTCGGCTGGGGAGCTCACTTCCAGGATCAGATAGCGCAGGGCAGATGGGCACCCCGGGACCTGGTCCACAGCATCAACTCGAACTAAGAGCGATTCACTTAGCTCTCCGACAATTCTCCCCCAGCCTGGAAGGAAGACACGTGCTAGTCCTAACGGACAACGTGACAGCCAAAGCACACATGAACAAGCAGGGGGGAACGAGATCAGCGGTTCTCATGCAGGAAGCCCGAGAACTGGGGCTTTGGGCAGAGTCACAACTAGGGTCAATAAAAGCAGAACACATATCTGGGGAGGCAAACAGCCAAGCGGATTCGCTGAGCAGAGTCACAGTGAATCACGCAGAGTGGAAGCTGGACCCGGCCCTGTTCGAGGCAATCTCGAACAGGTTTGGCCATCCACTAGTGGACCTCTTCGCTTCCCCCAAGAACAAGCAGCTCCCCCGCTTCATATCCAGGTTTCCAGCCTGGGGGGCGGAGGGGACGGACGCCCTCAGGTGCAGGTGGCCTCGGGGGCTGATGTACGCATTCCCACCCCCTCCGTTGATACAGGCGACCATTCGCAAGGTCATCCTGGAAAGGGCGGAGGTGATCTTGATTGCCCCACATTGGCCACGACGGCCATGGTTTGCAGACCTCGTAGACCTTTCAGTCTCGCCAGTCTGGATAATACCTCCACATCAGGTGTCGCTCAGCCAGGGGAACCTACAACATCCAGACCCACAGTGGCTACAACTAGCCGCTTGGCACTTGAGAGGGAGGGACTAGCCAGACAGTCCTTTTCGAAGGACGCCATAGAGATCATCCAGGCTGCCCGTCGCCCTTCCACTAACAGAGTGTATGAGGCTACGTGGAGGAGCTTTGTCAGCTGGTGCGGCAAGCAAGGATTAGATCCCTTGGCTGTGACCATTCCTAACGTCATAGATTACCTTGTCGAAGGATTTAAGAAGGGCCTGGCTCTTAATACTATTCGCAGGCAGGTGGCAGCCATACAAACGGTGCTCTCCTGTGACAATAGGGAGTCATTATCGCAGCACCCGGCAGTAAAGGCCTTCATGAAGGGGGCAGCCGCAGTACGACCTCCGGTGGTACATCGCTACCCGTCTTGGGATCTCCCCAAGGTGCTCCAGGCCTTAACATACCCTCCGTTCGAACCCCTGAGACTCTGCTCACTCCAACATCTGACATGGAAGGTAGCCTTCCTTGTGGCCATCACATTGGCTAGGCGGATCTCGGAGTTGGCGGCCCTCTCGGTTCGAGCGGACCTGATGATCTTCTCAGAGGACACAGTAACGTTACGTCTAGACCCATCCTTCGTTCCGAAGGTCAATTCCTGGTTTCACAGAGCTCAGGAAATAGCATTACCAAGCTTCTGTCCGAATCCCTCAGATCCCCGGGAACGGCGATGGCACACTCTAGACGTGCGCAGGGCCTTACTTCTGTACACCAAAAGGACTTCGGTTTTCCGAAAATCGGAAACGTTATTTGTTTCATTCCAACCAGCAACCAGGGGTCACAGGGTTTCCTCCTCGACCATTGGCAGGTGGATCAGGGCATGCATAGCAGAGGCTTATGGGGCACAGTCATTACAGGTCCCGACAGGAATAACGGCGCACTCCACCAGGAGTGCGGCTACCTCAGCGGCCTGGTACACGCAGGCGCCAGTGGAGGAGATTTGTAGGGTGGCGACATGGGCGTCTCCGTCTTCCTTTGTTAAAAACTACAGGATAGACCGCTTCGCTGCGGCAGAGGCCTCCTTCGGTAGGCAAGCGCTGCAGCAGGTCATTTCCTCAAGTGAGATTTCAGCCTAGACTCCCACCCGTGGGGACATGGGAGGGCTTTGGTATGTCCCATCCTGTGGATTCGAAATCCACATGCTGGAGAAAGGGCATTGTCTTACCTGAACGCCTCTTCTCAGCATGGGGATGAAGAATCCACACACCCTCCTCTAATAGTCTAGGCAGATGTTGATTTACAGGATTGTGAGCAGGAGCCACGAGGACCAAACTACGTTGAAGGAGCTTCGCCCGAGGAAAAAACTGGGAGACAGGAAGTCCGGTCAGAGGACAGGAAGCCCGGTCGGAGGCGGAGCTAAGAGTTTGGGTCCTAGTCACTTGGGCAGGAGGACTAAGATGAACCCATTCTGTGGATTCTTCATCCCCATGCTGAGAAGAGGCGTTCAGGTAAGACAACGCCCTTTTGCAATTTCTGGGTTTAGAACATTCAAAACCGGCATAGGAATTTATTTTTTATTTTTCTCCTCCCCCCCCCCCGGATTCTGGGCGTCTGCCATTCTGTCAGCTACCATTCCCATAGGGAAACGTCTAGGGAAGGCAAGGATGCCATTTTATTTTTGCATGCAATTTATTCGCAGTTTTAGTTGATATTCTTCTACAACATATATCTTTATTCTAAATTTGCAATTGAGCTTTAGTTTCAGGATCTACTGCCACATTTGAAGACATCAAATCATCAATTTTGGTGGAATCACTGTTGAAGTGAAGGTCTATTAGGTCCTGCTCGCCACACTTTGCCTGAGTATCTGCCACTCTGCATCTAGTGGTTGCTTGCAAGATCCTGACCATTGCCACTATTGTAAGACACGTGTGATTTCGTCCCCATTTTGACGTCAGGCCGGGTATATGGATTACTTTGTGCCTTGGTGATGAGTACCCAGCGTGAGCCCAGGTTTGCCAGTGGGCCGGCTCACGCTAATCCACGTGCAGTCAGTCCCTCTTGCAGGGCCTCCTGACGTCTCTTGCATAGCGAGTCTCGTCTGGGGCGCATCTCAATCGATATGGCAGAACCCACTGAGCCACAGCCTTTGGATACAGACAACATTTCTGTCCAAGCTGAGCCAGCTCCCGAGGCACCTAAAGGTAAGGCCAAAGCCAAATCAAAATACGGCAGAAAGGCTGGTAAGGCAAGCGATAGGCTGGCCGACCGAATGCACAGAGCCCTGGAGAAGCAATTCTCTCGGGCCCACGCTTGTCAGCAGAACATGGAGAGTACACCTCTGGTCTATGCAACGCCTGAGACGGGAGCTCATCTACCGTCCACATCGAGAGCTTGGTCACCTGAGAATGTACTTCAGCAGGTCTCAGCTCAGACCTGTGGTCAAGTGGGACCACCCCTGTTTGGGGAGGACCTTGATCTGCCCGGCCCGTCAACAGCACCCATGGCAACACTCACACCAACTGCTGCGAGGTTACGGCCTCCGCTAGAGCCGTCCTTCTCAGACCATCTCCAATTGTGGATATCGCAGGCGGTGTTCCAAGCCGTGGCATCATCGGGTCACCATCAGGTGTCCCCCATTCCAGGGCGTTCCTCTGCACCAACTACCTCTTCACAACCTCCATGGGATTGTTCAGGTATGATTTCCCCATCCCATTCCCCTGAATCCGAGTCTTCCAGCGTCTCGGATTATGATGAAGGTGGGGACCATTGGTCGGATTGCGAGGAACCTACACATGACTCTTAGCCTACGGCAGAGCTCTTTAATGCATCGCTCTTTCCCTCCTTGCTGTGCAGGGCCTGTGCAGCAGGTAAGATCAAATCCGATCCGGCCCCAACCCCACAGCCTTCCTCAGATCAGGACACTAATCCCCTGTTCGCTGAGCCAGTAGTCAAGCACCTCCAAATCCCATGTCCCCCCTTATTCCTGAAGAACATTCAGGGACAATGGGAATCTCCGGCAGCTCAACCTTCTCAGGGAGCGTCTGAGCGCAAGATTGTGGACATGGCAAAGAATTTGACAGACCTATTGGAGGTGCCTAAAGTGGATGAATCATTAGCCCCACTTTTCTCTGCAGCCAGCCTTCCGGCAGATGTTTCAGACGCCCTTAAGGCGGAGGATAAAAAAATCTGAACTTGCTTTATGCAAAGTTCACCTGGCATCTGCATTGGCAGCAAAGGCGGCAACTTCCACCTCCTTTTTTGCCAGGATATCCATTATCTGGCTTAGACAATTACAGGATAGGATTCCATTGGAGGAGGTCAGGATCCATCAGGATCTGACCAAACTCATAGCCACGTCTGAGTACATGGCAGATGTCTCCCTGTACTTGGCCAAACACTCAGCCTGGGCAATGGCTTCCAGCATAGTCACTTGGAGGCTACTCTGGCTTAAAAACTGGAGGGCTGAGAGCAAACACAAGTTGCGTGCGGCCACTGCCACCTTCACAGGCGGCAGACTATTTGGGGAGGCATTAACGCCATTTCTAATTGAGAACAAGCAAAAGCAGAAGGTCATTTCTCATATAGCCAGGAAATCAAACAGGCGTTTCCTCCCTTACAGTCGCCATCAGTCCTTTCGGACTGGAACCATAACAGAACCGGGACAATCCTACTGGCCCCCAGTTCCTAAGGCAGAGCGCTCCTTTGACAGGGCGAACTATAGGGACAGATCCCGATACCAGCCCCAAAGTAAGCCTTCCTTTCGTGGCAGAGGGGGTCGCCCCTTCCGTCGCAACAAGTGACTCAGAGAGGAATCCCCCCATTGGTGGCAGACTTACTCTCTTTATCTGCCAATGGGTAAACACGACCACAGACTCCTGGGTTCTGCGCACTATAAGATAAGGCCTGTCCCTAGAGTTCAAATCCATGTCAACAGACCATTTCATGGCTTACCCAGCCAGAAACTCAATAAAAAGAGGTCTCATGGAAACCATTCAACATTTACTCAGCATCAAGGCCATAGAGGAGGTTCCCCTGAATCAGACGGGACTTGGGTAGTACTCCATCCTATTTGTAGTCCCAAAATCTTCAGGGGGATAGAGAGCAATCCTCGACCTTAAGGGGCTGAACCTCCACCTTCAATACCGGAGGTTCAAGATGCAGACGTTACATTCCATCCTAAGCAGCATCAGGCGAGGGGATCTATTGACTTCCATAGATCTAAAAGAGGCATACCTTCACATTCCAATCCTCCCGGAACATCTCAGGTATCTGCGGTTCTGTTATCTCAACCGCTACTTTCAGTACAGGGCTCTACCTTTCGGCCTCTCCTCGGTCCCCAGGGTCTTTACCAATATCCTGGCAGTGCTGACGGCTCATTTGAGGTTGATCCCAGTACGGGTCCACTGTTATCTGGATGACATTCTGATCCAGTCCCTGTCAGCCTCAACTGCCCAGTCGGATTTGGCCCTCACAATCAGGACCCTCCAGAACCACGGGTTCTTAATAAATTTCAAAAAAGCCAGACGACTCCTTTGACTCGCCTGCTACATCTGGACGCGGTAATAGACACGGATTCTTGTCACGTGTATTTGTCGGAGGAGAGATGCAGGAACATCAGAGAACTAGCACTCAGGGTGCGCAGAAGCAGGGCTGTGTCATTGGCCATGCTTTCTCAGCTCCTGGGGAAGTTGATATCCTGTATAGCAATAGTGTCATGGGCCCAACTACATGCACGGGCCCTTCAGTGGTTCCTGCTCCCGTACCAGAGACAACACACCAGTACATCCAACCAGTTGGTGAGTGTCCCTCGTCAGGTGTGTCTCTCTCTCTCTAGGCTGGTGGACTTCCTTGGCCATTCACAAGGGGACTCTTCAAAGAGCCCAGTCGTGTCAACGTGACCACGGACGCAAGTCTCTTTGGTTGGGGTGCATACCTCCAAACCCAGATGGCTCAAGGTCAGTGGTCACAGACAGACCTGAGGCATAGCATAAATTGGTTGGAACTCAGAACGATCCACCTAGCTCTCAAACATTTTCACACAGTACTCAAGGGGCAACATGTGCTGGTCCTGACGGACAACATGGCTGCAAAAGCTCATGTGAATCGGCAAGGGGGCACCCGGTCCAAGTCCCTCATGACAGAGGCTCGAGTATTGGGCTCCTGGACAGAGAAACACCTGCTCTCCATCAGGGCCGAGCATATTTCGGGAGAGGCAAATCGGCAGGCAGACTTCTTCAGCAGGTCGATAGTGGACCATTCAGAGTGGATGTTACATCCAGATATCTTCGAGGAGATCTCAGACAGGTTTGGTCGTCCGATTGTGCACCTGTTCGCCTCGCCAGGGAACACCCAGCTGCCCAGATTCTTTTCTTGGTTCCCGTCTCGGGGAGCGGAGGGGGCGGATGCCCTACGCAGCCAGTGGCCACAAGGCCTATTGTACCCTTTCCCCCACTGCCTCTGCTTCCAGCAGTTATCAGGAAAATCCTGCAGGAACAGGCGGAAGTGATCTTTATTGCTCCTCACTGGCCCAGAAGACCATGGTTCGCAGACCTGGTGAGTCTCTCAGCCTCAGCCCCATGGAGGATTCCAGACAACCGAGTACGATTGACGCAGGGGGATCTTCAGCATCCAGACCCCCAATGGCTTCAATTGACCGCATGGCACTTGAACGCCGCATCCTGACCAGGGAATCATATTCGGCGGAGGTGATCGATATGATCCAGGCTGCCAGGAGATCGGCGACTAACTGCATCTACGACCATACATGGAGGAACTTCTATCGCTGGTACGACAAGAATCACGTGAGTCATCACAAGTAACCATTCCCAAGGTGCTTGAATATTTAATGGAGGGTGTCAAGAAGGGGTTGGCGCCCAACACTATCTGCAGACAGTTAGCAGCTCTTTCCTCTGTACTCTCATGGGACTCCTCAAAATCCTTATCTAGACACCCTACCATCTGGTCTTTCCTCAACGGAGTCACTAATAGTAGACCCCCAGTGGTTCATAGGTATCCTTCTTGGGACCTACCCCGGGTTCTTTTTTTGATTATAATTTTTATTAGTTTTTTCCACAAACATAAGTCATTCAATAGTTGATAACAGTGTGGTGTCTGGGTTACATTTGTAAAAACAGTCCTTAACAATTAATTTCTATAGCCTGTATTTCATATATTAATTTTGTTTACTTTCCTCTTTCCCTAAAAACATCCTTTTCTGCAAACATTGCATTAATACAATTCTTATTGTTTTAATAACTGACAATTTGGTATATATTTTTTCCAATATTCCTAAAAAATAATCATCATATTAATACATTTCTTTTCTTTCCATTCATTTGGATTGCCTTATCGTCAATCCTGTTACAGTCCTTATTTTAGTTTATTTCTACCACCAAATTCTGAATATTTTTACTGGTAGCAATTAGTTACATTTACATTGACAGACTTGATTCTATTTTTTCCATATAAGCCATCTCACATTTTTGTGTTTCTTAAGTATTAAATATAAAAGTAAAAAGAGAGGGGAAAAGAAAAAGAATGAGAGAGAAAATATTACCGGTAATAATAAAAAAATACGAAGGAATAAAAGAAAGCAGTTGTAACAGAACAGAGAGAATAACATACTACTTAAAATATATCTCTCTCCTAGTTTAGTAGTATTTCTTTTCTCAAATTTCTAATTCTTTTTAATCATAGTTAAAAACATATTTAATCTTTAAACATTCTATTCAATAAATCTAGTCATCTAATCCCTTAACTCTAATTCAAAACATTTTATGTATATTATATATATTTTTCTTGAGTTCAGTCACCATTAAATTATCTAAAATATTTCATCCTTCTTAAAGTGTTCCAATGTTCCTAAACAATCATCATCATATTAATACATTTCTTTTCTTAAAAAAAAAAAAAAAAATGAAAAAGAAGAGAGGAAAGTAATAATAACAAAACATAAGAAATAATATAATACTTAGAATATATATCCCTCCTAGATTAATTGTATTTATTTTCTCAAATTTCTTTTTCTTTTTAATCATAGTTAAGAATATAGTTAATCTTTAAACATTCTATTCAAATAAATCTAATCATCTAGTCCCTTAACTCTAATTCACTTATATGTGTGTGTGTGTGTGTGTGTGTGTGTGTGTGTGTGTGAAGTGGTTATTTTTTAGATTGCACCCTGTAAACCCATATATGGGAGGAAGAAATCATTCTTTCCTTTGCTTGTTTCAGCTCAACCCAGAGCCATCTGCAAGCACAAATATATATATGTTTTTAAAATTGTTAACAAAGAAATAAGGGATTTCTGAGATAGCTATTTCGAGTTATTTAACTCTCTTCAGTCAGAACTCACCCTTTCCGGGATTCGAACCTGGGCAGTCTGCATGCTAGGCAGAAGCTTTAGTCTCAAGCCACAGGCTCTCTCCCGCTTTGTTAATATTCAGGGAGTGAATATGTGTGTCAAGTGGTTATTTTTTAGATTGCACCCTGTAAACCCATATATGGGAGGAAGAAATCATTCTTTCCTTTGCTTGTTTCAGCTCAACCCAGAGCCATCTGCAAGCACAAATATATATATGTTTTTAAAATTGTTAACAAAGAAATAAGGGATTTCTGAGATAGCTATTTCGAGTTATTTAACTCTCTTCAGTCAGAACTCACCCTTTCCGGGATTCGAACCTGGGCAGTCTGCATGCTAGGCAGAAGCTTTAGTCTCAAGCCACAGGCTCTCTCCCGCTTTGTTAATATTCAGGGAGTGAATATGTGTGTCAAGTGGTTATTTTTTAGATTGCACCCTGTAAACCCATATATGGGAGGAAGAAATCATTCTTTCCTTTGCTTGTTTCAGCTCAACCCAGAGCCATCTGCAAGCACAAATATATATATGTTTTTAAAATTGTTAACAAAGAAATAAGGGATTTCTGAGATAGCTATTTCGAGTTATTTAACTTTTCAGTCAGAACTCACCCTTTCCGGGATTCGAACCTGGGCAGTCTGCATGCTAGGCAGAAGCTTTAGTCTCAAGCCATAGGCTCTCTCCCGCTTTGTTAATATTCAGGGAGTGAATATGTGTGTCAAGTGGTTATTTTTTAGATTGCACCCTGTAAACCCATATATGGGAGGAAGAAATCATTCTTTCCTTTGCTTGCTTCAGCTCAACCCAGAGCCATCTGCAAGCACAAATATATATATATGTTTTTAAAATTGTTAACAAAGAAATAAGGGATTTCTGAGATAGCTATTTCGAGTTATTTAACTCTCTTCAGTCAGAACTCACCCTTTCCGGGATTCGAACCTGGGCAGTCTGCATGCTAGGCAGAAGCTTTAGTCTCAAGCCACAGGCTCTCTCCCGCTTTGTTAATATTCAGGGAGTGAATATGTGTGTCAAGTGGTTATTTTTTAGATTGCACCCTGTAAACCCATATATGGGAGGAAGAAATCATTCTTTCCTTTGCTTGTTTCAGCTCAACCCAGAGCCATCTGCAAGCACAAATATATATATGTTTTTAAAATTGTTAACAAAGAAATAAGGGATTTCTGAGATAGCTATTTCGAGTTATTTAACTCTCTTCAGTCAGAACTCACCCTTTCCGGGATTCGAACCTGGGCAGTCTGCATGCTAGGCAGAAGCTTTAGTCTCAAGCCACAGGCTCTCTCCCGCTTTGTTAATATTCAGGGAGTGAATATGTGTGTCAAGTGGTTATTTTTTAGATTGCACCCTGTAAACCCATATATGGGAGGAAGAAATCATTCTTTCCTTTGCTTGTTTCAGCTCAACCCAGAGCCATCTGCAAGCACAAATATATATATGTTTTTAAAATTGTTAACAAAGAAATAAGGGATTTCTGAGATAGCTATTTCGAGTTATTTAACTCTCTTCAGTCAGAACTCACCCTTTCCGGGATTCGAACCTGGGCAGTCTGCATGCTAGGCAGAAGCTTTAGTCTCAAGCCACAGGCTCTCTCCCGCTTTGTTAATATTCAGGGAGTGAATATGTGTGTCAAGTGGTTATTTTTTAGATTGCACCCTGTAAACCCATATATGGGAGGAAGAAATCATTCTTTCCTTTGCTTGTTTCAGCTCAACCCAGAGCCATCTGCAAGCACAAATATATATATGTTTTTAAAATTGTTAACAAAGAAATAAGGGTGCAATCTAAGATGTAAGATCATTGTCTTTTGGTGTAAGATCATTGTCTTTTGAATTGATTGCAGCATATTGTATATTTCCTCTTGTAAAACATCCATTGTTTCTGTAAATATCACTTTCTCTGAACAGCTGTATTTTAAGATTTTAAAAGCTACAAATAAAATTTTTTTAGCTCCTCATCCACCAGATGTCAGTGTTGGATCATTTTTCAGTTTTCTTTTTCTCCTTAGCCGCTTCCAATAGCCAAAAGAGGGGGAAAATCCCTCCCCTTTTTTCACTCTCAGAGGTATTTTTGCTTCTTGGGAGTTCTTTTTTTTTCTTCAGGAAAATAAATAGGATAGAGAAAATTAATTCTTACCCAGCTTCAAACACACTGTTTACAATCAGTTTAGGTAGAGCTTCTTGACTTCCATTTGCTTACAGCTAGGGCTAGACAAAAAGTTAGCTAGCCTTTCTTCTGTTGGTTTCTGGGAGGCTTCTCCTGGACCGATTGGAGAGACCGCTGTCTCTCCTAGGTCCCTGGAAGTACCTTCCTTCAGTGCCACCTCTCTGGGGCGGCTTCTGGCCCATTTAGGGTCCCCAAACAAGAAGAAACTCAGCTGAAGAGCTCGGCATCCCGACTCTTCCAGCCGATGACGCTGCTGGCAGAAATAGGAAGTCCCTACCCCGGGTTCTTCAGGCACTAACCTCATCCCCAGTTTGAACCACTTAGGACATGTTCCCTACGGTACCTGTCACTCAAGGTCTCCTTCCTGATCGCAATTACTTCGGCTAGGCGCATATCGGAATTGGCCACCTTATCGATCAGAAAGGACTTGTGCACCTTTCATGAGGACAAGAGTGGTTCTTCGGCTAGACCCTTCAATTATTCCAAAAATTAACACAGTATTCCATCGAGCACAAGCGGTCATTCTCCCAGACTTCTGTCCTCACCCGTCACATGACTTGGAATGGCAATGGCATTCCCTTGATGTAAGAAGAGCCTTACGCTGTTACATCAAGCGCACGGCACCTTTCTGTAAATCAGAAGCCCTGTTTGTATCCTTTCAGCCTTCCTCAATGGGCCAAAAGGTGTCAGCTTCCACCATAGGTAGGTGGATCAGGGCCTGTATCGCATGTGCATATGTCTCACTTGCCTTACCAGTTCCTACTCATGTGACGGCTCACTCAAACCGCAGTGCTGCCACAACTGCAGCGTGGGCTACCCAGGCGTCTATTGAGGACATTTGCAGGGCGGTGACATAGTCCTCGCCTTCACCCTTCATTAGACATTACAATTTGGACAAATTTGCTTCGGCTGAGGCCACTTTCGTTAGGTGTATTTTACAACAAGTAGTCACACCATCAGGGGGGCCGGCCCCAACTGACCCCCACCCGTAGGGACTCCGGAAGCTTTGGTATGTCCCATTGGTGGATTCTTCAGTCATCATGCTGGAGAAGGAGCGTTGGCTTACCTGAACGCCTTTTCTCAGCATGATGATGAAGAATCCATGCCCTCCCTTTTTAGAAGTCAGTCAGGTGAGGTCCGGGTTGGGTTGTTATTGTTGTTTTTTCCTGATACCTGCTTGAGAGTCATCACATCGAACTGCTGTCTTTGGCTACGCCGTCGATGAAACTGGGAGGTCCCAGGGAAAGAGAGAGCGTGACAACTTGACAACTTAGTCTGATTGGGCAGGAGGACTGAAATAACCCATTGGTGGATTCTTCATCATCATTCTGAGAAAAGGCATTCAGGTAAGCCAACACTCCTTCTCACTGATAGGAAATTTCTCCTGAGTTCTTAGTTGCTTCTCTCGATTAATTTCCATCCATTGTTTCTTGTCTTGCCTTCTGATACTTTGGAAAATAGGCTGACCCCAGAAGCACCTGAAATATTGGAACATTGCCATCATGTTGCCCCTAGTCCTTCTTTTAACTGCAATAGATATACCCAATTATTTTAGCCTCCAGCCTCCTAATCATCTTTGCTGCTCTTCTCTGCACTCTTTCTTGTGTCTCACATCTTTTTTATATTGTGGTGATCAAAACTGAATGCAGTATTCCAAGTGTGGTCTTACTAAGGCTTTTTATAGTGGTACTAATACTTCATATGATCTTGATTCTATCCCTCTATTAATGCAGCCTAGGATTGTATATGCTATTTTAGCTGCTGCTGCACATTGCTGGCTCATATATAAAGGATTGTCCACTAGGACTGCAAGCTCCCTCTCACAGTTACTGGTATTGAGCCTTAACTGACACAAAAACTGAAACTTGGACATTTGGTTAGGTTTTTATATCTGCCTTTAGTAGTTTTGGGGAGACTTTTAAGTTAGTCCTAAATTACCGACTGCCTCATTTAATGACTGAGTAATGTTACAATAGTGTAAAACAAATATCTTGGTGACAAATATCTAATTTCTGTTCTTACAAAGTATGTTTTCATTTTTTCAACTTATTTTTTCCTAGCAGGATTCTTGATTCTTCTCTTCTTCCGAATATTTACTCCATATGAGAGAAATGGTTAGAACTTTTATTCATTCTACTGTTGGAAGAACAAAAAAAAAAAAATGCTTCCCCAGTTTTCTCGGTTGCTGCTTCCTTTCCTGTTGCCTCTTTTTATCAGGACTTTGTAACTTTCGGATTTGCCCCTCTGATTCCTAGATTTTTGGCTGTTCAACTTTTCTTCTTGTTACATTCTACCTATCGGTAAGTCTCTGATGTAATATTGTCAGTGTCCCAAGGAGATCACAAAGGAAGTATGACAAGATGAACAGATTCCATTTATTACATCAACAGAATTTTGCGAGTTTGAAAGTACAGATCTTTTGCTGTCTTTTTTTTAATCCACCTGACCAGGAAGGGTGAATCCTTTCTAAGTCTCTTTCTCTGTCTATTAATCAGTTGTAGGCTTCTTCCACTTTTGTGTAATCATTCTGTGTGCAGTTTCTCTTTTTCCTGTCTTCCAAGATCATTCATGCTTTCCATTATTAGTGGTAATTTGTATGAATCCTTATTAAACTGGAATTAAAAATGAATCAGTATCAAACAGGGATGGGGTTTACCTATCCATCCTTGCCCTATTTCTTTGAGGTCTTTGGTACCATCAACCACGATATCTTTCTGGATCAGCTCAGAGGAACAGGGATGTGCTGGTTTGCCTCCTTCCTTTGGGTTGATTCCAGCTGGTGATGATTGGGGGGAATAGTTCTTATCCTCAGCCCCTATTATGTAAGGTGCTGCAGAGTTTGATGCTCATCCATCACTGTAGGATAAGATATCATCAGCATCCTGAGGATACCAACTGTATATTTCTGTCCATGGCAAATACTATACTCTGAATGTCTTATGCTGGTGCCTTGAGGCTGTGATGTTCTATATCAGGAACAGTAATCTTCAGTTGAATCTTGACAAGGTTGGGTGGCTTTGGTTTTGGGACCGTATGCCTCTAGGATATGGGTGTCAAACTTGATCGTGTCACATGACGTATCACATTTTTTGCCTTTGCGGAGCCAGGGTGGGCATGGCCTGCACGTGACACATCCGCTCTGCTGGCTACCAATTTGATACCCTGGCTCTGGGACTACATCATCTTTGATGCTGGATGAAGTTGCTTTGCTCCAGAAATAGCTGGTATGCAATCCGGAACTCTTCTTGAACTCATGATTATTATTCAAGGAACAGGTGGCAGTCATTGCTAGAAGGGCCATTGTGTAAGTTTGTGTTGTGCACCAATTGTATCCATTCCTATATTGGAATGTTTTGCTCACAGTCACTCATGTTCTAGTTGTGTCCTGATTGGATTATTGCAGTCCAACGCTGGTCTTGGAAGACTATCTGTAAGCATCGTGAAGAATGCAGTGGCACAGGAGTTATGTCTGTTTCTAGAACAGCACATAAGCTGCATTGATTTCAGTTTGGGACCAATTCAAAGTACATGGCATGGGACTGGGCTATTTGAAGAACCTCGTCTCCCTAGTTACATCTACCTATCCCATTACATCTGGCAGATGGCATGCTTTGGGTCCTGTCTGCAAGACCCTTTTACTTGCAAGTCCCAGGAGGCAAACTTTCTCTGCTGTGGCACCCATCTTATGGAACATTCTTTCCATTGCCTCCCCCCTGTCCCCCTGAATGAGGTTGGCTCCATCTCTGTTAATGTTCGGTAAGTTTCTGAAGACCTAGCTTTGTTATCAGGCTTCAGGGTCCCAGGAGATCAAGGCTATTCTAAAATAGCACTATCATTGTGTTTATATTTTTAATAATGGCCATTTTTAATGATTACTTTTATATAGTTATATAGTATATATCGGGGTCCCCAACCCTCGGTCTGTGGACCAGCACCTGTCTGTGGCATGCTAGAAACTGAGCTGCACAAACAAGCGAAGCCCCATCCATGGAATGCAGGCAGCACATGAAACCATGCCCCCTCTGGTCTGTGAAAAAACTTCTCTCCATGGAACTGGTCCCTGGTGCCACAAAGGTTGGGGGCTGCTGGTTTATATAGTATGTTCTTTTTAAATGTTGTACACCATTCAGAGACACTTTGTGTGAAATAAGCGGCCATATAAATTTGATAAATATTTTAATGTTTTGCATTTCACACACTTTGTCGTTTATAGTTATATGGTGGTAAGGATTAGTTTATTGTTTGTTTTTTATTCTGTTTGCTGCCCGGAGTCACATTGCTTGAATTGGGCAACTTTGCAAATTTTGTTTAAAATAAATAAAAAATAATTAAGGTCCTTATTAAATATATCATTAGCCAGCAGCACCTGCTTGGAAAGTTATGCACAGAAGAGAGTGCTGCCTAAAGTAGCTTGGAGTAATACAGCTGCCAAGTAAAATTAGATGTGTCAACCTTTTATTACAAAGGGATGGTGGGTAGGATCAATAAGATAAGAAACTGGAGTAAGAAGTAAATTCTAGGTGGACTAAAATTCCAATGAAGAGCACTTCCTTTTTAATAAACCGAGTCATTGATATGGCCAGACCATGCAAAGTCAGAAATATAGTAGAAATTGGTGACATTTTTTGAAGACAAAAAGTGTAGTATTTCAGCCAGATCTGTCTGAAGTTCTTCAGAGGAAATTCTTCAGTACAGCTGAATCAAAGGGACATTTGTCCAGAAGGTACAGAGACACTGAAGAATTTACATGAATGATATCCTTGTAGAGGGCTGAATACTCTTACTGTAATAGTTAAACAATCAAATAAATTATCAAAATTATAATAAATTTTAAAAAATGTGATTCATTAATTTTTAGAGAATCAAGGGGTACTGTGTAAGCTTGATTTATATTCAAATCTTCTGTTTAGGCAATACTTGAACATTGATTCAAGTTTCAAACACGTTGCATCCAGAATGTAATTTTCAGCATTCTTGCTAAATAAATGCTCTATCATTAATCTAAATGATGAGATTGGTATTGGTTTTTGTCTTTTATCAAGGATTTTCAGTCATATGCTTCTGTTCCTTAATAGTTAAATTTTCTTTTCAGAATAATTTTTTATTGCTGACTAAATTAATTGAGAAAGTTTTCAAATACATTGGCAGTTTTTTAAAAAGTGAATTTTCTGATTTTTCTATTTGTAGATTTTTAAATTCATTCATGAACAAACAGCTTTGAATTTCAAAAGTCTGATTGACAGTTTCTTGTGTCATTCAACATAATTTGAGAAATTATCACTTTAAACCAGGCTTTTATAAATAGCTGGGGAAAGTACTTCTATTTTGATAATGCATAAAAACTCTAGAATTATTAGCACAATTTCAATCTGTCCAACCCTACTTCCCTCTAGTTTAACAATATGTAAAATGTATGAAATATATTTATATGGCTCAAATATATTTCAACAATTTACTTGCATGCAGAAATATAAGTATTGGAATACAGTAACACACTGTATGATATTCTGATGTTGTACTACAGAGGGCAGTAGTCTACTTTTTATACTGTGTATTAGCTTCATCACAACAAATTCAGATCTCATTTTAAAATGACTTTTATATGCCTTTCCCTTGTGCTTTATAGTAATCAAAAGAAATATACCATTAGGACTTATTTGGTTACAACTTAAAAGATTTCTGTTTTGGTGTTGCAATAATTTGATTTAGGTCTTAAATTTATATTTGTGCATGCATGTTTAAATTGTGTGTATGATGTATATACAAACATAAGCATTTCTCCTACTTCACAGATACATGCATCCAGTATATATACATGTGTGTATTTCCTCAAAAGATTAAAATAACATTCTTATTTATCTGTTTTTTAAAATTGTCTTGTTTTGCAACAGAAATTTTGGGCTCAATTGTGGTTATAAGTCAAGGATCACCTATGCAAAAAAAAAAAAATCTACCTTGTATCTTATAAACTAACTATGAGTTTCAGTTTTGCAAATATTAAATCTTTCAAGTTACAAATGGTAAAAAAACAACACCTGATCACATACAGATGTAAATACTAATAAAAATCAGTTAAGTTAGAGTAGGGTGTAAATAGGGTAGGGATCCAAGTGTTTGAATTTTATACTTTCAATTTCTTCTTAAAACTGAAATGCAAAAGTAAACTGTCCTGCATCATTGTTTTCTAGAGCCAAAACCAGTACCTGCTTATACTAGTATTGTATATAATGAATAAGGACAAGCAATTTTATTTCTTTTCTGTATTTTACTGATTTACAGGACTAAACTTAAATATTGTTACTACAAACACTCAGATTTTTTTCTTTTCATTCTTCTCTGCTCTTGAAACATTGTGTTTCTTAATAATCTTTTAAATCAGTAGCCCCCAACCTTTTGGACACCAGGAACTGGTTTCCGTGGAGAAAAGTTTTTCCTCGGACTGGAGGGGTGTGTGGTTTTGCCTGCTGCTTGCATCCCACAGATGGGATTTTATTTGAGTGGCCCAGTTGCTGGCATGTTGCAGCCTGGTGCTGGTCCACAGACCAGGGGTTAGGAACTCCTGTTTTAGATTCCATTATGGAGACTGTAGTCCATGCAAAGTTGAGTATAAAAATAAGCACTACTGATAAGAACTAGTTTCTTTTAATATTTATACCTTTACTTCATATATAATGACTAAATTTAATCCTTGTAGTTCCATAAAGTCACATTGTTCAGGTGTAGTGATAATGAATAATAGGCAGAAGTTGGAATTTTTAAAAGTTTATCTATAGAAACTATATTTTTTATTGGGTGGTATGGCAGTGGCCTCATAACTGGATATCTAGTTCAACTATCTGGCAGTCGCCTCTGCAGTTGTTGTTAAGTAAGTTGTTAAGTGAATCACTGCAACTATTAAGTTACTAACATAGTTGTAAAGTGAATTCGGCTTCCCATTGACTTTTCCTGTCAAAAGAGCAGAAAAGGTGATCACATGACCCTTGGATATGTAATAAATATGAACCACTTACCAAGTGTCCAAACTTTGATCACGTGACCATGTGAATGCTGAATGGGGATTGTCTTAAGTGTGAAAAATGGTCACAAGTCACTTTTTTCAGTGCCATTGTAACGTTGAATGGTCATTTAAATGAATAGCTGTAAGTTGAGGACTACTTGTATTCTAATACAGGTAGTCTTTTATTTACAATCAGAATTAAGCCCAAAATTTCTGTTACTAAGCAAGCAGTTGTTAAGTGAATTTTGTCCTATTTAATGTCCTTTCTTGCCACAATTGTTAACTAAGTCACTGGAGTTATCAAGTTAGTAACATGGTTGTTCAGTGAATCTGGCTTCCCCATTGATTTTGCTTGTCAGAAAGTTGCAAAAGAAGATCACAGGACCCCAGCCACTGCAACTATCATAAATATGAGTCAGTTGCCAAAGGTCTTAATTTTGATCACAGGATCATGGGGATGCTGCAACAGTCATAAGTGTGAAAAATGATTATAAGTCACTTTTTTCAATGTGGTTGTAACTTCGAATGATCACTAAATGAACTGTAGTAAGTCAAGGGCTACCTGTAGTAGGATAAACTATACTAGATATGATTAATAATATATTTATTTCCTTATAACCTAGTACATGTAAACTTCAAATTTTAGTCAACCCTTTACTGTTGATGTAATTCATTAGAAGTACAAAAATGTTTCAGAGTTGAAATTCATAAACGATCACTACATTTTTGTTAAAAATCTTTCCACTTCTTAGTCTTTTTTTCCTACAGTGAGGAAAAAAATTATTGATCCCCTGCTGACTTTGTATGTTTCCCCACTGACAAAGAAATGATCAGTCTATAATTTTAATAGTAGGTTTATTTTAACCGTGAGAGACAGAATAACAACAAAAAATCCAGAAAAATGCATTTCAAAAAAGTTATAAATTGATATGCATTTTAATGAGTGAAATAATTATTTGATCTCCTATCAATCAACAGGATATTTGGCTCCCAGATGTCTTTTATATAGGTTATGAGCTGAGATTAGGAGCATTGTCTTAAAGAGAGTGCTCTTAATCTCAGCTTGTTACCTGTATAAAAAACACCTATCCACAGAAGCAATCAATCAGATTCCAAACTCTCCACCATGGCCAAGACCAAAGAGTGCCAAGGATGTCAGGGACAAGATTGTAGACTTACACAAGGCTGGAATGGGCTACAAGACTATTGCCAAGCAGCTTGGTGAGAAGGTGACAACAGTTGGTGCAATTATTTGCAAGTGGAAGAAACACAAAATAATTGTCAATCTCCCTTGGGTGGAGCTCCATGCAAGATCTCACCTTGTGGAGTTTCAATGATCATGAGAATGATGAGGAATCAGGCCAAAACTACACAGGAGGATCTTGTCAATGATCTCAAGGCAGCTGGGACCATAATCACCAAGAAAACAATTGGTAACACATTATGTTGTGAAGGACTGAAATCCAGCAGCACCCGCAAGATCCTCCTGCTCAAGAAAACACATGTACAGGCCCGTCTGAAGTTTGCCAATGAACATCTGAATGATTCAGAGAACTGGGTGAAAGTGTTATGGTCAGCTGAGACCAAAATCAAGCTCTTTGGCATCAACTCAACTCGCCGTGTTTGGAGGAGGAGGAATGCTGCCTATGACTCCAAGAACACCATCCCCACTGAAACATGAAGACATGTTTTTCTGCTAAGGGGACAGGACATCTTCACTGCATCAAAGGGATGATGGAGAGGGCCATGTACCGTCAAATCCTGGGTGAGAACCTCCTTCCCTCAGCCAGGGCATTGAAAATGGATCATGGATGGGTATTCCAGCATAGCAGTGACCCAAAACACACAGCCAAGGCAACAAAGGAGTGGCTGAAGAAGAAGCACATTAAGGTCCTAGAGTGGCCTAGCCAGTTTCCAGACCTTAATCCCATAGAAAATCTGTTGAGGGAGCTGAAGGTTCGAGCTGCCATACGTCAGCCTTGAAACCTTAATGACTTGGAGAGGCTCTGCAAAGAGGAGTGGGACAAAATCCCTCCTGATGGTCAACTACAAGAAATGTCTGACCTCTGTGATTGCCAACAAGGGTTTTGCCACCTAGTACTAAATCATGTTTTGTGAAGGGGTCAAATACTTATTTCGCTCATTAAAATGCAGATCAATTTATAACTTTTTTGAAATGCTTTTTTCTGGAATTTTTTTTGTTATTCTGTTTCTCCCTGTTAAAATAAATCTACCATTAAAATTATAGACTAATCCTTTCTTTGTCAGTGGGCAAACGTACAAAATCAGCAGGGGATCAAATATTTTTTTCCCTCACTGTAAGTTCTTTCAATACGGATTTGGTAAACCTTGGCAAATTGACAGTTGCTTTTTCACAAGGAACTTTTGTCAATATGGTAGCAACTAAGTTTTTTCCTTGTTGTTAGTATAGCACTTCTGTATCAAAATAATTGTTATGTTAAAAAAAGGATATTAATTGTCAGGAACTTGTTGAATAAGAATATTCATCAGGAATTTCCAGCAGAACAGCAAGAAATAGAAAATGTACAAATAATATAGCCTTCCCTCTCTCTTTAGTCAAGAAAGAGGAAATTTTCGATAATTTTCATAAAATTACTTAAACTGTAACTACCGTATTTCGCGCTCCATAGGGCGCACCTTTTTTCCTCCAAAAGTAGGAGGAAAAATCAGCTGCGCCCTATGGAGCGAAGATGCAGGCGGGGGGGGGAGACACTGGAGCAGAGGGGATGTGACGCAAGAAGGCATTCGGGAAGAAAGGCTTGTAGCCCAAAACAACCATGCCCGGGAGCTGAGCTGATTCTAAGCAGCCGGACTGAGGAAGCCGCGGGGGCGCCAGGCCAGGGAAGGAAGGCGAGCCAAGAAGAGCCAGCGAAGGCCCTGGGCTGCTACGGGGAAGGCGCCGGGGTTGTGGAAGAACCGACGCGGCAGCGCTGGGCAGGCAAGCGAGGGTGACTTGCGGTGGGAGGGGGAAGCGAAAGTGCCTCGCGCCACAGGAGCGACAGCCTTGGAACCGGCCTCCGGGGAAACGGCGGCGAGGCAACTGGCCGCCGAGTTTGCAGGACAAAGCTGCCAAGAGTCTCCGAGGGCGGCTTGAGTCACGCGAAGGGCGGCGGGGCGCACCCTGTAAGAAAATACCAGACCTGGAGGGAAACAAACCGGGTTGCTGCTCTAGAAACCCCGACACCGATGCACGCACGGATACTCACAGTTCGTAGGAACTGTATCTCGTCTTCCCCTCCTTCGCCCCCTTCAGCCATGGCTCTGGAAGTGTGGGGGGGCGGGGGGGCGCTCTGCTCAGCCTCCGATCGCCTCTTCAGCGGCAGCTCGCAGACTCACCTCAGCTCCTTTTCCCGATTGGCATTAGCATAACCCCCTCAACCCCGCCCACACAAGAGGGGCGGCAGTGACAGCAGCAGCAGCAGCAGCAGCAATCCCCCTACCTACGGTAAGCGCTTTCTTCTTTGGTCGCGTCCAAAGGGCGGTTGGAGAGGATGATAGTCGGTGTGGAGCAGACTTGTCCTGTAAAAGACAGGGCTACTATAGGCTCCAGTCTGCGTGCGTGTTTGAGGCGCTTCGCTTGGATAGAAGCCACTGCCCCTTTCCTGGTCATTAGGTTTCATGGGATTTACTTCCTAGATTGCAATACTAGGTTTTTTGCAGCTTAGATTGCATTTAACTCAGCTGATAAAAGTTGAAGTCCACAAGTCTTAAAGTTGCCAAGGTTGAGAACCCCTGGGTTACACCCAGTTGGAATGAAGAAGCAAGCTCCAAGAACAAAAAAAGTTCCCTTCTTTTAAAGCAGAAATAAAGCAGTTTTTGATACATGTTCAGTGGAAAAACGTCAGCTAAAGCCCACATGCATCCTAAACAAATGCATGGTTCATTATAGTATTGTGGCTAATAATTTTTTTATGTCTGATGTGGTTGAGGAAATTGATTAGCAACATAAATTTTGGGCTCAATTGTTGTCAAAAGTTGAGGACTACCTGTATGTCTCTTAGCCCACTTTTTGGCTCAAAATATTTTTTTTCCCTATTTTCCTCCTCTAAAATTAGGTGCGCCTTAGCAGCAGGTGCGCCCTATTGAGCGCGAAATACGGTATATATATTCCGAAGTTATTCCCAGATAGGTATATGTAAGAAAAATTATTGTATTCTTAACAGTAGTCTTACTGAAAACAGTGGCTTTATTTTAAGTAAACACACACAGGTTATAGTGTGATTTAGTTGCATATTGTATGCTAATACTATTTTGTTACATAGATGTGTTCTGAGCTATAAATGTTTTACACTATTAGCTCATTTGTTAATATATGATATTACTTTTTTAAAAGGCTGAAATTAATGTGTTAATATGCTGAACATTTTAAATGTTAAATGTTCTATTCCCCATCCTTCTAGTTCAGAATAATATTATTTTCCACTTTTTCCAAATAGTTTCAGTGGAAAGTAGCGAGTATTTCTGAAATATACTGTAAGATAATGGTAATAACTTCTAAGTTGCCCTCCTGCTATATTGATGGGATTTGGGGAGGGGTTTCAAGTGGCCGTGGCTGGTAGGAAAACATTTTGTAACCCTAGCAACGTATTTTAACCATAAAGAAATTTCCCTGTTTTTCTTTCCCTACCACCAAGTTAGAGTAATCTGCTAAAAATATATGTATTTAAATTGGAGACATTTTAGAGGTTTATTTTTTCCTCAGCTAGACAGCACCAGGAAGAACTGATGAATACAAATTAAATTCTGGAAATTTTTAGTCTCCTGAACTGTAAACTGAGGGTCAAACTGTAAAAAAGCTTCTTGTTAATAAATTAAATGCAGTAGATTTCTTAGCAAACAATTTTATATCAGTAATTCGTAATTAACTTTACTCTCTAAATATAATATCGAGAAATAAAATACTATTGAAAACTAAGACTTTTTTTCAAATAAGTATTATTAAACTTAAACTTTGCCGTCAAAATTGTAACTGCTACAACACTCCTGAAATCATTTGCTCTTATGATGGACCACAGGGTTCTGCAGTGCTCATCTATCCACTGGGTCCCTGCATATACTCAATTACCCAATGGAGATCAGGCAGTATAGCACACGGGTCGGTCGGCTCCGGAGCCTCCTCTGTCATTTTGAGAGAGAGAGAGAGAGAGAGAGAGAGAGAGAGAGAGAGAGAGAGAGAGAGAGAGAGAGAGAGAGAGAGAGAGAGAGAGAGAGAGAGAGAAGGAAAGCGCAAGTGCCTCTCTCTCTCTCTCTCTCTCTCTCTCTCTCTCTCTCTCTCTCTCTCTCTCTCTCTCTCTCTCTCTCTCTCTCTCTCTCTCTCATGCAGATTGGCCCTGCAGAGCTCTTGATTGGCCCTGCAGCTGGGTGCCCTGCCCCCTGGGAGAAGGGTGGCCAGGAAGGGCCTTTCCGGGGCTGGCCTGGTCCGAGGTGCATGTGGCCGGAGAGCTGCGCGGGGAAGCCCCGGGATCCATGCTGAGAGTGGCCCAGCAGAGCCTCGATTGAACAGGCCAGCCCTCCCGCAAGCCGCGGCCCTGGTTGGCCAAGCAGCAACAGAGCTGGAAATGGAGGGTGAGTGGGGGGAAGGGAGGGGGCTTACCTGCACCAGGCGGAGGGGCAGCCGAGCCGGCCTCATGTCTCCCCGGGCTGGGCGGCAGGTCTGGCGGAGCTGGCGGCCGGCAGGGGCATCGGTTCCTGCCCCTCCCTGGGCCGGGCAGTAGGCCTGGCGGGGGCAGTGGCCAGCAGGGGCATCGGTTCCTGCCCCTCGCCAGGCTGCTGAGTCATCCTCGCATCTCCCCAGGCTGGGCGGCAGGGGCATTGGTTTCTGGCCGTCCCCGAGCCGCTGAGCCGGCCTCGTGTTTCCCCAGGCTGGGTGGCAGGCAGCGGGGGCATTAGTTTCTAGCCGTCCCTGGGCCACTGAGTTGGCCTCATGTTTCCCCGGGTGGCAGGCGGCCGGGGCATTAGTTTCTAGTCGTCCCCGGGCCGCTGACCTGGCTTTGTGTTTTTCCGGGTTGGGCGGTAGGCGGCGGGAACATTAGTTTCTAGCTGTCCCCGGGCCCCTGAGCCAGCTTACATCTTCCCGGGCTGGGCAGCAGGCAGCGGGGGCATTAGTTTGTAGCTGTCCCTGGGCTGCTGAGCCTGCCTCGTGTTTCCCTGGGCCGGGCGGCTGGCGGCAGGGGCATTAGTTTCTAGCCATCCCCGGGCCCGAGCCGGCCTTGCGTCTCCCCGGGCTGGGCAGCAGGCCCGGCGGGCGATGGGGGCATTGGTTCCTGCCCGTCCCCAGGCCGCTGAGCTGGTAAAATCAACGGACTTGGAGGTGCTGTGGCTGGCTTTTCGAGTCGCCGCGGACCTCCATTGACTTCCATGGAGACTCTTGGCAATGAAGGGGTTGATTGAAATCGCGGAGGCCGCAGGGGCCTCGGATTGACTTGCCGTGTTTTCGCCTGTTCCGGTGAGGATCCCAACTCTCCTCTGCCGTCGAAGCTTGTGGCTACAGCTCTGACGGCCTTAAAGAGCCCGGATCGGCTCACAGAGGCCACAGTGGCCTTAGATTGTCGTGTCGCGTTTCTTGGCTGTTCTGATGACTGCGGACTTGATTGAACGCCGATGATCAGCTGGGGAGGGCATTTTCGGTCCCATCCCCTCCCGAGAAGGGTATAACAGGCCGGGTGAGTCCTATCCATTACGGAGCTGGAGGGGGTGATTGGCCTGAGTCGCAGCCGCCATTTTGTGACCATATGGTCCCTCAGCCTTGCTGACTGCAAGGGAAGGGTGGTGGTGGAAAAAGACATTTCCACCTAATTTGGCAATGATTAGCTCGGTAGTGGTATTTTCCTTCTTCTCAGTCCCTGGGGTTTTCATCGGCCATATTGAAGGCCTAGATCAACACAGGGGTCCCGCTGCCCACGGCCGCCATCTTGGAGGCTTCAGCATACTACCAAGGCCGCCATTCTTGCAACAGTCTTGTACCCCATTAAGGCCTCATTGAGGCTCCTTGGGCAAAGGGCCTCCCTGAGTTGTAGCAGCCAAGGTTGTCTGGAGGGGGGAATAAGTTCTCCCAGGTCATCCTTGGAGTTTCCCCTTGTGACATCTGGAATTATCCTCTTACCCTTGGTATAGGCCCAAGAGTTCTTTATTGGGCTTTCTGGTGTCTCAAGCCCTGGTCACCTTGGGCTTGCTAATCACTACAGTAATCCTAGCCTTTGACACTGTACTGTTGCCACCTTTTATTTTGCTGGCCTGGTAACAGTGCGGGGCACTGTTCTACGGTGGTTCACCTCCTACCTCTCTGGCCGTTCGCAGTCGGTGTTTGTAGGAGGTCAGAGATCGGCTCCGAGTCCTCTTCCGTGTGGAGTCCCTCAGGGGTCTGTTCTCTCACCTCTGCTTTTTAACATCTACATGAAGCCGTTGGGTGAGATTATCCGCCGACACGGGGTGAGTTATCATCAATATGCTGATGATACTCAGCTTTATATCTCTACCCCGCGTCATTACAGCGAAGCAGTGGAAGTGATGAACCGGTGCCTGGAGGCTGTTGAGGTCTGGATGGGTGCCAACAGGCTCAGACACAATCCCAACAAGACGGAGTGGCTATGGGTTCTGCCTCTCAAGGACAATTCCAACTGTCCATCCATCACCCTGGGAGGAGAAGTTTTGTCCCCCTCGGAGAAGGTTCGCAACCTGGGTGTCCTCGATCCACAGCTAAGTTTAGAACACCATCTTTCAGCTGTGGCGAGGGGGGCGTTCGCCCAGGTTCACCTGGTGCGTCAGTTGCGGCCCTACTTGGACCGGGAGTCACTCCTCACAGTCACCCATGCCCTTGTCACCTCGAGATTCGACTACTGTAATGCTCTCTACATGGGGCAACCTTTGAAGAATGTCCGGAGACTGCAAGTAGTCCAGAATGTGGCCGCGCGAGCCGTCTTGGGTCTCCCAAGACATGCTCATATCACTCCAGCCCTCCCTGAGCTGCACTGGCTACCTATTGGTCTCCGAACACAATTCAAAGTGTTGGTTATGACCTATAAAGCCCTTTATGGCAATGGGCCAGGATACTTGCGGGGCCGTCTTCTGCCTCATGAATCCCAGCGACGGGTTAGGGCACACAGGGTTGGCCTCCTACGGGTCCTGTCTGTTAGACAATGTTGTCTGGCAGGGCTTAGGGCTAGGGCCTTCTCCGTTGCTGCCCCAGCCCTCTGGAACCAGCTTCCCTCAGAGGTCCGTACTGCTTCCTCCCTCCTAGCTTTCCGAAAACTGTTGAAGACATATTTATGCAGACAGGTTTGTTGCGTGTGAGCTGCACTCTGCCCCTGGCCTTTGACTGTGATTGTGTGTTGTGTGAGTGAGGTAGGTTGCTTGGTTTTTATTTTATTTATTTATTATTTATTAATTGGATTTTTTATGCTGCTCCTCTCCAAAGGACTCGGAGCGGCTAACAACATGAACAAAAAAACAACATCGCAGCATTTAAAACCAAAAATCGAGTCGACAAAACATTTAAAAGACCCCCCAAACACATTCATCATACAGACACAATCACAATCATCCACAGGCCTGCCGGCATAGATAAGTTTTCAAATTCTTCCGGAAGACCGGGAGAGTGGGGGAAATGCAGACTTCAGGGGGGCAGTTGGTTCCAGAGGGTGGGCGCCACAACAGAGAAGGCCCTCCCCCTAGGACCCGCCAGACAGCATTGTTTCGCTGACGGGACCCGGAGAAGGCCGACCCTGTGCGCTCTCACTGGTCGAAGGGAAGTATGCTGCAAGTTAGTGATTTTAACTGATTTTATATTATGTTTTTTATACTTGTATTGTTGTTGTGAGCCGCCCTGAGTCTTGGGAGAAGGGCGGCATACAAGTTTAATAAATAAATAAATAAATAAACAAACAAACATAGTAAGCCTCACTAGCAGGCCGCAGTCCACTTCAGGTGGAAACAATAGCGACTGCAAGTAGAACTGTTTTTTTGGATACCACTGATTCGGTGCCCGGGAGGGGGGTAGGGCAGCCTAATTCAGCCTTTGCCCTACACCCTTATCAGCCAATTGATCCTTTCCCAGTTGCACCCTCTCGCTCACCTGAAGATTTCATACCAGCATGGAGGATAACACGGCCTCCCAACCCAGGGTTGCCTCTCCTCCTTCCTCAGGCCAGAAAAGGCATAGATCCCCTTCCCAAGAGGCCGCTGGTAGGATCACAGCCAAGGTCAAACCTAAGGCTGCCTCTGGGGGGAAAACCTCCAAATTGGCTGAAAAACAGGCCAGCAGGAGACACCAGGCACTGGAAAAGGAGTTTTCAAAGGCTCAAAAACAGGCCAGGGCTGAGACTGCTCAGTCTGAGTCCACCTTTTTTGATCTACGTCTAGGTCTTTCTTCTCAGGAAGTCTGGGCACCAGCAGAACCTTCCACCTCTTATGGCTAAGTCGAGGAGATACCTGAAGCACATACCTTCAGGTCTCTCTCTACCCCATGGGCCCCGCAGGCCCGGAGGCCACCTTTACACCAACGGCCGCAGGGCTTAGAGGGGAGGAGCCCACCTTTACATCCTTGGACGATAGAATCCAGGACTTGGTGGCTCAGGCAGTGGAGCGGGCCCTTACGGTCAGGACTCCATCAGTGCCTAGAGCGGAATCCTTGCTTTCCATTCCTCTCTCGCGTCCTGTACATCACAGTTCTTGTGACCCTCCTTCTCCCTCCCATTCTTCCTTTAGCGGAGTCTCAGTGACTCCAGAGCAGGCTCAGGCGCTTGACGCTTCATGGTCAGAGGAGGAGGAACCGGCTCTGGATCTGCCCCCGTTCGGAGGGCTATTTAAATCATCTCTCTTTCTTCTTCTGCTTTGCAAGGTTAGCTCGGTGGCACACGGGACCCAGCCGGCCCGCCCCAGCGGCTCCCACAACGGATCCAGAGGCGGACTTCATCTTCATTGAACGGTCACCTAACACCATGTTTCATGTCCAGCCTTGTTCCTCAATGCAGTTAAGAAACAATGGGCTTCCCCGGGTACCTTCCCCCTTCCAGGTGGTAATGATAAGTTAGTTGTTTAGCGTGGTCTCAGAATTAGATGAGGTGTTGAATGTTCCCATGGTGGATGAGCCCCTGTCACACCTGTTCTTTCCCCTCCACTATTTTGGGGGATATGGCAGAGGCCTTAAAATCTGTGGAACGTAGAGCGGAAATGACCTTTAGAAGGTCACACCAGATGGCAGCATGGTCCATCAGGGCGTCCAACTCAACCTCCTTCTTTACTAGATCCGCCCTCATCTGGCTTCATCAGCTACAGGCCAGGATCCCCTCGGACAATGTCCGCACACATCAGGACCTGAGCAAAGTAGTGGCTGCAACGGAATACGCTTCCAATGCAACTTTGCACGTGGCTCGGTTTTCTTCCAGATCCTTGGCGTCCAGCATGACAGCCCGCCACATGCTATGGCTAAGACACTGGCAGGCAGACGCCAAGTCCAAGTGGCATCTGGCAGCAGCCCCATACCAGGGCAGTAAATTGTTTGGGGATGCCTTAGCCCCATTCCTGTCAGAGAAAAGATAAAAAGAAGATCTTGGCCCATCTTACTAAGCGGTCCGACAGACATTCTACCCCTTACAATTGTAGACAGATCTTTCGGTCTGCCACTACTTCACCAACCACACAACCTTCTCGGCCCTTCACTCCCAGGCAGGATCGTCCGGCTGACAGACCAGCCCCATGACCCAGGCAGCAATTCCAGTCCAAACGGCCCTTTCAAGGCGGGGATCATCCCTCCCGCAGGAAGTGACCCCCAGTGGATCCTCCCATAGGGGGAAGGCTTTCCCTCTTCGTCACTCAGTGGGAGGTCACAACCACAGATGCCTGGGTCCTGGACACCATTCTCCATGGCCTGTCTCTGGAATTCATTTCCAGTCCACCAAGACGGTTCATTGCTTGTCCCCAATCAAAGAAGTCTCCAAGGAGAGGTCTCATGCAGGAGGCCGTCTGTCACTTATTAGACATCAGAGCCATAGAACCCATACCTGCGGCCCAACGGGGGCGCGGATTCTACTCCATCCTTTTTGTAGTCCCCAAGACCTCGGGGGGATGGAGGGCAATCTTAGACCTAAAACGCCTGAATCTTTATTTGGCATACTGAAGGTTCAAAATGCAGACATTTCAGTCTATCCTAGGCAGCATCCGAAAGGGGACTTTCTCACTTCAGTGGACCTCACAGAGGCATACTCACATTCCCATCATCTCCGGCCATTGCCAGTTTCAGCTACATGGGACATCATTACCAGTACAGGGCACTTCCATTCGGCCTGTCATTGGCCCCAAGGGTCTTTTCCAAGGTCCTGGTGGTTCTTGCAGCACACCTGAGATTGATGCCAGTTCAGGTGCAATACTACCTGGACGACATCTTAATACAGTCGTCCTCCCCGCAGGGGGCTCTGACAGACCTGAGACTGGTGATTGGAGTCTTACAGAGTCACGGCTTTTTGGTCAATTTCAAGAAAAGTCAGACAGCCCCATCAACCAGATTGCTCCACCTGGGAGCCATCATAGACAAGGTAGAGTGTCGTGTTTATCTGTCCCAGGAACGCAGGGACAGTATATGGGACCTGGTTCTCAAGGTTTGCAGAGAAAAGACTCTGTCTCCTTCCGGTCTTTCCCGGTTCCTGGGAAAGATGATATCGTGCATCTCGATCGTTCCCTGGGCCAGGTTATACTCAAGGTCCCTTTAGTGGTGTCTGCTCCCCTATCAGAAGCAGAGAACAAGCACTTCCACCCGAGAGGTAAGGATCCCACCATACATCTTATATTCCCTCAGATGGTGGCTCTCTCCAGCCATGACCAGAGGTCTCTTTTCAAGGAGCCCAGTCGGCTCACGGTCACGACGGAGGCCAGCCTGTCGGCTGGGGAGCACACTATCAGTCTTAATGGGCCCAAGGACGGTGATCTCGGTCGAACCTGAGACACAACATCAACTGGCTGGAACTCAGGGCCATATATCTTCCCCTTTGCCACTTTCGCCACAGCATAGCGAAAAACAACATGTGCTCGTCCTTACGGACAATGTGGTGGCGAAGACCCATGTGAACAGGCAGGGGGGCACCCGGTCCCGGGAGCTCCTGTCCGAGGCCCAGCAGCTGGGCTCCTGGGCAGAGACCAACCTCGTCTCGCTCAGGGCGGACCACATCTCGGGGGAGGCAAACGAGGGCAGACTTCCTAAGCAGGTCAACCGTGGACCACTCATAATGGCATCTACACCCGAGGCTATTCAGGGAAATCACCCACAGATTTGGTCTTCCCATCATAGATCTGTTTGCCTCCAGGACAAACGCGCAACTCCCACTGTTCCTTTCGCGATTTCCAGTTCAAGGTGCAGAAGGAGTAGATGCCCTTCAGGCTCCATGGCTGGACTGCTTACTATTTGCCTTTCCCCTCCTTCCCCTCCTCCCAGCGGTCATCTGCAAGCTTCTGCAGGAGAGGGCAGAGGTTCTCCTGGTAGCCCTTTTCTGGCCGCGGAGACCTTGGTTTGCTGACCTCGTCGGTCTTTCCCAATCGCGCCCTTGGAAAATCCCTCCAGACAGGGTATCACTGATCCAGGGGGATCTGACTCACCTGGACCCTCAATGGCTCCAGTTAGCCATTTGGCACTTGAACGCCGGATCCTGACCCAGGAGTCCTATTCGCCAGGGGCTATTGACATAATTCAGGCATCCCGTAGACCGGCTACTAACTGCATCTACGATGCCACATGGCAGAACTTTTGCCGGTGGTGTTCCACTCATCAACTACCTTTATCGGGATTGACCATCCCAAACATTCTGGACTATTTACTGGAGGGACTGAATAAGGGATTGGCACCTAATATCTTGCGTAGACAGGTGGCGGCCCTTTCTACCTTGCTCTCTTGAGACACTGTTAGCTCTCTGGGGCAGCACCCCTTGATTCGTTCTTTCCTCAAGGGAGCTACTAATACCAAGCCACCCATGGTCCACAGGTATCCCTCGTGGGAATTACCTAGGATCCTTCAGGCTCTTACCAAGGCTCCTTTTGAGCCCCTCAGTTTGTGCGACATGAGGTCCTTATCCCTTAAGGTCGCCTTCTTGGTGGCTATTACTTTGGCCCGGCGTATTTCTGAGATGGTGGCTCTCTCAGTCAGGGAGGATCTGTGTGTCTTTCAGTGGGATCAGGTCACCCTTCGCTTAGACTCCACCTTTGTTCCCAAAGTTAATTCTCTTTTTCATAGGATCCAGGGCATCGTCCTTCCTGATTTCTGCCCCAGTCCATCCCATGATCTGGAACGTCAGTGGCATTCTCTGGATGTCCGACGGGCTCTTTGTTATTACATTAAATGGACGGCCACCTTCCGTAACTCCGAGGCTCTTTTTGTCTCCATCCTCCCTTCTTCCAAGGGTTGGAAGGTCTCGGCCTCCACGATCAGTCGTTGGATAAGAGCTTGCATTGCGGGGGTGTACCAATCCAATTCCTTGCCAATTCCACCCCGTGTCACGGCCCACTCTACATGCAGTGCGGCCACCTCTACGGCCTGGGCCACGCAGGCTTCCATCGAGGAAGTATGTAAGGCAGCCACGTGGTCTTCCCCGTCACCGTTTATACGGCACTATAAACTGGACAGGTACGCATCTGTCGAGGCATCCTTTGGCAGGAGGGTCCTCCAACAGGTGGTGCCCCGCAGCATGGTTCCAAACTTGCCCGCTTCCCTCCCGTAAGGACAGTGAGCTTTGGTATGTCCCATTAGTGGATTATCCATCTCCAGTGCTGTAGAAGGGGCGTTGTCTTACCTGAACGCCATCTCTCAGCATGGAGATGGATAATCCACACCCACCCAATTAGGTCCATAGGCCTAGGGTTTGTTCTGTGAGCCAACACGTCATGCTGTCAGTCAGTAGCTGCGTCCTTGTCGAAAACTGGGGCAAACAGGCCCAGGACAGGCGTGGCAAGTTTGGCTGACTTGATCTGATTGGGCAGGAGGATTAAGTTAACCCATTAGTGGATTATCCATCTCCGTGCTGAGAAACGGCGTTCAGGTAAGACAACGCCCCTTCTATTTAGCCATTTTTCATAATTCATTTCTTTCTTTTTGTTTATTAATTTTCTTAGTGCAATTGAAGATTTTAAAACAGCATGCTTAAATTTTTTCCCCATTTTATTCTCACAAAAATTCTGAGATGTAGACATAGCCACTGGGTTGAAATCACTTATTGAATTTTATGGATATGCAGAAAGTTAAGTCCAAATATCATCTCTCAGAATGTTTCCTATATAGCTCAAGAAATTCCAATTATACATGGATTTTTTTTTGTTTTGCTATTTTCTTTCTGTTATTTTGATTTATGAATATTTCAACCCAATCTCAAATGTTTTTTATCCAACAATAATTTTTAAGGGATATTTTGGGGTACAAGGTATTAGTTTTAAATGATTAAAATCTGAAATTCTAGGCTATAGCAAGATTACTGGTCAGGATTGTGAATCCTGGTTTTAGCAAACATTGTAGCAGATAATTCTATTTTGAAAGTAACAGGAGTTTTTTAGTTTCAGTGGAAAGGGAATGCAATGTGACCAGGGTAATTACTTCCAATGTTGGCTTCTATGTTGTCACTCAGTTAAGGATAGAAATCTATTACTAGAATTACTTAATAAGCATCAGTATGTTTTATACTTATTAAGTTTCTAGTGCTTTGGGCATACAGTATATTCTGTTCTGAATGATATTCTTATAGATCAATGGTGCCATTGAGCATATTAGAACAAAAAAAACGTAAATTCAGTGTAATGGATTATTTTTCTCTATATGAATACAGTTTTTGCTAGGGTTTATAAGAATACTAAAGTTGTGGCTTACATACAGTTTTTATCTAGTAAGTAGGAATGGATTGCCTCTTTAGAAAATTTTTTAAGGTTGATTTTATAACTGTATCTGTCAGAAACATTTCATGCTCATAGTGGGTTAACAGAATGCTCTAAAAATAGAGTAACAGATGAAAGTAGTTAAGGGTTTGGAATTGTTTGTTTCTCTATATTGTTACTTAGCTGTGCCAGTATGCTAGGCTTTTTGTGGTTTTTAGTGGAAAATGTTAAAAGTATCAACAGCATTTTTATGTTAGAACTGAATTAGTCATACACAACTGGCATGGATACTCTGTGAGAACTGCCCAAAAGCTCTTTCTTCTCTCTGCACAGGAAGTTGCATCCAGAGCAGTAGCTCAGTTCTTTGGTAAGTGTAACATGTGAGCATTACTAGGCATTTCATACTGCGGTTCTGCAGCCTGCTATTTAGATGATCGCTTGATTGGAATACTGCTGTGGGTGCAACTTTATTTTTGTTAGTGTCTTTTGTAATTATGTTTTTAAGGCACTATATCTGCAATAACATCTACTGCATCAAAAATCACAAACTAATAGTAGTCTTTGGATTGAGCATTTAACCTGAAGCAACCTCCAAGGTGGCATCGACATAGATCTTTGAATAAAGAAGTTGATTATATGTAGGATCTGATTTTTCCCCCCTTACTGCCCCCACTCTTTTTTCATCTTACTTTGGTCTGAATGACGCTATAAGAAGAACTCTATTCATACAGTGATGAAAAGAAGCATTGGAGTGATGAAATACTTCTGCGTGAAAAGTCTAAAGCAATAATTCAAGTGCTTATGCTTTAGTATTTTCCTAAAGTGCTTGTACTTGCTGTTTTTATGCCTTCTTGGAGCAGCTAGAGCAGTGGGCTGATGGTTGACAACAAATATACTGCATTGCTTTCTGCCTGATAGAGTGAAGCATTCTTTGTTACTGTATGTTAGGGAATCTGGGTTGAACAAAGAGTATTATCGTTACTGCATTTTATTGTCCTTTATTGTCTGAATTGTTACGTGTAAAGGCATTGCGACCTAGATGTACATTTCAGGAATTTTTAAATGAAATATTAACCTTAAAGATCTGGTTTTGAATAACTACAGAAAAATAATTTTTACTTGTAAGTTTTAGATATGAAGACTAACATTTTATTAATTAAAATGAATTATGAATGGAAGCACTTGATTAGTCATGTGTGCCTTTTCTGGTAGAAACCTGACTACTATTAACTGGAGACTGACCTTGTCGGACTGGGGAGAGCTGTGATTATCTCTGCCAGAGCAATTGTCTCTTTCTGTACAGAATGGTGTTATGTTGTCTATAACAACGAGCATACTGTTTAGAAAAAACTTATGTAGAAATTAAATAAAAGCAATGTATTTGATATAAGATATAGAATATATGGCACTGTTGTAATTTATATTTTAATATTGTTTGAACTAAGATCAATACTGGATGAAAATTCAGTAGGAACAGATTTTTTATTTATAAAATATTTCTTGAAAACTTTGTTAGAAAATACATTGTTAACTGAATTGGCAACTAGTAAATGTATTAGTTGTATGAGTTAAAAATTTGAAAATACAGGAGTAGTTTTTGTAACTTAGGTTAGAAGAAAAGAACTTTTATGTTCTGTCTGTGTATCACTGCAACAAGGCAATTGCAAATTTAAGTTGCTGTTTTTTTAATTGATCAAATGAGTCGAGTGTGTATTGTTGTTTTGGAGGAGGTGGAAGATGATTCTCCCACATTTATTTCCAAACTGCCTCAGGAAAACATATCTCTACATCCTTCAGCTTCAGAGTATGGCATGGTAAGGGACTTCTCTTGTATGTGCCTTATTATAATTTTGGTTCAAATCACTTGACTTGATATAAATACTTTTGCATATAAAATATAATTAATAATTCATCTGTCAAAATAGAAATTAATAAAAATTCAGTATATACTTACTAATTACTATTTTATGGAAAACTGTATTTTCTAATATTCTAAAGAGGATTATGGCCATTTTCTTTAGAAATAAAAAGGGGAAATAGTTAATGGTTAGCATCTGCTAGTTTAATGGATTCTAATTGGCTGAGAATTCTTTTTTAAGAACTCATGGTGTGCTGTGTTCTTAAACATGTATACATAGATCATGTGGTTTTAAACTACTTAATCTTGTAATAGAAGCTAATGTTCTATTAAGATTTAGATTGATTCATTATACTGTGGCATATGTGCAGTGTTTTCCTAAATTTTATAAGGATGATAAAACATGTACAGTAGATATTCTTAGAAATATGTAATGATTGTCAACAGATAATTTAGATATTTTGTACTTCTTTGCTTATCGCAATAACTACATAAACTTTCTTTTTTTCTATTGGCAAGTTTTGTAGTGATAAAACGTGCAGTAGATATTTTTCAAAATATGTAATGATTATCATCAGATAATTTAGATATTCTGCACTTCCTTGCTTATCACAATAACTACATATACTTTCCTGTATTTTCTGTTGTAAGTGAATGTATTATTGCATTTTTTAAGGTAATGTGGTAAAGATATATAACTTTCTTTCTGTCGCAATATGTAATATATTCCATAACAGAATACATTTTTGTTTTGTTTCGAAAATAGTACAGTTGTTGAAGCAGAACATTTTGTAATGATGCTTTTTATAACTTTCTAAGATAACTTTCTAAATGTTTTTGTTATTCATGGTTTAATATATAATTATATTTGAACATTACCCACATTAAACTTAAAATATATTGCTGTTGTTTATATTTCAGCCACCACTTGTCCAAGCTATATTTAATGGAGATCCTGATGAAGTTCGTGCACTAATATTTAAAAAAGAAGATGTCAATTTTCAGGTAAGCAGATTTGTTTTCTCTTTATAGTGCTTTCTCCTTTTTAGAATACAATTTAATCTTAGTAAATTCAATTCATGCAAGTCAAGATAATGCTGTTACTACTTTCCTTTACAGATTTTAGCTATTTTTTAGTAAACTAATGTTAAACAAGACTCTCATAGTTTTAAAATGTATTTTTAAAGATTCAACTATCACTGTCAAATTGCAAGAAAGAAAATTGCTATGACAAATGTCATTTTGACACTGTATTTAGTCATAGAATTTATTTGTGTTTATTCTCCAGGTTGATACTCCACTGTCAAATAATTTCTGAATATGTTATTTGGCAATTTAGTAGAATTGGAGTTAATTTTCTGTCATGAATGCAAGAAGCTTTTTAATACTGTTCGGTATGAGTAAGTTATTGGTTTTCATGGAGGTTAGGACAAGAAAAAAAATCCAATAAAATGTAGCATAGTTTTTTCAGTGTTCTATCATAAATATTATTCCATTAATATCAAACATTACATAGGGCCCCAAAACCCCAAAATAAATAAATGTTTTTATAACAAAGTTGTTCAGTTAAAATTACTGATTTAGCAGGTTTTTTTGTCATTTCTAAATTTTTTTTGAGAAACCTAAAATATTTTTGTAGCATTTGGGAGTTTTTATTGGGCTTCGGAACTGTGCCCATTGTTCACATAATATAATCCAACCCTCTTCCAGCGTACTCCATTTCTTCTTCCCTCCTCTGTCCCTTTAGACAGTTATAGCATATACTTATTAGACTGTTTTGGATTTTTACCACTCTTTATACCATAGGCTATGTAAAAATAGGGTCTGGAAGGATGTGTTATAGTTAGTATGAACAGCAATATCATTTTTACATATATGCAGCTACATTTTCTCTGTATATCTGTTTGGAAATGGTATATAATATCTGTAACTTTACATTTCTGATTAAAAGTAAATTCTGAATTTATTGAGATGTAAAAAAGCATAATTGAGATTCTCTTCATTAGTCTGGCACACTATGATAAATATATTTTATGTACTAATCAGAAATAACAATGTCAGTTTAACTATTTCTTTGTGATATTTGATTATGTAACATCATATAAATTCTTAGTGACCACATAGATAATTTTTTTCATGACAGTCTATTCCTAATCTTTTCACTTGCTAGAAAAAAAATCATTTGGCAAATTGAATTTCCTGAATACATGTAGGAAACATTCATTTTGTTGATGTATATGTCATTAAATATTTTGTTGGTATGAAGCAATAAAATAGGCACCTGGAGCACTCTGGAGGAAGATCGAGAATGAAGTCAAAGGAGTGTAGGTAGGAGCCTATATGAGAACGTAACCTTGTGGTGGTAAGGGTAGAGAACATACTTATTTCTCCATCCTTATTGCATCTGCAGATTGCTGTCAGGAGCCCTGTTTCAGGTGACCAGGGAACTCCTGCAAGGCCACTTTAAGGGATATTCTTAGCATCTGTCAGATACAGTCACTTGATTTGTCAGAGTTGAATTCTGGCTAGACAGACCCTTTGGAAGTAACTGAAACAAGTCTGAGTTTAAACCAGTTGACCTGAGTAAGTGGGCAAGGTCCTCATGACTATGAGCTTGGCAAAATGTATTCTGGACCTTTGCCCCTCCTAGTTGATTAAGGCCTCCCAGAAGGTGATTATTGCCTCTTTGTGGAAGGCGGTGGTACTGCCTGCCTTGAAGGCAGTGGTGTGCTTGTTTTCAAAAGATGTCAGTGTACCCAGCCATGTTAAACAATTCATGTAATATTCAAATTTCCTATTTTGGTATGCAGCTTTAGAGAGGGCCTTGGATGAAGTGGATTGTCTGGACTCTTTTTAGCGTGGACTCATGGAGACCATGAGTTCAAGTCCTGCCTTAGCTGGTTGACTTTGGGCCTGTGCCTCTGTCAGTCCAACCCACCTCATAGTGTTGTGGGAAAAATAGGAGGAGGAAGGTGTGTTGGATATGTTTGCTACCTTGAGTTATTTGTAAAAAATAATAAAGGGTACAAATAAATATATAAAATGGCATTGAAGTTGCATTGGTTGCATCTGCTGATAATCTTTGGAGGGCCCAGGGATGGTGCAACTATTATGGCTGTACTGGGTCTCAATATCATTAATCCTGGTCTCCTTCTGGACTGTCTTTGGAATTGTGAGTGAGAGACACCATTTTGTGGTGATTCTATTTTTTTCTTTGTGGTCGGTTACAGTTGATGCTGATGGGTAAGGAGAATAGAACCCAAGGCTCATGTAGTGCTCCTCTCCCCTCCCCTCCCCTCCCCTCCTCTCCTCTCCTCTCCTCTCCTCACATGAAACCATTGGGTAAGGTTATCTGATGGCAAAGTGTACGATGTCACCAATCTGTTGATGATACACAGCTGTATGTCTCTATCCCTGTTTGGACAGATGATTCTGTCAAAATGCTTGGATGCTGCAAGATACTGGATGGGGAGTCAGTGATTTTGACTCAATCCTAGAAAGGCAGAGTGCCTTTTGTTATTTTTGACATTGGAAGAGGTTGTACTCATCTGGATCATGCCTTGTTTTTGTTGATTATTTTATTTGTTGTTTTATGATTATGTTTTGCTATTATGAGCCACCCAGAATTATTTAAGATGGGGAGCCATACAAATATTTTAAATAAAAATAAAACAATAAATACTTTATTAGAATCGGAATAAGTTTCAGTTCAGTTAATCACTGAAGATATTTAGAAAATTACTAATATAATTGTTGCTGCCATTACCACCTTTTAAATTATAGTAATAATCTTGTTTATCCAATCAGTGCTTTATTTATTTTATTTTTAGAGTGAGGACACTTATTTAAATTTTTAAAGTTATGATTCATCTACTTAATAGCAAGTAAAATTTGACAATATAATTATTTATTTAAGTAGTACTCATTTTTTAACATTGTTTAACGAAAACTTTTAAGTCTGATTAAAACATTCCATTTAAATAAAGGTAATTTTATGTCTTGAAGATTAGAAATGTATTTATATATACATCTGTATGAATTTTAAAATATATTTTCTCCTGTATAATTTTGGCTTATATGGGTTTTATTGCTTTATTTTATATTTTCAGTTTTAATATATTGCTTAAATTTTAAAAAATCTGAAAGCAAATATTTTATGCCAGAATTTTAAATTGTAAATCATTTCACGAATGAGTTGCTAATGATTAATATTTTTCTTCTCTTAATAAAGGATAATGAAAAGCGGACCCCTTTACATGCTGCTGCATATTTTGGAGATGCAGAAATTATTGAGCTGCTTATTTTATCTGGTATGAAGTTTTTTGTTTATAGATATTTTGGGCAAATTCTTCATACAGAAAACCTTTTTTACAAATCCTTGCAAATGTAATAAGAAAGTAATCTCCTTTATATATTAACTATTTTAATATCAACAAAAGGTTAGCTTTGTGGACATCCATTTCTAAAGAGATGTAACTGCCACTATGATACTATATTTCTGGCTATTATATTATTTCTGTGATTCAAAAAAAAATCACAGAGAAACCAAGTTTAAATTAAAATATTTATTTTAAAGCAAGCAACAAAAAAATCTAACGTTCAGAAAAATTAGAGTTACTATGAATTTTACAGAGGAAAAAATGTCAGATGTTATGAATTAACATTAAAAACAATGATTAGAAATAAGTGTTAGGAAGATCTATATGGCTAATTGTCACATTGGAATTCCAATAGTTTCCTTTTTTTTATGAAAATGTAAGGTTACTAAACTGTTTTTGATTGGAGGAATTTGGGGTATTGTTAAAATATGCCAAACTTTCTAGAATGGAAAATCTAGCAAATTCAGTTGTTTTCAGTGATTATTAGCATCCCAAAAGAGGAAGTAGAAGTTCTTGACTTACAATCAATTCAGTGATCAAAATTATGATGGTGCTGAATGAAGGGACCCATGACCCCTGCCTGAGGTTCCAATCATTGCATGACCCCAAAGCCATCTAATCAAAATTTGGGTGCTTGACTGTGCACCCACCTTTATAATCATGGGAGCACAACTCCTCCTCAACCCCTTGGGCCAGGAAGCTTCAGTTGATTAAGTACATGGATGTCTGCGACAGGCCAGAAACCCTTGGCTAGCTAGACACATCATTTCATGAACCTCCTATCCCACCATTCCTGGGAAACCTTGCTTTCTCCCAGCCCCACCGCAGCCAGAAAGCCACAACCACTTAAGCCCAGCAGCACAAGGGTCTCTTCCCCCATTAGTAGCCAGCTCATTTAATGACCATGAGTTACAACCAAAATTCTGGGCTCAATTGTGGCTGTAAGTAAAGGTCTATCTGTATAGCTCAGTGAGTCATGTTGTGTATCATTAGTTCTAGTAGATCAATACATGTAGTCCTTGAGTTACAAGTGTAATGCAGCCTGGCCATTCCACTTGTAACTCAAAAACTCGTAGAGTGAAATTTTGTACCTTGAACAAGATCATTCCCTTGTTAAAATGCACGCAGCTCATTCAGCGAACATGAAGTATCAGGGTGGGGAAGGGCCTAGTAATGGAATAGGCCCCCAAGACCTCCCCGACCCACTAAGATACCACATGCTTCCCCCTTCCTTTCTGCCATGCCAGACTCACCTGGGAATATCCTTCTGTCTGCCATGGTTCCTGCTGCTGCCCAGATCTGAGGCCAGGGGACGCTTCTGTGCCCTCACATGGCCCGATCCAGGCTCTGGAGGTCTTTTCTAGGCCACTACTGCCTGGATTTGAGGCCGAGGAACGCTTCCTCAGCCCTCTGCAGCCTGATCAGGCCTGGAAAATACCTCTGGAGCCTGGATTGGGCCACAGGGGGAGGGCGCAGAAGCACTCCCCAGCCTCAGATCTGGGCTGCAGAGGCCTGGAAAAGGCCTCCAGAGCCCAGATCCAGCCTCCAGAGGAACACGGAAGTGTCCCCCAGCTTAGGTTCTGTTCTTTGTTGTAGAGAACAGAGGCCTAAAGTACCATGAGATCATATGAGATCAGTAGCTTGAGATCTCACCCCACTGATCTTGCGTTACTTTAGGCCTCGAATCTCTGTGAACGTACCAAAGGCCGGCAACAGCCAAGAAAGCGAAAGATCTCGATCTTCGCACGGTGAGTATTAAAGGTCTGGTACCTAGGGAGACCCAGAGTGGGAAGGGAGGGAATAACCAGGGTGAATGTTGCAGATCTACTGTGGTTGCTTGTAAGGGTGGTGCTGCAATATTCGTAACTTCGGGAGTTGCTTGTAAGCACTAGGGGGCGCTCACATAACTTTGAAGGAGCGTTAAGTGAACCTTCGTAACTCAGGGATTACCTGTATAACGGGATTAAATAAATGATAAGCAAAGTATATATTAAATGTTATGTAGCATTGCAATTTTGAAAAGAAGCAGAAGTCTTTCTTAGAACAGGAGTCTAATAAGGAAATAGGTTTGCTTATTTTTTCTAAAGATACATTGATTGATTGATTTGAAAATATGTCATTTTATCCACCTATCCCATGTTTTAATGTTTTCCTAATAGTAATGCATGCATTCATTTTATTTTCTATTTATTTTAATCCAATTAGTCTTTTTAACAGTTTTCAAAACTTGCCTTGAGAATTTTATCTCTAAAATTAACTAACGATCCTTTGTAGTTCTTAAGATTATTATTATTATTATTTTAAATATTTTATTAAGTTTATATAAATGAGGACAAAGTAGGAACAATACAGGTATGGGGAGGGAAGGGGATGGGGGATTTAGGATGGAATAAGGGTAGGTACAATAATCTCATACTTTAACAAACAAACTACTGTCCGGATCATAATAGTGAATAAATATAATTTATATCATACTCAGCCATTTTAAAATAAGATTAACTATAACCATATTAAGATTATTATTAATATGATTTTTAAATAGAAACCTAAGAATTAATATTCCTCTTGCTAGTATTCCTATTAACAAAATATTTTAATGGGATAGAAATAAATTTGAACAAGCTCTCTTCTTTTATTCTAAGGATGTAGTTTATTGGAAGCTCTGCATCTTCCATTTCTTGCAGTGTAATCCTGTGAATGTTACTTGGAAACTAGTTTCACTGTGTTCAGTGGAGCTTATTTCTAGGTAAGATACATAGGATTACAATTTTGAATTTTAATCTGTATTAATTCTTATCTTTGTTTTAGAACTTCAGTTGTGGTTTCCTGAAAGATAATACTGTAAATTAGCAGGATGCACCTACTATATCATTTTAAACAGATAATTATATTACAAAAGTTGAAAATTATTAATTAGTTAGAGAATCTACATATTATTCAGGGAGCGTAATATCTTAATAATCATATCATATGTAAACCTTGGGCCATTCATTTTCTCATTGAATGATTTGGAAAATTAAACTAAATTAAATTTTCTAAAGGAGAAACATAAACTGCAGTTTGCAAAAAACTTGATTAAAGTATACTGTTACTAATTATCAGCACTTAATACTTTTATTATTTCTTTTAAAAATGGTTTGTATGAGATTAATATTGCTTTTTAAAAATTTCTGTGCATCTATTTGCAGGAGCTAGAGTTAATGCCAAAGATAGCAAATGGTTATCTCCTTTACACAGAGCTGTTGCAACACGTAGTGAGGTATGCAAGGTTTTTTAACATTTAAATATATTTTATTTCAAAATATTTTTTATTGTAATCTTTAATTTATAGCACTTGGAGAAGGATTGGTATTACTCATAACATTGGCACATTTGCAAGCTATATGGAGCTGATATGTAATATCTTCCTATTATGATGCTGGTAAAAGTTTCTATTTGATATTATACCATCATAGGAATGATTGATTCTAAAGGATGATTGGAATAAGAGGATGAGGATAAGGATGAGGCAGTGAAGACAGTCTATACTAGTGCTACGTTAATCTGTCAAAATAGCTTTTTAAAAATAAATATTAATCGGATTTAACAAAGAATGTAGACAACTAAGTCCCCTCAAATATATATGTGTATTACACTTGGAATATCACTTTCCTATGGGGCTATCTGTTACTAATTATAGGTATAACAAGTATAATAGTGGATATAATTTAATAGGAATTATGAATTTCAAAAGGGCCTCTGTTCTTCGTTATTATCTAATAAAAAGACATTTTGCTATGATTCATGAATAGAAGCTCTAAGAGTTGGGGAGACAGATGGTATTTATCAGCACTACAGCATAGTAAGACTTAGAGTGTCATTTTAGCTGACATTAATACATGTTCTAACTTACCTAATATTTGCTACAACCAAAAGGCAGATAGGAGTGCTTCCAAAAAATATAGTAACAATTAAAGCATTTGTTTTGCTGTGAAAATAACTAGTAGCTACTGTCAAAAGCATGTTGTGGGGGGGAGCATGTGTAGTTTTGGGCGAGCTTGCCAAAATGTAGGATGTGATAAGAAGCAAATAAATCTGACAGTTGCCTATGTGAAAACATTCATCCATGTACTTAAATACCATAATTACTTTACAAGTACATTTATATGGATTTTTCTTCTTATCTTCTTAAAGGTCCATCAAAACTACAGCTTTTGCTAGAATTATTCTAAAAGATAAAATTTATCAAAGGTAACTCAACAGGATTAAAAATCAGTCACAAATTATTTTTAAATTTTTATTGACCTTTTCTGCTTAACTCTCCCTTGAATCAGGGTAGATTTCAATGATGTCTTGGTTTTTGGTTTAAGAAAATGTTAAGAGTGGGAAGATCATTAGTAATTATATTATATAATGGTGTGTTATTTTTTAGGATGCCGTTCAGGTATTGTTGAAGCATTCAGCTGATGTCAATGCTCGTGACAAAAACTGGCAAACACCATTACACATAGCAGCTACAAAGAAAGCTGTCAAATGTGCAGAAGCTTTGGTGCCGTTACTCAGTAATGTAAATGTATCAGATCGGGCTGGTAGAACAGCATTACACTATGCAGCTTTGAGTGGACAAGTTCAGGTACAAATGACTTATTTTCAGTTCCCCAAATCCCCTAGCTGCAAGCAGGTGTTAATTTATCTGATTTTACTGCTACATATAAAGGAAACAACAGAACATACTTGAAATTTCAAATATGATAGGAAATCATCATAGGACTAGCATGTTAAAATGGTCCTCTAATCAAGCCATTATTTTATAATTTTTACTCAGTTGATGTTATTGCATTGTGAAACACAAGGAATTAAATATAGAAATTACCAAACAAATTGCATGCAAGATACTACCCAGTTCCGGACAAGCAAAGATTCAACAGTGTCCTGCTTTATAGGCACCCAGGCCTTATTGTTTTCTTACTACAGGTGATGTTGGCCTTCCTGGGAAAACCAGACAGGAAACATGACTAGATGAGCTAAATTTACTTTATTATAAGACTACATTAACAGAATCCTTCATATCTGAAAATACAGATATTCTGCCTGCCCTTTTAAGTTTAGTTTATTCACATTAATGATGTGATGGATCCATTAGGGGGGACCTTTCTAAGTTTCTTTATTTGGCCACTAAACAGTTGCAGGCTTCTGCTGCCTCTCTTGTCTGATGGTTTGCTAGGTGACCTCTCTCTCTTTCCTCAAGGTGAACTATGCATTCCATCATAGTGGTTTAAATTTAATGATCACTTGTTCAGCAACCATTCAAACGTACGATATACTGAGCAGGTGCTGGTTGTAAATGGATCTCATACTTGCAGCCATCATTATATTCTGTGATAACATAATTGTGATTTGAGATTTTCCCTGCTGGCCTCCCACAAAGTTAATGGAGAATCCTGTAAGAAGTTGGAAGTTGCAGTCATGAGATCCTCACTTAACAAACTGTGGAGCTTGTTAATGGCAACTGGGACTTAATGGCAACTGGGACTGTTGCAGCTGCTGCTGCTAAACCCCACAGTCACATTTTTTTAACTTAAGACCGTGTTGTTTAATGATTTAAGTTTGAAGATCCATGTGGTGTTTTTAAATGAGGACTACCTATACTTGAAACTGGTTAACAAACACTGTGGACACAATTACATTTTTCTTGTGGTTTGATTCTTGGGCCTATCCTTCATATAAGATGTAGCATTAGATTGGAAACTTTTGCTTGTTCCCTAAGGTTTATGACTTTCTTCAGGATTTCAAAAATAAATTGTATTGCTCTTAGTAAAACTAATATGTCAGTAAAATCTAAAATGAGTTTATCTGTCTACTAAAGCTTAGCAAGAGCTTTGGCTACTGTAAAGAAATATGGAGATAACCTTGAAGAAGTGATGCAAAAATGATTAAATATTCACCAAATTAGTCTGATAAGGACTAAGGAAGAAGGGGTGAGAAAGATATTTAGGATAACATTGACTTGATTTTGTTTGGAATAAAATGGGGCAAATGTAATTCAAGATCCTGTTCCCTAATCCGGCTTATCTTGGAGACTGATATCCTCATTATAAATATAAATTTTAAATGAGATTAAATATTATACCAGCAGTAACATTTTTATTTGTTATAAATAAAATGATATTGTTTAAAAATGTTACCCAAGCATTGAAGATTGGACTTCACACAAATAATTCTGTATATTAAGAAATATAACTATCTTCATTCTAGATGGTCAATTTATTATTATCTAGAGGTGCCAATATCAATGCCTTTGATAAGAAAGATAGACGGGCTATCCACTGGGCAGCCTATATGGGTATGTAAATTAACTTTTTTTCCCCCTTGACTTCCTTTAAAGCAGGCATTTACATGCTATTTTCTTCCTGCATAGTTTTGCATGAGGTTTGAATGGATATTTGGGGGCATATTCCTGTATATTTTCTTCTTGGTACAGATGAAAATTTATTGCTCTACCAGTATTGTAAGGATGACCTAATTTAAAATAATGATATTCTATTACCAACAGACAATCACATGTTGTTATAAGCAAGAGTTCTCGCTCTGAATTTAAAAACTTTAAGTATCTGCTCTGACAGAGTTACAATTGGTTAAATATTTAAAAATAACCTGTATTGTAAGTACTAGAAAGAAAAGACATTTTATATGTTCTTTGGCAATTATATATTATAATATCAGAACTGTAGCAACTTAAAAAAATATCTATATCCAAGTATTAAAACTGATCAATTAGTGTAGAAATTGAATCTTTTCAAAAGATTCAATTTGAATCTTGAACAGATCCCCATATTCCTGGAACTAATGGGATTGCACTACTCCAAGCAGAACTAGTATTCAGTTTAGAATCCTCCTGGACTCACAACCCTATGCAAGGAACAGGGTGAAGCCATTGGAACCTTTGCACAATGTTGTATTGTGCACCATTTACAGCTATTCCTGGACAGAGAGCTAAGCTCATGACCACACACGTCATGGTTACCTCCTGAAAGGATTGCAGCAGTCCCCTTTACATGGGGTTGTCCTTTAGAACAGGGCTTTTTAACATATTCATCGATTGTACCACTTTTAGAATATGGAAATATTCAAGTACCACCAGTCGCCTAGCAAGGTGTCAAAAACTTGATGACCCAAAAAAAAAACCACCAATGGAAAAAACCCTAACCCTAATTCCTTTAATATCTTCTCTTCTCTCACCCCCTTTAATATCATCTTTTTTCTCACCCCCTTTAATAACATTTCTTCTCTCACCCCCTTTAATATCCTCTATTCTCTCACCCTCTTTTATATCATCTCTTCTCCCACCCCCCTTTATATCCTCTCTTCTCTCACCCCCTTTAATGTCCTCTCTTCTCTCACCCCCTTTAATATCCTTTCACCCCTCTTTATATCCTCTCTTCTCTTCCCCTCAGCAGGACCAGGCAACGCTGAATCTTTGCCTGAAGACTGTGTGAGGCTGCCTGCCCCCCCAATCAGCTGGAGCTGCATGTGCTGATCCTGGGCTCTCCGCAGGACACAGGCAGGCAACGCTTCGTGCAGCTCCAGCTGAATCTCTGCCTGAAGACTGGGTGAGGCTGCCTGCCACCCCCAATCAGCTGGAGCTGTGTGTGCTGATCCTGGGCTCTCTGCAGGACCCAGGCAGGCAACGCCTCACGCAGCTCCAGCTGAATCTCTGCCTGAAGACTGGGTGTGGACGCCTGCCACCCCCAATCAGCTGGAGTTGCGTGCGCTGATCCTGGCTCTCAGCAGGACCCAAGCAATGTGTTGCACAGCTCCAGCTGAATCTCCACCTGAAGACTGCGTGAGGCTGCCTGCCCCCCCTAAGGCCGCCGCCAATCAGCTGGAGCTGCGTGCTTTGATCCTGGACTCTCAGTAGGATCCAGGCAACGTGCAGTTCCAGCTGACTTTCCCACAAACCTGTGTGGAGCTGCTGCCATTTCACCTCATCCAGTTTTACACTTTTTTTACACTTCTTTGTATAGTGCTGTTTAACCCGCCAGCCAGGTACCACTTGCCAGGTGCCAACGTACCACTAGGGGTATGCATACCACTGGTTGAAAAGCCCTGCTTTAGAACATCCAGAAACTGCAACTGATATAGAATACAGCAGTATATTTAGATGTGGATGCTCCTTGATCAGGCTATGATCTTTTACTCTGCAAACTGCATCACCTACTAGTATGTTTCTGGGCATATTTCAAAGTATGGTACAGGTAGTCCTCAACTTACAATGACCGTTCAAAGTTACAACAGCATTGAAAAAAGTGAGTTAGGACTGTTTTTCAGACTTAAGACCATTGCAGCATCCCCATGGTCACATGATCAAAATTCAGATGCTTAGCAACTGACTGATTTATAATGGTTGCAGAGTCCCAGGGTCAAGTGACCACCTTTGTAACCTTCTGCCAATGGGGAAAGCTAGATTCACTTAACAATCATGTTCCTAACTTAACAACTGCAGTGAGTCAGTTAACATCTGAGACAAGAAAAGTCATAAAATGGGACAAAACTTGCTTAACAAATGTTTGTTTCACTTAGAAATTTGGGGCTCATTGTAGTCTTAAGTCAAGGATTACCTGTAGTAAATCTATAAAGCTTTTCATGGCATGGGACTGAGTTATTTGATGGACCATCTCTTCAATTACATTTACTTATCTCATTAGGTCCAGCAGCAAAGGCATGAACTGAGTTCTAGTATTAGGGAATGCCATCTGGTGGAATCCAGGAACAGAACCTTTTCTTTCAGGGCACCTATTCTTTAAATCATCTGCCCTCTCAAGCTGGCCTTTTATAAAGCATTAAAGATGGCTTTGTCGCTGAGCTTGCTGACAGAACCTGATTTGTGACAATAGGTTTCTTTTTACCTCAGATGCTGATTACATGTATGCTTTGTGTGTGTTGTTACGTATTTTGTGGTGTTTTGAACTCTTGTTAAAAATTTGAGATGGGTAGTCACATTGAATGAATGAATTTTATTTTATTTTATTTGTTGAGGTTATATTGATGTGGTAAAACTGCTTGTAGCTCACGGAGCAGAAGTGATGTGTAAAGACAAGAAATCATATACACCATTACATGCTGCAGCATCTGCTGATATGATTAATGTAGTCAAGTACCTTCTTGATCTTGGCGTTGATGTAAGTAGAAATAATTCTAAATCATATTATTTCATTTAATTTAATAGGAACATTGCCATAATATAACATCTTTATAAATAACTCATACTTTCAAATAAGAGTAAACTTGCTAACATTTCAGTTTTCTTTTTTAAATGTCACTTAATAGATTGTAGTTTGTTTTATTAACTTGTATTTCAAGCAGTATTGTGACAGTCTAATTCTGTCAGAAAGTGTTTAAAAATCATTATTCTCTAAAACTGTAGTCTTCAATATAAGCCATAAGTATTTTCATGACAAATGTATAAAAGTAATAAAGATAATTTACACAACAGACACAATTAAACACCATTCAAATATTGAAAAAACAACCAACTTTGCTCATCATTTCACAAATCTAAAACAAACAAGACAGTGGAAAAAATGCCAAAAGACAGATTTAAAAAATATATCGATGAAAATATTGTTTTTTTCTGACGTTTGCTGCTTTTATATGAACTCTCAGTTGCTTACTGTTTTAAATATTGCTGAGATTCAGCACAATATGGAGGAATGTCTTATTGTGCACCTTGCCTTATTTCTTCAAATGAATATACCGAAAATATATTTTATTCAGAGATATTATAAGCCTACCCCAGTCTAGTCTACAATGACAGGAAGTAGGCTTTGTTATTTATGGGAATATATTAGAAAGGATTAAATTGTCTTCTGTAATTTTGACTATTTTTATTCAAATTCTGTTTTTTTTCAATGATGCACAGTGGTTCCTAAAACTCTTTGAGTATGAGTTCTGCTGTGATGGAATAAAAATATTTGGTATACATGGATGGACGGATGGACAGACAGCTTTAATGAAATTTATGTAATTATTTTTATTCTTCAACAGATCAATGAAGCAAATGCATATGGCAATACACCTCTTCATATTGCTTGCTTCAATGGACAAAATATTGTAGTAAATGAACTGATAGACCGTGGTGCTAATGTAAATCAAATGAATAAGAAGGGATTTACACCTTTACATTTTGCTGCTACATCAACTCATGGAGCATTATGTTTAGAGGTTCTGGTTTGTAATGGTGCAGATGTAAATGCGAAGGTAAAATGACTGAAAGGTGAATTTTAAATGCTGTAATAATATTTTGAATATCTTTATATATTAATGTAGATATCATTCTTAAAAGTCATAGAAAGTAAAATATTCATTTTTAATACCCAAGAAATATATTTCATCATGCGAATTTTTAGGGAATATCTAAGGATTATATTCATCTATTAATTACAGGAGGCTTTAACTTATGACCATTTATTTAGCAATGGTTCAAAATTATGATTCTGAAAAAGGTGACTTACAACCTATCCTTAATCTATATATACAAATTTCATTTTGAACATATGTTTAGTATATTGATAAATAATAATAGGCAACTTTGAACACTTTAAAAAGTGTTCATTTATTAATATCTGAATAAGAGAAATTTTATGTGATGCAAAATCATCAAACTTAAACTTTCTTTAGAAAGAGACACAGGAAAAAAAAATTGGTCCACAATCCTGAAACTATGTATATAAATCAATATAATTAACATTATTAACTATATGATAATAATTTATGATGTTTACATTCTCCAGCATGGTGGATGTAGAATCCACTGGATTGGGTTATTTCAGCCTTCCTGCTCAGAGAGACTAGGAAAAAAACTTTAGCCACGCCTTCCCCTGGGTGTGTCTCCCAGTTTTTTCCTAGTCTCGGCTCAGAGCAGACACCTTTTTCCTGGCTCCGTTGGAATTGATTCCAACCTTAATTTTAAATCAGTTTCCAATTGAATTTTTTCCAAATTGCTTCCAAATTACTTTCAAAGGGGCAACTGGTTGTCCTTTAGACCAGGCTCTGGGGCAGGGACTTCGTCCCTTCCAGAGCTGGGTCCTTTGATTCAAAGAGACTCCATTCCCCCCTCGGAGCTCGGATCCGCTCCAGGATTTGCAGGCAGCCTTGCCTGCGCTCCCAGACGCTCCGACAGGGCAAGCGGCAGCAATTGAAGCCGGAGGACATCGGATCCAGGCACGGGGCTCCGTCGTCGCTGGAAACGCTCCGGACAAACCGCAAGTGCCCGATCGGAGGGGGGGTAGCGGGGAGCACAGATTCACCCCGTACGGCATTTTAGAGCTGTTTCTTCGGCTGAGGGATTTTCCCTCGCAAACGGCCAAAGCGCGGCCGCCATTTTGGCCGCATGGTTTATAGAGGCCGCCTTCTGCATAAATCCCGAAGGCCGCCATCTTGGATTAGGGCCTACTAGGCCTCACCGGTCACTATACCTGCCTTGGCCTGGGGTGCCAGGCCCGAGCAGGGATAGCCTCCCAACGCGCTTCCAGCGTCCGGAGGCTCATCGACAGCCGTCTTCCTCCGAGCAGACCGCGTCTCCTGGCCGGCCCTGCCGGACCCTAGGCCTCCCTTCGGGGCAGCATAGGCCACAAGGAGGCTCCCGGACCTAAGGGCCCTATCCACCAGCGTGGTTGACTATTGCCTGACTGCAATTCATCGTCCCTTCTAGAGCTGGGAGAGGAGGCAGTACCCCGTGGGCCCTGGTTCCCTAGGCCCTGGTAGGAGTGAAGGTTTTAACAGGCTGCCTGCTATTCCTAGCCGTGGCCTTTAGCCACTAGGCCTACCAGACAGGTTTATAGCCTGCCCGACTGCTCTGCCTTATAGTCTGTAGTCACTGTGAGGGGCGGCTGCGCTCTGACCTGACTACCATCATACGACCGCAATCCCAAATTCTTTCCACTAGCCACCCTCTTGCAGGCTTGGTTGGTAACAATGGCAGACAGTGCCTCGCCAGTGGCTCCCTTGTTCTCAGGTGCTCCCCCTGCGCAATCAAAGTGCAGACCCACAGAATTGGATACAGGGGGTAAGAAAAAAGCTAAGACGAAGCACCTTACTTCCAAAAAGACCTCTAGGGCAGCCGAGTGAGAGGCCTCGAGGCACCAGGCACTGGAGAGGGAATTCTCCAAGGCACAGCGGCTCCGATCCAGTGGGGCCGATCCGGTTCCCCCTGCCCCACTGGATAACAATATCTCGGAGCCAACCCAGGCACCCGTGCAGAATGCCACCTGGATTGCCATTCCTCTGGGGGAAACCGAACAGGCAGGTCCCTCTCACTCCTCCCCTCCTCCTCAGCAGGGCCCCCAAGTGGCTATTGCCCCAGCATTGGTAGGGGCCACCCTTGGGGGCCAGGGGCCCACATGGTCACAGGCCCAATTCCAGGCCTTCGTGCAGCACGCCTTCGTGCAATTCATGGCCCCACCCAGGATGCCACAGGTTCCTCCTCAGGTCCCACCCCCTCCCACTGGTCCTCCCTCTCAGCAGGACTACACCTCAGCTCCGGAATCTGTTATCTCGGAAGCCTCATCTCAGGTGGGAGAGGGGGAGTCCGAGGACTCGGACATAGCAGATACCCCAGTGTCAGACGAGGAGGAGGCAGAGCCGGATCAGGCCTCTGCATCATGCCTCCTTGATCACTCCATCTTCACATCCTTACTGTCAAAGGCATGCGCCACCACCAGTTTAACCTCCGTGCAGGAGGAGAAACCCTCCACCTCAGCAGACAAGGAGTCCAATCCGTTGTTCAAGGTGAAGGTGGTGGAACACAAGCAGATCCCCTGCCCTTTTGTTTCCGGGATGCGGTGGAGGCCCAGTGGACCTCCCTGTCCACCATCCCCAGGGAAAGCTCCCTGGAAAAGAAGCTCTATAATGTGGCCCCGTCTTTCGCTTCCCTGATAGACGTCCCTTCAGTGGATTCCCCCCTAACTTCCTTGTTTTCAAATTCTGCCGCCTCAGGAGACATGACAGAGTTCCTCACAGCGGAGGACAAGAAGTTCGAGGAAAAAATACAGAAGAGCGCACCTGACCTCAGGTCAGGCCATCAAGGCAGCCACAGGGGCCTCCTTCCTCGCCAGGGCGTCCATCATGTGGCTCCGGGAACTTCAGGCCACGGTCCCTCCGGAACAGGTCAGAGTGCACCAGAGACTCATCAAGCTGGTAGGGGCCTCACAGTACATGGCCGACCCCTCCCTCCACTCGGCCAAGTGTTCGGCCCGCTCAATAGGCGCCACAGTGGCCTCCCGCAGGCTCCTGTGGCTGAAACACTGGAGGGCGGACCTACGAGCAAAGTGCCGCCTCTCCTCGGCCAAGTACGCAGGCAAGGACCTGTTTGGCCCCATACTGGACCCACATGTGGTCGAGGGTAGGGACAAACGTAAAGTCATTGCCCACCCTTCCAGAAAGACTAACAGACGGCAGCAGCCGGACTCCCGCAGACAGGCCTCACGCTCCCCGGGCTCTTGGGAGTGGAGGCAGCCTTTTCGGACAGGGCAGTCCTGGGATGGGCCCAGAGGTTCACGTTCCTTCCCCCAGAGGCAGGACCATCAGCAGGACCACCAAAATACAGGACCCAGGGGCCAACCTCAGGCTAAACGCCACTTCAAGGGGTTGGGGGGCCGCCCTTTCCGGCGACCCAAGTGACTCCCTCGGAGAGACCCCAATAGGGAGACGCCTAGAGCGCTTTTATCAGGTCTGGGAGCAGACCACCACCGACTCCTGGGTCAGGGATACAGTCAGGCGAGGCCTAGCACTCGAGTTCGAGGCGATCCCGCACGATCGCTTCCTCCAGTGCCCGTTGTCGCGAAACCCCTCCAAGGCATGGCTGGTATCAACCGCCATCCAACACCTCCTGGACATCAGGGCCATAGAGCCCGTACCGGGGGACCAGGTTGGGACAGGTTTCTACTCCATCCTCAGGAGGGTGGAGGGCGATTCTGGACCTAAAGGGCCTGAACTGGTTCCTAGTGTACTGGCGATTCAAAATGCAGACCCTAAGGTCCATACTGGCCAGCATCAGGAAGGGGGACCTCCTCTCCTCCATAGACCTCACAGAGGCCTACCTCCACATACCAATCACCTAGGACCACCGCAGGTTCCTGCGCTTCTGCTACGCGCACTGGCATTATCAGTACCAGGCCCTCCCGTTCGGTCTCTTGTCGGCCCCAAGGGTCTTTACGAAGGTACTAGCGGTCTTGGCTGCCCATCTTCGGATGATGCCAGTGCGTGTGCAGTGCTACTTTGACGACATCCTCGTCCAGTCCAGGTCCTCCCGGTCAGCGCAAGCAGACCTGACCACCATCCAGGTCCTCCAGTCCCACGGGTTCTCAGTGAACTTTGGGAAAAGTCACACCTCTCCCACAACGCGACTCCTTCACCTGGAGGCCCTGATAGACTCAGAACGGTGCAGGGTCTACCTCTCCCAGGAGCGACGACAGAACACCCGGACACTGATATCCCAGATCCGGGGCGCGAGAAGGGTCTCTCTGGTGCAGTTGTCCCAGCTCCTGGGGAAGATGGTATCCTGCATGGGGATAGTCCCATGGGCGAGACTCCACTCGAGGACCCTCCAGTGGTTCCTCCTTCCCTTCCAGAAACAAAACCTCAGTGCCTCCCCCCAGAAGGTCCAGGTGCCACCCCATGTACTTGCAACCCTCCAGTGGTGGTCCTCCAAAGCCATGGCCAAGGGGACAGTTTTCAAGGAATCCCCCAGGATAGTCCTAACCACAGACGCCAGTCTGTTTGGCTGGGGGGCCCACCTCCAAACCCAGTTAGCACAGGGCCGTTGGTCCAGGGAGGACCTCAAGCAGAACATAAACTGGCTAGAGCTAAGGGCCATCCACCTGGCCCTCCTCCACTTCTCCCCCCTAGTGACAGGCAAGCATGTGCTAGTTCTGACGGACAACGTGGCGGCCAAGGCCCACGTAAACAAACGGGGACACACATTCCTGGGCCCTCCTCCAGGAGGCCAGGGACCTGGATCTGTGGGCAGAGATGCACCTGAGGTCGATAAGGGCGGAGCACATCTCGGGGGAGGCAAACCGGCAGGCAGACTCACTGAGCAGGGTGACCATGGACCACGTAGAGTGGCGACTGGACACCAGAATATTCGACCTAATATCAAGCAGGTTCGGCAGGCCATGCCTGGATCTCTTTGCCTCCCCGGCCAACGCCCAGCTCCCCAGGTTCTTCTCCAGGTTTCCGGCCACAGGGACCGAGGGGACAGACGCACTGCGGTGCAGATGGCCAGAGGGCCTGCTGTATGCCTTCCCTCCCCTCCCCCTAATCCAAGCGACCATCCGCAAGCTGCTCCTGGAGCAAGCGGGGGTGATCTTGGTTGCGCCATACTGGCCTCGGCGCCCGTGGTTTGCAGACCTAGTGGATCTGTCCCTGTCTCCACCATGGAGACTACCGCAGGACCAGGTGGCCCTCTCCCAGGGGGAGCTTCGCCACCCAGACCCTCAGTGGCTGCAATTAGCCGCCTGGCACTTGAGCGGGAGCATCTAGCCAAGCAGGCTTACTCTCGAGAGGCGATCACCATGATCCAAGCCTCTAGACGCCCCTCAACAAACAGGATCTATGACGCAACATGGCAAAATTTCTGCCAGTGGTGCTCCTCAAGGGGATTGGACCCCCTCTCAGTAATTGTCCCAAACATCCTGGACTACCTGCTAGGCGGCATTTCCAAAGGTTTGTCCACCAACATCATCCGCAGACAGGTGGCGGCCCTATCCACGGTCCTCACCTGCGACAATTGGGGTCCGCTCTCTCACCACCCAGCGATCGCGGCTTTCCTCAAGGGGGCGGCAAATTACGGTCCACCGACAGTCCACAGATATCTGTCCTGGGACCTACCCACAGTATTACAGGCCTTAACGGCGGCTCCCTTCGACCCCCTGCAATCATGCTCCCTACACTTCCTCTCCTTGAAGGTTGCCTTCTTGATAGCCATCACTTCAGCCAGAAGGATCTCGGAGCTGGCCGCTCTGTCAGTTCGGGAGGACCTGTGTATCTTCCACCAAGACAGAGTGGTTCTCAGACTAGACCTCTCCTTCATTCCCAAGGTCAACACTAGCTTCCATAGATCACTGGATCTCGTACTACCCAGCTTCTGCCTTACTCCGACACATAGACTAGAACGCCAGTGGCACAAACTGGACGTGCGCAGGGCCCTGCGCACTTACATAAAGCGCACCGGGTCCTTCCGCAAGTTGGAGGCCTTGTTTGTCTCCTTCCAGCCATCAGGCATGGGCCGCAAGGTATCTTCCGCCACCATTGGCAGGTGGATCAGGGCTTCCATTGCTAGGGCGTACGTCTCACAGTCGCTTCCCGTCCCATCACATATCACGGCGCACTCCATGTAGCGCGGCAACTTCTGCGGCCTGGTCCACCCAGGCCTCCGTAGAGGAAATTTGTAGGGCGGCGTCCTAGTCATCTCCGTCCTCATTCATTACCCATTACAAGATTGACAGGTTTGCCGCGGCGGACGCCGCGTTCGGCAGACGGGTCCTTCAACAGGTGGTTGCCTCCAGGGAGACGCCAGCCTAGACCTTCCCACCCTAAGGGACATGGGGGGCTTTGGTATGACCCAATCCAGTGGATTCTACATCCACCATGCTGGAGAAGGGGCGTTGTCTTACCTGAACGCCTTTTCTCAGCATGGTGGTGTAGAATCCACACCCTCCCTTGAACAACGGGCTAGGCTTGCGTGGAGGGCACCCCTCTTCTATTACTCTCTTACCTTTTTGGAGCCACGCTGTCAGAACTTAAATACCTCGCCTCATTAAAAACTGGGAGACACACCCAGGGGAAGGCGTGGCTAAAGTTTTTTTCCTAGTCTCTCCGAGCAGGAAGGCTGAAATAACCCAATCCAGTGGATTCTACACCACCATGCTGAGAAAAGGCGTTCAGGTAAGACAACGCCCCGTTTACTAAATTAAATATTATAAAAAGACACAAAAATACAATTTATAATAATAGACAAGTGAAAATGTTTCCTGAAATTTATCTTAGCTAATTTTGATTGAAGATTATATAATAAAAATTTTGAAAAAATAGAAACATCCTTATATATTAAGATTGGCATTTCCAAAATATCTTTATAAGAATAAGGTGTTATTTTATGTATTTAATAATTGGATAAGATTTTAGATGCCCCTTTATTACATTGTTTACAGTCTTATAATTAAAGCCAGAAGTGCAGGTGAATAAGCATAAACACTCATATACTTCCATGTAAAAATTTTGTGTAAGCTTTGTATTTAACTTATCTACTATCATTAGCTAGATACCAAGGGACTAAAAAAAATTTGTCAGATGTAATGGTTATTTGGTTATTACTAAGAATAAAAAGTGATCATCTTGAAAAATCTATAGCTTTTTTTGATTTGTAATCACCAGTAGAGTTTTTATATAAAAAGGAATATAAATAGGAAAGAACAACAAGCGGCAAATTCTGTATTTAATCTTGTAAATGGTCTTGATAGTCATGGGTTTGACTTCTTTTTCCCCTAGAGTAAAGATGGAAAAACACCATTACATATGACAGCTATTCATGGAAGATTTTCAAGATCACAAACCATCATCCACAATGGTAAAATAAAAAAGCAGTATTATTTATATTGTTTGACTATTATTATTTGGAATAATCATATGTATTAATTTTTAATCTTATATGCTTAAATTAGTAATTATATGAATCTGAATATTTGAAATACAGATTTCAGACTACAAAATCTGTAGGATATTATTTCTCTTATTCAGATGTCTGAAATTCCATTATCCGTCAGTGCTTAAGTAGTTCCAAGTTCTATTATAGTTTTTCTTTGATATTGTTTATAGCTTAGCTTAAATTTACATCCTGACTCCTAACTCTAAAATGTAATGTTATTATTTTTAGTTTTATAAATAGTGATTTTTTAATGAATAAATTCCATATAGAGTGAAGACTTCTCTAGGTGGTATAAACTTTTGTCTTCTCATTTCAATCTTTAATTTGTGGTACAAATTTGCTGATAGTGTTATTTTCACAAAAAACTAATATTTGGGACTGCGAAATTAACTAACATCACTCTATAATCACAAGAATGAAATGCATAAAACTATTTTTACTTACAAAAAGTGTTAAAATATTATCACACTGCAAAATATATATGGGTCTTGTTATCCAAATTGTATAACAAATCAACAGTATTTTCTTTTTTCTTTGTACAGGAAAAATAGTATTAGTTATATAATTGTACTATCCATAGAATTTAATCTCAGCTTCACCATTTGAAATTCCCCGATAAGATGTTTTTAAATATGAATTTATTTGTTTAACCATTTAATATACTCACATGACTACACTTTATATTAATTTAATATTCAGGAGCGGAAATAGACTGTGAAGATAAAAATGGAAATACACCATTACACATAGCAGCCAGATATGGCCATGAACTGCTCATTAACACACTGATTGCAAGCGGTGCTGATACAGCAAAGTAAGGAGCACTTAAATTTTTTAATTATATATAAATGTGGTATATGTGTGGGTATGTAAAAGTCATGGATTCAGAAATGGAATTTTCCATGAATTTTATCAGAATGAATCTCTTCTAGATTGTTTTAGCTTGGGGAAGCATGACAGTTTCAACGGCATGATTAGGATAGTTCATCGGCATGATTAGGATAGTTCATCAAAATCCAGAAAGGAAACAGAACATGAGTTTTGCAGATACCTAAAATGCATGTTGATTCAGAAGGTTTTGAGCAACAGGTGATAACTCCTTAAGGCATTTTAGTGCCTCAGTAATAATATAGTAGCAAAGGTTATAAAGTGCTTTTTGGAGCAGAAGACTCATTCAAATGTAATATAGTATCCTGCATAAAAGCTAAGAAATTACCTGGGTAAAATGTCGTTTGAAAGAATACAAAATACCCAACCGATATCTTTGAAATATGATTCTTTGCAATAGAAAACATTAGTGACAGCTTACATAGCAATTTCCAGAGAATTTACTGGTTTAAATATTCTATGATAAATAGAGTTCATAATTCTTTAAATTCATCTGTTGATATGCAATCTAATATATCCCTCCAAAATTTACAAAACAATATTTATAAATTTATAGTTCTGGCAGTAAAAATTATAATTTAATTCAACAGTCAAATCTCAATGTATTAGGACATTTTAACTCTACGAAATTAATGTCCATGAAATGGAATTTGGCATGACATCCTGCACTATATGTATTGTAATAAGACTGTGATGTCTGATTGTGGTGTATCTTAGGCAGGGAATACATGGAATGTTTCCTCTCCATTTGGCAGCATTAAGTGGATTTTCAGACTGTTGCAGAAAGCTGCTTTCATCAGGTAGGCTATTTAAATTAATTTTAACTCTTCTCCTTTAAGCTGCTTGCATATTGAAGAAAAGAATTTGATATTATCAAGGCAAATACATTATAAAAGGTTTATATAGCAGAACTAGACACTGATAATTATTGAAAGTTATGGCCTTATCTCTGATCCACAGGGAAAAATCAATAACTTGATTTAAAAATTACAGTTTTCAGATAGTGCTTTTTTAAAAAAACAGTTAAATAAATGCATGTCTAAGAAGGGAATTCAGGGTCAACCCTGCCTGTCCTGTGAGTGAACAGTAACTAGCAAATTAGCCTCCTTGCTGCCATCACCTCGCTATAAACTAACTGGTTTTCCCTTCCACACCAGCCTTTTGGGGAACCAGGAGAGGACTTAAGACTTTGCTGCACTCTGGGTCTGAATGAATGCAGAGAGGAAAACAAAATAAAAAATTAGTGAGTCAGTAACTTAGCCAAGCTGAGACAAATAAAAGGTCACTGCTAGGATTGAAACAAAAAAAAACAGCCCCGGCTTCATTAAAAATAAGTTTCCATTAACACCACACACAGTTTAAATACAAAATACTTTAACACAATTCTAACTATGGCTAAATAACTTCCAACCTGTAACTGTCTTATTCAGGACTTCAACTAACTCCCTCAGAAAATACGTCTAAAACTCTTCCTAACAGAAACTCCCAGAATCCTTTCTTTTCCCATTTATTGGTCCTTAAGGATCAAATTTGGCTTTTGATTTAAAGGGCCAGGTAGTCTGCACTACAGCATGATATTGCTATCTTTGGTCAGTGTTTATTTGTTTTATTTATTAATCACATTTGTATAACCACCCATCTCACCAAAAGCAGTTCTGATGGCATGCAATAATAAAGCAAATAGCAGATATAAAAATATATTTAAAAAAAATCCCCATTGTATTAGTGATCAAAACTAATGTTTTGATGTCCTTTATTTTTAATCATGTGAATATTCTGAATTATTATGAGAATATAAATAATGAAAAATGGGATATAAATTTATAATTAAAAAAGATAACTTTTTAATTTAGTAACATAGATTATACCCAGAAATGTCTTTAATTTTTATAGCTTGGTTTTAAGCTGGTTTAGTGATTTGATTATAGAAAACTTAATTCTCTATTCATAAAGCTTTGTTTTAATCAAATAGTTGTTAGCTTTCATATGCATTTATTTATAAAATTTGTTACCTGCTCTGTATTATTACTCTAATTCCACATCATTGTTTGATCTGCTAACCATTCCTAGCATTACTGACTTCTCAAATGAATTTGCATGCATGATGTGGCCAAAATAAATCAGAAGCAGTCTTGTGATTTTAACTTCTAGTGATGTTTCTGGTTTTATATGATTCAGCATCTCTTTATTAGTTGTTCCGGCTGTCCATGGTATCAATAATTTACACCAGCACCATAGTTCAAAGGTGTCAATTATTCTTCGGTCAGACATTCTTAGTGCCCATCTCTCACACCCATACCTCATCACAGGGAAGACTTGCTCTAACTAGCCTGCTTTTTGTATTTATATCAATATCTCTGCTTTTCCATCTTATTCACTTTAATCATTGCAGTGTGGCCTAAGGTTATCCTGTGTTTAATTTCAGATGTAGAACTGCCATCTTGAACAATTTTTGATCCAAGGAAAGTAATTTTTTGAACTAATTCAATTTCCTCCTTGCTGATTTTAAGCAACTCATATCCAGCTGCAGCTGTCATCATTATCTTTGTTTTCCTAAAGTTAATATTCATTTTTTCCAGATCTTTTTTATTTTCAGTCAATAGTGTTGTATCATCTGCATACCTCAAATTATTTGTGGTTCTTCCTCCAATCTTCCAGGTCTAAATTCTACATGATCACTTCAGCATACAGATTGAACAAAAATAGTGATAAAATACATCCCTATCTTACTGATCCTGAACCAATCTGTCATGCCAAAGAACATTCTCACTGTTGCCTCTTGAGTAGTGTACATCTGATAAGTATGATAAAGGGGGTAGGAAGAAAATTTAGAAAGCATTTTATTTGATACAGATACAAATATAAACAATAATCTTTTTTTCCAGAATTACCATAATACACAGTACTTCTACAATAATAAACAGTTATAATAATCAAATCCCAAAGTTAAAATTTCATTTATTTCAAAAAATAACAAATTTTTTTCAATCTGGATTACAAAACATTGTTCATTTCTGTTTTGCAATCCTGATATTTGGAAAAAGTGTCTAAAATGGAAGCTGATAAATCTGCTTGGTCTTGCTGGTCATATATTTGCTGGTACAGATTTCTACTGTACTCCACCAGAGACAGAATCATGTTTCTAATCTTTTGTTGTATATCTAAAATGCAGTACAGGAACTGAAGAATTCCTGCTGTGTTCTAAACCTAGAGAGGCACTCTGTGTAGTGCATAAACAAGCTTTGAATTCAGCAGCTTGACCTATAGGAAAGGTCAAAGGTTTGGTTTGCCTTTTTGCTTGCCAGACAGTCAGTGCAGCCATTGAGCAGAAATTCACAGGCATGTACTTAAATTCCAATTCAGAACTGGGAACGGAATGTGAAAGTGGCTCAGTTGACTTTGCCTTTGGAAGTGACAGGAATTCAGAGGTCAGGTTTCATGTTAGACATAGTATATGTCCTGAAGGCAGAGGTCAGCTGTCTTGCTATGCTTTTGCTGTGATAAGACTGTGGGAAGGTGAGGCAATGGTAGGAGACAGCCTGATTAAAGCCCCTCAAGGAAAGCCCTTCACCTTTCATACAGAAGAAGGAAAGAGATATTCTCAAATAATTTGCAGCTTCACACTACCTTAAACCATACAGTCATGACAGAGAAAGCACACCTTATGTACAGTTTTTTCCTTTTTTAACATATGTGTACATATGCATATTTTATCAACAGACAGTATATATAAATGATGTACAGGTAATCCCCGAATTACAAATGTTTCCTTAGTCAATGTTTGAAGTTACATTATAGGTGCCCTCTAGTGGTTATGAACAAGTCCCAAAATTATGAATGTTGCAGTGCCACAGCAGTCGTTCATCCTTACAAACGGCCACAGAGGCACTGCAACATTAACCCTGGCTATTCCTTCCCCCCTCCCCATCAGGTCTCCATAGGCACTAGGCCTGTGGATACTCACCTTGTGAAGATCTATAGAGCTTTCACTTTCTTAATCTGTTTTGCTGGTTCAAGCCTTTGATGCATTCACAGGGAATGGAGGCCTAAAGTACCGCAAGATCACGTGAGATCACTAGCGTAAGATATCACGCTACTGATTTTGCGTGATCTCATGGCACTTTAGGCCACTGTTCTTTGCAAAGGGGAGGCCTGGATGAGATCTGCGGCAAAAGGCTTTGCAAATGAAGGGAAGGTCTGAAATATTGAAGTCTTCGCTCCATTTGCAAAGCCTTCAGGAAAGGCCTCTGCTGGTGAAAAGGAGACCAGGGGCAACATGCGCTTCCACCTGGGACTCTGTTCTCAGTGGCAGAGGCCTTCAGGAAGTCTTCATTGGCGAAAATGGAGACTGGGATGATGCGCATATCAATGCAGAGCTCTGTTTTCGACTGCAAAGGCCTTGAGGAAAAAACTTTTCTGCCAAAAAGATATCACCAGAATGATGCACATGTTGCCCCTGGCCTCCATGACGCACACTCCCTCCAGGAGCTCCATTTTTATTGGCAAAGGGTTTGAGGGAAAAGCCTTTGCTGTTGAAAACGGAGTCCCAGAGTGAAGCATGCATCAGTGTGAAGCTCCGTTTTCGGCAGCAAAGGCTTTTCCTCTGGAGGAAGAGGAAATTGGAGACTGGAAGGTTCTCAGTGCTGTAATCTCATGGCTGAAGTCATGCAAGATTACAGCACTGAGAAGTTTCCAGTTTTGGCGCCCAAAGTGTTTGCAAGCTGAGCAGACATTTTGAGGCAGAGATTTCACTGCTTCAAAATGTCTGCAAACACGTTGGGCGCCGAAAGTGGAAGCTTTTCAGCGCCGCGACAAAGAGGCTAGAGAGGAGACAGCTTGAAGAGGAGCCAGCTCCCTAGATCTTAGCAAGGTAAGTGACCCAGTGCGACAGGATGGGGGGGAAAGCAATTATGGGGAGCATGAAGTATCTCATTGGTCAGGGGAAACCGTGGGTGGTCTGAAGCAGGTGGCCTGTTCTATCACTAGGCCTCCATGGCCTTCCTGAGATACCTCATGTGCAATTAATGAGCCATGCATTTGATTAGTGAATGTGTGGGCGAAAGCAGAGAGTGATTGCATTCAATGTATGAGATTCACTCCTACCAGCCCTTGAGTTATGAATGGAATAGGCAGACTCCATTATGTTTGTAACTCGAGGACTACCTGTAATTGAACAAAAAGACCTATGAAAAAATGGCTTTGCAATCAATAAGTCTTAAGTAGGCATTTCTTATATCTGTCTCCCAGACTCTGAGATTAACTGGGAGGATTCTTTTCTCACTCTTCCATGCAGAAGTTTTTTGGTTGGGCAATGTTTGAGGAGTTTCTTGAAAGTATAATGTGTTTCAAATCATCCATAACATCTGAATGGGATTTAGATCCAGGCTTTGACTTAGCCATTCCAGAACCATTTATTTCTTTTTATAGGAATTCCTGGTGAATTTACTGGAATGTTTAAGATCATGGTGATGTAACAAGGCCCACTTTAGATTAAACTTCAGTCTCCTGATTATCCTCAAGCAGCTTAATGGTGAGCTCCCACGCTCTAATGCAGGAAAGCAGCCCCAAATCATAAGATTTCCATCACCAGACTTTAAGGCTGGTGTCAGGTTCTTCTGATGAAATACCATATTTGCTTTTCCAAACGCTGCTTTTAGTATTGTGGCTACATAACTCCATCATTATCTTGCCTGTCCAGAGCACATTGCTAAAGAAATCCTGCAATGACCATGATGTTCAGATGTTCAGGAGCAAATATTAGTCTTGCTCAATTTTTTTTCCCAGACGGCAAAGATCTCCCTTTCTTACACATCTGCCATGTATCTAACTTGTGTAGCTTCTTTCTAATGATAGCCTCATGTACTCTGATATTAGTACTTATGAAAACTACCTGTGAGTCATGTGATGTTATTCAGCATCTTGCATTCTGCTTTGGGCTACATTTGCAGGGATGGCTGGCCTGGGCATGTAGCCAATTATTTGTAATTTTCCCTTTAGGATAATCTAAGCAGTAGAATGAGGATTAAAAGATTTGTCAATCTTTTAGAATTCCTTTTCAGACTCCTGGGCATCTATAATCGTCTTTCTGAAGCTCTTAAAGAGCTATTTCGATCTAAATATGGTGATAACTTCAACAACAAAGAGCAAATAAAAGAAAACCTTTGAAGTTTAAACAAAACACATTTCTCTCATATCCTCTCTGGCAATGTTCTAATTTTTTTTTTTTTTTTTTATAAAATAAACTTTATTAAATATATACAAACATTAAAAATACAAAAGTACAATACATAAAACAAAAACATAGAACATACATCAATTATAATGTATCCTAAGTTAATATCTATATTTGTAAACAAACAACATTCAACAGCAGTATCAACTGTTCAGTTGATTCTCATTCATGTGCAGTCCGGTTCCCAAATCCATACCGTACATAATATAATTGTGTCTTATAAACTAAATAGATAACAAATATACACAACATATATTTATCTAAGGGAGATTATCACATATTTCGATTTTAGGTGATATATCATAATTTTCGGAGTTCTTATCAAAGTATGTCGGTAGGTTTTTCTTTTATTTAGGTCAGAGGATGAATAAGATTGTCGTCTATATCTTATTTATTTATATTGCATTTTATTTATATTTTTACGGTTCCAAATATTTTTTTGCCTCTAGCCATTCGTACCATTTATCCCAGGTCCTATAGAATATTGTATCTTCCTTATTGCGTAATTTGAGAGTTAATTTGTTCATCTCGGCTACTTCGTTTATTTTGCTGATCAAATTCAAGGTTGATGGGGTTTTTTCAAGTTTCCAGTGTTGGGCATAAACTAATCTGGCAGCTGTAATTATGTGTATTGTTAGGTATCTATCTTCTTTAGTTGTCTTATATCTTATTATTCCTAATAAGAATAGTTCGGGGTTCATTGGGATTATTTGGGTAGTAATTTGTTCAAGGTATTTTTTGATTTTTTTCCAAAAATTTTTGGCCTGCGTACACGTCCACCAAAGGTGGTAGTATGTCCCAATTTTGACTTTACATTTCCAACACTTGGGGGATGTATTAGGAAACATTTTTGCCAATCGATCTGGGGGAAGATGCCAGCGATAAAACATTTTAAGTATATTCTCTTTGTAGGCGGATGAGATAGTAAGTTTATAATTAATGTTCCAAATTTTTTCCCATTCTGCCAAATAAATTGTGTTTCCTATATTTTTTGCCCATGCAATCATGTTACCTTTAACTTCTTCTTCACACATTTCATCATATAATAAAACTTTATATAATTTAGAAATAAGTTTTTGGTCTGCTCCTAATAATATTTTATCTAATTTGTTCATTTTTTGAAATCCATGCTTTTGATCTTCCGTATATTTTGAATTAATTTGAAAGTATTGCATCCAGTCTAGAGTGATTCCTTTTTCTTTTAAAATTTGCATTGAAATTAGTTGATTATCTTCTGTTAGGATTTGGTGGTATGTCATTATTGTGTTGGGGTTTAATAAATTAGGATATGTTGTGGATTCATTTGGAGAGAACCATCTTGGTATTTTAATATAAAATTGTCTTTTAATTTGGAACCAAATTTCTAATAAATTTTTCCTTATGTAGTGTTGTTTAAATTGTATGTATGATTTATTTTTTGTCCCAAATAAAAAGGAGTGCCAGCCAAATTCAAGATTAAAGCCTTCTAAAATTAGTATTCTCCTATTTTTAAGTTGTATCCAATCTTTGATCCAAACCAGTGCAGATGCTATATAGTATAGTTTCCAATTTGGGAGTCCCATTCCACCTCTTGATTTGTGGTCTTGTAGGTGTTTGAGCTTAATTCTTGCTTTCTTTTTGGCCCATATAAATTTATGTATTATTTTATCTAATTTATCAAAAAATTCTTTATTTAACCTAATTGGAGCTGTTTGAAATAAGTACAGTATCTTTGGAAGCACATTCATTTTTATTACTGCAATTTTCCCTAATAATGATATCTGGAGTTTGGACCATTTGTCTAAATCTACGCTTATCTTTTGTATTACTACGTCATGGTTATCTTTTTTTATCTTACTACATTTGGCCGAAAGTGTTAATCCCAAATATTTGGCTTTCTTTACTGTTTCTATTTCTAAAATATTTTCTAATTCTTGATTTAAATTGGAGTTCATATTTTTGGTTATTATTTTAGTTTTATTTTTATTAATTTTTAAGCCTGCCACTTGACCAAATTTTTCAATTTCCTCTATTAAAATTAAAGCTGATTCTAAGGGGTCCTCAATTATGAAAGCCATATCATCCGCATATGCTTGTAGTTTATATTCTTCTTTTCTTACCTTCAGTCCTTTAATTTCTTTCTTTCTCCTTATATTTATTAGCAAGGCTTCCAAAGCGAGTATAAATATCAGTGGAGCTAGGGGACAACCTTGTCGGACTCCTTTTTCTATTTTAATTTTATTTGTTAATTCTGAATTTATAATAATGTTGGCAAATTGTTGATTGTATATTTCTTTAATTAAATTTGTAAATTTATTTCCAAATTCCATTTTATTTAATTGTGTGGTGAAAAAAGGCCAGTTTATCTTGTCGAAGGCTTTTTCTGCGTCCACCAAAATAAATGCGACTTGTTTTTCAATATGTATGTCATAATATTCTATTGCGTTTAATATTATTCTTGTATTGCTTCTAATATGTCTATTGGGTAGAAAACCATTCTGATCGGGGTGGATAAATGTATTCAGTATTCTTTTAAACCTTGCTGCCATGATTGCTGCAAATATTTTATAATCTGTATTTAAAAGTGAAATTGGGCGGTAATTTTGAATTTGATGTTTATTAATTAAATCTTTAGGTATTAAACTAATATATGCGTCTTTCCAAGATTCTGGTATTTTACTTTTATCTAAAATATAATTAAATAGTTCCAGAATCAATGGTGCTAGAAGATCTATTAAAATTTTATATAATTCTGATGGGATACCATCTGGACCAGGAGTTTTATTGTTTTTTTGAGCCTGTATCACGTTTTCTAGCTCTTCCAGAGTTATTTTTTTATTTAGCATTGCTCTTTCTTCTTCTGTAATTCTTTGTAGGTCAGTTCGTTCTAAATATTCGTCAATTTTTCTTTGTTCAATTTCTTCTTTTTTATATAAGTTTGAATAAAAATCTATTACTATATCTTCCTTTTTTTGAGCATTGTTTTGTCTTTCACCTTTATGATCTATTAGAGTTTCTATATTTCTTTCTATTTTTTGTTTTGCTGTTTTATGAGCTAACCATCTACCCGGTTTATTTGCATATTCAAAAAAGTTTTGTTTTGTGGCTTTTAAATTTTTTATCATTTCATTTTGTGTAATAAGATTTATTTTATGTTTATTAGTATTTAATTCTTCTAACATTTTAACATTTGAGGGGTCTCTGTGTAATTGTTTTTCCAAACTATTTATTTTCTCTGTAAATTCTTCTATATTTTTCCGTTTTGTTTTGTTTAGAAAAGCTGAGTATGAAATTGAGAGCCCTCGTATATAGATTTTCATGGTATCCCATAAGTTTAGTATTGTTGTATTTCCATTATTATTTGTCTCTAGAAAGGATTTAAGTTCTTTTTGAATCATTGTAATATAGTCTTTTTCTTTAATTATCATCTGATTAAGTGTCCATCTTTTGTTAATATTTTTAAAATTTTTTGTTTGTTGTTTCCATTTTATCAATAATGGATTGTGGTCAGCCCATATGTTTGGTAATATTTCCGACTCCGTTATTGTTTTCATAAGTTCTGGGTTGGCCCAAGCCATATCTATTCTTGACCACGATTTAAACGGGTGTGAAAAATAGGTGTAGTATATATTGTCTGGATGTAAAGCTCTCCAAGTATCTTTCAATTGAAATTCTTCTGCCATCTGGATAAAAGGAGAAGGTAGTGTTCTTCTTATTATTTTTTTTTCCGCCCTATTCACACTTTTATAATCTTTTTTCTTATCTACTATTGCATTATAATCACCAATAATTATTAATTTTGAGATTTCTATTTCTTGAAGTTGTTTATAAAGCTTTGTATAAAATTTAGTTTGTTGTGTACTTGGAGCATAAATTGCAGCTATTGTTGTGGGATTATTTCCCTGATCAATTTGAACGATTAAAATTCTGCCTTCTTCATCTGCATAAATCAATTTTGGATTTAACCATGATTTGATGTATAGCACAATTCCACATTTTTTGATCTGGGCTAAAGATACGAATGATTCTCCTAATTTTGAACATTCCAATAATTGTTTTTGATTCTTTTCAATATGTGTTTCCTGTAGGCATATAATTTCTGAGTTTTGTTTAATCAAGTTATGAAATATTTTATTTCTTTTCTTAGGTGAATTTAATCCATTAATATTTATAGATAGAAATCTTATTTCATCCTCTGCCTTTTTTACTTGTTTAAATTGTCTATCTTCTTCCCTTTGCGCCTGCTTGCGATCTTGTAGTTGCCCCTTCTCTTTCCTCGTTGCCATGTTTATTTTTCAGTTTTGGATCAAGTGGGTTATCGTCAGAGCTTAATTCTTCTTTATTGTTTCGTTCTCTCTCCTTATTTTCTTTACGTTCTAATTCCTCTATTTCCTTAGAGAGGTAGATGACAGAGTGAGCAAGATTGATGGAAAGATAGAGCAATTTCAAGAGAATTTAATAAAAAATGATCAAAGAATAAAAAACATAGAAGAAAAAAATGAAAAAATTGAGGCAAGAATAGATGAAACGGAGACTTATATGACAACAACCACTAAAGATATGCAGGATGCCTTGTTAAACCTTGAATTGGAAAAAGCTGCCTTTTTTCTGAGATTCCAAAATGTACAAGAAACTAAAGATGAAAATCTTCCTCAGATGATGGCAGAGATTATAGCAGGCATCTTGGATATCACACCACAAAAAGCAATTAAGGAATTGGATGAAGTGTATCGGGTATACACTAGTTATGCCCGCCGAAATAATTTCTCAAAAGAGGTTCATGTACGTTTCACTAAGAAAACCACAAGAGAAGAAGTATATAATATAGCTAGGAAAAATACCTATACATACAAAGGAAGAGATATTATAATTCTCAAACAAATTCCAAGACGCATTAGAGAAAGAAGAAGACCCTTTCAATTTCTATCCTCCAAATTAAATAACCACAGGATTCCATTTAGATGGTTGATCCCAGAGGGTCTATTAATTACCCTATTCGATAAGAAACATAAAATAAATAATGTAGAGGAAGCTAGGGATTTCTATGATCAAAATATTAAGGAAATAGAGGCAATGTTCTAATTATTTGAACCTGATTTAGTGTGCCTGATTCTAATTTTAGATATTTGAATAATGATATACGTAGAATATTTGATAATGATATATGTAGAAATGTACTTATAAGTACTGTGTGACTTAACCATTTGAAGTTACAATGGCACTGAAAGTGACATAACTGTTTTTTACACTTACAACCATTGCAGCATCCCCATGGTTACAGATCAAAATTTGGATGCTTGGTAACTAGCATGTATTTATGATGATGGTAGTGCCCCAGGATCATGTGGTCATCTTTTTCAGCCTTATAACAAGCAAAGTCAATGCAGAAGCCACATTCACTTAACAACCTTGCTATTATTCATTTAACTGTGACAAGAAAGGTCATAATATAGGGCAAAATTCATTTAAAAACTGCCTTACTTAATGGAAATTTTGGACTCAGTTGTAAGTCGAGGACTACCTGTATATATTCCATATACAATATATATATATATTTATTACAAAATATAAATGGTGCATGATATTTATTGTAATAATATCTCCTTCATCTATCAATATTGTTGAAATGAAGATCAAATATCTATATTTTGAAATTTACTGAGAAAGTCAAAAATTTCAGTGGGTTGTAATTACTTTTCACGACTATGCATGCCATCCACAATTAAACTGATGGACAGTGTTTATACTAAATTTAATTATTTTTTTCTAGGTAAAAGAAATAATTATAGTTTTGATTTCATAGTAAAACTACTATAGATAAAATAAATATTGTTAGCTTTTTATTTTTATTTTTTTGTTGGGAAGAGGGAATAAGAGTGTTTGTAGACACTTAACAAATATTGTAAGTTTATTTACAGTATTATTAATTTAATTAATTGGAGATGAATAGAGTGGCCTAGATAAGACTCCCATTTGCTTTCTACCAAGTTTTTGACAGTAGTATAGGAAAAAAATGCTCTAGCTTGAAGTATCATTTTTAGACAGTAAAAAGTATTTGCTATTCTGCCTTCTGTATTATTGTGCATTATTTTTAGTTTCATTCCTAGAACTAAAATTAGATTCAGATACACTTTCTTCATTTAATATTTGAACTATTTACACCTTTAATTGTAGTGAATGTATGATGTAAGCATTTATTCTTCAAATTCTTATACAGTTTTAAATCTTGTATCTGTTTAATGAAATTTCATATTGAGACTTGCACTAAAAATTAACATGATCCTTTCCTGATTTCATAAAGTACAAGACTTTGAACAGAATAGGTTAGAAAGATAATTATTTTATTTTTGATTAGTTCAGTGGTATATGAAAGAGATAAAAGGGAATTATTTCCAATTTAAGTAAAATATATATACTACTGATTTTATTTTCTCCAAGTTTGTCTTTTATCATATGTTTCTATTTCAGTTTAAAAACAAAACAAATTATCTTCTGGCTTTTGCTAAGAAGATGAAAGGCAGAACTGTATGTTCATAATCTTTTCTACATGACTTTAGACCATAATGTAGTATTCTGTTGTAAAAGATAAAATTATTGATTTCTCAAAACTAAGATGAAAACCATATGAAATAAGTATCCTATTGATATACTATATTTCTATAAATAATCAGTTACAGCATAAAAAGATTTATTAATGGCATGTTGTTTCGAATTGATAAAGTTGATGAATTTTATCAGTAGTTTCACAAAGTCCTTCTTTCATAGGCTTTGAAATAGATACTTCAGATGACTTTGGCAGGACTTGCCTTCATGCAGCTGCAGCTGGAGGGTATGTATTTTTGTAGTTTAAGAAAGTTTTAAATTTTGGAAGTATCCTCAAAACATTACATTCTATTAGAGGATCAATATACCCTGGGCTAGTCAGTTTCTCTCATTTCTAAGAAGGAGGCAATGGCAAGCCACTTCTGAAAAACCTTGCCAAGGAAACTGCAGGGATGCTTTAGATAGCTTCTGAGAATTGGCCATAATTGGGTGAAAGGAAAAAAAATAACCTTCTTAACATTATTGGCATAAACACATGGAGAAGTAATTATGTGTAAGAAATCTAAAATATTAGAGAATTTATAGTGCTATTTTATAAAAAAAAGATTTCAGTAATTAAAGTCTGAGAGTCAAAGGTGATATCCTCCTTTAAAAAGTATAATCAGATATTAACTCTCTTAATTTTCAGAAATTTGGAGTGCCTTAATCTGCTGCTCAACACAGGTGCAGATTTTAATAAAAAAGACAAATTTGGAAGGTAAGAAAGAATGCTACAAGGATAGTTCTATATAAATATGCATATGGTGGTATAAATTGGAGGCTGTTTATGTTTAAACCAGGCATGTTCAACCTTTTGGTTTGTCTAGGCTACATTGAATGAAGAGGAATTGTCTAACGTATATAAATGCACATAATAATAATAAAAGTTTATAATCTTTTTTTCCTCATTTATAAATGAAATTTTATTAATTTTATAATTGTAAATATAACAAAATACTCAACTGAATACAAACATCTGCGACTTTTTCAAACACGAGAACAAAACATAAAATAACTATGGATATTGCTCGGCGGCACCCCCCACCACATCCCCCTCCTCCTTTCTCCCTTCCTCTACCTCTATCCACCCACCATCTCTACCCCCACTCTCTCCACCCTCCTCTTACCACCTCCCTACTTCCCTCAACCTTCACTCCTCAGTCTCACCCCCTCCAGATGTGCCGAGGAGCCGCCCGAGCAGCCCATCCTTTATCTAAATATATATATATATATATATATATATATATATATATATATATATATATATATATATATATATATATATATATATATATATATATATATATATATATATATATATATATATATATATATATATATATATATATATATATATATATATATATATATATATATATATATATATATATCTATCGTTCTTACATTATCTTACATAATCCCGGTATCATGTTACAGTTGAGAAGATTATAAATTATAAATTATAACAACCCCCCCACCCCCCCACTTCCCAAAGTGAATACAGGGTAAAAAAAAACACAAGAAAACCCACTAAACTACTCTAACATATTATATAAATCCTATTAAAAAATTTAAAAATTTAACTACCTTATTCAATCCAACATATGAATATTTAACTATATGCTAAATAAAATTTCTTAAATTGATATTTCCCTTGTATATAATCTATCCATTTTTTCCAATCCAACATATATTTTTCATTTGAATGATCCTTCAAATATGCGGATATTTTAGCCATTTCTGCCAAATTTATAACTTTTAAAGTCCATTCTTCAATAGATGGTAATTCTGATGTCTTCCAATATTATCCCACCAACAGTCTTGCTGCTGTAATCAAGTTCAAAATCAAATTCGTCTCTATGGTGGTGCAGTCTTTTATAATACCTAACAGAAACAACTGTGGTAAAAATTCAATACGCTTTTTCAATATATTTTGAAGTATCCACCATATTTTTATCCAGAAAGCCTTGATTTTTCTACAAGTCCACCATACATGAAAATAAGTAGCATCCATAGATTCACATCTCCAACATTTCGGTTGTAAATCCGGGTACATAGATGATAATTTTTTCGGGTCTAAATGCCATCTATAAAACATTTTATAAAAATTTTCTCTTAAATGTTGCGCTTGTGTAAATCTTACATTTTTCACCCAGATCCTCTCCCATATTTCCATCATAATTGGTTGTCCAAAATTATGTCCCCACTTAATCATGCAGTCCTTAACTAATTCAGTTTCAGAATCAATTTCAATTAATGCATTATATAATCTTTTAATATGCATAGGCCTTTGATCTCTAACTTGTTTAATTAAATTTTCATCTGTTAAAGAAAAGCCTATCTTAAAATCTTTCTGCCATCTAGTCTGCAGTTGTGCATATGGAAACCAAGTATGAACTCTTCCTTCTTCCTTTAACATGTTCAATGATTTCAATAATAACAAATTCCCTTCTTTAATTAGAAGTTTCTCATAAGACACCACATCTTGAATTTGTTGTCTATTTATGCTCTCTATTGCGTGCCTGGGAACTGTCCAAAGAGGAATCTTTTCGTTTAACTTATAATAAAACTTTTTCCAGATACGCAGCAGAGCACTTCTCAATAGGTGCTCTTTGAAACTCCTATCCACCTTTTTGTCATAAACTAAATATGCATGCCAACCATATAGTAAACCGTACCCTTCTATATTCAATATTCTATCCTTAGTTAAATTAACCCAGTCACTTATCGCTACTAAAACTGCAGCATAGTAATATAACTTAAAGTTGGGCATTTTCAAACCACCTCTTTCCCTTGTATCCTGAATAATTTTTAGTTTAACCCTTGGTTTCTTGCCATTCCAAATAAATCTATTAATACCTTTCTGCCACTCCTCCAAATTCGCATCCTTTTTAAGTATAGGTAACATTTGAAACAAAAATAAAATTTTTGGCAATACATTCATTTTAATTGCAGCTATCCTACCCAGCAAAGATAATTGTAATTTTTTCCATTTATCTAATTCTATTTGTGTCTTATTCCACAAAACTTCATAATTATTCTTATATAACTTCCCATTAGAAGCTTCAATATAAATTCCTAAGTATTTAACTTTCTTAACTATCTCACAACCCGTTATTCTTTCCAAGTCTTGTTTTGAATTATTATCTAAGTTTTTAACTAACATCTTTGTCTTAGATATATTTAATTTAAAACCTGATACCCTACCATAATTTAGAATTATCTCCATCAAGCTCTGAACCGACTGTGTTGGTTGAGTCAATGTCACAAGCAAATCATCAGCAAAAGCACATAATCTATAATCATGTTGTCTAATCTGTATACCTTTTAAATCATCTGAAGCTCTAATCTTATTCAATAAAACCTCTAGAGTTAAAATGAACAGCAAGGGGGATAAAGGACATCCCTGTCTAGTACCTTTCTCTATATTAAATAAATCTGTTAAATGCCCATTCACAATAATCTGACCTTTTTGTTTCTGATAAACTGCTAATATAGAGTTAATAAACTGATCCCCCATTCCCATCCTAACAATTAATTTTTTCAAAAACAACCAATTCAGTCTATCAAAAGCTTTCTCCGCATCTAAAAACATAAGAACTGCAGGCACCTGTATATACTTATCCAAATATTCCATTATGTTAATAAGTTGTCTAACATTGGTTTTCATCTGTCTCCCTTGTAAAAAACCATTTTGGTCAGAATGAATTATTTGTCTTAAAACTGTCATTAATCTATTAGCCATAATTTTTGCAAAAATCTTATAATCCGTATTTAACAATGAGATAGGTCTAAAATTTTCTACCTTAACGTTATCTCTTCCCTCTTTGGGAATCAAAAGAAACATAGGCTGTTTTCCATGAAGGTGGAACCTGGCCACCCTCTTGTATATTTACAAATAACTCTCTAAGAGGTTCCACCATCTCCTCTTGAAGATACTTATAATAGGTCGCCATTAACCCATCAGTCCCAGGAGATTTTCCCACTTTCAATTGTTTAATCACTGAAATGATTTCTTCTGATGTAATCAATGTGTTTAATCTATCTCTTTGTTCCTTAGTAATTATCAAAACATTTTCATTTTGCAAAAAAGTATCTATCTCATTCTCTTGTACTTTCTCTTCAGAGTATAACTTAGAGTAAAATTCAAAAAAAGCTTTTTTAATAATTTCTTGTTGAAACACTTCCTTCCCCTTATATTCTATTTTCTCAATTATACAGGATTTTTGTTTTTTCCTTAGTGTGTAAGCCAACCATCTGCCAGGTTTATTAGAGTTAAAAAATGTATTATGTTTTGCATATTGTATATTCCTGGCAACTTGGTCCGTCATCAACAAATCAAATTGTTTCCGTAAAATCTTTTTTTTTTTTTTATTAAATATTTTTATTGGTTTTTTTTACAATTTTAACAGAAAAAAGAAACTAGTCATATCAAATCATAGTATTAAAATAAACAATCATCCATAAACAGAGCATAAATACATTTTCCAATCATCTAATGATAATAACTCAACTGAAAATAAACATCTCAAACAAATAACCTTCATCGTTCTCTATCTCCATCCTATTATTCCCCCTTCTTATCAACTTCCACTTAAATCAATCTTCACTCCACCAAAGGCCTCCCAGACAACCCTTTAGTAACAATAATTAATTATTCTTCCACCAACCCCAAATACAGTTGAGAAAACATCATATCTAAAATTATAATCCCTCCCTAACCCACGACTTCCCAGAATGCTTACAGGGTATAACAAAAGAAAACCTCACTACATCAAACATAATTATTGTATAATCTTAACAAGAATTTTAAACTATGTAATATATACATTCTCTAAATCAAAGCAGTCCATTAAAAAAAAACTCATCTTATTAAAATTAAACAGATGATATTAATGACGATAACAATATCAATAAATCCCTCAGTTCAAAATAATAATAATAATAATAATAGTAGTAGCAATATCAATTACATTCTAAAAAAACTCATCTTATTAGAGTTAAACAGATGATATTAATAACGATAACAATATCAATAAATCCCTCAGTTCAAAAAAAGAAAAATAATAATACTAATAATAATAGCAATATCAATTACATTCTAATCAATTTAATTTCTCATAATATATCTTAATATATCTTCATTTAAACATCCTCACCAAAACCTTAGCTATAATATTTATCTTTAATTCAACCCATAATCTTGAATTAAGCTTAATTCCTTATTAAACAATTAACTCATCTTGTTAAGAATAATATTTATCATTCTATAAATTTCATTTAATCAATCGACTTCTGGGCTCTCTCATCTAACAAATAAACCTCCATAATACAAACAAACTATTTATAGCATTTCTAACTTACATTCCTTCAATTTTATCCAGTCTATCTATCTCATCATTAAGTCAATCTAATATCAAACCCAGATCATCAGAACAAATACATCCTTCGTCTATTTAATTGTGTCAACCATTAAACATCTTCTCTTGCATCTTACTCCTAATCTTGGTCCTCAATTCAGTCCATAATTTTAAATTGCCAATAATTCCTTACATACAAGTTTAAATTTCATTACTTCAAACGAACTCTAGGTTTTTTTCCTAACCAAACAAGCTGCCATAACAGGGCCACCCTTTCAAATAATAAGTCTCTCTTCGTTATTTCTTCAGCCCCGTAAATAAATTGCTTCTGAGACTGAATCTTCCTTTCTTGAATCAATTCCTCTTGCTCTCCATAAATAAACTGTTCATCAAGCAAAATCCATTTCACTTTGTAGCCTAATTGCTTCTTGAGGGGAAACAATGTCTCTCTTCTGTGAATTAAATCCTCTTCTTGGTGCTTAGCTGGATAGAGTTCCTTTTCTTGAAACAAAACCTCTTCCTCTCCATAAATAAACTTTTCATCAAGCAAAATCCAGTTATAGTCTTTATTCTCAGAAGTATCCTCTTCATTTCCCTGTTGATCTCCTAATTTCTCTTGTATTGTATAATACTCAACAGAGGATTGTAATTCATTTGAAGGAGAGATTCCAGTTGAATGTTCTAACTCTTCTCCATATTCAAATTGTAATATAAATTGTTCAGCAGTAAGTTGTTCAGTTTCATTTAAAGGAAGGAATTTAGTACATATAGTAAATATTTCTGTAAAAGCCTCCTTCAAAAGTGCATTAATCTCTTTAAACTCTTGCGTAAAAATAAAAATCCCCTGTGTATCAGGTCTTTCTTCATAAAATTCATCAGTACAATCCAACATAGGTTCAGCATTTAACTGTAAATTCCGCTCCATTTTAAATTTCAGACAGTCAGAGCCATCTCTCTAACTGCACTTAAAGAAGCAGGAAGTAAGAAGTAACAAATCCACTTTCACTATCCAGCACTTTCCCTAACAATGAAAGCAGTGAAAGTTAAGCGCCATTTTGAAGCATTATGTTGATTGTGAGCGTTAGAAATGTATAGCCAAAAAGAAACAATAAAAATACTTGCAATCCATTTAAAACTCCTGTATTCATTCAGCCTGCTTGCAGTCTCTCCAGTGTTGAACTTAAAAGAAGCAGAGGTGGTCGCGGCGTCTTTCTCTGTCAGAGGACAGAGGCGTCTCTGGAAAGGAGCGTTCTCCGGAGCTATAGGGAGCTCACTCTTAATCCCTGAAAACTTATTTTCCAGGGATCTAAGAAGGCTCAACCTTACTCCCGATGCTCTACACCTCTCCTTTGCCCGGAGAGGGGATTTTTCACCGCGAAAAAACAGCTGATGAGCGCTGTTTTTCGCGGCTTTACAAATCCAGAGAGCGGAGTCTCACAAAGGAGACCCAGCAGCGCCGGCGGAGCCACCGGAAGTCATCTGTTTCCGTAAAATCTTAATCCCCTCTTTAATATTTCTATCATCTGGTCTCTTTATTAATAATAACTCTTTCTTCCTTATTTCCTCTTCTAACTCCTTCCTTTTTTCCTCTTGTTTACGTCTATGCCTTTTATTCATATCAATTAAAATCCCACGCATATAAGCTTTACTAGCATCCCACACCATTTCTATTGTCGTATCCTTATACATATTTAACATAAAGAATTCCTTCATAACATTTTTACATTCATTCACATTTGTGTCATATTTAAACAAATTTTCATTAATTCTCCAAGATCTTCTAGGGGTCTGACCTACCATTAGTTCCATCCAAACCGGATTATGATCTGACAAAACATTAGGTAGGATTTTCACCTTCTTTGATCTAAAAATAAAGTCACTTGTAGTTAATATAAAATCAATTCTAGAAAATGATTGATGTCTATCAGAAAAAAAAAAGTAAACTCTTGCTCCTTGCCATGTCTTTCTCTCCATATGTCTATCAAATCAAAATCATCCTTAATATCAAAAAAGGATTTAGGCAGCATGGAACGTGTTTGCGGAACAGGTAAAAGATTTTACCTGTTCCGCAAATCAAAAGTTTATAATCTTGTGGGTCTCCATTACTAGCTGTCCATGGCTACATGGTTTAAGCTGTGAAGGTGATCAGATTATTGTTGTCCAAACAGGAATGTAGTTGCAACTCAAGCCAAAAATGGTGTCACTTTACTACTAACTAACTAACTAATTATATTTGTATTTCCTCATTCCTAACAGCTCTAACTTTAGAACATCTCAACAAAAATAGACCTATTAAAATCATAATTATCATAATAGGATCCATAAAGAATACAGAAAATATATGTCTGCCAGCGCATTCCAATATTCATGTTTTCTCCTTGGCTAAATAGAAAAGCCAGGTCTGTTTCCCTGAAATCCAAGAGAAAAGAGTTGACCATATTTACATATAAAAAACCCTCTAAAGCAGGGGTGTCAAACTCAGAATGTCACGTGACATATCGTGACTTTTTTGCCATTGCCGGCAATGAGGTGGGCACATTTTGCTATGATGCATCCGGCTCACGGGCTGGCAATTTGACACCCCTGCTCTAAAGCATCAGAATAGCAATTTTTTAAAAAAGCATTTTCTAAGTTCTGTCAAATGGCATTCTTAAATAAATGGGGCCTGAGGAGAGTTTATTCTGTTTGATCAGTTGGACAGGCAAACAACTATGGGAAAAAGCAGTCTTACAGATAACTAGAACCCGAGTTAGTAGGACTTAAAAGCAGAAACTAATATTTTGAATAATAACCAGAAGCCAACTGACAGCTAGTGTACCTCCAGAGCAATGTAAATATCCAAATATAATGGGAAAAACGAAAACAATATTAATTGGTGCTTAATAACTTAGTAATGTTGAAAATTTAGAATAATATCATATTGTCATAATTGTTCAAACAAATGATACTATATAGAATAGAACAGAACAGAATAAAATAGAATATCTTTATTGTCTTTGTGTAACTCACAACGAAATTAAGTGCTGTCCACAGTGCACACTACAGATAAGTAAAAGCCACAAATAAGAACATACATTATATACACACATCCTTCACATTCTATTCATCATTGCACTGCCCCTAATATTGCACTTCAATGTTGCACTATACAGTGTTTTTAATATGGTTAGGGCTCTGGGACAAAAACTATTTTTCAGCCTATTTGTCTTTGTTTTTATTATCCCATACCATCTGCCAGATGGTAATCGTTCAAAAAAAGAATGTCTGGGATGAGATGAGTCTTTAAGAATATTATGAGCTTTCCTAAGATAACGGAAATTATACAGTTTGTCTGGGGATGGGGGGGGAGGAAAGGGCAGCTAATAATCCTCTGGGCGATGGTAATGACCCTCTGGAGTTCTTTCCTATCTGCTACTGTGCAACAAACAAACCACACACAAAAGCAATAGGTTAGAATGCTCTCTATGGAGCAATGGTAGAAGGTCACCAGCAGTTTTTCATTCACTTGTTTCCTCAAAAGTCTTGAGAAATATAATCTCTGCTGGGCCTTCTTAACCAATGTTATAACATGAGCTCTCCAGGTCAGGTCCTCCTTTATGTAACACCCAGAAACCTAAAGCTTGCCACCCACTCCACACAGTCTCTGCTGATGATCAGGGGCTGAACAACTAATCTATTCCTCCTGTTATCGTCTATAAGCTCCTTGGTCTTAGTTGTGTTGAGAACTAAATTATTGTCTCTGCACTACAAGAGCAACCGCTCCACTTCATCCTGGTAGGCAGACTCATCCCCCTTGGAGATAAGCCCCACCACTGTTGTATCATCTGCAAATTTAACAATAATATTGCTGGGATGAGTTGGGGTGCAGTCATAAGTGTAGAGGGTGTAAAGTTGGAGACTCAACACACAGCCTATGGGGAACCCTTATTAATAAGGGCTGAAGAGATATAGTTGCCTAATCTAACCCTCTGAGAGCAGCCAGACAGGAAGCTCATAATCCAAAGGCAGATTGAATGTGAAAGTCTGAGATTGACAAGTTTAGACACCAGTATGTATGGAAGAACTATGTTAAATGCAGATCTAAAATCTACAAAGAACATCTTTACATATGTCCCCCGCTGCTCCAGATGAGTCAGAGCAGTTTGGAGAGTGATAGGTATGGCTTCCTCTGTGGATCTTTTTGCTCTGTATGCAAACTGGTGACTGTCAAGTGTGTATGGGAGGCAGGACACAATGTACCTGCAGACCAGTTTTTCAAAACACTTCATGATAATAGGGGTGAGTGCCACTAGTCTGTATTCACTGAGGCTGTTAATAAAGGACTTAAAGGAGAGGTTGATATTTATGAAAAAAAATAGTTATTGATATGTATACTTGCTCATGAGGATGTAATTTAAACTTTTGTTTGATCAAACTGGATTACACCCTCTGCAGCCCAGGTGAGGTGTCCTTTTTTACATTAAAAATTCTTCTTATTGAATTATACTTTATGGCATTAGATTCTGAAGTAAAGTATATCAGTAGTGATCACAAAAATTCAGCTCATTGTGAAAGTAAATGAAATCTTTGTACTCCCTACTAGCTATGTCCTCTATATAGATCCATGAAAAGTACATTGTCACAGTATTTAAGCTGCGTATATACATGATATGTATATAATAGCAACGAAGAAGAAAAATAATAGCTCTCAAAAGAAACCAGCATGGCTGCATAAAGAACTCTGTGATAAATTGAAAGATAAAAAGGACAAGTATAAAAAGTGGAGAGAGGGGCACATAACTAAGGCAGAATATCAGTAAATAGCCCGAGCCTGCAAAGATGAAGTGAGGAAAGCTAAGGCTCAAAATGAACTAAAGCTTGCAACAAAAATCAAAAATAACAAAAAAAAGCTTCTTTCAACATGTAAAAAACAAGAAAAAAGTTAAGGAACTGATTTGTCCATTAGTAGGAGAAAGTAGCAAGAAGGTGACAAGCAACAGGGAGAAAGCAGAACTACTCGACTTGTTTTTTGTATCCGTATTTACACAAAGGGAAAAAACAGTCCAACCTATCAAAAACAGTACCATTAAAAACAGATTAGAAACACAAGATAGGCAAGAAAATGGTAAGAGAGCAACTGTTCATCCTAGATGAGTTCAAATCACCAGAACCAGATGTACTACACCCCAAGGTTCTGAAGGAACTGGCAGATGTGATCTCAGAACCACTGAGTTATATCTTTCAAAGATCCTGGAGCACTGGGGAACTACCAATGGATTGGAAAAGAGCTGATTTCTTCCCGTCTTCAAAAAAGGGGAAAAAATGGATCCAGGAAACTACAGACTTATCAGCCTAACCTCAATACCTGGGAAGATCTTGGAAGAGATAATCAAGCAACAAATCAGCAAATACCCAGAGGCAAACAAAGTCATTACCAAAAGCCAACATGGGTTTGTCAAAAAACAGATCATGCCAGACAAATCTTATTGCATTCTTTGACTAGGTGACAGAATTAGTTGGCCAGAGGAATGCTGTGGATATAATTTACTTGGACTTCAGTTAGTCATTTGATAAAGTAGACCACAGCCTATTACTTGATAAGATAGAAAAATGTGGGTTAGATAGCATCACCACCAGATGGATTCGTACCTGGCTGACTGGCCGTACTCAGCGTGTGGTCCTCAATGGAACTGCATCTACAGGGAGGGAAGTGTGTAGTAAGCTTCCCCAAGGCTCTGTTCTGGTCCTAGTACTCTTCAACATCTTCATCAATGATTTGGATGAGGGAATAGATGGGGAACTCATCAAATTTGCAGACGACACCAAGCTGGCAGGAATAGCCAACACTCCAGAAGATAGGCTTAAGATACAGAAGGATCTTGACAGACTTGAACATTGGGATCTATCTAACAAAATGAAATTCAATGGTGAAATAAGTAAGGTTCTACATTTAAGCAAGAAAAACCAAATTCACAGGTATAGTATAGGTGGTACTTATACTGTAAAAGGGATTTTGGAATCCTAGTGGACAATCATTTAACTATGAGCCAGCAGTGTGCTGCAGCTGCCAAAAAAAGTTAACACAGTGCTAGGCTGCATTAACAGAGGGATGGAATCAAGATCACATGAAATGTTAATACCACTTTACAATGCCTTGGTAAGGTCACACTTGGAATACTGCATCCAGTTTTGGTCACCATGATGTAAAAAAACATGTTGATTCTAGAAATAGAGTGCAGAGAAAAGCAACAAAGATGATTACGGGACTGGAGGCTAAAACATATAAGGAACGGTTGCTGGAATCGGGTATGTCTAGTTTAATGAAGAGAAGGACAAGGGGAGACATGATAGCAGTGTTCCAATATCTCAGGGGCTGCCACAAAGAAGAGGGAGTCAAGCTATTCTCCAAAGCACCTTAAGGCAGTACAAGAAGCAACGATGGAAACTAATCAAAGATAGAAGCAACCTAGAACTAAGGAGAAATTTCCTGACAGTTAAAACAATTAACTAGTGGAACAACCTGCCTCCAGAACACTGGAAGTTTTTAAGAAGAGATTGGATAGTCATTTTTCTGAAATGGTATAGAATTTTCTGTCTGATCAGGAGGTTGGACTAGATGATCTCCAAGGTCCCTTCCAACTTTTTATTGTTGTTGTTGTAATAGCAGTTAGACTTATATACAATTTCACAGTGCTTTACAACCCTCTGTAAGTGGTTTACAGAATCAGCATATTACCCCCCAACAATCTGGGTCCCCATTTTACTGAGCTTGGAATGATAGAAGGCTGAATCAATCTTGAGCTGCTCAGAATTAAACTCCTGAAGTGAGCAGTGAGTTAGCCTGCACTACTGCATTCTAACCACTGCACCATCATGACTCTTGCAATGCACTCAATAAAGAATTCCATTGTAGGAATTAAATAGGACTAAATGATGTAAAAATGTATTTGATTAAAATACTCTTTATGTAAGAAACATCCAGAAAATAAGAATTGGAAGAGAATGTTTATTAGATAGTTGTGCCTCAGAGGTAATTTTTTAAGTATATGACCCTATACACATGTCTGTGCTTTTTAAAATATATGTATATCTATATATTACAGAACTTCACTCCACTATGCCGCTGCCAATTGTAATTACAAGTGTCTGTTTGCCCTTGTGGGTTCTGGAGCTAGTGTAAATGACCTTGATGAAAGAGGTTGTACACCACTACATTATGCAGCTGCATCAGACACTGATGGAAAGTAAGTATGACATTCTTTTTGAAATCACAAACTTTATTATTATAGCTTCTCACTTGGACATAAACCTGATTCACATCTGAACTTCCTTTTGGCTAAAAAGAAATATGTTTTGCTATAAATATTTAACATCATGTTTAATATTTGCATGAGGCAGTACAGTAATACTTCTCTTCCAAACAGGTTTTTTGACAGATTACTTTATATTTAAAAGAAAAATACTTTAAAGAGAGCAGCCTCTTGTAATAGTAATGTTACTCTCCTGCATATTTAAACTGTGTGATTATGAAGCATTTATATGTTATCAAAGAAAAACCAATTCCTATTATTACAGTATATGACACATTAAGAAAAAAAATTCCATGTTGATTAATTTTTTTGTTAAGACTTGTATTGTAAAATATAATATATAAAATTGTAATTGAAACACAGATCTTATTCAACCCTCTCTCCTCTCAAATTGTGCTAACTAATAGCTTCTATGATTCGCAGCATAGTTTGGCAATCAAATATTAATTATATAGTTACATAATCAGATAATAATGATATAGTATAGCTTTTTTACCAATGAAATTATCCTGCTCAAACTTTCCAGTAAAGAAAACAAGGTAGCAGTTTCCAATATTTTTTTTTAATGTAGATTAACTAAGTCATCAAAAGCTTTTGTGGGCTACTTGTTTTTAGATTTCCATATTGTGACTGCTGAATCTGCAAAGAACATTGGTTCCTGTTGATGACAAATACATGCATATTATTTAAATTAAAAGAATATTACATTTACAGGAACAAATTATTTGCAATATTGTTGATAATTGTGATTGATTAGATCAGTATTTTTCAAACTTGAAAACGTAGATTAGATCCTTTAGAATGCAGGGACATGGTATTATACATAAGAAAATAAGCTTCAGTATATAATCACTTCACAGACCTAGAAAACTTGTAAGAAAATACTATTCTAGGTTGGACTAGATCTATCCCCAGCAATATAAGTCTTTGCCATATTTCATAATACCATCATCTGGGCATGGGAGAAGATTCAAAAGTGACTATTTCATGTTAGGCTGTTTTTTTATATTAAAATTCTATTTATTTTGTTTAGGTGCCTGAAATACTTACTTCGAAATGATGCAAACCCAGGGATTCGAGATAAGCAAGGTTACAATGCCGTTCATTATGCTGCTGCTTATGGGCATCGTTTATGCCTTGAATTGGTAGGAGAAATAAATGTAAATTATGTTTAGAAATAAATAATCATTGAAGGACAACTCCGTTTTAGAAGTAAATTTTGATAAATTATTTTTAAAGTTCAGAAGAAAAAAATGGATAATTAAATTAGTAAAGAAAATAAAAGTTTAGTATTGAGTTTTGGAAAGTTAAGCCAAATTTGGAAATCTTTATTATATATCTGTTCAAATGGATTCCAGGTTATTATACCATATCAAGCCTGTGGTCATTCTGTGCTATTTCCTTGATATCATGTAATACTTTAATTTGAATGTTGAAGCCCAATTTTAGTCATGTTTGAATGTTTGCTTTCAAGATAGTCATAATATTAAAGATTTGATGAAATTACTGTAGTAGACAATATCATACTAAATACTGGAGGTGACTACTAGATTAATAGCAAACCCCACCTCCCCCCTACATTCCCTGATTCCTCCTGACCATCTTTTAATCTCATTATTCAATTTTCATTGTTTATTATATTATTACATTATTTTGCTACTGTTATGTTTACACTTCTTTTTTTTCTGTTTTTACTGTTGAAAGCCACTTAGACTAGCTCCACAATGAGATTAGCAGCAAATAAATTTAATAAATAAATATTGTATATGTAGCTATTTTCATATACATTTTAAATTAGAATCTGCTTGCTTTTAAAAAAGAAAAATACAGTTATAGTTATACCCAAGCAGTACAGATCCACTTGCTTTCTAGCAAGTGGTTTGAGAATTACTCTTAACTTAAGGACAGTTCATAATTACCATTTATTCAGTGTCATTGTAACTTTGGATGGTTGCTCAATGAATGATTGATTAAGCAAGGACTATCTTGCTTAATTTTAAGTTGTTAGAATAACTTATCTTTTAACATTTAAACTTAACTGGTATTAAAATTGATTTCATTACAGATTGCCAATGAAACACCTTTAGATGTTGTAAGTACAAGAATCTTAGCTCTGGAAATCTTTATTATAAATATTTTGAAGTGTTGAAATCAGATTGAGAAATCAAAAATACTTCATTAAATAATATAATGCATAATTCTATTAAAAGTTTTTCAGACTGCACATTCATTCATATGTATCTGTCTCCAGCCTTTCGAAACAGCTTTCAATTTTTCTGGTTGCTGGGAAAGGTACTTATCCAATACTGGGAAAATACATTGTTGCTATAAAGAGATGCAGAAAGGTGCTATGTTTTGTATTCTGACGTCCAACTAGCAGCTTCTTACAATAGAATCCAAAGCATCTAAGATTATTATTCCCCTGATAGCTAAAAACACCATGCAACCAGTCATCCACCCACCCACTCACCTATCTAGTCATCTACATTTGTCATGTAATGTTTGGAATATTTTTTAAGCAAAGACAGTTGTATTTTACACAGTAAGCCTTAATATTACTTATCTATTAATTAAGATGGAATATTAGGTATTTATGTTAAATTGATTGCATTATTAACTGTATTTTTATTTAGTTAATGGAAACATCAGGGTCTGACATGCTGAATGATTCAGACAACAGAGCACCAATTAGTCCATTGCATTTAGCTGTAAGTACTCAATTTATCCAATATTCAATGTAGGATTATGTAAAGCTACCTGATATCTGTATGATTTAATATTTACAATTCAGTAATTATTTTCCTTTGCTAACATCTAAGATATGGGCAGTATCTTTATTTATTTATTTTTTTGTTTAGGCCTATCATGGACATCATCAAGCTTTGGAAGTATTAGTGCAGTCTTTGTTGGATCTTGATGTCCGGAACAATAATGGAAGAACACCTTTGGATCTTGCAGCTTTTAAGGGACATGTTGAATGTGTGGATGTACTCATTAATCAGGGAGCCTCTATCTTGGTAAAAGACTATGTTATAAAGAGAACACCAATACATGCTGCTGGTAAATACATAGTTTTTATATCATAGTGGAAGATTATTTTGCAGATGGAAGCATGTTTATGGCCCCTCCTTTTTCTGAACTGTTTTCATTCGAGCAGGTCCGTTGTAGAAATGTTTTAGGCATTTGTGTCTTAGTATAATTTTCATTCTTTTCTTCTTCTTCTTTTTATTTATGTAGGGGGGTGTGTGTGTGTGTGTGTGTGTGTGTGTTTGTAAGCTTATACGCAGAAAATCTTATTGTATTGTTTATATTTACAACACTATACAAGAATTTCAGTTTAAAATGCTTTAAACATTTTAAAATATTTAAAATAATGATAATATTTTTCTTGTCTTTGTCTTGAGTGCAAAATAAAATACATTTGTTAATATACTTTTCTCTCAAAAATGCATAAGAGTAAACTGTTCTTGTATACAGGAAATCCTGCTAATTTGTGCTACAGTCACATAATTCTATATTTAAAAGAAATCAGTTTATTTAATTTTATTTCACTGATTTGAATCTGGGCACCTTACAATATAGCAAAAGCAAGATAAAAGCACAATATAAAATAGATTAAAAAGATGATAATCTGTCTGCTTGGCAAAAAAAAAATTTATTTATTAGACTTATAAGCCGCTCTTCATCCAGCAAAAGTTTTCACAAATACCTCATCCAAGCTCTGGGTCTGGGAGAACAATCAGATCTTTAAGGTCTTCAGGAACTCCATCAAGGTAGGAGTCATGTGGATCTTAGGGGGCTTCATTCTAGAACACCGGTATCATTATAGAAGGCATAATCCCTGGCTTCCAGTAGATGGCACTTGTTAACCAAGTGGACCTGGCACATACCAGCTTGATCAGTTTCTATTGGCAGAAATCATAGGAAATAGGCAGGTGCTCAAATAACTTATTTCTCTGCCGTTTTAGCTTTGTAGATGGTAACTAATATTTTGAATCACACATAGAAGCACACTGGCAACCAGAGCATATTAAATAAGGAAGTTCTATATTAAGGAATACATTTCAACGATTACATAATTAAAAAATATTTACATATAGCAGATTGGATACAGATATATTCAGATTTGAGGGGATCCATTAATTTCAGCATGAAAATTCGGGATTTTCATAAAACAATTGATGTATCAGTGTGGTAGCTATCACATCTTAAATATTTTTTAGATAAATCAAGGTTTTTTATGACTATATATTTTAGATATTCAACTTGTTATAAAATTGGTAAGTTACAAAAGTAGAAGTAACTCTTCAAAACAGACTTGTTCTTAATCACTGGTTATGATTACTATTTGTTGATGGTATTTTGCAGCTACAAATGGTCATTCAGAATGCTTGCGGTTGTTAATTGGAAATGCAGAACCACAGAATGCTGTGGATATTCAAGATGGAAATGGACAGTAAGTTTTAAATAATTGTATTTAAAGTGAGGCAAATTGCACAGTGGGATTATCCATTGCAGATAACTATGTAATGTAACTATAAGGTGTATCATAACCTTTTAAATGTATATATTAGTATGAATTGTTATATCAAATACATAAAATATATGTTATATATTATATATTATTACATAATGTAATATAAATTACAGAATATCATTATTATTCTGATTATATACTGCCTTTTTGTGGGAGAATTTGAGGTGGCTTCAGTAAGAGTCTCCCTAAATTATAACAACTACTATGAGAAGGCATGTTTGGCTTAAAGTCATCAAGAATGTTCCATGGTCGATACAGAAATGACTCATGCACTAATAGCTGTGATAAGGGACTCCAGTCCAGGAAAAGCCATAATTAGTGGAAGAGATGATTCTGTATAAAGGCCTTTCTGGTCATAACTATCCTTATTCAGAGTAAGGAAGAATTCCTTGATGGAATTACACCATCTCCATTGCCAAGACAGTAAGGAGTAACATATATTTTAAGTCCATAACAGCCAAATAAAGTTTGGAAGCAGGTCACACAAGACACCTATCTAATTCACTAAACCAGACATGTCAAACACAAGGCCCGGGGGCTGGATGCGGCCCACGAAGTGGTTTCATGTGACCCATGAAGCCATCCTGGAAACAGTGAGGGAACGGCCCCCTCTGCCTTGACCCTGGCCCAGGCCAGCCAAGAGTTAATGTACAATTTTGGCCATCTATGCTGAAACGCATTCAGTCTTAGCTCCACAAACAGCGGAAACAGCGAGGAAACAGCCCCTGCCTCATCGGCCCTGCAGGCTGGGGTCTGGGCGACATTGCGCAGGTAATGTTGACTCTCACACTGCTCATGGCATTCCCTCTCCCAGAGCCCACCAAGCCAGATATGTGAAGTAGGTGAGGGCCATGTGCTGGCTACTTCCAGGTGATGGTGCATTTCTTCATTCCTCATGAAGGGTGACACCCCCCCAGCTGTGTTCCTGTTTTTCTCCTTCCCTCATCTCAAATATTTTCCCACTCTGTACTTAGGAAAGAAGGAAGGAAAGAAGGAGAGGGAGGTTCTGAGGGAACTCCTGCCTTAGTCCTGCTCTGCTGCCCTTTCACCATCCCATTGCCCCCTCTTCCTGGCTATCCTGGGGTTTCTCATCCTATTGCTAAGGAAGCTTTGGATACAAAGCCGGGTCTACTCCCATGGAGAGGGAATGGGCCTCCCTCTGACTTTGCCCTCGTACCCATCATGAGCAACCTGGCTAAGGAGAGCAAGCACAGCAGCAGCAGCCTTGAGGAGGAGATAAGTGCAGATGGGAGCCCCCTTGGGAAAGTGGGGCTGGGCTTGGTGCCGCCGGTGCTCGAGGGCCAGGCTGTGTGTTTGACCTCTGCTGCCCAGGGCTCTGGGCAGCCCATACCACCATCCCCCCCTCCGCATGGCCTGAGAGGAACAGTGAGGTTCCTCCAGTGGACCATGCCTTGGTACTTGCCCTGGTCCCACCCCCTTCTGCCAGAGACTCTCAGATCTGTCCACTCCTGCCCAGGCCCCCTTTATTATGAACAATGTAGAGCTGGCCTGCCCATCCAGTAGGCCACACACACTCCATCCACATCCAGTAGGCTGCACCCACCCTGGCCACACCCACCCGGCCCCCCAATGGCAACCGCAATGCTGATGCCCTCAATGAAATTGAGTTTGACACTCCTGCACTAAACTGTAAGTTCCGACTACTATACAATATAATCAAATTTGCAAAATTCTGTAATCATAGCGATTCTCAATAAAAGCAGTTTTAGCTTTCCTGTGGAATTGATGTATTAGTTTAGTTTACCTCATGGGGTTGATATCACCTGCTAATTGAGTAGGTGCTACAAGTTAAGGAAAAGCCCAAAATCACACACCAGTTCTGTCAAAGGTATGCAACCCCATTTAGAACTAAAGATGACAAATCCATGATACTAAAGGAATTGGGAACATACTGCCACTGAGTTTTGTCACAGATGACAAAACCTGTTCCTTCCCATTCAGATCCTAAACGTTTTCAGACACCGGGATAGATACGATCTCAACAGCATAACTTAGTAGACCCAGGGTCAAGATATACAGCTGAATATTATTAGCATAATGATAAAGACCCTTTGTTGATGGTTGATCTCATCTAGACCTTAAACAAGAGGCTGCAAAATAATCAACACCTATGATATTCCACAAATCAGAGATCCAAAGCTCAGCCTCTATTTCCCTGCAAACATCAATTGGAACTGACTGTGTACAAAGCATAAGAACTATTGCAGCATTGTGCCCCCCATTCTTAAACCTTTCAGTCAGTTCCAGATGTATACACAATTAATTGTATTAAAAGAGCAAAGAAAAACTGGATAGTTGCAGCACTTCTATCCTGCTTCCTACAGGAAATCAAAAGTGTAATCATTAGTTTCTCTGTATGCTATCCAAGCCTTAATCACAATTAAAAAGGGTCCAAATGCTCTCTTCCAGATCGTCTGAGGTTACAGTTATTTACCTTTTCAACAGCCTGTTCTAAAAAGGAAAGATTGGAAATTAGACATAAATGTTGAAAACTATAGGGGTTGTGTCATGAAAAGAGAGTACACATCATATTACTAAAACAATAAAATGAACAGAATGTATAATGACTTGGTACCCTAGTCCTTTTCATACTACTTTTTGGGGTAGGGAGGGGAAAAAAAGCTTGATTCCTAGTGATTTCATGGATATGTTCATGTAGTTTTCTGGTAACACTATATAGAAATGAAAAAAAATATTACATATTCTGGCATAGTTTTGAGTTTTCCTGGTCAACAACCATGATAATCTGCAGTGATCTCCCACCCAAATAGTAAAAGGCATAAGGTTCTTTTGAGAAGGAAATGATTTCTATCATTTAAATGTACAGGACTTCGCTGTTGCAGGTCTAACAACTCTTGGATCAGGTTTCCTTGTATTACTTCTCACTGCCTATTTAGGCAGGTTATGAGCATGATGGTAAAATGTTGTTACTGTACATTATATCATCTTTGTCTTTCAGGACTCCTTTGATGTTGTCTGTTCTTAACGGGCATACAGATTGTGTCTATTCCCTCCTCAACAAAGGAGCAAATGTAGATGCCAAAGATAAATGGGGAAGAACAGCATTACACAGAGGGGTAAGAGAGACAACAGGTGTGTCCTCCTACCCCCACCCTGCTCTTTGCTTCAATAGGTAGCATTGCTGCAGTTCCAACTAAGGTAACAGAAATATTATGTTGGATCCAGACTAAGCAGGTGTCTTTGAAATCATAACTTCTAAATGCAATTGATTGTGCTAAAATGTATTACAACTAACTTAGTCTAAATCCAGTTCTGTATTAATCTATATTATTCATAGTGAATGTATAAATCTTATATTTTTCATTCCTATAATTAAAGTATAATTTACATTACCATGGAAGTGTCTCTTCCAAAACAATTTTCTACTGTATCTTCAATGTATTACTTTATTCTTTAGAAATATTCCATCTGTATCCAACTTCATATTTTCATCACAATTAGTCTGGCAGAATATATTTTCTCTTATTTCAGATTCTCTTTGCCATCAGCCGTAAGGGATTAAAGTGCTGTAATGGGCAACTTAGTTTCTAGGGAGCTACTGATAAGAAGGGAAAATAGGCTACCAAGAGTTGGAATTCAATAGTAGGCATTGACAAACATACAGAAAATTGTTCTTAACACTGCTTGCATCTGTGAGATAGAATAAATTGCTAAATATGTTTTATTTTTTATTTCAGAATCTCACCATTTATGGAACTGATAATTTATAACATAAGGATATTGCCCAAAACTTCTTTATTTTCTTATATTAAATTCTGTGTGGTATCCTAGGCTGGGGAAAAGAACTAAAGCAATACAAGAAAATATATTTATCAGAAAACAGAATGGACATTTATTAAAATGATACTCTTAGCAAACAATAATTAGGCAATCTTAATATTTAAGAGTACATTACTAGGGCAATTGATGGGAAGCAATTCTATGCCTTGAATGTCAGGACTGAAGATCTTAAACCTTTGTCCAAAGCAGGACAGGAAATTTGTCCAAAGCAAAAGTACTTCTAAAGTTGGAGAACCAAGTCGAAGCTATACTTTTGATTTGATTATATATCATCTACAATTTAGTGTAGATGCTTTAGTATACTTCAGGACATCAGCCTGAATATAATTGTTTAGGTTTTAGCTCAGATGTGTATGAATGTATTTGGTTAAAGGCATGGTCAGCCAGATAAATTATGGAACAAAGTAGATTAATCACAAGGTCCCATCTGACTTTTTATATCCACAGCTGTCTATCTTTGCTCTGTTGTACTCTCTGAGCTTGTGTGTGTGTGTGTGTGTGTGTGTGTGTGTGTGTGTGTGTGTTAGCCAACTAGGTAATATTTTCAGTGCACTAGAAGATCTTTAATGTAGTAACATCACCCTACTTAGATAATTAAAGGTCTGCATGAAAATAGTCAAGCTCAGAAACCACCAAGAATTCCATAGTTCTACCCTGAGCTATAAATATTCTCTTCTATTTGTAGCTTTGCTCCTTTATTGATATAAAAACTAATAAACAACTATATTGCATATTAGTTTTTATATTAATAAAGTAGCTGTAGTGAAATAGCTGAAAGCTGGTTGGATAGAACAGCACTTTAATTTTTATATCTATATGCATAATGCACATTTTTTTAATTTTTTCTCAGGCTGTTACTGGGCATGAGGAATGCGTAGAAGCACTGCTTCATCATGGTGCAAAAGCCACCCTACGAGACTGCAGAGGACGTACACCTATACATTTATCTGCTGCTTGTGGACATATTGGGGTATTAGGAGCACTCTTGCAATCATTGTCACCTGGGGATATGATACCTGCTCTGACAGACAATCAGGGATATACATCATTGCATTGGGCATGTTACAATGGTAAGAAAAGAACAATTGTTTCAGAGGGAAAGTGGAAGAAAATAAATTAAATTCCTAAAATGCTACAGGAATTTGAAAAGATTCTTGCCAAAAGCAGTTGTATGTTTCCAGGTGCTTGTTATGTTGATATGTATATATGAAATATCTTCAAAATATTGTAAAGTGGTTAGTCATAGAATATATAATCAGCAAATTTATATAAAAGCAATCAATTATGAAGCTTAGGCAGATTTTAAATATCTAGAAGTAAAAAGGAATATGAAACCCTACACATGTACAACCTCACTTTTGATTTCATCCTATAATTATTGCTGCTGAATATCTGAAATACATATGCACACACACATCCAAATAATGGATGAGCAGTGTGGTAGCATAGTGATGACGCTGCTTGCCTCCCAAACGGAAGGTTGCAAATTAAATCCAAGGTAGCAGCAGATGCTTCTCTCTTAGGGAGCAAGAAATAAACATCTGTTGTGAACTCTGTATGGCGTCAGGAAGGACATCCGGCCATAAGTGCTCAGTTGCCCAGACTCTGCCCCAAATTAAGGGATTACAGGGTTATAAAAAGGGAGTTTTTTTATACCAGGATAGTTATTTATTACAGCGAGTTATATGTATATATATTCCTTAATAATAAAAAATGAATTATATTATGTGCTTACTCTCTGGTATTTAAAACTTTTAGGTCACGACTATTGTGTGGAATTTCTTTTGGATCAGGAAGTTTTTCAGAAAATGGAAGGAAATTCTTTCAGTCCATTACATTGTGCAGTGTAAGCAACTTTTGTATGACCCCAAAATACTTCATTATATCTTTTATCAAACTTTGGTTGTGGAATTAATTTCTTTTAAAATTCTTTGATAGGATAAATGATAACGAGGGTGCTGCTGAAATGCTAATTGATATACTGGGATCAGGAATTGTAAATTCTACAGATGCAAAGGCAAGGTAAAGTTGGAAATACTATACAAGAAAAATACTAAGTATGTTAAAATGCTTAATTCTAATAATTTATTTAATCTTAAATTGATATTAAATAAAATGATGCTATAGCCAAAGAGATATAACTATGGCTCTAATATATAACAAAGATTGTTCATTGCCTTGAGTTTCTAACTATTTCTAACTTTTTAGTTAGAGAGCCACTTTGATGTAGTGGTTAAAAAGCTGGCCTGGAATCCAGAAAATTGTAAGTTCTAGTCCTGCCTTAGATATAAAAACATGGTGAGTGACTTCGGACCAGTTGTGCTCTCTCAGGCCAATTCACCTCACCTCATAGGGCTGTTGCTGTTATAGGAGGAGGAAAGAGTCCCATATTGAGTTGTACATGGAAAAAAAAGGTGGATAAAAATATTAAAAAATTTCAAACTTCAGATTCTGTCAATAAAACTGTACGATTTGCATCCAGAAGGCAACTGACATGATAGGCTTAGAAAAATCTCAGCATTTCTAGTGATATAAAAATAAAGAAGTGGTGGAAGTAAAATAGGGGCAAGAGAAAAAAAATGAAGGAAAGAGAAGAAAACTTTAAAAAGAACCTTGGAAGATACTTTCTTGCATATTTCTCTTTTAGACAACTATCAGGAGTTTCCAATCTTATCTTTGTGGGAAGATTGTGGAGAAGGTGGTTGAACTGCAGTTAGGCTGTTGGAAGAAATGCATTATCTGAGCCTGTTTCAGTATAGGACAGATAGCTTGTTAGTTGTGCTTGACAATAATCTGGGCAAAGTCAGAATGAGGATAACACATCCATTCTTGTGCTTCTTAATCTCTCAGTAATTTTCAATACCATCAGTTATGATATCTTTCTGGATCAATTGCAGGGGTTGGTAGTGAAGGCACTTGGTTGTAGTGATCAGTTCCACTTGGTATTGAAAGAGATGGTGCCCTAGGATTTGACACTTTCCCTTTTCCCATTTAACATCTATATAAAACTGCTGGATGAAGTCATCATTTGGTTTGGGGTTCAATATCAGTATGCTGATGATACCCAGCCTTACCCTAGTCCAGGAGTAGGCAACCTCGGCTCTTCTATTCCTGTGCTGGCTCAGGAATTCTGGGAGTTGAAGTTGAAGTCCACGAGTCATAAAGAGCCAAGGTTGCCTACCCCTGCCCTAGCCTAAGTAAGGGAGACTGTCAAGATACTGATCTAGTGACTAGAGGCTAGATGGGGAGAAACAGACTATGGCTCAATCTTGACATAAGAGTGACTCCACCTCCCTCCTTTGACAGAGATATCTCCATTGTTGGTCTTGGATGATGTTGTACTTCTTCATTTAAGACTGATGCACATTTAGGGGTCCTTCTGAAACTATAGCTACTGTTCAAAGAGCAGGTATCAGTTGTGGCTAGGAGGCCTTTGTACAGATACATCTTGTGCACTGATTGCATTCTTTTTTTGGCCTGCAGATAGTCGCTCACATTTTGGTCATCTCACAACTGCGCTACTGCAGTATGCTCTATTTGGAATCTATAGTTGGTTCAATTAGCTGCTAATTGGCTGCTGGGTGCAATTCAAGGTGCTGGTTGTTACCTTTAAAACCCTTCATAACATAGGATCTGGTTACCTGAGGGAACATCTTTCTCCCATTGTTTATTCCCCCCCCCCCACATTCAGGCAGAGTGGATGTATTCTAGGTCCCTTTTATTTTATTTTATTTTATTTTATTTTTTTTAATTTTATTTTTTTATAACATTTTTTATTATTTGATATCCATTTGTACATGTAAACAAGGAAGAAGGAAAAAAATACTTTCAAGTTAAAGCCATTCAACTCTATACAATCATTTTAAATTTGTAAACCTTCTTCACTCCATATATCCAAGTTTAACTATGAACCAACTACATTTTACACATTTTAACTTTCACTTCTTTTCAGGTCAATCCATTGGACATCAAACAAACAAGTCATCTTATTAATGTTAATAATTTCCATGTCGATATACCCATCCCTTCGACAAGTACATTCTTAGTCTATTTGATATATATCTTCCAATAATCAGTAGATATATATTTGTATATGTAAACCAGGGGAAAATTCAAGCTAAATGCTATCCGACTTAATACAATCGATTTAAATTTGTAAACATTCTTCACTCCTTATGTCAAGATTTAACTATAAGCCAGATACATTTTCTTTGATTGGTGTTTCTCTTGTATGTAGTCTATCCACTGTTTCCAGTCTATCATATATTGTTCATTTGAGCGATCCTTCAAATATTTATTAATTTATTATTTATTTATTTATTTATTTAATTTCTATGCCGCCCTATTCCGGAGAACTCAGGGCGGCTCACAACATGATAGAAATTACATTATATACATAAATATAAAAACCCTTAATTAAAAAAAGAAACCAATCATTCCACAAACATACACTGGCTAGGGGCAAGGTGTTAGCTGACCCAGGCCTGCCGGCAAAAGTGTGTTTTAAGCAATTTACGAAAGGCGGAGAGGGTGGGGGCGACACGGATCTCCGGGGGAAGTTGGTTCCAGAGGGCCGGGGCCGCAACAGAGAAGGCTCTTCCCCTAGGCCCCGCCAGGCGACACTGTCTGGCTGACGGGACCTGGAGAAGGCCCACTCTGTGGGCCCTAACCGGCCACTGGGATTCATGAGGCAGCAGACGGTCCCGTAAATAACCTGGTCCGATGCCATGTAGGGCTTTATAGGTCATAACCAACACTTTGAATTGGGTTCAGAGACCAATTGGCAGCCAATGCAGCTCGCGGAGTGATGCCGAAATGTGGGCATTTCTAGGCAAGCCCAACACTGCTCGCGCGGCTGCATTCTGCATTACCTGAAGTCTCCGAACATTTTTCAAAGGTAGCCCCATGTAGAGAGCATTGCAGTAGTCGAACCTCGAGGTGATAAGGGCATGAGTGACTGTGAGAAGAGACTCCCGGTCCAAATAGGGCCGCAACTGGTGCACCAGGTGAACCTGGGCAAATGTCCTCCTCGCCACAGCTGAAAGATGATGTTCCAAATTTAGCTGTGGATCGAGGAGGACGCCCAAGTTGCGGACCTTCTCCGAGGGGGTCAAAAGCTCCCCCCCAGGCTAATGGACGGATAGATTGAAATATCTTTGGGAGGCAGAACCCATAGCCACTCCGTCTTGTCGGGGTTGAGCCTGTTAGCACCCATCCAAACCCTAACAGCCTCCAGACATCGGCACATCACTTCCGCTGCTTCACTGAAATGACACGGGGTGGAGATGTAAAGCTGGGTATCATCAGCATACTGATGATATCTCACCCCGTGTTGTCGGATGATCTCACCCAGTGGTTTCATGTAGATATTAAACAGCAGAGGGGAGAGGACCAATCCCTGAGGGACCCAACAAGGGAGGAACCTAGGGGTCGACCTCTGACCTCCTGCCAACACCGACTGCGACCGACCAGTGAGGTAGGAGGTGAACCACCGCAAAACAGTGCCCCCAACCCCTCCAGTCGGTGCAGAAGGATACCATGGTCAATGGTATCGAAAGCTGCTGAGAGGTCAAGTAGCACCAGGATAGTGGATAATCCCTTATCCCGGGCCCACCAGAGATCATCCGTCAGCGCTACCAAAGCAGTTTCCGTGGAGTAGCCGAGCCTGAATCCTGACTGTTGAGGGCCCAGATAATCGGCCTCATCAAAGGACCGTTGGAGCTGGAGTGACACCACCTTCTCAACAACCTTCCCTATAAAGGGAAGATTGGAGACAGGACGGTAGTTGTTTAAAACAGCTGGGTCCAGGGAAGGCTTCTTGAGGAGGGGGCGCACAATTGCCTCCTTGCAGGGAGCCGGAAAGGACCCCTCCCTCAAAGAAGCGTTGACAATCTCCTGAACCCAGCCCCGCGTCACCTCCCTGCTGGCCGAAACCAGCCAGGAGGGGCACGGGTCCAATAAACAGGTGGCGGAGCTCACAGCTCCAATGGCCTTGTCGACTTCATCAGGTGCTACCGGGTCAAACTCCTCCCACACAACGGGATCAAGACGAGTCCCTGTCATCTCGACTGAATCATTATCAGCCGATACTGCATTCCAATTGGAGACAAGGTCCAGCCTTTTGTTAATTGCTCCCATCTTGTGGAATCTAGGCAGCATAGCCTTTTCCATCACAGTCCCAAAGAGATATGAATGGCATCCTCTCTGCTGATATTTTTTAAAAAATATATCTTAAAATCTTGGTTTGTTCCTAGGCTTTATATATAATTTAGTATTATATTTTGTAAACTACCCAGAGTTGGTGAGTGCTATAATATAAATATTTATTCTGGATGTGAGCAGCATGTGCTGCAACATTTTATAATTTTTCCTTGTTCTTCCCTTACGTTCTTCCAAATTCAAATTAAACTTTTTAGATATTTTTAAAGATTTATTAATATAGGTTCTCCTTCTATATAAAATCATGGCTGTATTAGAGCTCCATTGATTCTTGGTTCTAAGATCATGTTTCTTTTCCTTCTTAGAACTCCCCTCCATGCAGCAGCCTTTACAGATCACGTAGAGTGTTTACAGCTTTTGCTTAGCCATAATGCACAAGTAAACTCTGTAGATTCTTCTGGGAAGACACCTTTAATGATGGCTGCAGAAAATGGGCAAACAAATACAGTTGGTAAGACAAAAGCTAATTTTTATTATTACTGTTAACCAATAATATATTACTATAAAAAAACAGCATTAGAATCAAACATTTTAAATAAAAAGTACCTAGGTCAGCCCAAAAATTCAAGCAAACAATATTCTCTATTTCCTTAATAACCGAATTGGATTTATAGCTAAAAATGTAAAGCTTTGTATAAGCATAGTGTTCCTTGAAGTAGAACTAATAAATCCGTGTAGCAAAATTCTGACAGCAAAGAGACACAGGCAGTTCTGATTCTTTGCTACCATCTAATGGTCATTGTTGCTGGCCAGATCTAGTAGTCCTACATAGAGTTGTGAAATTAGAAGGTAGCTCAGAAGGTAGCTGCCCAGCCTCCACTTAAAACTGTTACAGATCTTTCCATCAGCAAATCTCTTCTTACAGTTGTACTTAAAGGTTTGTGAATCCTTTTGAATATTCAGTATCTCTGCATAAATTTGACCCAAAGTTATATAGCACACAAATATGTAGGTTGGAAAATAATCCAAAATTACATATTTTCTGTGGCAAAATTATGGAATAATCTAGGATTATCATTTGAATGGGAAATTAAAAGTCTTTTAAATAATGAAATGATAAGTTTGAGTGTGGGACGTCCTGCCTTATTTAAAGAACAGAAATCTGGGTATATTCATTATCAAAATCTGATCTTCATAACTCAGGAATATGGAGGTGTGCCATAGCTGAAACAAAACAGATTTCAGTGGATCTCTAAAAAACAGTTGCTGGAAAGGGTGACCAAATTGTTTGCAAAGATTTTGGATGTGACCAGTTCACCATCATGCAGATCATGTACAAATGAAGGCAATTCAACACCGTTGAATTCTCCAGGAATTCAACTAAGATCACATCAAGAGCAAAATGTGTAGTATTTTGGGAGATGTTTATCTTTATCTGTGATTTGTACCAAGAACATAGCATATTTTAGGCCATTTTGCAGAAATACTGAAAGAAACTTTTAAGCACCACTGTATAATGAAGTAAACCTAAATATACTGTAGGTAGTCCTCAGTTTTCAGTGATAATTGGGACCAAGAACTCTATGGGTAAAATACAACATCAGAAAATAGTGGCAACTTATGATAGCAGTTCCAGTTGCAAATCATTAAGTGAATCCCACCCAGTTATGAATCATAATGACATGTGATTGCCATTTGCGTCCTCTTGACAGCTTCTCCATTGACTTTGCTTGTTAGAAGCTAGCACTGAAGGTTGCAAATAGCAATCATATGACAATACGATGCTGTGACCATCATAATCACGAGCAGATACCAAGCATCTAAATTGTAATCATATGACTATGGGAATATTGCAACATTGAGGACCAGTCATAAGTCTCCTCTTTTGACCCAAGACATGCAGATGGCAATAGGTGCGAGCAGAGTATGTTTATTAAACAACTACCTTGCTAAAGTAATTTCCCCAAAAAACCTCAAGTTACAAAACCCCAAACTAGTAGATGGTCTCCAAATGCAAAAAGTTCAATAAGTTAATCCCAAAACAACAGATGTAAAACTCAGACGAGCAATGGAACATAGCCTATTCATACACCTCATAAGCAAGTTCCACTAGACAGTCCAGGAGTGAGCAGTCTTAAGCTGAAGTCCCAAGAACTGCAGAACTGACAAGACAAATCCAAACTCCATGAGAGCTGGGTACTGGAATCGCAGAGCTGAAAATGGTATGTGCTGATAAAGTGAATGGCTGTCTCCAACAACCATGCCATCCCACACACCTGGTTAAATAATTCCAAATGCGGTGTTTCTCATTAGGAGGGACGAGATTGCTTCCTCGGAAGTAGCCGCCTCCGTGCTTCCCTTTATTTCTCTCTTCGTGTCCGTGGATTGGGTAGGTTTAGCAGCTGTTCTTCATTGGAGGCAGCCTGTTGCCATTCTAGAGCACTAACCACCAGCAGCTGTGTTTCTGTTTCTTTTGCTTCTGTGAGTGGCTATTCATCTGGTGGGTCGCTTCCCCTGATGCTTGACGATCTGAAATTCTTAGCCACCGGGTTCTCTGAGTGCTCCTGGGAATCCATGGTAACCCCTATCTCAGTGATGGCAAACCTTTTAAAGACCGAGTGCCCAAACTGCAACCAAAAACCCACTTATGCATCGTCAGGTGCTGGGTGGGTGTGGCCCACTGGGTGGGTGTGGCTGCAATGGTAACAGCAGACTGGGTGGAACTAAAAAGTTCAATCAATCAATTCCAACTTTGCAAGATCTTTTTTTTCCCGTGAGAACTTGAAATTGACTGACTGATTGAACCTTCTTTTTTTTTGTACATGGTGGAGGCCTAAAGGGAAAAGGTTTTATAAAACCCAGCTGAAGGCCTAGGACTGGGGCGACGGCACGCATGCCCACAGAGAGGGCTCTGAGTGCCATCTCTGGCACCCGTGCCATAGGTTCGCCACCACTGCCCTATCTGATGACCCTGGTTCCAGTTCATCCTCATCATCAGAGCTAATAACCAATGGGGCCATCCCATCTCCTCTTTTAAAGTCTCATAATTTTGAATGGTAGCTGACCAAACAACAGAATGAACCGAGAACTACCTGTAGTTGCAATTTGTAGACCTACTTTCTGATCTCAGTGCACAATATTTCCTGATTATCATCCCTATGGCACTTTTAATATATCTTAATATTAATTTATCCTATCTTTTCAGTTTTATAATTTTAGTTGTAGGATTAAATTAATTTTGCCTTTCAAGAGGCATTTGAAACTTATACAGTGAGTATAGGAAGTCTACACATTCTGGTTAAAATGCCAGGTTTTTGAGATGTAAAAAAAATCAGACCAAGAATTCTTTCCATCTTTAATACAACATATAAACTGTACAGCTCAATTGAAAAACAAGTTGAAATGTTTAAGGGAAAAAATAGACATACAATAATGTGGTTGCATAAAGATACACATCCTTAAACTAATACTTTGTTGAAATGATTTTATGACAGCATTCAGTCTTTTGGGGTAGAAACCTATTAGCATGGCTTATCTTGCCTAGGGAATCTTTCCCAACTGTTCATCGCAAAAGTGCTCCAAATCCAAAGATTGGAAGGGCATCTCCTGTCCACAGACCTCTTTAGGTCACCCTACAGATATTCTGTTGGATTCAGACCCTGGCTCTGGCTGGACCATTTCAAAACTTTGATCTTCTTCTGGTGAAGCAATTTTTTTGTTGATCTGAAAGTATGCTTTGGGTCATTGTCATGTTAAAGGTGAAATTCATCTTTAATATTTTAGCAGAGGATTGAAGGTTTTGTGCCAAAATCCTCTCCATTTGATTAATGCCCCAGTTCCACCTGAAGAAAAACAGCCCCAACGTATAATATTGTCACCAGCATGCTTCACTATAGGTATGGTGTACTTTTGATGATTCAGTGTTGTTTTTGCATCAAACCTACTTTTTGGAATTATGGGCAAAAAAATTCTACATTGGTCTCATCGGACCATAATATGTTTTCCCACATGACTTTTGTCAGACTTGATATATGTTTTTTCTTTGTAAGAAAAGGCTTCTGTCTTGCCACCTTACCCCACAGCTCAGAATAGTATGTGAGATTGTTGTCACATGTAGTAAGCAACCAATGCTTACCAGTAATTCCTGCAGCTCTTTTAATGTTGCTATAGGCCCCTTGGTAGCCTCTCAGAGTACTTTTCTTCTTGTTTTTTCATCATTTTTGGGGGGACGTCGAGTTCTTGATAAGGTCACTGTTGTGCCATATATTCTCCATTTGTGGATGACAGCCTTCACTATATTCCATGATATATGCAGTGCACTAAAAAAATTGTACATTTTTCTTGATTAATACTTTCCAACAATAAGATTTTTCTGATGTTTTGTAAGCTTTTTGCAGACCATGGCTGTCAGAAAAATCCCACTAGAGCAGCTGAATTTAATATATGGGCTTGATCAGAATCTTAAGGGAATGGAGGTGTGTATTGACTACAATTTAACATCAGTTTGAGTGTAATTGGTTAATCCCTACTTATAAAGGATATGAACACCTACAAGCCACATTATTATCATTTTTATTTTTTCCTCATTAAGCAATTTTAGTTTGTTTTTCAATTGAATTGTATAGCTTATATGGTATATTAAAGGTGAAAAGAATTCTAAAATTATTTATCTTGATCTGAATTTTTTACATTTCAAAAACCTAGCATTTTAACAGGGCTGAATAGACTTTCTATATCCACTGCATGAATAATGAGCAATCAGCATTACAGAATAAAAAATTAATTCAGAAGTCTTTCAAATTATTTACATATCAGAGCCATGAATAATCTCTGTTGATAAGAAATGAATTTTAGAGTATAAATGTATACCATGCAAGTGTTGACAAATTTAGCTTTTTAGTTAATAGAGTATTCTATTTTTTCCCCAGAGGTATTGGTTAGCAGTGCTAAAGCTGATCTGACTTTGCAAGATAAGTGTAAAAACACTGCACTACATCTGGCCTGCAGTAAGGTATATACGATTTTCTGATTTGAAGCTTCTGTGATGTATTGCTGCTGCTGTTCTTGTAATTTTTTCTTGATAAATTAAGCTGCTCCAGACCAGCAGTGGCAGTACACCATTTCAACTGCAGTAGGAAGTAAATATTTCTTCTCTACAATTATATGTGGTGAGAATAGAAGGGATTCTTTCTGATTATTATTTCTTGGTCATAACAAGATAATGAGTGAGAAACACATTTTTAACAAGAATCTAAGGGTTTAATTTATTTTATTCCTGAACTATTTTATTTATATAACAGTTCCATTTCCATAAAACATATCTAGGCACTGGATTTGGCAAAAGGAAAAGCAGGGTGATATCTCAATGAAAAGAAGCAAGAGATTTTTTTTTAGAAACAGGAAATATAGCCACTAGTGTAAAGGCAAGTGAAGTATTATGTAGAATATTCAAAAATCTTGAGCCAGCCATGAACTCTATTTAATAATCTACCTAGTAGACCATATTATTTCTTATTTGTCAATAAAATTCCAGCTATCTGTTCCTTATGTGTCTAAATACATTTGTTATGGATTGTTTCAAGAGTAGAAGCTGATGTTTTCTAAGCCTTGAAGAAATAGATATTGCTTTTTTAAAAAAAGAGAAATAATATACCAATCTTTCTTTCTCTCTCTTTTTAGGGTCATGAAACTAGTGCCTTGTTAATATTAGAGAAGATTAGAGATAGAAATCTGATCAATGCCACCAATACAGCATTGCAGACGTAAGCAAATACTATTTGGTACAATATTATGCCATATTTTTGTAGTGAAATATTAACCTTGGTTTATGTGCTCTTGGTCTCATGGCTGAGAGAAAACTCTTTCCCTTTTGAGTTAATCATAATTTTTGTCATCTAAACAATAAAGAAGTTAACATTAACTATTGCTTATAAACAGACTACAATAATCTATGGATTTAAAAGTGTTTTTCAATGTCATTAATCCTAAGCAGTCTGTGTAGTGCAAATAATATAACAGATAGTGTTAATCATAAACATTTAGATACAAGTAGATTGAAATCCAAATAGCTGCCTAATTTCATGAAATATAGATTCACGAGTTACATATTCTCACTATTAACTCTATAGACATATAACAAGCAATTTATATATCTGCTTTATAATTATGCTTATTTATTGGTTACAAATATTTTTATGCTTAAATCATGCAGTCATTTTTGGATAATTTATTCGAATGAATTGAGAATTGTTCTTTTTCTTGCTCTAGAAATGCTTTTTGTTACAATTTACATCCAAATTTCTAGTGCTAAAGATACAAAAAAGAAATGCTAGCTATAAAACATTGCTGTATATTGATTCTTGTGTACATTGTTTATTTTTTGTTGCAGTGTTTTCATTCTTTGTGGGTTTTCTCCACAGGCCTTTACATGTTGCTGCACGAAATGGATTAACAGTTGTAGTTCAAGAACTTCTGGGGAAAGGAGCAAGTGTACTTGCAGTAGATGAAAATGGTAAGTGGATGAAAACAGGATGAACTCCAGTCTAATCATGGCAAACCAAATGCTGCTTAGAAGTCTACTTTGAGGCTCACTATTTTTAAATAGGATGGCTTGAATTTGTCATTACAACAATTGGGATTCATCCATGAATTTAATGGTTCCTTTGATGGTTGCTATAATGTGACTGTAGTAAATTTATTGCAAATATTTTCTTCCATTTTTTAAATACTGTTAATACACATGACATTTCTTTAAAAAGATACTGAACAAGTCCATGCCAAATTATAGACATTTTCTCTATTGCTTTAGCCGTAATCTTATGGATGGATTTATAAATAAATCTTGCCAAATATGTGTTTCTTAAAGCTAAGGATGGGAGAATTGGCATTGAGAAGGTTGCTTATCAGCATCCCATCACAAGTGCACCTTTTGTTGTTATCTTTCCTCTCTCTATATTTGCTTTAGAGAAAAACAGTGTGATATTCTGTAAAGAAAGAATAGACAAACATTTGATGTCGAAGGGAGCTGTTTTATGGCTTACAATATAATATTTTTAGCATTTCATGAAATTGCATTACCAATTTTCAGTAGAAATGGGCTTAGTGGCATCGAGAAAGTGTTCAGGATGTTAAATAATCTTTTGGCTATTACATGTTACCCGTTATTTAGGGTATTTTAATAACCAACTTGTCAAATAAAGTTGCTTCTAATATCTTGGTTTAGTTGTAATAGATTGCGCATCTTTCACATTAGAAGTTCTGATTCATTTCTATTTTAAATTATTTTTAATGATTTCAGGAATATGGTGCTAATGTTTTTCAGAGGTCTGGCTCCATAATTATTTAATTTAAAAATGCAAAATTATAATGCAGTCAGAATAATCATATACTTGTTTTTTAAGCATAAAAATGCATTTTGCTTTTACATCCACTGACAGAACTGAAAGAAAGTAAAAGAAAAGAAAATTACTACATTTCTCTTGTCTCTAGGTTATACACCAGCATTGGCCTGTGCTCCCAATAAAGATGTGGCTGACTGCTTGGCTCTCATTCTGGCTACAATGATGCCTGTTTCATCAAGCAGCCAAATACCTTCTCTTACATTTAATTCCATTAATCATTATACTACCAGTTCAAAAACGGTCACCTTTGATTCTTCACCAATTACCCGAAGTGAACATAGTTCTTATTGTAGTTTCAACAACATTGGGAGGGAAGATGGCTATCCATATACAGAAGAAGATGAACTTAATGACTCAGATTCTGAAACATATTAAAAAGCTCCATTAGAGGTCTGAAAAGTGAACTTACTTGCTGAATTTCCAGTTTGTTATTGGAGAAAGCAGTCGTACTGAATACAAAAAAAGGATAGTCCAAGGAAAATATTTCTTTAATGAAAGTATGGGGACACAACAAAAAATATGACTCAAGAGATTTTTAAAAGCAGGTTATGCAAAAGAAATGGTTGGAATCTGTGGTGAAAATAATTATCTAGAATGTTATTTAATTGCAATGTATTGGTTTCAGTGAATAATCCCAATAAGGTTGTGCATCTTTGTATAAACAAATATGCCATTATACAACAAAATGGACAATACATTCAAATCTTAATTACAAAAACTAAGATAATTTTAAAGGCAATAATTGAGTTTGGGACAGGAGGCATTGTTTATGCTGCAAATTGCCAAAGGACCAAATAACTTAAAACTTTTTTTAAATTTAAAAAACCCTTTTTAAGAACACTTGAACAGCATAAATAAGTAATAGTCTTAACCATCCCTTAAATTATAACTAGCAATTAATTTCACATTGGTTTTAACTGTTGATTTGTCTTTTTAATCATCTGATATTCTTCCGACACCATTAAATGTACCATAAAAATATAGCTTTTAATTTGTTAGGCTTTTAAGGTATTAAAGCTGTTACTAGCTGAACCAGGAATTGTCAAAGTAAAATGAGTACAAAAACAGCAACGTAGTAAATCACTACCTAGCTTTCTTTTATCACACAAATAGAAAAAAGAGAGAGAGATGCAAAGATACATAAACAAATACACTGACGGGAATTCTTTGAGTAAGTCAAACTGCATCAAAAATAAAACTGCAATATCCTGATACTTTGTTAGACGTCTTATAGAATACTATTTCTTACAATTCACCCAATGTTTTACTAACTTTAGTGAATGATATTGGTGCCTCTATTTGTGTACATATAATTAAAATGTTTTTAAGGCTAAGAATATGACTGAAGATAATATAAAATATTGTTACTCTATTACCAAAAAGGTACAGTGTTGGATTTTAGAAACATACAGAAGTGCTTCATTTATAATTTTTCAAATGATGCAGATCCTTCTGTTACAGTTAAAAATTTTATCTGTTTGTCTGATTTATAATAGACTCCTGAAAAAAACTAAAAATGGACGAATGGCATTTCCCCCTCAAGTTCGTTTGTTAAAATAGAAGTATTTATTTGGTTCTGCTTTAATTGGAATACAAAACTAATTATTACTTGCTTTGGTTATGTACATGTGAGACTATCTTGCTTGATAAGGTTATAGCAAATGAATCCCTATCTTTTATCTTTTTTTGTATTGTGAAACTGGAAACCTTAATACCATTGTAAACTATCAGCTTGTTTTCTGAACATAGTGTGAAAACACAAGACAGTATTTTGATCTATTTGATAATTTTGTGGGTTTTTTGAAGAATTAATGAGCATGTACATAGAAATAGCATTTGCTTGAATACTGTACTTACCTGCACTCCTTTCAGTACATCAAGATTCCTGTGTATATTTTACAGAGTATAATAAAATTCAAATGTGAGAGTTGTATTTAATGAACAATTTATGTATCATTATGGAGTATTGAGAATTAATTCAAATTTATTGTATTGAAACCTCAGATTTATAAACTTTATTGTGCAATGCTTTTTAATTTTCTTGATTCTAAAGCAATAATTAGCTTAACTAGTATTTGAATTAGCAGTAATTCAGATATTTAAATATATATTTTGGAGATCTCCTTTTTATTTTAACTGGATTTAATTTCTGAAAAAATCATAGATATTGTTATTGGGCAGTTGAAAATCTTGAAAGTCTGAGGTTTTCTTTTCTGTATCACTTTATATACATAATGTCTAAAATGGAAAAGATATAAAAGCCTAGTAATTAGCTGAGTATGAACATGCTCTTCATAAGACTTCCTTTTTACTTCACAATTAACTCTGAAAGCATTGTTTATTTTATAAATGAAGCTACCAACTTTTTGAACATTTGAATAATGATGAACTATGAGGCATTTAGTTACTTGTTTTACTCAATCAAATCATTGTCTTGTATTTTTCTCAAAATCTTTAGGCAGGCAAAAGAAAACATAATAAAGCAGTAAAGTCATTTTTACCTTCCTTAAATAATATCCTCCAATAGCTTTCATTGATCAATATATCAGCAATTAGCAACAAAATAAAATATATGTTAACCAGTTTTTAAAAGATGCAATTCTATTCAGATCCTTATAAATCAACCCAGAGCAGCTAAAATCAGCTAAAACTGATAAATAATGTATTCCTTATTTTTTTATTTAGATCTGATTTTTCTGGTCCAATATGGTTAGGACATAGTGTCTTTTGGAATATAAGCAGGAAATACAAGAAGATAGACACAAGATAACTGCTTGATAATTTCGAATATTATAACTCACAAACAATTCAGATAAAAGTCATCCTGGAACCAGTAAAACTAAGACAACAGTAATGAGTACAATATTTGCAAAGAATAAAAAGAATACTGTAATAATATTCCAAAATTTAATACTAATTTTGCTGTAAAAGACTGTATGAAACAACATAAAACTCATATTTGATATACTTCATATTGCAGATGAAGAAGTCTTAGATCTGAGATCCTAGGCAAATCTCCCCTCAACTCAACCCTCTCATGTGAAATACAAATACACTGTTCCTCCTTGACCACTACATCAACATCTTATAGTCCAGTTTATATCCCAAGATGCCAATAATGCATTGATTTTAGTTTATTCTAGGGAGATCTACTCAAGTCAGTTTCCTACCTACAGCAGAATGTAATGTCAAAACAAAAGCAGTTGAACAAAAGTGACACAGCTTTTGAAATGAATATGCTTCTATAGTAAAGAATTCTTAAGTGCTTTTCTATAATTAATTGGATATAAAATAAAAGCAGAGGTTATACTCAACACTTGATACAGTGCAATAGAAGTCTCCTGAAAAGGTTCAGTCAGTCCTGTTAAAAAAAGTGAAAAGTTTCCTTTAGTCCTAAGAAAGTTCAGTTGTGTTTTAATATGTATACCTTGAAAATGGTGATTTTATGTTTACATTTTATATCCTTCCCTCCATAAACCTCACAATATGAGTTCTCAAAAATAAAATAAAAGAGGTTATCACTAAATATTGCAATAGTTTTGAGTACAGTTTTATTTGTATTTTCTAAAAAAGTGAATGAATCAATTCAACAAAATTCAATAAAAGAATAATAATGTATTTTTTAACCCTAAAATCCCTTTATTTGGGGTGGAAGCAGGGCAACTGAGTGAAGCTGAGCCAGATGCCCCTCCTGATGCCTAGGTGGAGTTGCTATTTTCTCTTTGTGCCCTAATAGAGAAACTTTTGTTGCTGCCTAGGATTGAACTCTCAACCTTCTGAGGGAGGCAAGCATCTCCACCTGTAGACCACCTTGCTGCTCAGAAGAAGAATAATGTATAAGTCTCTGATATTCTTGGTAGAACCTTAAATGTCTTGATCTCAAAATGAAAATCTGAAGGGATTTTTTTTCAAACAAAAAGGATTTTTTTAAAGATATCAGCAAATCACTGATTTTCTTCATTTTGCTCTAAACCCTGTCTTATTTTTGTCTAATAGTTGTATTTGCTATGTTTTATTTAATCCTGATGTCTGAATGTTAAAGATGGATATCATTTTATTCAAGAGGATTTCTAAAATTGAGTGCAGTGTTTTAAATTGTATAACCACAAAAATTCATTTTTTTAAATATGAAGATAATTTTATTTGGTCCAATTAACCAATTTGCTTAATTACAGGTCAAATGCTACTTCAGTTTCTCCCCAAAGTTCTATTGTGCTGTTTTCTCATGTTGGAAAGGTATTCCAGTGAGGGATGAGTGAAGAATCCTGAGAGTTGGCATGAAGATTATCCAGCTGCCCAGACAGAGCTAGCAATACATATGTTGGGCAATAGCAATACAGAAAGATGCTGGGGATGGATGATCACTTTAGTGGCAATGGTAAGAGCATCATTTCATATAGTACAGGAGATTGCAGTGATAAGCCATTCTTATATTTTATCAAGAAAGCATATGACATTCTGAAATAATTGATGGTATAGTGCTAGATGAAAGGTTCCTTGGGTGGGATGGCATTCAACATGCTATCAAGTAAAAGCTGAGGTACTTTTGGATTCTAGACTTGGTGTTTATGACATGCCTAGAATAAAGCCTTTGGGATATCTAATTGCTAATCTTGCCAATCAGAAAAAGAAAATTCAAAAAGACAAACCGGGAGTATGGTAAGAAACATGTGAACAGCAGAACTCCACACAGATGAAATCAATTGCTAAATGTTGCATTTTAGATATTAGCAAATTGAAATGACCCTTCAAGTCAGAAAAAATATTGTTTACTAATTAGGTTCTAAAAGTCAAGGAACGATATTAGTAATGGTAAAAGAACCATAATTAAGAATTACACTGCAAACTGATACTTACTACAGTAGCAATAAAGGTCTTACAAATGTATTCAAATTCTGTGATGTGTCTACAACTACAAAAATGGTTGTCAGGTAGACCAGTTCAAGAAAGCAATTCCTGAACAAGAACAAGGGATAAACATCAAAGGAAACTGTTGGGAAGAGAAGCATTGACTATGAGGAAGAAACACTGGAAGAAAATAGCTAATTATTCCAAAAGCACAACAGTCTTAATTGCAATATAATGGCTGCAAGTTTAGGAATGGTCCCATCTCTAAACTTGAAGGCTCCAGAAAAGGGCAGTTTGGAGTTATGTCTGGATTTGTACCAAAGATATACTTGCTTCCAAATGTAAGATCTCAGAAAAAGCACATTCTGCTACATTGAACCCATACCTGCGAAATGCACTAAAGGACAAGGCATTTTGAAATAATTCAACTTTAATCATAGTATGTTCCATGTACTGTATATCTGTAATAAAGGTCCAAAAGCTTTGAATAATCTCATCACAGAATATTTATTTGGTTCTTGCAGTAATAATTTTAAGACATTATTGGTATCAAATATTATTTTTTGTCCCTCTCATACCAACGTCCATAAAGGCCAGCTGTTATTAAACCAGAAGAGCCTCCCATTTTGTACATGACATAGGAATTTTTTTCCCAGCCCAAATAGTCAGGAAAGTCTAGAGTGACCCCAGATCTTAGCAAGAGAGGAAAGATAAAAGTAGTACTGAAATTTCCTCGGAGCTGAAAATCTATCAGTCCAGAAGCCTCTGTGATTTCTTGCCCACAGGTAGAATAGTTAAGTCCACCACATTTCACTAATATGCAGGCTTGAACATAGTATGTTCCATGTACTGTATGCAAATCATCAAAAACTCCTAAAACATAAAGTTCATTTGTTTTTTCTAATCGCCTATAGATTAAATTACAACAAAGTATATTGGAACAAACTTCTATATTTCCTTCTGCATTTAGTATGGGTATTAAGGTAAAATTATCATACATCATTATTTCATAAAATACTGGTAAAAATTCTTGGGATAGCTTTTCTTCTATTTCACAGTCAGTTTCTTGATCCTTATGGCAAATCTGTTTCTCTGTATAAAAATTCAAAGAACTCTTTTGACCGTTATGGGTCATTGCATTGTTTTCCATATTAGTTTCATGATCTGATGTAGTAACTGGGATTTGTACAACTATAAGTTTCCCATTAATGCTTTCCATATCATAATAAGTGAAAGATTTTGATGGTGTATATATACCACTACCTGTCATACCAAGGTCAGGATGATGGATATTTGCTGCCAAAAGATTTATTTCAAAAGCAGTTGCAAAAGCTTGTTGAAATTCAATAGCAGACAAAAGTGGAAGTTGATTCATCCATGCAGTGGGATATGCAACCTGAGTTATGTTGTATTGCTTTATAAGGGTTACAGCTGGCTCATAAAATAGAATATCAAAGCAAGTAAAGATTCCAAATCTGCCTGCAAAAGGTGTATCAAAAATTGTATAATCAATCTCTGGTGGAGTATTAAAGGCATACTCAAAATATAGGTTTTGTTTTCTATATCTGGCTATGAGTGTGCCATTATCATTAAATACTACATTAGTATTAAACTGATATCTTCCATCTGGTGGACAGTGGGGATCACTTTGCATGCAGGGCTCTTTAGTTCCCAAATTTACAACTAAAAACATTTGATTTTTCAGCGCCATACAGCTGAGTCGATGCAGAACCTATAAAAGCAAAATATTTTTTAAATTAGAATGCTATCTTACAGTGCTTTTTTTGTAAAAAAAAAAAAGAAAAAGTGCCGGAACTCACACATGTGATACAACCCGCCTTGCCTACGCTACAAGGTTCCATCCAAAAAAGGTGCTGGAACTCCATTCTGGGCATTCTATGACAAAAAGAGCCTTTTATATATATATAAAAGGATTGAGCTACAGCTATTGAATTAGGTACAATTTTAGCCTTTAAATGATTTTTATTTGGAAGAGTACATTAAGAAAATAGAGGAAAGAAATTAAATTAATTAAAGAAATTACCTCAGTGTCATTGAATAAGTAAAATTCTTTGCATGGATTCCATATTAGAGAGTCCAGGTTTGGAATGAAATCCAAATAAGGATAAATGGATGTCCTTGTGAAGTTGAAACCCTGAATTCCATCTTCAGGAAAGATAATTATTTGGGCCCCCTAATAGTAACGAAAAATATTTATCAGCTAAAGGCTAATGGTGAAACAAAATGATATTAAAGCTATGGTTTAATGCATATAATTGCTTCCATTAAAATAATTTCATAATTAAAGCAATATGGACAAATTAATAGATTGTATTTGTGTTTCAATGGAAATGAAATGGAAATTGTGACTGAAACACACTAATTTTGGAAATGAACGAATCTATCTTTTGCACACATAGAATGCAACATTCCTTCCTCAAGCATTTTATAGAATACGTATAACTCTTACAGAAAAGTATAATGCATCTTAACTATCACGTTTTTAATTAATTAATAAAGGTGATCAAAGATTCTGGGAACTCATAATAGAAACCAAGATGATAGTATTTTACAGTCCAAAGATCTGAAGTCTACATTTTCTTAATGACTATAATACTACTATAATACTACATAATACTATTGTATTATGATTATACAACTGAAACTAAACCATTCACTGTTATTTAGGTCTATGTCAATTTAGAAAATTGTGATAAGCTATTTCCAACTGACTTCCAATGGTAGTCAAATTTTATATTAAAAATAGCAAAGACTAATATTCTACCTGTTTTGCTGCATTAATTACTTGCTCTTCATAAATGTCTAGATTCCTCTTCATTAATTGTAATGCAGTGTGTCGATCAATAATGGCCGCTGGATTGGGATTCAAGATGGCATGATGTTCATACACAGCAGCAACATAATGTGTTCCTCTTTGAATATCTATGGAAAGAACTTGATGACCAGGAACAAAAAAGATGACACTTGCCATGAGCCTAAAATGAAAGCAGATGAATATGACCGTGACCAATGACATCTTAGATCAGTAATGTTGAACCTTTTGAGTTTGCGATGTCAAAAATTCAGAAATTACCTAACTTGACTGCTGGCATCTAAATCCCTCTCCTCCCAGGTCAGCAGAAAAACAATTCATAACAAAAGAGTCGCTTTGGATAATGAGATGGGTGGTGTGTAAATAAAATGTAAAAAAAAAAAATTTGTCTCTCAGGAAAAAAAAATGCCTATCCAAGGCAGCTGCAGATCACATGATGCCTGGAAACTTCAGAGAATGCAATTGTGTAGCGTTGCAGCCTCCAAAAAGAACAGGACAACATGCCCCTTTGTGTGCTTTTTGGATGCTCCAGAGTCCAGAGGGTCTGGGGGCCATGTTTTACCTTATTTTTGTGTGACCTTTGGAGGCTCCAAAAATTCGCATAAGAGAATCCTGTACTTTTTGGAAGCTTCAGAGGCCTCACAAGAATGTGATATGCTCTTGCATGGCCTCCACATCCTCTTTACCCTTGTCACATGAGAGGGCCTGCTCTTGCACTGTCTCTGGAGCCTCTGAAAATTGTACAAGAAATTCCTGAAGTTTTTGGATGTTGCAGAATCTGTATGAGAGCAGGGTCCACTTGTGTGGCTTCCAGAGGGTCTGAAGGCTGTATAAAAGTACACCACATTCTCATCGGTCTTTAGGTATGTCACAAAAAATGGCGTGGCATGTCATTTGTGATGTAAGTATCATAGATTTGCCATCAGTGCCCTAGTTTCTTCAGTCTTTCTCCACTTCATAAATCTGGGGATTTCATGTGGATTACATTTAAGATTACATTACTAGATTGGAGAAGAATAGCTACTTATTAACCTTTAATTTTTTTTAAATTAAGTTTGAGAAATCATTAATCATTAGAATCACAATCACAAAGATAACCTAAAGTTGTCACCGACAACATACAAAAATGATATCAAATGAAATTTAAAAGAAGTACAGCATGGAAAGTTATTTGCCCATTTCATAATGGACAGATCAATTCAATATTTAAAATAGTTGTCTTAATACATAAGTTGTACAATAATATAACAAGGGAACAATAGAGCAGAATAGTTATTTTGGGCAAATATATATGTCACTTAATATTCAAATCACATTTTCAACCAAATGTTCTCCAGAAGGGTTGGGATTACAGCACCTAGAATTTCAAGACAATGTGAGCTGAGAAACTTGACAGTTGTATACCCAACACATCAGGAAGGCATTAGATTGGGAAATGCTACTGTAACAAATGTGATTATTAGCATAAGCTATTTTAAGGCAAATTCTGGCTACACTGCTCTGGAAACATGTGCTCCTCTAAGAATGTTCTCTTCTGGTAATTGATTTACTTGCTCTATGAGCACAATTCAGCTGCTGTTTTAGGGAACACAGCAGAGTTTGTACAGCTTAAATACAAGAAGAAATGTTCCTTTGTGCAGAGCCTATTAAAATGCAGATGCAATTGGTGTATGCAATGTAATATATGACTATACAGAAGAGCGATATATGATGTTATTCTGCCCAGGGAAAGAACATATTTTATTTACTTGTTGCAATGCTGTAGAAGGCATGTAAGAAATATATACTATTTTTATGTATAATTTTTATTAAAACTTAAATAAAATAAAAATACAAGTAATGTTTTTATTAATACTTAAATGAAAAAACTATACTAATAGAAAATAAGGAAGAAAAACAAAAAGAAATCAAAGAAAAAATGTAATAAAGGGGAGAAAAGTTAAAAAAATAGAAAAGAAAGAAAAAATATATAAAGAAGTAGGAGTATATGCTATTTCATGAAACTTGTTAGCCCTGTGTCAGTGAAACTGTTACTTAGGAAATCATTTTTTAGCAGCACATAGTGACTGAACAGAAAGTACAGTACTACATTATTACCAATTATTCATAATTAATAATGATTGTCATGAAGACCTCCAGCATCAAAGACTTCTGGAAGAAAATAAAGGTGACATTCTATAAAAAAAATTACCAGGATTCTAGCCAAAAGTCTGCTGATGTTGTCTTTATCTGTTAGGCCACACAATGGAAGAAAAATGGTGTTTACACTGTAGGAAAATGTACAGTTGAAAAAAAATATTAATTTCTTAATACAGATGTTTGTGATTTCTAATGACATTTATAAAAGAAATTGTTTTAATTATTGTGGATTTAGCAACACTTAGTTCTAAGTTTCAAAAGAAGAAAATTGTTTTTAAAATTCTTGTTTGATGGAAATGGAAATCTAACTCCAGTGACTTTGTAAGTTAGTGGTTCTTCTACATTGCTAATATCTATTGCATTCTTCCAACTCTATTGCATTCTTCCATTGATTGGATTTTGTGTCAGAGTGCAAACATAAGGATTGATCTCAAGAAATTATTGGATGGAGATCTTACATACATTAGGATGACATCTGCTATTATATAAATATCTCCCAGCATCCCAACCCTTTAATAAATGCACTGAAAGCATATGAACAGAATGCATGGTTTTAACTGGAATTATATGCAAATTCACATTCCAATTTTAAGACTAACATGTTAAAAGTTTGTTTCATGTACTAATTGCATTCAAAAGTTTTGCTTCCTTATAGTAAATATGGAGAATTTGTAATCTTTCGAATATCATCAAGGATATATCTAAGGTGACCAACTGTCCTCCTTTAGGGAGGGCAGTCCTCCTTTTGTGAATTCTGTCCTCCCTTGAAAAGTGTCCTCCTACATGTCCTCCTTTTCAATATTTAAGGACTAATCTGCAGGGCTTTTTTCTCTCATAGAACGCTCAGAATGGCATTCTGGCACCTTTTTTGATTTTTTTTTTTCAACTTTTGCATGAGCTGTGTTACTCCCCTGTTGGCTTTCAAAAACCAATAGGAATTGCTGCTGGCAAACTTTGCATATGTAAGTTGTCTGCAGCAAAGGTGAATTGGCAGGAACTTTGCACCCCTCCCTGCTATCCAACTACACCATCTCCTAGTTAGTCCCGAAGATACCTGGAGGAGACTGGAGCGGCAACGCTACAGTAACTTTCTCTTGATCTTCCGCCCTATGGCAATAATGGCTGTGGGTGCAAGAGGCAGGGGTGGCAGGGCTGCTGCGGGCAGGGGTGTGAGCGGCAGTGGTGGCCGGCTGTCCCCCGTGCTGTGGGAGCCGTGGGACCTGCTCTGCATGGGACTGCATAGGGTGGGTGGTGGTGCTGACGGGGCGGCTGCAGGCGGGGTGTGTCGACAACGGGCTGCCCCTTGGGGCTGGAGCCAGCGCAGCTGGTGCTTTGGGAGCTGCGGGGCCCGCTCTACACAGCGGGGCAGCAGTGCTGACGGGGCGGCTGCAGGCTGGGGCGCGGCATGTAAGCATAATTACAATATAAAATGTTATTGTTACAAAGGTTTTTTTATTATATTATAGTGTATTCTGTATTATTGTTGCAATGAATAAAATATTTCTTTTATTTACGATATTATTTTCTTCAATTTATTTTCATTGTAAAAAAGTTGGTCACCTTAATATATCAAAACAAGTCCAGCGAACATAACCCATAGGCAAGAACAATATCTACAGGGTTTCAGACTTTGTACCGTGGCATACTTTTTGATATGTAATAAATAAAAAGAAATAACCCAACGATCACAACTAACAATAATATGATAACTGTTAATTTTATTACTGTTATTAATGTTATTGGTAGCTAATGTGAAATTGTATGAGAAGTGGAAAACCAGATGCTGTTATCTTTGGAAGCTACCAGTCAGTTGAGGTAAAAGCCTGAATGCACTTGCCAAGATCTGTCAAACTGAATGTCAATCTTTTATGTCGTTGGAGGTAAAACCTGATAATGATAATGAGTGAAAAAGACAGAAGCTAAACAGTAGCTAAAATGGTATTTGCTCCCTGTAAGATGAAACAAAAATTATAGAAAAATCAAAAGACGCCAAACCTAACTGAAAAGTAACACATACCATATATAGCAAGCAGGTCTAGAAGGCTATATGTAAGAAAGTAAAAGTAGCAATGTAATGTAAACAAGTAAAATTGAAATAAACATTTAAGGAGAAATATGGAAAATGTATGTCACCAAGATGTTTTTAACATTTTTTGTCCTGCAGTTTTTTTTAAAAAAAATTGCTGAACGACAATATATGCACATGGATCTGTTTCTAATCAAAGAAGAACGGAAATTCTGGAAAACTTCAATAAAAATTAAGTATATTGATTTTAATCAGATTTAAACCTGATTTAAACCTGCAGCATTATATTGGTAACAGCTTTCAGTTTTGTGAAAAACCTTCCTGTGGATTGATAATCTATCTTTCTCATCTTCAGATTAATAACGTACAAAATATTATGGAAATCAATTACATTTATTGTTCAAATTAACTAAGTATTTATAACTTAAGACCCAGAACTTCTCTGCGGCATTTATTTTCCTTCCATTTGTTTTATACTTGTTTGTTGGCTTTGCTAGCTACCTCACAAGCATTCTGACTGGGGATTATAACTCTCTGGAATAGAAGGGAGAGATACCTAATTTCCAATAAACTATCAAATTCACCCCATGGATTTAATCCCAGTCCATACTTGCTCCCAGCCTTTTGACTGCAAACTTCTAAAAGCCTGCTTGTTCTTCAGGCCTTAGATTAGGAAATTTGTCTTTTTTTCTTGATATATTTTGCCTTTAAAAAAATCTGTAAACTATACAAAGTTGCTACCGAGAAGGATGTTCTTAAAAATGAAATAATCAAGTATCTGTTTCTCTTAAAAACATATGTGTTGGGAGAATATGTTATTCTGAATTTCTTAGGTATCTACTATACAGTATACAATACCTGTTATTCAGATTTTAACCCCTAATTTTAGATTCACCAGTTTCTTAAAATATTCTTCAAGTTCAGTATTTCAGGATAGTTTATTTACATATTTACAAAATTTACAAATATAGGCTGTTCTCATACACCACACTAACTGGGACCACGTTTTAGCAGTCAGTGGGTTATCAATTTATTATCTAGGATTGTGCAAAGTCAGAAAAATAAGTCAAGTTAATAGATTTGGTTCAATATTGGAGTGCTTTAACCCCAGAAAACACGTTTTCATTGGGATGTACACCTTCTTTACTGTCACATATTGCATTACATAATTGCTGCTTTTGACTTCTTTCACAGATCCCTAAAGAACCTTGGACCTGCCCCCTTTCCCAACAGATTGGCAAATAAAGAAGAAATGCGAGTTGGCACAAGCCGGCCAATCAGAAAGTTCTATCTGATGTCACGTCCTCTTGTCACGTGGCCATCCATCAACCTGAGGGCGAGCTGCTTGACATTCCTTGAGCTGCGCCGTTTCACAAGAATCCGTAAAGCCACGCCCACAAGTTCTTCAATGGCTGGCTTTTTTTTCAAGCCCTAGACTAGGTTTTCCCCATTGGTCGAGAGAAACGTACCTCAGCATAAATGGCGGGGCTGTCGTCCTTTTCTCCATTGCCAGGAAGATTACCTCGCAAAATCTGGTAGGGATGGAGGAAGATGAACTTGTCAGCGGTGCTCAGCTCATCGCGGAGTCCTTAAAGACACAAGTAAGAGCGCTGCGTGGCTCCCGAGTCTGGCTTCAGCCTGAACAGGGGAATGGGAAAGACCATTTCGAAGTACCGCGGGGGTGTCGAGTTGTGGAATATAGAAGATCGCGGCGCTCCTGTTAGACTCCTCCCCTGCACGGGCAAAACTTCTGGCTTGTGGAATTTAAAAAGAGATTCCCTTTGACGCGTTTTGTTTAACCACGGTTTATTGAAAAAACCCATAATCGAGTACGTTCACACAATATACAGGATCAATGCAAAAAAAGCATATTTATTGTGTGAATCAAGACATAGTGATGTTAATCTCAATTAAATGACACAAAACAGACGTACAAAATTCGCTTTAGAACATCCACACAAACTTTTGTGATATATTTGCCAAGGCAGGAGTCGTACATTTCGTGATTATAGGAATTTGCAAGAAAACTACAGGGTATTCACCTGCACCTGTTATAGAAAGCTCTTAATCTTTATTATTTTCAGTCTGAATATTTATGGGATATTCATTTGGTGACTGTAATAAATGTTACAGTGGGAACCATATTGTGATTTGCAGTCTAGGTACTGCTGCTTTTTATTTCTACTTAATTCTGCAGAAGTGAAGTGATTTGTAAACAATCAAAGGAATTTCTGTTTATTTTAAACTAAACTAAGCACTGTTGTTTCACTATTGCCCTTTACCTTATCTTATTTTGATTTATTTTATTTCTATCTTATCTCTAAAATGTTGACCCTAACATACTGAACAGAATCCATAAGTTTAGATTTTTTGGTCAATCAAAAATAAATAGTACTTGGAAAAGTAGATGAAAGAAAAGAACATTGTGGGGAAAACGGGTTCTTTTGAATTAGACTCATTTTGTGATTAATAGGATATATCTCATATAATATAATTATAACTAACCTTATAAAAAGTCAAGAATTTTATTATGCTAATAAGAATAAAAGTCTGGATAGTGTATGTGGCAATACTTGGAGACGGTAGAATAGAAGAAAAAGAACTGGAGAAGATAACAAAATATAGGGACCTGTGAGAATAGAAAGCTGTGGCAAAAAAAATATATGCAAACATAGTTCCAATAATAATAGACTCCTTGGGTGCAATATCAAAACAACTGGAGCACCATTTGAACACCATGGGCATTGACAAAATCACAATCAAGTCAATTGCAAAAGGCAGTTTTATTTAGAACAACTTACACAAATTCTAATGTTGCTTTGTGCACAAACCAACTTCAATTTGCCCTTGAAACTCTCAGATTATATAAAATCCCAAATGGGGAGAGGGGATGAGACATTAAAGATGATTTTTTAAATTAAACATATGCATTAAAGTAAAATATTTATTTATTTCAGAAAATTGAGTATATGTTTGGCATTGTTGGTATTCCTGTAATAGAAATAGCAATTGCTGCACAAGCACGTGGAATCAAATATATAGGAATGCGCAATGAACAAGCTGTAAGTATTTCCTGGGTTAATTAATGTCTCTGCTTGCTCAATAACTATTCTATGCTAAAAGCTCATTGTACTGTTACATAATCAGATAATGACAGCACAGATGTAAACATTTTGACCAACTATCGTCCGGTCTCCAACCTCCCCTTTGTGGGGAAGGTTGTTAAGAAGGTGGTGGCACTCCAGCTCCAGCGGTCTCTGGAGGAAGCCGATTATCTGGGGCCTCTGCAGTCTGGGTTCAGGCCCGGCTACTCCACCGAAACTGCTTTGGTCACTCTGATGGATGATCTCTGGCGGGCCCGGGATAGAGGCCAGTCCTCTTTCCTGGTGCTTCTTGACCTCTCAGCGGCGTTCGATACCATCGACCATGGTATCCTTCTGCGCCGGCTGGAGGGATTGGGAGTGGGGGGCACCGTGTTACGGTGGTTCTCCTATCTCTCTGGTCGGTCACAGTCGGTGTTTGTGGGGGGTCAGAGGTCCACCTCTAGGTTACTCCCGTGTGGGGTGCCTCAGGGGTCGGTTCTCTCCCCCCCTACTTTTTAACATTTACATGAAGCCACTGGGTGAGATCATCCACTGGCACGGAGTGAGATACCATCAGTACGCTGATGATACTCAGCTGTACATCACCACTCCTGGCCAAATCAGTGAAGCGGTTGAGGTGATGTAACGGTGTCTGGAGGCTGTGAGGGTCTGGATGGGCGTTAACAGATTAAGGCTCAACCCCGACAAGACAGAGTGGCTGTGGGTGATGCCTCCCAAGGACACTTCAATCTGTCCTTCCATCACTCTGGGGGGTGAATCTATAAACCCCTCGGAGAAGGTCCGCAACTTGGGAGTCCTCCTCGATCCACAGCTGACATTGGAACATCATTTGTCGGCTGTGGCGAGGGGGGCATTTGCCCAGGTTCGCCTGGTGCACCAGTTGCGCCCTTATTTGGATCGGGAGTCTCTCCTCACAGTCACACATGCCCTTGTCACCTCGAGGATCGACCACTGCAACGCTCTCTACATGGGGCTACCCTTGAAGTGTGTTCGGAGACTACAATTAGTGCAAAATGCAGCTGCGCAAGCAATTGTGGGCCTTCCACGTCATGCCCACATTTCGCCAACTCTCCGCATGCTGCATTGGTTGCCTATTGGTCTCGGAGCGCAATTCAAAGTGTTGGTTATTACCTATAAAGCCCTTTATGGCATGGGACCAGGATACTTACGGGACCGTCTTCTGCCACATACTTCCCTACGACTGGTGAGAGCGCACAGGGTCGACCTCCTCCGGGTCCTGTCAGCGAAACAATGTCGTCTGGCGGGCCCTAGGGAGAGGGCTTTCTCTGTTGTGGCGCCCGCCCTCTGGAACCAACTGCGTCCTGAAGTCCGCGTTTCTCCCACTCTCCCGGCCTTCCGAAAGAATCTTAAAACCTATCTTTGCCGGCAGGCCTGGGGATGATTGTGGATTGTTGTGTGACTGATGAATATGTGTGTGGTTTTATTTTTAATTTTTTTTTCTTGGACTTAGATTGTAATTGTTGTTTTATATATATGTTGTAAGCCGCTCCGAGTCTTCGGAAAGGAGCGGCATATAAGTCCTAAATAAATAAATAAATAAATAAATAAATAAATATATTGCTGAATTGCAACAGAAAAGTGATAATTTCTACATGTCTCTGTCTTTAACAAAAGTGATATTTGCCAGCTTTCATCAAAATATTCCTTGGCATTAGGGGAATGATAGTCAATCTAGTGCATCTCACAGGATTGTTGTCATAAGGAAAACAGAAGCATCATGTAAGTACTTTATTCATCGTGAATCAAACAAAAATAAAGTAGAATGAAAATCAGTTAAATCTGGACAGGATAATGCAAAACTTACATTAGGGATCAGATTCAAAGTATCCATATTATTGGATACAAGATGCAAGAGGGGAAAAACAGTTCAATTAAAAGTATAAAATATGCTTTATATTGGGTGTTCAAACTTGGCCCTTTTATGATTTGTGGACTTCAACTCCCAGAATTCCTCAGCCAGGCATGCTGGCTGAGGAATTCTGGGAGTTGAAGTCCGTAAGTCATAAAAGGGCTGAATTTGAAGACCCCTGCCCTATGCCATTCTGGACAACTGACTGTCCAATCTCTTAACAATCTCCAGTGACGAAGGACCCACAACTTCTCAAGACAAGCCCTTCCTTAATTGTTCTAACCGCTAGGAAATTTCTCCTTAGTTCTAGGTTGCTTCTCTCCTTGATAAGAGAGGCTCCAACTCCCAAGCCCCCTTTTATATGGAGTGATGGGAGAGTTTTGGCTCTGCTATCTGAGAGCAGAAAGACTCAAATCTGCACTAGTTCAGATTTCTGCTTCTCTTCTAATCCGTCTAGTATGGAAATATCCAGATATATTCCACCAGCGGAACACTTCCACACCAGGACAATTTTTCCAGTTTGGGCACCTCTTTATTAAAGGAGAAGCTTGAATCCAAGCTAAATGCTTGAGTATATCTTTAAATCGAATCAAGCAGGGATGCAGAAAGGATTACCACATCTCATTTGTCTTTCCTTTCTTCTGTTATTTTCCAGGCTGGCTCTACCATTAGATAGAGAGGATGAATCTGCTCATGGGGTGGGGAGGGAAAAAACAGACAGAAAGATACAATGCCCTTTCCCAGGATTTCTCCCTAAATTCTTGGACTGTATCCATTCTCTTGTGTGGCTGTGTCAAAAAATAAAGATTGTGGCCATGATAATGCTCCACCCCAGTGTTTGCTTCTTTCTAGTCTTGATTGCGTCATCTGGTTCTTTTCTTCCAAAATACCACAAACTCTATAGTAGGGGTTCTCAACCTTGGCAACTTTAAGACTTGTGGACTTCAACTCCCTGCTCTAGAGCAGCGTGCCTGGCTGAGGAATTCTGGGAGTTGAAGTCCACATATCATAAAAGGACCCCTGCTTTATATTTTCCATTTTTCTAAGATCCTAGGAAAGATCAGGTATCTGGGTGGGCGGAGAGGGGGTCAAGGGAAATTATGCCATTTGCATATTACTATACAAATGCTGCAACCTATGTACTTATATCAGACTTCAGGATGCAAGTATATAATGTCAGGATTTGTTTATAAGGAAAAAAAAATAATGAAGAACCAGTGTTTTAGGTATCAAGGACTTAAAATTATTGGTTGGAGAAAAACAGGCATAAGAGAAGTTTGGGCAGGCATTGGCTGATATCTATCCATGTATTACCTGTATAATGACATGTATTAATATACTGAAATTTATCAGTAACAAAAATATACATGCAGATAATGGCACATTTTTTATTTATAATCAGCAAAAAGGATTTACATAATTATAAGAATAACCATTCCTGGTCCCACAAAGTTTTATGTAGCATTTTAACTTGCCACTTGGTTTGACAATGTGTTGTCATTGGCATCATGGCATGTTAAGTACAAACAGTTTTGCCAAAGAAACACCCACTCTGGATATCTTTAACTATTTCTCACTATATGCCATTTTATTTTTCAGAAATAGAAGGGAAATGCATAAATTACCTTCTGGTGTTTGAATTTTGATTTGTCAAAGATGTTACATAAAAAATAGCACCTGCACCTCTCAAGCCATTCACAACCATTATGTTAAATGTGATTAGCAATTTCATAACTTAACTCTTGTACTAAGTTCCATATTGTCTTCTACATGATGCTTTCTGAAATTATCAGTCCTAAGAATGTTAATATTCTGTCTCTTGCCATTTCAAATATAATTTTTTTTCACCAGCTTCTTGTATATTATGGCTAGACATACCTTCGGGTGGTGAAATCATTTCTTCTTAAAAGATATGCTTTTGGTTTATAGATTATGCAAAACACCTGAAGGGTTTCTTTGTAAAGGGTATTATCATGCACCTTGTTTCAAATTTTGAGTCAACTGCAGCCTCTGAAAGGATTGGTATGGGTACTTTAAGAATTAACCCAGGTCATTTCTTCACCATACCCACTTCATTAGTAGACACTGGAGAATTATTATATTTGTACAACACAGACAACTTGGAAAGACTCTTGAAACAGTTGCATCAAATCTATTAAAGGGAAGATGCTTCATTTTTGTCAGGCTTTCAAATGCTTTACCTACCCTTACAAAATAGTATATAAAGCTACTGTTTTGGTGTACTACAGTCCTTCCATTCAGATTTTAATTAATGTTTCATTTTCAATAGGCTTCTTATGCAGCTTCTGCTGTGGGGTATTTGACAGCCCGGTAAGGTGACTATAAAAACTATCCTGATTGGATTCTTTGATATAATAGCCTTTCAGAATTTTGAGTACATCTAAGCTTCTTGTAATTTATGCAGCAGTTTTTCTCTTAGTCCCACTACCACAACCTCAGTTTTTCATCACTGAGGATAAATGCATAACATGAAACACAAAAATGAAAAAATGGTTGCTGAAAAAAAATGCTTTAACATTTGTACTCCTCTGAACTTGCAATCTGCAATTGATTTCATTTACATTTAAATCTACTTTAGATTTTATGGTTGTAAACAGCATTGTAGATGAACATGTGAGTGATGACCTGCCCTTCTATCCAGTTTTCTTATTTCTTTTCTGTTTGGTTTATATATTAAAATATTTTGACCTTCCCTTTTGTATTGAGGATAGAAAGTAGGTTTAAAATCCTTCAGTTAAATAAAAATGAACATTTGTCTCTTTTTCAAATTAAACCTTGAGAAATGTTTGTGAATGATGCTTTTTTGCTTCAATTCAAAACCTCAGCAGCTTTTCGATTTATTTCTAGGCCTGGAGTATGCCTTGTAGTTTCTGGTCCTGGTCTTATAAATGCTCTGGCTGGAATGGCAAATGCAAACATGAATTGCTGGTAATAAATCTGCATTTTCTCTTTTATTTCCAAGTACTGCATGTTCCAGTGCCATTTATCAGGAAAGCAGATACCCATATCATATCTTCACCCTCTCACCCCATTTCCTCTCCCATTTTATTCAGTTTTAAGCAGATCACATCTATGCAGAGGAGAACACAAATATGTTTTATCCCAAGAATTAAGGATTGTCTTAATGTACTTTAATTCATTTCCTTGTGCACTTCAGTGAGTGATCTCTATGGTTTAGTTTGGATGGGACTTACAAATAACATGTTTATCTGACAAGGAAGATTACCAAACAGATTTTGCATAAAGATTTCTGTGCTTTTGTAACAAATTTTTATTAACTATATTTCATATAACCTTCACTTGATTTTGAGAAGTTTATAGTACCGCTTGGTACCTCTTAAAAAAAAAAGTCATTTTTTTGGTAACTGTCAAATTATCTGATAGAAACATAAGAATGTTTGCTTTAAGATAAAGGTAGTGGTTCTCTTACCATACAATTGCGCTCATTTCAAATGCTAACAAGGTCATGCTCAAAACCTACAAGCTAGGCATCAGCAATATGTGAACCAAGAACTATTAGAAGTTTCAAAGAAGCAGAGTTTCAAAGAAGCAGAAATACTAGAGATCAAATTGCCAACATTCACTGGATTATGGAGAAAGCAAACGAGTTTCAGAAAACATTTACTTCTGCTTCAAAAACATCACAATAAAATAGATCACAATAAACTGTGGCAAGTTTTTTAAAAAATGGGAGTACCAGACCTTATCTGTCTCCTGTGAAACCTGTATGCAAAGAAGAACAGTTAGAACAAGACATGGAATAACTGATTAGTTCAAAACAGGGAAATGAGTAACATAAGAACATAAGAAGAGCCATGCTGAATCAGGCCAAAGCCCATCGAGTCCAGCATTCTGTGTCACACAGTGGCCCACCAATTGTACATGGGGATCTTGAGCATAAAGAGAAGGCAAAACCCTCCCTTTCCCTTGACCCCCCCTTGACAAGGCTGTATATTGTCACCTTACTTATTTAACTTATATGCAGTCTATCATTCAAAATGCTGTACTAGATGAATCACAAACAGGAATTATACGAGGACAATTCGGAAATAAACCTCTGTGTGGTTATCAATGACAGACACTTGCAGATACAGAACTGTTATTATACACATTATTGCCCTGACTCTTGTTCTGGATGGCTTATCTTGAGTTTTCGTAAAGTTTCACAATAAACTTCGAAACCGATGGTCAAGCCATGCTCTATGAACTTCACTAGCAGTACTCCTTTGGCATGTTCACATTTGGCGGGATTTTCTATGGCACCACTTCGGGTGTGGTATTGGTTCATGATAATGCTCACCCGCACACCACTAGACTCAGCCAAGAACTTTTGAAGCAGTTCCGTTGGGATGTTTTTGATCACTCCCCCCATAGCCCACAATTGGCACCAAGTGACTACTACTAAGGAATTTCAAACCTTGTAAGACGTTATGAAAAGTGCCTCAATTTGAATGATGATTTTGTCAAAAAGTAATGTAATGTTGTGGTTTTCTAATGTGTATAATAAAAGTTCCGTATCTGCAAGTGTCTGTGATTGATAACCAAACAGGTTTATTTCCAAATTTCTCTCATATTTCTTGGGAGAAATATCAGATATGCAGACAATATCACTCTAATTGCAGAAAGTGAAAAGGAACTAACAAACCTCTTAATAAGAATGAAAGAGGACAGTGCAAAAGTTGACTTAAAAACACAACATTAAAAAAGTAACATGGTATCCTTTATCATCATTTCCTGGCAAATAGAGGGGAAGAAATGGAAGCAATGTTGTATTTTATTTTCTTGGTCTCCAACATCAACAGACAGCATAGAACAAACTAGTAAGACATATTTAAATCCTAATTGTTTTTCCTTACTATTTCTTCCTTCTTTTTGAATGGATGAAAAGTTCCCAAAAGACTTGATGAAACTGGTATGGGTTCTGGTTCTTACAACATCCTGCCCAGACAATAAGATACCAGCTTTAATCAAAAGTCAAAGCAAGTAATATTTACGATTATATAACCTTTTAGTTCACAAGTTGCTCATTCAAAAATTAGGTGAATCAGACTCTTGTTTTTAAGGAATTAAACTTTTGTTTAATTTTTTTTAAGGCCATTGATTGTCATTGGAGGCTCCTCTGACAGAAATCAAGAGACAATGGGAGCTTTTCAAGAATTTCCACAGGTGCTCATCTGTTATTTTTTTCATAAAAGAATGCCTGGATACTTTAGAAAGCTGTTTTTCAACTCGGTGTTTCTCGACTATTTTAAAATGAGCGGACTTCAACTTCCAGGGAATTCTAGAGTTGGAGTCCACAAATCTTAAAATTGCCAAGGTTGAGAAATATCACTGTAGCTGATGCCCTTTAGATTGTTCTTATACCACATACTTCCCATAGAGATTTTCATATCTCAGTCAGTATTATTGATAGGCATAAAAACTAAAAAAGTCCAGATTGAATTGGATAATCTTCCTTCCCCTATTTTTACCAAAAGAATGTACTCTCTGAGCCTCTGTAATAAATATTTTACATAAAAATCAGTAAGTTTGCCATCATCAGCAAATCTCTGTCATCAACTGCTTGACTCTTTTAAAACTTTGCTTTTAGCCTAATTATTCTGTTTCTATTTTAATGTAAATATAAAGGACAGCTCTTTTGCCCATTTTCTGGTACATTATAGTGCTTTCTGATCTATCATACTGAGAGCCAGTTGTAATAGTGATTAAAGGCACTGGGCTAGAAATTGGGGTACTGAGTTCTAGTTCTGCAATAATACAAGGTAGCTGAGCATTTTGTGCCAGGGAAAACTGTAGGGATTTATTCCTGTGATCACCAGCAGTTGATAATCAGCCCACCTTCCCCTCCAAAAAATAAACATTAAGCAGATATACTCCTAACTTTTCATTAGTCTCCTCCCTAGCTGCTCTCATGCATACCTTAAGTTTCCCCTGAAACATTTTTGGAATATTGGTGCATTAGTGATATTAAGACTTTGTTTCATTAGTAAACAATTATATAATTAAATATAATCCAGTGTCATTTGCCCCACATATGGCCAGATGCTATTAATTTTATTTTTTTGTTCAGCTTACATGGATGCTTGTTCATCTTTTTGGACTGTTTGAGTTTTTAACTATAAAATAACTTCACTTTCTAATTTTTCAAATGATCAAAACTTTTGAAATGGCAATGCTGTACATTTTACAAATCATAACCTTTTGTGTTAAGAACAGATTTATGCAAGTGTAGTTGGAAGTCTTTATAAAGAAACTTTTCTACAGATGGTTATGATACAGTAATTGTGAGTAATCCTAGCATTATTTGGAATTAACTAATAGTTGTGGTATTTATAAATAGAACCTCCATGTTCATTGCTAGAGTACCTCTGCAGAGCATTGCAATAGCCCCCTGATTTTCATTATTATTTTCTTTGTAGAAATATGATGTGATTGGATGGATCGTTCAGCTGATCAGATCCTGTTGTAAAATCATATTGTTATTTAAATAATAATAATGTATGCTTTTGTTTCCAGGTTGAAGCATGTAGGCTTTATAGCAAATTTTCTGTCAGACCAAGCAGTCTAGAAGCTATTCCTGCAGTTATTGAGAAGGTAAAAGATAAAAACTAGCAATATTTAACTCTTTCTCATATAGCTCTTTAAGACACAAATAGCATTGGAAAATTGTCATATGGCTGGTGGTGCTTGAATAAATGAATGGGTTCAGTTATTTATATTTCAGAATAATACATCATCAGATCCAACTTTAAAAATGGCCAGTACCTTTTAAAATGTTAATGTTGTATGTTAATATTATTTCATAAATAAGTTAACTATGTAATTTTATACAATATAATGATTATAATAATTTATACACACACATATTCTCTTACCTTATAGTATACTAGTATATACTAATGTGATAATTGTTTCGTCAATCAGTAATTGATTGACAAAATCATCCGTCAATTGCTAAAGGCAACTTTACTGGAACAGCTTACATTCTGCAACAATGCCTTTAACATCATCAGACAACAACATCTGCCTGTCTCAGATCCTTGGGAAGGACTCAATAGGTAGATAAAAATGTAAAATCCAGTCTAAACATCTGGTTGAAACCAACCATGATAATAATGTCATAAACCAGCAGTGCTGGTCCCAGAGGTTATCAGCAATTTAGAAAATCTGTGCAAAATCTGTTCAGATGGAAACTAATTCATTAGAGAAGCCTGGGGATCATGCTTATCTAGTTATCTGGGAGCAGTTTGAACCTGGTGCCCCCTAAGGAAGTAGGCAAGGTCCTTAAAGCGGTTAATATTGAAGATTAAAAGTGCAAATAATGATACACAAACATTTCGGAAGCATACAAGTCTATTTCTGTTAGCTTCTTTAAAGTTACATTTTGCATAGAAATGATGTATAAGAATCCTTACGCTACTATAGAGCCTTTGCTCCAGGAATCTTTAAATGAGCCTCTAATTCCATTTACATTTTGAGGAGGAAGTCCCTCTAATAGCATGGCTATGCTACTATGCACAATCCCAAGATAAAAAAGAGACGTTTGTTACAGAAAAACAAGCCCATTTTGAAGAGATATCTATCTAGGAGTCAATGTTTGTTGTAGAATTCAGCCAGGGATTTTGATTTGATGACTCCAAGTCTATCTGTTCATAGAACTAAATAGACCGGGGATATGCCCACTTAACAGATTGAATCCAACAGTTATTCATTCTTCAGTAGACAGATGTTCATTTTCTCCATTGTTTACTTAAAGCATTTTTATCAATAAAGGGCTGGTGTAATTAAAAATAAAATAGAATTCTTAATTATGATTACTGCCATGTATTTTATCTTGTGACTTCTCTAACCACTCTAGGCTGTCAGAATCAGTATTTATGGACGCCCAGGTGCCTGCTATATTGACATACCTGGAGACTTTGTAAATCTGACCATAAAGAAAAGCTCTGTCAAGTGAGTTGTTACCATTATGAATAGCAAATCATTTCTACTGATAACGTTGCGATACTTTTACTATATTTGTGGTTTCTCGTGAGTTGTACCCTTAATAAAGGTAAATATTGACTTTACAAATTACCATAACACAAAATATTTTCTGATGTGAGAAACTTTAAAGAAATATAAGGCAGATGCATCAAAAGATTGTAACCAACTGGTCCCATCCAACGAATTCTAACTTTTAAAATTTATTCTTTGACAAACTTTTATAAAGAAATTATTTAGAATGGAAGATAAAACAATTGATTATTTAAATGAATGTTCAGTTCCATGAGTGATTCAAATGTAGAAATGCATCCTTAAGAACAATTAAATGGGATTTAGTGGTAACCCATTGCTTAAATAAGATACTTCAGATTTTGGAAGGGATGTCAGGATCTCCAAATCCTATGCCACATCCAGGGGAAGGGAATTGCCAGGGCATAGGCAGATGTCTCAATCAAAAGAGTGATTTCTTCCCAAGCATGAATCTTGCCCATTTTTAAAAATAAGATTTCTTAAGATGAAAACAGGTATGCTACAAAAATGCCAGCACATGAACCATTTTTCCTTTAGAACCAAAATGTATTTCTACATTAGGACAATGTTTCTCATACCTTTAAGATATAATTAAGGAAGGGAAGTTAATCTCCTTTCAGATATGTAGACAATTGTCACATGAATTTTCATCAGTTTGAGAGCCAACGCTTATAGTTCATCAGTTGAGAGCCATTTTTGCCTTTCAGTTGCTATGTCTTATATTTCCTTGAAAACTTTACAGCAACTTTCCTATTTTTTATTGGTCGATATTGTATTAGAGGCAGTAATGTATTTTTTGCTTTTGATCTTGTTCCTTGAGAATAAATGTGAGAGAACCCATGTAAAGAAGCATTTGAAAAAAACTAGCCAGAAATTAAAGGAATATAATTTTTAACTGGTTGAAAATGAACAAAAAAGTGAAATCATCTTATTCTAATCATATAAAATAAATTTATTTTTATAGAAATTAGTGTCCATAGGCTCTTTTCTGTCTATGCCTACCCATATGCTATGAAGCAAAATATATAATTTGCCTCTAAATGCAATTTGTTATAAGATTTCTGCCTATGTATTAAAAAGACCTTATTACAGAGTAAGCATTTATAAATACACAAAATGCTAGCTTTATTTTTGAAGATTGATGGGTTTTTTCCCCCACAACTATCTATATACTTTGCTACAATGGAGAATCACACCCTGTAAATTGGCTTACTTCTCTCACTTGCTCTGGTAAAAGTTAAGTCACTTTCAAATTGATCTCAACTGATTTACTTTTTTTTATTTTCCTTTAATTTCTGGCTAGTTTTTTTCAAACTAATCTCAACTTGTGATGAGTACGGGCAGATATCCATATTGTGGGCTTGGTAACAATATAAAAGTGGTTTGCCATTGCCACCTTGCTTAGTCTACATTTCATTTCTGCAGCAACACATTTTACATTATCAGAAAGTATTTTCTATTAGTATCTGCCAAGTAACAAGGAGGTAATTGTAATCTTAACAATACAGGTAGTCCTTGACTTACAATTATTTATTTAATGAATGTTCAAAGTTACAGTGGTACTGAAAAAAGTAACCTGTGACTAGTTTTTACTGTTGCAGAATTCCCCTTGACACATTATCAGAATTCAGGTGCTTGGCACATGGCATGTATTTATGACAGTTTCACTGTCCCAGGGTCATGTGATCACTATTTGTAACTTTCCCAGCTGGCTTCTGACAAGCAAAGTCAATGAGGGAAGCTTAACAACGGCAGGATTCACTTAACACTACAGTGATTTGCTTAACAACAGTGACAAAACAGTCATAAAATGGCAAAACTCATAACAACTGTCTTAACAATAGAAATTTTGGATTCGGTTGTGATCATAAATCAAAAAATGCTTTTATCTAAATGTTGTTTCAAGAAAATTCCAAAATGTGAACATATTGGACCAAAATTCCCCTGGAGCGCCTTAGCTCATGTGTGAAGATATTTTTTTTTTTTTGATCATCCACTAAACAAGAATATATCATTCCTCCAATAGGCAATGCATTTCCATAGTTTTTAACAGGACTTTTCATGGATGTTCCTTTTAGTTCTCTTGTCTGTCTATAAACCTGTCAAATTTCCTACATAGTTTTTGATTAAAGAGCATAAACAGATACTTTAGCATTATAAGTTCCAAATTGGTTTATTTGCTCCATTATTTATCATTTCTTTATTGAAACAACTAGCTACAAAGAAAGATATCCTTTACTGGCCAAGGCAGATGATTTTTATGTTCTACTGTGCCTGATTGTCTAGATCAGCGGTTCTCAACCTTTTGCAGGCCGCGACCCCGACCTGCGCTGTGCATGCGCGGCGTGACCCCGACCTGCATCGCGCATGCGCGGCGCGACGGCCCGCATCACACATGCGTGACGCGACGGCCCGCATCGCGCATGCGCGGCATCGCGCATGCGCGGCACGCGCGACGGCCTGCATCACGCATGCGTGGCGTGACGGCCCGCATCGCGTATGTGCGGCGCGACGGCCCGCATTGTGCATGCGCGGCGCGTGCGCGATGGCCCGAATCGCGCACGCGCGGTGCTACCCCGCGCATGCGCAGTGCTGCCCCCTGCGCCGGCCAAGGGGAAAAGGGGGAAAAATGGCGGACTGCGGTGTTTGGCGACCCCTGTGAAATGGTCGTTCGACCCCCAAAGGGGTTGCGACCCATAGGTTGAGAACCGCTGGTCTAGATGATATATTCAATTTTATAATTTCTAACGTAAATTGTGGTGCAGAATTACTGCTTTCATACCTAAGTTGTATTTTCATAGAGTTCAAATATAGTGGTGATGATGATGATGATGTTGGAAGGGACCTTGGAGGTCATCTAGTCCAACCCCCTGCTCAGACATGAAACCCTATACCAGTTCAGACAAATAGTTGTCCAATCTCTTCTTAAAGACTTTCTGTGTTGAAGCATTCACAGCTTCTGGAGACAGTTTGTTCCACTGATTAATTGTTCTAAATGTCAGGAAATTTCTCCTTAGTTCTAGATTGCTTCTCTCTTTGATTAGTTTCCATCCGATGCTTCTTGTTCTGCCTTCAGGTGCTTTGGAGAATAGCTTGACTCCCTCTTCTATGTGTACCCTTCCTGAAGCTGATAGTTAAAGTAGTATTATTTCCACAAGGAAAACTATTAATGGTACTTTATGTTTGTTAGCTGTATTTTTAGCTTTAATACTATGATAAAGGTAAAAGTTTATCCTGTCCAGTCATGTCCAGCTCTAGGGGATGGTGCTTTATCTTTGTTTCTTATTTGCGGGAAACTGTGTTGTCCTAAGATCTTCAGTGGTCATGCAGCCAACATGACTATAGGCTGAGGTGCACATTATCTTCCCATCGAAGTGGCACCTATTTATCCACTCACATTTGCATGGTTTTAAACTGTTAGGCTGGTAAGACCTGAGGCAAGTAACGGGAGCTCACCCTATCCTATAGTGCTTAGACCTTGAACCTGGGCTGTCATCTTGCCAGCTGACAAAATCAGGTTTGTTAACTGCTGAGCCATTGCACCTTCTCCCTTAACATTTTGATAGGCTCTGTAATAATGCCTATTTAACAATTTTTGGAGTTACACTTAAAACATGCCTTTTAGTATTAGTTATTTACAACCTAACTGCAGTACAGGTCTCTTCCTCCCCTCTTTCTCTATTCAGCAAAAAAAAATGTGTGCTTCTATTATTTTCAGAATTCATATGCTTCTTTAATGTCCTTTAATTTTTAATCTTTAATTGCATATAAGCTTTTATAACTTTGCTTTGTAATAGTTTTTGCGTACACCTAAGCCATTCCAAGCATTGATTGGAAATAAGTCCAGCAGATAAGCTTGTGAGATCCACATTATATCTTTCTTTCTAGTACAAATTATTTCTTCTCAAAAGGTCGTATTGAAATGTAGGGTTTCCCAAAGCAGATTGAGTCTGGAATTTCTTTTATGAAACAACTTCAGAATACTTTTCTCCACTATAGGAAAATGGATCATTGAACTTGGTATGATCGTTTCTTTTCTACAGTGGGTGTCTGTTTCTGTCTAGTGAGATAATAATTTTACTGCAGGAAAGGACTTCTATTATATACTGTTTGTTTTTTTCTTGAAATTTTTTGAAGCTGTTATTGATCTTTGATTTTGTAGCTGTAAGGGAGTGTTGCTCTCTGACTCTTAGAAATGATTTTGGTTCTGCCTATCAAAATGAGTAGAAAGAACAACCTAATTTTCAAGATACTTCCATTCACTATAAAAAAATATGCTTCATAGTAAGCCAGTGTTTCATTTTGGGGGAAATACAATATGTTCACATCAGTTGCTCCTCATAATAATAGCCTGAAATTATAATATACAAATAAAATATGGTAGGTGAGTACCTGTCCAGCCTAGACGAGTTCAAATCGCCAAGATCAGATAGATTACACCCCAAGGTTCTCAAGGAACTGGCAGATGTGATCTCAGAACCACTGAACTATATTTTTCAAAGATCCTGGAGCGCTGGGAAACTACCGGACGACTGGAAAAGAGCTGATGTAGTTCCCATCTTCAAAAAAGGGGAAAAAATGGACCCAGGAAATTACAGACCTATCAGCCTGACCTCAATACCTGGGAAGATCCTACAAAAGATAATCAAACAACGAATCAGTGAACACCTAGAGGCAAACAAAGTGATTACTAAAAGCCAACATGGGTTTGTCAAAAACAGATCATGCCAGACAAATCTTATTGCATTCTTTGACCAAGTGACAAAATTAGTGGATCAGAGGAATGCTGTGGATATAATTTACTTGGACTTCAGTAAGGCATTTGATAAAGTAGATCACAACCTACTACTTGACAAGATAGAAAAATGTGGGGTAGACAGCATCACCACCAGATGGATCCGTAGCTGGCTGACTGGCCGTACTCAGCGTGTGGTCCTCAATGGAACTTCATCAACATGGAGAGAAGTGTGTAGGGGGGTGCCCCAGGGCTCTCTTCTGGGCCCAGTGCACCTCAATATCTTCATCAATGATTTGGACGAGGGGATAGAAGGGGAACTCATCAAATTTGCAGACGACACCAAGCTGGCAAGAATAGCCAACACTCCAGAAGACAGGCTTAAGATACAGAAGGATCTGGACAGACTTGAACACTGGGCACTATCTAACAAAATGAAATTTAATAGTGAAAAAAGCAAGGTTCTACATTTAGGCAAGAAAAACCAAATATACAGGTATAGTATGGGGGGTACCTTGCTCAATAGTAGTAACTGTGAGAGGGACCTCGGAGTCCTAGTGGACAATCACTTAAATATGAGCCAGCAGGGTTTTGCAGCTGCCAAAAAGGCCAGCACAGTGCTAGGCTGCATTAACAGAGGGATAGAATCAAGATCACGTGAAGTGTTAATACCACTTTACAATGCCTTGGTAAGGCCACACTTGGAATACTGCATCCAGCTTTGGTCACCGCGATGTAAAAAAGATGTTGAGACTCTAGAAATGGAGTGCAGAGAAAAGCAACAAAGATGATTAGGGGACTGGAGGCTAAAACATATAAGGAATAGTTGCTGGAATTGGGTATGTCTAGTTTAATGAAGAGAAGGACGAGTGGGGACATGATAGCAGTGTTCCAATATCTCAGGGGCTGCCACAAAGAAGAGGGAGTCAAGCTATTTTCCAAAGCGCCTGAAGGCAGGACAAGAAGCAACAGGTGGAAACTAACCAAAGAGAGAAGCAACCTAGAACTAAGGAGAAACTTCCTGACAGAACAATTAACCAGTGGAACAAACTGCCTCCAGAATGAATCCTCCAACACTGGAAGTTTTTAAGAAGAGACTGGACAGCCATTTGTCCGAAATGGTATAGGGTTTCCTGTCTGAGCAGGGGGTTCGACTAGTTGACCTCCAAGGTCCCTTCCAACTTTATTATTATTGTTGTTGTTGTTGTTGCTTAATGATTCTGTTGTTTGTTCCAAATCTTTTTTGAGGATTAGTTTTTTATTCTATCTTGCAGGTACATTGACTGCTGTCCAGCACCTCCTATCAGTATGGCTGAAGAGATGACCATTTCTAAAGCAGTTTCATTAATTTTACATTCCAAGAAACCACTTTTAATTATTGGCAAAGGTAGTCCTATTTCAGTCCTATCAAAACAAAGACGAAACTGCAAAATATAATATTTGAAGTGTTTCTTTTCTTGTTATATTGTTTAAAATAAGTTAATAAATTCTTTTGTTTTTTAAAATTAAAATGTCCCAGGGATTTATTTTGATTTTGCCTAATGAGCAAAATATAATAACTTTATCTGAAACTGTTTGGTTGTTGTAGTTTATATAAAGTAAAAGTAAGCATATTTTCTAAGAAGTTGTATTTTCAACTTCTAAAACTTCTAGTTTTAAAATTAGTTTAACTGTGAATACGATGATAATGCAGCAATATCACCGGAGTGGATGGGAAGTAAAATTATTTTTTTAAAACCAGGATTGCCTCAAAATTTAATCGATAGACTTTCTAGGAAGCAACATATCTATTTTAGAATTTAATTTAGAGGGAGGGAAAATATTATAAATATGATTGTCCCATCTTGGCAGCATAATTTAGGGAGGCTACAAAAAAGGGGTCTTGATAGCTGCATAGACTTGACATTTACTACACCTTTGCAAAGGGAGAGACTATTAGAACCTGATTTGCTATAAAAATGATGCCAGGTGATTGTATAATTAAAGATTCTTAATTATTATTTTAACTAAAGGGCTTGCTCAAAATGTATAGATTATTATTTTGAATTCTTGCATGTTGTCAGATCAACAATTTTGATTGTAGCAGTCACTTTCTTCTTATAGGACACTTTTAATTGAAAACACAAAACTAGTCATTGGAAAATAAATCATTTTTGCAATCACAATAAAATATTGTAAACTTTTAAAGTTTAATACTTCTGCAAATTAACAGTATTCTATGTTAAAAGATTATCCTTTTGCATGCAAGACTTTATTAAGGCCAATCTGCATATTATTATTTTTTCTAACATTCAAATGAAGGTATAAGTGGTTCTCAACAAAATCATCAGTAAAAAGCGTTACTTGCTCAAGGATTGATAAGAGTGCTGAATTAATGTCATGGAGCCTTTTATGAGGGTGGTGTGTCTCTTAGGTGCTGCTTATTCACGTGCTGAAAACAGCATCAGGAAATTGGTGGACCAGTGTGGGCTTCCATTTTTGCCTACGCCAATGGGGAAGGGAGTTGTTCCTGACAATCATCAGTATTGTGTAGCTGCAGCCAGATCTAGGTAAATACATAAACTGAGTCTTTCCTTCCAACTTTTGAAATTAAAGGTAAAGAGCATAATATTATTATTACAAGAGCCAAAATAACATAATGGTAAAAGTATTAACATCACATTGGGGAGATAACTTATTCAATAAACCACAGTGTACTGCAGTGATGGCGAACCTTTTACAGACTGAGTGCCCAAACCGCAATCCAAAACCCATTTATTTATCACAAAGTGCCAGGGCCACATCAGCATTGTGATGCCCTCAGGGGGGGCAGAGAGGCGTCTCTGAGTACCGCCTCTGGCACATAAAAACCGGGGACACAAAAATGGCCCACTAGGCTGCAAGGTGCAAAAATGGCCACCATCACGCTGCGGAGTGCAGATACAAGGCACTGTACCACGCAAGAACAGGGCATGGCTAGTAAGTATCATGCAGTCACTAGGCCCGCACCATTTGCAGCACGTGCGTGCTTGCGGCCCCCTGCGCACATGCATGCATGTAAAATGCTTCCCCCTCCCTTTTCTTCCAGTCCACCAATCGACAATGGTTGGTGACCTCTGCTCTACCACCTCTATTCAAACTTGCTAGTCGGCCGCTTCGCCACCTTTGTGCTGGGTGGGGCTGCTGCTCCAGGCAGTGGTAGTGGCCTAATGGACTTGCTGCTGGTGGCAATGGCACGCATGCCAACAGAGAGGGCTCTGAGTGCCGCTTCTGGCACGCGTGCAATAGGTTTGCCACCACTGGTCTACCATATCAATTTAGGGGAGGTAGGAATCATTCCAAACCTCAGAGCTGTTAATATTTTGGAGTGCTAAAGAGCATCATTCAGTTATAATGATTAAAGAACACAAAATTTTAATTGTTAAGATCTATTCTGTACATTTTTAATATATATGAAAATAGTTTAATTGATTTCCTTTCTTTTTAATGACCAGGGCACTACAATATGCTGATGTGATAATATTACTTGGTGCCAGATTGAATTGGATTCTGCATTTTGGACTTCCACCAAGGTTTCAGCCAGATGTAAAAATTATTCAGGTATTCAGACAAATATCCTTTAGACACATTCCAGAGCTATGGTTTTAAATAAGGTGCTTTTCAAAGGTAGTTAGATTACAATGCCCAAAATGTTCAATGCAATTTTCCGTGTTTGCTGGGAACTTAGAATTTATAATATATTTTGAAAGCAGCATTTGGACAAGGAAATCTGGTATAGCCTGAGTGTATAACCAGTGCAAGATTTACTGGAGACAGGATAAGTGAACAATAATATAACATCAGTTTAAAAACTTTTTAATCCTCCAAGCCAGAGGTCCCCAACCTTTTGGGAATCAGGGACTGGTTCCGTGGAGAAAGGTTTTTCCGCGGACCACAGAGTGCATGGTTTTGTGTGCTACCTGCATCCCACGGATGGGGCTTTGTTTGTGCGGATCGGTTGCTGGCATGCCACGGACCAGTATTGGTCCACGGACCGGGGGTTGGGGACCTCTGCTCCAAGCACACATCTGCAAAAGACAGAGTATTAAACAAAGGATTTTTTTTTAAAAAAGCATAGTTCCTGATGTGAGCAAGAGTCTGTTTAATTGAAATTTTTCTTGAAAAAGAGTTTCCTCAAAGTGCTTTAGAGACAAATTTTATTTGCCTTTCTGGCTTTTTCTGCCCCTTGGTTGAGTTTCATCTTTTCTTTTTCTTGCTTTTAGAAGCAATTTGTCTTATCGAACCTGAGGTTTTTATGTATAATATGTAGTAAATCCTAGGCAAAAGGAGAAAGTTAACAACTAAAGGGAAACAAATAGTTCATTTTTTCTTTGTTCTGAAATAAAAACTGAAGCCCTGGTGTTTAAGGAAAACTTTTGTTGCTTAAGTCGCCATTTATTTATTTTGCAAACAGATTATTTGTTTACTTCTTTGCTTTATTGGTGTTTTTTCATAGGTAGATATTTGTGCTGAAGAGTTGGGAAACAATGTGAAACCTGCTGCAGCCTTGTTGGGAGACATAAAAGCAGTGACTGAGCAGGTAACATGCTCTCTTATGTAAGTGCCATCTTCTGTTGGTTGGATGTAGGAGCTGGGTTGAAGAATTTGATTGAAAATCATTTTGGTTGACGAATTGTCAGTAATCTGGCCAAATATGCACCAGTACAGTGTAAACTGTAACAATTTTTGTACTATAGGTTAAGAGACGAAATATTATTATATGATTATATTATATCATATCCATATTATATATTATCTGTAAGCATATTGCTATATTCTTAGCTTTTAGATGAAATTAAAAAGAATCTATGGAAATATCCTTCAGATACAGATTGGTGGAAAGATCTTCGAGCCAAAGTGCAGAGCAATGAGGCAACATCTAAGGTATTATTAGTGATATGTGTCAGGAAGGAGTTTGGCTTAAAAAAAAATTATTGTGGCATCTCAAATGTGAATAAATGTATTATTGCAAAGCATATTTCAGTATTATCCAGAGGTATAAGCATGAATACATCTATGCTGGAAGAGATGTAAACTAAATGAAGATTGACATCATTTATACATACAAACACACACTTCTCTGAAAAAGCATTTCCCCTTCAGATTTCCTAGATTTTTTTTTTGTACATTCTCCAAGCCTCTTGTGCATCTTACTAATATATAGGACTCTGCTTAAATAAATAACACCTTGGGGTTTTTTTAAAAATTAACTATAGCAATCTAATATGCAATGTACCAGGATGCAAAAATTATCATACTCACCCAGTTTAGTCAGTTCAATTAAAAGAATGGCTAGGGCCAATTGTACAAGTACATCATTAAACAAAATCATTCCAAAGGTATGACCTAAAATCAGCCAGGTTCCCAGTATGAATCCCAGAACAGTATCCTGGATCTGTGGCCTGCCTTAACTTCACAAAAATCAGCATCACTTCATGATTTCTTAAAGACATTTGTCATGGAGAATGGACCAGCATTCCCACATAGGATGTTAGAAACTAATAACTAATTACAGGAATTGTTTGACTGCAGTTAGTGCAATTGAAATTTGTGGAATCAGTTACTGAATCCAATGGGTTGATTTTCCTTCTTCACATTGGCTTTGTGACACTGGGTTACTTCTATGAACAAAATAAAGCTAGCATTAAACTTGGTTTTATTTATTTACTCAGATTTCCTTGGTAGTCAGAGATTCAAATGGGAAAAAATATAAACATTCATAAAATGCAAAATTCTGGTTTTGTATTCTATATTTTCAGGAGCAGTTGAGCCAATAGATCTTTAACATCACTCGTTTTCTCATTCATTTAAGGCACTATCAGCAGAAAAACAGTTGCCAATGAATTACTATACAGTATTTCACCATGTGAGGGAACTTTTGCCAAAGGACTGTATTCTGATCAGTGAGGGAGCAAATACAATGGATATTGGGCGCACCATGCTCCCAAATTATCTTCCTCGACACAGGTAAATATATATTAGTTTCCTTCTGAGTAAATATTTTGGCAATTTGTACTCAATTTGCTTGAAAAGACAAATTAAGATAATTTATATTTACATTCTTGACATTAGCACATGTTGATGAACATATTATTTATTTCACTTTGCATTTTTTCCTCCACACTTTACCATGCAGATAAAGTTCTTAGATAAATACAAACATAAAATGAAAATTATATATAATTCTTGTTATGGCAATAGGGAATTGGAGAAAAGTACTATTTCTTATGAAGAATAGATTTTTTTCCCCACCATCAGGTTACACGATTAAAAATTCCCTACAAAATAATGTGTTTTATAAAATTAGTTAAATAAATGGAACTAGCCTTCCGCAAATGAAAAGATTTGTTCCATCAGACTTTTAATTCAACAGAGAATTTCTAGAACATAGAAATTTTCTTTCCCACCCATTTTCTTTTCCAAAAACTATAACTTTCAAAATTTTATCTGAAAGATTGGAGGGTCTTCCAGAGCAACCTGAAAGGTGAACCAGTTTTGTATGCTCCCACCTTAAGAATTTATATCCAGAATCAATAAAAAAATTACTTCAAATCAAATTTATTTATTTATTCTTTGAATTGAAACTTCAGCAAATTCTGCTAAAATTGCAGTGAAGGTTTTATTTGGATATCCAAAAAACTAATAGTAACAGTAACTTTTAATTTGATAATTTAATCTTGGTTCAGTCGATCTAGATCAGCGGTTCTCAATCTGTGGGTCGCGACCCCATTTGGGGTCGAACGACCATTTCACGGGGGTCACCAAACACCGCAGTCTGCCATTTTTCCCCCTTTCTCCCTCGCATGCGCAATTTGGGCCGTCGCACTGCGCATGCGTGATTCGGGCTATCGCGCCACGCATGCGCGATTTGGGCTGTTGCACGTGCACCGCGCATGCGCAATTTGGGCCGTCACACCACGCATGCGCGATTTGGGCCGTCGTGCCACGCATGCACGATTCGGGCTGTCGCGTCGCGCATGCACGATCTGGGCCGTTGCACGCGCATCGCACGTGCGCGATTTGGGCCATCGCGCCGGCATGCGTGATTTGGGTCGTCGTGCGTGCGCCGCGCATGCGCGAATTGGGGCGTCGTGCCGCGTATGCGCGATTCGGGCCATCTCGCGCGCGCCGCGCATGCGCGATTCAGCCCATCGCCCCGCGCATGCAGGGCGCAGGTCGGGGTCTTGGCCTGAAAAAGGTTGAGAACCGCTGATCTAGATCCATCTACAGCAGACTTTCATCAGTATGTTTTATATGTGTATAAAATAAAGCAGTGCCAATCTTGTTTATAATGAATCTGGTGATAATCTTCATCAAAACAAATTCTCTAGAACTGGTATATCAGTATGATGTAAACTGAAACAAGTTCTGTTTTTAAAAACCTGAAGCACACAGTCTTCTCATTAGATGAAGAATTCATTGTGAGTAATATTTTTATTTGGTAATCAATCAGTGCAATTAGTTCTCAGATTATGATGGTAACTGGGATTGGAAATTTCCTTGCTAAGCCACGTGGTTGTAAAGCATAATGTCACATTGTTTAGCAATGGCAGTCCTGGTTGCCATTGTAATCCCAGGATTGTGCAGGTTGTTAAGTAGGAAGAGGGAGTTCCAGACAAGGAGTGTGGGGGTGAATACAAGTACCGCAGACAGGTACTACGGTATAGTGCATGAGTGCTGTGAGTGCTGTAGGGGGTGTGTGGGTGCTATGGGCAGATGCTAGGGAGCACAGGATAGCTGGCAGGGGCTGTGGGGAATGCTGCAGCAGACATATGTCAGGGAGTGTAGGTGGATGGGAGGTGCTACAGAGTGCAAGATCTCTGTGATTTCATACTCCATAGAAGAGTCTTTGAGAGTAAAAGTTGTGGGAGCAACTTGCAGTCTTCTTTATCAGCTTCTTTATTGACTTTGCTTATGCACAGCTGGCAGGGAAAGTCGCAAATGGCAATCATGTGACTGTAGCTACATCATACTCACAAGATGGGTACCCAAATGCCTAGATTGCTATTGCTATATATATATATATATATACATTTGTTTTCTGAGGCTTGGCTGTGCTCTGATTGGATGGATACAGTGTCAAATCTCCCTGCAACTCAGACTCACCTGAGCACAACAAAGCCCCCACCCAAACAGAACACTCCCCCATCCAATCAGAACACAGCCAACCCCCCCATCCAATCAGAGCACAGCCAAGCCCCTAACCAATCAGAACACACCTCCACCAAATCAGAACATTGCCACGCTCCCACCCAATCAGTTCATACCCCCACCGACAGTTAAAAGGAAGAAACGGCTACATTGCTTCTAGAAGCACAAAGCTGAAAACACCAGCCTGAAGATGACGAATGGGACTTCGTCGTAACGTCGCCAAGACACTTCCAATTTTACGTGGGAAAAAACCCGAATAACCAAAGACCTATATATATTTGTAAAGACATTCTGTATATTCTTAGGAAGTTGTGATAGTGGATATGAATTAAGAAACTTCCAATAGAAATCATGCTGTGATGAAAAATATAGTAACTTCTTTCTTCCTTGCAGGCTGGATGCTGGTACCTTTGGGACAATGGGAGTTGGACTTGGTTTTGCAATTGCAGCTGCTACAGTTGCTAAAACTTGTAATCCTGAGCAGCGAGTGATCTGTATAGAAGGCGATAGCGCCTTTGGTTTTTCTGGTATGGAAGTGGAGACTATTTGCAGGTAAAACTTTTGTATTGCCAGATTTTATTTTAAAACAAAAGTGAAAACTTTTTGCTGTACAAAGTGAGAGTTTCTACCACATTGTAGTGTTAGAAAAATTTCCTTCAAATGGAAATGTTCTTTTTTATTAATCACTATAGGCATAACTTGCCAATCATTATAATCATAATCAACAATAATGGAATTTACACTGGTTTGGACTCAAAGACTTGGAAGGATATGCTGAAGCTTGGAGAACCTTCTACGTGGTAAGTACTTTGGTGTTGACTTTGATTAGTCTTTAGAATATTTAACCTTGCTCTTACAAATTTGATGTGCTTAAAGCTTTAAAAGATATATACAATAAAATATAATTATTTCAATTTCATCAAACTCTAATAAGATAAATGAAATAAGGGTGAGTGCCATGTTATACTACTTCTCACACTAACTGAGATTACCTGTGCTACATATAGCAGTAGTACCCACCCACAGTGACTTACATGCTTTCAAGTAGAAAGTCCACATTTCTTTTCTGTGCTGGCCATACTAGCTTGAACAGTTGAACTTTCAAAAATTCTGGAGCCTCCCAGAACACTCCTATCTTCTGGAAGAAAAGATGGGAGAGTTCCTCTCCTGTTGGAAAATTGAAAATAAAATAAAATGATGCTATCATTAAGAAAGGAAAACCCTGGAATGGGGTATACTTTGAATTCCTACCATTTCTAATCGTTGTCAGTATTGCAGTGGTGAAATATTACCCTGCATCTGCCCTGCATCTAAGGTCTTGAGCTTTTCTTTTTTTATTATTAAAAAAATTTTTTATTAAAGCAATCAACATTAATCAAAATAACATATTAAGAAGCATTCATCATAGATCATAAAATACAACAGTAGGTATTAGTCTTTTTATACGTCAAATTTGGTAAACATTCTTCACTCCTCACGTCGAGCCTCAACTATACGCCAGATACATTTTTAGGATGCCCAAAATCTTGTTCCCACTTTACCATACAGTTCTTGACTAGCACAGTTTCAGAGTCCATTTCTATCAGAACACCATACACTCTTTTGATATGCATGATCCCCTGCTCTCTAATCTGTTCAATTAAGTTCTCATCTGTCAGGGATAAACCCTTCTTCATGTCTTTTTGCCACCTAGACTGCAGTTGCAAATATGATAGCCAGGTGCCTCCTATTCCTTCATCTGCTAGCGTATTTGGTGGCTTTAATGAAAACCCATTTTCTTCTTCCAATACAAGTTTACTATAGGGCACCACTTCCTGCCCTTGGGATATATTTATGTCCCCTATTGCGTGTCCGGGGATCGTCCAGATGGGGATCTTATCGTGTAGAAGGTACTTGTTCCTCCAGACCCACAACAACGGGGTTCGTAGTGGGTTCTCCCTGAAGTTCTTTTCTAAACAGCTATTGGGAATTCAGAAATGTGTAGTCCACTCCTTCTGGAGGACACCAAGTTGGAAAAGGCTGATGCTAGTCTGGCCTAAACAAGGAAAAAGTTTGCGTAAATGGAAAGTGGAGAAGGTGATAGTGCTTATATAAGTTAAAATCTAAGCATGGAAAGGATGCACATCAAATAAGTGCTACAGTTAATGCTTCTGATAAAGAAGAATATTTGTCATTCAAGATTGAAAAGGGGAGGGGGTTCTTCTTAATACTTCCATTGCAAAAGAACTTCCATTCTGAGAACTTTACTAAAAAATTCCACTGAAACTCAAAAAACTATTAGAGAGCTTTATTGAAATCATTCAGAATGCTTTAAAACTGAACAAAAGAGATCAGAAGGCTGTTTCTCCCCCACTGGGATTTCTTCTGGAACAACCTGCCTCCAGAAGCGGTGAATGCTCCAACACTGGAGGTTTTTAAGAAGAGACTGGACAGCCATTTGTCTGAAATGGTATAGGGTTTCCTGCCTGAGCAGGGGATTGGACTCAATGACCTCCAAGGTCCCTTCCAACTTTTATTATTATTATTATTTCCTGTTTTAATATGCTCATAGTAGTTAATTGGGTCCTGAGCAATTTCCCTGGGGCATTGGGAAAATGAAGTTCTACTTGTTTAGCAAATTAACAATGACTTTTAATGATGTTTGATTTCCTGCTTAGGACTCTTAACCCACTACCCTAAGTCAAATCTTTTTACTTAATTTCAGTGCACCTCCAATGGCTTTGTTGCCAGATGCTCGCTATGAGCAGATTATGTCTGCCTTTGGTGGCAAAGGGTACTTTGTACAAACACCAGAAGAATTACAAACTGCCTTGAAAATAAGCTTAGCAGAAAAGCTTGTGCCTTCTCTTCTTAATGTCATGATCAACCCACTGTCAGACAGAAAGAAACAAGTAAGTATTTGTGGAATTTGTCGTTCTTGACTTAGTAACATTAACATTACTTCTATTATTTGGCCAGTCCCTGAAGAATAGATCAGGACATCTCCTTTATTAAACGTTTATAAAATGATTTAGGTCTAGAAGGTTTTTCGGTATATTCTTGAACACCACAGTCTACTGTACCTTGTGTCTCTATAACATTTCTTATAGTTTCTTACCTGAAATGTTGAGTATTGCTATTCCTTTGTATTCTCAGGATTTTCAGTGGCTGACCCGTTCTAACATGTAAGAGAAGATGAAAAGACTGGAAGCAAAATGCCTATGTAAACTCAGCAGATTCCAAAGGATAATTACGGTTACAAATTGAACAATCATGTTGATTACCATGTGTAAGGAAAGATTGCTACATACAGACCTACATTTTGCCATTTTGGAAGACAAAAGACATCTAGTTGGTAGCTTCTTTCTTTTTCCACTGCTTGTATCAATTTATGAATGCATATACTTTAATGCCTACCCCAGATCTTAAAACCAAGAAGTACATAACATATTGATTTACCTTTGCTTTTTATATATTTGTATAGCATGGGAATGCAACAGAGCCTTCTTTGTGTCTTTCATTAGAGCAACCTTCCCAAACTATTTACCATCTAGATCAGGGATCCCCAACTTGTGAGCTGCGGCTCAGTACCGGGCTGTGGCCTATTGGCCATCGGGCTGCAGGAATGGCTGGCAAATGCATGCATCGCACCCCCCTTGCACTAGTGCCGCCGCATGGGCACTAGCTAGCAGCTCGTTTGCACATGTGTGTGGGTGCCCTTGCTGCCGTGTGTGTGCACGGCTTGCTTATGCATGCGCACGCGCTAGCACCGCTGCCGTGTACATGCCCATTTGCGTATGCACGCGCAGGTGCATGCACACATTTCCCTACTCCTCCCTTTCCCTCTGGGGCGTTGATCTAGATGTATGATTTAACTCCTGTTGAAATCAATAGTTGCTTAAATCAGCATACTGATTCTAATTGTTGCACTTTTAGAACCCTGAATAAATATTTGTTTACAATTAAATCACCTTGTCCTTTCTGTCACTTGTATTCTTGCATTTTTATCTATGTTTATGTTTTAATTTATTTTGCAGTATGCTTTAATAACTATTGCGTATCACTGACTATGTAAGGTGGGCATATATTTAAAAACAAAAAAAATATGTCTTATTGTTATGAATCTTCTTACAGATACCATACAGAAGTTAGCAAAAACCGGAAACCAAATAAATTATTATATGAAAGTATTTGATTAATTTATACTTTAGTACTAAATATTTTGTGTGTTTTAATCTGGAAAGATGTTGGATATGTTTTAATTCCAAACCTGCAATTTATGACATACCCATTTTGTATAAATCTTTTTGAAATAAATCTTTCTTCAAAGCCAAGGTAAGATCACCAGAGGGCGCCATTTATTCAAGACTCTTTTAAAAGTAAAAAAATGCACTATCTATTTGCTGTTTTTAAAGAAAATGTTTATTTGTTTGGGCAAGGAAAAATAATTGAATCATAATTTGATAGTGCTAATATCTGTTCTGTATTCTGATTATTATTGTAGGCAAAAAGGGGACGGCAGAGGATAGGTGTTTAGATAATGTCATTGATACAATGAACATGAATTTAGGCAAACTCTAGGACACAGTGGAAGGCAGGGGGCCTAGGGTGCTATGGGTCATGGAGTGCCAAGAGTCGGGCATGACTTAGCAACTGAACAATAACAAAATTTTGATTGTTGATGATTGATTTAAAAGTGATAGCTATTTTAAAATAATAGATATATTGTTTGGATGAAATAATTGTTTAACTCTCTATTCAGGCTTGTTGAGAATATTGTTTAAAGAAGAAAAGAAAACAAACTATTTTAGAGGTATAAATCAATTAATAAAATGCATACTATTTTTAAAATCGTGAAACCTGAAATTTTAAAAATAATTTCATTAGGTAGTGATATTTTAATGTGTTAATAGTATAGTTTTATGTAGGAAGAATTTTGAAGTGTTCTTAATTTATGACAAATGCTAAAAACTCCAGATATGTTCTGGCTTGGCTGCTGACCAATTAAATTAGAAATTGATGAAGATTCTCATCAGATTTGATACCATTTCTCATAGATTAATCAAATTAATCAAATTTTCTTACATATGTTAACCAGTTCAACTGTTAATTTTGGCTTTACCAATTGTCTCTTTGGTAATTATATTTTTGTCTTTCATTTTTCATTCCTTTCTTCCTTGATTCATCTCAAGGACAGTTGATTATTATTCTTATTTATTTATTTATTTTTTGCATATGTCTCTGTATGACTAACAGATTAATAGAGTTGGAAGGGACCTTGGAAGTCATGTAGTCCAGCCCCCTGCACAAGCAGGAAACCCTATACCCTTTCAGACAAATGGTTGTGCAGTCTCTTCTTAAAAACTTCCAGTATTGGAGCATCTATAACTTCTAGAGGCAAGTTGTTCCACTGAGTAATTGTTCTGTCTGTTAGGCATGAAATTTCTCCTTAGTTCTACATTGGTTCTCTTCTCGATTAGTTTATACCAGTTGCTTCTTGTCCTGCCTTCAGATGTTTTGGAGAGTAGTTGATCTCCTCTTCTTTGTGGCAGCCCCTTAGATATTGGAGCACTACCTTCATGTCTCCTCTAGTCATTTTTTCATTAAACTAGTCATACCCAATTCCTGCAACCGTTCTTTGTATGTTTTAGCCTCCAGTCCCCTAATCATCTTTGTTGTACTTCTTTGTACTCTTTATAGAGTTTCACTATCTTTTTTATATTGTGACAATCAAATCTGGATGTAGTATTCCAAGTGTGGTCTTACTCAGGCATTATAAAGTGGTTCTAATGTTTGATGTTAGTACATTCAATTTGTATATTTGTATATATTATACAAATTAGTGCATTTGATGTCCATACATCAAGTCCACACTTCACCTGATGTATAGACTACATTCCATACATCAAGTGAAATAGTTTGAAATTAAAGTGGGAAATAGGATACTACTGTGTTAAGTAATCAACCAGGAACATGGGTTTTGGCAATGGGTTGAAAATTGCCTTACGGAGTATAATGATGCACATGATTCAGACACTTTTAATGCTCTTGATAGTAATCAGTACATTTTACTCCACTGTGCTTCCCTATCATGGGAATGTTTTTATTGCTCCTATTTTTTATGAGACAGAAAGAAAGGAAATCCCCAAAGCTTGTTCATGTGTTCTTTTTAAAGAAGAGATTCTTGTATCTCTCCAAATTGTAAAAACATTTTTCTCCAGCACCAGGATGCGTTCCCATTTTCAACTCGTTAAAAAAAGAGGAGTTAGGAGTCTTCTAAATTGCTTCTAGTATTGTTTTATTATTCTGAGAGTGGACTTTTGTGTGTATACTCTTACCCCTTGGTGACCTTTGTGGAAAGGCATAATATATTAATTTACAGGAGTACCAGCTGGCTTTATACTGCCTCTGGGCAATAGGGAGGTACAATATCAGAAGTGATATCATTGCTCTCTCATGTGATCTGATTCAGATCTTTCATCTGTCCTGAATCAGTTCATAATTCCAAGTATAAATATCCACAAGGGAGAAAACACATGTATTCATTTTTCCATACCATTCATAAATTATAAACTTTTGTCATGCTAAGAATAAACAGGTGATGAATAAATGTGGGTTGAATACAAACCAGAGTGACACATATGGAATATTCATATTGATCTGATCTTTTTATATTTATATGAAAGAAGAGTAAATAAATTGAAAGGCAGAGAAATGGACCAAGAACATTATTATTGGTTGAGGTTGATGAAAGCTTCTTTTTAGGCAATGTAAAAGAAATTTGATTTTCTTTTAGTCCCAGTATAGAAAGTCACTACTACAGCATCTCTTGACAGCCTCTATTAAAACACCTTCAGGCGATGAGAAATACATTTCATACAAAAAAGATAAGAATTTTAAAGAATAAAGGGCATTGTAGGAAGCAGTGTATCAACATGGTAGCACCAAGGACAGAAGGGAATGAAGAGGTATAGTGATATGTGCTGGTGTAAGCTGGAATCAGAATTCCTTTCCATTTCTCTTTATCTTGTGTTTCCCATTTAATTTGCCCACTATTTATCTTGCTGCTTCTGTGTTTTGCATAATGTTAATTTTCTTGAAAGGAAATAGCATGATGGGTATGTTGATACGTGAGTGTGTGCCTGTCTATCCAACAAGATAATTAAGATTGTTAGTAGAAGTAAAATAATCAGAACATAATCTACTGATAAAAAAGATGCACAAATATTAAAAATGTATGATGAAAATTCAGAAGTCTTGATTGAAGAATTAAGCCTTATTTCTGAGAGAGGGTACACAGAAAGAAAAAAATCAAATGCAGCTCTCAATGTGTGACATAGCTTGGCAAGGATACTGAGAAAGGTCTTCTGCTGTTCTTTAAAAGCAAACTATTGAAAAACGGGAAGCATTTTTAAGGAGCTTCTGTTGACTTTGATATGTACACAAGTTCATTGTAAGCATTTTTTTATTCTATGTTTGTATAATAAAATATTGGGACTTATTGGAACTTATATAAACAACTGGACATGAAGGTTAACAAACAAGAGTACTATGTATATGTGAAAAAAGATGGGTGGCAACTGCAGGACAAACACGAAATTCTGGAAAGCTGGCAACAGCACTTCAGTGAAATCTCTAACATTGAATTTCCATACTTGATAATTCCTGATGGCTTGCCCAAAGCTGGTCCAGTCCCTACATCTTGCTAGAAGAGGTTACCAAAGCTACTTGTGGCATGAAGAATTCAAAAGTGCCAGACCCTGATAACCTACCAGCAGACATTTGGAAGCTGGTGGAATTTAGTGGCAAAGAAGCCAATTGGTTAAATTTCTCGAATGCCATTGTGGACTTTGGACAACATACCTGCTGATTGGGTCACATATCATAGTTCCATTCTTCAAGAATAAAGGTGACCCAGCAGATTGCTCTAACTATTGATCAATTCATCTTGTATCACACATAATGAAAATCTTTCAGCAGATGCTCAACCAGCACCTATGTGACATCGTGAAAATTAGTACCAATCAATGCAGCTTTGTCAAAGGTTCTAGCCCGATTGACGCCATCTTCATGATCTGCATGCTAATAGAGAAACACTGAGAAAAGGAGAAGCTATTGTACTTGGCTTTCCTTGACTTTGAAAAAGCCTTAACATCAGCTGATCTGGTACATGCTACATGATCGTGGTGTGGCCAAGGAATTCATAAAATGGGTCCAGATGCTTTATACAAATACAACTAGTCATGTGAGATGCGCTGCAGGCCTTTCCGATAGCTTTCCTGTGAAAGTTGGTATTCACCAAGACTCAGCATTATCATCATTGCTGTTCATTCTCATCATAGATGCTATCATGAAAACATTGCAATGTGATATCCCCTGAATGTTGCTTTATGCCGATGATGTCATGCTCGCAGCTGCCACCAGAGAAAAACTGCAGCAATATGTGCAGACATGGAACAATCACCTTAGACAACTTGGCCTGCACCTCAACCTCAAGAAGACTGAATACATAGAGACCAGCCCAAGCACTTTTACTATATGAGTTAGTGGTAAAGATTAGTGAAGATCAATATCTTCTGTTACTTAGGATTCCATCTACAAAGTGACAGCAGCATTAATGACAAAGTGCATGCAAGAGTGAACAAAGTATGGCTACAATGGAAGGAAGTCACTAGAGTATTCTGCAATTGATACATGCCAATCTAAAATCAAAGGTGTATAAAACAGTGGTAAGCCCAGTAGCTTTTTATGACACTGAGTGCTGGCCAGTCACCAAATTCACTGAGCACTCTTTATGGAGTATGTGCATGCTTGGAGATACTTGCATACTTTGTTGGGTGTGTTTCTTGAGGAAGGAAGCCGATTATCTGGGCCCTCTGCAGTCGGGGTTCAGGCCCGGCTACAGCACCGAAACTACTCTGGTCGCTCTGATGGATGATCTCTGGCAGGCCCAGGATGGAGGCCAGTCCTCTATCCTGGTGCTTCTTGACCTCTCACCGGCGTTCGATACCATTGACCACGGTATCCTTCTGTGCCGGCTGGAGGGATTGGGAGTGGGGAGCACCATATTGCAGTGGTTCTCCTATCGGTCGCAGTCGGTGTTTGTGGGGGGCCAGAGGTCCACCTCTAGGTTACTCCCATGTGGGATGTCTCAGGGGTCGGTTCTCTCCCCCCTACTTTTTAACATTTACATGAAGCCACTGGGTGAGATCATCCACCGCCACGGAGTGAGATACCATCAGTACGCTGATGATACTCAGCTGTACATTTCCACTCCTGGCCATATCAGTGTAGCGGTTGAGGTGATGTGCCGGTGTCTGGAGGCTGTGAGGGTTTGGATGGGTGTTAACAGATTAAGGCTCAACCCCGATAAGACAGAGTGGCTGTGGGTGATGCCTCCCAAGGACACTTCTATCTGTCCTTCCATTACCCTGGGGGGTGAATCTATAAACCCCTCAGAGAAGGTTCGCAACTTGGGTGTCCTCGAACCACAGCTGACATTGGATCATCATTTGTCGGCAGTGGCGAGGGGGGCATTTGCCCAGGTTCGCCTGGTGCACCAGTTGCGCCCTTATTTGGATCGGGAGTCGCTCCTCACAGTCACACATGCCCTTGTCACCTCGAGGATCGACTACTGCAACGCTCTCTACATGGGGCTACCTTTGAAGAGTGTTCGGAGACTACAATTAGTGCAAAATGCAGCTGCGCGAGCAGTTGTGGGCCTTCCTTGCTGTGCCCACATTTCATCAACTCTCCGCATGCTGCATTGGTTGCCTATTGGTCTCCGAGCCCAATTCAAGGTGTTGGTTATTACCTATAAAGCCCTGCATGGCATGGGACCAGGATACTTACGGGACCGCCTTCCGCCACATACTTCTCTACGACCGGTGAGAGCGCACAGGGTCGGCCTCCTCCGGGTCCTGTCAGCGAAACAATGTCGTCTGGCGGGCCCTAGGGGGAGGGCTTTCTCTGTTGTGGCGCCCACCCTCTGGAACCAACTGCCTCCTGAAGTCCGCGTTTCTCCAACTCTCCCGGCCTTCCGGAAAAACCTAAAGACTCATCTTTGCTGGCAAGCCTGGGGATGATTGTGGTTGATTGATGTATTGAATGTGTGTTTATTGGTTTTTAGATATTCTGTTTGGGTTTTTTATATTGTAATTTTTTGTTATGTATATGTTGTTAGCCGCTCCGAGTCCCCTGGAGAGGAGCGGCATACAAACCCAAAATAAATAAATAAATAAATAAATATCAGCAATGGCACAGTACAGCAGTAAATGGACATTGAACCAATACCTAAGAAAATGCAGGAAAAATGCCCACAATAGTTTGGCCATGCCCAACGAGTAACACTCCCACTGTTGCTTGCATTGCCTTCCATTTTAACACAGGTGGCAAACGTCCATGTAGAAGGCCAAAGTAAAGATGGCAAGACCCAAAAATGCAGACATGAAAATTACCCAATTGGATCCAGATACTGCATTTGATTATGCAAGATATTTGTCAGTCTAAAAAGTGGATCTTGCATCTGCAGGAATAATGCTAGAAAGATGATGATGATGATGATGATGATTAAAATATACAAACTTTATAAATAGAATAAAAAATAGAATTACACATTTTATTTGCTAGACCAGGGGTCCCCAACCCCCGGTCCGTGGATCAGTACCGGGCTGTGGTATGCCAGCAACCGGTCTGCACAAACAAGCAAAGCCCCGCAGGATGCAGTCAGCACACCAAATCACACCCCCTCTAGTCCATGGAAAAACCTCTCTCCACGGAACCGATCCCTGGTGCCCAAAAGGTTGGGGACCTCTGGCCTAGCCCACTTTGAAAAATTGTTTGATGAGCTTACTAATAGATGAAAGTTGTATACTTTCAGAGGGAACTAAGGTTGCCACCCATGCATTATCTTCCCTTCTTAACCACAGATGAAAAAGCTGTCAAGTTAAAACTAAGGAGGCAGGAAATAATCCTTTATTGGACCTCTGCCAACTCAAAAAGAAACCACAATAATACATTAAACTTAAATACATTTTGAAAAGTGATTGGCAGCATTTCTGCCATATAAAGTTATTTAAATGATGAAACCAGAGGATTACAAAATCTTGTGAGATTTTCATGATCATTTGAGATTTCAATTTTGTTTTAGTGGGAACTCCTCAAGTTCAGCAAAACATATTTTATTGAATCCTAATCTATGACATTTTATGGTTTCTGCGTGGTCCCAAAAATTGAAATGACATTGATACAGAATTTAAGGATTCAGATAGTTAGAAAACTAGGGAATCTTTTACAAAAAGGTATAATAAGGTATAACTTGGAAATAACAACAAGGTATCAGAGTCACATGTATCTCTTGATTTAATATTTAGCCTGGTTTTATTTTAAAATCTTTTGTAAGAGTTTTGCACATCTGTCTCATCCCTTGAAGTAAAAGTCAGAATAAAAAAGAAAGAGAAAAAAGGAAATGTCAAAAAGGGGCATTCAATATCAGTAACCTTAGTATCTTTCTGGAGCAGTTTGGGAGTGGGGGGCTCTGTGTTGTCCTGGTGCACTTCCTTCCTCTGTGGTCACTCTCAATGTTAATAGGTAATGAAAGGTCCAGCCCTCATCCCCTGTTTTGGGGGTCCCGCGGGGTTTGATACTTTCGCATTTCTGTTTAACATCTACATGAAGCCACTGGGCAAGAGAAATCAGTATACTGGGCAATCAGCCACTGGGCAAGAGAAATCAGTATACCGCTCCATGGCATCGGACCCGGATATCTACAGGACCGCCTTCTGCCAGCAAATACCTCCCACCGTCTGGTACGCTCCCACAGAGAGGGTCTCCTCAGGGTGCCATCGGCCAAACAATGTCGGCTGGCGATCCCCAGGGGGAGGGCCTTCTCTGTGGGAGCTCCAACGCTTTGGAACGAGCTCCCCCCCGAACTCCGTACGATGACGGAATTGCATTCCTTCCGTCGAGAATTAAAAACATACTTATTCCAACAAGCCGGCCTGGGATAATAGCTCCAGCTCCATCAATGGCCATAATTGTTTTTAGGGGATTGTGTTTTTAGATTATGTATTGGGTTTTTAAATATCGGGCCAAATTATTTAATTTATTTTTAATAATTTTAATTTTTGTATGTTGTTGTTTTAATTGGGCTGTACACCGCCCCGAGTCCTTCGGGAGGGGGGCGTTATAAAAATCATAAAATAAATTTAAAAAAAATACTGATAACACCCAACTGTATGTCTCAGCCTGTGGTGAGTTAAGCAATGCTGTGATCTCCCTTTTGCAGTGCTTAGAGGCCCTTAAGGGCTGGATTGGGAGCAACAGGTTGAAACAACCCTGACTAAGATTGAATGGCTCTGGATTTGGGTTCCTTTGTTCCATTGACAATTGCCACCTTTGTCTTGGATTGGGTGGCACTTGATCTGGTGCAAAATCTGAGGGTTCTGACTCATACTGCCTGCTCAAGGAGCAGGTAGCAGTCATGGCCAGGAAAGTCTAGACAAAACTGTGGGTTATGCACCAGCTATATCATTTCCTAGACCAACAGTCCTTGCTCATAATCACATACGCATTAATCATCTGTCTTGACTATTACAAAGCACTCTGCTGCGGCTGTCTTTGAAAATATTTGGAAGCTTCAATTGGTTCAAAATGTGGTGGTCTAGATGTGCACATGTGTCATATTTTTGTAAGAACTCTACTGATTTGCTTCCAAGTCCAATTCAAGGTGCTAGTTGTCATCTTCAAAGCCTTACATGGCTTGGAATCAGGTTTCTTGAAGGACCATCTTTTCCCAGTCACATTTACCTGACCCACCAGATAGGGAGTCTGGGAATGCTACTAGTTTATTCCCTAAGGATGTCCATCTAGTGAGACCAAGAAGAAAAGCTTCCTCTGTGGTTTCTCAGTCCCAGTGGAACATCTTCCTTGCGGAGATAAGGTTGCCCTCCACTTTGATGCATTTTCATAAGGCCCTGAAGACCTAGTTTTGTCAATGGACTTGGGGAGCCCAGAGTGGGATGGAACCCATCAAATGACTCATTTGAGTGTTGTTGCCAGGTGGGGGTAAGGAGCTATTGCTTTTTATTGTTTCTTATATTGGGTTTTTATTTTTGAAAGCTGCAGTCTAACCGTGAATTAGGCAGCCATATAAATTTTCCTAAATAAATAAAAAAAAGAGGAACCATAAAGAATGGTGCCATTCAGCTATGCCTACAATTTTCATGCAGTTACTGATCCTCTATAGCAGAATGTATTGGTAACCAAGAGGTGACTTGGATTATAATTTTTTATAATTGAGTGAGGGAGAGCAAGACTTCAATATATTTGCTTGCACTGTTCCTGCTCTTTGAAGAGAAGATCTGAAAATCTGAGCTAAGTGCTTGGACCAGATTGTGATCAGTTATGAGATCTTTGAAACTCAATAGCACAGAAATATGTGTATAGAGATTGGAATTAAAGTTTTATAGCTTCTATTTGAACTTGAGACGAGAGTTACATGGAACATGCCATACTAGCTAAGTGAAAATAAAATGCTCCCTCTTATCCATATTTCAGGTATAATAAGGATAATCTAGACTCCAGTATATCTGCATCATTGCAACTTGGCCAAAGAATTAATCCCTTAGAGCAGTACTTTCCAAACTGTTCTATTTAGAGACCCTGACATTCCTTGGAAGTTTACTAGGTCTTCCCCATAACTGCAGACTGGTTTCCCTGAAAAACATTTTGCCCTTCAATAATAATATAATTTTCCTATCAAAGACTGTTGCAGAAAAGGGTTTGAATGAAACCCAGGGCAAATTCTGGTTCACAATTCATATAAAACATGAAATGTATTTGTAACATATAATTTTTTTTACAAGATGGAAAGTTTTAAAACAGACTGAAAAGTCTTTTTATTTTAGTTACTGAAAATTCAAAATACCTTTCTTGACGAATGGTTATTTCTGTGTCATTACAATAAATATAAGTCAGACCTAACGATATTTGCTAGAAAACACATCTCCAACTTCTTTGTGTTAGTAGATTATTTGAAATTTTAAAAACACTCAGCATTCTTATGGATCAGAGTGCCTAAGTGTAAGACTAAATAGGGAGTGCTGGTGGATAACAACACAATGTGCGAATGTGGAGAGATGCAGGGTCCAGCCCATTTGTTGGTCTGCCACTTGCTATCAGTAGAATATGCAAAACATGATTATTTTCTGCCCAGTGATAAAGTGAGAAAGGTGGCTTCATTTTGGTAATTTAAGGTTTGATCTGGACGCAAAATAAATAAAGCATTCTTATGCATTGACAAAGGTTCTGCAGAGAAAACCCATTACAGTACAAAGCACCAATTTACCAAAATACTAATTAGCTCTTCCAAGCCCCCACATTGGTCTTCATGGGCTGAAGGCCTTGGCACTTAGTATTAAATAGCACTCTAGTACTCAATGTGTTAAATCACGTGAAGTTTTGAAATGAATTACAGACATGGAAACACTATGGGGAAAAAACCATGAGGTTACTATCTGCATGTCCCGGATGTTGAAATTGTTAATGGAGTTATCTTCATTCATGAATGGATTTAGCTCAGTGATCATCTAGTTATCAATCAGAGACATGGCTTTCCCACTCAGCTTCATACCACACCCTCCTTTTCTTCATTAGTGCTCTGGCTATGTTTTAATAGCTGGTATTTGTGATGGGGGCATCTGATCCAATGCTTGAGTTAAATATAGCCCTGTCTAGTGTAAGGAGAAGATTTAATGGGAAATGGTTAGCATTCTTTCTCCCTAAAGAACAGAGGGAGGGAGGGAGGGAGAGGGAGAGAGAGAGAGAGAGAGAGAGAGAGAGAGAGAGAGAGAGAGAGAGAGAGAGAGAGAGAGAGAGAGAGAGAGAGAGAGAGAGAGAGATGCACACATAAACATCTCGAACCAGTGAGAGACTGAAAGGAGGAAAGGCAAGCAGAAAAGATAGTGGTCAAGAAATTATACAGCTCGCAGCCAGAATGGTTATCCTCAGCTGGATTGCTCTGGGATTTTATCTTCAGCTCTTTTTCTGTTGGGCTTTGTCTCAAACCTCTTTTGTCGACAGTATATTCTCCATTTCAGCAGGTAAATGACAGCCTTGCTTTGCCTCTTGGTGAGTTACATATCTTCTCTTAGGTGATTTTTTGAAAGAAGTTTTTTTGTTTCTAATCCCTTCTAATTACAAAGTCTTTGAGAAACTTGATTGCAAATGTAATTGAAGCTGTATCATACATATGTATGTATGTATGTATGTATATGTATACGTATATATGTGTATATATATACACATCATACACACACACACACACACACACACACACACACACACATAATATTTCAGGATTTAAGAGTGAACGTTTCCTATTTAACAATAAACCAATCACATCCCCAGGAAATACGTTCTCTCTATCAGTGCTTTATTTCGACAGTTCATGTTCACTTGAAGATGTTATTTAACTTGGACACCAGAGAAGAGAGATTAATTATATTGTATTGTCCATTTTGTTAATATATTCCTGACTTTATCCTGCATAACCAGGATAAGTATCTTATGAAAAATAATACTTAGACTATCAAAAATTCAGATAAATTTGATAGCCAACTGCTGTAAAAAACAACAACACTGCAGACCCAGCATGAATTGTCTGAAGGGAATCTTATTTACCACTCTAATCCTAAACTTTCCTTCAGCTGTATGCAATGGAAGTAGAGAGGAATAGGAAATATCTTCCTTTCAATCAATTTCAATAATCAATTTTCCCCTCTCGGGGAAAAATTTTCTTTGTCAGTAGGCATAATGGAAGTCCCTACCGCTGGGACAGAAAGCAACAATTTAAAAATTTAAGTCTACTTTTGAACTCATGCTAACTGGATAACCACTTGTCTGAATGACATTAGTTACTACAATGTGTAGTTCTAAAACTTCACAGCTTTCTCAAAAGGGATGTTAACTTCCTAAAATTATTAAAGGCATCAGAGAGAACTATAACTTCATGACTCAACTACACATCTGTGCCTCTACTGCACTATATATATTAGACATATTAGTTATGAAGTAGTTATTAAAAATATTAGTTTTTTGTTAGAAGACATTTGACATTTTGAGGAGTTATATTTAAATAGAAAATACTGTTTAAAATCCTGTCATCCTTCCCTTCTTGTCTTTGCTCATTTATAAATGTTTATTTAAGCAAATAAATAATCTTGTACCCATAAAATGAACTAACACAAATTAATATAATGTCTAGAACAGTGCTTACTGAGATACGCTTTTAAAGTTCACAAATCCATTTTGTGCAGTGATCAAATACTCATTTGCCTAGCAGGGCAATAAAATTTTATTGTCATTTTGTATTTTCTCTCTTTTAAAAGTCTTTTATATATATATAAATATAAAAAGGACCTACACTTGGATATCCATTGTCTGTTGACCTCTTGCAAAAGTTCCTTCATCTTTTTTGTGTACTTGATGCTTCAAAGCATCTATACTGAATGCACATAGCAAATGTCTAATGGAGATATTACACAGCAGGAGGGGGAATCCCACTCTCTTATTTCTATCTGGTACAAGTAAAGGCCTTCTCTCAGGAGATGCTAATTTAAAATGAACAAATGAACAAACAAACTAGCTGAAGCATCTAAGCAGGGTTACTAAGCAGAGTATTAAACAAATGCAGCTTGGAAGCAAAATAATTGACTTAGCTAGACTATCACCATGAGACCATGTTGCAGTGATAAAGAGATGTGTGGTTTTACCATGGGTTCGTTTCCCCCAACCCAGCATCTCCAAAACTAGGCACCATCTAGTTTCCAGAAATAGTGGTTTTATCTAGCCCTGATTTGTTGATGCTGAAACATCACTTCTAAAGGAAATGCTTCAAGGTTTTAGGTTACATAAGGTAACGTGTGACCATGATTCTTCATTTCCATCTGGCTCTGCTGTAGCAGATGAGTTACTAACAACAAATCTGCAGGGGTGAAAATATTTATGGATGGGTTTTTTAATGCATTTTCTTTGTTTTGGCCAATTTCTTCCCGGCTTTGCAGCAGTTTTAAAGGAAACCCACCAAATCTGCTTTCTCATAGAGTTTGGAGAGTTCCCATTGGTGGGAACTCTTGCATACATTTGCTCTTAGCTCCTCAGCTGTTCTTCCACCCTGCAAAGGCTAGGTCTCCATAGCTTGCCTTGTTGGGAAGCTATGAGGGGCCTCAGCACTGTGATGGCTTGTCAGCTCTGCTGTCCGTTCTTCCAATGAAAAAGTTCAGATATGTGAAATGTAAAACAAAACAGAGCCTGGACGTGGCAGTTCTGTTCTCCTAGTCAGCTAGAGAGGGCTTTGATTGTATGAAGTCACCTTCTCTGCACTTTGAAATTGGTGGTAGTATGGATGGTTGCCTTGAAACTTGAGAACTGTTTCTGGAGAATGGGGGAGGCAATTGGGAGTGGAAGAAACCTGTACTTTATTTTAGTCTTTCATGACATATCCATATTGGACTTCAACACCTTCCTGCTATGCAAGTTTTTTGGGCTCAGGTCTTGCAAGAACAATCTGAGTTCTCTGTTGCTGAGGAATATTCATAAAGTGCAGTGCTCTTTCTGTCAATGTTTCTGGGCCTCGCATCCTTTGTAAGCAGGATGATTTGCTAGCTTGTTTTTTAAAATCAGCTGAGTCATCTCTACAGTAAGCTAGAATGAAACACACATCTCTGGGAATAAATTCTGGGTGCCATGGAAGGACCACACAATGTTACTTATTTAATTTTGTTGTTTTGATATTAAATTCATGAAAGATTTTTGTGAGATTTGTTCATCTATTTGGACCCCTGAGTTTTGGATGCCCCATCTCCCCCCCTCATCCGCTGTTATTCAGAAAGCAGTAAAGATCTGGCTGTTCACTCAGGCCTTTTGTGAGGGAGAGGCAGACCCCTTACTTCATCACACTTGCCATCTTTTATATTTTGGTTGATCACTCAGTCAGCCAGCTGATTAGACTAAATCTGGCATGTTGTTCACCTGGCGAGTCCCTCTCAAGGATGTGGGATAGGTAGATGTTGTTGTTTAATAAAATTAAATGTATTCTCAAAGGATGTAAGCAGTTCCAAGTAAAGCCCTTTGAAATTGACTGATAGGGATTTTGTAAGTGCCGTTGGTGTTCAGGTGGTCTATGAGGCATCTATTACTATTGATTTCTTTTGTCATAGTTGTTCTATTTGCAGCTATTTATATTTTATGATTTTTCTTCAGCTCTTTCACTTCTCTTCTGCTATCTCCAATTGTTTTTTTTAATATATTTTATTAATTTTATAATTTTCACACAAAACAAAAATCAACATACATTCATTTAGATTCATATAAATAAAATAAAACAAATACCTAGACTTGACTATAGGTGCTGCTCGAACATCACACCCCCCCACCACATCCACCCTCTCTCTTCCTCCCTACTTCCCTCTTCTCCACCTCTCTCCTTCCCTCTCTCTCCACTTCCTCTTCTCCTCCAACCTTCCTACTTCCTTCTCCCCTCTTACACTCTTCCCCCTTCAGGTGTGGTGCAGAGGTGGTGTCCGAGCAACACCCCTAATACAAAACCATCTAACACCCCCCCAACCTTCCCCCTCCACCTTCCCTGAGTGAAAACAGGGTAGTTTAAAAAAGAAATCCTAATACAAATTTAACTATATGCTAAATACAATTTCTTGGATTGATATTTCCCTTGAATATACTCAATCCATTTTTTCCATTCCAACATATATTTTTCATTTGAATGATCTTTCAAATATGCAGATACTTTGGCCATTTCCGCCAATTTTATAACTTTCAAAGTCCATTCTGTAGTAGATGGTAATTCTGGCTTCTTCCAATATTGACCCACCAACAGTCTCGCTGCTGTAATCAAATTCAGAATCAAGTTCGTCTCAATAGTAGTACAATATTTTATAATACCTAATAAAAACAACTGTAGTGAAAATTCAATAAGTTTTTTCAAAATATTTTGAAGTATCACCAAATTTTTATCCAAAAAGCTTTCATTTTTTTACAAGTCCACCATACATGAAAATAAGTAGCATCCATACAATCACATCTCCAACATTTAGATTGTAAATTAGGATACATACATGATATTTTTTTCGGATCCAAATGCCACCTATAAAACATTTTATAAAAATTTTCTCTTAAATGTTGCGCTTGTGTAAATTTTACATTTTTCACCCAAATTATCTCCCAAGTTTCCATCATAATTGGTTGTCCAAAATTTTGAGCCCACTTTATCATACAATCCTTAACTAATTCAGTTTCCGAATCAATTTCTATCAATACATTATACAATCTTTTAATATGCATTAACCTTTGATCTCTAATTTGTTTAATTAAGTTTTCATCTATTTGAGATAAACCAGTCTTCTGATCTTTTTTCCATCTGGTCTGCAGTTGTAAATATTGAAACCAAGTAAAAATTATTCCTTCCTCCCTTAACATATTCAGGGACTTCAATTGTAAGACATTCCTTTCTTTAAACAGGAGTTTCTCATATGGCACCACATCATATAATTGTTCTCTATTTATATTCTCTATTGCGTGTCTGGGAACTGTCCAGACAGGAATCTTATCATTTAATTTATACTGGTATTTTTTCCAGACACGCAACAGAGCATTTCTCCGTAGGTGCTCTTTGAAACTCCTGTCCACCTTTTTATCATAAACTAAATATGCATGCCAACCATATAATAAATCATACCCTTCAATATTCAATACTCTATCATTAGTTAAATTAACCCAATCACTTATTGCTACTAAAACAGCTGCATCATAATATAACTTCAAGTTAGGCATTTTCAAACCGCCTCTTTCCCTTGTATCCTGGATTATTTTTAATTTAACCCTTGGTTTCTTCCCATTCCAAATAAATCTATTAATACCCTTCTGCCACTCCTCCAAATTCGCATCCTTTTTAAGTATGGGTATCATTTGAAAAAGAAATAAAAATTTGGGTAATACATTCATTTTAACTGCAGCTATCTTTCCCAACAAAGATAATTGTAATTTCTTCCATTTTTCCAATTCTATTTGTACCTTACTCCACAAACCTTCATAATTATTTTTATATAACTTTCCATTAGAGGCTTCAATATCAATTCCTAAGTATTTAATTTTCTTAACTATCTCACATCCCGTTATTCTTTCCAATTCCTGTTTTAAATTAATATTTAAATTTTTAACTAACATCTTGGTTTTAGCTATATTTAATTTAAATCCAGATACCTTACCATAAATTAATTATCTCAATCAATCTCTTAGCAGACTGTACTGGTTGAGTCAGTGTCACAACCAAATCATCTGCAAAGGCACGTAGTCTATAGTTTTGTTGTCTGATCTGTATACCTTTTACATCTTCGGCTCCTCTTATCCTATTCAATAAAACCTCTAGAGTTAAAACAAACAACAAGAGGGATAAAGGACATCCCTGTCTAGTACCTTTCTCTATATTAAATAAATCTGTTAACTCCCCGTTCACAATAACCTGCGCTGTTTGTTTCTGATAAATCGCCAATATTGAATTAATAAACTGATCCCCCATTTGCATCCTAACAATCAGTTTTTTCAAAAACAACCAATTCAATCTATCAAATGCTTTTTCCGCGTCCAAAAACATAAGGACTGCGGGCACCTGAGTATTCTTCTCCAAATATTCTATTATATTAATAAGTTGTCTAACATTAGTTTTCATCTGCCTCCCTTGTAAAAAACCAGTTTGATCAGTATGAATTGTTTGTTGTAAAACTGTCATTAATCTATTAGCCATCACTTTTGCAAAAATCTTATAATCCGTATTCAACAATGAAATAGGTCTAAAATTTTCTGGTTGAAGATTATCTCGTCCCTCTTTGGGAATTAAAGAAACATAGGCTGTTTTCCATGAAGGTGGAACCTGACCTCCTTTTTGTATATTAACAAATAACAATCTCCAATTGTTATTGTAGTTTCTTTAGAGAAAAATATGCATGTACTTTAATAAAAGGCATCTCACTGTGTTGGGGTAAATTATAACTAAATGACTTATGAGTCCCCTCAGTAGAGTTTTCCGTCATTTAATTTTTCAGTTAGAAATGATTACAAAACTATGTCAAACTAAGGAAAATCTTCTGTAAAACAGGACACGTGGTTTCCTTATTTTATCTCCTGATCCATAAGAAATCTTGCTTGGCCTGTTACAATTATTAGAAAAAAATGAATTCATTCTCATTCTCATTCTTTCTCTCTCTTTTTTTAAAAAAAAACCCACAAAGTTTAGGAAGCATACTATTACCCCCCTATGCTGTGCATGGGGGTAGATTTAATTTCATTATAATAGTTGGTAATTATTTTTTTATCAAACTTTTAAGTCAGCAAGCAGGACTTTGAAGATCATGTAAAAAGTACAAAGTGTCAACCCATATTTTGAGCCACAGCGGTAAAATGGTGTAGCAGTAAAAAAAAAAAGGCAAGTAGGGGCTACTTGTATGTTATATAAACTAATGTACATTCATAGTAGAGTTTGTAATTTTGGATTCTAGGTCATATGTTACACCCTGTCAATATCAGAAAAAAATTCAATCCACAATTATAGCTTATTGAGGACCCTAAGAGGATTTAAATATTCTGTTTATTATTTATGTGTGTTTTTTTCATTTGTATAGCTGCTCATCTCAAACTGGGTAACACTGGATGACAAACAATCATAAAAACAAATAAAACAGTCAAAACACAATACAAAAAGAAATTCAATACAAATAGTAGCCAATAGATATTACAATCTGTCAGTGTCAATGCAGCCAGAAAACAGGGCCCTCTTCAAACCTCAGTACCAGTAACTGGGTCTTTCAGGCCTTCCAAAAAGCCCTCAGGGTCAGAGATATCCCAATCCCAGAAGAGACAACGTTTCAGAGAGTAGATGGTACAGCAGAAAGGGTACATTTCCTGGTCCCTGCTGCAACCTTCCTTGTTAAAATTATAAATTTTATTACCCTATTCCAAAACCTGGTAAGTCAACTTGGCTGTGTTTCAGGTCTTGCTTCTCCAGATCCTGCTCTGAAATGGGGGACAATTTCTAAATGGTTATGACAGTCTAATTGAAGAATTGTTTACTCCAAGGTCAGTTTTAAAATAAGGGATTCTACAAAAAGGAAGGCAATGAAACCAATGATTAAAGTGCTACTTAGCCACAGAGTTCACAAGATATTTTGGGTTTTCTTTCCTTCTCCCTCTCGCTTTCTCTAATCTCATTATTCTCTTCCACACTATTTTCTTCTCTACTATTGCATTTCTATTTAAATCCTTCCTTCCTTCCTTCCTTCCTTCCTTCCTTCCTTCCTTCCTTCCTTCCTTCCTTCCTTCCTTCCTTCCTTCCTTCCTTCCTTCCTTCCTTCCTTCCTTCCTTGATGTATGTATCCAGGCAATGTATAGAATTTAAAATATTTCTGGAAACACTAGACTATGGTGATATATTAAAAAATGACATATACAATAGAATTAATTCAGTTTGGTCTTGCCACCAGTGGCTCCCAAGTACAATTTTTCCCCATTCACTTAAATTGTATATAGTTTCATGTAATGATTTAAGGCACCAGGATAAAAACCAGGAGAGTGTGAATTTTAGTCCTGAAAGATTGATAGGTGCATGAATGGATAGATAGATAGATAGATAGATAGATAAATAGATAGATAGATAGATAGATAGATAGATAGATAGATAGATAGATAGATAGATAGATAGATAGATAGATAGATAGATAGATAGTGTAACTGTAAAATCAAACTCTTCCCACAAACTTAACTCCCGAGGGTTTTTCTGGTGATAATACAGAAGTGATTTGAATCCTTTCTTTTTACAAGAAGGTAACTGTAGAAAATGAACAGAAGAGAACAAGCCTTCTTCCTAACTGATGCCAAATGAAATCTTTGCTTATCTGTCTAGCTTCAGAAGTAGAAACTGTTCATTCAAAGGCAATTTGTCGAACACAAAATATTGAAGATGTAAAAGCTACAATAGAGAGCTTGACTTGCAGTATAACAGCTGGTAAAACAATGCTGGGGAACATTCCAAGGGATAGACTCCTTTGAGTCAGGGAACTTCGGGTTTGATACTGAGCCATAACAAAGCTAGGAAACACAGAGATGATGCCAAAAGAATGAGTAGATCCCACAGAATGAATCATAGGCCTATTATTCAATGGCCTTTTAATAGAAACCCTCTTGCTTGTCTTGTGATCCACTGAAGTACAACATGCTTGTTCACTTACATTCTCCTATGAGAATCTAGAATCTCCTAAACTATGTACTGACTGCATGTGTGTTTCAGGTGGAATGACTGAGTAGGATTTTTCATGGTTATATTATTTACCATGTGCTTAGAGAAGGTACAATCCTTATAGGAAAGCAGACACCAGGGCTTAATTTCTGAAAACTAAAAGAAGGATGGGCAGATTGCAAAATTGTATGGCAACTATAAAACTTTTCCCAATGTGAATGTTCTGAAGACATGTGATCATAAATTCCCAAAATCCCAAGTCAGCCTACCATGAACATAAGTGGAAATTATGGGGTCCACACACCTGGAAAACATCCAGACTGGACAAAATAACTCTGTGCTTATATGATCTGTGCTTATATTGATAAATATTAAGTGTGATGGAGGTGCACTAAATACATTCACTCCAAAGGCCACAAATTACAACTCTAGAAGGGCAGACTATCTTCAGAATTATAATAAATTTCAACGATTATATTAAAAATAATAGTTACAAATGGCTATAGCTAGGCTTAAATCAAAAGAACGGATTAATGGAATTGGAGCAGAGAACTGTTTCAAAGCTATTGGCAATATTTACTGTGAAAGGAAATTGAGTTAATGGGACTCCTTTGGAAGGCATAAAAATATAGCGGTAAAGGAGAAATTAGCCAAATCAGAGAAGTATGCGTGATTTGTATTTTACTTTTTTAAAAAATAACTATTAGTTTTAAATTAGCACAAGGACCTGTATCATAGGTTTCTGCTAAATGTGTATAGATACATTGCCTTATTTTACCGTTTTTCCCTAATTATAATAATACCTAGAAAGAGCTGGGAGATCCTTTCCAGGTTAGACTCTGTTACACTGATCTCTTTCTGACAATATTGTGGAAGGTTCTTCCAAACAGGGCTTCAGCACAACTCCCAGGTTGACAGATTGTGTTCCCTGTGCTTTCACACCACACCCTTGTGAAGCAGTGGAACTGATCAATTTTGAAATCTAAGTGCCTCAGGAACAATCACTAAAAACCAGTTTAAATTGAAGTGTTCTCTCTGGGCACGTGAACATTCCTAAGGATGTGAATCTAGCCAGACTGATGATTAGTGAAATGAGTTTTATAATTATGGTGGAAAAAAGCCTATATGTTTATAGGAAATATATAACTGGGACAGGCAAAGCCAATTACATCTTAAGTCCAACTACATGTATTCCATGTATGTGTGCCTGGAAAGACAGGCAGAAGAAAGTGATCTCAGATTAGTAATCTCTTACATAAAGAGCAAACAAAAGGAACTCAGAGTAAATTCTCAACACTCTGTCCACATACTTCTGCTTCTTGGGTCAGTAAGTCATGAGATTCTGAAAAATCAGTGCCATTAGAATCGGACCACCAACATTTTGAAATGATAAAATAGAGTTAATGGTTATTTGTTTCTCTCACTCTGTTTCTGGCTAATTGTTTCTCTCCTTATAGCTGATTAGCTGCCAAAACATCACACTATTCACATACTAATCTTATTAAATTGAGTAAAAATTGACTTTGTCAGTCATTCTCACAATAATTGGCTTTGCTTTTTTGAAATCAGTAATGGAAAGGAATCAAACACATAAGACAGATAATTGGGGGAGATGGAGCAAAATAGCAAGAAGCTGGTTACTTGTGGTGATTTTTGCCCTCCCATATTAATCAGTAGTTAGTTGGGTCATCCAGAGCAACTCTGCATCTTGTGGGTAGCTCTGAGGAAAACAACTGTGATCTGTTTTTGATGGATCCCAAGTTCTGAAGACCAAAAATGATAGCTGAGCAGTCCAGATGTAAAGAGAGATCTGAATGGTGGAGCAAAAATATTTTAAATGGTGATCTTGGTGGGTGAGGGAAATGACAAACTGGCTTCTACTTAAAGCCACAAAGGTGTTGGAACTATTACTGCTTCCTTCCTATATCTCTATTATCTCTGTCATCTCAATCTCTATATAATTTCTACACAGCTTTAATAATGTGTGCAAGTGTATCTTTCTCCAAATACAGTGAATTATATTACATTTGTGTTTCACAGTACAGTTTTTTGAGAGTATAAATAAAGCTGATCAAAGTCCACAATTTCTCCAACAGCCCTGCCTTGCCTGGACCAGAAGAAACGGATCAATACTAACCGAGGATGCTCTTTTGTCGCTCTTGCACTTCCTCCTCCTCCCCCTCCTCCTCCACCACCACCATTATTTCCTCCACCACACTTCACACATGGGTGGGATTCTGTAAGTATAGATTTAAGCATACATATTTTCTTACCTTTTGTTAGAAACCACCAGATCATATAAAGAATATATAGTGTAGGGCACTATGCAATTCTAATAACTAAACTAGATTAAGACCATAATCTGTACTCATTTGAGAGAAGATTGATGGAATTTAACTAGATTTATTTCTGAGCAAGCATGCAAGAAGATTACATTATGATTCTTTTTCAAAAGCATTATATATTTTAAGTACATTTCAGAGCAATAATATAATACAATTGAAATTAATAATTTTGATGTTAAAAGATTTAATTGTAGAACTGTGAATAAAACACATGCAGATTTTAAAATGAAGTGATGACTTGGCAAACGATTCTTTAACAAAGTTGTAATTGATAAAGTCATATCAGCTGTCTAGTGTAAGCATTTCCAAGAATTGCAATGGATCCTGTCTCTCATCTCTGCCTCTGATCCTATATGAAAATTCATGCTATCCTGGCTTATGTTTCCCCTTGATTTCATTTTTATTTTGGAGATTAATCATTATGGCTCCAGCCTCTGCATCTTGGGTTTTCAAGTCAAGGCGGTATTTATTTTTGCAACCTGCCTACTAATCCATTGTTCCATATTTAGGATAACCTGCATGTCTTATGGAAAGCAATATATAGCTTCCAATATTAAAGAACATGAGAAGACAAGACATTCATAATGAGAGACATTATGCTCTTTCCCTTAATTTGCAAAGTGTCTGAACAATTGTTATCAATCAACTGATTCCATCTCATTGCAAGCCAGATCGGTTATGCAACAAATTTTCACCTGTCTTCAGGTCCTATAAACCAGGGGTCCCCAACCCCTGGGCTGCAGCCATAGAACTATGTTGTGTAAGTGGTGGGTGAGCATGTGTGCACATGCAGCTTCACTCATGCAAGTGACAGGCAGTTGCGCTCACATGTGCAGTTCCACTCACATGAGCGATGCACATGCACCTGCCATTCACACAGAACTCTCCCTTCCCCCCCCCACCAAGCTGGAAAGGTTGGGGACTGCTGCTATAAAGTTCCAAACAGATCCCACATAACACTGCAGGTGTGCTATAATTGCCTACAAAATTAAGTGGAGCATAATTCTATGTCAAAAATGATGGGATTGAGAAGAAATGCTCACTTGAGAAGCACATATACTAAAAATAACGAGATTGAAAGAAATGAGGAAATGAAAGGTACCATCTCTTCTAATGGGCATCAACTTACATCTGCTGTTTTGCTTGTAAAGATAGTGAGATTGGCAGGACTGACTTGTCAATCGCCATAGGATTGCACAGTGCAAAAAGGTGCCGGAACTCACACAATCATACAACCCACCTTGCCTACCCTACAAGGTTCCATCCAAAAATGGTGCCAGAACTCCGTTCTGGGCGTTTTATGGCAAAAAAAAAAAAAGCCCTGAGATTGCATATATTTTCTGTCTTTTCCACACCATGCTCCATTCCATACTGTTTTATTCATTATTAATAAGTGTTTAAGTGTTCTTTTGACAATGGGCTTTTCCTTTTAATGTTGCATCAGGGATATACAAGGAATGGAGGTGAGGGTTAAAAAACAGTCAAGATGGTGGACACAATCATTTCATCAAAGCTCCACCCTTTTTATGTGTATTGCCATCTTGATATTTTATTTCCTCCTTGTGGACACTCAAGTTACACTTTTCTCTAGGAAACTTGAAGACTTAAGAAAATAGTCTAACTATTTTACTATAATGCCCATTATCACAGTTTCTCCCCTTTTTCTTACTTCCGTGTATTTCTGTTCTTTGTCCTTTGGCAGGGAATTTTAGGAAGAATCTGGAGGGCTATCAAGATAGGTTTTTTCCCCTTATAACTGTGAATGGAGGATGGGGTCTGTTATAATCCTTGAGAAGATCTGTTGCAAACAAATGAATGCATGGGTGGGTCGATAGGTGTACTTTTATGTAGTATATTTTTGTAACTGGCTTGTATATGAAAAATAGTGATTGATATAGAAATAGTATAGAATAATAAAATGAATTTCTAAATAGTATATCTTATGTTAGAAAAAAATATTTGTAGATCAGGGTTGAATTTAGTCCATAAGTAATCTCTCCGACAGCCCTCCCTTGACTGGGACCCTTGGTGCTCTCTGAGCTTGATTATTTTCTTACAGACATTTCATTACCAAACTGGGTAACATCATCAGTGCTGCAAGAAAACAACCATGCTCAGAGAGTACCTAAAGACCCCCACAAACCTTATTTTACAGGCATTTCATATGGATTAACTCAATACTAATGGTTTTTATCCTATTGTTTTGTATTACAATATAGCTTCTGGCAGATAAATATATACACATGTGCACGTAGATGTATACATACATACAGTCAGTGCTTTTTTTGTTTAAAAAAAGGTGCCGGAACTCAACTTACATCATACAACCTGCCATGCCTACCCTACAAGGTTCCATTAAAAAAAGGTGCTGGAACTCTGTTCTGGGAATTCTATGATTAAAAAAAAGCCCTGCATACAGTAATAATGAGTCACACAGAAACATTTATTATGTAGAAAAAGGGTTTTAATTGGCAAGGGTTTTTTTTTTGAAAAATATTTTATTGTTTTTATGATTTTAACAATAGGTGCTTAAAGCACACCGTGGTGATTGGGTAAACAAAAATTCCAAAATAAAAACATACATAAACAGCTCAACTTAGTACATTCACTTTCATCTTTCTATTTCCCTCACACACAGACACAAAAAAACAAAAAAACCATTTAAATTTAATGTATTCCATTTCTATCATAAATTTCTGTTAAACCTATTTTTAGACTTTGTCAATTTCATTCCAAACTCTCCCCGATACATATAGCATGATATTTATGAAATGTTACCATACATTCTTTTTACATTCATATATACAATACTTTTAATGAAATGAGATAAATACCTACACATGACTTTTGGTGTTGCTCGCCCATTTCCCCTTTCACCGCATCCACACTCTTTCTTCTCTACCTTCTTTCTCCCTTTCTTCTCTTCCCTACTTCCCTCTTCCCCTCTTCACCATTCTCCTTCCCTTTCTCTCCACTTCTCCTCTTCTCCTCCAACCTTCCTTCTTCCTTCCTTCTCCCCTCCTTTACTCTTTTCTCTCTCCTCTCCTTTCTTCCCTCTCATCCCTCTTCAGATACAGTTCAGGGGTAATGTCCGAGCAACTCCTCTCTCCAAATTTCCCTATCTGTATTATACATTAATACTTCTATTTTATCTAATCTTCTCAGTATATACTTCTTTTTTTTAAAAAAATAAAAAATAATTTTTTTCCTGATTTTTCCCATCTTTCCCCAAAAGCTTAGGACACAACATGGTGATCAGGATGTCCAATCGTTCAAAGACAAAGTCATATAAATATAGTTCAAATTAATTATCAAAATTTTCCTCTCTATTTCTTGAATATGGTATTGCTTATTAAAATTTATACAATTTTAAGTAAAGTTCAATCAAACAAAAATCATCAAACACATGCGATTATAATCTATTATAATCTATATCCTGTTTTTAGGCTATACTAATTGCAGTTGTCATACTCCAATTACATTTTAGTAAGTATATAGTTGTGATTTCAGTTATCCTTAATACAAGATCGTTCATTGAGACAGATTTTTTTCCTTATCACAAATAGCTCTTCCTCTCTCTCTATTACAACATAGTTATTATATTTAAAATAATAATATAAGTCCAACAAATACAGTTCTATTTTTAAGAATATATTCTATCATTTCTTCAATCTACATCTATAAAAAAATCTTTTTAAGGCCTTAATAAAGTTTATATCTTCAAATACTTATCAACTATAATATCAGGAAATTCTCATCTTTCATTCCTAATTAAATCAGACATATTCTCTTTCTCTATTACAACATAATTATCAAATTTAAAATTACTATATGTACTATACTACATTTCCATTTTTTTTCTTTTTTAAAAGATATATTCAATCATTTCATCAATCTACATCTATAAAGTCTTTTTGTCCTCTAGAAAGATTTACTCCCTCAAATAATTATCAACCATGGTAACAGTAAATTTACATCCTTCATTCGTCATTAAATCAGACACAATTTCTAAAGCCTTTTTAACCAGTCAAATAACATTTTATGTCACATTTAAACCTGACTCTAGCTTTCTTTCTATGCCAATTTGGTTCCCATAATAAGGCTTTTCGGTTATCAAACCTCAAGATTTGATTATGAGGATTCCTAACCGATTCAAATTGAACAAATTTTCTTTCCCTTTCCTCTTTATTGTAATTTCCGAAAAATTGTATCTGGGTATCAATCTTTGTTATTTTTGATAGTTGAGTTGAGTCAATTACAGTTATTTCTTGGTCATCAAAATTGTCCATCAATTGTAGATGACGTGTAGCATTAGTTGATTCAGTGGTTTCCACATTTTCTCTCAATGCAGATTCACAATTAGGTTGTAAGAATAGTGTCTCTGTCTCTTTAAGTTGTAAGTAGGTCTGTTCAGGACTATTCTGTTCATCTTCTATTGTTCCTTGTTCCATAACTTGGTTCATTATTAGAGGGTCAATGTAAGATTCCAAGGTGGCATCTTTGGATTTTCTCCAAGATTTCCAATAAGTTTTGAAATCTTCTCTAACTTCTAATATTTTTTCCAGTATTAAATCATAGTCAGGATGTGAATAACTTTCAGCCATTTTGGTGGTAGCTTTGCCTATTCCTTTATTAGAGACTACTTGAGAAAGATCTACAAATATCCGCCTTCAATGGTCTAATAGTCAGCTTCACCACCCAGCTGTCCAGTTATCATATATATATATATATATATATCATATATCATATATATCATATATAAAATCATGCATGGGATAGAAAATGTGGATAGAGAAAAATTCTTTTCTCTATCACACAATACCAGGACAAGGGGGCACTCCCTAAAGCTTATAGCTAAGAAAGTGAGGACAAATAAAGGGAAATATTTCTTCACCCAGAGGGTCGTTGATTTATGGAATTCACTTCCTGAAGGGGTCGTGACAGCTGTCAGCCTTGACAGCTTCAAGGCAGGGCTAGATAGATTCATGGATGCAAAGTGTATTGGTGGTTATTAAAACAGATGTCCATGTGCCGCCTCTATGTTGGTTGAGGCAGGCAGGATTCCCTTGAGTACCATTTGTTTGGGGGTCAAGGGAAAGGGAGGGTTTTGCCTTCTCTTTCTGCTCAAGATCCCCATGTACATTTGGTGGGCCACTGTGTGACACAGAATGCTGGACTCGATGGGCTTTGGCCTGATTCAGCATGGCTCTTCTTATGTTCTTATGTTCTTATCTTTTCTCTTTTATTATCACATAAATCCCTCTTCAGATAACAGGGAGAAATACAGTTAGAGTTTCGCTTTTTCACCACCAGATGTTCTCAGTGGACTGTAAAATCTTTTTCTTCTTTTTTTTCCAAGTTAATCAAGTTTAAAAAAGGAAAGTTTTCTCTCTTTTTTTAAAAAATCAACAAAAAATGTCTCCTACATTATCAGATTAAAAAAGGAAAGTAACAATGTCCCTTTTTTCCTTCTTTTCTCCTGAAATTCACCCAACAGAAATCAAATAGTAAAAAAAAACAACCACACACACACAAATTAACCTTTTTCTGTTTAGCTTGTCTTTCCACATATAGGCAGCTGCCGCTTTCTTAATAAAGGGAAATAGAAACTCTTTACAGGAAAAGTCAGAATAGCGAGGGAAGGAAAGGTCTCACCCAGATTCACCATGGTGGTTCTTCATGCTTAGTTGTTCTTGTGACTTGCAGTTGGTGTGGCTAGGTGATCGGCCATTTTATGGCTGATCTTCTTCTCCGTCGGCCCTCAGAGTCAGCTCGGACAGCTAGAGGAGCCGCCACTCCTCTGCAGCTGAGCGCAGCCTCCTCGACAGTAGTTGCGCCCTCCAGGCGCGACTTTTGACCCCCACAGGGGTCTACCGGCGGAGGGAAACTAGCCGAACGAGGAGACAAGTCTCTCCATATGGCTAGAGGTGCTGCGATCTGGAACCGGAAGTCGAATTGGCAAGGTTTGATTGACAGATAGAGAAGCTGGGATTTGTACAGGGTTTCTATCTGTCTGTCTGTCTGTGTCTATATCTATCTATCTATCTATCTATCATCTATCTATCTATCTATCTATCTATCTATCTCTATTTCTCTCTATCTTTCTCTATCTCTTTATCCATCCATCCATCCATCCATCTCATCTTACTTTGGGGGAGGTGATGTCACCTTAAACACAGGATCATCTTCATTTTAAATAGAGTAAGTTGATTAAGTTCAATTTGCCATCTATAAAAATGCAGTTTAACATCAACATCTATATCTCAAAACACTTAGGCATAAAGCTTCCAGATGTAAAAATAAATAAATAAATCACAAATCAGAAGTAAATAAGGATCCCATAACATTTAATTGGAGTATGTATCTTTACTGAAATATCAAGATGTTCCTTGATATTGGACAAAATGTGCCACAGTCATGTCCAACCCCTAATAGTTGTAGAAATCCATTATATCATATCACATTTATTGGAGGACTTCCCAACCCTGGTATGATATTAGTTATAATAAATCTTTACCCACAACATCTTTTCTAATTATTTCATTGCAAATGAAGGGACATAACTGAGACTTAAAATAGATTTAATCTACTCTCTTCCTTGAATTCCTCTTAAAATTCCACAAGCTGCACTAAAACAATGGGTCAACATGTAGAACACATGGTAGTATAGGAAGAATTCTAGCAATAAAACCAAGAATATAATGGGACTGCCATAAAACTAAGCATGAAGAGGTCAAAAATTCTAGTGAGGCAGCACCAAAAAAACCCTGCTAGGAGAATATGACACAAGGTGTTTTCATGCAACTGAGTTTGCACTGAAGAATGATAATAGTGTGTCTTTTCCCTTTTTTCAGTACATGTTCTAGATTGATCCATTATGTTTCAGTATCTCCCTCAACAATAAGATGAGTGGCATATACATTTAATAAATAAAAAATAAATAAAGCTTGTATGGAAATGTGGTACTGAGTAAAATACATAGAGGTAACTTCCGGCCTATTGGCCCTGGATGTTCCCCATAGAGCAATAGCATTTACACTTAAATACCACCTCATAACACTTTACAGAACTCTCTGTAGAAGTATTATTTGCATATTGTTCCCAACAATCTGAATCTTTCTTTTACCATCCCTTCTTTTAGAGGGATGGAAGAGTAAGTCTACCTTGAGCCTTGTCAAGATTGAACTTCAGGCTTGGGCAGAGTTGCCTACAATGCTGCATTCTAAAACCACTGCACTGCCGTGGCTCAAATGATCATCCATTCTTCTTTGAAAATCTCATCTATCAATCTGTTTAAAGTGTTGGATTTTTCCCTTCAGTTTCCACTGTTTCAAAAGGAAAAGGATGAGCTCATTTCCAGCCAGAATCTGAAATAAAAGAAACCCATTCCACAGCCCCTAAAAATCTTCAAAACACTTGACATAGAAAAGGTGCAAAGCCTTATGCTACACTCAAGGGTAATGACCTTAAATAACATTACTGGAATGTGTGAGAGAAAATGATGTCCAGTTGTGTACAATTAAGCTATAGTACCTAATACAATTTTATGCTTTCTTAAGATGAAAAATGCCAGGAGAATAAGACTTTTTATTATTCTGTATCTTTATTTGCCTGCAAATTTACTGGCTGAATTCAATATTCCATAAAGGGACAGTCTAAGTCTCTTGCCCGATCTGTATTATATAACTCCTGTTCAATAGGTGAAAGAGCATGATGTATGCCCTCTGACTGTTACTTCATTATTCTTTTCTGATTGCTTTGCAAGGAGCAAAACTTTGTTTCTTGCACTCAGTAGAAACTTCATAATCCATACAGACAGTCTTTGACTTACGACCAGTTTCTTAGTGACCATTCTAAGTTACAATGGACCTTCCCAGGCAGCTTATGACTTGGCTTGCTTATCACTTGGATGCAAATTTCTGACAGCTAGGCACCCACCACCCCATGGTCACATGGTTGCATTTTAGGTGCTCAGCAACTGGTCCACATTTATTACTTTACTTTACTTTATTTAAATTTCTATGCCGCCCTTCTCCTGAGACCCAGGGCGGCTTACAACAATAATACAATAAAATTTAATTTGCCAATGACAATCAACCACATTTATGGCAGTTTGTAGCATGCCATAGTCACATGATTTTGATTTATGATTTTTTTTTCAGGAAACTAATTTTTACTTCTGGTTTCCTATAAAAAATACCTGTTGTGGGCAATGGATTTGGTTAATGACTATGGTGATTCACTTAACAAGTGCCACAAAAAAGCTTGTAAAATAAAAAGTAATCACGTGGTGACCCACTTAAAATTCGACACAATTTATGACTCTAATCCCAGGCTCAATTACAGTCGTAAATAGAGAACTACCTGTATTAGCATCATATGGCAGCTGTTTTATTGGGAGATTCTATTTCTGGGATCATCTGCTACTTGCAATTTGTGCTACCAGCAGGAAGGTCTATTTTGGTTGAGGAAGTTGTGTTGTAGAAAGAAAGTGAGAAGAACCAGATAAAAATCCAGTGTAGTCTAGTATTCTATTTCCACAGAGGCCAAACAGGCACTACACATATGTGAGCTTAGGAGCAAGTCCTCTGCTCATGTGCCCAGAAACCTCTATTCTATTAGTAACAGAAATTGCTCATAATTGCTCATAATAGAGTTAGCCTTATTTCCCACAAAGAATAAACCTTGCTATGGCTTACCATGTTGACTTTTATGGCTTGTAAATCATGATGTAGAGTTTAGTGTCATAGATTAACCCAGCTACCTCTAGATTATGCATCAAACCATCACTTAGGGAATCCAGTTATTGAGCTATAACTCTTTCCCAAAAACATTGGATAGAACTTGGGAAATCAGAAATTGGAAAATATCTAAATGACCCATGAATGGATGAAACAGGCATGTGGGTGCTGAATATACAAATTTTATTATCCTGCTCTGTCATTGGCCTATTGCTCATGTATATTGGACATTTGGGCCAGGAAGCTAAACAGCATTGTGCCTGGTTAGTTCTTGGATGTAAGATCTCCAGGAAATTATGGGAAGAATCAGGAAGCTGAAAAGACATTCCAGGAGCAGAGCCTACATATGATTTTGTATTATTGCTAAGAAAAAAAATACTTGGATATATCAGAAAGTTCCTAGGCATCAAGCTCAGTTCTAGTGGAACTTTATTCAACAGATAACTGTACCTCATCAACCTTATTGGCTCTCAGAAGCTAAGTTGATACTTGGATGGGAAGCCAAAATAGAATTACCAAAGCTTTAGCTAAGTATCTAGAAAAAGTCAATGGCAAATCCCTTCCATGCTCTTACCAAAAAAATTGCATGGATATATCCATAAAATTACCAAGAATCAAGTTCAACTCAAAGCAGATTTTACTTTTTATGTCCTTTTGTGCCTCCCCTTTCCTTTTTAATTTCTTAGATGTTGTTTTCTCTGGATCTGAAAAACTTGTGTCAAGAGCTTCAGATAACACAATCTCCCTGTGCAGAATCTGTATGCCCCCCAGGATCTCCCGGCCCCCAGGTTAGTATTTTATTTTGGAAGGACAAAATTGGGTCACTGGGGACAAGTTTTCTGATAAGTTACTTTGTCAGATGGCATGGAAGAATAAAAGGGGCACAATGAGAGGAAGACGGGGAATGATGCAAAAGAAAGCAACTTCCTTACTTTAATTACAGTATATTTATAGGGCCTTCATTTGGTTAATATACTTGTTGAGCCGTCAAGGCAAAAGTTTATTTTAGTGTTTTTTAAATAGACTGGTGAAATAATTGTATAACTATGTAAGTAATTAAATATTAAATAAATGATATAAATAAGTAAGGAATCCAATGTTTCTATAGGTCCATGAATAATTAAAATTCTGTGATTCTGAAATCTTAGCTCTTGTTTGATAGGACCAGATTGTCTTAAACAAGGAGGAAACATTTACTTTAAACTATAATTATTTGCTACTCTTTGAACATGCCACCTCTATTTGATTTTGAGACTTAGGTAAGCTTTTATTTTCTACTGAAATACCTAATTTTGAAAAGGACTCAGTGGAGCAGTGGCACACTTAGGACTTAACCAGTGCCCATATATCCCTTCTCAACAAGTCCAGGGGTCTGGAAAGCTAACATGGCTGTTGCCGCCACATTCTTTCTTTTTAAGTTTCCCCATTGTTGTAACATAAGGTTCAGGCAGATGTGCTTGCCAGCTTCATTTCCATCTAGGCCAGTTCTGGGAGCCTAATCTAACCGTAGCCAAAATGTTTTTTCTACTTTTTTCATTGTCTTCGCTAAAACAGAATTACTTCCCGCCCCCTGCAAATTCTAGATGTTATGCTTCCATCCTATCTCTCCACAATATTTTACGTAGTGTGTCCATATGAAAAGCTCTGAATTCTACCAAATTAGAGCACCATCTAATTGTTCCTTAAGGAATATTTCTAGAAACAAATATGCAGGAAGATATGAAGACAAAGGATAGAGTTACAAGTGTAAGAAAATGTCATTTGGAGTCACTAACAAAATTCCAGAGTTTATCAGGAGGTTGGACAATAAAAACCTTGTTGGAAGCATCTTTCATCTGTCATTAGAGGTAAAGACTCAAAAACTGAACATTAAATGAGGCCAAAATAGTAGAGGCTGCTCTAAACAAACACGAACCATGTAGCATGTGAAGTTTTCTGTCCAAATTGAAGACAAATTAAAGTGAATAAACTTGGTATATATTCTTTCAAGAAGGAATAAGAAAAGCTCTGTTAAGTCACAACTTATCACTGACAAGTCAGTGAACAAATTGTATAATGAAGATATTTAAACACCGTACTTCTATTTTTAGGGCCCACAAGGTATTCCTGGTGTGAAAGGACCAAAGGGAGTAAAAGTAAGCTCCAAAGTTGTTTTGTTAATGTAAAAAAGAAAGCCTTGGGGAAATTTGCGCATACAATATGCAAATATGGAATGCAAGCAGATTATGCTGATTGTTGTAGAAATGCAAATCACCTGTAAAGAAGGTTACCATATCTAGCTTTTAATACCAAATGGCAGCAAAGGGTTGTTTTTTTAAAAATTTCATTTGATAGCAGTCTGGATTTTTGCAGCAAAAATGCTACTTTAAGCCAAACATATCAAAATCTAAAAAAACTGTGGGATAAAAATATTAAACTTACTAAAGCAGTAACATACAAAGAAGACTTATACAAAATGTTTTATAGATGGCATATGACACCAGTTCGCTTAGCGAAAATGTTTAAAAATTTATCGGATACATGTTGGAAATGTAAGCAAAAACCGGGTCCTTATTATCATACCTGGTGGACATGTTCTATTGTAAAAAAATATTGGTCTAAGATTCATAGATGGTTAGAAAAGATGATGAAAATCCAGATAGAATTTAAACCAGAACTGTTCCTGTTAGGTATATTAAGACCTACCGTAACTATGGCAAAGAAAATAATTATTTAATATTACATGTATTAACAGCCGCAAGAATAGTATTTGCCCAATTTTGGAAAAATGAAAACCTACCATTAGACCAAATTATAATTTTGAAAATCCTAGATTGTACAGAAATGGACAGATTAACGTTAGAGATGAAGGAGAAAGAAGATTCAATCTTTTATAAAACTTGGGGAAAATTTTATCAGTGGGTTGAAACACGTTAGAATAAGAAGAGATTTTAGAGTTTTATTATATTAAGTATTAAGGTTAATGATTGGAAATAGTTGTTATGCTATCAACTATGTTAATTATTTAAAGGAATATTAGTGTTTTACCAAATGTTGTAACTATACCGATTTATTCTTATAAATGTCTAGTATTATATAAACAATAATACTTAATATGAAGACCCGGACGACAACTTGTTTGCTGAATTACGTATTTATTGTAGTTATCCACACCCTGTCCCTTTTATCCCGATTTTCCTGTTCCCGCACCGACCCTACCTTTTCCCTACCCATATAAAATCTAATAAAATATATATATATTAAAAAAAGAATACAAGATTGCATTTTAAGGCTAGCAGATCTGGGCTTCAAAAATCCATATAGATGGTAGCAAAGAGATTCAGAAATTAAATCTTTGCTGCCATCTAGATTTTTGTAACCCAGATTTGATTGTCTTCATATCTCAGTAGTTGAAGTTTGGAATGCAACTTCTGGTTCTGGACTTTTCTCTTGACCATTTTAGGTTGAATTGGAAAGGTTGAAGAGAAGCTACAGTTTTGACTTATTGGAGCCTCAGTGTTTGAGGTCATCACTGTGTTTCCCTCAGTATTCAGTTTATGAGTTTTTATTTTGCTCTCAAGAAGTGTGATCTGTCTGATTAACAGAAGTCCTGATTATAAAAAAAGAATATAGAGATCTATCACATGCTGCTTTCCTCTGTTCTTGATAATCAACCAAATTAAAAATGTCCAGCTACATTCAGATTGTTTGTGCCTCCTACTGATGTATTATTTTCTCTGGCAGGGTGAGATTGGAAGACCAGGAAGAAAGGTATAAGACAAAATGCATAAGATATCTTATATTATAAGGTTTGCGGCAACCACCTTAAACCTAGTACCCTTGTGGTATGTTGGACTGCAACCCCTGACTTCCACTCAGCAAGGTTACGCTAGATGTGGGTGATGGAAGTTGTAGTCCAACACATTTGGAAAGGCTGATTTCTAGAAATTTTCTCCAACTTAATTTCATTCCAGGTGTGGACTTCAATGGCCAGAATCCTCCAACCAATTTTGGCATTGCTGAGAATACTGAAAATTGAAGTCCATACATCTAAAGTGGATTCAGATTGGGGGAGGCTGCTTTTGTGCATATGCTGAGGCATGTTATAAAAGTTCTACATGTCATTAAACACTGATAAACATGCATTAATCTGAGATATATAGATATCACATATCTATTCTCTAGAGTTGAAATAGAAGTTCTTCCTGTCCCAATAAATCTCTTAGACTCCCCTTCTCTTTCACTTCCTGGCCAAGACCTTCCTATTCCAAAAGCCATTTACTTGCCAGATCCAATTCTCTCTTTCCTGAAATCTGGTGGAATGGCTGCATTGAAGTGACAGATGAGGAAAGGATGAGCACATTGGATTTCTGGATGCTCTATGGTCATGACTAATTGCTAGTTGAAGTTACTCTATTATACATTACAGCCATTTTGAATGTTTAAATTATGTGAACACCCATGCTAATACACCTGATTTTTCTTTTTCTTTTCTTTTTTAATTTGATTTACTCCATTCTCTGTTTTTTTGAAGGGCAGTCGAGGTCCTCCAGGTGTCCCTGGAATGCCAGGATCTATTGGATGGCCTGGTCCAATGGGACTAAAGGTAAGATTAAGCTATTGATGAATGATTTGTCAAGCAGCCTATTTATAATGTAAATTATAATCCTATTGAAACCCAGGAAAGGGAAGTTTGCTAATACAATAAATGATGAGTTTCAAAAATCTGTTGTTTACTTTGGGCAGATGATGTCCAAACCCCAGATTTCATATAAAAACAAAGTTTAACTGATATTAATTATTCACATTGAGTTAATAGGTATATGTTTCTGGAATTGTCTGGAACTGATAGCACTCCCACACCTACAATATGGATCAGATGTTTAAACAATGCCTTTACCATAATAAAAAAGGACCAATTAGCAAACATCCACAAAACTATCAGCAACATCTTCAAAGGAATCCAATTCACAAGGGAAGAAAAAAACACAACATACTACCTTTCATAGATATCCTTATCAACAGAGAATACGATGGCAAACTAGAAACAAAGGTGTACTGAAAAACCATCTATACCAACCAAGTGCTCCACTACAGAGTAATAATAATGCAATGCAATGCAATGCAATACAATGAATGCAATACAATACAATACAATACAATACAATACAATACAATACAATACAATACAATACAATACAGTACCACAGTTGGAAGCGACCTTGGAGGTCTTCTAGTCCAACCCCCTTCTCAGGCAGGAAACCCTATACTATTTCAGACAAATGGTTGTCCAATCTCTTCTTTAAAATTTCCCGTATTGGAACATTCACAACTTCTGGAGGCAAGTTGTTCCACTGGTTAATTATTCTCTCAAGAAATTTATTCTTAATTCTAGGTTGCTTCTCCCCTTGATTAGTTTCCATCCATTGCTTCTTGTCCTGACTCCAGGTATTTTGGAGAATAGCTTGACTCCCTCTTCTCTGTAGCAACCACTGCTTTATTGGAACACTGCTATCATATCATCCCTACTCCTCCTTCTCTTCATTAAACTAGACATACCCAATTCCAGCAACCAATCTTTAAAAGTTTTAGCCTCCAGTCCCCTAATCATCTTTGTTATTCCTCTCTGTACTCTTTCTAGAGTCTCAACATCTTTTTTACATCATGGTGACCAAAACTGGATGCAGTATTCCAAGTGTGGCCTTACCAAGGTGTTATAAAGTGGTATTAACACTTCATGTGATCTTGATTCTCTCCTTCTGTTAATGTAGCCTAGCACTGTGTTGGCTTTTTTTGGCAGCTGCAGCACACTGCTGGCTCATATTTAAGTGATTGTCCACTAGGACTCCGAGATCCCTCTCACAGTTCTACTATTGAATGAGGTACCACCTATGCTATACCTGTGCATTTGGTTTTTCTTACTTTTTTCACCATTAAATTTCATTTTGTTGAATAGTGCCCAATGTTCAAGTCTGTCAAGATCCTTCTGTATCTTAAGCCTGTCTTCTGGAGTGTTGGCTATTCCTGCCAGCTTGGTGTCATCTGCAAATTTGATGAGTTCCCCATCTATTCCCTCGTCCAAATCATTGATGAAGATGTTGAAGAGTACTGGGCCTAAAACAGAACATTGGGATACCCCACTGCACATTTCTCTCCATGTAGCTGCTGTTCCATTGAGGACTACACATTGAGTGGGGTTGGTCAGCCAGTTATGAATCCATCTGTAGTAATAGTAGGTTGTGGTCTATTTTATATACTTTATTAAATGCCTTACTGAAATCCAAGTAAATTATATCCACAGCATTCCTTTGGTCTACTAATTTTGTAATCTTGTCAAACAACACAATAAGATTTGTCTGACATGATCTGTCTTTGGCAAACCCATGTTGGCTTTTGTTTGCCTACAGATGTTCACTGATTCATTGTTCGATTATTTTTTCCAGAATCTTCCCATGTATTGAGGTCAGACTGATAGGTCTATAGTTTACTGGATTAATTTTTCTCCTTTTTTGAAGATGGAAACTACATCAGCTCTTTTCCAGTCCTCTGGTAATGTAATAGTAATAAGTTGGAAGGGACCTTGGAGGTCATCTAGTTCAACCCCTTGCTCAGGCAGAAAACCCTATACCATTTCAGACAAATGGCTGTCCAGTCTCTTCTTAAAAACATCCAGTGTTGGAGCATTTACAGCTTTGGGAGGCAGGTTGTTCCACTGATTAATTGTTCTAACTGTCTGGAAATTTCTCCTTAGTTATAGGTTGATTTTCTGTTTGATTAGTTTCCATCCATTGCTTCTTGCCTTGCCTTCGGGTGCTTTGGAGAATCACTTGACTCCCTCTTCTCTGTGGCAACCCCTGAGATACTGGAACACTGCTATCATGTCACCCCTTGTCCTTCTCTTCATTAAATTAGACATACCCAATTCCAGCATCTGTTCCTTATATGTTTTAGCCTCCATTCCCTTAATCATCTTTGTTGCTCTTCTCTGTACTCTTTCTAGAGTTTAAACATCTTTTTTACATCATGGTGACTAAAACTGGATGCAGTATTCCAAGTGTGGCCTTATCAAGGCATTGTAAAGTGGTATTAACACTTCACGTGATCTTGATTCTATCCCTCTGTTAATGCAGCCTAGCACTGTGTTGGCTTTTTTGGCAACTGCAGCACACTGCTGGCTCATATTTAAGTGATTATCAAATAGGACTCCAAGATCCCTCTCAAAGTTACTACTTTTGATCAAGATACCACCTCTACTATACACTGCAGGATCTTTGAAAGATATAGTTCAGTGGTTCTGAGATCACGCCTGCCAGTTCCTTCAGAACCTTGGGTATAATCCATCTGGTCCTGGTGATTTGAACTCATCTAGTTTGGACAGGTGCTCCCTTACCATTTTCTTGCCTATTTTAACTTGTGTTTCTAATCTGTTTTTTACGGTACTGTTTTTCATAAGTTGAACTGTTTTTTCTCTTTGTGTAAATACAGATGCAAAAAATGAGTTGAGTAGTTCTGCTTTCTCCCTGTTGCTTGTCACCTTTACCACTTTCTCCCACTAATGGACCAATCATTTCCTTCACTTTTTTCTTGTTTTTTTTACATGTTGAAAGAAGTTTGTTGTTGTTATTTTTGACTTTTGTCGCAAATCTTAGTTCATTTTGAGCCTTAGCTTTCCTCACTTCCTCTTTGCAGGCTAGGGTATCTGCTGATATTCTGCCTTAGATATATACTCCTCTTTCCACTTTTTATACTTGTTCTTTTTGTCTTCCAATTTATCAGAGAGTTCTTTACGCAGCCATGCTGGGTTTTTTTGAGAGCTGTTATTTTTCTTCTTTGTTGGTATTGTGCTAGACTGGGCTTTTATAATCTCACTTTTCAAAATTTCCCAAGCTTCTTGAATTGTTTTCCCCTTGAGGATTCTCACCCATGGAATCTTTCCCAAGCTCTTTTTGAGTTTATTGAAATTAGCTCTCTTAAAATCCAAGACTCTAATTTGACTATCTTTTATTGCTTGTGCTTGCATAACGTTGAATTCCAATATTGCATGATCACTCCCCACCCCAAGGTTCTTATAGCTTCAATACCCTATCTATCGTTTCATCTCTATTAGTGAAAATTAAGTCCAATATGGCTGATCCCCTAGTTCCCTTTTCTACTTTTTGGGGAAAAAAGTTGTTTGCTAGGTTTGTCAGGAACCTGTTTGTCTCCCATTATTATTGTGATCTGCTTCCTATATGCCTTAGTTAACTGACTAGCAAAAAGTTCATCCATTTCCTCTGGTTGGTTGGGTGACATATACTATACACCTATCGTAATATCATTCCACCCCTTTTATATTGACCCAAATGCATTCAAGACTATTTTCATCATTGTTGTGCTCTATTTCTGTAGAAATGTAGTTATTTCTTATATATATATAATGCAACTCTACCTCCACTTTTATTTGGTTTGTTTCTTTTAAATAATTTAAATCCCTCTAGCTGTATGTTCTATTTGTGGGTTTCATTCCACCAAGTTTCCATAATGGTAACGATATCATATCTGCCCTCATTTACTTGGATTTCTAATTCACCCTGTTTATTGCTCATAGTCTGTGCATTGGTATATAGACATTTGAGTCCTTTATGATTGACCCTCTGTTTACTTTCTACATAACCTGTGTGTTGCCTGAGTTCCCCTACTTCCTTACCACCTATTTGATTAGTGCACTTGGCATGACACTATTAAAAGCCTGATTTTGCTTGACAGCAAGGTTGATATTCTTACTTGCACAAACACCTATGTTACACACACTGATAACCCTGCTAGTTTTAGATTGCTGGGGACAGAAATGTTCTATATCAATTAACTATATCAATTAATCCAATCTCTCACAAGAGAAGCTATGTAAGAACACTATTTAGATGTACAGAAAAACACTGCAACAATCTTGAACAGCACAAAAAAGAAGCAGATCATCTATATAACATCTTCCAACAAAATGGATATCTAGCAACTTCCTCGAAAAGTGCCTGACCGCTCAGTCCAATATAGTACAACCAACCCAAACAAGGAAAACACTGTCACACATCAAAAACACCTCAGAAACCATGGGTTGACATAATTGTATCTATCAGAACATGTTTTGTCTTCAGAGCATCTGTGACAAGGCATGGGAGAGTTTGCTACAGATGGTTATTTGGAAGCTAATCACATAATCAATGTGTCTGGTTAATACTTGAATGGTAGATTACCAGAGAACATTAGGACTATAAACTTAACCAATTCACTGAAAAACTTATTAGAACTGTTCCTTGAAAGTACAAGAAAAGGCTTTCTTTGTTGCAATCTCTTCCACCCTTCCCAATGAAATTTGGCAATGTGATTGCTGACAACTGGTGGGATAATTTCCTAATATCAGAAATGCAGAAATTTGGAAGCATAAATTAGTTCAACACCCTTTAAAAAATGGGTAAGAAAATCTTCCTAAATGTTTCATGGCCACTGAATCCTGTTGTCTCCCTTTTCAAAAATAAATGTGACCCTAGCTTCAGACCATCAGAATCCGCCCGCCCCTGCTTTACACTGTGATACAAATCAGCAAATTGGCTCAGTGCCATCCAGGTTAACTATATCCAATGGTAAGAAAGGCAAGGGAGCAATCTGAGCAGCCTATGCTCATTTGCTTACTGTTCTGTACAAAGAACTTACGTTGAACTCAGTTTATGCAGTGTAATTTTTCATGATATGGATGCATTAAGAAATGTAGAAATTTCTCTTCTCTGATTATGAACTACAGCTGTCAACCAGTGCAACCATTGCAATAAAATCTGGCCATTATGAATAATTTTCTCTATTGTTTCTTTTAGGGTGAAAAGGGAGATTTAGGTTTGATGGGATTGCCAGGCACAAGAGGACCAATGGGCTTCAAGGTTTGTTACTTCAAGCACTATGTTGTCTTTTTTGGGGTCTAACAACTACTGTGTTAGAAGATAATTGGTGTACGTTGTAGACAGGTAACATTTATGATTTTGGGGATGAAGAAGAATAATGAAAAGATACAGACTTTTTTCCACAGATACAATGAAAATATTGTAATAGAGTGTGGAAATATTTGTTTTTCCTCTCTTCTTCATCAGATATCTTGCAGCAATGTAATAGTGTACATGAGTTAAACAGAAGCATTTACAAGGAAAATCCAAAAATTAAAGATGATGGTTGCAATCACATGATTAAAGCACATGGAAAAGGTGTGAGGCTTTGATAAATGTGATCATGGCATCTTGACTTTTTTACATGCACTCCTGCAGAAACCCCTAAGGGAACACAATATATTAAATGTATTTTAAGTACAGAAATGGGTGAATAAATGAAGTACTCTTGATATTATCACATTCATTCATTCAATGTATTTAATGTGCAATTGTTTTGTTTTTTTGTTAGAACAAATGTCTGGGTTTGACCTTGAACCTGGTCACTGGGCACTGTGGGTAGGAGTCTTAAACCTTCTCAGCTTCTTTATTTACAAAAATTCTTCCTCACAAAAAACACAGATGCACTTTTTGTTACATTTTAAAAGTCCTCTATGGTCACTTGATTTTTTTTTTTAAAAAAAACCTACATATAGAATGGGAAGATATTTTACAAAGCAAGGAGCTGGATCTCTAACATCTGTGATGTAAGGCTGTTGCCTCCAGAAACATAGTATAGTGTACAGGAGAATTATTTGCTACATATTTACCGCTAAACAGCTAAACCCAGCTGTTATTTAGGATCTAATATTCTCAGAATTACATCCTTTACCCTTTTTAGGGTAGGGGGAAGTTTTCCCTAAGCTGATGTACTTTTTTTTTTTTTTGCATTGTTAGATGTAACCATTTGTCTTTTCCTGACCCAATGGGCTATTGATTTACTTATATATACTGCTCAAAAAATTAAAGGGAACACAAACGTATAGAATTCTATACGTTTGTGTTCCCTTTATTTTTTTTGAGCAGTATATTTAACATCTGTTAGACTAACCTGCCCCAACACGCAATTGACTGACTACTTTTAAGTCCATTTACATACAGATAAGCTGGAAATAGATAACATGTAGATATCCTGACCTGCTTTTGAACTGATATATAGAGAAACTAGAACAGAAAGTAGCATGACACATTCATATGTGAGAGATAACTTTTATAATTCCTTAATTTTTAATTAATTTTTAAAATAATCTTAATGACCTTTAGAGCAGAAGACTGCATGTACATTTTAAAAATAATAATTCTGAAAACAAGAATATTTATTATATGATGATTGTTTGATCTAAATGGCAAAATACCATGCTTCAAAATGATATTTAATATTCATTTGCATTTTTATGACACAGGTACATATTGACCTCACTTTTTAAATGTTTAACACTCACAATTTTACAGTATGCGAATTCAGTGAAAATTTTAAGATTAACTATTAAAATGCTTGTAGATATTGCTACAAACGATTAGAATTTAACTGGAAGCCCAGTAAAATACAAATGTCAGAAATGTATCTATACTAGATAAGGGAAAGAGGTGAAGATAATGATTATGACAGAGATTTCTGTAATTATAATTATGTTAGTTCTTGCACTGATTGTTGTTTCTTATTAAACATCCAAACCAATGTGAAGTATGTCTACTATACATGATTTCTTGTCATCTTGGTTTCTAGATTGAGATGTGATGCTGTCACTTCTTATGTTTTTGTCTTTCAAAATTTTGTTCTAGGGTAATACAGGTGGTGTTGGAGAAAAGGTGAGTGATAAAATTACTTACAAGCACTTGGCACTAGTCTGTATGAATAAGTATATTGCATCCAATTAGTGTAAAAAAAATGCCCACTTTTATTTGATTCAGGAGTTAAAGAGATTAAAGCAATTAAAGAGTACATAATTTAGCAAGGGTATCAAGGAATGAGTTCGCTCCACTGTTCTTTAGCAATAGTTATTCATGTGGATGTTATACACCAGGCCACCTATCTTATGGAAGCCATGACTCAGACCCCTGTGTGGACCCAACCCCACCACATCTCTACTATTCATTAAAGCAGAAATCTTTTAGGTTTCTGTGTGAACCTTCAGAAAAGTAGAATTGCTTTAAGGACTCAGCTTGTTTAAAGCTAATGAGACTCTTAAAAGTACAGCTGTACTTTTCATCGAGCCAATGTGAAAGCTTGAAAAAAAAGATATGTGTTAACTAGTAGCAGAGAGATTGTTCAAACCTAATGCTCTTAGCCCAAATCATTTCCAAAGCTGGAAGAGTAGAAACATAATAACAGCATTTTTTTTTTACTACTGGCAACTTCAAGATGTGTGAACTTCAACTCCCAGAATTCCCCAGTCCTAATAAATGGCCACTGCCATTGTATGGAAAGCCAAAAGTCTACCTAACATATCTTCGTGACTGTGGAGATTTTGTATTTAATTTAACATTGGATATTGGAGGAAACAGAATTATACTTTTAACTGCTATGTTATATAGTTCTGATATGGTTTTCCACAGGGAGCTCAAGGACAGAAAGGAATCAAAGGCAGCAAAGGTGATAAGGTAATATTTTCTTACTATAATATCAAGCAATCTATAGAGACATGGGGTATTTTTTTTTCTTGTTTGTTCTTCAGACCAGTTTGGCATCTAGCATCAGGCTAGAAACTAGGAGACTGAGTTCTAGTCCCGCGTTAGACATGAAAGCCAATTGGATGACTTTGGACTAGTCACTTTCTGTCAGCCCAATTCATCTCACAGGATCATGTTGTGAAGAAAATAGGAGGGAGAATTAGATATGTTTTCTGCCTTTAATTATTTATAAATATAATAAAGGTGAGATTTAAAAAAATATAGAATAGTGGGCATAGTTTTACATTTTGGCATGTAAAATAGTGGGCATAGTTTTACATATTTATAGAAGAATTATGTTTCTTAGGATGTTGTACAAGGAAACTTCTGTACAAGGAGAATGCCCAGAAATGCCCACATCTCAGCATCACTCCGTGAGCTGCATTGGCTGCCTATTGGTCTCCGAACGCAATTCAAAGTGTTGGTTATGACCTATAAAGCCCTACATGGCATCGGACCAGGTTACTTACGAGACCGCCTGCTGCCTCACGAAACCCAGCGACCGGTTAGGGCCCACAGAGTCGGCCTTCTCCAGGTCCCGTCGGCCAGACAGTGTCGCCTGGCGGGGCCTAGGGGAAGGGCCTTTTCTGTTGCGGCCCCGGCCCTCTGGAATCAACTCCCCCCGGAGATCCGTATCGCCCCCACCCTCTCCGCCTTTCGTAAACTACTAAAGACCCATCTCTGCCGGCAGGCCTGGGGCGGTTGAAATCTTGCCCCTAGCCAGTGTATGTCTGTGTGTATGTTTGCTGAATGAATGGTTCTTAATTTAGGGGTTCTTCTTTTTATATATTTATTTTTATAAATGTACTATTTAGTTTGTATTGGATTTCTATTTATGCTGTAAGCCGCCCTGAGTTCCCGGAATAGGGCGGCATAGAAATTTAATAAATAATAATAATAATAAATAATAATAATAAAGGAACTTTATAAAGTCCTAGATTTGTAAGATTGGTTTCTAGCTGCATGTTGCCTCCCTTCATTTCAAGCCTTTAAAAAAGAAAACGAGTGGTTTAGCTTCCTCAATACCAGTTTTTTTCAAACTTGACAACTTGAAGATCTGTGCACTTCAACTGTCATTCAATCCCTAGCCCACATTTGCCAAGTTTGAAAAATACTGATTTATAACATTCCTGATCAGTCAGGCTATACCTGAAAAATCTCTTCTGGCTCTATATGACTAACTCTTAAAATCCCAGGATTTCTTTTCAAGAATGGAAATAATGTTATAACTATGTAGGGCCGAAGTCTAAGTTCAACACAGCAGGATATCGAATTTTCCACAAAGAATTGACAGATGTGGTATAGCCACATCTGAAGAAATGCATTATTCCTGATGTTCATTTTATGTTGCCAGCATTTAAAATTGCACTAGTCTTTTCTATAACAAAATTATGATTATTCTCAAGTACTTGTGCATAGCAACATATGTTAAACAGTATAAGAGATGCAAGACCTCTTTTCTTCTTTCATGATGGAGATTTCATTTATGTGAACTTTAAAAAACCCACATATTCACAGTCTTTATATTAAGATCAATATTGTCAAAGTAATTTTTGCACCAATGTATTAAAGATGTAATTCTAAGATGTCATTCTAGGACAAGGCCAGGGACCGGGGTAAGAATAGGGAAGATAAATGGGTGATAGATAATTGAAGAAATGCACATTTGAAGGGAAGTCTCAGAGTGTAAAGACAAAATCATGAAGAGAAAAAATTAGCATAATATCTATAGAGATTCTCAGTCATCCAGGTCATAATTATCCCAATGGTGCTTTTTCATGAGGCAACTGTACTTTCTTGTTTTTCTTTGAAGATGTTTCACTTCTCATCCAAGAACCTTCTTCAGCTCTGACTCTTCTGCTCTTTTGAAGACAGCAAAGTCCACATTTTGGTCAGAGAGGACCACTGGTTTGAAAGAGGGGTCAAAGAGGCCATCTATGTCAAAACTGAACAGCCCTCTCTCAACAGAGGGGGAGGGATACGATATCATCTACCTCCAGTCTACAACACAGTCCTTTCAGCAGTTCCAAGAAGGCTCCACCCCCATTTGCACTACTCAGGTGACCCTGATGACGCAAATAAACCTCCAGATGGCCTCAACGACTCTCTAAAAGAATGCAAATGATCAGCTGTCTGCAAAGAGTATAAATCGTTCCATTCCCCACCATCCAGTTAGAGCTGAAGAACCTTTCTTGGATGAGAAGTGAAACATCTTCAAAGAAGAACAAGAAAGTCCAGTTGTGAAAAAGCACCTTTGGGATAATTAGTATAATAGGTGAAAAACGGAAACGTTATAAAACCAAATACATAAGATATACCTATGTTTAAAAGTTACATTCGTCCTTGTTTATTGTTAAAAAAAGCATGCAAATTATGATTACTTCACTCAGGACTGGTTAAATATAACTATAATTATCTCTGTCCTTATATCATTTGAATAGATTATATGGTATACAGTGTTGTATATTAACAGTAGAAACCTGTTCTACAAACATTAGAAAAACAGATTTTCAACATGCTAAATCAAATGTTGATTCATTCGTTTGTGTCTCATTGCCAATTTATTATTTTAATAAGTTTTAATATAATATACCATCTTGTTTTAGTTGGTTATTAGTATATTTTCTTTTCCTTTGTGTTGTGCCATAGTCACATGATCTGATTTGGGCAACCTGTAAATGATCTATAAAGAGATAAACACATCCAAGATCAGTATCTATAGAGATTCTTAGTCATCCAGGTTATGACTGTCTCAAAGGTGCTTTTTCAAAAGACAACTGGACTTTCTTGTTTTTCCATGAAGATGTTTCACTTCTCATCCAAGAAGCTCCAGTCAGAACTGAAGAAGCTTCTTGGATGAGAAGCAAATTGCCTTTTGAAAAAGCACCTTTGGGAAAAATCCAAGATCAATTTCCCCAAGACTTTTAATTAAAGGATAGCTCATTTTTATTCACCTTTTTCTTTGCAGGGATACATGGGTTTCCCTGGAATGTTGGGGCAAAAGGTAAGGTACATCAGGGATGCTCAGTCTGTGCACAGCATGGACATGTGTTGGAGTTAATATTACATAGGGATTTTGAGAGACAATTTAGCCCTAACTTTCTACTCCTAACTATTAAGTATTCAGTGGGACTTAATATTAAATAAATATGCCCTGTTCATTCCCAACTCTTGTCATAGTCTTGTCACTATGGAAACTCAAATGGCATAGATTCCCTTCACTCTTTCCAGCCCCCAAGCAAGGTAAGTAAACTGTAGACAATGTAGGATATCTATTGGCCTCTACTTTGTACCTATTTTATATATATTGAACCAAGTTTAAGGAAGTTTCAGAAGCAAGATCAGTAGAATACATTAAGCTGCTTCTGATTAGGTCAATGCAGTGTTTGGCAATTTTAGGATGAATCAACTTCCTGATCGCTCCAGAGATTCTGGAAATTGTATCCACACATTTTAAAGTTACTAAAACTGAGAAACATTGCGTTAATGATTTCAAAATAATGGGATCAGTACAGGTATCAGCTATTCAGTTCCAGGTAAAAATGGGAAGTTGGAATGATTGTTTAAAAATCTGAGAATATAAACTACTGAAAAATTCACAATTTGTGCAATTAAATAACATGAACTGTCATGCAACTCTTGTTACTTTATTTTGGACTAGTGGATTTTTGCTATGACTATTACACCTGAGTTTTTAGAATTGTATATGTATCTGGTTAAAATAACCATCTGATCGTAACTGTAAGGATCACATTTTCTTTTACCTAGAAAATCCATTAATATTCTTGAAGCTAATTTCACACTAGTTAATCATTTGAGGGAGAAAAAGTAGATTGATTTGAGTAGTTGTAGAAAAAAGTATTTGGTGCTGCTGATGTCATTGCTCATTGTTTCATTTCTAATTTTGATGTTCCAGTAATGTTCAGAGGAAATTGCTTTCTCTGTCCCCTTGGAGTCCATATGCTGCTAATAAGCAGGACTGAAGCGATTAGGGAATGGGACACAAGGAGCTTTCATACATTTCATGCATCTTCTCTTTCTCCTTTCTCATGTCCATAAATCTGACCTTGTGTTTAAAGATGTCTGAAAGATGGAAAGGCTTTCTATGCTTAAGGTTTTGAGCTTGTCCGTTTCTACTTAATTATCAGCACCCTTTCTATAACAGGATAGAGCAGTGATGGCGAACCTTTTAGAGATCGAGTGCCCAAACTGCAACCCCAAACCCACATGTATCATCGGGTGCCGGGTAGGCATGGCCCAATGGGTGGGCGTGGCCCATTGGGTGGGCGTGGCTGCAGTGGTAACAGCAGACTGGGTGGAACTAAAAAGTTCAATCAATCAATTCCAACTTTGCGAGATCTTTTTTTCCCTGCGAGAAGTTGAAATTGATTGATTGATTGAATCTTTTTTTTTTTGCACACGGCGGTGGAGGCCTAAAGCGAAAAGGTTTTATAAAACCCAGCTGAAGCCCTAGGACTGGGGTGACGGTGCACATGCCCACAGAGAGGGCTCTGCGTGCCACCTGTGTTTGCAACCACAGGGATAGAGGGTTTCTTGGGAACAAACTGAGTTCATATTTATTTGGGCTGATGGTTAACAATCAGGTGTGACTGTCTATGGAGATTCTCAATCATCCAGGTCACACCTGGGTCCCAAAGATGGTTTTTCACAAAACAACTTAACTTTCTTGTTATTCTTTGAAGACATTTTGCTTCTTATCCAAGAAGCGTCTTCAAGTCTGACTGGATGGTGGAGAATAGAAGGATTTATATTTATCAAATCCCAAAAAAGACCGAGCAAGAGCTCCTCCATAATAGACAAGGAAGAAAACAATAAATGAAGCAATATAATCATTCCATATATTGCAGGAATATTGGAAATGCTCGGGAGGATCTTCAACCAAAACAACATATGTGTACACTTGAAACCCAAGAATACACTAACGCAGAAGCTTGTCCACCTCAAGGATAAAACACCCAGACACAAACTGAGCAATGTAGTATATGCAGTACAATGCAGTGAGCCATCTGCATATCTGTACATTGGGGAAACAAAACAACCACTTCATAAATGCATGGCATTTATAGGAGAACAAACCCATCAGGACAAGATTTGGCAGTCCATCTGCATTTAAAAGACAAAGGCCACTCTTTCGAAGACAATGAAGACATTTTGGACAGAGTGGACTTCTGGTTTGAAAGAGGGGTCAAAGAGGCCATCTATGTCAAAATTGAACAGCCCTCTCTCAACAGAGGGGGAGGGATATGACATCATCTATCTCCAGTCTCCATTCCCCACCATCTAGTCAGAGTGAAGAAATGTCTTGGATGAGAAGTGAAATGTCTTCAAAAAATAATAAGAAAGTCCAATTGCCTCATGAAAAAGCATCTTTGGGACCCAGGTGTGACCAGTTTTCTATTCCTGATAGAGAGTGCTTGCACTGGATTGTGGCTTCATTGACCAAGGAAAAAAGAAAGTGAATGAAGCTTTTTATTATTTAGTGTACTAATGGTATAATTATTAAGATTTTTTCTAAGTTGATGGAGCTATAGTCCAGTATTTCAATGTCCAATGTACTTTAGTTAATATTATTTACACAAGCATTTAGAAGGATCTCTTTTTGGCATGCATATGACTATCTGCTGAGTTTTGAGTAAGATAATTTCATAATCAAGTGTATATTTTTGCACTGAAAATTTGGGTTTTATCCTTTCCATCCCCATAAAGGGAGAAATGGGTCCAAAGGGGGAACCTGGTGCATCAGGACACAGAGGACCAACTGGACGGCCAGGGAAACGAGGCAAACAAGTAGGAATCCTGTACTATATTTTGTTTATTTTGTTTTAATCCTAACTTCCTTAATATATATTTATTTTTATATAAATCTAGATAAAATATTTTTGTTTCTCTAAAGGCCTTGTTTATGATAACTTAAAGAGCCTTGAAGATCTTTGGATTGCAGAAATCAATTTTATTTTCAGGTGCAGGGTGAAAACAATTTAATCTAAATCTCATTTGATTGATTGATTGATTTATGCCTCCTCATACTTCTTGTCTGAATCACACTGCTGGCTTTTGTTGTTGTTGTTGTTGTTGTATATGGTTTCTAGCATGCTACTTAAATATTTTCCTTAAAGACTTTGTTAAATTGATGTATTCTCCACTCACTGTTGTCATCAAAAAGCTATGCTGGCATTAAATTTGTTGTGCCCAAGACTGACTATTGGTCTATACTTCTTGTCAATTTCTCCAAATAATGGGTGAGAAAGTCTAACAAAATTTAGATATGTCAAGGCTATTACTATACCTACTGGTCTTATTTATGTTATTAGATAAATCTCATCATAGATTTAACCCTTCTTTACGTTAAATGTTGTTTTGAAACTTCACAGGGAAGAAGCTAGATGGGTACTTAACTATTTGTTAAATAAGAAAGACACTTCTCACCCACTGAGTCATTTCCTGCCTCCAAAGCCAGCTGACGTTCTCATATTAAATGCCTGTGGCGGCAGCTAAATTAAGAAGCTGTTACTTCCACTTCCATTCTGAGATGCATCTTGCTCATCTCATTGACTCCTTTAAGTTCATGCCTGGAGTCTTCTCAGGTTAGATGCACTAAGACAGGATATATATAGGCCTAGTCTTATAAGTGCCAGATTAATCAACATCATCACAGGCATGACACACACTCTGTTCCAGTTGCCACAGTTTTAGGAATTCTATTATTGCTGGTAGAAAATGTCTTGAGAAGATGTAATATTTATGGGAAAATGCCCCTGTTTTCAGACCTGTAGTCATCAACCTTTTTCTGCTTCTTTCTCTTCATTTTTTCAATTTCTTCTCTCCCTTACTCTCTGTTTATTAATTGTTTCTGAATCTTGCTATTCTCTGCTTGTAGTGGCTTTAAGTCTCCTTCATCAAAGATAACAGACAATTCACTATAAATGTTTTAAACAAATTAGTTCATCTATAAACTCCTACATGATTGTTTTGTATTACTCACACTTTCCTTTTTCTTAAAAAAGATCAAAGAAAAAATATTGGCAAGAAAAACCAAATGCACAAATATAGAAAATGTGATACCTGGCTCAACAGTAGCAACTGTAAGAGGGATCTAGGTGTCCTAGTAGGCCATCACTTAAGTATGAGCCAGCAGTGGGTTGCAGCTGCAAAAAAAGCTAATACAGTTCTAGGTTGCATCAACAGAAGGATGGTTTCAAGATCATGTACAGTGGTAGTACTGCTTTATACCACACTGGTAAGCCCATACTTAGAATAGTTTTGGTCACCATGATACAAAAAAGATGTTGAGACCCTAGAAAGAGCGCAGAGAAGAGCAACAAAGATGATAAGGTGTCTAGAGGTTAAACCATTACAATGAACAATTGAGGAAACTAGGAATGTCTAATCTAATGAAGAGAAGGACTAGGGATGATAGCAATCTTCTAGTACTTGAGTGGCTGCCACAGAGATGAAGAAGTTAACCTATTCTCCAAAGCACCTAAAAGCAAGGCAAGAAGTAATAGGTGGAAGATCATTAAAGTGAGATCCAACCTAGAGTTAAGGAGAAATTTCTTGACATTGAAAACAATTAATCAGTGGAACAGCATACTTCTAGAAGTCATGGATGCACTCTCATTGGCCAAGAAGAAACTGGACAGCTATTTATCCAAAGTGATATAGGATCTTCTGCTTGAGCAGAGCAGCCTAGGTTATTGACAGAAGTCAAAATTGACTCAAAAGCACCCCCCCCACACACACACACACAAATCAAAACATAATTAGTAGAAACAAGTGCTTATTTTAATGCTGTTCTGGGCAATTGCTGTGGAAGTGCATATGAAATAAAGCAAGAAATGCCAAGCGCTATAACTCTTAGCCACTAGTTGGAACTAATGGCTTTAAGCAATGTATCCCCTCAGCATTTCTTCCATTAAAAGATTGCATGCCAGAAACATAATCATTTATCTCCAAGTGGTCTTTCAAAAAGCTGCCTGGGTCTTTTGTTACTGCAGATCTTGTGATGGCATAATTATATCTATCCACTATAATAAATTGGTATAAGTAAAAAGTGAACACTTCTTCGAGTCAAATCTGACTCCTGATGCCTTCATGGTTTTTATTGTCACCTACCTGGTTTTTTGTCCTCCTGGTCTTACTTATAACCCTGGAAGTTTCAGATAGCAAACTGTCCAAGAAGTAGCCCCTGTTTAGCTTCTCAAAATCTGCCAAACTCAGCTCAGCAACAGTAAAATACATATTTATAAATTAATTTTTCCTGGAAATGATCTGATTTGAGAAAAAGAATTCTACCTAAGCAAACATTATTTTTGTCTTGGAGAAATTACCCATTCATGGAAAATGCAGAATAGGAAAATAAAGAAAATATTTTTGACACTATATAAATGCATATTTTGTACAGATAGGTACATGGACACATATAGGAGTCCTGAGGAGCTGTGCGTTGACTTTATTTAAAATAAATTCTTACTTTGGATTACCAAACTATATCTGAAGAGTTTTATTGTTTGGATTAACAGGCGTGTTAGATTTATAGTTTAAGACAGTGTTTTTCAAGCTTGACAACTGTAGATGTGTGGGGCATGTTTTTCTGGGGAATTCTGAGAGATCGAGTTAAATTGCCAGGTTTGAAAAATACTGACTGAAGACATTCTAATTTCCTTTATATTGCAGCTTATAGTGTATATGTAAGGAAATAGTTATGCGGTTCTTTTTTTAGGGACAAAAAGGAGACATAGGACCCCCTGGAAGTATAGGCCCACCAGGTAGGCCTGGTCCTCCTGGAGTATCAGGTCCACCAGGACAGTTAGTAGCAGGTAAGACTGGGCTTTCTTAATAGCTGCTCTTATGCTTGAATTTTAATAATATAATAATGCTAAACAGAATATACCTTTCATGTTTGTCAATCATTAGCTGAAAGAATTTCATTAACATAGCACTTTAGGGGTCAATAGGCTTTGGGGAGGGTATAGATGGAAGTCAATAAGCAAACTGCCTTGGTACATCTCCACCCCCCCCCCTTCCTTGATAATTACACTATATGCTGGAGGGCATTCAGTGGTAGGAAAAACAGAATAGTATTATCCTTTGACTCCTTGAAGTTGTGATAAGCATGGAATTGATAGTTGATGTGATATGTATCATATAAGAAATAAGGCAAACAAGGAACAGATTGTTTCCCTCCCTATCTGAACTAGATAAGAGAGATGTACAGAGATATCAGTCACTGTGCAGTCGTCTTAAATTGAAGATTATTGATATGTTCATCCATTTTATGGTACTTAACATTAATGTAAATGCAGCATTGTGTAGAATTCTAAAGCTTATGATACCAGCATTTTAACATGATGTCCATGCGTCCTTTTGAAGTTTGGGAAACTGTGGTTTTCTTTGAGCTAAAACCATTTCTTCTGATGTGCCAAAACTAGGCTTTTTAGGGACAGCAATGAGAACAAGCTACAAGCGTTAAGAGAAAAACAAATGGGGTAGGAAAGGAGTTGCAACATATTCTTATCTAAGTTGTTTGTCTTTTGTCATGTCTAAAGAAAGCAAACAAAAGCATTATAGCACATAAATTACCTTTGTTTTTTCATATGTTGCTTTCTGATATACCTATCATATAATAAAAGTATGTACTGTAGCCTATGTAAAAACTTGACCCGTCTTAATAAACATTTTTTTTTTTTTGCTTTGCCTGAAGTACTTGTAGTAGTATCAAGAAATGAAAAAGTCACTTTGCAAAGGTATTGGGTGCTTCTCTCAAATTCCGAAACTCCATGCCAAGTCAAGTACCCAGGTTTTGGGGGCAAAGCTGCAGCCCATGAAAAATATAGGCTGAATCAAACAATGGTTAAAAACAGTTCAATTGCAGCTTAGAACTTGAAGACAGGTAGTCTATGCAAAAGAGCATTGTTTGTTTGTTTATTCAATTTACATAGCTGTCCATCTTATGTTTACATGATTCTAGGTGGTTTACAATAAAATACACACTATAACAAAATAGAAAATAAAAATAAAACACATAGCAGTCAAGCATTGTATACCAATCATCCACACAGTCAGGAAAAAGGATCTGTCCCACACCTGGGGCTTCAGGCTCAGGTACCAGGTCAAGTTTTCAAGGCTTGAAAACACCAGTAGGGATGGGACCAATCTATTTTCAAGGGGAATGATGTTCCAAAGAGTGAGTGCCACAGAAGAAAAGATTCTTCTTCTGGCTCCATCAGACAATATTCCCTAGATGATGGTACCTTCCTGCCAAACCTGGTAAGGAAGAGATGATCCCATATGCATCCCAATCTTAACCAATGAAGGACTTTAAAGATGACAATCAGGACCTTAAATTGCACCTGAAAGCACACTGAAACCAATGGAGAACACAGGGTAAAGATTTCACCTCTGTTGAGTAACTGGCACTAGTAACTTCCCATGCTCTTGCATTCTGCACCGGTTGGAGCTTCCAAATACTCTTAAAGGATAGCCCACTGTAAAACATATTGCAATATTTCAGTCTGAAGATCACAAGCATATGAATGACTGTGAGCAAGCCCACCCCCAGCCTAGGTATGGGTACATATGACACACAACCCAAAGTTGCACAAAGGCCCTCCTAGCTATGGGTGCCACCTGTTCTTCAAGCAGGAGTTGCAAGTCCAAGAGGATCCTTTAACTGGGAACCAGCAATGCCATCCCTGAACCAAAACCAAGGATGGAAGGTTTATACATGTATTCTCCAGTTTATTATAGTTAAAACAAAATATATTTACAGCACCTGTGCATTATAAATATTAATGGTTTAGATGGTAACTAAGGCCCAGTTTGCTTTTTTTTAGTATGTTTGTGTCTATTTCAGAACTTCCTAATTTGGCAATCTGATATTTTTTTAGGGCAACTAATGGGGCCAAAAGGGGAAAAAGGACTTCCAGGACCTCCAGGGGAATGTCTCTGCAACTCTCAGTCAAATGTGAATGGCCCACCATATGAGGAGCCACTGTTTGGAGATGCCTATTCCAAAGTACCTGCAGTAAGTGAGTTTTGACAAGAATTAAGATGGGCATATTATGTAATTGAAGCATGACCGGATTGCTTTCTTGATGAACTGAGGTACCTGTAATAACTAAGCTAAATGCTTTTAAAATTTCACTCTTCAAACACACAGGTAGTCCTGACTTACTGACTGCCTCATTTAGCAATTACTTAAAGTTATGATGGTGTAAAAAAAACAGCTTTGCAACTAATCCTCGAATATACAATCATTGCAACTTTATGCAGTCATGTGTTCACCATTTGTGTGCTTCCCAACTATCTTACAATAAGCAGAGTTAATGAAGAGCACGGGAGAAAAATAGTAAGTTGCGGTCACATGATGTCTTGCTTAATAATTGCAATGACTTGCTTATTGACCAAATAAGAAGTGATGTTGTAAATTAGAGATAGAGCTGCTGATACTAATTTTGATTGCTAAGCAAAGGCTACTTGTACTTAGTTCCTGCAGTTATTGGGTTAGTAATGTCATGCTTTGCTTCTGAATGAGAATACTGTACATCTAATGATACAATTTAATGATACATTTCAAGTACCATTAAATTACATGCTTGCTCTAAATTCCTTGTATCTGTGTCTATGACAGAATAGCACAGGAGGAGTATAATCCTATGTTGTTTTTAACCTGTATTTTTCCCTTTATAGGGAATAAGCAAAATATCCATTTGCACATTTTTACATATTCTCTTCCAATCCAAATATCCATTTGCACATTTTTACATTTCTCTTTCAATCCATTTTTCTTTTAAAAAATATTACATGCATAGCAAGTTTACTTTTTCTGCCTCTAATTACACAGGGGCAAGCATTTGAGATATTGCTTAATGATTTCAAATCCATAACATTTTTTTCTGAATTTGAGGGTCAGCTGGAAAGGTCCATAATATTTATTCCAAGCTATTCAATTTTTGGAATCATCTCATATAACTGTACTACAACCTATTGCCCTGCATAGATATTATGGTGATCTAGTCTCCCTTCTTTTTCTATTTGTAACTTCCAGATTTTTGTAGTGAATAATCAGGAAGACCTGGACAGATTAAATACAGAATATGCCTTAGCATTTCGAAGAGATCAGCGGTCTTTATATTTTAAAGATACTTCCGGATGGTTCCCAATCCAGGTAAGAAGAAGAAGAAAGTGTAACTTTGAAAGCATTTGATTTCTTGATCAATAAAAAGGCATACAATTATGTTTTTTGTAGTTGATGTCTTTTTTTAAAAAAAAAAAAGTGATAAACCGATTATTTTTTGTTAATTTTGGGAAATTCTGGTCTGGAGCTGTCTTCATGGGGAAATATGGCTGGCCCTTATTCTGTCTTCTTAAAGGGTCACAGTTTAGGCATTTGAAAGATGGGGATCAAATTGTCTTTTAGATTATTTGTCATTTTTTTAAATTAACCTTGTTTTTGTATTTGTTATTTTGGGTATGCTAGTTTTGTTTTATTCTTTTGTAAGTGATTCTGGGCTACTCCAAGAGAAGATTAGTATAGTGATAAAATATACATAAATAATATCAATATCTAGGACACACTGGAATTTAGGCTGTAGTCTTACTTGGAAATAAATACCACTGTATTTGGTTCTGATTTTATTCCAATCTAAAGAAAAAAAATGTTGCAATCAGTACATATATGTTCTATTTTGAGGTAAACAATGAGATGCAAAATGCAGAACAGAGTAAGAAATAGTAAGCAAAAGACATTGGAGGGACAATGAAAAAAAGAGATGGAGGAGTAAGAAAAGAGAAGGAATAATAGCTGCATCTAATTTATTCCTACTGCATTCTCTATTCTCCATGTACTGTGTATCCCTGCAAATCATCCTTGCTTTCATCATATTGTTGCCTAAATTCACACATTGCCTTTTGTTCTTAAAGAAGAATTGATGGACTTTAATTATTCATAACTAAAACATTGAATGGAATTCAATTAGTCTGTTTGATTAAGTTTGGATCCAATAACATAATATTGCATGCCAAGCATCTCTATTTTGTATATATTAATGTATTTTTAGTCTTGTTGTATGTTGTCCAAAGTCACTTGTTTGTGAAATGGGCAGCTATATAAATTAGCATATAACTAATAACATCATGTCTGTATTTGTTCTTAGTTATCATGCTTTAGGTAATTGGATTCATGAAAAAAAAAGTTTTGAAATCATACCCCTTCATATGTACACTATGGCTTCTACTTTGGCTATACATTTTTATCACAGTTCCCCTCCAAAATAATTGATATAGGATTCCCAAGAATACACTTAGTCAAATACTTCCAGAATACTGGTTAAAAAAAGAATTCTTTCTACAATGAACCCAATTTATATAACTCTTCTTCTTTATCAGCAGCTAAAACCTTCCTATCCACTGGATCATCTGATAAGAGATAGTAACGTTTGTGGAGATGGGATCATCCAAGATGGAGAAGAATGTGATGATGGCAATACAGTAGTGACTGATGATTGTATAAGTATGTTTACTCCATTCATTTCTCAATTCCTTATTCTAGCTTATATACAAACTATGGTTAAACATGCACACAGTTGCATTTGGATATAAGTGCGGTGCAGTTTTTTTAACATGATGCTCGCTAACCAGTGATAGGATTTGTCTTAAAGCAATTGCTAGTGGAAACTTTATGTGGATTGGGCAAGGCTAGTTATTGGAATTATCAGTTTAAAAACTTCCTATTAAATCTGGGGAAAATGTTTTCTTTGAATAAGTTTCAGACTAATTCTAATTTCTGATTAGCAGCATCAGTATTTGTATAATAATTTGAGTACTGAAAAAAGAACATATTATCATCAATTCTGTATGTAATATGACACTCCTTGGATTATGTTAGGCCAGTTTTTATTTCTGCCTTTCATTCTTTTTCTGTTTTTTTTAGTAAATAGTGTAGGAAAGGGCAATCTGATACCTTCCAGATTTATTAGACTATGATTCTTACAATTAGACTGAACTTTTAATAAAAATAGGCCCCAAAAGAATGACCATTGGTTGAGAATTATAATCTAAGCTATTTTGTTGGCTTTGAAGTCTCTGTTGAGATTATGCAAAAAAAAAAACTTTTCAGTCAATTGTACATTGGTTTGTTTTTATTTATTTTATATCATCAAATGTTAGCTAGTTCTGTTTTCTACTAAAATTATTTTAGTGTATTATTTTACATTGCTTTTGTATATGCTTTTTTTAAAAAAAGTGAATATGATATATGTCTTTTTGTATGATTTCTGAATTATTACTTTGAATTTATCTTGAGATATCTCTGAAGAGAATGAACTGGAAGGCTTTTTTGAAACAAAAATATACAATTCAAATATAAAATAGTTTTTATATAAATATTTATATTTTAGTATAAAAAGTTTGAAAATAGTTCTTGTAGATTTGCAGGTTATCTTAAAACAAACACTTCTTTTTCCACAGTATTAACTGCTTAAAAGAAGATTGAAAGCAGATTATGTAGAATAATTAGCTGGTATTCATGTGTTCCAGAGTAACATACTCAAAAAGAATTATTCTTTATATCTCTTTCACCATATTTTAACAAATTGACATTACATTTTTGAATAAATTTAGTTCTGTGAAAACCAGCCAGTGCCAGATGGATTATTTATGGCAGGGATATAAAGATGTGCCTCTTATTTTTAACTGAACCACAGCTAATTCAAGTCAATTTTCTGGAACAGTACAACTTATGGAACCACAGATAGCCTTACTGAGTTCATAGATATGCTATAGAGGAAAATGTGGTTAGCTAGTTTGTGATCATCTGCTGATTGCTGAGTGCATTCATACAAAATGTTTAATCTGGTTACTCATTAACTTGTTTTCTGATTTCATACAACATCCTGATCCATATACTATTCATCCCAGGAGTGGACTGGGTCCACACAATATGAGAAGCTACACAAAATCACATTAAAACTAGCCAAGCAGTTTGTTTGCAAGGACAAGATCTTCAACTAGCATACTAAAGTATCTTGTTTAAATATAGTGAGTAAATGACATGGACAAAAACTCTATGATTTCTTTCAACTTGCCAATAGCTAAGCAGGGCAATTCAATCCTCTTATGATAATTTTCTGACTAGTGACCAAACAGCTTCTTTTAGGAAGAGCCAGCCATTCTTGTACCACTGTAACCTTATCAAGGTCAGGCTTTTAAATCTTTTTGTCTCAAGATGGCTGAGCTATGCTAAAGGAAATTGTCTTAAATCTCTGCTGTTACACAGCAAATCTGGGCATGCAGGAATATTGCTCTGGGTGAGAGAGGCCATGTGCCATTAAACATTCATCCAGTTGAAATGAAGACTTTAAAGTTTTACATACTGTATGTTTGGGTCAGAGTTCCTTTCTTTTATGGGTAGTGGTTGTGTATTGTTATAATCATTTCTAAGCTTTAATGTTATAATATTAATGTCATATTGATGTAAAGATAACTTGAACTGATAATTATCAATTGATAAGTTAAATTGGTATAAAGATAATTGATATAATCTAAGCCAGTGGTGGCAAACCTACCACTCTCTCTGTGGGCATGTGCACCATCATCCCAGCCCCACCTCCCCTTCTGGGCCCCCTCCTCACCAGCAGCCCCCCTGAAGTAGAGTTATCTGTGGGCGCAGCCCATGCGGAGCAATGCAGCCAAGGATATGGCAGCTGGGCAGTGGGGACAAGACTCCACCTCACGCCCATCATGCGCAGTTGATGCTGCGGGATGTGGGTGGAGGGCGTAGTCGCCATGGCACTGCTGGGCCACCTGGGCTATCTACAATGGGCTCTGGAGGCGGTGAGTGGCTCTGCGGGTGGGCAGGGCAGGGGGTGGGGGGTGGAGTGGAGGTGAGAGGGGTGGGGAGAGAAGGGGCTGGTTTTTGGGCACTCGGTCTCTAAAAGGTTCGCCATCACTGATCTAAGCTATATTGATATAAAGATAACTAGGGCTCCACAAAACAATATATTTTTTGTTTTCTATTTTGTAATCAATAGGATGCCACCATGCTTATTGTGGGGATGGCTATCGATATGAAGGTGCAGAAGAATGTGATGGGAATGACTTTGGATACTTAACTTGCAAAACATATCTCCCTGGGTATGATCATTTATAACTGAATTATAGGAGAAGTGTTTTTGATTAAACAAGTGTAAACTCAAAGGAAGAAGGAGGAGGAAGGGAGTATAATTATTTCCAGGGAAGGGAATTAATTAATAAGGGAGAGATAGTTGATTTATAGAAAAGATTCCTGAAGCTTAAAGAACAAATCTTCTATATTTGCTTAGAGGTGATAAGAAAGATTAATTTCATCCTAAATCAATAGTTGCAGAGAAATAGTGAAGTGAGTCTGCAAAATTATTCATTCACTTCTGATTACTTGGAAAATAAAGAGGAATGAAATTCTGAAGTGAAAAGATTGGAGGAATAACTGTGTTCTAGAGATAGCTGCATATCCTCAGGAATATTTGCTCTCAATTATATAGACACACAAAAAGACACATGCACAGGCACAGATCACTTTCCTTAGTTCTCAGACAACTGTGGAAAAGGGCATGTAAAATCAGGGGGTGACTCCAAAGGACAAAACATAATGGAGAAAGGTGGCAGCCTCCTCAAGTTTGCCACACTCCGGAATTGGAGAGAACTAATCAGAAAAAAAGCTATCTTAGCTTTAAATGTGCTTTTGTTTGAACTGAAATTATATTGTTTGTTCAATAGACCTCCACCTTTTTAGTTTTCCATAAGGCTTTAAATGTTTTTACCCCAAACATTGGGGGAAGATTAGATGCACCTTAAAACTAAATGGTGCCAGATTTTTATTGTTTCTTTATTGTTTTAATTAGTTGAATGTTATGGTTTTAAGTGATTTTATGCTTTAAATTTTTATTGGTTGTTTTCAAAGTTGATTGAAAGACGGGCAATTACATAATTTTTTATAATAATAAATAAATATTGTAAAAGGCTGAAGGCCAAACTGTGAGTGTATATTCAAAATATGGATGAGTCCAATTCCAAAATTAAAAGTGACATTTGACTATGTTTAGTTAATTAAATCCAGTTTAAACAAACATTAAATATGTAGTTAATTATATCCAGTTAATGATTTCCCCTTGCATTTCAGTTCTTTTATTGTATGGTAGCATTTGAGTGGGTTCCAAGGAATGGACTACAGTTTTGGAGTGGAAACGGGCATGGGGTTACAGATTTACTTTTCTGTGGCCTCCTAAATATGAATAGATATAAAGGCGATGAGGATTTTTATAAACCATCTTCTCATTCCCCAACTGCTGTTGAATATTGGTTCCATGCTGCTTGGAACATTTCTAAGAGAAAAAAAAGAACCATATACAAGTAATTTTTGGCTAATATTACAATAGTACTGAACAGGTTTTACTTACAACAGATCCTCAGCATTGTGCATGTTGTAGCACATCCACCATCACAGAATCATGATTTGGGCACTTGGCAACTGGCTTGCATTTACAATAGTTGCTGTGTCCTATGGTTGCCATTTTGGGCCTTCCATGCCAGCTTTCCACAAGCAAAGTCAATGGGGAAAACAGCAAGGGAGGCAGCAAGTTGTTTATGCTCCCCTTGCTTTTTCTCTTGAGGAACTCCACTATGGAGTATGAGATCCCTGCCTGCACTTGTGTAGTCACATCCCACCTCCACCTGAGCTTGCCCCAGGCCACAGCATCTAGCCCAGGGGTTCTCAACCTTGGCAACTTTAAGACTTGTGGACTTCAACTCCCAGAATTCCTCAGCCAGCAAAGCTGGCTGAGGAATTCTGGCAGTTGAAGTCCACAAGTCTTAAAGTTGCCAAGGTTGAGAACCCCTGATCTAGCCCCTATGTATTTTCACTCCACAGCACTTACCCACTCACCATCCTACTTGCAAGTTGACTAAGATGATTGTGATTTGCAACTTCCTGTTGGTTTCCCCATTGACTTTGCTAGCAAGAAGTCTTGAGTGATGGTTATGTGATATCCTCCCTTAACTACCTGTGATCCTTATTTAATGATGGCAGAGAGGAGTGCCAAGATCACATGAGATCCCATTTTAGGACTGCATCACTTAGCAACAGAAATTCTTGTCCCAATTTTACTGAAATTGTGAGAACTACTCATAATTACAACCTTCGAGTGGGAAACACAATTTTGCCCCCTTTTTCTCTCCAAACGGAAAACATGTTTACTATTGAATCCTCTGTTCACTTCATCTGGGTACCCACGGCATCTACAGTCAAAGATCCATGTTACTACTAAGATATAGAAATGTGTTTTGAAGGCTTTCTTTGCAGTTGTCAGCCCTTAGAGGCAGACCAAACATGAACACAAAGTCACAATACTTAAATTTAATAAAAATTATTTTTGTTATAGGGTACAATACCAGAATCTGCAGGTTTGAATGTGTTTCCCACCCCTGCCCTTTATCTACAAGAAAATTAGGGAGGATAAAATCTGAATAAATTTTTCCTCCTCCTTTTCCACAAGGTTATTCTCAGTTCTTCATCATTCACATACTGGAACTTTCTCCAAAATCATTGCTGTGGTTCTTCCCAGCAGGATACTTATCTTGGATCTTTGCAATCCGACTTTTATGTATTGGAACAAATAGCTTTCTTTGATCAGCAACCTTTTTACCTATAGTGGCCATTGTTCTGCATGCTGTCAGATGCTCTTGCTATTTTACTGGAAGCATTTAATTTGTAAATGAAATTATCTGCAGAGCCCTCATGGGACATTTTAATTGGCAGGAATAAGAAAGATAGCTCTGCTGTGTCAATGGTCTGTATCTAATTGTAGCTTGCCTTAGCACCATGTCTTGCTGTGGATCAGTTTTGAAAGGCAAATGATTGTATATACATAATTGATACAAACCCTGAAAAAAATTACCAATAGTGAAAATTAAAAACAGGGCTTCATTTCCAGAGACCCTCTTGGGCAGTTTCCAGGTGAGTTTTTCATCTGCAGGGTGCCCAGTTTATTACAAGAGCTCACAGAACATCTAGATGATTTTGTAATCCTTCAGCCCACATTTTGTAATCCTTAGTAACCTACATTTTATCTGCCATTGGTTGTTTCCTTGCTTCTTTTTATGGAATCCAAATAGGCAGAAAAACCTGAAAGAGAAGTGAAAGTATAAAAAGTGTAACACCTCCACAAAACTTCACTCCTTTGTACTTTATTTCTTTTTTCTTTTTAAACCCACCTTCATTACCTTGCAAGTAACTCATGGTAGCAAAATACCTAAAATCATCTACTTATTTTTCTCACAACAATCCTATGAGATGGATTGGGTTGAGAAGGAGTTATTGACCCAAAGTAGCTCAGCTGACTTTCATAACTAATATGGGACTAGAGCAGCACCTTAACTCCTGCACCACACTGACTGTTTAGTAGTATGTATCAACAAAGCTTGATTAGGAACATCTCCAAAATAGTGGAATAATGGATATAAGTATTGCCCGTATGCTAGAAAAGGGAGTTACTTTACATTATCTTCATATGACAATTTTATGTTTATTTCCTCAGAGAACAGAATTCAAAACCAATCCTTAATGTCTTTAAATTTAATTTAATTTAATCTGATTAAAACTATTTAATTGAGCACCATTTTCTTCAAGTCTGGATATATATATAAGATATATATATATATAAGATATATATATATATAAGATAACTTTCAGTTTTTTTAAGTGTTCATTTTTTAAAAAATTAAGCCTTCTTAAGTGTACTACAAGTAAAAAAATGGTGCAAATGGAAACAATCAATACATACAATATATCAAAGACAGCTTTACTTGGAACAGCTTACATCCCATGACAATATCGTTAACACCATCAAACAAGAACTTCTGCCTACTCCAGGTCCTTGAGAAGGACTCGATAAAATGGCAAGGCCAGTCTAAATATGTGTCTGACAGTGCAGTGAACTATAATAATAAAAGTATTTAAATTATAATATATAATCTATATGTCACGTCTGCCTTATCTTTTCTCTTAGGTCTTATGGAAAATTACGCTGTACTTCTTATTGTTATATTGACTCTACAGATTGTCGCTATTTTACATGAAAAGGGAGTGGTGAGAGAGGAGTATTCTATATATGACATGCATGCATCAGGTGCTACATTAGTATCATCAAACCAAGACTGGACAATAGAGAAACAATCAATGCTAAAACAACCATTGTCATGTTGCCATGATAATTGGAGATAAGTGTTAATTGCCTGCTCACAGTGGAAAAAAATCGGACCGTTCTTTCCTGTCTTAATAGAAAACATCCAGTGACAGTAACGCTTAAGACTTGCCTTTTCCATGACTGACTAAAGGAATTTTCCTGTGCATCAAGAACAAAAACAAACCAAAAGAACGCTATATTTGACTTCATGCTGTTAGGTTATTAAAATACAATAATACCTCAATTTAGCACTGTTAGTTCTACAAATAAGCTCTTCAGGTTTTCTTAACAAGATTTTTCCAGGATAAAAACAAATCATCTTCTGTTGACAGTGTTTATAAGAAGTCTTTCATTTTTGTTTTTGTTTTTTTAATTATTATTATTACAATGTGAACTTTGTACATGCTTTAACTGCATGAAGTATGTGGAAACACTTTATGTTTGCTGATTTGGGTAATTTAAGCTGCAGCCCAAGATCCTCTAATATCACTGAACTCATTCTGACTTAACTTCTGTGCAGATGTGCCCAAGTAAGAACCAAAGGAAAATATTATTTTTAGTTTTTTTTAAATAAAACCCATGTTAAAATGAGAGAGATGCAATGAGATTAAATTATACTTGCTGACAGTTTTAAGTGGGACAATTAGGAAGGAACCACATTTGCTGGCTAACAATACCAATGAAATACATAGACATAGTTCAGAATCCTAGGAATGGGATCGGCTATTCAGCTTATGCTGAAATAACACCTTGAGATCATATTCTACTCAGCTAGAGCCACCATGGCCAGCAGATGAGTAATGATGGAAAGTACAGTTCAGCCACTTCTGGAAGACTGCAGCACACTGTATTTAAAAACTAAGGACTCCTATGCAAATTTATACAGATGCCAGTTTCATGTCCAGTAGATCTAAACATTCAAGAAACTGGTTAGGGTTGTAGTTAGATTTTCTGCAACTCCAGGACAGCGGCTCACATGGAGCAAGCTACTGAATCTAGTTTTCCATACATTGTATTCATGAAAAGATTTGGAAATAATAAGATTCTAAATGAATTCATCTAAAATATGCATTGTTACATTTACCATTGCATTTGAAAAGCTGAGTTGCATTAATTATAGTTGCTGAGAAGCTTTCAATTCCAAACTTTAATTCTGGCTTATTTGCTTATTAGCTAGTCACTCACTTTTATTGATTTCCAGTCTGATAACTGCTTTCTAGTCTCAGCTTTGTATAACATTCAGTATATATGTGTATATATTCCTAATTGTACAGCTTAGTCTAAAAGCTGTATAGGTTTTATATGTATATAAATGGCTTTTCCTGTTTTCTAGAAAAAATTATAAGCATTCAGAATATTATTTACTTTATAGCAGAAATTAAAAAGGAAATTTTACATTGGAAATATGCTAAGATACAAACAGAAACTTTAAATGTAGGTAGATTAATTTTTCATTTAGTGAAATATCAGTTCAAATTAAAAAAACTAAGATAGGCCATTCTTTTCCTGCTCTTATTGATCCAAAATATATGTTTAAAATGCATGAAACTTGTTAAACATTGGTTACTATTATATTCTGTTTTTTTCTGTAGATATTAAATACAGAGGACAGCACAGAATTATAATAACATTTAATAATTATTCATCCTTTTTACCATAGATATGTAGATTATTTTAAGTCTACATGTGTATAGTATTGAGAAAATATTTTTTTTTAAAAATAAAAACCATTCCATTATTCAGATTGGTCCTCCTTTTTCTGAATTTCTTTTATTGATTTCTCCCATTCTGGAATGTTACCAGATGTGCTCAATTACAGCTTTAGTCATGCGGAGTAACCTTCTAACTATATACAGTGTACTTCAACACTTCTGAAGGATTCTAAATGGCAGAAGACTTGTTTATATTAAAATAAAACTTCTGGGCCCAATCCCATGAATGTAAGATGTGCCAAGGTCACGTAAGCTCTGTGGTACAACTTTTAGGATGCTTTTAAATTGTGTGCTCAAGTTGCGTTCAGGCAACTTGAAGGTGCCAAATTTACTGTGAATTTGCCCAACAGCTACAATATTCCATGGTTTTGGGTTGTTCCCTGTGCTCAGGGTAGGATGCTCAGAAGACTATATTTATACTACATATAACTTCTCCTTTTTTCAGGGTTTTAATTGCACGTCCATGACTGTATTTCAAGTCCATGACTGCTTTCTCTGAACCTGTTCCAATTTGTCTGAATGCTTTTTAAGAATGTGGTGCCCAGAATTGGGCTATTCACTATTCAAGAAGAGGACCGATTAATGCAGAATACAAAGAAACTCTTTCTTCTCCTGGTTTGGAAATTATCACTGGAAACAATCTCCATTTGAGTAGGACTGATTTATCTTCGCTCAGAGATCAGCTCCAATTCAAGGCCATGTATTCTTGTTAAGATGATGTAAATTTGGGGGAAAGTATTGTTAACCATTGGCAAGAATATGTTAAAGAATTTCAAGCTGCCTTGAAACCTCGTGCTGCAATATAAGGACATTCTAGGGAGGCTATAAAAGTTTATAAAATTGTCATTATATGATGCTGCTGGCCAGAAGATGGAATGGAAAAAGTAACTTTCAGTATAAAATCTCTCTCTATTCATCAATTGTGAATTATGAATATCTAGTTAAAATCTACTAAGAAATCCCATTATTTAGAAAAAAATCACTCTGGAAAAAAGATTACAGGTTTAAAATTATAAATTGGGTTTCTCCCCCTCTAGCCTTTACTTTTCATTAGAAAGTTTCATTTTTACTTTCTTCATTATTATCATTAGTGAACACCAGCAGTCTTCTCTTCCCCCATTTCTCATTTCTCTATCGCTTTTTGGCAAAACGTCAAGTTCTAAGAGGCTGCAGCAAAAAGTCTTGTGGTATGTTTTGATTGCATTTGTGATCTCTGAGCCAGTTAAGATTGATGCCAATTTGATCAGCAAACTATCTCTTATAGGGTCAGCTAACTGGGATTGTATTAAGGAAATGCACTCCTACTGGAAATTACATCATGGATTTTTAAAATTTGTGGGGGGGGGTTGTTTGTGTTTTTTTTTGGAAAAGAACCAAGGTTTTTTTTAAAAAAGGATTATATTTATGCACACCCTACTGTTTTGCTGGTATTTTTATGTTTTTAAGTGTTTATCCCCATGGGTGGGTTTTATTTTGGTTTGTTTTCCGGGAGGTGTAAATAGAATAGGAATTAACAAAATGTATATTACCATCAATGTTTACTATCTCTATTCCCTTATTTTATTTTTTCTGTGACAACTAGGGTCAGAAAGGATGACTTTTTGTCTATTTCACCAAATCAGCTCAAGACTGAATAAGTCAAATTGTCCTCAAAGTTACCGTATGACTGCTGCACTCATTTTCCATCCCCCCTCCCCCATCACATTTCGGGCATTGACAATCAGATCTGTTTACAATCAACTGCAGCAACTGCAGTCATGTGACTGAAATTTTTGACATCTTTGCTGGTTTGAGACTTTCCACAGGCAAAAGCATGCAATTTAAGTTTGTTCTCTATTATTTCAAGAAACTTAAGAAATATGTATTTACAACTCTAATACCCTTGAAAAGAAACAGATCAAGAATAATAAATGTAAACAATAAACCATGGTGAATTTTCTAGGTCCTGTAAAATTTTTTGACAGTTAGTGTATATGCTTTTTCCTATGGAGTCCTAAAATTACAGAACTTACAAAAGAGCACCATCACCCAAGCATCTATTCACACACATGGCTCTCATGCTACTTTTTAGTATAATGCTGCATTTTGAAAGAATGGAGAGATGCTTTCTGGCCCCCCAGATTCCACTTGCAGTGAGTGTTTTTAGTTAGGTACTCCAAGTAGCTGTCAACTACATTTGATCTGTGCATCTGTCCCATGCTATTTGCTCTGTTAAAGAAATATGGCTTTTTCCTTTTGGAATCCTCAAAGTTGGATAAAGCAACTGTAGATAAAACTATTGCTACAAACCTGCCTTCCACTGAGGACTTGTATACTGCACAAGCCAAAAAGAGGGCTGTGAAAATATCTACAAACCCCTCACATCTTGGGGATAAACTGTTTCAACTTCTATCCTCAAATGACACTATAGGGCATTGCATGCCAAAACAACTATACACAAGGGCAGTTCCCCCCCTCCCTTGACATCACTTTGCTAAACAACTAGTTCCCACAATACTGTCAAACTATCTAATAAGACTGTATTACTATTATTATTCTCATCTCTCCTAGTACCTTTCTCTTTGTCGTCTTATGACTATAACTTTGTTGCTTGTATCTTATGATTTATATTTCTTTATTTAGTATCCTAATATGATTTATGTTGATTGCTCATTTTAGTATCCTATGACTAAGTATTGTATCTTATGATTTATAATGAATGTATCTTTATGATGACTATGATCATAATTTACTACTTATTGTTTGTATGTACACTTAGAGCTCACACACCATAGACAAATTCCTTGTATGTCCAATCACACTTGGTCAATAAAGAATTCTATTCTATTATCAGTATTGTTTGATTGCTGGACAGTCTATCACTATTCAGCAACTCAAGGAAGCAATCTGTTTTCTATGGGCATCAACTGTAACACGAGGTAAATTTATTATTTTATTTATTACCTTTATTTAAATAATTTATATGGCCATCCATTCACACAGTGACTTGAGATAGCTTGAATAGTTTGGCATGCTCAGCAGCCTATAGACCTCAGCTTAGAACTACAAAATTATAAAATATAGAGATTCTGTGAGAGTAGAGCTTTGAATGTCGGCATACATTGAATTGATAGAAAAAAATAATTGATCCAAATGTATTTAAACTTGCAGTGTAAAAGCTTGGGAAACAGAAGCCCTGGTGATCTGGAAATCCTCAACTGGTAAAATATTTGTATTCAGCTTTCCTTGTCATGGGGAGACACAATCACTGTGATGGAAGATTTATTTTCATTTGCTGTCTGCTTGCTCTTAGCAGGAACAAGACGTTAAATTAGAAATGCCATTCAGCTGAATCAAATATAAACTGGACAATATCCCATTAGTGTATGGCATAACAAGAAACACAGCTGGAAGATGTTCAATTAATCTTTATGTACTAAAAGGCATCCACAAAAGCTTTAAAAGCAACAGTTTCACCCCAAACCATCCCATTTTGAGTCTTCTAAAAAGGCTAACTGCAACTGCAGTTTATATAGCACCAATTCACTGTGAGAAAACAAATGGAATAAAATCCTATAGGGTTGAAAGAGGGGACAGTGGAAAAATCCAAAACCTTGAACACTCCAAAATTCCCCGGAAAACAGTCTTGTTCATCCAGAAAAGCTAGAGCTACAATGAAGAAAAATGCTGATAGCAGTCACAAAAGAGAGCTGAAATTTGTCAAATCCTACTTGGGAGACTTTTATGAGATAACTACTTCATTTTTCCCATTAACTGTAAAATGGCTGCGATCAACTGAAACATTAATGGAATAGATGAAATAAACAATGGGCCAAAATGGAAACAACTAAAATTCTTGCATGTTATCAAGGGCTGTCTCTTCTGAGGCCAGCCTGCCATAGCTTTAAACACATCAGGGATGTCTCTTGTATCCTGCTGATGATCGCATCATCGCTTAAGCACAAAGGTGGCTACGTTAACTCTGCTTGTTGTGAAACTCCAGTCTGTTTGTTTAGTCTGTAGTTCAATGGGTTGTGTAATAATATAGGGTTGAATAAAATATAGTTAGTTAACCAGAAGGAAATGCACCATGCCAATTCAGCCTATGTAACAAAGCCACATGTCCTAGAAAGCAGTCAATGACAAATCACTGCCAAAAAAAACTTGCCAAGGAAACTGCAGGGACTTGAATGTATTATCATCCCACAAAAAAAAAAAGAAGGGAGGAAGGGAGGAAGGAAGGGTCTTCTTTAGAAGAGTTTCCCATCTGGAAAACACAATTCCCTTTCTCTTTTAATACTAATTTTATTGATGATTGCAATTATAACAGTAAAAACTAATACAAACTAAAAAAAAAGAATATTCAGATAAGAGAAAAGGGAAAAATAAAGAAATATAAAAAAATTAAAACAGCCAGAATTGAGACGGCAGCAACAGTCAGCAAGCACTGCCTCTGCAAAGAAGCTGAAAAAACAGTGGTCTGCAGCCTCAAAAAGATTGCACAGACTGACTACAAATAACTGTACAACAAAGTAGCAGCAATAGTGCACTGGAAGATCTGCAAAAAATACCAAGCAAGAACTGGTGGCAGCATAAAATGAGAATGTAATGGAAAATAAAGAAGCTAAAGTCTTCTGGGAGTTTAAAATTCAAACCAACAGGCACCTGCCACATAACATTCCAGACTTAACAATTGTCGATTAGAAAGGTTTAAAAGTTTGGATAGTAGAGCGGCACAGAACAGAATAGAAAAAAAAAGGAGAAGATAACAAAATACAGCTACCTGCAAATAGAAATAAAACAGCTGTTGCAAAAGAAAGCAAAGACAGTAGCAATAGCGATAGGTGCCTTGCGTGCAATCTGAAAACAGCTGGAGCACAGCTTGAACACCATGGTATTGACAAAATCACCACCTGTCAATTGTAAAAGGCAGTTTTACTCAGAGCAGTTTACTTTCTGTGACAATACCTTTTAACACTACCAACAATCCATACCTGCCTATCCCATGTCCTAGGGAAGTACTTGATAGGAGGATACAAATCTAATCTGAACATCTGGCTATGTGACAAGCCATAATAATAAAGAAAAATAAAAGAAATATATAACAAGTGATTACTTCCTTTATCATAACAAGTGTAAACAATTTTAGTAATTTATCATTTCTTGAAATACAACAAATGATCTCTTCTTCCCTCTACAAAGCCTACAATTTCAATCCTGATGTCAGCAAAAGTCCATCAAGAGTTATTGGAGATAATCACATACTGTACATGTTGTCTTTGACGACTTATAATCACAATTAAGGCCAAAATTTATGTTGCTAAGTGAGATAGTTATTAAGTGAATTTTGCTCATTTTACAACCTTTCATGTCACAGTTGTTAAGTGAATCACTGCACTTGTAGCACAGTTGTTAAATTAATTTGACTTTCCTTTGACTTTGCTTGTCAGGAAGTTGCAAAAGGTGACCACATGACCCCAGGCCATTGCAACGGTCATAAATATGAGTCAGTTGCCAAACTTCTGAATTTTGATCACATGCACATGAGTATGATGCAACAATTGTAAGTCTGAAAATCAGTTATAAGTCATTTTTTTCAATACTGTTGTAAGTTCAAATGGTCACTAAGTGAACTTTTGTAAGTCAAGGACTACTTATATCTATTTTAACCTTGATCAGATAAGTCAATTTTAATAATAATAATAATAATGATAAAGTTGGAAGGGACCTTGGAGGCCATCTAGTCCAACCCCCTGCTCAGGCAGGAAACCCTATACCATTTCGGACAAATGGCTGTCCAGTCTCTTCTTAAAAACTTCCAGTGTTGGCGCATTCACTGCTTCTGGAGGCAGGTGGTTCCACTGGTTAATTGTTCTAACTGTCAGGAAGTTTCTCCTTAGTTCTAGGTTGCTTCTCTCCCTGATTAGTTTCCATCCGTTGCTTCTTGTCCTGCCTTTAGGCGCTTTGGAAAATAGCTTGACTCCCTCTTCTTTGTGGCAGCCCCTGAGATATTGGAACACTGCTATCATGTCCCCCCTTGTCATTCTCTTCGTTAAACTAGACATACCCAATTCCAGCAACCGTTCCTTATATGTTTTAGCCTCCAGTCCCCTAATCATCTTTGTTGCTCTTCTCTGTACTCTTTCTAGAGTCTCAACATCTTTTTTACATCCTGGTGACCGAAACTGGATGCAGTATTCCAAGTGTGGCCTTACCAAGGCATTGTAAAATGGTATTAATACTTCACGTGATCTTGATTCTATCCCTCTGTTAATGCAGCCTAGCACTGTGTTGGCTTTTTTGGCAGCTGCAGCACACTGCTGGCTCATATTTAAATGATTGTCCACTAGGACTCCGAGATCCCTCTCACAGTTACTACTGTTGAGCAAGGTACCCCCTATACTATATCTGTACATTTGATTTTTCTTGCCTAAATGTAGAATCTTACTTTTTTCACCATTGAATTTCATTTTGTTAGATAGCGCCCAGTGTTCAAGTCTGTCCAAATCCTCCTGTATCCTAAGCCTGTCTTCTGGAGTGTTGGCTATTCTTGTCAGCTTGGTGCTGTCTGCAAATTTGATGAGTTCCCCATCTATCCCCTTGTCCAGATCATTGATGAAGATGTTGAAGAGCACTGGGATAAGATAATTCAGAATGCTGTAAAACCTGTTATAAAGTTTCCTTTTTACTAGATTTTAGCTGAATAATTGAAAAACAGTTAATAAGCAACTTCCAAAAGTGACTAGAAAAAGGAATTGTCACACATGTTATACTTTCAAAGATGCCAACCAAATTCCCATGTAACAGAATCTGATGCCATGTTGCATTATTTGGTCAAAAACTATTCAGGAACTTTAAAAGTTAAACTTATTTATGTGTGTATCTGCTGCAAAGACCGAATTTTATTGCTGTTTATGGTGTATTTATCTTCAGTTTCTATTTTATTTATAATAAACCACTTTGATATCAGGAGATACAAGAATATTTAAGAAATAGTCCATGATCAAAAATATAAGAGATACAGATGCCTTTGTTTAATGAGCAGTAAGAGTTGTGCTAAGGCAATGGGAAGAAGTTGTAAACATCCTGCAGTGCGCCTCCTTCAAACTGCAAGAAAGCTCATATTTCAAGTCTCCCATCACATTTTACTTTCAGATAGCTTGAGAGAACTAGTGTGGAATAGCCTACAATTTTCCATTTTGTCAGCACTCTAGAATGGAAGGATTTCTCCTCTGAAAGCATATATGTCCCCAGCACTCACTCTATCATATGCTAAATGTGGGCTTGAAGGACACATATTTAACAATCCTGACTTAGGCAGATGATCAGAAGTTTCCACACTTTATTTAGAGAGACATAAATTGTGGCAGTGTCCCAAAATTTTCCACCCGTGATAATTCAGATACTTAGTAAAATGGGAATCTATTTTCCAGACTTGGAAAAGCCGCCCCCACCAAAAAATACACGTATAAAAGGAGCAATTACTGGATTCTAATTTTATGGTGCTGGTTTTACATAAAGTTTTGTGGCTTGATAGTATTTACTTAATGTGATGAACAAAAAAAAAAAGTATCAGATTCTGTGTTATATACCTGAGTTTAAAATTACAGGAAAAGAATTGAATTGTGACTTGGGGAGGAACCCACAGGATCCATCTGTAATGAATGACTTCTCAGTTGCATGAAGATTGTATGCCAGCTGTTAAGAAAAAACCAAGTGGAAAGCTATATGATCTATTGGAAAATATGTGAGACATGCCTAGTCTCTGAAGAAGAGATATGGGCAGGCTATATCAACCCTGCAAACAGATGCAAAATTAATTAGAATAGATTTGGCAGAAAGCCATAATCAGAGTGGTAGAGAAAACAGAATCTTAGGGAGAGAAAAAAAGCCATCTAGAACTATATGCATATTAGATCTAGTTGATTTTGAAGGGAATGATGACTAGCAATAAAAATCTACACCATAAATTACCCAACTTCTGTTTCTAATTAGGCTTTGTCTATAAAGAATGTTTAGTTGGATTCAAGATATATCTTGTCTTTGATTCTGGATGATTCCTGATAGAATGTGGCTGTGGGTTTGTGGGCTATTGCTATTCCTAGGGGTTGGAGAATTCTGGCTGTCATTTCTGACATCCCTTTTGTGTATGGTAGGCTTAGTTTTTGTGGTTGGCTGTATGGTGCATTGTGGTTTGGGTGCTGTATATTGGAATATGACGTTTTTTGGATAGACAAGATACAGAAGGATAAAAGAAACAATGTAATCTACAAAATCAACTGTAACCAATTCAACCAGTTCTACGTGGGACAAACATCACATCAATTAAAAAACAGGATCCATGAACACTAGCTGGCAGTTGAATACCACGATCCCAAATTCTTAATCTGACACCAAACAGCACCAGTTCGATTGGAGCAACACAAAAATCATCAGCCATACTACCACCATGCTTGTGAGTTCATCGAAGCCTGGAACTTCACAAGCAAATCCATCAACAAACACACTGACCTACAACCAGCCTACAAACCCCTCAGAATCCACATCAACCGCACAGCCAACCAGAGACATTACTGACCCTCAACCAACCCCGCGCAAGCCCCCCTCCCACCTACAGTTCATCTCCCAATGACCCTGACCTGATGTAACCTCCCCATCACAAGACCCACAAGACTCACTGATGACTCAAACCTGACCCATCACAAGATCCATCACAGACCTTCACTTGACACACTCACACCTGAAGTCCTTATAAACAAAAGAACACTGACATCCCCTAAACTCTGCTGAAGATGTTACCTAGCCTGGTAACAAAATGTTTAGAAACCAGCCCTCAAGCTTGGAGAACAAACCTCCACCCTGATCCTACGCCCGAGCTACAGATATTCATCACTATTGTAAGCTAAATAGCATATTTATCTTCAGTTGTATATTATGGAGCAGAAATATTTTAAAAAGAGACATTTACAGACCTCATATTTGTACGTTTACAGACCTATGGGAATCTAGCTGGAGAATTCTGGAAGTTTAGTTGGTAAGGCTGAGAAATACAGAAATAGACTATCCCAAGCACCAATAATTAAATGCAGAACTGAAACCCTTAATATGTATCCAGATACCAAGTTGCCTTCAACAGTGTATGAATAATACAGATAAAATATTGTTTGAGGACAGGGAGGATTGTTTTTATCAATCACTTTCTGTTTCTATAGGTTAGTGAAGACTGCCCCATAATGAAAATTATAAGAATCTTGCTATCAGCTGTTTTTAAGGGAAATAAATGGGTTGGCTTTGTTTCTGGACAGACTGCATTTTCAGTTAATAAATACTGCCCTTACAAAAACATTTTATGTTATTTTCAAACAGTTTAGATAGAGATGTTTACAAATAATTTGCTGCCTCAAAATCTCTTTGCTATTGACCTATTTTCTGAGCAACGCTCATTCATGCCACCCAGTGGCACCTATATGAATATTCTTTTGAAAAAATATGTACAGACTATTTTAATTAAACATAGAAATGTACATCTACTTACCAGTTTAATCTAACTATAGCAGCTAGGACACATTGCAATTCTAAACCTATAAATATAATGACTATGATGATTAAAATAAAACAAAACATAAAGTCTGTTCAGTAGGAGGAAGATTGCACACAGTTCTGGTCTGATCTTGTTGCCGCAAAAATCATATGCTGGCAAAGAGAGTGGCCAGAAAAAAGTACATGAATCTTATTTGAAGCACTTGGAATAAATCACAAATTCTGCTGTTCAATTGTGCATCCCTGCCTAGTAGCTTCCCTATCTGAGCTGATGAAACTGGCGGGAGAACATACTTTCAAACTTGTAACCTTACAATAAGGGTAGTATTAGTATTCTTGATTTTAGTTTACTGGTCTGGATTAACTAACTAACATGTGACTAGCCAAAACTGCATGGCACAATAGTCTCCATCCATTATTATGAAATGCTTTGAGAAACTGATAAAGGACATTATTGTGTCTAGCTTCCTGCCAGCATTTGACCCGCTTCAGTTTGCTTACTGACCAAGTCGATCTACGGAAGATGCTATTTCTTCCGATCTCCATCTGAGCTTGAAGCACTTAGAGGAAAGAAATACTCCTGTGCATTTGTTGTTTGTTGACTTCAGTTCGACATTTAACGCAATCATTCTCCAGCATCTAGTAGACAAACTGGGTCTTTTAGGCTTAAACACTCCTTTGTCCAACTGGATTCTTGATTTTATTACCTATAGGCCCCAATATGTGCGAATTGGAACAAATACTTCTAACACCATTTTCTTGAGCACAGGTTCTCCTCAGGGCTGCATCCTAAGTCCACTGCTGTTCACCCTGTTGACCCATGACTGTTGTTCTAGATTTGCCACCAACCATATTGTGAAATTTGCAGATGATACAACAGTAGTGGGCCTTATTCATGATGACAATGAGAGTAAGGAGGTTGAGGGGTTGATAAACTGGTATAAGGAGAACAGCCTAGTTTTAAATACCAGAAAAACCAAAGAGATCATTGTTGATTTCAGAAAAGGCAGGCACAGCCACATTTCTCTGTGCATTAATGATTCCTCTGTGGAAATGGTAACCAGCATCAAATTCCCGGGTGTGCAGTTAATAAGTAGGCTGGCTTGGTTGCTCAACAGCGAGACATTGGTGAAGCGGGCACAGCAGTGCCTCCATTTTCTGTGTTGCATGAGAAAAGCGCATCTTCCTTCCCCTGTCCTGACCACTTTCTACAGGGGGACGATTGAGAGCATCCTGTCATACAGTATCACAGTCTGGTTTGGAAGCATCACTGCTTCAGACAGAAAGGCAGTGCAGAGAGTGGTGAGGATGGCTGAAAAGATCATCAGCAGTTCCCTCCCTCCCATCCAGAACATAGCACAGAAGCGTTGCTTGAGCAGGGTTTGTAAAATTGTCTGGGACACTACACATCCTCTTCACAACCTGTTTTCCTTGTTACCTTCTGGGAGGAGGCTCCGTGGTATCGGAAGCAGAACATCCAAATTTAGCCACAGTTTTGTTCCATACAGTATCAACCTTGTGAACTCTCAAGCTTCCTCCTTCCGTTATATATTCAAGATGGACAGTGTTTAATATTCAAATGTAAAGTAAAAATGACAATAAAGGCTATCATCTTGTCTTATCTTATCTTATCTTAACTTACCTTACCTTATCTATCTTATCATGATCTTATCTCCCTTTTTCTCAGTTGAATAGATAGACTGTAATTTGAAGGTGGGGAGAGAGGAGGAGAAATTTCTATTTTATTCTGGACAATAGCAAACATCCTCCCAGACTGCACTATCTGGAACAATATGTCCAAAACATCTTGAATTTATTCACATCTAGAGGATTTACTTTTGAAAGAACTGTCTCCCAAATTTTATTTTTATTTATTGTTAAATGTATTTGCCACTTATCATGTTCAAGGGCTACTCTAGGTGGCTTACAACAATAAAAAGGAATGAAAAAAGTGTTAACAAAACAAAAGTAAAATAATTGAAAAAAAAAACAATGCAAAAGAAAACAATGAGAATACATTAATATGATAACAAAAAGAAGGGGGGGAGGTTGAGTTTGCCTACAGTTCAGCAGCCATTTCCAGCGTGATAATCCCCCATTATTGAAATGATCCAGAAGGAGATACAGCTTGGTCTGTAGACAAATGGAATGTTCTGCAGTTCTTTGGAATATTTTATCAATTAATCAATTGATTAAATGAGTGGTCAATTAATTTTGCACATCTCTTCCCTGGTAATTTCATAGAATACAGTGCAGAGGCCTCATATGATTGATACATTGATGCCTAAGCACTCACTTCTTTATACTGTGGCCAATGTAGTACTTTCATATAAAATCCAAGTTAATTACAATACATGGAATAAAACAATATTAAGAATGTGAGTAAAAGTCAACTCATACTAATCTGACTGAACAAAATTTAGAACCAATTATTGGGACTACTGTGGACTTAAGTTTTCTTTTCCTATTGCACATCATCTTCATCGTATCTCCACCAGAAATTTGAAGAATTGATGCTATAATAATTGTGCCATTCCTTACTTGCCTTTTAACTATACAGTAAATGGCTGAGAGTAGTTCTGGTTGAAACTTTGCTTTTTATTTGGCATTAACACTTCATTCCTTCTATATTCATTCCTATTAACACATTCAGTATTAGTGAACCAGTTTTTTTCAGTCCCACATTCTAACACTGCAAATATCTCTGAGCTTATATACTTATCCCAGGTGTTCCTATACTGGTGTCATGAGTCCCTGGATGGTTGCAAGTGAATTTGGGAGGAGAGAATCACAGATTTCGCGGGAAGCTGAGAGTCTAGCCAGATTCTGTGATGTTGAAATTCAGCCAGGTTCCATAAAGCTGGAGTCAAGCCAGTCTTTGCTGCCACTTGGCGCATGCAATCTGGCTGTCCATTTATTTTTATTTTCCTGCTATTTTGGTTGGTTTTGGTTTATTTTCCTATTTTGGTTGTTCACTAGCAGCATCTGTCCAATGTACAGCTATATTTCCAAGATCTCGCAAGCTCACTGATGACCCTATTGTTCACCAGGTTTCGAAGCATGTTTTTTTCTGGTGCGGCAATTGCTTCTCAATTTGCGAATAAACTCAGGGGGGAGGGAAAGGATTTCAAAGATTAAGAGAGTAGACCGTGAGACCCAGGTGTCTGGCCAGACCCAGAAACATGACAATATTAATCCATCTAATTGGACAATGTAACCTGATCCAGGGGAGGAGTAAGAAATCTATGCTTTTACTATATGGAGTTTGGGAGGGTTTTTTCCAGAGCTGGTTTTGCTTTTATATATGCCAAAATGATTTACTCAATAAAGTTTTGCATTAAGAGATGAGATCATCTAAAGAATCCTTCCTTGGTTGGGTTTGTCATTCGGAACCTTGACACTACCCATCTTTTTTCCTTCACTCAAACATCTTCCCAAGTGGCGAAACAGCTGCCGAGGAACCCAGACTTTTAGCAATCCATGTTGTTACTGCTCTTGTTAGCACTAACTTGGTGAAATAAAATTTAAAATAATCTCAAACCTTCACTCAGCTCCTAATGTAGTTAGGTCCACTTTCAGTTTTTATATTGCCTGCAGCTATAAGTTGGACTGCAGGAACAAAATGCAAATAATGTAAATTGATTCCAACAGATAACCCAGAATTTTAAACACATGGAATGTTCCTAAAAGCAGGTTTCACTTTAATGAAGCTAGGTCTCTACCCACTATAGAGCAGCTAGAAATCATTACTGGATTACAGGAAATTAGAGACAATAAAACTGAAAGTTTATTATTCAGGTTAATGAGATTGCATTCTATATACTGTCATTTCCAATAACAGGAGAAATCATCATCTTTGGATTGCACTTCAAAGTCCAGTAACTAAAAGAAACATTGTCCATTTTCAAGGCATGGACTATGTTAAACAAAAATAAAAATAAAGAAAATAAAACATTTTTTATTTTTTTTTATAAATAGCATGGCAGAATTCTGTGCATTACTTATAATTATTATGATACTCTATTTTCTTTTTTGTAGGAAAATTATGTTTAAATCCCTGTTATAATGTAATGTTTCATAACATCTTTCTAGATAAACTGTTATCTTGAATCTGAAACACGTATCAGAGCATGGCAATTTTGCTTTTAATGTATATTTTAAAACAAAAAAATTACAAATTATCAAATTATAATACATTCAATTTACTGAGGGTGAGATTAACAAATTCTAACAATTTTGTTATATGTTGCTTGATAGAGATTTAGAGTATGCAAATCATACAAGTCAATTGAAGTTTATAAAGTACTATTCCTAACTGCTTTCTCATATGTTACCCAAGTCCCGATTTATAATATGAATAGAGATATGACAATTATATATAGCGTGTTTACATGAATAAAGAGCTTCACTTTAAAATAGACTTTTTTGCTGCTCATTTCCCTGAGAATATGCAATTAACAAAGAATTAATTGATTTAAACTAACCAGGGTTAACTTTCATTTCATCCAAGTAAAGCAAATCACATCCATCTTTAGAGGTATTACAAATTCACTTAGCTTTCTATACAAAGTTCCTCTGCTATTTGCTAGAAAACTACATCCTAATTTTTCCAATGCCGAATAGAAAGCCATTTTTTTTTCAGAAACAAAGGACAAAGACATTTTTCATCACAACCCACATAATATAGTGTACAATGTATCAACTGGACATTACTATCACTTAATTTGGTTTGACAAAAAAAATAATGTCTTGAAATGGCATATGAAAATATAACTTCACATCATGCATAACTTTGTGGAATAACTGCCAACATTTTGTATTCCCTGGAAAAGCAAGGTTTCCATCATAAATTACATGACCCTTCATCAAATTAAGAAAATCATCTAATTAAGAGAATATGACAGTGAAAGAATGACTTATATTAAGAAACTATAATGGCTTATACAAAACAACAACAAAACATGATACACAACTAGAACTGCAGGCTGACTTTAGTCAACAACTAGGAGGGTGCATAGTTTGCAGCTCAAATTACATTCACTGTCATCACTACCAACCTGTCAAACAAGATTGGCATGATGGGTAAGCTAACAAAAGCATGTAGAGGACAACACATTGCCTGATCAGGTCATGTTTACTCTAAATTCTGCATAGATATGCTTTGGTGTTGTTTTAAGTGAGAAAGCCTCAAAGTAGTCCAGAGGCCATTCTAATAGAAGAGAGAAAGCCCCACTGGTAGGATGGCACTTATGCTGATGGATTTCCACAAACCAGTTTTGCCTCCAGGTGTGTGCAGAAAAGTTGTAGATCTCCTATTAGTGGAGCTCTTACAGAAGAAGCAAATGTGGGGCACTAGAGGTGTGCTGAAAATCTGATGAAATCCCCCCTCCCCAAAGTCCTTACCTAAGACAATCCCCAAGCAGGTGTAGTTAATTCCTTCTTATGCCCCAATGCCGGAGGGGGGGGGAGGGGAAAACCAACTGCAAGGGGAGATAAAGAAAGCTATCTTCAGATACCAATTCTGGCCACTGAAAGTTAAGGACTTGATATCAGTCCTTTTTCTCCATCTTGAAGCTCCATCCAGTTACACTATTAATTTCCATACTTAGTTTGGTTGCAAGTAGTGAAGTAAACACAACAATTAGACAGTTCTTCCCTTTGGATTTCACTTGGTGAGAAAAAAGAAAAGATATTCCTATGCCTCAGCTTGAAACGCTGCTAATTGTCTATAATACAAAGGTTGCAAAATAATTTCATGGTTTTGTCTTTTCCTCCTAAAACAAAATAATTATTTTTGAAGGAATTAATATTTACAAGCAGAAAATCTCTCCAAGTTAGAATATTAACAAAAGTATTTATAAAGTGCCTTAAAATTCTAACTGCGGTATTGTACATTCAATACAGAAAAATCTGTTTTCTTTTTTTAACACGGTCTTATGGCTTCAAAAAGAAACTATTTCTAAAACAGCATGGGTATATAAATGTGTGACAGAAAAAAACAGATTTCATGTATCAATTGTTCACAAAATAACACGATAAGGCCATCGTCTAAGTGTTTTCATAATGAATTCCAAGCTCACTACTTTGTATATTGAATATAAAACAGAATATAAATGCTTAAAAAGAGAAATAATACAGTAAGTTTCTGGGTTTCCTGAGTTTTCCAATCATTGCATTTGATTAAGGTGGCAAAATACAATTTTCTACAATAATTCTATTGACTTAAATGCAGTTAATTATAAATGCTAGCACTTGTGCCTAATTAATTATAGAATATTCCCAGAATTTTATAGACTAGCAATTTTTTTACCCCAGTAGATAATCAGGTAGCTACATCCAGATACCAACTTTAGTTTTCTAATCCTAGAACTTCTGAAGTTTTATTTGAAATTTCTAATTAATAGCTTCTAATAATTTACATCCTAAAAATGCCAGAACATTCCAAGTTTGCTCTGGGCATTTTCATATAGATGGCCCAGCCTACAGAATGTTAAAGGTTTCTCACTATTATGGACTGATTATCAACCCCTTAATCTCATTCTGTTCTAAATTTAGCCAGATTTGATAGTGCTGGACGAACCATAAAATGTAGGCTTCTAATATGAAAACTGTAGGAATTGCAGTGATAAAATTCTGCTCGATCCAAAGTATCAGTCTGAGATTTAGAGCACTTCCACACTATATGAAGTTAGGTATATACTTCCAATCCTAGAATCCATGGGCATTTGGTTATTAGCACTGGAAAAGACTAGACCGAATTATGACATAGGGCAGAGATTCAGAACCCTCTCCTTTTTTTTTGGTGTTTCTGGGATAGCATTAAAACACCATTTCAGGACAGAAGAAGTAAATGCTTCTAAGAGCTGATGTATCATCCCTGTAAATAGAATGTAGTTGGTTCATTGCTACAACTCCTTTAATAGGTACAGCCAACTGTTTCAAAATTCAATGATGAACTCAGTAAAGGAGGGGAGAGCAACAGATGTGCTTGTGATATAAATCCTTTACAAAACAGTCTAATTTGAATGGGATTAGATTAGCGTGGATATCCTGGATAAGTTTTACAGTTGTAGGTCTGTATTCTGCTCATCACTGTGTTGAAATAAATGCTTCAGCAAGCTCTAATTATTCCAACCAAATGGTACTAAATTGGAGCCACTGCCATATTTGGCCTCTTATTCAGCAAATAAGCCACAGATCTATTCTAAGGACCTTGCCATAAAGATAGGCAGAACCCAGCTAGATTATATAGCAACTTTGCATTTAAAACACAAAACAAGTATTTTTTAAAACTGTATATTAAAAAAAAGAAGAAGCATGGAATTCTTTCCCATGTATGAAAAAACAAATACAGATACAGCTTTCTGAGGAAAAGAGCAATGTAGTACACTGATGGACAGAATCCCTGAATATGCAAAGCACCGTTTGTGCTGAGATCAAACCACTTCATCTGACTCCAGTCCATGTTCTTCATACAGTGCATCCAAGATTTTGAGCTGCTTTTCCATGGCTGGTAGATAAATATTAAGATCCCGCTGCATTCCATGATAAAAAGCTTCTTGATTTTCACATTCTGCAAGCGACAATGCAGCCATAAAGCCTTCATAGGTGGGAGATGCTCTTAGAGCTAGCTGCAAGGAAAAAGGGGGAAAAGGAAGTCAAGCATGGTCTCTTCTAATTTATACTTTATCATTTGCACTGGATGATAATGGTAAATAGAAAGAAAAATTACTTTAGGTCTATATAACTAAGGTAAATTATTTAAGAGTGGTATATCAGATCAGAAGTCAACACTCCCAGGGCCACACATAGACTCACATGCTTTCAATTAGCTTGAGCATCTGGAATGCCTTCTAAAGCCTGCTACCAAATGATACTGTTTAAAGTAACAGATGGATACAATTATTAAATACACAGGAAAGAGTGTGTATATAGCAATCTATTACCTATCCAAACTGAACAATTATTTTGTAAGGAGAAAAGATTGAGGCTATCGCTTTCTTCCAACATTGCTTTTCAGTTTTTGCTGGCTGGGACAATGACTTATTTCAAATACAGCTCAAAGTTACCCAATTGGGAAAAGCTGTCATACAATGATTTACTTGCAGCTCCATTACCAGAAGTTCAAGTTCAAGAGAGATGTAGTTAGATCTTAGCTTAAATACATGCAAATATTTTGCAGTGTCTATTTGAGTCTTATACTGTTTTTCTTCTGACATCAGCTTTCCAACACAGAGAGGTCTCTACAATGGTAGCACAGTGGTTTACCTAACAAGGTAACATTTTAAAGCATGCTTTGGACTCATTGATTCTCTTGCGATGCTTCTTAAAATGCACAAGCCAAAGCCAAATGTATTTCTAGGTTCCCTGAATCTTCATTCTCCCCAGCACCAGAAGGTCCATTGCAATTGTATTCAACATCATCTTTCATAAAAAACAGCAAGAGAGCTGTCAGTCTGTTAATCCAGAAGTACCCCTGAACAGAAGAAAGGCAGCCCAACCCAGAGCACCCTCCAGACATCTAGGGATTTCTGGGCTCACTGGTGAAGTGGAAATATCACAGCCATAGCTAACAGCATAGCATTTGGGAGCTAGAACAATGATTCCAGTTTTGCATCACTATTTCAAAGAACAACTTCATTCCTAGCAAGTTCTTAAGCAACCTGGAGATTGCAAGATGATGTACTATTGTTCCTTCCACATGTGATGCAATTTTTTTTACAGGCAAAAAAATAAAAAAGACAGAATGCTTACATTTTAATTTTAAAGTCTACGGTTGTAATATGCATGACCATTCATGAGTTTGATATAACCTTTTGATTAATATGTAAAAGCCTATTTCTACTACTCCTGCTATTACTTCTATCACAAAATTATGTTCATATTTAACAGAATAACATAGTTGGAGAGACCTTGGAGGTCTTCCAGTCCAAGCCCCCCCCTTGCTCAAGCAGGAGATCCTATACTATTTCAGACAAATGGTTGCCCTATCTCATCTTAAAAACCTTCAGTGTTGGAGCACTCACAACCTCTGGAATCAAGTTGTTCTAACTGCCAGGAAATTTCTCCTTTCTTCTAGGTTGGGTCCCTCGATTAATTTCCATCCATTGTTTCTTATTCTGCTTTCAGGTAGTTTGGAGAATAGGTTGACCCTTGTTCTTTGTGGCAGCCCTTTAGATATTGGTACACTGCTATCCTGTCACTCCTAGTCCTTCTCTTCATTAGATATACCTAATTCCTGAAACCATTCTTCCTATGTTTTAGCCTCCAATCCCCTAATCATCTTTTTGCTCTTCTGTGCACTCTTTCTATATCATGCAACCAAAACTTTCTATATTATGTGACCAAAATTGGATGCAGTATTCCAAGGGTGGTCTTGTATTCCAGTGGTATTAACAATTCATGTGATCTTGATTCCATCCCTCCGTTAATGCAGCCTAGGACCATGTTGGCTTTTTTGATAGCTGCAGCACACTGATGGCTCATATTGAAGTGATTGCCCACTAGGACTCCCAGATCCCTCTTGTAGTTTACACTATTGAGCCAGATGCCACCTGTTCTATACCTGAACATTTAATTTTTCTTACCTAAATGTAGAACCTTAATTTTCTCAATGTTTTGTTAAATAAGGCCCTGCGTGCAGCCCTGTTGAGATCCTTCTGTACCTTGAGCCTATCTTCCAGAGTACTGACTAATCCTGCCAGCTTGCTCTTGTCTGCAAATTTGATAAGTTCCCCTTCTATCCTCACATCTACTGAATCACAACCATAAGATATTTGTCACAATTAAATCATGATCTAATCTTGGAGACCACTTAGGGGCATTTGGATAGGGTGACCATGTGCCTATTCAATTTCTTTTAAAAGTAGCCCTTCAGCTCTGATTTTAAATAGAAGAAAAGATTTTAAATGAAATAATAGTGCATTCATATGAATTTAAACCTTTTTTAAAAAATGGATCCATTCAGTTTGTTCTGACATATCATTATTTGGATCAAAGCTTTAACCTCCAAAGCAGTGTTCACCAACTTTGTCAGCTTTAAGAAATGTGGGAATTGAAGTCCACACATCTTACAGTTGGTAAGGCTGAGAAGCACTGTCCCAAAGACTGCATGTTTTGGCTCGAACACTCCATGGATACCAAAAGATTTGGAATAGATCCTCCAGCACTGAGGATGGGACAAGATGTAGCCATAGATGTTCTTCCCATGAAACCTTGCATTCAACATTAGACCTCTCGATTGACCTATACTTGGGGTAATCAATATTTTCTTGATTAGAACCAATACAGGAGAAAAAAGGGCAATTACTGATGTGTCAAAGGAAATATTTCCTGCTTATCCAGCAGGGCAGGATCAAATATTTCAAAACAGTGGATCATCTTACTGTAACTCTTTGGGAAAGCAGTGAGGACTTACCGCAAAAACACCTCGAACAACCCAGCCATGATACTGTCGTAGTGTTTTGCCATAAGCTTTGTCTGCAAAAAGAAAGGAAATCAGTTGTGTGATGCTGAATTCAGATCAGAAGCAGACCAAAAAAGAAACAGAGGATTCTTATTCATGCAAAATCTTTCTAACCACGATATTTTTTCTAACACAAAAATTGGGTTTCCTTTTCACTTTAAGCTTTGTTGTTGTTTTTTTACCAAGTATATGTAATCTAAACAAAGGCAATGATTGGACAGGTTTATTTGCTTTTCTTTCTCACATTTGTAAAAATTCACAAAATATTCCATACTTACTCAGTGCTGTCTGGATGTTTTTCTCTCCATTCTTTAGTTCTGTCAAGAACTCCTTCAAAAATTTTAAGCCTCTGTTTATAACAAACAAGGAGTATTACTTCTCTAAAAATATTCCATTCATTTTTGCAAAGGAAGACAAAGACAGGACTGTGATGTGCAGTCTCTTTGACTTAAGTTTTAAGATGCTGTTTCAAAGCTTTTTGTATACCAACAGGAGGTTGCCCAACATGCCTCTCAGCTCTGTGGATCCACATCTATGAATTCTGTACATATCAATTACTACTATTTCTAAAAACAAGTTCTGATTTTTAAATTACAAATATTTAAAAATCAAATACAATTTCAAACAAATGAAAACACACCTTCCTGGGGAAAAAAATCCTAAAAAACAAACATTTCATTCCATTTGCACAAATCAGTTCTTGTAAAGGCAAGGACATTTTTCCAGGTATTTCAAGGGTATAAGAAAACAATGACAAAATTATTATTTTGGCTTTTTAAATTCATCACATTAAGTTGGCTGAGGATTTTTCTTATTTTTATAATGTTTTTAAAACTATCTTGAACATTTGCAAAAAGCAAAGCTCTTTCTAGAATGTAGGCACTGGTTTTGAAAATATTAAGCATAAAGGCCACTATGATGGTGAAAAGTTGCTAACAAGTCCAACATACATATTCAATGTCTATATATTGTTTTATGCATGTTGTTATCAAATACCAGCAATAACCTTTGACACCTATGTACATTTAATAAGATAAGACTAAACACATTGTCCTGTAAAATTTCTTCACAATTCTGCTGACAAGTGAAGTGGCATTGAAACTTTACAAATCAAATCATCTTCTTGAACATTTGGATATAACAGTGAGAAACAGATATAAAAATCTAATGAGGTAACATCAAGGCTTAAGTCTATAGGCGAATTTGAAAATTTGTAGTCTGCTTTTAATTAGAAAAGATTTTCATAGCTCCTCACTATGTCTTCTCTGTAATATGGAGAATGTTTTCCTAACATTCTTGTTTTACAACATTCCCAATAACTGGCTAGTCTATAACTTACACCCAAAGACTGATCATGATTCACAAGACCACATATTTTTAGTGTTTATAAACACAAGTGATATATTGATCCTATTTGTTTTGCATGTAATCTGAGATGTAATGTGACCCAAATGCAACTGTTTTCTTAAAAAGTAAACATTATTTACAGATTTTAGAGCAAAGGCAAGTCCCTACTATTGGTTCACCATGAAAGTCATCTCAATCACACACACACACACACACACACACACACACACACACACACACACACATACACCAGAAAACTGACCTTTTAAGCCAGAGGAGAGCCTGTGTAGCAGAGTGTCGAATTTGGGCCACTTCGGTGCTCAACTCATGAAGGACAATTTTTTGAAGACTACAGAAATCCTCTTTGTTGGTGATATATTTCTGATTTATTTTCTGAAAGGAGCAGAGATGTCAAACATACATTTTAGACTTTTTAGCAAACAAAGAAAAAACACTTAAAGATATAAACATGCTGGTATCCAACATCTTTACTTAATTTAATGTTGGGACTGAGAGTCACAGTATTTGGATTTAAAGCAGGCAAAGGTGCACTGAATTTGGTGTGAAAACAGCCACTATTGTTATCCCATGTAAGACAGAAAGCATTTTTGCCAAGTTCCAACCCAAATACTGCATGCCTCTAGACCAGTAATTGCAAAACTAGTCTTTAAAACTCTAAATATGCATTCTGGCTGGAGGTTCTTCCAAGACTGGTGTTTCTCCTTCTCTGAAAAGCCTTGGGCTATTTCTGCATCTAGTTCTTTTAAAAAAAAGCTAAATAACAATGAGAAGATTAGAAATTAAGTCCTAAAAAGGGAGAAACAGATAACAGAATATAGAGGAAAGGTAATAGAAGAGCTTTATCCAGGTAACAATTGCCCTCACAAGTCTCCATTTTTGGACTTTGAGAACTTTCAGAGTTAAGTATCCAGTTTTCCATTCAGATGAAACACTTATGCAGCAATTTCCTCTGGAACTGCAGGGCAAGATGGCTTTTCACTGTCAAGAACTCAATTTTTATAAAGATTTCCACTGCTTTTTAGAAACTAAGGTGCTGGTATCATCACTCCTTCCCTATCCCATAGCATCTGGCTTCCTTTAATAAAAAAAAAGAAATCTTTTGTTGCCACAAAAAGTTAGTGGTGCACGGAAAAGAACTGGGATGGGACCAGGCCATTCGCTGCCCCGATTTGGTTCTCCCACTGGCCTGCTAAAACAAGCAGTTTTACGGACCTGATATGACAGCGTGAGAAAGCTGCTTTGCAATAGAGTGCCAAAGACATGAGCCCAGAAAGGCCCTGTGAGGGGATACAATAGTTCTCTTTAATGTAGCTCTCTTCAAGTACATGAAGGTACATCATCAATTACATAAAATAAAGTAGAGCTTATTTTATATGTCTAGGCAATTACAACATGAAACTCAGTTTGGTATAATGGCTAAGGCATCAGGTTACAAAACTGGGAGACCGAGAACTGTAGTCCTGCCTTGGGCATGAAGGACTAGTCATTTTATCTGAGCCCTGGGAAGGAGGCAATGGTAAAGCACTTGTGATAAACTCTGAAAGAAAGCTGCAGTCCAGGCAGTCTTCAAGAATCAGACATGATTGAATGGAGGGGGGGGGAGTAAAATATGGGAGAATAAGCTGAAGTTACAGCAAGGCAGATGCCAGTGAAAATTATAAAAACCTGCCTAATTCTAAGAGCAGTTTGATACCCTGAACTTAGTACTTGGGAGGTGGTAAGATCTTAGATATATTGACATATCTTGGCCAGATATGATCATCTAAATCAGGGGTAGTCAACTTTGGCTCTTTTATGACTCGTGGACTTCAATTCAAGCTGGCTCAGGAATTCTGGGAATTGAAGTTCCACGAGTCATAAAAGAGCCAAGGTTGACTACCCCTGATCTAAATGGTTCCTTTCAGTTCTACAATGCTAAGAAAGTTATATTAATGGCCACCGAATGTTAAACTGAATCTATTACCTTTATATTTCCTTCAAAATCCATTTTAACAGGGGCAAAGACTGTGGGTCCAAGTTTGTCTAGAAAAAAAGAAAACATTGTCTTTTTCAAAAGTTTGGTTCCCTCAATGCCCTCTTTAACTGCCACCTACAAAATTCTGATTTAGCACAAAAGAGCAGGAAGGATACCATCCTTGGCCTACATCTGATATTACACAAGGGGAATTCTGCCTGTGTATCAGAATTTCTCTTCTCCCTCTTACTCTATGGGAACAGTGGAGGAAGAATTATTTTTGTTGTCAGATCTTGTCTCCCCATGAGTGGGCTGGTGGCCTAGAGGTGAAGATGATTGCCTCCCACTCGGAAGGTTGAGAGTCCAGTCCTAGGCAGCAACAGATGTTTCTCTATCAGGGCATATAGAGAAAATATCTACTGCAAACTCTGTGTAAAGCATCATTAAGGGCATCCAGCTAATAAACACTTGGCTCCATTCAATCACCCCAACTCCACCCCGATAAAAGGGATTACAGGATTATAAAAAAAAAAAAAGAACTGTCTCCCCAAACAGAGAGACACTATGGAATATATCTCAATTTTCTGATAACATAAATCTGGCATATTTCTTCTTTCCAGAAGTCTACATGACATCATTGTTCTTAATTCACTGCTCTCATTCTTTTTAAGAACAGGACAAAATTACTATTATTAATAAAAAAACTCCTTCCACCCCAAATGATGCCAAAGCTGCAAACTATTTATAAAGCATCTATGTTGGATACAAAGCATTGATCCCAAGTTCAGGCATAATTTTTGAGAAAAGTATAGCTAGCCCTCATTTAATGATAAGAATTGGAACAAGAATTTAAATCATAAAATGCAGCATCACATGATCATATCCTCAGCGATGTATTCTAGTACTGGTTGCTGTTAAGTATGCTGTCATGTGTGATCATCATTTGTGACTTTCTGCTGGCTTCCCCACTGACTCTGCTTGTCAGAAACTGGCAAAGAAGATCGCAAATGGTGACTGTGGGATGGAAAGTTGTCATAATTGCAAACTGCGCACCAAAGGTCCAGATCATGATCATGTATCTGTGGAGATCCTGCAACCACTATAAGTGTGAAAAATGGTTGTAAGTACCATTCGCTCAGTGCCGTCATAAGTTTGAATAGTTACTGAATAAATGAATTGCTGTTAAGTGAGGACTACCTATAATTATAAAAACAGAAATCTATCTCATATCCTAAAAAATACAGTTTAAAAGCCATCAGTCACATTTGCTTTCAGCAAAGGCTAGTGAATTGGCTTATGGTCTTTACAAGATATTTTTTAAGTCTTTCGTAATAAATATCCAAAGCATCTCACTAGCCTTCCCCTCTGGCAGCTGAGGGAAAACATCTTCATAATAATAATAATACTTAGTCTTTTCAGGCTTTGCAGACTTCCTAGAGCAAAATAGCTTTAGAAATTTCATGGCCACCACATACATTTAGAGCCATTTTGGGAGGTCAGCTCAAGCCTGATGGAACAATATTTTTATACGATTTGTCCCGATGCAAACAGTTCTTACTTGATGACTGATCACTTACAAACTGTTCAAAATTAGGACGGATTCCCCCAAAACTTCATGACTTGATTCTGTAGTTTCAATGATTGCATCCTCTGACACCACAGCCACATGACCTAATTTCATGTGCTTGACAACCGGCTCACCCTCTTGACTAGACACAGTGTTTTGAGGTCATGTGACTGTAATTTATAATGGCTTCTGTCTATCTCTGGCCTTTCTAGGTCATTTGCAGCTGAAAATGCCTATAGGAATGTTGATTTACTTAATAATGACTAGATTCACTTAACAACTAGGATGTTCACTTAACATTTGCCGCAAAAAAAGTCATAAAATCAGGCCCAGTCACTTGGGTCCTTCAACTTACAATCCATGATAGAAATCCCAGGCTCCATTAAGGTTGTAAACTGGGGACTACCTATAAACTCGAGCTAAAGTGGTGGGCATGCAGTGGAGAAGCATAAGAGCATAATGAGCTAATTATTTAGCAGTTTCTCAGTTACACTCTGAACTAATATTACTTTTAAGTAGGGAGATGTGTGGCATATAAATTTAATGAATAAAAATAAATAAATAATTTCTTGAAATCAAATCTTTCAGACAAATCAAGATCATAGTGCTATGGATCTTGATATGTTTCATGCCTAGATAGAAGGCAGCATCCAAAGAAACCACTATAGAAATAAATTTGAGTTCCATGGAAATAAAGGAAGAGTGAGAAGAAAAATAAATAATGAAACATTTATAAAGTGGTCTATGAGTCTATTTAGAATTTCACTGATTATTGCTTGGTACCAAGGAAACAAAAAGCTTTTTCTAATGAAGGTCATAAGTAGGTCCTTACTCTACACCAGCGGTTCTCAACCTATGGGTCACGACCCCATTTGGGATCGAACAACCATTTCGCGGGGGTCGCCGGATACCGCGGTCCGCCATTTTTGTTTTTTTGTTTTTTTTTTCCATCGCGCGCACGCCGCACATGCGTGGATCGGCCCGTCGCGGTCCGCCATTTTTTTTGTTTTTTTTTTCTGTCGCGTGCACGCCGTGCATGTGCGGATCGGCCTGTCGTGCGCGCGCGCTCGGGGTCGCGCCACACATGGGCGGCGCAAGTGGGGTCTCAACCTGAAAAAGGTTGAGAACCACTGCTCTACACTACATGTAACCTTCAACATTTTGAAGTGAAGTTTTATTTAAGGCTTATTTCAGACATACTGAATGTCTGAATGTATACATTGCAAGCCAATCTGACTTAGTGGTTAAGGCACCAGGCTAGAAAATAATAGATTCTGAGCTCTGGTCCCGTTGTGGCGTGAAAGCCAGCTGGGTGACTTTGGACTAGTTACTCTCTCTTAGCCCAGCTCACCTGAAAGGGTTGTTGTGGGAAAGTTAGGAAAAAGAAGGAATATTAGGTATGTTTGCTATCTTGAATTATTTTTAAAAAAATGCAGAATAAAAATAAATAAATTAAAACTAAATTAAAACATATGCCAAGACATACTTCAGGAAAAAAATTCTGCAGAGAAAATATTATTGGAATCAAAACTTTTAATAAAGTTAGTATCTTAAAAAAGGAAAATGATCTGCTATATCTGCCAAAACCAACTGTAACCAAATTTATTATTCTCAGGATGTCTTCTTTCCATCAATAACACTTAACAACTATGGGCTATTATTGGTTAATTATAGGTTATTGCCACCAATGACCCATAACAACTTCGCAAATCATTCTCTATCTTCCTATCTGTCATAAAAAAGATGTACTTACTTTACTGAATTATTCTAGAAAAGCCTAAGGCAGCAAGCAAATACTGAGGATAACTAAGGACCACCTATTTACAAATTGTAGATTCTATTCTATGACCCAGCATAGAACAACCAAAGCAGCCAAACAGAGATATTCATATAAAATAAAGGTTATGGAGAAAACCAGCAATCATGCTTACCCAAGACTGGAACTATTTCATAACAGGAATTCAGAAATTCTTCTGTTGGTATTCCTCCATCTTCAAAAAGCTTGATATCACTAAATCTTTGGAAAAGAATGCAAACCGAACATGAAGAATCGCCAAATGAACCCGGCGATAGCAATAAAAATAATTCCACCCTGAATCCTATTTCAAAACCTTCTGCAGGTAGTCTTTGATTTACAAATGTAATCATGATTGGTTACAGTTGTGTTATGGCCGCAGATGAAGGCATCTATGCGACCGGAAGTAATTTTATAGTCTTTTTCAAGCCAGTATTAAGCAAATGGTATGAACATTAAATGAACTATCATTTTCTGCCCAAACAAAAACAAGTACAACCCAAAAATACAAAAAATGGTCTTATGACTTTGGAATGCCACAATTGGTCATAAAGCTGCCCTGCCCAATATGCAATCACATGACCGCAGGAGGGTGGTGGTGTAACCATTTGTGATGATTGAGAATGCTTTATGGGCTGCTTTGTTTCTATTGTAACTCTGAACAATCATAAAATGACTGATTAAGATTCAAGGACTACCTGTAGTTTATAATATTTATAAAAGTTTACTAGTTTTTCTTCTATCATAAATCATATTAGGCAAGCATGTAATTGGCAAATTCTGTGGAGATTTAGGCTGCTCTGGACTGAATTCCATTACTTAAGATTTTTGGGGCATGCTTCATCCAGGTGGCACATTACCTATAGTTCATAGCACTGAAGAAAGTAGGAAAATCTGATATGTTTACAGATTCTTCTAAAGGCTCTAACGGTTTGTGGTCTTGAATGTTCCTTTGTGGCAGCAGCTTGTTTTCTCCTTCTTTACTGGGGCTACCTTAGATTTAAAGAAATGAAAATCTTTAAATAGTGTGGAGGAGGCTAGTTGTGGAGAATGTGACTTCTGGTTAATATCAGAAAGACCAGAATGGATTTAAATGTGATGCATCTGGATAACAAAACTGGAGATGCATTATCATTTATTTAGTTAGCAAATCCATAAATATTTTTTCAAGCAATAGGAAAATAAATAACAAATCAAATTTCAGAAGACTCTATATCCTTATTACTCTAATTCGATTCTCCAGTGCCTCTCTGTCTTAAACCTTATCCCTTAACATCATAACAGCACAACAACAAACTCCTCACATCTCTCTAATCAAATGTTTGGGTATTATAGAAAGGGAGGTCACATCTCTTCACAAATACACATCCATTCACTCATCTCTCTTTCTATTATCTTTATTCTTCTGTCTTTCATTCCTCTTTCCACCCCTTCAGATGTGGCTTTATGAAAAGCACATTGCAAAGTGGTGTATGATATTGTGTTCTAATTGGCCCTCTTCAAGGTTGAGCTCATACATGCGTACTCAGAATTCTGTTATGGCTGCATATGAAATAATTTCTCCATAGATTCTCCAGAGAACAAATAAGGGCCGTTCCCTGGAGAAGATCTTGCAGACCCCAATATTTTTCTTACCTTTCGTTTCGCTTCTCTTTAGGGGTACAGGAGATGATTTTTCAATAAAAGTTTTTTCAGGAAGGGTAGTATTTTTTTGAATAGACCCATTTTCATATTTCTTTAGTTCCATCTTCCTGGGAAGAAAGAAAGGGGGAAAAAAAGGAAAGCCAGATTAATGCTGGGCGTGCATAATGTCCTCACCTTATTTTTTTTTTTATATGGACAGAGTTCAAAAGTAAGAGAGACCTCTGGTCATTAAAAAAGAAAGTTGGAAGGAACTTGTTGTTTGATACCTTGAGAATTTTTAGTAAAATCACCTCATTAAAGTATCATTCTTTGCAATAGCTTCTCTCTGTTATTACAGAAAGATTAGACATTGAGAAACATTTCAACTAAACGAAGAAAAAATAAGTTGTACCTTTCTGTTACACTGCGGCTAAGTATGGCAGGAAGTTTCAGCTGCAAGGAAAAAAAAAGATTGGCTATGAGCTCAAGCCTAGGCAACATTGTTCTGGATTCGGTACTTTACCTTAAGTTCATCAAAATATGAAAAAAATTAAAACATTATATATGAATGCTACAGTACTCCAATTAGTTTAGCCTAATGAGTAAAAAGGAAATAACTAAGCTAAGCAAACCTAAAATTCATGTTAATGCCACACTACGCATAAATAGCAATCTTCAGCTGTGACAAGTAAAGAAGAAAAGAGAAAGGAATCTCATATAAAGTATTAATTCTGGAATATCGACATCTAACAGTCTAGGTTGAGCTTACAACACAAAATATTTGTTGCAGAGGCACAGATAAGTCTATTTGCGTCATTTTTATCCAATTATTTTATTTTCTAGTTTGAAATATGTTTGGCTTATATTTTTACAATCTGACAATGATGTGACATTGATTTTATAAATTTGATTAATTTATCTGCATACTGCTTTAAAGGCTGAGAGATCTATGAAAAAAATGTTCAGTGTATTTGAGATCCCAATCTGGCTACTGACTCTAAAGCAGCGGTTCTCAACCTATGGGTCGCGACCCCATTTGGGGTTGAACTACCGTTTCGCGGGGGTTGCCGGACACCGCGGTCCGCCATTTTGTTTTGTTTTTTAAAAAATTTGATTTTTTTTTCGTCGCGCACACACCGCGCATGCGCGGATCGGCCCGTCGCGTGCGCGCCGCGCATGCGCAGATTGGCCCGTCGCGCGCGTGCACCACGCATGCGCAGATCGGCCTGTCGCGTGCGCATGCGCGGATCGGCCTGTCGCATGCGCGCGCCCGGGTCGGGGTCGCGGCGCGCATGGGCGGCACAAGTGGGGTCTCAACCTGAAAAAGGTTGAGAACCACTGCTCTAAAGTCTGCTATCACCTTTTCCCAGCCAACTTTCATCATGTCAGTTGGGCAGGTGGAAGTCACTGTATCCTAGTACAGGCAGACTACCATATTGCAAAAGGCATAAACTAGCAAAAATCACACAATACATTGCAGAAGGAAACAAATCCTATACTGCACATTTCATCCCAGTTACAGGTAGTCCTCGACTTACAACCATAATTGAGCCCAAAATTTATGTTGCTAAGTGTGAAATTTGTTAAGTGAGGTTTGACCCATTTTACCACTTTCCTTGCCACGTTTGTTAAGTGAATCACTACAGCTGTTATATTAGTAACACGGTTAAGTGAATCTGGTTTCCCCCTTTGACTTTGCTTGTCTGAATGCCATAAAAGGAGATCATATGACCCCGGGACACTGCGACCGTCATCAATATGAACCAGTTGTCAAACATCCGAATATAAATCATATGATGATGGGGATGCTGCAATGGTCTGAGTGTGAAAAATGGTTATAAGTCACTTTTTTTAGTGTCATGGTAACTTCAAACGGTCACTAAATGAGCTGTTGTAAGATGAGGACTAACTGTGTACGATCCATGAACAACAACGAGCGAAATTCAAAACTTCTGAAATATTGCAGATCGTACTCAAAGCAGTATTTGACAAAGCTGCTTGATAATTGTTTTTTTTAATCGTGACACTGAAATGCTGATCTTAAAAAACTTTATGAACAAAACGTATTTATAACATCTGTTAAAAATGCTTAGCCTGTTAATAAATTTCTCCCTCATATTTAAAATTTGTTTCTTAATATTTTTTTCTACAAAAAAGTAGACATAATAAGGCTTTCTTAACAAAAAAAAAATCAGTTCATAAGCCTGTTTTGTTTTTATGCACACCAAAAGCCAAAAAGCAGCCTGTTCACATATATGCATTTGGAATTGCTCATTCTGTGAATATCTAAAGAATGGTTGTTATAACAGAAAGTCACCCTTTTGGCAACTGAGACCTATAATGCTTGTTCGCTACAATGATTTTCTTTGACAGAAAGTTAATGTTTCATGACATATTAGTAGATAATGCTAAAATTTGGAGGGAGTTGTTTAACTTGTTTGGGAAGGAATCTCTTTTATTTGTTTTAGGTCTATTGCCCAGCATTTTGCTTTGATTCTCATTGCAGACTGCCAAAAGGTGGTTCCTTTACTGTTCAGTAGTTTATGCTGAGCAATGTCATTAATTTGTGGATGCTTTCAAGAGTCACAAAACATGACTCTTGCTGAACTTCACCTTCTGATGTTTCAGTGAGATGGTAATAGAATAGAGCTGGAAGGGACCTTGGAGGTCTTCTAGTCCAGCCCTCTGCTCAAGCAGGAGAACTTATATCATTTTAGACAAGTGACTATCTAGTCTCTTCTTAAAGACCTCCAGTGATGGAGCACCCACAATTTCTGAAGGCAAGCTGTTCCATTGGTTAATTGTCCTCACTGTCAGGAAGTTTCTCCTTAATTCTAGTTTGCTTCTCTCTTTGTTCAGTTTCCAACCACTGTTCCTTGTCCTGCCCTCTGGTGCTTTGGAGAATAACGTGACCCCTCGTCTTTGTGGCAGCCCCTCAAATACTGGAATACTGCTATCATGTCACCCCTGTTTCTTATTTTCTTTAGACTAGCCAAATCCAAGTCCTGCAACTGTTCTTCATATGTTTTAGTCTCCAGGCCTTTGATCATCTTAATTGCTCTTCTCTGAATTTTTTCTAAACTCTCAACATATTTTTTGTGATTATGGTGAACAAAATTGGCTGCAGTATTCCAAGTGTGGTCAAAAAGAGCAAACCATATTGGGAAACATATGCAAACACAAGTTGCCAATTCATAAACTAATTTGTAGCATCTGCGATTGTATAAACTTACCTTGTTTAATTTGCGAATAACTGAATATGAAGTTTCTCCTGGAGTATGTTGCAGCAATTCAGAAGAAAAGGAAGCATTTGCAATCTGCATACATTCTTCAAGAGTCTTCAAGAATGTGGCACAGCTGGAGTTCAATAGTACTCCCATATTAATTCCATGCTGCAAAATTGGACATTTTCAAGCATTACCCAGTTTTTTTGCTTTCCAACCTACCATCAACATTATCCCAAATGCAAATCTTAAATATGAGAATTCACTTTTTCCAACTGAGATGACATATCTGCACTAAATATTTATTTATATAGCAAATTACTTAATTATTTTTATTGGTAAATTCCAGGGTAGTTTGTACTTAAATAGAGGTACTGCAATGGAAGCTGCAATTTTTTTAAAGCTAGAGTAGATTTTTTTTTAATCTCTTCCTAAAAATTTGGAATATGGATGCTGTCTAGAAATAACTATTCCACTGAAATAAGTGTAGCTGATGTGGAATACATGAAATTTCAAAATAGAGCAATAATAAAACCTATTATTGATTTTAATTTTAAAAATGCCTAGAGAAAAAAAAGTATTTTCTCTTCCAGCCAAAACTTAACAGCGAGCAGATCTTCTTAGGGAATATATTCCATACTGGGATATGACAGCAAAGAAGTTCTTTTGTTGACATATGTGGGAGATGTACAAAGATGAAGACCTTAAACATTTTTCATGGCTCCATCAAAAGGACCTCAACTCTCTTATTTGTCAGGTTTCCTGACATTAAAATGCTCAGGCTGATTTCTGATACTGAGCTTGCCATTGAAGATTCATTAAAAGCAAGAAGAATGATTCGGACTGTACAGCAGACTGCCAGGACACACAATGTTTTTTTTTATTATTATTATTATTTTATGAAGACCTTATTATCCAGGTAGGAAAACTCAGAAGCTTCTGCATTTTGAAAAGTGCTACCAGTCTGAACTGTCAGGATGTCTCTTGCCTATTTGCCTTTCCATTTAAAAGTGAGTGATAGGGCAGGGCAATCGCCCTCATATCAAAATTTATTCTATATGTAACAATATATTGCTTGAATTAGAGGAATATACATGAATAAGAGGAATATACGCAGCCTCTCTCTCTCCCAAAAGTATTTTCTCTGTAGTATTATTTCTAATCAAACATGAGAAGTGATTTCATATTGTCCTGGTTAGTACTTTGCAACCTAACAAAAGAAGAAGTCTTTCGGTGTGCTTTAAGAGATATGTATCAAGCATCTACCAAATTGGTATTGCATAGAATACACCCAGGACTTGATTTCTTATCACTTCTATATTATGTATATGTGAAAATTGACTAATTCATCTGTAGACGCAGTTCATGGTGATCTGAATACTGTGACTAAGATCATCAAAAAAAAGCCAGACCAGACCTGCTTTTGGAAGGCACGAATTGTGGAAGCCACAATGAAATTTCCATAAAATATTTTTTTAAGAACAAAAGAAAAACCTTATACTAGAGCAAAGATTACAATGACATAATCTGAATAAAACATTTCTTTTTGCAAACTCTCTCTATAGGATACTTGTCAATGAAATCCTTTACAAACATCTCAACTCTAATACAGATGACAACTGGAATTCTTTTTTTGGAAAATATTACCTGAACATGTGAAGTTGTAGTAGTTGCTTTAATTTTTTCCACTTGCTGAACCAGGATGTCACAATATAACCTAAGTTCTGCCATTTTTGTTTTCAATATTTCAGTGTTTTCTGTAAATTCTAAATTAAAATTTAAAAATCAGTCACAGTTTTTAACATTTTATTTAATCAAAGGCATCTCCAATGGCTTCTCAACAAATAAACATTTTTCCAAAGAATATTCTATTTAGAAAAATGACCATTTAATTATTCCTTAAATTCTGGAAGGCTGTATAAAAGAAAACTATGAAACAGTGCATTATTTTTTGATGCTAAAATAATTTGCAAAGATTCAAATTAAAAAGAGTTGTCTTTATATAAAAATATAATATATTCTTATATAACAAAACCAGATCTTTTTTAGATCTTGTTTTAAAGATATATTTTGATAGGTTATAACTTTTCACTTGGTGGGAATTAGAAGTATTTATTTATTTATTTATTTATTAATCAAATTTCTATACCGCCCGTCTCCCGAAGGACTCGGGGCGGTGTACAGCCTAAAATTTAAAAAACATATAAATATACAAAATTTAAAATAATTAAAAATGAATTAAATAATTTGGCCGAAATCCCCATTTAAAACCCAAGACATACAAAGCTTAAAATCTTAAAAATACTCAGTCCCCCTAAAACATTTTGACCCTATTGGAACCGAAGCTTCTATGCCAGGCCGGCCTGTCGAAAAAGGAATGTTTTTAGTTCCCGACAGAAGGTGCGTAAATCTGTTATTGTATGGAGTTCGGGGGGGAGCTCGTTCCATAACGTGGGAGCTCCCACAGAGAAGGCTCTCCCCCTGGGGGTCGCCAGCCGGCAATGTCTGGCCGATGGCTCCCTGAGGAGGCCCTCTCTGTGGGAGCGTACCGGACGGCGGGAGGTATTTGCTGGCAGTAGACGGTCCTGTAAGTATCCGGGTCCGATGCCATGGAGCGCTTTAAAAGTGGTCACTAACACCTTGAACCGCACCTGAAAGACCACCGGCAACCAGTGCAACTCACGCAGGAGCAGTGTTACGTGGGAGCGTCGGCCGCATTCTGGGCAAGTTGGAGCTTCCGGGTGCACCTCAAGGGGAGCCCCATGTAGAGAGCATTACAGTAGTCCAGCCTGGAGGTCACGAGGGCATGAGTGACTGTGCGTAGCGAATCCCGGTCTAGGAAGGGATGCAACTGGCGCACCAGGCGAACCTGGTAGAACATCCTCCCGGCCACAGCCGTCAGATGGTCCTCTAAGGACAGCCGTGAGTCCAGGAGGATTCCCAAATTGCGAACCCTTCCTGTGGGAGCCACTGTTTCGCCCCCAATACACAGCGATGGAATCAGCTGGCTGTACCGGGACGACGGTAACCACAGCCACTCGGTCTTGGAGGGGTTGAGCTTGAGTCCGTTTCTCCCCATCCATACCCGCACGGCCTCCAGGCACTGGGTCAGCACGGCAAGGGCATCGTTGGGGTGGTTTGGCGTGGAAATGTACAGCTGGGTATCATCAGCGTACTGGTGGTACTCCACGCCAAAACCACGGATGATCTCACCCAGCGGCTTTACATAAATGTTGAACAGTAGAGGCGAGAGGACCGACCCCTGAGGTACCCCACATACGAGGGGTCTCGGGGTCGACCTCTGGCCCCCTGTCAACACAGACTGCATCCGGCCAGAGAGGAAGGAGTAGAACCACTGCAAAACAGTGCCTCCTATGCCCAGCCCCTCCAACCGTTGCAGCATGATACCATGATCGATGGTATCAAAAGCCGCCGAGAGGTCCAATAGCACCAGAACAGAGGAGCAACCCCTGTCTTGGGCCCGCCAGAGATCATTCACCAACGCGACCAATGCTGTTTCCGTGCTGTAGCCAGGCCTGAAGCCCGACTGGAACGGATCAAGATATGACGATTCCTCCAGGTGCTGCGGGAACTGTCGGGCAACCACACTCTCAACAACCTTTGCAAGAAAGCGAAGGTTGGAGACGGGATGGTAGTTTGATAAAACAGCTGGATCCAGGGCAGGCTTCTTGAGGAGGGGTCTCACCACTGCCTCTTTCAAGGCAGCGGGAAAGACACCCTCACTCAAGGAAGCGTTGATAATTGCTCGGAACCAGCCTCGTACCACCTCCCGGGAGGCCAGCGCCAACCAGGAGGGGCACGGGTCCAGTAAACATGTGGTCGCCCTAAGTCCCCCCAGCAACCTGTCCACGTCCTCGGGGGTCACGGGGTCAAACTCAACCCAGGTAACGGTCTCAAGACCAGCCTCCGCCTCTCCCATTGGACATACCCAGTTGAAGTCGAAGCCTTCCCGTATCTGAGCAATTTTATCATACAGATATTTTCTGAAATCCTCAGCTCTACCCTCTAAGGGGTCTCCCCTCACCTCCTGATGAAGGAGGGAGCGGGTCACCCTAAACAGGGAGGCTGGGCGGTTATCTGATGACGCAATAAGAGCAGTGAGGTAGGAACACTTCTCTGCTCTTATCGCCATTAGGTAGGACCTAATATGGTCTCTTACCAATGTTCGGTCAGATTTGGCACGGCTCGTTCTCCAACTGCTCTCTAGGCGTCTTTTCCGGAGTTTCATCTCTCTCAACCCCTCATTATACCACGGGGCCGGTCGAGACCCACGCCGAATCAGAGGCCGCAAAGGCACAACTCGATCCAGGGCACCGGCAGCCGCCCTGTCCCAGGCCGCCACCAGCTCTCCAACCGAGTCGTGTGTCAGAACCTCAGGAATTGGCCCAAGCTCTGCCTGGAACCGCTCGGGTTCCATCAGCCGCCTGGGGCGGTAACATCTCACCGGTTCCGCCACCCTGCGGTGGGGTGCAATGGTCCGAAAGTCCAAGCATAGGAGAGAGTGATCAGACCATGACAGGGGTTCAATGACTATATCCCCTACACTCTGACCACTCAGCCACTGTCCAGAGACAAAAACCAGGTCAAGCGTGTTCCCCCCTGTATGTGTGGGGCCTTGAATTACCTGGGTCAGGTCCATGGCTGTCATGGAAGCCATGAACTCCCGAGCCTCCCCGGACGCCCCGCCCCCGGACGGCAGGTTGAAGTCACCCATGACTATTAGCCTGGGGACCTCAACCACCACCGCGGCGACAACGCCCAGGAGCTCGGGCAGGGAGGTTGATACGTGGCAGGGAGCCAGGTACGTAATCAACACCGCCCTCGGACCCCCTAGGTCCCACTTCACCAGAAGGGATTCACAGCCTGCCGTCTGAGGAACAGTGACCTCCCTCAGCCTGAAACCTTCCCTGATCACGACCGCCACTCCCCCACCCCTGCCTTGAGCTCTCGGCTGGTGGAATGCAAGGAAACCCGGTGGGCACATTTCCACCCTCTGGTCCCAACCAGGTCTCCGTTATACCCGCCAGGTCTGCTCCCCCCTCTGAGATTAAATCTTGAATGAGGGGGGCCTTATTTACCACAGACCTTATTTACCACAGTAATATTATTTACCACAGACCTTATTTACCACAGACCTTATTTACCACAGTAATATTTGAGTAAATGCAATTTTTATTAAAACACATTTTTCTTACATTATACATTACTGTAATGCTTTTAATTAGTTAATATGATTTATAAAAGAAGGAATTCATTGCTGTGCAGTTGTTAGATTGTCAGGTACTAAGGAGACATTCATACTTAAATCTCTATTCAGCATAAAGATTTCCAGGGATAGAAAATCACAGAGAGGATTTTGAAAGAAATAAAACAAAGCCTGTTTAATAAAGCTTTTGTGCAACAAGTAATTCAAAGACTGGAAATGTACATAAATAGAAAATGTTACTTTGGGGGAAGCTGAGAAATATTGTATTAAATTAGGCTCCGTATAAGAATTGCTTACCTTTTTCTTTTAATGTCCGAATATCTGTCAAACAAGCTTTGGCAGTTCCCAGGGCAACCAACCATTTTTGTCTTTCAGTTGTATCTTTAGCTTTTAGATAAAAGCACTGTTGTCCAGGAATCATCAAATCCATGCGTGTATTATCTATAGAATGAACTAATATCAACAGAGTTAGGTGGGACATGATACTCTCAGTCAAGATTTCTTCAGTCACATATAGATTGACTAACCTGATTCAGACACAACCTGTCTGGTTATATGCAGCCTTTTCCCCCCCTTTTTCTAAATAAACCAAATGAAAACTCCTGGAATTACTAATCATAGTTCTTTTCTACAGCCAAATTTATGGATAGGACAAACAGAACAAAATTAGAATCATAGATCCATAGGCAGAATCACAGTGCACTAGGAATGAGTAAGTGAGGAGGTGTTGCACACCATCTTAAGATCTGTATAACATATTTTGGATTAATAAAGCAAAAT